>JARLTB010000296.1:1790000-3180000 GCA_030141615.1 Unio pictorum
AGCTTTTTGAAAAGAATTAACAAATTAGAAGACGAAAAATTCACGTTCTGTACGAGTGAGAACGAAAGTATTGAACATATATTCTACGACTGTAATATTACTTCAAAGTCTTGGTTCTCACATGGCTGTACATCTTAGACCACTCTTCACTGGTTATATTTTTATTCAATAATTGCATCCACGTTAAAAAACTAACGTTTTGCACCTTTTTGACCAAATAGTGTCCATTTGTCCAAAAAATGAATATTTGTAGGTAGTGAACACTTGGACATTTTATGTAATCGTTTGCTTATTTTGGCTAAATTTTATATTTACACTTGCAGATTCAACATGCAACATCCTTCTTTTATGTGTTTAAGCAAATAGTTGAAGTGCATAAGAACATTGAAAAACATGCTACAATGTTAAATAAAAACAGGATCAATTTCTTAAATCATGAACCTGTAACATGCACCATATGGTAAATAGGAACTAATACTCTAATATTGTGAAGTCTACGTCACCTATACACTGTTATTTGTGTCAGCCTAATTTGTGTCTAATGAGATTGCGTATAATATGCATGTATTCTTATAGTTAATATTACATTTTAACGTCTCTCGCTCCTTTCCATCACCCACTGCTGATTAATCCACAAGTTTCCTATAACATACAACTCGATGTTCTCAACACTCAGAGTGATAACTGTATGCAAATTTTAAATTACAGCTTTGTTGTGAAAATCTATTATTAGATCTGTTACAAAGATCTATATACTATAGGGTGCACATATGCAACGATATCCAGGAATAAAATTGACACGTTTTATGCCTACCATCGTCATGGCTCATTTGTAAATCTGAAAGATAGATCATCTGAAATTACTTCCAGAACTGGGAAATTGACACCAAGGTTGCCTATACCGAGTGAATTAATATAATTTATATTGCTTTAGCGGCTTAAGCTACCATTCAATTCATGCAGGATAATACAGGTACAAACACAATATAAAAGAAATGTTCGCCACCCAACCCATTTGAAATGTTTTCTCCATTCGATTATTGCAAGAAAAAAACATAACATTTCTGTTAGAATCCAATTTTTAAAAGAGAGAGAGAGAGAGAGAGAGAGAGAGAGAGAGAATAATCCGTATACCTTGTATTACTTTGTAACAAACGCAAATTCTCGTTTATATATCATAAATAATCAATACTGATCCATTACCATACGGAAACTTTATATTTTAACATAATTTTCCCACCCATTGCAGTGATCAGGTCAATATTTATCCAATTATCCAATACCATACGGAAACTGTATATTTTAACATAATTTTCCCAGCCATTGCAGTGATCAGGTCAATATTTATCCAATATCATACGGAAACTGTATATTTTAACATGATTTCCCCACCCATTGCAGTGATCAGGTCAATATTTATCCAATACCATACGGAAACTGTATATTTTAACATGATTTTCCCACCAATCACAGAGATCATGTCAATTTTAAAATCTAGCTTTGTTTCAGGTTATTGTTAGGCGTGATGCAAAGGCTTGGTGTATATACATAGTCAATATACCAAATGAAATTATGGTACATACAATAGAGCAGGGAATACTTACAATCCAACAGTTCACTGATGACCCTATCTGAAACACAGAACAGCCAAAATTATCTCCAACTCATCATAGCGATTGAGATTAACGTTGTGTACAGAGATACAATTAACAGATAATTCACAAACCCAATATTACTTTCAACAACTATGCAGTTCTTGTTTCAATACACATGATGTAAGAGATTTTTCTGATCTAGAAATAGACCAGCATTCATACAGATATTAAAAAATGAAGTGTTATCTAAACCTGACACATCAAATGACATCATTAACACTGTCATTGATATTAAAATTTATTTAAAGGTTAGAGCTAATAATATTAATTTAACTCATATTACTTTTAACGAATTTGTAAATTTGCATCAGCCAGTCCTGCTGTATCCAAATATCTGCCACAACATACGTAAGAACAAATGCATCTTTCATACCTGCATTTGCTGATCATGGTTTTTAAAAAAACGAACCTACAGAAATTGTAAGGGAATTATTGGAGAACGTGAAAAAAGATCTGAGAAGTGAGATGGCTGTTGAATGTAAAATGGTAGTGAAGGGAAGGACAGGAGAGCTGATGGATAATATAGTATCATAGGAATTTGAAAACCACCATTTGCAAGGACAATTATAAGAGACAAAAAAGGAGAATGACATGATGCGGAGTGACCTGAATGACTCAGATAGGAGACGGAAGCAAGCAAATGCAGCTTCAAATCAGATTAAAATATATTCCAGAAAGCTGAATATTAACGTTTTAAGGTTGAAAGAGAAGAAAAAGGAAAATCTAAGAAATCGAATTCCAAAATTGGTGAAGGAAGTCGCCAAGACCAATTAAGAAAACACAGACATCATGGCGGTGCATATAATTCCTAATTATCGTGAAGCGGAAGGATTTCCAGCAAAATAAAGGAGGTGGAGGACGAGACTATGGTGAACGATGAACCTATATAAAAATTAACCAACACTCTGGATTGAAAGTGCATAATATTGTAAAGGTTTTGTGTACGCTATAACCAAATAAGGACAAGGATAAAAAAGTTAAATTATGGTGAAATTAGAATCTATGTGTACCTTACAACGTTACGAGTTCATGAAAGTGGCCAGACTGGCATGTGGATGTTGTATTTCACTGCATAATATTCTTGATTGATATTTTAGTATTTTTGCTTGTTTCATGGGAATGTTTTTTCACTCCATTGTTGATAATATACTTACTAATTTATGTATTTCCTACTTTGTTCCTAGTTATTTCATTCGTTTATTCTGTAGTTCATTTTTATCTTCATGAGTTCTGTCATTAAACTAATTATTCATTTGTTTCCTCATTCTCTATATCATATGGTTTCCTAATCAGTTCGTTCACCAATTAGATTTCATTAATATATGCATATGTACACTTGCTTTATCAGTTAATCATCTTTTCCAAAAATACATATCCGAAATTAAATTCTTGTGCCGTCTTACGGCTCATACATTCTTCCTCCAAATAGATCCAAATAAATGTGCACAAAATTGACTTAGCTACGGAAAGAACGGTTTGAGGCGCATACGAATGATCTGGGGTGGATTCGTTTCACGTGTTGTTCATTACCTATTATATTAATATTTAATGTCAAATCTACAGTATGTTAAGTTATATCATCGATGGATTTATGATGGATATTTGTATTTTGTGTGAGCACGAGTATGAGTGCCTGCGTATGATTATTCCAGATTCACACCAATTTTATATATAAATGCAAAAGAATAAGTACAGGAATAATTTCTGCTGATTTATGAATAAGGATACATAAATTGTATATATTAATGTTACAGGCCTAAAATGTTCGGTGCTCAAGCGAAGTGACATTTTCTCATGGGTAAAAGATACGAATATATCAATTGTGTGCATGCAATAAACTCACATTAAAAAGACTGATACAATATATTCGGTTGCTGAAAGGGAATACATAGAGGATATTTGCTTGAAACTGACCGACAAAGAAACAAAGGGATCGATAAAAAAGATGCTTTTATGATAAGCCTCTCTCTCTCTCTCTCTCTCTCTCTCTCTCTCTCTCTCTATATATATATATATATATATATATATATATATATATATATATATATATATATATATATATATATAGTGTGTGTGTGTGTGTGTGTGTGTGTGTGTGTGTTGGAATACTTTACAAGTGCTAGCATGTCAATCGCCAGGAATATTCTGGAATTATTTTCTACGCTATAATTAGTTTATAATAATAATAATAATAATAATAATAATAATAATAATAATAATAATAAGTAATGCCCTGTTTGAAAGCAACAGTCACTTCGTAAACAGATTTGTAATCGGCGATAAAAAATGTTGCACTTAGAGCATTCTTAAGACATGGAAATTAATACATATTCTTCACTCTTCTCTATATACAATGCTTTCTGACAATAATAATGCAGTAAGTGGTTGTGAGTATAGGATAAGAAAATTACTTTCATTTTAGGCCGTAGAGACTCTGTTGAAGTATTAAATTAACAAATAAATTATTTAAGAAACTCCACGAATATTAAATAACTTAAAATAAATTCGATTGCTGATAAAACTTCAAAAACGATTTTCGATAGTGCTACGAATTCATTTACAAATTGGAAAAATAAATAAACATTTTATAATAACGTACAAAATAAATCACTGTTTCGAAATCATGAGCTATAAATAACATCATACAACAACAAAATTCACTCACAATTAAAAAAATCACGGTGTAAGACGTGTAGTTTCTGATGCATTACAGTAAACAAATCAGGGAATGTTCAGAATTGCAGGAAAGGAAAACCGAAGGTAAACTTAAACAGTTACAACCAACAAATTCAAAAAGTAATGGTTAATAATAATTACCCCGCGGACTATGCGAACGCGAAAACTATCTGGTCTGCTTTTGGTTATGGAAAACCCGTTCACTACCACGATCAGTATTTGCGCACGGACTTGTAGCAACTCGCGGGTATCTTTGAGACTTTCCGTGATAATGACCCAGCAAATCAATTTCCATAGTAAAGAATGGCATAGGACGCAATACTATCAAAATCCAAAACCGAGATAAAACTGCTCACTGACATCAATCAACATGTGTTTATCGAACGTAATATCAACCCGCTCATAAACACATCGCAGGTACAACGTCAGTCGCACATCGGCGTTTGACTCGAAAGCGTGTTGTCCACGTGAGAACCCCTTTTTTGCAACATGTTACGGAAATATATCTGGCGGTGTTGTCCATGGATTGCTCATAGGAGACCCAAAGATTATTATCTTTCTGAGGAAAGTGTCAATTTAACCTATATTTCTTCTTTTACTATCTATAATTCAGAATTTTGAATTTATTGTATACACAACACATGTTTTTATAAGTACTGACATTTTTTTAAATATAAATGAAAGGCTTGTTATTATTGCAGCAAAAATGAAAATTGTCTGGATCATGCACCCTGAGAATTTCTACTCCCATACGACGAGAAGTGAGATTCTGTTGAAGTGTTGTGTTACAAATTCGCTTCTAGGCGCTGTTGAAAGTAAACATAAAAGTAGATGAGTGCGTGTGTGTGTGTGTGTGTGTGTGTGTGTGTGTGTGTGTGTGTGTGTGTGAGAGAGAGAGACAGAGAGATAGATAGATAGATAGATAGATAGATAGATAGATAGATTTTAACGTAGCTTTAAAAAAAACAATTAACAATACCATTGACTTAAATTTTATGTTTTGCTGACTCAAAGAATTTCATATTTGATAACAACAGTCGATTCCTGCTTGATACTAATAAACTCTTCATGACGGCGTGCTCTGTAATTCATGGCCAGATCTAATAAGACCAAACAGGACCATCTAAGTCAGGCAGTCGCTATTTATTGACAAGTTAGACCAGTTTTCAGCAAGGTGTAACAAGTAAAAATCATGTACTGCTATTGTCAAATTGGAAAACATGCATTTGTAAGTTCGGAAGTAGTATCTGATGCAGCAAAAGCTGACGTGATGTACAACAAAATTATTTGTAAAATACACTTATGGCTTAATTACATCCAATACAATTCCAAAAATTGCAATGCTAAACCCTATAAAACTCATAGCTTCTATTTAGAATTTTCAAATAGACGTAACTTTATCAGGGTCTTTTTAAATTTTGTTTGGTGGAGGAGGAACGGGTTTTTTTTCTTCTCTCTGCGCACACAATCAAACTTCGCATTACATAATAGATAAAATTTGCCTTTTCTAATGCAAAAATATAGGAATTTTAAAAAATATGAATATCATTTCACCAATAATTTACTGTATTTCACACTTAAATGTAATAAAAAGAGAATATTTCCATTTTCTACTTTTATACATGGTATATTTCATCGAACAAATTAAACATATATAGCACCACAAAATATAAAATTGTTAAAACGATAAAATCAGATTTGGAGAAAACGTTTACTTAACTTTAACTGTTTCTTTTTAATGTATTACCGTACGTACTCGCTTATAAGTCGAGTCCAACCGCAACATTCCAAATCCAAATCAATCTTCACACAACGTACCGTCAGATATGGTTTTATTTAGTGGAACAAACAATATAGAACATAATTATCCTGCGCACTATGCCACGACAGATCAGGTTCTCTATTGTTTGCAGTTCAACTTGTTATCAGGTATAGACGATATTTATCATCTTTATTTGTTCTTTTTATTGATTTTCTTTGAAGATAAACACTGCAGTCCAAACACATTCAGTGTGGTTGTGTGTGTGTGTGTGTGTGTGTGTTTATGTGCGCACGGACAAGTCAAGGATGGTTTGCAAAATGCATGCAATGAGCCACAAGACCTCAAACCAGTCTACATCATGCCTCTACGACTCATGAGTCAAGTCCCTTTTCTATCGGCTTGATATTACCCGTGATAAAATTGACACGTTCATTCATATGCGTCATTTAAAAAATATTAAAATTATCTAATTATAGCAATTCATAGGAAGAATCTCGTCTCACGTAGAGTCAACGTAAATGTATACAAAACATTCCTCACGCCATGATTTATTAAATAATTTATTGCAGTGCGTTATCGCCCAAAATGATTCTACACTAAAATCATTTCAAATCGTCGTAGTGGCGATGCTAGAGTTGAATACTGCTTTATTTACATACGCATATTCTGTCTTGTCATATATAAAATATGCAACTTGAACCTTTGCACATTCAGGTCTTCAAAGGTCAGTATTAATCGCAATGATATGTTCACTGTTTAACATTTGCACTATGAAACTTGATTACCATTGAATGGGGAACATTATCTTTTGTTTACTTAATTTAGCAATACATTCCTGAGCCAACCGCTAATTTTATAAATAAATTTAACTTGGATATACATTATGACGGAGAAGAGTACAATTCGGATTGACACACGAGTCTGACTGAAGTAGCTTGGTATAATGGTTGTCAAATAGCATCTTGTAATTTTCAGTTGTTATCTTCAATGTATCATACTGAAACGAGTTTAAGTAAATAGGCTATCATACTGAAACGAGTTTAAGTAAATAAGCTATGTGCATATTTATGTTGGTACCAAATAGTCGATTGTTATGAAAGTATTTACACTTGTGTTAATGTTTGTATTTCTATGAGATGAAATGTTTGATGTAATGCTAAACAAGTTTCTTTTAGCGATGTCTGCAATAGTTTCGGCCTCACACAATACATGGCAATCGAGTTAGAAATTATAAATCAATGAACGAAATGAGTATTAAAGGTTTGAGCATTTTTATTTATTTGATGAGTTTCATTTTTAAATTGGTTGATAGGTACAAGCTGCTGGGGGCCGGAGGGGTATATCGGGTAGTCAGATATTCCGTCAGAATAAGTATGAATTGCTGGTTCACCGCATACGATATACTTGATTTATTTTTCAATTGATTTCTCTGTAATTTGGTTTTTTTTATGATGATGATGATGACGACTAGTAGTAGCATTTCTAAGGTCTATATGTGAACCATATAGTTTGCCTTTGTACATTTATAACAAGGTGATAATTCTTTAAAGTTTGATACAATGTGTACATAATGTAGATCAGAACGAACTCCATTATAGACTCGGAAAGTTGCACTTCATCCCTGTTATCTACTATGCAACATATACAGCCAGGACTCACACATATAATGTTTACACAGTTCTAAACAATATTAACATAGTCCAAAACAAATGAGAGAGAGAGAGAGAGAGAGAGAGAGAGAGAGAGAGAGAGAGAGAACATGCAACTGACCGTCAAACAATGAATAGCTAGCGTTCGACATCCGTCCTATGATGATGTTAATTCTGGGAAGCTCGTGTTGGAAGAATTCTCTGCAAGCATTCGGGGGAAGTTTCAAGCATTTTAAATGTGTGCATTTCTTCATAAGACAAGCAAGAGCCTTTTCTGAAAAAGTAATGAAGTTGTCCCTTAAAAGACAAGCAAGAGCCTTGTTTAAAAAAGTATAGAAATTGTCGGTTAAAACTAGCTCTTGCACTTGGTACTTTGTTAGTTGTAGGAGGTGTCTGAGTGTTCTCGGAGTCCCATTCCATGTGACTGAGGTCCAAAGAGCCCTGTCCCTACATAGATTGTACCAGTACTTGCATACCAGGCTGACGTTTCTCAATAACTCGTACGCCCAAAAATATTTGAAAATCTCCAGTATCAACTCAACAGGAAGCTGATTGAAATGTGGACCTCCTTGACAATCGAAACACTGAATTGCTGTGTCGTGCACATAAAGTTGATTCGGTTTTCTCTTTGCCCTCCGACTTCTCACTCCTCCGAAATCGCTTCTATTAAGGTATTTCAAACTGTGCTCAGGCATCTCTGCAACCCTTGAGAAACCAAGTACGTCTAAGTTTCACTTTCACATCATGATTTTCCAAATCAGCCTAAAATAGAACTGACGTAAATGAATGTCGGTTGCAGCACGAAAGTTGCAGTTTCCAAGGGTGACAATCACAACGTTTGTCAACTGATGACCTTAAATTATTATCGCCCTTCACGACTTTGGAGACGTGGAATGTGCATATAAAAGATATATGGGGAAATATGGCAAGTGAAATTCATACAAATGTGTGTAATATTTAGTTGCCATAGACAACCTAGTTTATTTTGTAGGTATACCAATATTATGTGGAATTAATCGGCATTCTATCATAGCATGCCGACTGTGTTTGTGAGTGGATATATATGTGTCTGCTGTGTTTGCGAGTGGATAGGTATGTATAATGTATTTGTGAGTGGATAGATATATGTCGGCAATGTTTGTGAGTGATATTAATATTTCTGTTTTTGTGAGTGGGTATCGGATTAAAGAGATGGGTATAATATTATGTATCTTAATGCAATTGTTCAAATTCTTGGATTTGTATTAACTCTAAGTGCATATAGTAGAAATAAATAAATCAATAAATTAATAATACATAAATAAACTACTTGCAACGATTTCTTTTAATAAGCAAAATGGGGGGTCTGTGTCAATAATGTATATATATTGTGATACATGATGTCTTACGAACTTCTGAGCCTCATGCCACATCGACATATGTAATCAGTATTAAGTTAACAACACACACACACACACACACACACACACACACACACACTTCTCCTTGCCTGTTTATACATATTCGGAATGACGAGTGACATGTATATTATTATACTCAGAGATAAAATGAAACGTAAATAAAAAGCCATTTACTTTCTTGAATCATTGGCTTCGTATGAATATACTATTTTCAGTAGATACACATTTAAAGACGTGTATCTACGTGTATCAACATGTTTTAAGGGATACATGTTCTAAAATTAATGCAGTTGTTAATAAAATTGCAGCTTTGAAATGATTTAATATTTGAAATACGATTTTATATATATATATATATATATATATATATATATATATATATATATATATATATATATATATATATATATATATATATATATATATGCCAAGATACTCATTCACATTATTCGTATACATCCACATATACACATACTTATACACCCCGTATAAATATGTATACTTTCATAATGTATATTACTTAGTTAAATGATTATCGGCGTTAACGAGAGAAGAAAAAAAACAATGAACTCTCTTGTGGACAATTCTTTTTATAATAACACTGATCAAGACTTAAAAGCCACGACAGTGTGTAACAGAATTGTTACCGAGTGTATCGCACGTATGGATTGCGACAACTAGCACGAACATATACATGTATCTAATCAAGTTTCTAACTTTTATTGAGATTCATGTAATCCCTTGAAATACTATTGTTATTTGAAGTAACTATGTAAATATAACAATGTATTCAATTGTACTACAATTGCAACACACACATGTGTCTCGACCCTGTATAACCGTACGATTCACCAACTGTTGAATCGCCGCCCAGTTTCCCCGAATACCTAGGGTTGACACAATACTTTTATCGGTCACTTGCCCTTCACGGATCCACCACAGTTATACGTACAGACAGCATACAGCATCTACTAGAACCAACGGTCCCAAATACTTAAGATGCCACCCCGGATGTTTACACCTCTAGACAGCTCCGACACTCAGACTTCTAGATTTCCGGATATTTACACATCACTACAGATGTAGACGGACAGACAATCCGACAGACAGACAGTCAGATACCTCAATTTGATCTCACAATCAAATGGCACAATTAATCACATTCAGCTACAATTCAGAGACATTCAGAGACGTTCAGCTACAATCAGATACGTTCAGAGACGTTCAGCTACAATCAGCAACAAGTTCAGAGATGATCCTCAACAATATCAGACGTTCCGCTACAATATCAGAGATGCTCCGCTACAATATCAGCTACGATATCAGCTACAATAAAGAGACCAAACTAATAATAGTTTTTTTTAAAAACAATCTACAACTTAGATTACGCTATTTCATTTAAAGTCTAATAGTGACTAGTAATTCCAAATATTCCACGTTTAAATCTGCATTGTAATAAAGGCATCATTACATGAAATGATAAACTGAATAAAATTCACAATAAAACGAAATACAAATTTAACACTCATCCCTTTGGCTGGAGATAGAATGACGAGCTATCTTTCCTGTGATAAGATACTTTTGGTCCCGTAATAGTTATCAGAAATATTCTGCCTTATATATCCTTAAATAAGTGACCAGAATTCACGGCAAAAGTACCGTGCACCACGTGATTCTAATGTTCCTGACTTCAAGTGATACGAAGTCAGGCACATGCAAATCGTTACACGCCGTTTACCTTGGAAAAAAACCACTTATTCACCCCAGGTAACGCATGTATGAAGAAACAAAAAAAAAATGGTGAAATTAGTTTGTAATTCAAGAAGAAATAAATTTAATTTTCGCCTAATTCTGTGACACAGTGATTTCTTCCTTGAACATTATCGTAGTTATCCGCAGCGAATTTCACAAAATTGAGAACACGTGTGATTACCAGGTGATAACGCTAAGTATGTCCAGTTAAATATAGGGATATGTTATAATAAACTAGGACTGTCTCAAGTAACTACATCTTACCCAAAATAATTTGTGTGAATGTATTTTGAGTTTCAAATCGCTCCTCCTATACCATAACCTTATTTATATACAGTAGTTCACAGACACTTGCCACGAAACACAAAAATTCAAAAAGTCTTTTTTAAAGTATATAATCCTCAATTCATAACAAAATATTCATGTAACATAGTATTAAATAGTGTGAGGTTGCATATAACTGCTCGCTAAATAAACTGTTTTCATATGATATATCTACATATTACCTGACTTTAAGTAATTTTTTGTTTTAATTAGCATAACAGTCCCCAAAGGCTAATTTTTATACAATATTCATAGGTAACTGCTGTCTGCAATTTGAAAAGCTATAAAAGGTAATAAATAGTTACATCGAGAGGATTTTAATTAGGTTCAGGTAATATAATCATAACTGCCATATGAACTAGGTTTTCTTTGGGGTAATTTATATTTTATCTGATATTGTGTGAATTCCAACCGATACATATTTATTTGTTAATCCATCCTTTTATATGAAGAGACAAATAGGATGTTATTACTCTTTGAACTTAATATTTGTAAAATAATTAAGAAACGAAACCAAAAATATAAGTAAAATCAGCAAGCAAAATATTTCTCTACAATACAAAGAGACAGTTGTAAAAATGCACACAAAATCTTGATGGGTTTAATCGTTCGCTTTTGGGACGACATATGTTGTAACAGAAAATGGAGACAATGTTCCGATCAGGGTTTGTCTTCTTCTGGAACAAGATCGTGCCCTGTAAATAACAGTAGTTCAGCGTATAGACCATTCTTAGAATATATTCATGCATTCATGTGACCATGGGTCAACGCATCCAAAACGAGGCTAAGATAGGCACCAGCTTCGTTGTACCTCGCAACCTCGTAGTTGGGTTCTGAAGTCAGATCCATCATAATGTTACATTAGAATTCCTTTAAGATAGTCTAAATCGGTTTGTAACGAAATGCTTCTGCTCAGGATAAAATAAAGTCTGAGGTAAGTGCTGCCGCATCCCAAAGCACATATATTTTATGTTTCAAACTCATTGAATATATCTAAACCACCTCTTGGAATGCTGTTGAATTTATCGCAAAAGAAACCATTCTTGTTCTTTTATTCCTGTTGTTAATATATTTATATTTCATTTACATACCCCTCCCCCGCCCATCATACAGTAGAATGTGATTCAGTACTCATGTGCGGATTATGATTTAGAAACGTTTAATGTTTCTTGAGATCCATTCTTGGCATCCAAAACGCAAGATTTGTTGCTAAGCAATACCTTTACTAGTCGTTGTTATGTATACATTAGGATGTGATATAGAGATGTTCTAATATGTTGATAGGACCATTTTTTAAACGTATCATAGCTACGGATTTCTTCAGAGCTGTTTCAACGTAACAGTCTGTTCAGCATGAAGCACAACAATAATTCACACTGATTGGTTTTCCTTACCTCCATAAGAAGCATTCCATCACCACGTGATAACGTTTACCATAAACAACGAATGGACATCAAAAACAAAATAAACATACGTTTCTAAATCGTAAAATATAGCCGACGGAAACCTCGTTTCTCCATAACTGTCTAATAGTGTGCATCCAATAATCAAAACAAGTATTTCTAACATTAACAATGCTTCAGAGATAAACAACACAAAAGTCGTCATAAGTTTTTCTTGTGTAAACTCGATGTAAACTCTCCTCATTAAATCGGATGACTGTGCTTAAGATATAGTGAATGCATATAGTAAAACGACTGTGAGAATCAGCCAAACACGCACAAAAGTGAACGGCACATTATAGGCCCACTTTATTTTTAATTCTTCTCTGTACAATCTGTTACTAAACTAAACGTAAGAAAATATAAATTATATTTGTATTTGACTTACATGCAATGTCATCTGACCTCTTGATCCTTGAACCTGAATAAACATACATGCAATCCACCCACAATATTTAGACAAGGCCATTATCTTAGAACAAATGTTATTCTACAAACCAATTTTCTTCACGCCCTAGCATTGGACCCACTGGCGCCAATATCAATAGTTATTTCATTATCAAATGAGACACATCTTCCAAAAAAATTGATATTACATGACCATATGAGCCACATCTTTCAACATCAATAGTTATTACATTACCATATGACCCACATCTTCCAACATCAATAGTTATTACAATACCATATGAGCCACATCTTCGAACATTAATAGTTATTACATTACCATATGAGCCACATCTTCCAACATCAATAGCTATTACATCGCCATATGAACCACATCTTTCAACATCAATAGTTATTACATTACAATATGAGCACTGTGTCAAAGTATGTGTTATTATTATTTAAACACGTCACACTCACCTTGACCTTTTGATGTGTAGTCCCCAAATTCAATATGCTTCATTCTTATCTATCTTGTAAATCATCACTATTTGTGCTGAAGGTACATGTTCAATAACTGGTTTGTGTGTGCAGAAGGAATATTTTACTCATCAAGTTATAGTGATGTGGATCTTTGAACTGTTGAGCTTCTCACAGGAACTAAAAGACCCCACATCCATGGGACCAGCTATGTGATAAAGAGCTATTGATACAGTGTGGAATCCATGCTTTCTCTATGAATTACAGAGATCTATACCTTTGACGTCTTGACCCTATCATCATCGTTCTTCTCCCATACCCAAAATACATGCCAACTGCAAAGCTTAGTCCACTTGTATCATCCCACTGCAAGACACCTATAAAGCTGGGTATCCTGTTTAATCTGAAAAACTTCTTGTGTAGAAGCAATATTATATAAATAGACGGATGGGCGTACAACATTATAACGTTATATACTGTTTTATGGTAGGCGTATAAAACTACTTAATTCAAATCAGTTAATTGAATAACAGGTCACAGTGACCTCATCAGTGAATTTTTTTTATATACAAATCCATTCACACTTGCGATCCGGGTAGTTTTTAAAGGTGTAGTGTTGATTTACTTGTACGTAATGCAAGGATGTCTTGGACTGAACATTTGACTCGTTGGGGTATCGTTTACAGCTTATACAGAGTTATGTAAGTCTACATCTTTAGTATTTATATGGTTTGTGTCTACTAAAGACTCAGTGGATATTGGTACTCAACGAATGAAATGTTTTCTACAGAATTTGAAAATATACACATCTCAGAAGCAATGTTCGAATGTTGCCCTTAATATGCAGTGTTCTAAATAATGATCCGGTTTTCTGATGAGCAAATCAGGTATGGGTGATAAAAATACTTGTTTGTGTGTTATGTATTTTAAGTAAATTAAAATGTTCAGCCTTAATCTTGTCACAATATCTTTACCATTGTGTATAAATGCTACTTTGTAATTGTTATATTGAACAAAATGAAAACCAATATTTGAGATAAAAATTGCAATTTCAACAATTAATTAATTAATTAAGGTATTTGAAACAATGCCAATACTCAAATATTATAACTTAGGTAAATAAAATTAGTAATTTGGAAACTATCCACAAAATCTGGTCCTGACAGCTAATTTGTTATGAACCAAGCATGCCGGTGGAAGATTTTGAAGAATGGTGAATGCTGCAACGAATCTATGCTGTGGTATCAGGTTCCCTATCGTCAGTTATTGACTTAAATGATCGACCGGTATGACGCGTAAATCGTTGAATTATGATCTCTGACGACACAAGGAAGCTATCAGGCTGAGCTGTGACTTTGAAATCGAGACTAAGTGAAGAACATTTATTACGCAAGGTAGTAATGCATAGGCTTACAGTTAAACCGACTCCAGACTGCAGGCGGGAATTATTCGATTATGATTGTTTACCCTTTTGAACCGCTAACGAGGATTAGCTGAGGATCTTCAATAAACATACATTTCTCATACTAAATATTATAGACCTAGATGTCATTCAAACGAAGAAATCAGGTATATGTATGCTTACAATTTTCATTTAATATGAAAATTGCTAAAACTCTATAACTTTTTTAGGTATAACCATTTTCATCTTTTCTGTTCTCCGTCATCTAAACGGGATTGTATGCAAATATTCAGGGTGCTATTTACTCCATATATGCAAGGCAAGCAGATAATTATTTACATATTAAGATAAGCATGCACATATTTTGCTTAAGAAATCAATATATGTCTTATTGGATTAAAATAGAGAGGCGGATAAATCCGGACGTATAACCATATGTGGAAATATACAAATTTGTTATTATTACAAAAGCGTGAGCTGACATAAAGTAGTTACGATTGGCTGTGAAGAAATAACAGGAAATCAAATTCTGTTTAAGGTATTTAATCAAAATTGTGCAAAGGATAAAAGAGTTTGACTATTGAGTAATTCCATAAGAATCTTTTTAAAAAAAAAAACCAGCAAAATCACTAGATTCACCAAGAGCGAATTTAAAAGGAAGTTTGATATGATGTAGAAGAATTTAAAATACTGATCCTGAAAATTTATTTTAATTCTTCAATACAAAACATAATTATTACTATTGAAGGATTACCAAACATGTTTCATTCACATGGGTATACAATGAAACAACATTTGTAAGAATAACATTAGCTAACATAGATTATCATTATCACAGCAAATAAATCACTCGTTAGAGTCAGTATTATAGGTATGATTTATTTCAACAAATCTATTCCATAACGTGCTGACTCAATCGTTAATTCTGGATCCAGTCAATACAAACAGATTTTAATTAAGGCCGAACGCTAATTTGTCCTTACTTATTTTTAACTAGCATCATACGCAAGTCCATGTTCACTAATATAATGTGATGGGTCAATTTTATATTGGTTATAACATGCAGATCTGAAGTCGTGAAAATATTACACAGAATTAGTATAGATTTCTTCAACTATATTTCATATGTGATCTCCTAGAAGGTTTGAATTAAAACGTTGCATCACATCTTTAACCCACTGGAAATCGACTTTACTAATTACGTATCCTGATAAATAATAATAATAATAATAATAATAATAATAATAATAATAATAATAATAATAATAATAATTTTCAATGTTATATATTTATCCTCAATACCCTCTTTAAAGAATCTAGGCACGGATAATATAATTTCTTAGACATTTCGGTTACATCATTCCAATTATCAGCCTACTGATAAAATTATTGTACACAAATGACTCATTAAAAGAGATGTACGTTTCATTATTATTCGGAATTATTGATATCTAATGATGTCGGATGAATAAAGAGTGGCACATTTTATGGATATTTATAATTAAAGTACAATGCAGATACATATGAATTCTACTCTACATATTCCAGTTAGATTTGGTCGCGATTTCGTAAACTTCATTAACTTTGTCATTTCTTCACACAGACATGACATATCTTTGTATTGTCTTTTATGTATTTGGAAATGTCTTACATCTACTTACTGGCTGGATTATACTTTTAAATTACAATGCATAATGCTATCTGAAACATTTTTCGCTACTGACAGTTTTTAATTTTGCGACAGACCCCTCTAGTGTTACCAAGTCTATAGTATCAGCTAATTAGGCTGCATCCTCTATCATGTTCAAACAATTTTAATTCAGAAGAAACTAAATCAGTCACTGTAGTTTCTTGCATATTTGGTCTATTGAGATGATACGAATTATAACAAATCTCTCATTTCACAATAATGACACATAATTCTATAACAGAATATTTATATTTCTATTATTTTAACAGGTTGCGTAAGTCTGCCTAATTTCATAGACATTGATATATGAAACATAATTTCAATTCTTTTAAAGCTTGCATATTTAAAAACATTTAATAGCGAATGTTTAAATTCATTAAGGCTATATTTTTGTTGACTACATGGATGATCCACTGTTTGATTTATAACAAATTCTATTATATTAAGAAAACATTATTTGCCAGTATTTTTATATTAAGGTAGACTATTTTATTTTGTTTCCAGTTTGGTAAATCTGTATATAAATTTCCTCCTTCTGGTTTCAGTCTATCTATGCAGAGGTAATCAATTCCAAAAGTAAAAATAATATAGGTATATCCTCATTAAATTTGCTTTTATTGTTCATCAAATATATATATATATATATATATATATATATATATATATATATATATATACATATATATATATATATATATATATATATATATATATATATATATTACATTTAAGATGATTATGCTTAATTTTAAAGTTCTTCAGTGACACCAATTTACATAATAAAATCCGCCATTTTCTCTCACTGTTAGTGACTTCATAAATCTTTACTGAATCTAATGCTGTAATGTTTCTACTTATTATTGTCAATAATAATAAATAAGTATGAGAGCTACGTCAAGCAAAATGCTGTAATGTTTGGTACTTATTATTGTTAATAATAATAAATAAGTATGAGAACTACGTCAAGCAAAATGATGTAATGTTTCTACTTATTATTGTCAATAATTATAAATAAGTATGACAACTACGTCAAGCAAGTCAGTCAGAGTGTTATCTAGACTCAATGCTTTGTTCGTTTAAACGCTTATTAAAATAATCTTTTATCTCTCTTCTAATAATTACAATTTTTGATGCATTAATAGTCTTTGGTTTCTCTCCTATGTTGAAGTAGAATTAAAGGAGCCAGAACACGTATTTTTTAAGTCCTGGTATACTTTTCAACATAGAATATATTACTTTTTCTTTAATTATGATTGTAGTTCAAACATTTATGTTACTACTATTTTCAAGTTACGATTAGTGTAAACTATTATTTTGAATAGCTAAACACTGTTTATGGCTGTTCCACATTCACAAGTCATTATCTTTTTCTTCTGATAGCAGCATTATTTGCAATATAATACCATTTAAATTTCATTATATTTTCACACGTTGTAAATCGTGTGTAGTGTGTGTTTAATTTTACCAGATTTATAACACGTAATTAAATCCCAAGTAATCATAGACTTACTAACACATGTCCTAATGAATAATGTTCTGAAAAATCTTTATTGGTATTCAAAATAATTTCAACGCTGAAAGTGTTTATGTGCCTGTAGTGACATGCAGTCTCCAGCATACTATTGTACCAACTTGCTCAATTTAAATGAAGTGCCAATAGTCTTTTGTTAAATTACGGTATTATAATCCAAGGTTTCCTAGTTTGAAATCACTGTAATTCCCAATTAATGTCTCTATCTGAGAGTATCATTGATCACTTTGTATTTACAGGGAATAATACAAAGTATCACCAAAATAAAAGTCATAAGATTACAGTATAAACGATTTCTGCTCATATATTAATGCAGGAATGAATAATTTCTAGATATTAAAGATTGTATAACCCACTACTTGACCTAGTTCTGATTAAGCATTTTCTAAACAAAACTATTACTTAATGTAAAATTTCATTCTAGCAGATTCCAGATGTTTACAAGATAAAATATGTTACTAAAATTATAGAATGTGGTAAACATCAGGCACACCAAGCATTCATGAGGAATATCCAACGTTCTGGACTATGATTGAGATAAACATATTGTTTACAAAACCGAAATAAACTTATCCTGGTCACATATATAATGAACTTGATTTTGGACAAGATCAAGTGAAAAATACAAATACCCATATCACATAACGAATTAAAAAACAAAAAACTAACTAACATACAATGCAAATTAAATATACCTAAGAACTTACTTGTAACCTTAATTTCTTAGTTTTCAAAGTAAAAGGCAAGAATTTTTGCGTGTTAGTGTAGCATCAGTATGATACAGGTTTTCTGTCTAATATACTTTGACCATTACCACCACTTTTCTGGCTGACTTGGACTGATTCCTTTATCAAGTATACATTTTTAACACTTTTAACTTTTTTCTTGATTCATTTTAATCTGATATTTTGTGTTTTCGGTATGACTTGGTTCAGGTTCGAAGGTACTCCTCGATTAAGGATAGAAACTGTCAATGACGAGGATGGGACACATATTAGCAGCTACTTTATACTGTGAGCCATGGCGAGAGCTTGATAAAAGCTTCATTAAAAATATACTAAGCCGTATTCGTGTTTTATGAAAGTGCCTATTAATATTGTGAATATAGCGTTTTAGTGTCTTGGTTCAAATTTTAGCGGTACTAAAATGTTAATTCTTGTTATAAAATCTGAATAATATTGTTTTCGTGCGTGTAGCAATACTATGAAGTTTTAAAATATTTTTTTCTTTTTCAAATATTCGTTATCAGAATTTGCTTGTTTTATGAAAAATATGATTACTATTGTTTTAGAGTTTTTGGTGTAATGTTGATTTTTGGTAAAACGTTTTAGTATTTTGTGAACATGTTTTATTTGATTCAATGGTGGGTGGATTAGAATAAAGACAGGATAATGATTATTTGCAGACTGGTAAACAACATTAAAGTTTAAGATGAATCTTCTTGAACAAATACAAGTTGTGAATGGTTCAATTCAAAAGAAGTTATAAAAATAGTTAATTATCAAATGGTGATTTAGTGTCTTCTTTGTTGTTTTTTAAATAGTTGAGTCTGTTTATCATAGCGATATGGCTGAATAATTGTTAAAGCTACATTAAAAATCCTAATCAAACAAACAAACAAACTATTTACCATAGAGTAAATTACCTGGCGTATGCCATGAAATTGTGAAGGATACGAGGGGGAAGGGGCTTAGATGTTTAAAAGATTTTGAGCATTAATGTTCAAACATTTTCACAAATGTTTATAGCTAGTAGCCTCGGATGTTTGGACAAATTAAAACTAATATAAGATGGATGGTTTATATCTTTGAGGAAGCGACAGTTGGTGAATGTTTATACAGTAGAAAATAAAATTGGTGGAGGGTCAACGTCTTTTTGAACGTTTTAAAAATAGTGTATGATATTGTAAGGCCTAGGGTTTTAAATAATGGTGTAGGGTCACATTTTGGTTTCCAAGGTATATTTTCAACTTTTTAGATCAATAGAAAATCACGTTGCTGATGAGATAACGACAGAAAATACAAAGCATTTTGATGATAAAATTATACTTTCTGTAACGATAGGGTATGATAATACAATATACCTTATTTGTTCTTGTAAGTACGCGACAAAATGAGAACAGTGTTGATTCATATCGGCCGTATCTTTATACGACTGATTGTTCACAAAGCTGTGTAGACCCTAATCTACCGGTGTATTATGCAACGGACGTCTAAGCTGATCTCAATTACATGTATGGGCATACATTCGGATGATAACATTCGGATGATAATATCATATGTGTCTCGTATTATACAATTTTGGTCGCAACACTCTCATTAAGACATTCTAGGATTGAAAAGCAATCATTTCCAATCTTTTTTTAATCTATAAAAATCAATATTATTTTGAGTACATTGGCAGAAGAAAATATTTAATATATGACCAATCTGGTAATTTAGTAGACCAAATTTAATATAAAATATTTCAATATCGTTTTTTTCCCAGTCATTACTATGCTGGCTAGTTCTGCTTCATTCTATTACTTCTAGGAACTAACTATTATATAGCATTCTGTTTCGATTGGTCTATGCATCAAATTCGGGGATTAATTAAACATAGGCAATCAAAGGTCAGCTGACTGGAATAACAATGGCAACAATGGAGTTTTGTTTTGTGAATTTTGAAATCGTAATAATAAATATAGTCATTTACCTCTGCGAATATGTTAAAAAGCACGATTAGACAAGGTAGGTAAATGTTATTTTTTTCATTCGGTTGATAAACGTTCGAGGAAACTTTAGAAAAGCTAAATCGTTGTGGACTGACTAAATGTTTAGTGTCTATCATTCAAGAGGTGGTCATTTAATATCTAAAGTCTATGTCAAACTGAAAATTTTAAATCCCTTTTGTAGTCCTTTCGACTTCATGACTTCCTTGTGATGGTTATTCCGTCATTTAAGGGGCTGAGGCTTTATTTGCATGGGTTGGTGTTGCCTCCTGTTGGTCCTGCAATCTTGGAGTGGAAATTTTCGAATACAGGGTCGGTAAGGTGTTTTCATGATTTAGTCATCAACTCTGACTGATCTACTGTAACGATCACGCTGTAAGCTCTTAAATTTGGTAAGAAATTGTCTTTCTTTATGATCTGAGTATATGGCATCTGAAAACATAGGTAAAATCAAATAAATAAATTGTTAAATGTGTAACATCTTTATTAGTTCATGTGGTATGTATTGTTACGTATATTTGATATAAGTCATTTATAATTATTTGTATTGTTTGTTTGTCAGGTTCAAATTTGGCATTTGTTTTAAGTTTAAGATTCGTTCATTGGGAGGGGGATGACCTGTACTTTACAACCAAACACCAGATGTTGACCTCATTTCTGACATGGCTTCAGAGTTGTAAGCAAGCTTTTAAAATGATTGGTTGGTTCCAAGGACATTATGGAGCTTTGTATAACATCTTTCGATTTTTAGTTGGATCATATGTACGTGAGTTTTTGAACGTAAATTTGTTCTAAAAGACTGTAGAAGACCACGTGACCCCTTTCTTGTTTACGTAAAAACAGGTATATAAATTATGTTTTGTATCGAAGTAGGTAGTAGAACTGGGGCTGTTAGAATATTAAGTTGTGTCGTTTTGAGTTACCTTGTATTGGAAATTATTTCAATTCGTTTGAATTCAAGAGGATTTTTTTTGTTATTTATCTGGAAAAGAATTGTGCTCATATAATTTTATTACCCAGACCTTACTTAATCAAGTGACATCGTTTTACATCTTGGATACTTCGCTGGGATTCGAACTTGGAATTATTTGGACATTTTATTACCAGGACGTTTGCAATTTCTCTAGTGGATTATATTTTGAATTATTTTTTAATTAATTTTGGAACTGATTCTTAATACCGTAAGTTTATGTTTTCTTTTCTGGAAATTATTTGTGCTCAATAAATTGTTTATTAAATTTTTACAAGCTTGTTATTTTCACTCTTTCTATGTTAATGTTTATTCGAGCCTAAGCACATAACATAGAAATTGGGGGCTCGTCCGGGATTGGGATCAATTGGAATTTGGCTAGAAATGTTTTCAGAAACTTTTGTTTTAAATTTGAATTCCCCTAGTTTTTGAATTTTTTTAAAATCTTTAGTGAGATTGACAGGCTTGTATTAAAATGACATCTAAAGTAGAATATTTCTTTCTAATCCTACTCAGGAGCAATTAGATCTCTTCAAAAAAGATGAGCTGATTCAACTTGCCAGAAAATATGATCTTTCTGAAGTCAAAGCTTCTATAACGAAATAAGATATCAGAAAGATTTTGGTCCAATATTTGGAAGAAAAGAATGTTTTGGAAAAAAGTGCTTTGATTTTGGTCAGTAAGTCTGCATCAGACTCTGACATTTAAATAAAGGAATTAGAATTAAAATTCAAGATGGAATTAGAGTTGAAGCAGATGGAATTTCAGGAAAGGGAGAGAGAGAGACGTGAAAGGAAGAAAGAAAAACAATTACAAAATGACAAAGAAGAGAGAGAGAGAGAAGAAAGAGAAAAAGAATGGCAAATTGAATTACAAAAAGAGCAGATGCACATTCGGTTACAAGAAAAACAAATTGATAAAGGGAGAGAGAGAAGTAAGAAAGGGAATATCAATGTAAAATGAAAGAAATAGAGCTGGCAAGTGAAACATACCTTCATACTTCAAATCCAAATTTAAGTTTTGATTTAGCAAGGAATATTAGATTCGTGGCCTCTTTCAGAGCAAAAGAAGCAGACAAATACTTCAATCGTTTTGAAAATGTTGCAGAAAATTTAAAGTGGCCAAGGGAGCATTGGACTCAGTTATTACAATGTGTACTAACTGATAAGGCTAGTGAGATTTACATTTCACTATCTGTTCACCAAAGTGGTGACTATGATGTGGTTAAAGAATGCATTTTAAGTGGTTAAGAGTTAGTCCCTGAAGCTTACCGGCAAAAATTCAGAAATTACAGAAAAGAAGCTGGACAAACTCATGTCGAATTTGCTAGAGAAAAAGATCAGTTGTTTGATAGATGGTGCTTAGCCATGAAAGTCGAACAAGATTATCAAAATCTCAAGCAAATTATATTAATTGAAGAGTTCAAAAACTGTGTCCATATTGACGTTAAGTCTTATCTTAATGAGCATAGGATTGAAACCTTGGAGAATGCTGCTCGAACTGCTGACGAATATTCTTTGACACATAAAGTTAATTTTGTTAACACCACTTCTACTCAACAGTCTTCTGGCAGAAAAATATTTCAGCCTAATAACAGCCCTTTTAAAACTCAAAGTAGCACAACTTTCAAAAATCAAACTTCAGAAATGCTTGATTCTAGATACTTGTCTCTTCCGACATGTACCTATTCCAAGAAAAAAGGACACGTAATTTCTGATTGCTACAAATTGAAAAATAGGCATCAGAATCAAGACAGACCTGTTCCAAATGCTCTTATTTCTAAGAGGTCAAGGTCAAGGTCATGTATTGAAAGCAATACATTTGTTGGGTCTAATAAATCCCAGTCTGATTTTATTATGGAGAATTATGAACCATTCATATTTAAGGGTTCTATATCACTCTTGCGTGATTCAGCCAATCCCATCCCCATTAAACTTTAAGGGACACATGAGCTTCTCAGAGTCTTTTATTGTCAGGTACTTTGCCTTTTTCTGAGAAGTATTTTACTAATGAAAGTGTTCTTATTCAGGGAGTAGAGTGAGGCTTTGTTAATGATCCTCTCCACTTTGTAAATTTGTCATCAGACTTAGTATCAGGACCTGTGACAGCCGGAACAGTCTCGGTTTTACCCGTTGAGGGCATTCATTTATTGCTAGGCAACGACTTAGCTGGAGACAAAGTTGTGGTTAATCCATTTGTAACTGACAAGCCTGATTTGGATCAGAAAGTTGATCCAGTTCAAAAAGAATTCCCTGATATATTTCAAGCTTGTGCAGTTACCCGAGCTATGGCAAAGAAAGCTCTTGAGAATGATGTTGATGATTCAGTATTCCTTTAGCTGACACGTATATAGGTCAGGCTTTTGATGAGGTCACTTTCACTTCTTGTTTGGATCAATCAGAAGGTATTGATCATAGTGATCCTCTTTTAACAACTCATTCTGTTTAATCTAATCAGGGTGATAATCGACAGTCACTTCTTGACGAACAGGAGAAAGATCCTGAGATCTCCAGTTTGTTTCAAAGAGCCGTAAGTGAGACTGAAGCCACTGAAGTTCCTGTCTGTTATTTTATTAAAAATGGAATTCTTATGAGACAATGGAGACTTTCCAAGGTACATGCTGGTGATGAGTGGTCGGTGAACTATCAAATAGTAGTTCCAAAATCTTACAGACAGGAAATACTTAATCTGGCCCATGAAACACCTTTTGCTGGTCATTTAGGGATTAATAAAACTTATCACAAGATCATGATGTACTTCTATTGGCCACAAATCAAAAGTGATGTTGCCAAATACTGCAGATCTTGTCATACTTGTCAAATGGTAGGAAAACCCAATCAGAAGATACCTAAAGCCCATCTACAACCTATTAATGCCTTTGACGAACCATTTAGTAAAATTATGGTAGATTGTGTATGTCACTTACCCAAGACCAAGTCAGGTAACCAATACCTGTTGACTATTATGTGTGCGTCAACAAGGTTTCCAGAGGCAATTCCGTTGAGGAATATAAAATCTAAAACAATAGTAAAAGCTTTGATAAAGTTTTTTTACTCAGTATGACCTTCCCAAACCTGTTCAGTCTGATCAAGGTTCAAATTTCATGTCTTGAATTTTCCAACAAGTTATGTATGAATTGGGCATTCAGCAATTCAGATCTTCCGCCTATCACTCTGAGAGCCAAGGGGAATTAGAAAGATTCCATCAGACTTTGAAAAATGTGATCCGATCATATTGTTGTGATACGAATAAAGATTGGGATGAAGGCATTCATTTACTATTGTTTGCTGTTAGAGAATCAGTTCAAGAATTTTTAGGCTTCAGTCCATTTGAACTGGTTTTTGGACACACTGTGCGTGGACCACTGAAGTTATTGAAAGAGAAACTTCTCTCTAATGAAGATACTGAGATCAATCTTCTTGATTATGTTTCCGATTTTAGATACAAGTTGTCAAATACCTGTGAGGTCGCAAGAGCAAATCTGCACTCTGCTCAATCTAAAATGAAACAAAGATATGATACAAAATCAAAGGAAAGGATTTTTCAGCCTGGTGATAGAGTCCTGACTCTTTTACCAATGCCACAAAATCCTCTTCAGGCCAAATAATATGGTTCCTACACAGTTCACAGGAACATTAATCACTTAAATTACATCATAAATACTTCTGGGAGGCGCAAACAAAAATAACTCTGCCATATAAACATGATAAAAGCGTATATTGAAAGAGATGGTCATGTTAAACCTGTACATAATTTAGGGGGCGCTCACCAGTTAGTATGTACTTTTCAGAGAGTGACGTATGCGAGATGAAGTTGTTTGAATTTGTAATATACACAATGGAGATAATGTTGGCATATCTCTATGCTACCTTGATGTAATGTGGCTGACATTTCTTTGGATACTGCACTTGTGGAAATTGTACATGATCTAATCACATGGTATAACAAAATGGATGCTCCCATGTGCTTGACAAATTAACCAGAATTAATCAAAAGTACACTAACTTTAGCAGTTATTAAACTAGGGAAAATGAATTTTGCTGCAGTAGGCAATAGCAGCTTCTGAAAGTGCAATGAACGAATTACAAAACATCTGAAAAGTAAAAAAAGTTATTGGATCATTTTTCTACAATTTACCTCTGAAGTCCAGGAAGTGAAAATGACTATGCGGAGCTAGCAGTTTTTTTTACATGAGCACATCTTAAGTTAGCCCAAGCTACTCTAGAACCTAAAGTACACCCATCAATCATACATCCAAATAAAGGGAGTTGAATGTTCTTCTACCAACACCTAAGATATACAAAGTCTGTATTATATTGCCAGTATAACCAGTGAAGAAATCCTGGAAATTCTTTTTCTTTAAAATTCTAACCCTATGCAAAGTACGAAACTATATAGCGCCACCTTAAAAAACCACTGAAGATGTGTTGTCAATTTATTGAAAAACTTGTCATAACCTGCAGTCAATTTCAAACATATTGATATATTATACATGGTATTTACTTCCAAAATGACAACCGCATAGTTAATTTACTATACCCCTCTGAAGTAAGTTAAGTGTAGCTTCATGACGTCAAAACTGTATTCTAACGTCACTGGGAAATTCTATAATTTTGACATGAAAGAAAGACATTCAAGAGTAAATGCATATGAAGTATTTGTTTTATTTTTCAATTAAAACATTAAATAATGTATTCTGATCATTTCCCAAGTTGCAAACTATACTTTAGTCATGTTTACATGTAAACCAAGTGAGACAAGTGAGAAAAATTCCATAAATTTTGAGGCAATATTGCAAAACTTTTCCAGCATTGGATTAAGAAAAATAAGTCCTTGATGCTATAAGTTGATAACAGTAGACATAAATATATATTTTATTTGTAAATACTTACTTTTTTCATTGTTACTAGTAACCTAATTTGAATCTGCACTAATGTTTGTATGCCAAAGAATTGAAATGGAAAGTCAAAGGCAATTAACTCCTGGTGAGACCATTCCATGGACAAGGAAGGAATGTGATTGGTGATTACATACATAAATGATTACAATGAAAATGAAATAAGTCGACTGCTTTATATGGTCAAATAATGATAAAAATCCAAACATGCAGACTTTTATGCGCAAAAGGAGGGTGGGGTGGGGGTGTGCTTCCTACCAATTTCAAGCCCCAGCCTGACTATGATGTTACATCCTGTCTAAGATCTTCCTGTGGCCCAAATCTAGTGCCATCCAAGCTTCGTCCTGAAAAGGAGAACAAAATTGAAGAAAACTTAATTGTTGGTACACATGAGGCAACCGGTGATGACAACATGAATGGAAATGCGATCATAAACATAACGCAAGTAAATATGATATTAGAAAAATTGCACAAAATGCATGACATTGTTGGAGATTGCACGGAATATAATCCACAGATGAAGAGAAGCAAAAGTCAAGGACTGTGTGCATTTCTGTCAGTTACATGTAAAAACCGGAATCTACAAGAAGCAGATCAGGCAGCCTTTCCAGAAACGTGTACAGGACAGAGAAAGAGAGGTCCAGTCACAGGCAATTTAAATGAGATGTTGGCACTTTCTTGCTACAAGACTAAAGTTGGAGTGACTGACCTAAGATTTATCATATCATGCCTAAATATTCAACCTCCTTCTTCTGGCTATTTATATAAAAAAGTTAACGAAATGTCAAATACAATAATATCTGTCAATGAATCTACCTTAGTGAAAAATCAAAACTTTGTTCATGAGGTTAATCAGCTAATATACAAAGGCATTCATGTACAGACAGACACTGCATACAACCACAGACCACAGAGTGGAGGTGAGTCTGCCGCGCAGTCTGTATCTATAGTCATGGAGCATTCCACAAGCAGAAAACTTCCACTCTGCGTGTCCATTGCAAACAAACTGTGTGGAAAGAAAACATGCCAACACCTAAACTGCAAAAAAGTCATCGCACAGAAGACTCGATGTCCTCAACAGAAATTAAATTAGCAAAGGAAAATTTAAATAAGCTTGAAATGTTAAACATGCTGAAGATTTATTCTTTAACTTGTGATGCAAGCGCCCAGCTTGAAAAAAAACTGTCAGGGAACATTCAGCGAAGGTTCAGAGACCCATACGTCAATTTACATGCTACGTGCATGCAATGCGAACACTTCAAAAGCATCTTAAAAATGTACATTTAAATTGGTACTTTCCGTGGTAAGGACAAACTTCTCTTTCAGCAAAAACTGGCAACTGCTATCAGGAGAAGAGTACATTTTGAGTTTGTACGAATACAACGACATGTCACTTCTGAAGATGCATTTTTGGCCAAGGCAAAGGCAACAGTACAAAATATTATTAAAAGTTTCAGCAATGAGCATGGAAATTGTCAAAACACTTCCTCAGTCTGCTTTGCCCATTTAGCATCATATTCATCAAAATTTCTGCTATATGGTAAACATTTAAATATTTCTTTTGATGATATTGAAAAGCTTGAATCTGTTCTAAAAAAATTTGTCTCAGATGTCAAGCTAAGTAAAATTTCCCGTCTTCTAAATACAAATAAGTGTGAGAGCTTGCACAATAGGATTTTTACCTATGCACCTAAAATATCAGTATGGAGCAGAAATTTTGACGCATTATGTCATTCAGCCCTTCATAGCTCTGTGTATGGTACTGGAAAATCTACACTCCTACTGGCCAAGTCTCGTGGAATTGTTTCTAATCAATCTGATCCAGTATTTCACCACATGGTAGAACGCGATCAAAGAACACTAAAAGATAGAGAGAGGAAATCGAGTCTTCAGTACAAATATAGACGCTACATCAAATACAAACAAAAATGCAACAGAAAACTTATACAAAATTCAATGTTTGCCAATTCAATAAATAATCTTGTAGCCATTGAACATTCATATACTTTAAATCCTTTAAATTAACACATGTAACAATTATTAAATGTACCTGACAATCACAGTATACACCTCCCATAGCATATATGGCATTGGCATTCACCATTGGCTTTACATGATTTTCTAGCCATATTTACTCTTTTTTGGTTCAAGTGATAAATGATCAGGATTTATGCATGTTTTTGTATGGCATCGATGTGATGCCTGACACTGAGATGGTAGAGATTTTACCATAGTTTCGACATAAAAATTTAGTCGGTGAGCCAAAACAGCCTTTCTTTTCCCACGAAAGGTTACATAAATTATTCCATAACCATGTCGGTCATGTGGGCCTGTCTAAATGTGGCACTTGCTTGTGACTTGTGTATGTCGAGCTAAAGCTCTTTTCAATGTCATTAATTCTTGAGCTGTTAATTTAGTTTGAAATATTTCTGACATAGTTTAATAAACCAAAGCCATATGATACTCCAGAATTTTTTAATCTGAAAATAAAAATGTATTAAACACCATAACAATGTTTTTGTTCTGTTAATAATGTTATTTGACAATATAAAAAAATCAAAATTCTTACAAGTTCAAAGAAGAACTGATAGCATCTTATTTGAGAAAAGTGAAATTAATGAAACAAAAATGCTACACAGAGGTTTCTAATTGCCACTAATCTATGCCGTATTGCGTACAATAACCAGGGACGTAACTCTTCTCAAGCCAACCTGCAGCCACTTAATTAAAGCAGAATTTGGAATGAAAAGACATTTAAATTCTAAAATGCAGTCAATATAAACTAAATTTTCCAATATTAATACAAACAGCATTAAATATAACTCCATGGGTATACACACGAATGCTCTTTATGGGGGCGCTCACCAGTTACTATGTACTTTTCAGAGAGTGACCTATGCGAGGTGAAGTTGTTTGCATTTGTAACATGCAGAATAGAGATAATGTTGGCATATCTCAATGCTACCTTGATGTAATGTGGCTGAATTTTTTGGGATACTGCACGTGTGGAAATTGTACGTGATCTAAGCACATGGTATAACAAAATGGATGCTCCCATGTGCTTGACAAATTAACCAGAATTAATCAAAAGTACACTAACTTTAGCAGTTATTAAACTAGGGAAAATGAATTTTGCTGCAGTAGGCAATAGCAGCCTCTGAAAGTGCAATAAACGAATTACAAAACATCTGAAAAGTAAAATAATTTATTGGATTATTTTTCTACAATTTACCTCTGAAGTCCAGGAAATGAAAATGACTATGCGGAGCTAGCAGTTTTTTTTTTACATGAGCACATCTTAAGTTAGCTCAAGCTGTATACTCTAGAACCTAAAGTACACCCATCAATCATACATCAAAATAAAGGGAATTGAAAGTTCTTCTACCAACACCTAAGATATACAAAGTTTGTTTTATATTGCCAGTATAACCAGTGAAGAAATCCTGGAAAATTCTTTTTCTTTAAAATTCTAACCCTATGCAAAGTACGAAACTGTAGCGCCACCTTAGTTGTACCTGTCCCACTTAGTGAAGAAATATCATCAGATTATATTGATATTGAAATGAAGAATCTTTGTAATTCAGAAATTATGAAAGATCTGGACCAGAAATGTTAACATATGCAAGTGCAAGAAAGAAATGAACTGAAACAGTTATTATTTGAATATGAGCACTTATTTCGAGATGTTCCTACAAGGACAAACAAAATGTTTCATGACGTTGAAATTGTAAATTCCAAACCTGTCAAACAACATCCATACAGGACGAATCCACTCAAAGAGGAATATTTAAAAAAGGAAATTCAATATTTGCTGGAGAATGATTTTATCCAGCCCAGTAAAAGTGATTGGAGTTCACCATGCATACTTGTTCCAACACCAGATAAAACATTCCGTATGTGCACTGATTATAGGAAGGTGAACAGTGTGACAAAAACAGATTCATTCCCATTACCAAGAATTGACGATTGTATTGATAAAATCAGGAATGCCAAGTATGTCACCAAATTTGACCTTCCGAAAGGATTTTGGAAGATTCCAATATCGGAATGAGCAAAGGAAATCTCAGTATTTGTGACTCCAGATGGACTTTACCAATATAAAGTAATGCCATTCGGGATGAAAGGGTTACCAAGTACATTTCAACGTCTCATGGGTATGATCACCTCTGGTCTAGAAAATTGTGATGCCTATATAGATAACGTCATCATCTACAACGACACCTGGATAGAACATCTAGCAACAATTCGAAACTTCTTTGACAGGCTCACTGATGGATGTTTGACAGTTATTTTATGTAAAAGTGAGTTCTGCCGTGCTTGTGTGACTTTCTTAGGACATATTGTGGGATATGGACAAGTTAAACCAATATATGCTAAGGTTGAGGCTATCTCTAAATTCCCTGTGCCTGAAAATAGAAAGCAACTGATGCGATTTTTAGGTATGGCCGGATACTATCAGAAATTTGGTTCCAATTTTTCTATAATTGCAGAAACCCTGACAAATTTATTAAAGAAGAAGGACAAGTTCTTTTGGACAGAAAAATGTCAGGAGGCTTTTGACAAGTTAAAAGCCATACTTGAAACAGCACCAGTTCTTGCAGCTCCAAATTTCAGTCAGTCTTTCAAATTGTCTGTCGATGCAAGTGATGTTGGTGTTCGAGCAGTTTTAATTCAATAAGACAAAAATGGTATTGAACATCCAGTGTGCTATTTTTCAAAGAAATTAAATAAGCACCAGAGAAATTATTCAACTATCGAGAAAGAATGTTTGGCATTGATTTTGACTTTACAACATTTTGAAGTTTATCTTAGTTCAGCTCCTTCTTCGATTATAGTTTTTAGTGACCACAACCCCCTTACTTTCATCGGCAAGATGAAAAATAAAAATCATAGATTACTAAGGTGGAGTTTGTTATTGCAGGAATATAATCTTGACATCCGGCACATCACGGGAAAAGATAATTTAATAGCAGACGCTTTTTCCCGTGTATAACAATATATTATATCATATACACTGTAATTTATACGAGTTCTTTTAACCTCAGGTGTAAATTGGTTTGTGGTAAAAAGAAACTTTTATCATATAAATCTTTCTTTTTATTTTATGGGGGAAGGTGTTACGTATATTTGATATAAGTCATTTATAATTATTTTATTGTTTGTTTGTCAGATTCAAATTTGGCATTTTTTTAAAGTTAAGATTCGTTCATTGAGGGGTGTGACCTGTACTTTACAAATAAACACCAGATGTTGACCTCATTTCAGACCTGGTTTCAGAGTTGTAAACAAGCTTTTAAAATGATTGATTGGTTCCAAGGACATTATGGAGCTTTGTATAAATATTTTTCTATTTTTAGTTGGGTACGTGAGTTTTTGAACGTAAATTTGTTCTAAAAGATTCTAGAAGATCACGTGACCCCTTTCTTGTTTACGTAAAAACAGGTATATAAATTATGTTTTGTAGCGAAGTAGGTAGCAGAACTGGGGCTGTTAGAATATTAAGTTGTGTCGTTTTGAGTTACCTTGTATTGGAAATTATTTCAATTCGTTTGGATTCAAGAGGATTTATTTTGTTATTTATCTGGAAAAGAATTGTGCTCATATAATTTTATTACCAAGAACTGACTTCATCAAGTGACATCGTTTTCCATCTTGGATACTTCGCTGGGATTCGAACTTGGAATTATTTGGACATTTTATTACCAGGACTTTTGCAATTTCTCTAGTGGATAATATTTTGATTTTTTTTTGGAAGTGTGTGTGTGTGTGTGTGTGTGTGTGTGTGTGTGCATGTGTGTGTGTGTGTATGTATGTATGTATGTATTTATGTATTTATGTATGTATGCATGGGGCATCATGCCACATACATGGAGCATGATGTCCCACCCGGTCACATTATTCTGACAACAGGCAGACCAGTCCTAACAATAACATCTTAATGCTGAGCGCCAAGCGAGGCAGCTGTTAGTGCCATTTGTGTAAGTCTTTGGTATGACTCGGCCGAGGATCAAACCCATGACCGCTCGCTTCTGCGGAGGACGCTCTAAACATTAGGCCACCGGACCGGTGTGTGTGTGTGTGTGTGTGTGTGTGTGTGTGTGTGTGTGTGTGTCTGGATTGATGCTGCTTTGGGCCTCGAAAACCCGCGTATATTACGTACTGTACTAGCACAGGGTGAAACAGGTGCTTGTAGTGCAGCGTGTTTTTACCGGGATGAGAGCGAAGGTCATCTGGGGTTATTTGCATGTGCCACAATTGTCTTTTGCGTGGTTTTCCAGAAGGTCGGCTCAGGAGAAGGCGTGTGGTTAATGACAGCAAAACTATTACAGGTTCTTGTGTCACCATCAGGTGCACAAGATATGGTCGTCGGTGGAGTGTAGTTTGGAGAGGACGGCCCACTCAAAGCAAAGATTGTCACAGGTTTCCACAATTATTACATGCATTGTGGGTTCCACTTGTATCGGATCGATCTGTACTTTAAAATGTGAAAATGTTTAGCTATATCGCCTCCAATCTTTAACATTATTAGTGAACATTTCTCGACCAATCCACCTCAGCCGCAGAGACTTACCCTACCCCAATGGTCCTATAACTCTTGTGTATTCCAAAGAAATTCCAGGGGGATATCTATATGGACGTTTGGCCAGGTATTCCACCATAGGTTTATTAGCTAAATTTTCCCAGTTAGACACTTTGTCACGGGTGGCGGTGGCTTGGCTTGTATTCGGGGGATCTACGAGCGGAGTTTGGAGGAGGCATGGGCTCTAGCTGGGGTTCTCAGCTATCGTGGCAGCCTTCTGTTTCTTTCAGAGTAATGGTTGCTTAGAAAATGTTGCTGATATGGGCCTTGTCCAGGATTTACGGATGTTATGGGCTCTGACCAGGACTTCCTGGTGCTGACGATGGTTTTAGTCAACCATCTTTCTCTAGTTATCCTCGGTTAAGTGTCCCTGTTTTGTAGACCCTACTGTTACCTTTGGGATTTGTAGTTGTGGATAAGTAATTGGCGAGGACTTCTGTCTCCTTGGGACTGACGATTACAGCCCAGCCTGCATGCTGAGGTTGGCTGCTCGACTTTTTCGGTCAGTATTGCATTCAGCATATCATATTAATCGTGTTTGCTTATCTGACTCTTTTCCGATGCGGCGTGTTTATGTGATCGTTTCCAGACATTTTGATCCCTCAACGTAACACTAGTGAGTAAGCGATGGAATTCTATGGTACACAACCTTTCTCTAAATACACGCCAGACGCCTGTTTCATCTCGCTATCTTCATTGGCTGGTGACACTCGGGAGCGTCGCGTTAGTTACGATAAGGCATATTTTTTCTCCAAATATATGTCGCCGACTGTTGTCACACGGTCACCACACTGACGACGTTTATGTGTGCTGCTATAAATAGTATATTCCATAACCTTTTTCTAAATTAAATTTAATAACCGTATGATGACGCAGTGATAAGATATCGCATCAATGACGCATTTTGAGATTTGTGTGGCCCGGAGCCAAATTGTGCCAGGCTTCAGAGCTCTCATAAAACAAACTTTCTATAAAAAAAAAAATTGGGGGGGGTCCTTGCTTTGTTTATCCGCGTGGGAGTCACCTCCAGTTTGATTGCATAGTCAGTGTTTGGCCACAGTATAGACGACGCATTTACAGCAGGTCAGGTCTATATATGCACCATACATTGTGTAAAAGCGTTTGCGCCCATTGCGGCACTCTCTCGAGTGCATCCAGGTTTCCAATGTCTATTTCGGAATAAAACGTCTTGTTTGTTTTTGGTTGAATGAATATGCAATGAAGGCGTAGCGACTTGTATAAAGAAAAATCTTGTGAAATTTGGGAGTGTATCAAACTAAACATGTCCAAAAATCAAAGGCAGGATTTGTGCGCTAACGTAAGTTAAAATTAAGTCCATTGTATTATATATATATATATATATATATATATATATATATATATATATATATATATATATATGTGTGTGTGTGTGTGTGTGTGTGTGTGTGTGTGTGTGTGTGTGTGTTGTTCGGATCGCCAACGCATTGGTAGTTGATTCATAAGCATTCATAACAATGACTGTAAACATTGGCATTATTTATGGTAAAATGTTTAATGAAAGTTAAATAAATTAGGAATCAAACACTGCAATTTTCACGAAAAGTGGAGGTGAAAAATTCATTTATTAAGATATAATCGTAGCTGCATCAGTTGATAAATGAAGGGAAGATTTCCATTGGTCAGAATATAATGATGTGATCAGACCCAATTGCATTTATTTCTGTATAAACTGTACGGAGAACCAAATCATAAAACTTCTTTAAAAAGTCACGTGTAAATTAATTCACGTAAACACTGAATTGGAAGGCATACACATTGCACGCCTTTAAAACAACATAAAAACGGTGGGGTTATATTTTATTAAAACAATTAGATAAATTGATTTGACAGAATCAAATAACACATCCTTTCCGGAATATAACTAACTCATATTTTGATTAGATTTGAAAACGAAAAGCTGAGGAACGCAAAATCTGCCAAGAACACTGCAGCTAGAGCATTTTTCATTACAGCTCGTTACAAATGAATTTAAAACTTAAGGTAAATGGATATAAGGATTGGGAGGAGGGGTTTCAAAGTCCTACGATGTAATACGCTGACCTTGATAGTTACGATAAGGGGTGGGACGGATATTCTCTACATCCCATGTCGTAGCTGTTATATAGTTTCGATGTCTTGCACTGTTTGACTGCTGGACCCCATCGCTATAACCATTTAGCGATAGTCTTAATTTCATTTGCAAGTAGCCCTTGTAGGTAATCTAAAACGGAAATCAACACGAAAATAGATTTAAATATGCGAAAATTGGTTACTCACGTGTTAGGACAATTCACTATTCACAATACACTCATGATATCATAACATCCAAGACTCATTTGTCAAACAAAACAACAACCATTGCATAGAATATTGAACATCTACTCAGATCACATATGCCAATTTAGGTAAAACATTATGACCATGCTGTGGAATGTTCAACACCTTTGATCGCCTACCATTGGTAGAATTGTTTGTTTGATATTGACATAGCTATTACGTTGCAGATGGAGAAGTCCTTGTTTTTTTTTAAATAGGTACGTTGCAGACAGTTCAACAAGAATTCATCAGCTTTTAATGGCTCTAAAACCGATAGGAAATATCTTCAATAATCCCCATTATTGCAACTATAAAAAGTAAATAAAATGTTAAATAATTGCAATAGTTAACTTTCTAAAAATGTGATTTGATTACATTTCACAGTGATAATAATGGATGAAGACTGCAACACTACGTAAGTTTAATTTTTTCTGTTCATAAAATCACAGCATTGGGGTTTTTGCTTAGATTAAATTTAAATTGCCTGTATAAAAGCAGGACGTAATACGGTTTTCCAATTTTCCAGTTCAATACGTAAATTTGTGGATGTTTAGAGATCATATGCTCTAAAATGTAAGAAATAGGAAGTGAATGCAAAATAGTTCGCTGAGATAAATATGTAACAAAATCAATTCATTGTGCATTATGAATGTGCGTGTGTGTGTGTGTAAGGAATTCGTCAAGAGTATGAAATCTTTGTGCTCACCTGAGGTAAGAACGATTTCTATATTCTTTGTAGGAATGAAAGACTACAACTTTGAATGTGTTAATATTTCTGTGTTTCGGTATTTTTTTGTCCATGAATCGATCATATATCTCAATATTTGCCTGTCCCAATGTGTGTCCATGTATTGCTTACACAATTAAATCGGTAAATATTTTCCTTTATTCATGTTTCTCTTTAGAAACAACTGTCGATAGACTAATATCTAGTGTCTCCCATATAAAGCTGCACATTCTGAATACGAAATGTTAAATAACAGTTAACTTTTGAAAAAATGTCATTTGATTATATTTCACAGTGATAATCATGGATGAAGACTGCAAGACTACGTAAGTTTAATTTTTCTGTTCATAATATCACCACATTAGGCTTATTGCTAAGCTAAATCTATGTGGTTTATATAAATGCAGGACGTAATACGCTTTTAAATTTTTTCAAGTTCAATACGAAAATATGTGGATGTTTGGAGAAAGTGTGATCAAGAAAGTAAAAAATGTGAATGCAAAATAGTTCGCTGAGATAAACATGTAACATAATCATTTCATCGTGTCATTATGTTGTTGTTGTATGGTTTAATGCCATTTTTTCAGCACTAGATAGGCTATACATGGCGGCCAGTATTATTGGTATAGGAAGAATCCGGGGAAATCCCTTAAAAGAACCACCGACCCAGGAGATGTTACAGGCAAGCTTTGTGACATACTCACATTGGCTGAATCCGAGACTCGAACCCACGCAGACAGAGGTGAGATGGCAGTGATTGGTAACGAAGAGTGCTTTAGACTACTTTGCCACTCGGGGCCCACGTGTCAGTATGTATGTATGTATGTATGTATGTATGTATGTATGTATGTATGTATGTATGTATGTATGTATGTATGTATGTATGTATGTATGTATGTATGCATGTATGTATGTATGTATGACTGACTGACTTTATTTCCTCTTCAACAGAGAAAAAATTAAAAAAATAACAAAAAAATAAAAAATTTGAAATGTATACCAGTGTAATTATCAATGTAGTTCTTTCCCCATGACATATGTGCTTATGCTTATATACACATATATACAAATACACACACACATATATATAAATGTACACACATACATATATATACACACACAAACACATTCATACACATACACATATACACACACATACACACATCTATACATATATATGTGGAACAACATGAAACCATTCTCAAATGAAAAAAGATAGCAAAAGGTGACACTGTTAAGTTATATGAGCTAAAGAGCATTATATCTCTATGATATGTCATACAACAAAATTGCGGAATTTGACAACAACGAGATGGCCGTTTGTTTATGTTTTTTTTAAAATTAATTAATTTATTTATTTATCTTAACTACTTATTATTGTTGTTATGTTATGACATGTTGGTTGAGAGTAGGGCATGCATTTTATTGTAAAATGAGGTTATGCTTTTTGCAGTCACCAACATAAGTTTATTCCATACATCATCATCGATAGACGACAAGCAATCTACTCTGCTTCCAAGAAGTGTCTCCAATAGTATATCGTCTTCTTGATTGAATAAATTAACCCCGTCTCTCACCTCTAAAGTGTCAATCACCCTCTCAAAGAAGACGTTTCGTTCTTCAAGTAGCATTTCACAACCTAAGATAAGACGTTTCGCTCTGTCCTCAGTCTCTTTTCCACAGAGTTTGCATATCATAACTTTTCCAACAGGCATGACATATAGTTTCATTATTTCGGAGAGAGGCCATAACATAGATGGAAATTTACACCCAAGAAACCATATACTGCTTGGTTGTAAGTCCAAATGAATGTTTCTGAAGTGAATTAAATCGCTCCTTAGTTCAATATCTGTATTCCAGGTAGATTCTTCGAGGTTTTGAATATTATCAATAATATACCGATTCCAAACAAGTTTACCTTCGGTTTGTACTCTTACTGCATAGTCTAAGAGAACACTTCCCATTCCATATTTCTTGAATATTTTGTCAATATCTGCTATAAACCCAGTCTGTGTTAGTGGGTTGGTCAAGTACTGACATAATCGCAAAATGAAAATATTTTTCCAGATAAGAGTCCAATCGCCCCTACACAGTCGGTTGAAAAAACACAATTTCTTATTATCTATGTATGCTTCCATTGATCAGAGTCCTAAGGTACTACGCGTTGCCTCTGTGGGCGAATATTTATCGAAAGCTTGCATATGTCGCGCTGCATATCTCTGACATAGCTCAAGTTCTTCTATATTAGTGTTTGTCATATTCGACCATAATTCACATCCATATAGGACTGAGAGTAGAATGATTCTTTTCCTGATTTTCATACTTGTTAGAGGGTTCATTCCCCCGTTTCTGATACCAATAAAATAAAAAGAGTTTAATAAGTGTTTACCTTTATCGCATGCTTCTTTTATCGCGTCGTTTGGTTTAAAGTTGTACTTTAGAGGTATGCCGGCATATTTCTTACTTTTGACTACTGGAATTGGTGATTTGTTGAATAGAAAAGAAGGGATATCAGTTCTTATTTTGTTTGTAAAGAGGATGCTGCAACTTTTATCTGCGTTATATTTCAATATCCACCTTTTCGCATAATTAGAGATTGTATCGAGCAGATGCTGCATCGAATGATGCGAATTAGCCATTACAGTTGTGTCATCTGCTAATAAGATACACGGCAGGTGGAGATCGACAAGTTTTAGGCCTCGCAAAGTGTGATCTAAATCAGTGATCAAATCGTCTATCATAACGAGAATGAACCAAGCAGATAAGATGCGACCCTGTCCTACACCCTGCTTAATATTGAAATATTTGGACAATTTGCCCGCAAATAAAACAGAACTGGTTACTCCCTTAAACGAGTCTTTCATGATGCGCCAGGTCTTCCCTTTTATGCCAAGTTTGTACAGCTTGTAAAATAGCCCATTGTGCCCGAAATGTTGCATAGACAGAAGTATCTTTATCCATATAGTAGCATATAGATTCTTTGATACAAAACGCTGCAGTGATACTACCACAATTATTCCTAAAACCTTGTTGCAATGGATTTGGAAAATTAATGTACTTAGAAAATATAAGTAGTTTATTATATATAATTTGCTCTAGGATTTTCTGAAGGACTGGAACTATAGTTATATCACGGTAATTATTCATATCTAATTTGCTTTTCCCCTTCCTTTAAATATTGGTATTACTAAACCTTGTTTAAAATGGCATGGGTACTCTTCGGTCTCGTACACTTTTTTGAAGACAGTTTCAAGTAACTGTACACTGCTTTGAGTGTCCGCAAACTGTAAATGCTCGGCAACAATACCGTCGTGACCACATGCCTTATTTTTATTGAGAGAACTAATTGCAATACTGATTTCTTCTCTTGTGGGAATTTGGTCAACAACTTCATCAAAGTGGGAATGGGTTTCTATACCTTGTTTTCTAACCTCTGCTAAGACCATCTGATAATGATTCTCATCGTATAGATAGGTATTGTCAGGTAGTGACAAATTGGAAAAATGATTTGCCCATAAGTCTCTTATAGAGTCGTGGTCGCGTACAATTTTTCCGTTAGATTCAATTTCGTATATGTAATCACGTTTATGTCTTTTATTCCATATAAACTTATAGAAAGTGGAAATATCGAGCTCTGCAGCCTTTTCAAGCTTACTGGACTGTTATTTATCATACATTTATTTTGCTCTCAGTAATTCTTTTCCAAACAGTTTCTTCGCTTTCTTATAGTTCACGTATGACTGAAATTCCCATCCTCTTGGCCTACCATTAGAGATCCATACCCTACGTTTCAGCCTCATTTCTGTATGAAACGTTTATACGTTTAGTAGTTTCCAATATGGGTTAGCGTACGGGCAAAACCTTTTTATGGGCAGAAACCTAGAAGCTGTGTCATGTAAAATCTTTACCGTGTCTTGAATAATAACTTCAATATCGATATTTTTCACTAGTTCTGTCTTATTCAGTTGCGCTAAAAATTCATTGCGTGTTGCTTCCTTATACCTATTTATTTGTTCTGCCGATGCTTTCTTCCAATTTATAGAGGGAATTATATGCTTGTCAGCCATGATTATATTATATGCAAAAGGAATGACCAACTATATTTTACAGGATGATGATCTGAAATGTTCAAAGGATGGTCATCAATTATTTCGGCCTTAACCACTAAATCGAATTTGCTTTTTTGCAATAGTATATGGTCTATCAATGATTTGGATTTACCATCGATTGAGAAAAATGTAAAGTCAGGCCCTTCACAAATAGACTGACTATTAACGGATATTAAGTGCCTATCGGTCAGAAACTTTTCTAGAATAGCGCCTCTAGCGTTTGTTGTTAGACAGTTCGTTTTGGAGCTAAGCAGCGAACTTAACTAGCCATTGAAGTCTCCCGCGAGTATGGGAATGCCTTCTTTACAGAACATATCAAACTGGTCCTTTAATTCTTCCATTGTTTGATAGTAACTTGCAATAGGAAAATTAGTTGATGGCAAAAGTACTCCGAATACAAAATATTTCAATTTATCATTACATATTACCTCTATCCCTAAGACTCTATCGCTGCCGACGCTCAACAAAGGATTAATGCAGAGTGACTTCCTATATAGGATTGATATTCCCCCAAACCCTGTATGCCTTATACTTTCTTCATAATTCACTTTTAGCCTATTGTCAGAGCGTGAGAAAGATTTAAACTTTGGATGTAAATTGTCTAGGAAGTTGAGTTGCTCCGGAAGAAGCCAGTGCTCAGTAAGCACTGCAATATCTACCTCATTTAGCAAAGAGTACAAGTATGGTGCACCATACATGGCTCCTTTAACGTTCCATGTCATCAGACGAAATGTATGACTATACATTTGTTGACTTAAAAAATAGATTTTCAACACAAGTATTACAATGACTATAAAGTTGTTGACCATAATTTATGTATATGCATGCGACTTACTGCCCCTTTATATAGTTTCGCCTGAACCTCTTGGCGTCCTTATCACCGTAATCCTCATACCATTCTCTTGCCCATACAAAATTTTGCCAAAAAACTTTCTCTAAAACCTTATCAAAGTCTAAGTCATCTACCGTGACTAAAGCAATAAAAGTGTCCTTTCCTCCTCTTACACGCCAATGCTTTAAGATCTGAGAGTCAATTATTTATATTCCTTTTTTTCTGGAGTGCTTTTTATACAAGTTCTCATCTTCTCTCTCGTTCTGTCAACCGGTATCCTGGACATTAGAACTCGACGTTCATAAGAGTTCCTCACCCTTTTTTTGTGGTCTGCAGTTTCTGTTAGTTGTGATGAGATTGATTGTTCTGTTTCCTTTATCCATGTCTTTTGATGAGGTGGCTGAATTTTTTTTGAATGGTGATCTTCTTTCCCTATCGATATTTTTTTGCATTTTCCCGTGCTGAGTATTTGTGATCATGGTCATAACCACGTTCTTCATTATCTTCAATTATTGTCAATAATTCAGTTGAGGTACAGGGTATGGTGGACAGAGTCAGTGCCACTCCTTCCCTTGAATCAGTGGTGATCAAGATAAATTATCCATGCTGAAAGTGACTAATATAAATTATGCACGCTGAAAGTGATAAAGATATTTGTGCCATATGGATAGATGCCATGCATTTTTTGTCTACTATGATATATATTCGGTTCAAAAATTTAAATTGCAAGTCATTCTAATAAGTCTGTGCTACTTAAAGAAAACAAACTCACAAGGATTTTGTCTATAAGGCAATTATTGTTGCTTTCTTTGTAGGGAATTTCTGTTCATTTTGTAGCGAAGCAGGATGTTTTGGCTCTGCAGATTTGGAGCCTGCTGTTTTGGCGCCACCGATTTGGTGCCGGCCATTTTGGCACGGGCCGGTTTGGTGCAGGCCACTTTAGCGCTGAGCAATTGTTATTCCTGTTGAGTAAAATATAAAGTGAAAAAAAAAGTACAATTATTCCAATGATCAGCCTGTGTGTTATTAAAATAACTTTAAACTAAAACTATAAGTGAAACATAATAAAAGTGAAAAGTTCTTGATTTGTAAATTTTATTCAAACAGCAACATAGCTAAAAGGTATGAAAACTGATGCCTTTTTACGCAATCTTGTCCACTTCTGCTTTTTCACTCGCATGATTATGTTCATTCATCAGTAGAATGAATTGGCTGTCATCTGCAGCTGTGTGAAAATGGACTTTACATTCATTCTTTCAACTCGCATCACCAAAAAAGCTTAAGGTTAAATTGTTAATCCTTAAGTGGTCATGACTCGCAGGACAATATACCAATAGAGTCAACTATCTTAAGCGTCCTGCTTATATTGTTATTTCGACATGGCCTCTAATTATCTTAAGGATAATGTGTAATCTTTTGATATTAATCCTACTGTCGGTGCCAACACGGCCGACGCCAAAACATCCAAGTGTCAAAACGGTCGCGCCAAACCGGTCAGTGCCAAAACATCACAGACCATTTTGTAGGATGGTAAAATACAGCAGTAGCTTCTTTTGACAGAAACTTTTATCATATTGCAATTTTAATTTTGTTATTTGGTAAGATCCTTGTTTTTTAAGACAGTATGTTCTTCAGAGTATTCAGCGATCTACTTCAAGATGCAAAATCTTAAGAGTTTGTTGACTCCTAAAATTTCACTTTCTGATGGCAAAATATATTTGTTTTCTAGATGCTCATTTACATTGGTTTATTCAAATAAATCATTGGCAATCTGCCAACAAATAAGTTATTCTGTCATTTGATAAACTAATTTGTTTATGAACTATTTTTTGATAAATCTAATATTTTTTATATATTCAATTTTAGTCGATTCACAGAATTTTTATATGGATGATTTATGGAACATTTAGATCGGTTTATTCACGAAATTCTGTTAACATGGATATGTCTCTTAGTTTTCAGATGTCCGTTTGCCAAAGAAGAAAATAGCAAAGTCATCAGCAACAACCTGATGTTTCAGACAGTTCTTTGCTTGAAATACAGTATCAAGGAATGCCGTTGTCATTTCTGTTTTGAACTGTCTGTTTCAACCCAGGGGTGGACACTTCATGTCTTCTGCACCAAGTTTAGGAAACATCAGAATATTCATTGATAGATTCAGTATTGCAGCATTGTGCATTCTGAGGAAACATTTCAGTGGATATGATGTAGTTGTTTGTAAAAATGTCTGATCTTAATATCACAGAATGCCTTAATCATAACAACTGAAATCATACTTAAATTTGAAAAGTGTTCATCATCCAAACTCTTTTATGATTAAGGCTGGAATGACAAACAAGCACTCAGCCTTATCTGATTGCTTTCATTTGTACTTGCATGACATCAGATTTCACTGATACTGAGACTCTACATGTGGTTTTAAATGTTGAGTGATTAGTCTGGTTTTTTTATGAACACACACTTTGAAATTAAACATGTGGTACGACAGTAGCTTTTTTGTTGTTGATCTTCATCAGAATGGTTCATTGTCTCATCTCACAATGGTACAGGGGTAATAAAACAGTAGTTTTTACAGAAGAATTTGCCAGGTTTTCGTTACTGGTTATTTAAAATGTTGTGTTTCTTATGTATTAAAAGAACTGTTAATTCCCTTTATTTTGGTGTGTTTTTGAAAGGTGTAATTCGGGTTATAGAGTGCATAGATCTGATCAACTTAAGATGTATATTTTAAATTTATACAAAAGAAAAATGTGAATACCTTTTTATACATTTTGCAATTCATTCATTGCACTTTCAAAAGCCGGTTTTGCCTATTCTGGCAAAAGTTGTTTTCCTGCTTTAATAATTGCTAAAGTTAGTGTAATTGGGACTATTTAAGACTGATTTGTTTAGCACATGGCAGCAGTCATTAGTATCAGCTGTGTGCTTTGATCATGCAGAACTATAACACATTATTTCAGCCAGAATACATGAAAGTCTATGGAGATATCTGCAATATGGACAATGAATATTGTATTGGCAATATTGTAAGAAAATGACAGGGATATATTTGAATACATTGTATTGGCAATATTGTAAGAAAATGACAGGGATATATTTGAATACATTGTATTGGCAATATTGTAAGAAAATGACAGGGATATATTTGAATACATTTGCAGAGGATTGAAATCCAAGATGGGGGGATTAGTATAAAATACAGGCATCAATATTTCATTGCAGATGTTACTCTTTATTAACAATTCATCACAAGTTGACAATAGAACAACATTATCACAGGAATAACAAAACCAGTCTAAAATGCAAACAAATTGCAGTCAGTCTAAATTTTAAATTTTACACTTATAATTATATTTTCAACATAAATGTACCTCAAAAGTAAGTGAAACTATTAAAACACTTCTGAAATTTCTTTAAAACTTGTTTTAAAATCTAAAAATTGTTTTGGACACTGAATCTCAAATATTCTAAATTACATAAAAGATACTGAATAATTACTCACATAAATCATTCTCACTTTCTTTGTGTGTTAATTGCACTAGTAATCATGTATAACTTGTAACGAGTTTGGTCTTTTAGTGTTCAATTATTAATTGGGTGAAAGTCTGAAATAGTAAGAAGCCCATGGACAAGAAAACTTTCTAAAAATAAAAAAATCCTTCTCAGAAAAAACCTTATTTTCCAGATATCTCGATTTTCTCAGTACTTGTGTTTGGAAGACATCTGCAAAATTATTTTCAAATTAACTTTATTCAGGAAACCTTTTAAAGGTGAAAACCTCTGAAATGGTAATAATAAGATCTTTATTACCAATAAAAAGTTAAGATTTTGTTTCAAAATTGAGATGAAAATTTATCAATAACAAAATTAATGAAACAGTATTAAATTCACAAGTACATAATGAGAACAATTTTAAAAAAGAATCAACATAATTTAAAAGCAAAAATATTTTTTAAAAAATAAAAAAATATATATAATATGACATGATTTAAAATTGAATCCAATATTTTCACTGAAAAATAAATGTATTATTTAAGAATTGAGCTAAATCAGATTTAATATTCAGAAATATTTTGATTTTAATCCATGTACTAAAGGAAACACAAGATGATTCTTTCAATGAAATTGGATAATATTTATGTTAATTTTTTTCACAAACTTCATACCTCCCTTTGTTAGATATATTTAGATATTTAGCCTATTTTAAAATATCAGAAATGTCTATTTTCAATTGTCAGTCATGGATACTCTGTTTCAAAAGAAACGTTTAATTTTATACTATACAATTTTATTAAAATACCCTATATTCCATTCATTTATCAAGTGATACAGGTATTTCTTTAAAAAAATGGTTGTTATATCGTTTTGTTTTGAAAAATTATAACTGCATGATTCATAAATTTATGAACTATATCACTATTGGTTTTTGTACAATTTTGCCTGTTAAGTATATAGTGTATTTCTGAATTTATAAAGTCTAAATCTTTTTTTTAAAAAATCAAGGTACATTTTAATGTATTCTTATGTACATTAACAAATTTGTCAATATGTTCAATGAAAGATATAGAGAAAAAACAACAATAACTTCAATATGCCAATATAGGAACAACTTAATGCAAAAGAATAAAGTTTCAAATAAATAGATTCTCAAAGAGACTGACACTCTGCTGGTTGAAAAACGATTTACAGGAATGATGTGAACATTTTTTTCTCCAAATTTTAACTATTCAGTTGAAACCATCTCTTATATTCTTTAGTGATAACAAGGTTTTTTAGATGGGCACCATGTCTGATGCAAGATTAACACCCTTTTCATTTAGGCCCAACCAGATATTATAAGACATCCATTTAGATGTGGTAATAACCAACTAATAACTATGTGGCAATAACCAGATTTTTTATATTCCAATTTTATCTCCATTAACATTACAAGGCCAGAATCATGCAGTATTTCCCCACATTGGAATGCTTCATACTGCATGCACTACACAGGTATAAAAATAGCATTGTGTGCTAGGAACTACTTTTTATTGTGAACAAACGCTGTATGTTCATGTAGCCAATGCTATAGCTTTTGATATTTTAGATTTGTTTGTGGATGATCTAAACAAGCTGTTTGAAAGTAGAGATGATACAGTTGATGTAGATATCTTTATCAAATTACAAAAGAAACTTTCAACCAAGTAAACATCATCAACATGATAAATTTAGTTTTATGTGATGCCATTATGATGACAAAGACGAGTCATGCATTAAAGAATAAACCATACCCATCATTTAAACACTTATTTAGGAAGAAATGGTCATAACACTTATTTAGGAAAGAAATGGTCATAACAATTTGCAAATCAAAGGGTTCAGCCTTTGAGCCATGTTCTAAAAATAGCACTGAAAGACATTAAGGCATGAAATGCCAAAGATGTCCCATTTCACAAGTCAAGTCAAAACACTAAATTAAAAACAGGCCAACTGTAGAAGGTAGGTTTTGATAGAAAACCAAGAGCTTCTGGGTCAAGATGAAAAGTTGTATTTTCCACTTGTGAAATGGGCTGTCAAACACCCAGCTGTGTTACAATTTTCCTTTCCTCATAAAATATTTGGATTTAAAGTAACCAGTCATAAAAATCATAATTAGCTAGAGTCCCTCCAGTAAAGAGCATGCAAGTGATAGGGCATAAACATGTCATCTGTAACTCTTAATAGCAACAGTAATATACTTTCATTTTTTCCTTGAAATCTTTGTTCCTGCCAATCAGAATTAATGGGTTCTCAAAACAACCACACTGAAATTGTACTTAAGTGTAGACTATATATCCAACACAAATCACATTCCAAAAGAGAATTTACCACTTCCCAAAAAATGAATTTAATATTCCCATGCAAACAATATTTCATAATGCATCTTCTTGTGAGTTTCAATGAAAAGAATTTCATTTTGTTTAACATCATGATTCCAAACTTTCAATTACTGACTGGAAACTCTTATGCTTGCATCAATGACAGTCCTACCGGCCACATGTATTTTGCATGGATTTGACACAGCAAATAACTCCAGTCCATCACAACTAGAAAAGTAGAATTTAGTTGGATCGACCCAAAAATAATCCATTTCAGACCAACTGGAAAGTTGTTTTATGGTGCATTTATTTATAATAGAACTATAAATTTCAATTTTCAGTAGTCCAACTACACTTGCGAATTTACTTTGGAATATAGCAGAAATTAAATTTATTTCTTGTAGTGTTCTTTTATTATTCAGCTTTAGGTAGAACTGTAAAAATGAGTAATGAAAAGGTTACTAAATTTGTGTGTGAAAATATGAACAAGAATTACATGGGTTCCAAAAATTTATCCACAGCTCAAAATGCAGTATTGTTTCTAAAAACTTGATTATATTTTCCCCCATACAAATGCTGTAACATAATTTCAGGATGGCTATCCTGTTGTCTGCAAATCCTGACTAATTTCATTGAGGATCAGTAATACATCACAAATCATTTGATGAAAACCTCATGTAGATATGACCATCTTTATATGAATAGTGATATGGATTTCACCATTGCTATAATGTCAGCCATACTGGATGTCAGCAATATGTTCAATATGAACCAAATAAGTTTCAGAATTAGTTCAAACCCCATGCTTATAAGACCATTTGTTTAAAAGGAGTAGCAATACAAATTTTCAAGATGATCATTGTCATGGCAGAGATTTTAGCAGAATCATTTTCATTTAGGATCAACTATACCTTGGAATGACTATGTAAAGTTTTATGGCAATCCTCCAAGTAGTTTAGAAGTAGTGATAACTTGTTTGTGCTAATAGAAGTGCAGAAGGTAACGGATACTAGGTCATCTCACAAGCTCTTCCGGTCCATGAACAGTACAGTCAATACCCTAAATTCTTCCGCAAGCCTTAAACAAGCTCATTACTGTTGTACCTTGCTAATTGCCCATCACAAAACAATATAGTAAGTCTCAATAATAAATACGAAGGTATGGTGGAAAAATAAACAATCCCTCTTTTTATTTAGTGAATTATCTCCCCTGATAACACTTGCAGTGTTGACTTCATTTAGAGTTGTAAATTACATAGGGTAGCTGCAATTGCAAAATTTCAATCCCATTTCAGCCAGCAGAATTCTTTTATTGTTGGAGTGGTCATATAGTCGTTGGACATTTCTCCATGCTTTTTTCATCCTTTTGTACTCTTAACCATTCTTTTTGGGTGGAAAGGCTTCACCCATTAGATTTAATTCCATCATTTAGTGTTAATAATCTTACCCCAAGCTTAACTCGGGTACAACAGTTGCTAAACAACCCAAACAATGCTCATAACTGTGTCACTTTATTAATGTCAGTTCTGACCAATTCAAATACAGTTAATCACCCTGCTAGTTCTGACAATTCAAATGCAGGCAATCACCCTGCCAATTCAGACAAATTCAAATTCAGGCAATCACTGCCAACTTGGACCAATTCAAATGCACACAATCACTGCCAATTTAGACCAATTAAAATGCAGGCAAACACTCTGCTGACCAATATCTATCTCCTACCAATAAGTGTATAATGGCATGTGCAAAGCATGGCATTGCTTTTCTATAAACACGTACCTCAAGTGAGTAATCTTTTACTGGACAGGGAGTAAAAGGCATGTAGACAAAACAGTGTTTGAAAGTGACTTACTATACCTTTCCAGTTGATTCAAAACCAGTCTTTAGCTGACTATTTACACTCTGACAGGAATCTTGCTAATTGGGCAACTATAAACTAATACCCCTTGACACCACTTAAAATAAAACAAAATTATCCCAGTTCACTATACATTGATAAGGAAAGCGCATAGGAAAATTAATACATTTTGTATGATTAGATGTGAGTGGGGAAGAAGGAAAAAATTAAAATGAAAAATTCTTAAAATCTGATGTCTAAACTTCAGAGTCACTGAAACCTGTGAAAATGTCTTAAGGTTGGTTATTAAACCTAGCACTTTTTATCATTCCCATCACAAGTACAAATGTATGTTGTTACCTCCCCATAACAAAATATAACAAAAGATAGTCAATACTGATTTATACTTGAAACAGATATAGCATTAAAAGAGGTCTCCATATTATTCTGATTCCTATCCGAGATGTTTTTATTTCATGACACAATATCACTGGTTTTGTGGTCCCATGCAGTGGATAATTTTACTTTTAAAGAAAAGTTTACTTTCTAAGTTTTGATTAATATAATAACATTATTATATAATAACATAATTATAGACTTTGCCGAGATGAATATAAAATGTTATGAACTTGTAAACCCATCACATTGACCCACTAATTAAAATTGGAAATTCTGAGATTTCCTGGTTAAAATAAAGTTAACATTCAACAATGGTCAATATTTGTAAATTAGCACATACACCATACCCTATTTCTCCAAGTATAAATACACTATACCCTATATCTCTCTGTATAAATACACTATACCATATTTATCTCTATAAATATACTTTACCCTATTTATATCCATAAATATACTTTACCATATTTCTCTCTGTATCAATACACTATACCATATTTATCCCTAAATATATGCATTATGCCATTTTTCTCTCTAGAAATACTTTATTTGTCCCTGTATAAATACACTATCATGTTTATCCCTGTATAAATACACTATACCATATTTTTCATTTTATAAATACACTATACCATATTTCTCCTTTTATAAATACACTATACCATATTTATCTTTTTATAAATACATTATATTATATTTATCCCTGTATAAATACACTATACCATATTTTTCATTTTATAAATACACTATCATGTTTATCCTTGTATAAATACACTATACCATATTTTTCATTTTATAAATACATTATATCATATTTGTCCCTGTATAAATACACCATACCATTTATAAATACAATGTACCATATTTATATCCATAAAAAATACACTATACCGTATTTATATCCATAAATACACTATACCATAGTTATATCCATAAATATACTATACCATATTTATATCCATAAATAAATTATACAGTAGAACCTGTCTTGAAAGACCACCCCTTCTGCTAAACAATAATGGTCTCTCAGGATAGGTGGTCTCTCATAAAAAGGTCATATCACTATATAATGAATAAATCTGTGCATGGAAAGTCTGGTCTCTCAAGACAGGTGGTCTCATAGCAGTGCAGGGTTCATACTGAACTATGGATGATAAATTCAAAGACTTTTCCCAAACTTTCAAAGACCACAAACAGAGATTTTCAAGACCTATTTTTGCTAATATTGTGTATACAGGTTATATGAGAAAAATGAATGCCAAATACTATAATATTGATTACTGATTAAAGTCAAACTATAATTAATTTCCTTAAATTGTATTATAATTATCTGGAAGATAGGTTAACATTTGTTGTTCTTTCAGAAATATGTAACATACGTTAAATTGTTCTCTTCACAGACATCAGCATTGCGTTAAATGCATTATTATCTTTGCTTTCTTTTCTCTCCAATCATTTTGGAATAAGACACTACCACTGTCATCTCTTCCTCTGCTTTTCTCCTAAGAGCATTTTACTCTGTGACAAGCACAATGGGTCCTTTTAACTCTGCCTCTTCTGCTTTCTGTACAGAGGAAGCATGTAGGCTGGCAATGTTAGCTTCAAGAGGCAGTTTTCTGGCTTTAAGTTCTTCCACTTCATCCAAGGCTAACTCCCGTTTCTTTCCTTTTTGGTTTTTCTCATCCTTCTCTGCTTTCTTCTTATCCAGATAAGCATGGTACTTATGTCTTGCAAAGAAGCCATGTGTCATCATTTCATTGCTAATGATGATTTCCAAAGGTCCACCTGATTTTCTGATTGTGTCAATGATTAGCCCTTGAGCTCTGAGGCTTTCTCTGCTGAGGTTCTCAACAGATACCTGTTTGTTGACAGAAAATTCTCTCTCCACTGTTGCCTGCCCGTGTGACAACATTTTCTGGAGACCACACCAAAGCTCGACATATTCCTTTCTTTTGGAAAGGACAGAATAAAACACTTCATCAACGTTGGGCGTGTTTTTTCTCCATTTTTTAAAAATAAACATTATCTATAAATCTAGTAATATTTGAAGCACTTCAAAGTACTGGGCAAAACGGGCTCAATTATAGTCTAACTATACCAACCCGTTTGTTTCTTTGGAAAGTCCGTTAATCATGAAATGTGCAGGAGATGGCAGTATTAGTGCCATTCTGGTCACATTCAGGATAGAAATTATAAATCACTAATTCAGTTGCCTTATTTCTGTGCACTTTTTATCATTTAATTATTTTCGTTATTGAAATCAATAGGGGTACAAACAAACGGGGATGTATAGTCATACTATAGATACACAATGTGATTTTAATTTTTTTTTTAATATCATTGGGGAAAAAGTCTAGGGTCGGCAATGACAAACGGGGATATTCCGTCAACTGGAAATACGTTTTTTTAATTCTTTTATTTATTTACCTAATCAAATGACTTGACTTCTTACAGTTAAAGCTTCACAGGACACGTTTTTTTATATATACTCACAAATCAAGAACAACAACTCTTGCTTAACTCTACTATAGTGTACGCATGCGCACTTTGAAACTGTATATCCGTGAATTGAATTTATTACAATGTATGTTTTTATATTAAACAAAAGAACATTATTATGTAGAACAAAATTTTCGAAAATGATTTTTGTCCCTCAAACGTGTTAAATAAACTGACGGTATAAGTAAATTTAAACGGGCACTCTTTTGCCTTATCTCCCAAATCATCACATTAAACAATATCTTATTTTATACCCGAAGAGTAATGAGTTAATATTATTTTGCCCAAAATTACCAATAGCTTATACTTCTGCATCTTCGTTCCACTAAATGAACAGTATGTAGTTACCAATTTGCATGGACTCCTCATATTGAAGCCAAGTTGCTCGTCTTTTTACACAATGTACAAAACGTCTTTCTTTTACATAATTTATCCTTTTACAGCCATTCCTTGTATTTCTCTTGTTCAAGCCAGATATCGTTGAAAGAACAAAGACCTGGCATTTTTAAACACTGAACTTGCAGAAGATGTAAATCGAATGAACAAATTTTGAATTCTCGAGCGTGTAACTTTCGCGAACTTTCTACGTAGAATTAGTGTAATTAACATTTTGATTGGCTAAAACTGATGGACTCGTCCAATCAAATTAAACTATTAGTCAAACGAAGGAAGCCACGAAAGCCAGCTATATCCAAAGCTAACGACCTTGGGCAATTTTATTGGGGACTTCCTTTGATGAAGTGTGTAGCGGCACCGTCTTGCTTTGATGAAGAGTGCATGTGTGATTGAAGTCGCTGCCGAGGCATACTTTGGATGGCAAAACAAAGCCTCTTTTGTTAATGCGGCGGCAATAAACTGAACGGGTCATCAAAAGAAAGAAACCAGGATAACTAGATTACATCTGAATCTAACAATCTCGGATAATTTTATTTGTGATTCTGGAAAGAAATTAATTTTTGAGGGGTTTATTTCAATTTTCAAAGACTTTTAAAGACCTCAGGGTAATATGCTCGATTTTCCCAAACTTTCAAGGCCTTGAAAATGCTACCTCATTTTTCCCAAACTCTCAAAGACCTTCAAAGACCGTACAAACCCTGCAGTGGTCTCTCGAGACAGGTTTTAATGTACCATATTTATATCCATAAATATACTATACCATATTTATATCCATAAAAAATACACTATACCGTATTTATATCCATAAATACACTATACTGTATTTATATCCATAAATACACTATGCCATATTTATATCCATTAATATACTATACCATACAACACAACTAAAAACTAAATATTAGATTGGGCCTAAACAAAAATTTATTATCAGATGCAGGAAGAGAAAATAACAATACAAATGTTGTAAAAGTATCAAGACTTCATCAAACTTAGGTAAAGAAATGTATTAAAGGCGTGATACATTATGGTTATAAGGATCTTAGGGCTTACTTTCAAGTTATTTTCATAGGTCCTCTGAGTGTCTGAGTGGTCTAAAGTGCTTTCTGTTACAGATCACTGCCATCTCACCTCTCTCCTCTCTCTGTGTGGGTTCGAGTCTAAGATTCAGCTTTTGTAGTTATGTGAGAAAGCCTGCCAGTAGCTTCTCATAGGTCAGTGGTTCTTTCAGGGGGGTTTTCCCAGGTTCTTCCTCCACCAAAAATACTGGCTGCCATGTATAGCCTATAGTGTGCTGAAAAATGGCATTAAACCCTAGAACAACAACAAGTTATTTTCCATCTTGATTAAATCTTGACATGTCTGTAACACATTATTGTGAGGAGTTTTTTGCTCACACTTAGATTTATATAATTTATTGTTTGGATTTCTAATTTTATGAATGTTTCCTAAAATGTGTACTTACAGAGTAATATATCAAGACAAAAGATTTTAGCGTTATAGGAGTGATGCATGTGTGAGACTGGAATCGAAACCAAATGGTGGGTGGGGTAGGGTAGTGAGTGGGCACAAAGACTTTTTTATTGTTCTAAAGAATAATATGCGATGTCATGCCAATGAAATAGAATGTAAAAACTTTATTGTTAATTATTAAATCATGTTGTATCAGGCATTGCATGTTAATTGACATCTCAACTACTTTAATTACTGCTTATCAGTGATATTTTGTGCAATTAACCAATCATACTGCAATATATGTGTGTGAACCACCCAGTCATTTCTGGGGTTGCACCTATCAATATATATATATATATATATATATATATATATATATATATATATATATATATATATATATATATATATAAAGAGAGAGAGAGAGAGAGAGAGAACTAAATGAGAATGAGACCAAGCATCATATGTTGCTTTTTGCTAGCATGGCCTCAGGATAAACATCTTATGGTAGAGAACTTTTACCTCTTGAATGAACATAAATACCTACTTACATATTCACAAATTTTGGCATGTGCTCTTTTGTGATCAAAATCTTTCATGTACTTTCAAAACTTACTTTCAAACATTGCTTTTTAAAAACTGAAAAGAGGCAATGAGATGCCATATTTTTTTAAAATTCATACTACTGCAATCCAAACCTTGAAATACATCAAATTTTCACATAATGTCCATATTATTTTGAAGCACAGGTATTCCAGGAAAAGAAATATGCAACAAGATTCCTAGAATAAAACACTCTAAAATGACATCACAATATACAATTTAATTATTTTTTTTTAGAAATAAAATTAAAAAGAACACCATCAAATAAACACTGTATATATTAATGACCATTTTCTCACAATAAATGTAAACATTGGTTCAAAAATAAATGTAATGGATACATCTAGAGCAATTTTTTTCAAAATGTCAAAGCATGTCCAAGGTGCCTCTTGGCCCTTTGATATTTCCATTTGAATATTAAGGTCCTAACGTTGCCATGGTAGAATTATTATGTGACTAGTTACTGGGGTAATGCCTTCAGGATGGCATTTACTTCTTCTGCTACAGCAGCCAAAGCAAACTGGAACTGTTCCTGTTGGAAGAAAAAAATGTCAGAATTTTAAGTTTAGAATTAAATAACGTAGATTATGTTTTTAATTACTTTTTAAATAAGTTATTGAGATTAGGCAGTCAAACACTTAACTCACGTCTCCAGACTGATCTGGTTTAAATTACATTTTTCTGCCTTATACATAGGAACTTGTAGTTGGAAACCAAAGTTAGAAGGTGAGCATTCAGGGGCCACAACTCCTCATAAGAAAGAAGTGGAATATTTGAAATCCAGCTCCTTAAATGACCCTTCAAAACAAGCAACATCCAATGTTAAAAAGGGTGCAACTCAAAATGGAGTAAGGTGACAAAACCCATAAAAAAAGAAGTGTATGTACATGTATATGAATCTATATACAAATTTGCATTATAATTCTTCTTGAACCATGTTGCTTACAAGTAACATGCCATGTAAAGATATTAAAAGTAATTGACAGGAGTCATAAATCTGTCTCAAAATAATGTGGATGAGACAAACTCATAATGGACACATACAGGTTTATGAGACACATAATTACTAAATTCCACCAAAAATCTTGAATGGATCTTGAGCTATGCTGATTGCAAGCAAGTCAAAATTCCCCATCTGAAGACAAGAATTTCGTAGGCAAATTTTCTGTCCAAACAATGGAGTAAATGAGAATAAACCTATAAAATGTACAAGTAAAACATCTATATGTCAATTTACATGCCAAAAGCATGTCTTCAGAATTAGAACAACAACTTAAAAATTGGTAAAACTTAAAAAGTATATTATTAAAATTTCTGGGAAAGCTTTAATACATGTGGTATAAATGATATCTGTCTTGGACTAGGAAGAAAGCTCAAGAAAAAGAAATAAAAAGTAACATACAACATAGTTTTTAATACCAACCTTAGTTTTAACCATGTTCATTCTTTGTTCTCTGATGTGCTCCAAGGTTTCAGCAATGTCAATCTCTTTTGCCCCTGAAATATGAATGAAACATTATCTTTCTTCTTCCTTGCTATAAACTAATGTCTGCATTATGGACTACACATCTGTAAACTAATCCCTGCCACTGCCTGTAAACTAATAAACCCTACCACCTGTAACCTAATCCCTGCCACTGCCTGTAAACTACCCTCCCCATAATTTAAAAAATCTGAGAATACAACCAAACAAAATTGAAAATTTTGGATTAATATTTTTGAAGTTTCAATGAGTTGTAAACCAGGAATATTAACTAATTGGACATATTGGGTGTGTTGATGTAAAGTAAACACAAAATCAGCTAACCAATTTTGTACTACTCTTTAAAACAATTTTAAATTGAAGCAAGAGTCCGTATTCAGGAATTAATACTGTTTCTTTTTTGTAACTGCTCAGCATTGAAACCATTGCTGATTTTCAAGATGGACACCATAGTGACCATATTTCATGTATGACTGGCACTTATATTTTGGCCAACTAAAAAAATCATAAGAATTATTTTAGTTAAAAAACTGTTTGGATTTTGACCATCCATGCGATAACAGTATTTTCATGATTTCCATCATAGTGGCCATAATGATTCATTTCAACTATACACCACAAGTATTTCTGTTAAAATCAAGTGTCAATCTAACTACATTTACAAGACTGCAAGATGACAGCCATCTTGGATGTAAGATCATTTTTGTTTAGGACCAATAAGACACCATTCTGTGAAAATACGATGACTTTTATTTTGTAGAATCAGCAACAACAACATTTTCAAGATGGCCAAATTGGATGCTGGATTAGCATCATTTTAATCTTGGACTAAGAAGACATTGTGAGAAGTGTATTGGTGCCAAATATATGTCATATGATTTTCAATTTATCAGGAGTAGTGATAAGATTTTCAAGATGGTTGCCATGGTGGCCATATTTGAAGTCTGATCAGTGCCATTTTATTTAGGTCCAACAAGACATCACAAGGTATTTTTTTATGAAACCCCATGTCAAAGATGGTTATCTTGGTGGCCATACCAGATGCATGATTGGCACTAACTAGAGATCATTATAGGTATTTCAGAGGAAACCCCATGTTGAAATGACCATCTGTTTTGGAGGAGCACCTTTAACAAGATTTTCAAAATGGCTACAGTGGTGGCCATACTGGATGTCCATTTTCATTTAGATCCTACTACACCTTGCGATGAATGCATGTGCAAAGTGTCATGGAAATCCTCCAGATTTTTTAGAAAGAGTAATATGCCAATGGACAACAAAACACAGGCCATCCCACAAGTACAGGCCATTCTATATCCTCTTCTGGTCTATAAGTGAACATAAATTGTTTCTACGACATCATGTAACACCACTAATGAATATATTTCATACATGTCTGAACTGAATTTGAAGTACTGAGTCAGTACTAACCATACCTGAATCACATCATACACAAGTCACTTTACATATTATACCAGAGTATTTTTACCTATCATACACAAGTCACTTTACATATTATACCAGTCATTATACCTATCATACACAAGTCACTTTACATATCATACCCGAGTCACTATACCTATCATACACAAGTCACTTTACATATTATACCAGAGTATTTTTACCTATCATACACAAGTCACTTTACATATTATACCAGAGTCACTATACTTATCATACACAAGTCACTTTACATATTATACCAGAGTCACTATACCTATCATACACAACTCCCTTTATATATTATACTAGAGTCTCTATACCTATCATACACAAGTCACTATATATATCATACACAAGTCACTTTACATATTATACTAGAGTCACTATACCTATCATACACAAGTCACTTTACATATTATACCAGAGATGCTATACCTATCATACACAACTCCCTTTATATATTATACAAGAGTCACTATACCTATCACACACAAGTCACTTTACATATCATACCTGAGTCACTATACCTATCATACACAAGTCACTTTACATATTATACCAGAGTATTTTTATCTATCATACACAAGTCACTTTACATATTATACCAGTCATTATACCTATCATACACAAGTCACTTTACATATTATACCAGAGTATTTTTACCTATTATACACAAGTCACTTTACATATTATACCAGAGTCATTATACCTATCATACACAAGTCACTTTACATATTATACCAGAGTAATTTTACATATCATACACAAGTCACTTTACATATTATACCAGTCATTATACCTATCATACACAAGTCACTTTACATATTATACCAGAGTAATTTTACATATCATACACAAGTCACTTTACATATTATACCAGAGTATTTTTACCTATTATACACAAGTCACTTTACATATTATACCGAGTCATTATACCCATCATATACAGGTCACTTTACATATTATACCAGAGTCACTATACCTATCATACATAAGTCACTTTACATATTATACCAGAGTCAATACGCAAACCAAAATCGCAAGCTTATTTTTAAGGTTGCAGCAAGCTTGTTATTTAAGCTTGCCGCAAGCTTAGATCTGAAACCGCGGCAAGCTTGCAGCAAGCTTGCGCAAGCTTATTTTTAAGGTTGTGGCAAGCTTGCCGCAAGCTTATTTTTAAGGTTGTGGCAAGCTTGCACAAGCTTGTCGCAAGCTTATTTTTAAGGTTGTGGCGAGCTTGCCGCAAGCTTATTTTTAAGGTTGTGCATGACAAGCTTAGATTTTAAACTATATATATATATATATATATATATATATATATATATATATATATATATAGGAAACTGACATGGCATGCACTGGCACCATATTTCTAGCCCTTGATGTGTGGAAATGACCATTTATATAAAATATTAAAAGTAAAATGTTGATATATGCTACAATGTATGTCGCAGAATTGAAACAGAGTGGATTTTGTATTAAATGAATAACTCAAACAAGGTGTGAAAGATGGCAATTCATGAATTTAATTAGTTAATAAAAATATATGTCAAAATACAATGATTCTCACATGCTCTCAAAATACATTTGATCCAATTACTCTATACTAACATTCACACATTGAAAAAAAAAAAATATTATATCTATCTGATATACAGATTCAAAACACCTCGGTTTAAAAAAATAGTATACACTATCCGATATTCACATATTTTATGTACCGCCTAGGATTGAGATTCAAACAATTCAAATAAATTTCAAAAGTTCTGCACTGTAAGTACAAGATTCACAAATCTCCTGGAATTCAACTAGATTCAAAATAATCTCATGTAATTAATACAAATGTACCAATTGAAACAGCAATTGGACCAAATACACCAGTCAATCGATAACAAATAGTAGACACATCAATATACTATAATTATCGTTATTTACTATAGTCCTACCCGTAAGACGTATCACATGTTGATCTTGATTTTAGTGCTACCAGACGCGAGCAAACATAAATATCAGCGTCGGGGCTTACATTGTATGACTATATTTACTATTGCACGACATACTGAGAGAGAGAGAGAGAGAGAGAGAGAGAGAGAGAGAGAGAGAGAGAGATTGTTTCTAAATATCTTCTGCAATTTTGGAATCTGGGAACATATTTTTAATTACTTCCATGAACTTGTAGGCTGTGCTCAATTTACGATCAGCTCATAGAATCAGCTCAGCACGTTATCTGCTTTTGAAATATGTGCTGATCACTGACTTCCTTTCCCTTCATCGTTGACAAAATACTTGTATTTCCCTTCACTAACGATGCCAATTTCGCATGATTTTCCGATTCCACGTGCCGTGAAAAGTCATTCATTCCACCATGTTGTGCACATGAAAAATCTAAGTTGCAAACAGTGCAGAGCACAAAATGCACTCCTTTAGACGGTGGTTTAAGGCATGGTCACAGAGAATTATGAACTGGTAGAAAATGCTGTTTTCTATGTTTAGACATTCTATTTTCATCATCAGATTCGAGCTGAAACTTTGTTGTTGGCGGCATGTTTAAACAACAGGATGTTGAGAATGTTACAATCAGTGATGTGGCGCCGACTACAGACCCGGACGCGGACCGAAGAGACGATACAACAAAACTAACCGGAATAAAAATGTTTAAAAAATTATTTTAAAAAAAATAATAAATACATGCAACCTCAAATCGTATTTTAAAACCAATGACCATACTACCGTACGAATGAGCTTTATTCCGTACAAATACAGTCAAATACGAACTGGTAAACAGGTCTGCAAAGGCAAAAGGGAGGGGGGTGTCAGATTTTTTAGTTTTTAATACTCATTTATATTAATTTCAGGATAAATTATCATATATTGAGGAGTTAATCAAAAACATTATTCCACATGATTTCCTTTCGATCACAGGAGTCTGACGCTGTTTCAACAATGTTAAAATTACCTACACTTTCAAATACAAAAATTGTCAATGAAACAGAAATTGGAATATTCTTTCAAAAACTAAATGCCAGAAGTTATCATCACAAAATTACAGAGACTTTATTTGATGGTGCATACATTGTTGGTAAGAAGCATTTATAAGTACTTGACTTCAAATATCTTGCTGCATTAAGTCAGTCTGTAAATAACTTAGCAATCGGTAAATGCTATGTATTTTACCGGATTTTACTAAATGGAATCCTTTATCACTGTAAAATATAACACACATTCAAGAAATTCTTGCTCTGTTCTTTTTATATTTAATGGTGTAAAACAATGTGGACAAATTATGTTCTATGTTAAAGTTTATCCACTGTGCTGCTGTTTGATGAATGACTGCAGATGCACTCCTTCATTTTTTACAATCTAGGAAGCTTGAATTTTACATTTTACAAGCTTGCAGACTTGGAAAAATTCCTTTTGCAAGCTAGCTTAATTTGTGTAAGTTTGAGATTTTACAGTAAGCTTGCAGACTTTGAGAATTTCCTTTTGCAAGCTTGCACAAGCTTGCAAGCCTGCGCAAGCTTGCAGACTTGGAAAAATTCCTTTTGCAAGCTTGCGCAAGCTACCTTACTAGCTTGTACAACTTCAACTAGCTTGCTGCAAGCTTGCAGCAAGCTTGCTGCAAGCTTGTGGAAAGCATGCATTTTGGTTTGGGATATATATACCTATCATACACAAGTCACTTTACATATTATAGGGGGTTTCACGGTTACAACGGAGTTACTGATCGTAGCGCCTAAAATTACCTCCCTTAGCTCCAATGCGCATGCCCACAAAAAATCTCCAGTTCCGGATAGTTTACTGTTCTACACTTGATTAGCGAAATATGAAATTAACAAAGGAAAACCAATGAATCAATTATATATGTCAAACTTATTTAGTTCATACTAGGAGAATAATTATAGACAATAAATCAGATAATTAGATTCAGTGTCCATACTTACATTATATCAGATAATTAAATATTTCCTTTCCATACTTTAAGAATGTAAATTAATTAAATTAAATACACTGTCCATATTTATATTATACCTGATAATATAGATTCACTATCCATCATTTCAGACACATTTGTAGGAACATTTCACCTTGCTCTCCAATTTTAAACATTTCTTGTACCTTTTTGGCTACATAACTTTAAAGAAAAATAATCTCAACAATTTGCGTTTTTGATATGTTGATATATCCTTCTTTCTCAGTTACTTTCGCAAGGCTAATAGTTCGTTTATAATACGAATTAAGAACATTATTACACAAGTTCGATAAGAAAATTATAATACGAATTCAATCCAGCAGCTGATATGTACTGCTAAATGTTTTAAATCAGAAACGTTGTTGTTTTATTTTGTTTTTTTGAATTTCAAAAATTGAACAGAATATTATTGTTTTCAGATGAATTTGACAAAGCAATAATTACATTAGCTATCGATAAAGGAGTGTAATTAATGCTGATGGAATATTGTTTCATATTTGGGTGTACAAATTATACAATTTTCAGATTAATGATGTTTTATCTTGTTTCATTTTCGTTTAGAATTTTCAACATCAAGTATCAGACGGTACATTCAATAACTTTCAGATATGCTAGGGTCTTTAACAAGATTTCAGATTGACACCTGCAAATTCATTTAGAACAGCCTTATTAAAATTAGCTTAATTCTGTTTAACTTTCCTTGCATTAAAGATGTAAGTTTTAAAAATACAATTATGAAATAGATTTCGTCCTACTACTTTGGTTCAATATTAATTCACGTGACCGGATGTAAAATTGCAAACAGTATTATTTTAAAAAATGACACTGCTTGTAAGAAAAAGCCCTACAAGTCAATAATAAATAAATACTCACAAATATTCATCTTTGTTTATTTCTATCGGTCACTCCTTCGTTTTTAGTATCAAATTATACTCATTTTTCACCTGAAGTACGTTTATGTAATATACGTATGCAAACACATTCGTTTGAGGATATACATACCCAATGCACCAGATGAAATGTGATAGACATACATACAGAAAGACAGACAGATAGGTGAGAACCACAAATGTCCTTTACATGCATAGTGGGTCTAACATAGATATTTCTCCACATTATATACTCTAAAATATTTCCATCCGTTCCAGGAAATAAAATTAGAATAATCATCAAGGAGACTCGTACGTGCGCCTATCTGTTCAAGCACGGACGAAATTTGTGCATTTTGAAAGAAACTCAAGTTATTTCATTTAAAATCTAATTAACATTAATAGAAATGCAACAGTCTAAATCAATAATAAAAGAACTTTAAAAAGTTAGAACTTTTTTGTTGTCGTTCAACATAAATTTACTGCTATGATTAAAACTGTAAAAAAATAAAGATCTTTTCAATATTCTTTAAGCGAGATAAATTGCAAGAACCTTTTACGCAGCGATACACTTTTGCAAAATCTAATAACACAAACTAGTACATAATGTAGTAATGGAAAAATAATGAAGATCTGAAACGGGCAGAAAACATTTATTTAAAAGCTGGCTGCAGGGCAAGTTAGTGAAAAAAAATAAAAGATGTAACAACAATTTATCAAATATTGATATAATTTCATTTTAAGATAGTGAGATATCGATCCTGTTTGCAAAATATTAGCGGTTTGTCAAATTTTCTTGATCTACGTCTGCCATATCTAATTATTGAACTATCCGGAAGTGAGCTGCACCTATACGCCCTCTGGTGAGCTAGTAACCGTGAAACCCCCTATACCAGAGTCACTATACCTATCATACACAAGTCACTTTACATATTATACCAGAGTCACTATACCTATCATACACAAGTCACTTTACATATTATACCAGAGTCACTATACCTATCATACACAAGTCACTTTACATATTATACCAGAGTCACTATACCTATTATACACAAGTCACTTTACATATCACACCAGAGTCACTATACCTATCATACACAAGTCATTTTATCTATCAGACCAGTCATTATACCTCACATAACTGAATGATCTACTGGCCTAATAAAGGTGTCAATATCATAACACCCATATCATAAATGGCGAAAATATTCCTGGAAATATTTATGCTAAGACTGAGAAGACAGGCATTCTGTTCCCTTAAATGCTTATGCTGAAAGCCAAGAACAAATGCTTGAGAGATTGGGCAAAATTACTTATAAAACAATTGATGAGGTAAAGACTGGTTTGCAAACCTTTAGTCATCCTGTTGATGACCATATCAACAAGAGTGTAGGTACCAGTCCGTCCACATCCATCACTGAAAACAAAGGGAAATAATTTAATATTTCTGCTTTGAAGTTTTTAAAAAAATCTGTCAAGAGATCTGCTTCTTTTTTCCAGTGTTCCTTAAAATTCTGATGTTTTTTTTTGTTGTGTTAATCTAAATTTGCTGTCCAATTATCCAATTTGTGAAATCATTTCACTAATTCTCATTGAAATAAAGTTAACACTTAAAACCTGATTGGTTGAAACCATTCTATTTGAACATTAACGTACAAAATCATTTAAACAAAAATACTTTTTAATACAATACCTGAACTAGATTTAGTTGGATAAATGTATTTAAAGCAAAGAATTTCATGAAATCATTAATTTGATAGAATGAAATGCTTTTCAGTATAATGAATAAAGAAATCATCCAGTGATAATTTGGTAAAGTTTGTATTAAAAAGTTTAATACACAAGTGTCCAAATTTTCAGTTTAAAACTGCCTGAATAAAAATTTGTCAACTTTAGATGATGGCTCCCAAAGTGAATAACAATACATAACAATTTATGTCCTCTCCTCAATATTTGCAGGGAATAATAACCTTCTAACTCTTCTTTTATGTGCTGATGATTTAATCTGTAATGGTGCAGTGTGCATGGCTCTTAAAGTATTCATACCTGCAGTGAACCGCAATTGGGCATGAGCGTCCATGGTAGGACTTGTTCACTTTCCTAAAAAGATAATTCAAAGCATAAGTAATTCCGCTATTGTAAGACTGAATATCTTTGAGAAAAAAAATGTTACTGTCCACATAATGAGTATATGAGTGAGTCAGTGTGAATTGAACTGAATACCATATGTACTCACTTATAAGAGCTCCAACTGAAAATTGCAGAGCCAGCTCTGACCTTTAATAATGTACCAGCAGAACTGGGTCAATGCAGTATATTAGGAGTAATCAATTAAACAAACAACATAGACCCTGACCAGCTTATACATTATGCCATGGCATATAAGCATCCATGTTTGAGGTCAGATTCGACTGATATGTGAGTAAAGATGGTATTAACACTATTGAGAAAGAAGTGACATTTTCTGTGTCATTCATAGTAAGAAGTGATGTTCATGCCACAAAGTGAATAATCAGTGCTGATGCTAAGTCATCCAGAATCATTTATGTTTAGAAGTGAGTTACTATCAGTACAATTAGACCACTTTATTTATCCTTATGAAAAGACCAGGCTAATAAATTTGTGAAAATGTCGGTGTGGAATGTTTTCTGAAACAAATTGGGCCAGGCTTATCAATACACACACCCTAATCCTTGTAGAAATACAGTCACAGTGATTTTAACTTTGGTTCAAGTCATACTAAGTATGTCTTTCTCAACAAGTCAGAGTGTTTCTATTAATACAATGCAAGTAACTATTAGTGATCTGGTCTCAGAGACAAAACAATTAGTTTCACCTGTCACACTCAAGATAAAAAGCATGTGTTATGTTCTAGAAGACTTGTAAAATAGTACAGAGGGTTACAATACTGAGTAACTGTGATTACTGTGATTCTACTCTTCTTAAAGTATTTAGTGACATTCTCTCTGCTTTTGATTATTATTACCCTTTTAAGAGTGCTCTTAAGACTCACCTGTTTCGACTGCAGGGACAAACTTAGTGACCAAATCATGTATTGTATCTTATATGTTTTCAGCATGTTTTTATGTTTTCCAATTTCATTGTTTTTGTCATTTGTTGTTCTGTAGTGTAGTCATATCATTATTGATGGTGTAAAGCGCTTAGAGCTTCGTAAGATTGGGCGCTATACAAAGTCCTCATTATTGTTATTATTATTATTATTATTATTATTATTATTATTATATGCTGTCATTACAAAGTTATACTAAGCATCAGTCATGGCAAGCAATATTATTATAAGCACTCTGAAAAAGTAGAGTTATTTCGTGTGAATGCAAGTCATAATGAGCAACTGTCATTCATTGTGTTAATGTGAGTAACTTATTGACAAGGCATATTGTGAATGTGTCATTCATGGTGAGAAATTCTCTATCAGCGCACTGAGTAAAAGAGTGATATGGTGTTAATGTAAGTAACATTGAGCAAGTGTCATTCATTGTGAGTAAGAAATATTATATCAGCACACAGTGAGTAACTAAGTGAGACATATTAGTAGGCAGGCCAGATTCTGGATCACTTTTGTGACTATGCAATTTGTCATTTTCACAATTGCTGAATCACAAAAGCTCTCCAGTATGCTGACAATAAAAAAGCAGGTCTGAAGCAAGCGGGGCCAAATATGGCCCCTTTCTTGTGCTTAGTCTGATTCCATCCACAGACCTTCCCAAAATTCCTCAAGTTTCTCCCCTTTTATAGCGTTATCACTGTAATAATTTTCAGAGAAAACTTGTTCATGGAAGTTCAAAGGTTATCTTTGTCAAAGATTTAATACATAAATTAAGGACATTATGTTACTGCCAATCTGGGTCTTTACAAAAAGCAAAACAAAGTGCCAAAATTGACATACACTGGTTTGACTTGTTACTGGCCTCATGCAAATTTTGGGATAGACAACATATTTTACAAAGTTGAACAAACTACATTTTCTGGAGAACAGATGGAATTATAATACACAAAGCTAAGCACAAGATATGAAAGCAGATATAAAAAAAAGCAAGGGTAAACTACATCATGACCGATTATGACATTTATACACATCAAGGCAATCACATGGTTGCAGGCAACACAATGGATACATACCCAAAGTGTCTAAACAGTACACAAATGACTCTATGGTCTTGTGGTATATTATTGCACTGAAGAGTCATAAGAGCTGTGTTCAAAATATTTTTGTCATAAAAAATAACTACAGTAAAACCTGTCTTGAGAGACCACTGCTATGAGAGACCACCTGTCTTGAGAGACCTTGTTCTCCATGTACAAATTTATTGATTATATAGTGTTATGACCTGTTATGAGAGACCACCTATCATGAGAGACCATTATGTTTTGGCAGAAGGGGTGGTCTTTCAAGACAGGTTCCACTGTAATACAAAATTAAATTTTTACATTTTTAGAAACTTTAATGAAAATTATAACTACTAACTACAACTTCTGGTCAAAGGTAGTTTGAATGATGATACATATTTAAATTTGTACAAATCAAGAAAATAAAAATTATTTTGAATTTTCCAAGTCTTTGAGAATCACACTGTTGCACATGATGTGATTCCTAGATGCGTAAACCATTTTAATAAATTTTCTTTGTTAACTGGAATCAGCAATTTGAATACTATAAATATACTCATTTTCACTGAATTTTTTTATATATAATAAAATCGGCCTTCAAGCACTGTAAATATACTACTTTTCATTAGCTTTTTAAATCAGCCTTTAAGTATTGTAAATGTACTACTTTTTCCTAACTAACACCCAAAAACTATGACCATTCTGTAGAATCACTGGGGTCTGTTACACATGGAATGATTAAACTGGCTTTTGTTTATTTTTGTAAAACCACAAAAATTTATAACAATAAAAAAAGAATGATTTTCAACACATGATGTTTACCATTTAGCTAGACTGATTTTCAACACATGATGTTTACCAATTAGCTAGAATGATTTTCAACACATGATGTTTACCAATTTTCTAACAGAATATCTCTCTCCTACTTTAATGAACACAAATATCTAAACAGAGAAGTCATTTTAATTTTAATAAACTATGCTGATATTAGCAGCAATGTCTCTATTGTATTAGATAATACAAAAGAACGCTTATATTTGTAATCACTTGACAGAAGTTGCTGCCCATTTGAAAAGCGATATTAAAAAGAAATATGAATACCTTCCAATCAGGGCAGTAGCAATAATTTTCCTAATAATTTAGATGATTTTTGTAATAATTTAGATTTTTTAAAAATAATTTACATGATTTGTGTAAAACTTAGATAAAAAAAATTAATTTACATTTTATAAAAATTAATTTACATTTTGTTTAAATAATTTAGATGATTTTTGTTATAATTTGGATGATTTAAAAAAAATAATTCAGAAGATTTTTTTTGTTTATTTTAAGGTTTAACGCCATTTTTCAGCACTTGATAGGCTATACATGGCAGCCAGTATTATTGGTGGAGGAAGAACCCAGGAAAACCCTCAAAAAGAACCACTGACCCATGAGAAGCTACTGGCAAGCTTTCTCACATACCAGTAACTACATTAGCTGAATCTTAGACTCAAACCCACAGAGACAGAGGTGAGATGGTAGTGATCCGTAACAGAAAGCGCTTTAGACCACTTAGCCACTCAGGGCCTCAATGATTTTTGTAATATTCAAATTTTGAATGATTACACAACATTTTCATTGGGGCCAACCTCTTGCACAATTTAATTAAAGCGACAGGTACACGTAAATCTCAATGAATTAATTTTCTTCTATAAGTGTTTCCCTTTACCTTCATTTGTATGTCAGAGGCCCCCAAATGTGTCCTTTGATCTCGATTTTTGATACCAATGGTAATTGCGATTCTCAATCTTATACCCCTACATGAGCACAGCGTTTTTGCCACTTCCCCACTAGATGCCAATTGTTACTCCTCTTATGATCAGTAAGAGGACAAAAATAAATTAAAAATAAAACTTAAAAATTAATAAATTTGATTAAGAAAATTGTGCTCTCAGATCTACAGAAATAAAGCTGATTCATGAATTAAAAAAGTCTGAATTATATCCATGGTGATTTAAATAAAATGTGACTGGATACTGCCAATGGTATAACATTGACTGGGTACTGCCAATGGTATAAAATGTGACTGGATACTGCCAATGGTATAAAATGTGACTGGATACTGCCAATGGTATAAAATGTGACTGAATATGAATACTGCCAATGGTATAAAATGTGACTGGATACTGCCAATGGTATAAAATGTGACTTGATACTGCCAATGGTATAAAATGTGACTGAATATGAATACTGCCAATGGTATAAAATGTGACTGGATACTGCCAATGGTATAAAATGTGACTGGGTACTGACAATGGTATAAAATGTGACTGGATACTGCCAATGGTATAAAATGTGACTGGATACTGCCAATGGTATAAAATGTGACTGGATACTGCCAATGGTTCAAATTATGCTGTAGTTTCATCTACATGGTACAAGATTTTGTTAAAGTTTATTTTCAAGTCAGATTCTAATAATAAATAAAAACAATGCTATTTGTAGGAGGAATATGGTATTTCAAAACAGTGTTATTTGTGGACACAACAAGTTGTTTGAAAATAATGCTATCTGTTGGTACAACATGGTGTTTCACACATTCCTTATCTTGAACAACCTTGGCATCATTTAAAAAAAAAAACAAGCTATGCAAAAATAAACTTTACAAGCACTGCAAAGATAATACATATCAACATGCACAAAACAAACCATGCAAAAAATAAATAAGAAACATTAATTTGAGTGATAAATTAATTTCAATAAACCAAAATTCTGTTAACAAAAAGTAAATACAGGAATGTATAGTTTAAATTAGTTTTTTCCTAATTATTAAAATCTGCTAAAATGAAGTTTCTTACAACAGATTCTTATGATTATCTATCAATTTCATATTGGCAAAGTTGCTAAAAATATCAGAAAATATGTAATATTAAAATAAAATTTGCAGCAGAAAATGTCACACAAAAGAATTTACAATATGCTTATGCACTATAACAGCATAATTCTCTGGACCAACTTAAGAAAGGATCCAAAATTATTTATTCTATGGTAATATATGTGATGCCTTCCAAAAATATTAACTTTTACAATTTCAATACTATATGCAAAATTAATAATGCAGGGAAAATTATTTTCTTGGAGAGTGAAGGATTATCTCCCATAATAAACTCTCCTCCTGAAGTCCAGAAGAGCCTTGATTGAGGAAGGAACTCCAAGGTCAGGCCAGGTCAGGAAGTGGAACTGGGTCACAGTGCGTGTCTCATTTGTCTGCAGGTTCTTCAGGTAGAAGCTTCGTACCAGGTAGTCATCATGCCAAATATGCTCAGAAACAAGGTGTACCTTTTCAATACAATAAATGATGCAATGTACAAGGTGGATCTTAAAAATAGTGTATAACAAGGTGGGCAAGAGTGTAGTACAGTGTATAACAAGGTGGGCCAGAATGTACAGTGTATATCAAAGTGGAATGCCCAAAAATTTGTAAAACATGTTTCAAACATTACTTAAATAACCTGAAAATGAAATCAAGTCATTTAATTATGGCCATGATAATGTGTTACAAATTTCATAGGTCTGTTTAATTTGTGCTGTTTAATTTGTGCTGTTATACTAAAAATGTTTTCATGACAGACATATGGACAGACAGCAGCAAAACAATATGACATCTGTCTACAACTGTATGTGGTGGGTGGGGTGGGGGTTCGGGAAGATATAAAGAAATTTGAAAAAAGCTCCGTCTCTATTAGGACTATGTCTGAATGATCTGCAAAACTATCAGCATATTCCAATAACCATGTAGCAAAGTTCTTTCATACCAATGACCATAGTTTGTGTTACTTTCCCCTATAATGAAGCCTTTTCTGGCTATCACTAACCTTTAGACTTGAGTGCTTCCTGCCCATTTGATATATCTTTGAAACCCTAATATAGTAAAGCATATTTAAAAAGAATAAAAGAGCTACTGCATTTTCTTTCATCCTGTTTCTTTCACTTTAATGAAAGTTTAGCTTCATCTTCATATTGCAATATGTGTTACCAGACGTAAAAATTATGTTTACTCCATGTGCATTTAATAACCAATTCTGGTGGAGACTAGGTGAGGATGGGATGATGGGAGCAATTCTACTGGCATGTTGCTCTCAGATGAATCAACTATTTTGCTGTAAGCCCCACCCATTGTATTTTACTGTAAGCCCCGCACATTGCATATTATTGTAGACCCCGCACATTGTATTTTGCTGTATGCCCCACACATTGTATTTTGCTGTAAGCCACACCCATTGTATTTTGTTGTATGCCTCACCCATTGTATTTTGTTGTAAGCCACACCCTTTGTATTTTTCTGTAAGCCTCACCCATTGTATTTAGTTGTATGCCTCACCCATTGTATTTTATTGTAAACCCCACCCACTATATTTTGCAAAATAGTAAAACTTTGCCATTGTTGTATAAAATTGTTTTAAGTTTACAGACTTTTAAAACAATGAGGTTAAAGAAAAAACACTGCATTCACTCTTTTGGGTGAATTACCACTTATCTATGTTTGAAACTACTAGTGATTGCATTTGGATTCATTCAGTGTTATCTGAAGACCTCTTCCTCGCTTAATCAATAGAGTGCACAAACAGATAGGACTTCCTCCCTTAATCAATACAATGTAAAACAGATAGGACTTTTTGCTGACAATCATATCCCTTTTTTGCCTATAAACAACAGAACATGCCAAACAAGGACAATGGTTGAATAAACCTATGGTCTCTGCTTCCTTTCTAGAAACCTAAAACTGCTAGTTAATTGGAAATCTGTGCATGTTTGTAAGGCTTCGAGGCAGTAACTACTCATACATGGGTATATTTTGATGATGTATGTTGTAGTTGGAAAATTCGAATGTAAAAAAAATATTATTATTATTATTATTATAGTAGTAAACCATTCTGTTACAGGCATTGTGAAATGGGGGTCAAGATCCTCCAAGTTTTCATGAGCATCTAAGATTACATGCCAAAGGCAAATCAAGGTAACAAGCCAATCCAAGGTCACAATTCAAACCAAGGTCACAAGTCCAATTTGTGTATAAAGCTTCAGGGAGATTTCTTTAATGATATTGTTCTCCACCCCCAGAAATTAAAGCATCAATGATCGATAGATGGATGAATTGATGACATCAAAATAGTTAAAGATATGAAAAATATTGAAACCATAGAATGGTCCATAGCAAATTACACATTTGCACCACTGTCTAACATGTGTACTCAAGTTTAAATGCTTTTGAAGTTGTGATATGACAGTGCAGAATGAATAAAATGATGGACATTAAGATAAATTGAGAAACAAACAAACAAAAAAATGACAATGAAGCACTTTAAAAACTATAGGCATGTCTAGATGACAAGCTTAATATTATGCAAACATCTTCAACCATTCTGGAGTTATTTTCTGGAAATAAAAGTATGAATGATGGGTGATCAGACCTTACTGCTATATACTTATGCCAGCTTTGATCAGTGGGAATTAAAACTGAACAACAAAGGACACAAGTCTTTCAAATTTTTTTTAGGTATTCATTGATTCTGAAATACAGTACAATCATCTGATCATGAACATGTATGGTTCCAAGACATCAGACTGAATGAATAAATACCAAATAGATCAAGAGGAATTCATTGTGTTATTTATCTAGAAATTACTTGTGCTCATTTGAATTATTATAAAACTAAAACTGACTTCATCACGTGACATCGTCGTTCATATTGGATTACATCATCAAGATTCGAATCAGGAACTATTAGGACATTTTATTATCAGGATTCTTGCAATTCCACTAGTGGATTATATTGTGAATTCTTTTTGGATTATTTTTTGGACTTGATTCTCTAAAACCATAAGTTTATCTATTTTCTTTTATGAAAATATTTGTACTCAATAAATTGTTTGTTAAATTTTTACAAGCTTGTTATTTTCACTTTTTTCTATGTTGTTGCTTATTCGAGCCTAAGCACGTGACATAGAAATTGGGAGCTATTGTCCGGGATTGAGATAAATTGGAATTTGGATAGAATTTTTCTCAGAAAAGTTTTGTTTTAAATTTGAATTCCCCTAGTTTTTGAAAATTTTTAATCTTTAGTGAGACTGACAGGCTTGTATTAAAATGACATCTAAAGTAGAAATATTTCTTTCTAATCCTACCCAGGAGCAATTAGATCTTTTCAAAAAAGACGAGTTGATTCAACTTGCCAGAAAATATGATCTTTCTGAAGTCAAGGCTTCTTTAACGAAACAAGAGATCAAAAAGATTTTGGTCCAATATTTGGTAGAAAAGGATGTTTTGGAACAAAGTGCTTTGATTTTGGTCAGTAAGTCTGCATCAGACTCTGACATTAAACTAAAGGAATTATAATTAAAATTCAAGATGGAATTAGAGTTCAAGAAGCTGGAATTTCAGGAAAGGGAGAGCGAGAGACAGGAAACGGAGAAAGAAAGACAATTACAATCTGAAAAAGCAGCCTTCCCGAAAGCCGTCGGTCCGTCGGACATGACCGACAAATTTTTAACCCGGACCGACAGTTTGTTAGTCGGCATCGGAACGACTGTCAGGCAGTTTTGTTTTCTCACTCTGCACCACTCGAGTAGTCGTTCTTGAATCTAGTTTGTTAAACAGATTTTCATTGGTTACAAGCTTTTGAGCGATCCAATCGCTACGCCTGTTATAAAGAGTTATGCGGCACACCTGTCATCATGGCGTTGTTGAAATATTACGACGGAGCGAAACCAGGGAAGAAAAGAAAACTATCTTATGAAGAATTGAAAGAAAAGAAAAAGGATTATGAAGAACATGGGTTGAAAGAACCTTTAATGATAAATGTAAAGAAAACAGAGACTGGTTAATATTTGATGAAATAAAGCAAGTTATGCAGTGTGCCATGTGTCTCAGTTTCTACGGCAAGAAAGCGAGGTCTGATGAAAATTTGCGAAACACAAACGCGTTTATCGTCGGACGTAAAAATTTTAAAATGTCAACAATAGATGATCATGAACTTTCCAAGTCCCACAAAAAAAGCATCAGAGTTTGTTTCAGGCAGACAGAAAACTGCTCAGGAAAAACTAGGGTCAGAAGCCGGCAAAGCACTTAGGCAATTAAAGGCAGCTGAAAGAAGTAGATTAGTGCATTTGTTCAGAAATGCACACGCAGTAGCCAAAAATAATCGTCCACTATCAGATTATACATGGCTGTGTGAAATTGACAAAGCTAAACAATTAGACACAGGCAGTACAAATATTAATGACAAAGCAGCTGCAGATTTCATACACAGTATAGCACAGACAGAGAAGCAAAAAACAGTCAATCTTATAGAGTATAATCCATTTTTTGCCGTTATGATGGATTGGAGTACAGATATCTCAGGAGATGAACAGGAGATCATATACATAAGAACTGCAATGAAAGGTGTTGTTAAAGAAAGGTTCCTGAACATCAGCACTCCAAACTCAACAAAGTCTCTGGATCTCTTTGAGAATGTTATGCAGGTCTTCAAGGAGAACAACATCAATGCAAGTATGATTCATTATAAAAGTTTAACAAATTCTGTAAATTTGATTAAATAAGATCAGATTTTTTTAATTCTACAAAGCAATGATTAAATTTGGTAAAGTGATAATTATTAATAGGTACATTAAAAAAAACTATTCCAAGAATAAATTAAATTCCTTCATTTGATTAAAGTTAAGATAAATGTTTTTTTTGTACATATTATTATTATAAAAGTTTGTTTTTTGTGTTTATAGAAAAACTAATCGTTATGGATAGTGATGGAGACTCCAATATGATAGGAAAACAGTCAAGCTTATCAACGTTGTTTAGGGAACGAGTAAACCCAGAGCTGGTCAATGTGCACTGTCTTTGTCATCGCCTTGAACTTGCCTTCAGAGATGTTAAGAAAGTAAAACTATATGAAAAACTTATGACACTCCTTATTGGACTCTATTATTTCTACAAGAAAAGTTACAAAAACAAAAAAGGGCTAAAAACATCCATTGAAGCTATGGGAAAAGGTGTATATCCAACGAAAGTCACTGGTACAAAATGGCTGCCTCATTTATTCAGAGCTATTTTTGCATTCTTGAAGACCTACAGAGCACTGGAAGCTCACCTGTCAACAGCAAGCAGTGGCAATGCCAAAGCCGAAGGTCTTCTGAAGCTGATGATCGACAAACAGTTGATGATTTTTGTATTGTTTCTACAAGTAAGTATCATTCTTAGCATATTAAGAAAAATCATTCAGTTAAAATATGTTTAGATTCTGGACTGATAATAACATTATCCTCTGCTTTATTGCAGTACACTGTTCCTTTATGATAATTTTAGCCAAAAAATTGTAAATTGTTGTAAAACTGTGTCTGTTCTTTTTAGGATGCCTTGGAGCCATCAATGAGACTTTCAATGAAGTTGCAGAAACCAGAAATGACATTATCAGACAGTTTATGTTGGGTGGAGTCTACTATTGAGCTACTGTCAAAAAAAAAAGAGAAGTATGTATAGCATATTTGGTGAAAGTGCTTCTGTAGAATGTGAATGTAGTGTTCTGTTTATAAACTGTCAGATATTTGATCACCTTTACACATATAAAAATTTTAATTGCTGAAAATTGTTAGAAATTTAAGAATATTCCTTAACCTGAAGTTTGCAGTCTGTCAAGAGTACCATTTGCATGAATATTTTTTAGGACCTGTTAGGCTGTGAATCAGCTTGTTGTTTCTGGAAAATTTGAATAAATTGCTTTGAAAAGGGCTACTCCAGCAATGAAATATGCAGCTGAAATTTTGCAAGGTTTCTGTGATGCCATCAGGGAGAAATTCCAGACTGAAGCCAAAAATGTTGTAAATGCTACAAAAATTCTCAGTTTCGAAGTTGGCCTCTGGCGGGAAGCTCAGAATTTAAAGGTCTATTTTTGCTGCAGTTGAAAATTTCTACATTTGACAATGTCTTGCACAGTTTGTATAGCTGTTCAGTTTGTTGTTACTTGCATGTGTTTGCCTTTGATGCTGCTTTATTGGTTGTCACCGTTGTGACAAAATTCAGTTTGTGTTTGCATTTTTGCTTGTTTTATTTTTGTTTCTTTTTCATTTTGTCACACAATTGACAGATTTATGAACATGATCATGTTATGAAGAACTGCTCTACACTATTGCAACAACATGGTTCTTTTGTGTTAACAACTTATTAAAATGGAGTGAAGGAATGTACAGGTATAAAATATGTGGGTTCACATATGTAAGAACTGTTTTATTTTTCTTTTAAAGATTACGGAAATGAAGATGTGAAACTGGTTTACCACCATTTCCAAAGGAGCCTGTCACAAGTGGTTCCTGGCATTTCTGCAGACAGTTTGGTAAATGAATGGAACCTTCTAAAGAAACTGGTTAAAAAAAAGTAAGTAATGCTGTTCTAAGTATAATTAAGGTTTGTAATAACAATAATTCATCCTTATTGTAACAGTTTTGAATCAAGGAAGCTGAGTTAAAAGAATAAGATGGTTTTTCTCATTTATTAGTTTATCAGGCTTACATAATATTTAGATCTTGAATTTTCCACTTTATCAATCAATGTTTATTTATCTTTTAATTACTCTTTGTATTACAGTGATAAAAGGTTTGTTTCAACTATTCCAGGTTTGGTGATATTATATCCCTTTCATGGAGTACTGTGTTCAGGCAGAATACAGATCTCAACGAGATAATGCTGCTAATTGACCTGATGCTGACTGTACCATCAACCAGTGTAACCTGCGAGACAGCATTTTCTCAGCTGAAGCTGTTAAAATCTTGTAGACGATCTCATTTGGGAACTTCTCTATCGAGTGACCTGATGATGGTGAAGCTTGAATCCCCAGAAATTGCTGAATTCAATCCTGAAAGTGCTGTTGACATTTGGCTGGTAAGCATTATATGTTCAACTATAAATTGCAAAGTACTAAAAGCAAATAAAAGTATGTAAAAATGTGCAGAATAATTGACATTATACAAACTGATGCAGTTTTCTTTTTAAAGGACAGGAAACTATCAAAGAAACACACATGTTGAATATTTGTAAATTTCTGTGTTTGAACATTTAGTTTCTGGATTTGGATTAAATTTTGTGGCAGGTGCATATGAAAAATGCTCATGTTCCTAATGGTTCCGTAAATTTCAACAATTTCAGGCAGAGTCTGTGATGGAAAGAAAACTTACATACAAGAGAAAGAACAAGAAGGAAACAGTCTCAGAACCTCAAACATCACAGGAAGTTATCACACTGTCTGACACTGAACAAGTCTCTGAGGCTACTGAAGATTCCATCAGGGAACCAGTTGATACACAACCATCGACATCACATGTAACAGTTGTTGTTGAAACATCAGTTCCCTCTGGGTCTGTCATGGAAGACCAAGACATAACCCAGCCTCAAATTGCCAAAGTGGCTGAAACGGTTTCAGCTATTAATAGCGTATATATGTCACTCGAGATGGAAATAAATAAGCTATGCGATGATGATGATATTAACTTGGACATTTAGGAAGAATGTTTAGACTATCAAGGTGAACTTGACAATGTTGATAAACTGATCATGTTTACAACAGACTATCAGTGAATTTGACTTAACTTTACTTGATTAATATGTGTTATTTACACTTAGAAAATAGAAAACAAAACACGTTACAAAATACCTCTATTTTGTTATATTTTGTCGGTCTGACAGATTTTTTTTTAGGTCTGACAGATTTTCAGGGAGACAGGAAAGGGAGAAAGAAAGACAATTACAATTTGATAGAGGGAGAGAGAGAGGAGAAAGAAAGGCAAATTGAATTTCAAAAAGAGCAGATGTGGATTGATAGAGAGAGAGAGAAGGAAGAAAGGGAATATCAAATTAAAATGAAAGAAATAGAGCTGGCAATCGAAAATCACCATCATACTTCAAATCCAAATTTAAATTTTGATTTAGCAAGGAATATTAGATTAGTGCCCCCTTTCAGAGAAAAAGAAGTAGACAAATACTTCATTTGTTTTGAAAAAGTTGCAGAAAATTTAAAGTGGCCAAGAGAGAATTATACTTACTGGTAAGGCTAGTGAGATTTACACTTCACTGTCTGTTCACCAAAGTGGTGACTATGATGTGGTTAAAGAATGCATTCTAAGGGGTTATGAGTTAGTCCCTGAAGCTTATCGGCAAAAATTCAGAAATTACAGAAAAGAAGCTGGACAAACTCGTGTCGAATTTGCTAGAGAAAAAGAGCAGTTGTTTGATAGATGGTGCTTAGCCAAGAAAGTCGAACAATCAAAATCTCAAGCAAATGATATTAATTGAAGAGTTCAAAAACTGTGTCCATAGAGATGTTAAGTCTTATCTAGATGAGCATAAGATTGAAACCTTGGAAAATGCTGTTCGAGCTGCTGACGAATATTCTTTGACACATAAAGTTCCTTTTGTTAACAAGACTTCTACTCAACAGTCTTCTGGCAGAAAAGTATTTCTGCCTAATACAAGCCCTTCTAAAACTCAAACTAGCACAACTTTCAAAAGTCAAACTTCAGAGAAGCTTGATTCTAGATCTTTGTCTCTTCCAACGTGTACCTATTGCAAGAAGAAAGGACACGTTATTTCTGATTGCTACAAATTGAAAAATAGGCATCAAAATCAAGACAGACCTGTTCCAAATGCTCTTATTTCTAAGAGGTCAAAGTCATGGTCATGTATTGAAAGCAATACATTTGTTGGGTCATTTGAACTTTAACGTTAGCACAATTTTAACCATAAGAAACTAAGACTTATTTTTTTATTCATAGTCTTTCTATTAATTGTCGCGCTCAATGCAGACTTTCGGTTCCGGTTTTTTAGTAAAGTGATCGAGTTGATGTTGAATTGTAAAGTTGATTTTGCTGCATTTCTATAAACATAAAAGCCCGTATAAATGTCTTCTGTTTCGAGAAAAAGAAAACTCGTGGACGAAAAGAGTTAGATGGCTGAGTCGTGGAAATATTTTGAAGCGTTTCTTTGCACTTAGAGATGAAATCGCTTCATGAAAATGAAATATAAAGCAGTTCCTTTGTTGACTAATTCTACTTTTTAATGCAACCTTGCTTATCTAACAGATATTACGGATCATTTGAATGCATTGAACTTGAAACTTCAAGGTAAAAAACAGATTATCACACAGATGTATGACAATGTGAAATCGTTCAAAGTTAAACTACGTTTATACATTTTCCCAAAGTGAAAACAAAGTCATATGGACAACGTTTGTTTGCACACCAGGGCCCGGCGACATGGAACGAATTGCCCATTGAAATTAGACACAAAGACACAGTGGTCCCTTTTAAGAGTGCTCTTAAGACTCGCCTGTTTCGACTGCAGGGACAAACTTAGCGACCTAATCATGTTTTATATCTTATATGTTTTCAACATGTTTTTATGTTTTCCAATTTAATTGTTTTTGTCATTTGTTGTTCTGTAGCGTAGTCATATCATTATTGATGGTGTAAAATCTTAGAGCTTCGTAAGATTAGGCGCTATACAAAGTCCTCATTATTATTATTATTATTATTATTATTATTATTATTATTATTATTATTATTATTATTATTATGAATGAAGCAGCTGGGTGAGGGCATTTTGGCCCATTTCTCAACTCTGAATTCCTTAGGAAAAGTTGAACCCAAATGCTTGAAAGAATATACAGATTTGATGTCTATCTTACTTCAACAGTTTGATCTGCGCTTTGAAGGCTTTAAGGTACTGGAGCTGCAATTTCAACTTTTTTCAACGCCGTTTGCTGTAGAAATTGACAATGCTCAGAGGAATTGCAAATGGAGTTGGTGGAACTTCAGTGTGATAGTATCTTGAAGCAAAAATATGCAGAAGTGGGGATTCCGGAATTCTACACGTTTCTTTCACGAGAAAGGTTTCCGAGGTTACTCACTGCTGCTGCAAGGGTTATTGCAATGTTTTGGAGGTATATATGTATGTGAACAATTTTTCTCATCCATGAAGATTAACAAGTCTGTGCTAAGGTCACGACTCACTGATGAACATTTGCAAACAACACTGAGATTGGTTTCTTCTCATAAATTCAAGCCTAATAGTGAGGTCCTTGTTGATGCAAAACGCTGCCAGCTAAATACCCAGAACAAAAACTGACCGAAATGTAAACCTAATATGGTAATTACATCCACATTACACATTAGTTTTAATAAATGGATTAAATAAAATTGATACAGCACTATGTTCTTATTATATTGTTTTTTTATTGACTTTTTACCATTTTAAAACATACATCCGATGATGCAGCCCTCGGGTTACTTTTTACAAGTCCTCTGGCCCTCCGAGCAATTTGAGTTTGAGACCCTTGGTTTAGAGCAATGTTTCCCATGCTGTACTATGATTTTTCCCACGCTATTGCTCCCAAGTAGGCGCAGATATACTGTACATGTATATACCACCTATGTCGTCCTTTATATGTCAATCATTTACAAAGTCGCATTTACCGGCTTAATTGTCGGCTTATTTGAAGCACTACAGCAGTGGACTGGCAATAACTCTGATCATGACTATACATTGTGCAGTTAACCGGAGTAAAATTATATTGAATAATATTCCACTGGCAGAAATTTATCGTGCTATTATCCGGAGAAGTGCAGTTATCCGAAGTTTGTTCCCATTGAAAAGCATTGGGAAAAAACGGGACCGGCATAACTACGTACAGTTAACCAGCGTGTGCAGTTAACCGATGTGCATTTAAGTGGAGTCAACTGTATCACTTTTAGTCTGGTTACTGTTTTACATTGAAGAAGAGCATACAGTAATATATTTTGGTCAGCTTGTGAAATCTCTAGTGTTAGCTTGATTATATCAAATAATTTCCCAATAAACAGCATTATGGAAAGGTGATGTGCTTGGTCATGATCTTCTTCAACACAACAATTTGATTACCTCCCTTAGCTTTTAGGCTTGGAAGGCTTTATCTTGTTATCAGATAAAATCATCCAAATAATTCAGAATTACTACTTCAATGAGAAAGAGCATAAAAATAATTGTATCTGTCACTCTTCAATACTGTGAGCAGTGGAATGTAACCCTATAGAAAGCATAGTTTAATATCATATGGAACAAATTGGGAAGTCATAACTCATTGATATGCTCTTTTCATGTCCTTTCTAAACATACAGCCCTGACCTATTTACTTGATGAATGCTTCAAATATAGAATCAAAAGGACTGAATTTAGGCTAGACAAAATTCACGGAATATTCATCAAGGCTTCAAACGAATCCAATTTTGGGTGGACTAAATTCACAGAATATTCATAAAGGCTTTTAAAAAGGACACAATTTAGGCTAGACTAAATTCACAGAATATTCATCAAAGCTTTTAAAAAGGATCCAATTTTGGGTAGACTAAATTCACAGAATATTTATCAAGGCTTTTAAAAAGGATCCAATTTTGGGTAGACTAAATTCACAGAATATTCATCATTCTTACCATGACAGTTAATTATTTCACCCACGATTATTCTTCACTCTGTAAAGTGTTTCCTTGGAATAGTATTAATGGGAGTTTATCGACAAGGTTTAATGAAAGGGTATGGTAAACAATTCTCTTCAGAAAAACCAATCTGCCCTTTATCTTTGCATGAGAAATATCGGATACATAGTTTCAAAGATAATTATATTAACACATATTCTATATGAACTTGATAATTCTAAGGAGTTTCTATCTTGCCTGATAAACATATTTTATTTTAGTGCTATTCATGCTCTAGACATGTTCTGCAGATCCTTTTTTTTGATAGTTTTTTTGTGTGTGTCAAGTTTTTAATTTACTATTCACCATTTTGTAAGTTGCCATATATACAGGCTGTCAAGTCCATCTGCAAATTACACAGACCCAGATCTGCTGTCGCATAATGTGCAGGCAGATTAGGGTCAGTGTGTCGCTTTTAGGAGTAATCTGTAAAAGAAACAACATAGACCTTGATTTACCCTTTGAACGCTACAGGCCGGTTTACCGGCCTTTTGTAACGGTGTATATACCCGAAAGGCCGGTATACCGGCCTAGCTCTCTACCATCATAACCCGACAGGCCGGTATACAGACCTGTATTATGTGCAAAATTTTACTTTTTATAAAATTTTCAAAAATTGCCGGGGGAGGCCCGGGTTATTGTGCCGAAATATGGGGGAGATTAGGGTTCAAAGGGTTAACAAGCACATAATGCTATGGCAGATCAGGATCTTTGTTGTTTGCAGTTTGACTTATACATGATTATAGACAGTAAGTGAGGAAATTCAAATTTCTTTTAGGTTGCATTAATCCTGGAAAAGGCTGGTATTAACCCAGACAGAGTCTTGGCTTCAGACAACTCCGTTGAGAGGGTTACTTATTGTAACATCATGCTTCCCCTTCCCAAGCCCCTCAGTCCTGAAGATAGTTCCCTAGCTCAGAGGCTGTTTATTGTTTGCCAGCCAGCGGCTGTTCCTGAAAGAATTCTGCATGATGCTTTCTATAGATTTGGAGATTTGATTGATGTTTACCTGTTGTCAGGTGAGTTGAAGATTGATTATCCCTATGCATTTTAAATAGCATTTTTGATATTGTGATCACCTGCCTACCCATCTGTGTTTCCAGGATGTCATCCATACTATATATTGCAGAATTATTATGAATTTTTCAGTGACATTGCCTTATAATGATTTATGTTTACTGGGTGTGAGAAAATCAATAAATGAGTTTACTATCTGGGCACAGGTTGGGACAAACTACTTTTAACACCAATGGATTGATATTAAAAAAATTTAGTTTCTCAGTTTGTGCATAGAAAGAAACAAGCTGTGGTGTTAAACTCTATCCGTACATACATATACCCATCTTGACACGGACATCTTTGGACCCTGTCAGCATTTAAGTTACTTGAAATGCATTGAACAAATCTGAAGGAGCTCATGCTTGAATTTAACACTTAAAGAAAATAATGATTTTACTGAGATTCATTTTCATCCTAGATTTTGTTGGATTATATTCTCAACCTACATTGAGTTAACCAAGTCTCATATGAAGAATTGTTTTTAAACATATTAGCTTATGCAATCAGGGCAGTTTCTGCTAATAGTCAAGAGTAATTTCTCTATGTTATTATTTGAACTGGGGGATGGAGTCAAGCTTATTTTCCAGCTCTACCTGGGAGGACTTGTATCTTAAAAGGCTCAATTTGACCTGGAAGGGTCTATGTCAGGCATATTTTCCAGCTACCTTCCAGTTATGTAGCATGGTGATGTTTCACCTGAATTTGCAATAAGATTAGTTTTCTTTAAAACATAATATTTTTATTCATCTGTGCTAGTTTTGGCCCATATCTCATTGAAAATTTTCCTTAGAGCTGCTGCTCATGTGTTAGGAGAATGATAGGATAAGGGGATGTAACTCCACCTCTTACCTATTTTCCTGGCATATTATGATAGGTAATATATTTTCATAATAAACCAATGTTTTAAAGTAAAATATGTTTCTTTGATAATATGTTCTTGATGATAATATGGGCACTGCCTTCCAGGATCTCCCAATAGTTCCTTCACATGAAGAATGTGCATTTCCACAGTAGTTACTGATAAATGATGAGATTAGGTGCCAGTCTCTGTATCCATGGAGAGATAACTCCTAATACTTCATCTCAGCAAAAAGTTTATATTCTGATACTTTTAATGCTAAGATGAACTTTTTAAAAAAAAACAATCTTTATATCATTTTTCACATGGGAGGGCTTGGTTTATGAGGAAATGGAAAAACTTATTGTGATGAGGTAGGTAATATCTGTAAGAGATAGTTTCCTTTAAAATATTGTATGTTATGAAATGTCATGTTTTTATGTTTGCAAATAGGTTATCAAAATATATTGCTTGGAGAACCATATTATTTTGTACAGGTTGTTAAGTTTGTAAAATCAAAAATAAGTTTTCTTTTAAAAAATGTTTTCAAGTTGTGCTTGTATAAGAAATTAATCATTCTTTTTTTTTTACACATAAAATATCTGGTTTTGTTATTGCATTAAGTATGCTCCTGACATTGTTCTCTTTGTAGGTTGCAATTATGGTTATGCAAAATATCAATCCAAAGAGTGTGCCATGAAGGCGATATCAGTGCTACATGGGCAAAGCATTGCCGGTCAAAGATTAAAGGTCCTTGAGGCGAAACCACCTAAAGAAGAGAATCGAAGGGAGGGCAGAGACAGACATGATTCTCATTCAGAGGTAGAATAATCAAAATTGTACATTATTAGTTAACATGTAAAAATGTTTGCTGTCATACATGCTGCATGTGAGAAGAATCAGTAAATACCAGACCCTGCACAGAAAGTGAGCTCTGAATAAAGATTTGAGCATTAGATACCATACTTGAAATCTTATTACTAATTAGTATTACTTATTGGATTTTTTAATACAATCATCAGAACAATATTTGAGGAAATAAAAAAGGAAACAAATAATTATTAAAAACATTTTAGCAAAGGGCTATTCAAATATTCTTTGACCCACTTAACCAGGACAAGCAACTTGTTCCATTATTGTCTGATATACATAAATGTCTCCAACTCAGAGTTCACTCCAGGACACCATCTTTTCCTTGTCTTTAGAAATTTGTAAACTTGAGATCACAGTATAAAATTTGTAAAGAAATTTAATAGGAAAAAAATGTCTTGTTACTTATTATTTACGTTTATATTTATCACTTACAACCCTTCTGTTCAAGGTATTAGAATCATCCGAGACCACACAGCAGCAGCTGCTGAAATGGACTTGTCAGACTCTATATACTATGTTTTTTGGTTTTAAATGGTAAAATCTGATTCAGTGATGTAACACTTTTCATGTGTTTCTCTGTGATATTTGAATTTTCTACCAATGTTCAGTTTACAAACTTGTGACAAGTACGTGCCTCTTTTGTTAATGTTTATCCAGTGAGAAATAGTTCTAACAAAGTCCAGCTGTCATGGTCTTTCAGTCATTAGCACTCATTGGCAGTCTGTGTATAAATAGATTTTCAGTTTTGGATTCAGGATAATCATGTTTCAAAAGTTATGATTTGGGACTAATCCAGTGGTTTCATGTATTCAATTCTTACAGCTCAGGTCTAAAGTCAGTTATAGCTTAGTTATTACAGCTCATTTCTAAAGTCAGTTATAGTTCTCAATTCTTACAGCTATGATGTCAAGTCAGTTATTATAGCACAATTATTACAGCTCATGTCTAAAGTCAGTTATAGTTCTTAATTATTACAGCTCTGGTCTAAAGTCAGTTAGACCTTTCTATTGTGTACAGCTCTGGTCTAAAGTCAATTATAGATCAATTATTACAGCTGATGTCTAAAGTCAGTTATTTCAGCTCAGGTCTAAAGTCAGTTATAGCTCTCTATTCTTTACATCTCAGGTCTTAAATCAGTTATAGTTCTCAATCCTTACAGCTTAGGTCTAAAGTCAGTTATAGCTCTCTATTCTTTACATCTCAGGTCTAAAGTCAGTTATAGTTCTCAATTCTTATAGCTCTGGTCTAAAGTCAGTTATAGCTCTTTATTCTTTACAGCTCTGGTCTAAAGTAAGTTATAGCTCTATTCTTACAGCTCTGGTCTAAACTCTGTTATAGCTCTCAATTCTTACAGCTCAGGTCTAAAGTCAGTTATAGTTCTCAATTCTTATAGCTCTGGTCTAAAGTCAGTTATAGCTCTTTATTCTTTACAGCTCTGGTCTAAAGTAAGTTATAGCTCTATTCTTACAGCTCTGGTCTAAACTCTGTTATAGCTCTCAATTCTTACAGCTTAGGTCTAAAGTCAGTTATAGTTCTCAATTCTTATAGCTCTGGTCTAAAGTCAGTTATAGATCTCTTTTCTTTACAGTTCAGGTCTAAAGTAAGTTATAGCTCTATTCTTACAGCTGAGGTCTAAAGTAAGTTATAGCTCTATTCTTACAGCTGAGGTCTAAAGTAAGTTATAGCTCTATTCTTACAGCTCAGGTCTAAAGTAAGTTATAGCTCTATTCTTACAGCTCTGGTCTAAAGTAAGTTAGAACTCTATTCTTATAGCTCAGGTATAAAGTCAATTATGCCTCTCTAATCTTACAGCTCAGGTTTAAAAAATCAGTTATATCTCTCTAATCTTTGAGCTGAAACATAAAGTCAGTTATGTTTAAATAGCTACATTTTAGGTGTTTTCAGCTGAAACATAAAGTCAGTTATGTTTAAATAGCTACATTTTAGGTGTTTTCAGCTGAAACATAAAGTCAGTTATGTTTAAATAGCTACATTTTAGGTGTTTTCAGCTGAAACATAAAGTCAGTTATGTTTAAATAGCTACATTTTAGGTGTTTTCAGCTGAAACATAAAGTCAGTTATGTTTAAATAGCTACATTTTAGGTGTTTTCAGGTGCTTTATATCCAGATATGCTGAGGTGGTTTTTGTTCTTTTAATTACCTGTATTATTTTTCCCATTTAGGGGGGTCCTATTTGGTGATTTAATTAACTGTTGTAAGGAGTTCCTATTTTGTGATTCAATTAACTGTATTATATCTCCCATTTAGGGGTTTTCTGTAGAGCTGTACCGATTAATCGCCCGTACGCGTAATCGGGCCGATTATTAGCACAATCGGTATAATCGGGTATCGGCAAAAATAATCGGTGCCGATGCAAATAATTTTTTTAAATAACCAATTTTTCCTGATAAAAGTTGTATATACAGTCGCATTTTGACTGACCGTAACTTAATCCTTTGTAACACTAGAGCTCGGGATAAATGCAGTATGCAAACAAGTTGCTCATTAACTAACACTACTGTATAGTCGAATAACCATATATCGAGATAAACACATCGAACCATCAATTAATCTTTTGTAACAAAGAGATTGCTCTAATAAAGTATTTAAAAAGAATTTATCTTGCTGCCAGTTGTGCGAAATTTTCAACTCCAGCGTCCGGTAACATTTGTAACCTGCAGTAAACCAGACTAAAGTACATGTTGCTAACCGCCATTGTAGTGCCAAAGTCATGTGAATAACCAGTAAGATTAACATCAAAGGGAGTAATGATGGATATATACACAGTCAATTTTGAGGTTTGTGTTTTTTCTTTATCGTTATGAAAACTCACAAAACACCGATAGTCCTTATGTCCCTGTGAGAAATTGTTTGAAAGGGCTTCAGTGTAGGTTTGAGTACGTCGTCTGTCTTTCAATCCGTAATGCCTGGAGGGTGAACGAACTCATTGTCTTTAATACTAGTAAGTGAGAATCATTTCCGGATTTTTTAAAATTATTTTTTATTTCTTTTATTAGTGTTTCACCAAGCCACCATCTGGCAGAAGGGGCGGTCTCTCATAAGTCATAACAGGTTTTACTGTACCTTTGAAGCACAGACAAATAAAACAATTCTATATCAATGTTTTACAATTATCTGATGTTGCCGCAGCAATAACGAGTATTTGTTGTTGTCAAAGCAAGCCGACGACCTTTGCTCATAGAAAGTCGGCAATAAACTCAAAAGCATTGCCTCAATTTACATAGTGATTAGAACATATTTATTGTGCCGCGAAACTTTCCTGTTTGCAAAAAAAAAAAATCGCCCACCCCCACGGTCTGTGGACAAGAGTAGTAATTTATTTGGACACATTGTTTCAAGAGCCCGAATAGATTGGATTATTAATATCGGCTCTGCATAATGTCGAACTTGAAACTATCAAGTTTAGTCTGGAATTACTTCAAAGTAAATGCAGTCAACGAGTCGACAGCACATTGCACACTTTGAAGATGTAAATTATACTGGTTGTGTCCCTTGTACACTCAAAATATTACCTCATTTTGTAGGATCACTTATATCATTGAAAATGAGTAACTCGTGAGAGGTGATTCGTAGTAAATGAATCAGCTATTACAGATTAGCTGAAATTTTATCTGAAAGAATACACTTTGGTCGAAACAACGAATAAAGCAAAATCTGCAACTAATATATTTGGGAATAAAAAAGGATTTAAGTGACGCTATGCACACTTTGCAATGCGTAAGTACTGTACATTATAGTATATGGTCTCCCTGGTAAACTCGACCGACATGCAAATTATGAAGGCTGTATTTTTTACCTTTATGTAATTTCGTGTTGTGGAAATCAGAAAATATGCACATGCAGAATAATAACAAAATCAATAATAAATAGTACTTTATAAAAGTTTAATAATTTTCGGGTCACTGAAAGTTACTTTTTTTAACATGCCTATGTCTTAGAACACGGATATTTTTGTCCCAAGATGTACTGCCGTTACAATAGACAACAAAAACACCTAAAACCGGTAGAGTTTTGACATTGGCCCACGGATAAGCCCCCCCCTCCCCATTCCAGGCCTTTATTGTTTTCTAAATTTGTCGGCTTATACCCGAGTACATAATATGATAATCAAATAATCAGTCTCATAATCGGTATCGGCAATTTTGATAATCGGCTATACACGGTATCGGCATAATCGGCAAAAAGTGACATCGGTACAGCTCTAGTTTTCTGTTTGGTCTTTTAATTAACTGTATTATATCTGTCCCACATGTTGGCAGTAGATATATAATTCTGCTTTACCATTGCAAAACATGAGTGATTTTTTCCATATTAAAATATATACTGTTTTATGAATCTGTCTTGTTGACATCCAATCATGTACATATACACATAAAATATAAACAATCATGAACATGCACATAAATGTACTCACAAATGTACAAAGAAACTTTTACCTTTGTGTAATAATTTGCTGTTTGGGTATAAAATCTTTTGGAGTGGCTGTACATGCTCCAGACATTATACTTTATGCAAACATTTTCATACATCTTGTATGACTTTGTATATTTATTAACAATGCTGCCAACTAGACTGCATGAAGATGATTTTGAATAGTAACCCACCTGAGACAAGTTATGTAATAAAAAATCCAAAGACTTGCTGATATGTCTAAGTAGTCAAGAGTATTTTCTTTATGTGAGACCATACCCCTTCCATGATGAATAGTTTGCATAGTAAAATTGGTTGTCACTTGTATTTACATATTTGCAGGTACAGTATAGTGTGTGTGTAAAAATAAACTTCATGAGTATATGATGAAATTGTCTCTTGGGTCAGTGGATAGCCTTTATCACAATGGTGTGGGGTACTAGAAGGCATTAAGAGGGGTGGCATTGGGTAATGGGTTAGGGAGTTGGGTATAAGGTGGAGTGGGGAAGATCCAATATAATTATCTAGTGCATGATGAATTTGCCTTATGTGATGGATGACAGTCTTTATTTTGATAGGACTCAGTATGAGGGAAATATTGCAAAGATAATACTTATCTTCATCAATTATGAACAACAATTTTTATATTGGTGCTGAATTTTAGATTATCTGTGCATAAATGACTCAACAGTGATACCTGCCTGTTACAGACACTCAAGACACTGTACGATTTTGTGTGAAAATAGGTGTCCTGAAAATGGATGTTATTAGAGTAAAATTAGGAAGAATTCATTGGCAGCCAGTGTTGTTGATGTGTCCATTATTGCAGGTTTTTCTGTCTTTATTTGACAGAAGTACTCATTAAGTAATATCATCCAAAATTTTTGATGTCAGTGTCAGAATCACTTCATATGATAAAAAATTTTCTGCATGCTTTACATTTGTCTGACAGGCTGTTGGAATCTTTCAGTTTATATAATCGGTAGATGCTGTAAGAAAGGATGGTACTAGCTTGATTTGTATTTTAAAAAAGTGTTATTCTTCTTTACAGTGACTGTCAACAAAAAGACTGGAGATTGAACTTGAGGACTGATGATACAGAAAGACTGAAGAATGAACAAGAGAGGACTTGCGACAGAGATGTAGCTAAAGACAGATGATCAACATATTTAACGACCTTCTTGTGTACACTAGTGTAAAACATTTGACTCAATCGCCAGTTTTAAAACAAGTATTTGATTTACATTTGTGACAGAGAATTGTTTATCATATGACAGAGTGATGTACATACAAGTATTGTTTGACAAATATACAGAAATAACTTGTACATGTGGGACACATGGATAAAATTTGTAATAGACAAGATTCATTACCTTTGCAAATTTAATGTTGTGCTCATGTTATTCCTTTTATGTGTTTATTGTCTTTGATTAATAATAAATACCTGATGTGAAAAATTGACAGTTACAAGCTGACATCAAGCAATCTGACATTTTCTTTTATTCCAGAAATTCTTGGATGGTTAATTTCTGGATTTTAGTCTTCTGTTTTAACTCTGCTCAAATACAGTTTTGTATCTTTTTTCTTGAGCTATACTCTTTTTTGTAAAATGATGTAAAAGTACCAGTGACAAAGTTTGTTTAGATCAATTACCATACACTTTTAAAAGAAAGTTCAATCATAATAAAATGTTAGATTACATTGCTGACATACAACAGTTTGAACATTTTTATACTTTTGCTGAAAAACTTTGTAAAGCACCTACATAGTGATCCATTTTGTTTTAAACCAGTCTGCCTAACCATATTGGTTAATTTTATAACGTCATCTATTGGTAAGGGTAAATGATTCTTTGCTTTCATCCATTCATCCATCAATTTCATCTTTCTTTATATCAGTAAATGGCTATGAAAGGAATTACATTTTATAATTATATTTCTGAGTTTGTATGAGAGTATTTAAACCTGTAGCTGCTTTGTGACTTTGGTTACATTTAGACTTTGAGATTTACTGCCATAGACGGTTTTGGGCTGCAGCTGTTCTTGCATCTTTGTTTAGACTGCTGTGAAACATGGTATACATACATCTGAAAATGCATATTGACTGTTTACATTTAAGTGCATTTTCTGTTACAAGTAATATTATCCTTTTTGACTGCAAACTGAATGAAGGCTATCACAAAATATTGACTAAAGTTTATCTCTAAGGCTAAAAGAACTATTACCCTTTTTTAGTTGTAGCTGTATATGTGATACAGCCTTGTGACTCTGACCATTCTCATAGATATTAACTAATTTTTGTGAAACCTGGCTCATAGTATTGTTTTAGAATGAAAACATGAATATTGAGAAGCACAGCATCTTCTTTTCTTTAAGAGTTATTACCCTTTTTTCATAGACAGTTTTTTTCACAGGAGGAAATATACTATAGACTTGTTTTTATCATGGATGTTGGGTTGGGATATGGGAAATGCAGGTCTCTATATAAGTTGGATCTTCTCATAATTCTTTTAGTTAATAAATTTTAATGGATCTGTTATTTTGAATGGGAATTCTACCACAGGTTCTAATTTAGTTTGCAAAATTAACTATATCCATTTTGTGTCCCATCACTACAGTATGCATGATAAACTGCATATTTTTAATGGCCCACCATGACAGTTTGCAAGATGAACTACATCCAGTTTCTGTTCAACCATGACACTGGTGGGGCACATAGTTCTTCATGCAGGTTCATGCCTGGGTTTTATGACCAGACGGCAGCTGGTCAACCCTCCTCCTTTTTTCCAGGCTTGGGACCGGCTGAGGGATCACTTTTGGGGCAGGGTTCGATGAACATGCCACAGATCTAATGCTCGTGGATGATAGTGCATTTCTCACTGAGGCCGAAGCCGAAGCAACAGAAATTCTGCAAGAAATCGCCAATGAAGCCGCTAGATTTGGGTTAAAGATCAACACCGCCAAAACAGTTGTCATGACATCGGACAACACCCCGGTGACCGTCTGCCTTAACGGAGTCTATCTTCAGCAAGTAGAGGAATTTAAATACCTGGGGTCCATAATTTGAAGCAGATCAATAGCGGCCTCCACCGACATCTCGCATCGCCTGGGACTGGCAACGTCTGCGTTCGGGTCACTAGCTTGGTGGTTATGGAGAAAAAAGGCCCTTTCGGTGGTGACCAAAGTGCGTCTATACCGCACTCTCATCCTCCCAATACTCCTATATGGAGCAGAGACGTGGGTCCTTCTAGATGCGGACCTCAAGAAGCTGGAGGTATTTCAAATGCGCTGCCTCAGACGAATTCTGGGAGTAAACCTTCTGGACAGAATCCCAAACGTGGAAATCCAGGCCCGATGCTCTCACCAACCGACAGTGGAATCACTGATTAGACATGCTAGGCTTCGCTGGTTTGGTCATGTCTGCCGAATGGAAGAGAGGCGTCTACCGTATCAAGCCCTGTGGCGCACCAGACCGGAAACCTGGAAGGTCTCAAGAAATGCACCAAAGAAAACCTGGATCAAACAAGTGGAAAAAGACCTGGCGAACTATGGCATCACCTCAGCACATGCCAGAGAAAATGCCACTCGGGACCGAAAATGGTGGAAGGAAATAATTGACTTCATTTGCACGGGCAATTTTCGAGCAGCACCCACAGTTTCCTATCAACTGCGACCACGCTGATTGGATGGAAACTACGGGACCAAATTGAATTGAAATTGGGGCACATAGTGCCAAAAGTGGTACTCTTGTCTCAACATTAATAGGTTCAATGCTCACATCTTGCTTTAGTTTTGGGATTTGGTCACTTGTCATTTTGGTCCATGAACACATTTCTAGGTGTAGTAGTCATTAAATAAACATTTAATAAATATGCATACTTTACAATAATAATAAAATATTTCTGAGCATTGAATGATTTCTCAAAAAAATGATTTTTCCTCTGAGCATGAGAAAGCTTATTTATCACTGTTTTCATGTGGATTAGACTGTCACATAATAAAACAGTTTAAATAAATAATGCTTTGATAATACATTTTGAGTCAACTTTTTTTTAACAATTTTTATGATGAATGACATATTAACTACACATTCTATTAAGATGAAGCCTTTTTGAACAGTTGACACTTTAACAAAATTTGTCACTGGCACTTTTCTGTCATTTATTAATGTAAAGAAGTGTACTGGTGAAAGAAACTTGTAGAGAAAGATATTTTGATATGGTCTAGTAAATGCCTTTTTTCAGTATTAATTAACTTAGTCTCAAAAGTTAGAGTCTATTTTGTTTTGGAGTTTTCTTCCTGTAGCAATGTTTGGAATTTCCATTGGACTTATGTTTGATCATTAGTTCTGTTACATAGCAGTGATACCTTTAATAAAAAAAAATAAGAAACAACAAATTGCAATTTATAGCTCAACTGGTCATGCATCAGAACAGCTTCTGGCTTGCCCTATCATCCATCCATCCATTAGCACGTTTTTGTTATTGCTAGTCTGTCCACACTACTTAGAACATTTCCATGAAACTTTACATAGTCATGTCAAGATCCAGTTGGTCCAGCATGGTTATCACAACAGCCATCTTGAAAATCTTGTTTTCACTACTTTTGAATGCATGGTTATATCAGCATGGGGATTTCACTAATATGTCTAGTCAGTCCTAAATGAAAATAGTACTGATCTAATGTCTGATATGGTTACACCACAAGATCCACCTTGAAAATCTTATTATCACTGCTTCTCCTCATTGGATGTTTATATCAACATGGAATTATCACACAAAAAATACTTGGTTCTAAATGTAAATGGTTCTACCATAGCAGTCATCTTAAAAATATTATCTCAATTCCTGACAAACTGGAAGCTGTATCAGAATGTGGTTTTCACCAAGAGCTCTTCTTATGGTGTCTAGTTGGTCCTAAATGAAAATGGTGCTGCTAGGACATCAAAATGGTGTTTATCTAACATTGTATATGGCCACAAAAACAGCCATGTTGAAAATTGTATTGAGTCTACTCCTGAAAGGAAAGTCATATCGGCATTTAGTTTTAACTTGAAGAATTCTTGTGAAAATCATTGTAGCTCCCATTAGTGCCATCTTGAAAGTTTGAATGTTATTCCTCCCAGAAGAAAAGTCATATAGACATTGCCTCTTCATCAGAAAATTCTTTTGCTGACCTGACATCCATTATGACCATCATGGCAGATATTGTAAAAGTCATCTTATTGCTACTCCTCCTGAATGGAACTATGGAGAGACACCATAAGAATAATTATATCTGGTTGTGTGTAATGCCAAGCTAACCTCAAGTTTACCACTCAAGCAGCTATCTTGAAAATCTTCTTGTGCTACTCTTTCAGAATGAAAAGTCATTTTGACATTTGGTGTTTTTACCAGAATACTTCTTATTCTACCTGATTGGTCCTGAATGAAATGGATGACAATTATGGCAGCCATCTTGAAAAAACTTGGTATCACTTCTCTTCTGGAATTTTTGATCATTTCAAGTTAGGGTTTTTACAAGAATTTGTATGATATCTAACTGGTTTTAAATGAAAATGGTGCCTGCCCTGTAGACATCCAGTATGGGTGCCAGCAATGACATATTGTCTAATTCTCCTGAATGGATGGTCATGTCAAAATGGGGTTTCCAATATGGCTGCCAGAGTGGCTAATTTGAAAATTTTACCACTTTAGAATTTTAGAGATAGCTTTGACACTTAGATTCCAAATGAAGAAATATTATTGAATTCCATGAAATTCTTTTTTTAGACAATAGTGCAGTAGTCCATACAAGGAACTTATGTTTTATCAAGATTGTAATCTGTTAATAAAGAGCAATTGAACTTTTTTTTTTACATTGTTTTCATTACCTACTCAATGAGCCATGGATGTTACATAAAGCATTACCCATGTCCAGCCACCCATTCATTCGTCAGTTATTAGGTTTCTGTTCAGTGAATTAAAATCAAGACAACTGACCCAAGTTGTTTTCACAATGTTCCTATAAAATTTGATGGAGTTGTGTCCCTTTAATGATTTAGGCTTTTGCTCTTTAATTTAGAACTATTGATGTATATCTTTGTTGAATAGTTCATTTCATATCCAGAGTTAGTTGTACACAGGATGATATTTCTCACTTGCCTATATCAAGATTTTAAATTTAAATTTAACAATTTTAAATTTAAATTTTTCTATGGATGACATGTTTATTGTATGTGATCTCACTTTTCAAACTGTTTTGGCATTCCACTTCCCTTTTTTTCTGTCAAGTAAGTCTTCATCTTCTCCTTGTAATATTTGAGTTATCTGTTCTTTTTGTAAATTTTATTTTGTCTACCACCTTGCTTAGCAAGTGTGCTTTTATAAATTGCATCCCCCTTCATTGTTCCAGTGTTAATGCAAGTATAGAGTTCTGGGTATTTTGTTGTTGTTTTCATAAAGTTTTCTCTTTCAGATTAAAATGTTGCAAGGTGTAGATGGTTTACTCAACTCTCCTTCTTAGTGTGCACAGGATGTTCTTGTTCAGACAAATGTCTGATGTGTTGTATTTCAGTGTAAAAGATGTTGGAGTTGGCAAAAACTGCTACAATTATTTATAGAGAACAATGATTCCCTCCATTGTCTGGAGGGGTCAGGATATTTTCCGATTTTGAGAAAGAATAGTGTCCCTTAAGAGCAAGAATGTTCTTCAGCTTTACTTTTTTGGGAGATCACCCAAGGCAAAATGACACCTAATGCTTGTTCTAATATAATCAATGCCAATGAGGGCATGATACTTGGTTGCTTGCATGAGGCATATCATCTGTGAGCAATGTCCTGGTGAATATGAAAAGTGAATTGCACTCTCTTGAGAAGGACAAATATCAATTTCCTTCAGATAAATCAGATGTAGGTTCATCAATCAGATCTTGATTACTTGACGCAGTCTTCGTGTAGTGACCAATCAGCGATCATCTTCTTGTCATCTTCAAACATTGATCTACTCCACATAATCTACAGAGATGAAAAATATTCACCTGGAAGGTCCAATTGTAAGTCATTACCATCACCCCTATTGAAGATCTCCAGATAAGGACACAACTCCATTTCCATGCCATCCTTCTATACATAGATATTCGGACAAACAATCATGTCTTGGCTAAGGATTTAGCAAAGGACAATGGTGAGTCAAGGGAAGAACAAGTGATGACAATGCCTGTTCTACCTTTGGGTTCTCTTGCCCATCCCATCTGGTAGAAGGACGTTTATGACATCCTGTGATGGGTACCCTCAGAGAGTTCAATAGCAATGTCTCATATTTCAGGCAGAAGGAATCTCCTGGTGGACAATTTGCCTGGACAGAGTCATGCAGTCCTCACAGGAAAGTCTTTGCACCAGTCAGTTGCAGACTATCTTTTCCAACTGTCATGGAGACCTTTAGCATAATTATTTTTTATAAGACTGCTAAAAAAATCTATTATGTTTCTCTAGTCCCAAACCAGAGGGTCGAAGTCTTATTACACTATCATCCTACAATAGGATCATGGTTGACAGATGAACCCAGACGATTCTGCAGTAAAATGTGTTGATTCTAGTTGCCCCCTCCCACTTATTTGCAGTTGTAGATTTACTTATCTATCTTTTTGAGGAGAGATAATGTTTTGTGTCCACTATTTAAGGACTGTAGTGGAGCCCTTTGTAACCCTTCTTAAGTTCGCAAAGAGTCCCCACATTGTGTCAGATCCAGATATTTCTGATCTCTTCAGGTATGTTGAGCCTGAAAGATCAGTATCTTGCTCACTAATGCCAAGATGGAATCCTTCATGCATTCTTTAGGCCTTGTCAGAACTTTCATGTGAAGTATTAAGCAAAACTTTCTGTAAAGACCTTACCCTTAAGATGGTTTTCCTGCTCACCATAGCATCAGCATGGAGAGGGAGAGAGCTTCAAGCCTTATCCATAGAAAAGAGCTGTTTATGGTTCAGTACTCATCATGATTTGATTTCTGTCCTTTGCCAGCCTTGCTTTCTGGCCAAGAATCAGCTACCTTCAATTTCTAGACTCCCTTTTGAGATTCCTAGTCTCAGTTGTATCTCTGCTGAGGATGAGCAAGACAGGCACAGTTGAAGCTTGAGGTTCTGTATAACCTCTTCTATATGAAGTAGATAGGGTTTGAACACTTTTTTTTCCTACCTGTTAAGGGTTCACTATTTTTGGGTTGATTGTATTCACTGTTAAGAGAGTTATTAGTCCTCCTTAACTAAGCTGGACCTGTCTTTTTCTGAAAATTAAACCCCATCGTGTTAAGACTGTCATTACATCTTGGGCCTGTTTGAATCACTCCTTTGCATGATGTTGAAAACCATCTTCTGGCAATTTCAATACCTTCTTTTACCTTCTATCTTCAGTACACCAAGCGAATCCATCTTTTCATTGGCCCTGCATAACAGTAAAACAAGTGGCTCAACCTTTTACCAGCTTACAGTACTGAACACTCCAACCATAATGGTAAGCGGCAGAATTGTTGTGGCCATCCTCCTCCTTCCTTACTGGTAAATTCTGCAGTACTAGAGGTGTTGTATTAGTACTATTAAATGTATTGGGCGTGTGTGTGTGTGTGCATTTTTACTATGTAATTCTTAACTGCTACTTATGCAAAGATGTCCTCCTCGCACCACACTCCTGTGTCATGTATATCCAGCATCTTAGTACAAAGAGGATAGTATTCTGCATGCTGGCTGTGATGCAGGAGTGAGGCTGCGATCTGGTTCTTTTCAGTTCTAGCACACCAAAGCTAATTGTAGGGGGCAGTAATTTAACTTGGACGGGGGACCATGAGTTCAGAAATGGAAAGAAATAGACTATGAGCAGAAAAGTATATTTTTGAAATTAATTCCCCCAATCCCATATGAATTAATCTACCGGTAGTTAGTATTGGTCACAATTTCAATAGCTCACATATCCATCATGCTAAGTGAGTGTATGGCATGGTTCTTTGTGATATGTAAACAGTTCTTTGTCATATGTAATCAGTTCTTGTCATACATAATCAGTTCCAATTGTTTTCTTTAGAATTTGACTAAATATGACCAGTCTGTGTGGATTACTGTACTTGTTCCGTAAATATTCAGTACCGTATTTCATAACTGTTGATCTAATCAAATTTTTCTTCATTTATTATTGGTTGAATTGAAATACAATATAATAATACCGGTAGTCACAATTTTAAAATGCATTATATCACATGCGCGTTATATGGCAGAACTACGTTTTTTCCACTTATTTTGGGTCGAAATTCGGGGGTGCGTGTTATACATCGGTGCGCGTTATACACACCAAAATACGGTAGAAAACCTTTAACTGATTAATTAAAAACCATTAAGCAGAATTCAGCCATATTTAATGGATTTAATTATATCATGAAGGTTTTTCAAATTCGTTCACATAATACCGGTACCTTTTCACTGTCAGATATGGTCACCAATACTAAAAGTAGAAAACTTTTTAAAAATGACTTTATCTCCTAATTTTTCTTACAAATTTTGCTGATCCACATCAAATACCACTGCCATTACTAAAAACAGAAAATAGAAAATGACTTCTTGAGAGAAAAAAAAGCACTGAACAGAATTTGATCAAATTTGACAGAAAGTTTCCTGGCATTGAGGTTTCTCAGACTGATTTAACTTAATAAACTGACTGGAAATATGACACCATTACTAAAATTATAAATATCTAAATAACGTCTTCAAACTGTTGAACAGAATTTGATTATGTTTGACAAATCATCCTGGCCTGGTAACCATTTGAATTTATACAATCTATAATCTGATATGGCTGCTATTACTGAACACAGAAAAGCCTTGAAAGAATTCTGTATATAAAAAAAAACAGCAAAAAAACAAATTTGAATATAATTTTGTCTGAACATGATAATGGCATTTTGTACATGCCTGTTTGACCATTAACGCAAGGGATGTAACCTGTATGCGGACTATTAAGGTTTGAGCAATGGGACAGTCTTTGCATTTTCCATTTGAATTTCCTTGTCTTTTTTGTTTGAATTCTAGAAAATGTAGCTTAATCAAACAAAATACATGATGTATCATCAATAAAAGAACCGTTCCTGTGGTCTAGTGGTTAGATTGTCCGCCACGGAAGTGGGAGCTCCTTGGTTCGATCCCCGGGCGAGTCATACCAAAGACTTACAAAAATGGTACTAATAGCTGCCTCACTTGGTGCTCAGCATGAAGAGATTAGTGTTAGACTGGTCAGACTGGTGTCAGGATAATGTGACTGGGTGGGACATTGCTACATGTATGCGGCATGATACCCCAGTGCTAGACATCACTATAAACTCCCTCACTGCAGACATCGTATCGATATGACTGATTTTTTTTTTAAAGCTACGTTAATAATCCTAATCACACACACTCAATAATATGTAAGAATTAGTCTCACATTATTAACAGCAAATGATTTCTGTGTTACTTTTAATTAAATTTTGCTAGGATAACATCAAGAATTAAAAGTGCAGGCATTTTATTCATGGATAAAATGTTAGGTTTTCTGAAAATCTATTATTTTACTAGAATATGTCCTTACACATCCAGCTGGATGTAAGTTCACCAAAGAGTTTGGGAAGGATCATTATGATTACATTGAAGTCCCATACAGACCATTGAAGTTACTCAGTGTCATAAAGACGTGACAGGTTTGAGGTTACACAGAAATCCCCCTTTTGCAAAACAGTTAAAAAATTGCAAGAAACACTGTATGCAGATTTTAAAAAATTGTAGTTAAATTGAATTCATTTAAACAATTGAGTAAATGTGATCTGATGATTTAATTTGTTATGTTGTGTCCAGCCAACTTGCAGTTGAATTTGTTATGTTGTGTCCAGCCATCTTGCAATTGAATTTGTTATGTTGTGTCCAGCCATCTTGCAGTTGTAGTTTTTATGTTGTGTCCAGCCATCTTGCAATTGAATTTGTTATGTTCTGTCCAGCTAACTTGCAATAGAATTTGTTATGTTGTGTCCAGCCAACTTGCAATTGAATTTGCTGTGTTGTGTCCAGCCAACTTGCAATTGAATTTGCTCTGTTGTGTCCAGCCAACTTGCAATGGAATTTGCTCTGTTGTTTCCAGCCAACTTGCAATTGAATTTGCTCTGTTGTGTCCAGCCATCTTGCAATTTAATTTGTTATGTTGTTTCCAACCAACTTCCAATTGAGTTTGCTCTGTTGTGTCCAGCCATCTTGCAATTTAACTTCCTTTGTTTTGTGGAGTAATCTTGTGATTGAATTTGCTGTGTTGGGTCCAGCCAACTATAATTGAATTTGCTCTGTTTTGTCCAGCCATCTTGCAATTGAATTTATTTTGTGTCCAGCCATCTTGCAATTGAATTTGCTTTTTGTGTCCAGCCATCTTGCAATTGAATTTGCTTTGTTGTGTCCAGCCAACTTGCAGTTGAATTTGCTCTGTTGTGTCCAGCCATTTTGTGATTGAACTTCCTTTGTTTTGTTAAGTAATCTTGTGATTAAATTTACTGTAGTATGCCTTTTAGTGGGTTTGGCCCAGCCAAATTAGATTGTGTGTCTCAGATGCACACCAATAAACAGGCGTATGTGGTGTCATTAGGCAAGACATTTTTGTCATTTTTTCCAACAAAAAGCAAAATAAAGCCACTAGTAAAAACACCATAAAGTAGACTTTGCCCAACCAAGCCAGTATTTTAAAATGGTATTGCCTTATTCAAGTACCTAAAATATATTTAATGTTATTGTACTCAAATTATTTTAAAGTTATGTTTGGATCTTTAAAGTTTTTATAAATAAAATAACCCAAATTTCTTTATTCCTTAAACATATCCACATTTTGTATTATTAAGAGCAAAGAAACCCTTGGTGTTTCTTAAATTTCCTGAGAAATTAATTCTCCATTCTGGTCTGATCAATAGTGGGAATTTAACCCATTCCCTTCTAGTCACAAGTTCATTGCAATAACCTCTGCGTTAACCTGACTGTTTGGGGATAAGAATCTTAGTATTTTGTAATCAATGACCCCATGAGTTTAGGGAAAGAGGAATCCATGTCAACTGCATAAATTACTCCCATTATTATGACAGGTAAATGTATATTATACTTCAAGGTAATGTTATGAACAGTTTTAAAATAATCAACCAGAATTTAGTTGGCAAGTCTATGCTATCTGCCCGAATGGTGTCCTTTCAATGCCAAGAAAGTGTATATTGTTACATGTACTTCATTTATTATCCAAAAATAAGCAAGCCAAAAATCCATGCTCTGGCAGCCAAACAGATGCTAATTAGGCTTCAACTTAAGTCATAACAGCAAAGTAATACCACCATACATGTACATTTTAACCATTCCATTTGAGTCATGAAGAAAATGAAATTATGTTTACAGTTGAAAAACATGTAAGAAAAGAATTTGCCATGCTTTATGTCTTATATATGGTCCAAGAAAGAAGGTAATTATTTTAAACATACATTGCAACTGAATGTTGTATGCATTTTTTTCCCACCCCAGTTTCAGTATATGTATGAATCTGCATTCAAAAACAATATTATAGCCTGTGAGTTAAGGAAGTGAGAGATTTCATGCCTACTTGGGCCTCTTTTTTACCTTTATTTTATTCATGTTTTCTTTTATTAACTAATTCATTTGAAGTCTTTATGAAAATATTACTAATGTAGCCACATCTGTGTATATATTAATAAATATACAGATTAATCAGTTTAGTAATTAATTATGTTATACTAAATAATTGATTAGTAAATACAAGTTCGTTACATTAATAATCATTGATTTTGAAATGACTAAAGAACTGACAGGATGTTAAGTATCATAAGAACTGTTATCGCTCATGGACAGCTGTCAGTCACTCGATTAATCAGTTAAATTCATTACTGAGTTTCTTATATATGCATCAAAATGAAATCAATCATTGTGAAGAAAACGTTTACATGTGGTACTTTCATGAATATACATTTCTCACATCCTGTGACACAATTGATGTTAGAATGAAAAGTGATTATATTCATTAGGTCAATATAAAATATGACAGACAAACAGGTATAAACAAGATGCAAGATATTTCCTTACTAAATACCTATTGAAAAATATTTGTAGTAACTTAGCAAGGTTCACACAAGTAAAACCACTAATTTAATTTTTTCCATGTTTAAATGGATTCTAACTGAACTACAAGTAACTGCAGCTTTGCTATCTTTTGACAGCCATATTTTATTGTATCATAACACTTTTCTAGGAAATGCCTAGGGTATATTGTTAGTTGTCTATCTGTCTGTCCATTGGCCTGCACTTTAAATGACCATCATGGCTTTATGTCCACAGCAGTTTGAATGGGTTAAATTAAATGTGGCCCAGGTGGTCACCATTGATGAGGTAACATTAACATCCATATCTGGGATTTTGGCAATTAGGTCATAATAAAATAATAAGGTATGTAGCCCTAAAAGTTGTGCAGATATTTCATCCATGTACAGCACAGATATTTAAAACTGTACGAAAGTGTGTCATTGTGACATCATAAGGTTTGCAAGCAGACATGACCTCTGATTTTTTATAATTCATTTTTTAACACAAGTACACCAAACATTGTTTACCATTGAGTCAAAGTTGATAGGAGATTAGCACTAAAGGTTTTTCACTGACTTGTATTTCCTTAACACCTTGATGAATCATAGGTACCATAAATCACATTTGGCAACTCTGCTGATGATTGGTCAGAATAGAAGGTAAAAATTTTAAGGATGCCTCGATACATAACTATCGAGGCGGGGATTATCAAATGATTGTATATTTATCTGATACAAGAATGGATAAAGAAAATCAAATGCAGAGAATTCAGTCACTAGTTGCATTAAAAACCAGGGACCATTACTACCAAGACTGACAACTTTCTTACATGTTTAGGCTCTTTTAAACAGTAACAAGAAAAGAGTGAAGACAACAAGTTTTGTAAAATTTAACAAATAATTTATTTCCTTAGAAAAACAAGTTACAAATGAGAAAAAGAACATACAGTTCTACCAATCCCCAAAAAAAATCCAAAAAATAAAAAGTAGAAGAACTAGTAATATGAAACTGTGTTCAAATCTCGATTAAATCCAAAATGGAAGGTGATGAAATATGCCGTGTTCAATGTCATAGTGTCAACAGTTCATTGTTGAATCACAGAAAATAATATTCCAGTATTTTCATTCTGTATAAATTTTGATAACTGTCATCATCCAATAATTAACTTAGAGCACAAGTATTTCCAGGGACAATGAGTATTTTAGAATCCAAAATAATTGAAGAATAAAAACAAAATAACATAAAACACTGTAACTTATCAAGAGTTAAGGGAAATAATGATTATGCTTTCTCAAAACATCAATAATAAATCTAGTTGTGATGCAAAACAGATGTCCTCTTGGAAAAACTAATTGGTACATGACATGTTATTTGCCACGTACTGCAAGATGGTCTTGATTTCAATTTATGAATCTTACTCTGAGAAAGAATTTAACAAATAAAAAAGTTGTTACTTCAACTCATACTGTTTCTGAATCAAGATCAAGAATTGAGTCAGCATTAGATACAATGTTTATATTATTGTTTAGCAAAACAGAACTGAGTTGAACTGAATTTATGGACAATGACAAATTCAGTAAATAAAGTTATATTACAATAACATGTTATTGAATCAAAATAATTTTAAAACTTAACAAACAAACAATTAAATTATAGCAAATATAAATTAAATCAAATATATATGAGAACATAAACAAGGACCTGAATTGTGTGCATTGTCCTAAATACCCCTTCCCCCTTTATATTGCTGCCTTAGTCATTTGGGCAAAAAGTTCTATTGTCTTACTTCCACAAGTAAGGTAGAAAAATGTACATTTCAAGTGACAAAGTGTTGTCCTCCTCAGTATTAACGTGTTGTATGCAAGTTTTTGCCAGATACAGAGGGGCACATCATTCCATAATGCAAGAGAGATACATGGAGATATATTAGTGTGATAAAGTTTTTGCAAGCCAGACACAGAATGCACCATTTCCTGATGCAAAAGATATAAATTGGGAGACATCCATGTGGTAAATATTTTGCTAGCCAGATAACGGGATAAACCATAATCCCCATGTACCAGAACAACAGGGTGAATGATATACATGTATTATTGTTTACTTGTGTTTTTATTTTTATGTGTGTATTTTCAAGTAAAATATGGCTTCTGTGTTTTGATCATAACATTCATTTGGTTTGTTTCAGGTGTGCCCAATAGCTATAGTTTTTAATGCAAACATTTCCTTTTCATACACTATCATGTCATCTAGTATCTATCTGTCCAGAGTCTTATGTTTATTAATGTCTTGTTTTCAAAAGATGATATTTGTTTGAGACCACTGAGCACAACCAAATATGAATGGCTTGCATATGAGGAAAGAAAGGATGGTACTGTCAAGGTCACAGTGACTACATAAACTAAGAGACTGATTGATTTCTGCACATCATACCACATTGTTCAGATTTTGTTGTTGTTGTTGTTATTGTTGTTGTTGTATGGTTTAACGCCATTTTTCAGTACACGATCGGCTATACATGGCGGCCAGTATTAATGGTGGAGGAAGAACCCGGAAAACCCCCCAGAAAGAACCACCTACCCATGAGAAGCTACTGGCAAGCTTTCTCACATACCCACATTGGTTGAATCTGAGACTCGAACCCATGCATACAGAGGTTTGATGGCAGTGATCCGTAATGGAGAGTGCTTTAGACCACTCAGCCACTCTTGGCCCCCTCAGATTTTGTAAATAGCTTGCTTGTACTGTGTATAAGACATAAAGCCTATTGGCTTTTGATCAGATTATTACAAGTCAAGGTGATTGCTACATCGACAAATTAAAAATGGTTTTTGCACAATATCTTTAATTTATGTCTGTGAACCCTGACTAAATTATGTAGATGGCTTTCACTTTGGACAACATATTAATGATAGTGTAAATACAGTCAAAGGTCTTCATCATGTACACAAACAAATGAAAATGTTCTTTTGAGTAAATATACTTACAGTCAATGTATTTCTTTTACTTTTGGACATGGTAAAAGTGTACAGTGTATATTTCAGGTCCATAAGGTATGGAACAGTTGTACTATTTCAAATAATGGAAAGTTTTGTGTGCTGTAAACAGTGACGTTCTAGTAAAGAAATCAATTTTTCATTGGTTTTGGAATGTATGGATTAGCATATAATAGCTTGTACTATTTCAGATAATGGAATGTTTTGTGTGCTGTAAATAGTGACATTCTAGTAAAGAAAGAAATCTTTCATTGGGTTTGGAATGTATGGATTAGCATATAATAGCTTCAGAGAATGATATTTTTTGTGTATAGTTAATAATGAAGTGCTAGTAAGAAGTTAATTATACCATTGGCTTGTATCAATCATTAATACATCTCAGCTTCATCAAGGAAACAATTGCAGCAACCTTGTTAGCCTTTGTACATATTTGTTCAGTTATGTGTAAATGAATGTGATAATACTTTAATTTTGTGTCAGGTGTGAAACTTACTTGGTACACGATAAAGGACACAAGTTTTAGGGGACTGTCAGATATGGGAATGGTGGAAGAAATGATTTGAGCACAATGGCAAATAAGTGGAAGCTGGAATAAAATGGAAAGTAAGGTGAGAAAAAAATATAACATGATAAATTTTTCAGTTTGTGGTATGTATGTAACATTAGTGAAAAATGATGAAATGGAAGCTGGAAAAAGATAGTATTATTCTTGGCAAAACCTTGAGTCTTGGGTAAATCAAAATGAATAGTTATGTATGGAAATGACCAAAAGAATGGGAAACAGCTGTGTCTGGCTGCATAAGATTAAATCAATTAGCATAATAATCGGGAAGTATGTGGATGAAGAACAACACAAGAAATAAGGTAGTTTATGTAGATCCAAATAAGAACTGCAGTACAAGGTGCAGGGCAACATAATGTTGGGGATGTGGATGTAGTGCAGCATTAGAATATTCAGTTAGTAGTTACATGCACTACATTTGCTCTTAAAATTGAAGACGTATCATACTGCACTCATCAGACTGGAGTTACATGCACTACATTTGCTATTAAATTTGAAGACGTATCATACTGCACTCATCAGACTGGAGTAAAAAGTCTCTTGTCCTCTCTACTTGTATAAACACAAAATAATTTAGTAGAACTGACAAGTGGTTGTATGATAATGAAGAACATGGGATAAAAGTTACACAGTAAAATAAGAACTTGGGGTAGTAATGTTGGGCTAACAAGAATTGGAAGGTGTGTGTATGAGACTACATAGAACTTTGGATAAAAGGTACACATTAAAATAAGAACTTGGGGAAGTAATGTTGGGCAAACAAGAATTGGAAGGTGTGTTTATGAGTCTTCAGAGTTCAGAAATTAAAGTAATTTATTTAGACGGAAATTCCAACAAAGTCAATGGAAGTAAATTTGAAGTACCATCATTTATCAAATTTATCAGATATGACAAAACTAATATTAAGATAATAATTGAAAGAAAATTATTATTTCTAATGTGAATTGAAGAATTTGACAAGTTAAATTCTTGTCAGAAGGAGCCTGGTGAACTGGTTTGCATGATGTTTGTACTTGCAAAATGCACACCTATATAATGATGTTTATATAATGACCCCACCCATTTTATTTTCAAATTTGTTTAGGAATATACATTATTTTCTTTGCAGAGGATTTATTTATCATTCAAAAATGCTAGAGAATATTGATTTTATTTGTAGATTTTTTTCAGATTCAAAGGTGAGTGATGGGGTCAGGTTGTTTTTGTTATTATCAATACTTTTTCATGGTCACAAGTTTGTTTTTCTGAACATGTCATATTTATTCCCACAATAACTTTGTTGTAAAATGTAACTGATGGATTTTAGACAGTTGCATTATGGTGCAGCTCTGTATTTTTTTTACATTTATGTTTATAAACCAGAATTAAAACAATTATGAACATGTACATAGTCTGCTAGAGTGGTCCCCCTTGCAAGACCAAACTCCTTTTGTTGTGATGGCATAATAAAAGGTGTGGCCTCATATATTTGCAGATGTGCAACAAGTGTGTGCAAATATATACTTTTGGACAGACAGCTGGTAATGGAGTGTGAAGTTGTCTCATAAAGGAGTCAGTAGGCTTTTAAGTTTTTATTGAAATTGGGGGTGGGGGGGAGAGGTCTCTTACAGTAACAACAGAGATGGCATTAGGTAAAAGGTTTGGGGTGGACTATGGTGGGAATGATACAGATCCTAATAGTGATAATTTTTACTGTATATCGAATTATCAACACAAAATGGCCTGTCTCTGAAGCCTCGCTTTTAATTACACTTAAGGGGCAAGAAGGTTCAGTCATTCAAGAACAGATGGCCTCATTATGGAGGTTCATTATGTCCTAAAATTAAGAAGAATATCTTTATTGAGATAGCTGTTCATTAGCAAGTGTTTTTTATGTAGAGGTATCAGTTAAGACAGGTTTTACTGTTTTTATTCAGGAAGTACTCACAAAGCAAAATCATCCCACAGTGATCATGTTATTGATAAATCAACTTCCTATTTTAAAATTCCAGAATGTTTTACATTTGTCTGTTCAGCTTCAAAAGTTTGAAACATTCTACCATCAGTAAAGGCAGTAGGAAAATTTGATGCTTGATTTGTATTTTTTTTAAAAATTATTTGAGATCTGTTGATATTGTATACAGTGACAGCATTCAACATAAAAAACTGGACATTGAACTTGGACTGATGGTACAGAAGAACAAGAATGAATAAGAGAGGGCTTGTGACATAAGAAACTGGGACATCTCATGGCTGTTACAAGCTGACACAAAGCATTCACAGATTTACTTTAATTCCATAAATTTGTTGTTAAATGCTAAATATATGACTTTGAATTTTCTGTTCTATTTTTGCCCTTGTATTAGTTTTTTCATTTTTTTCAGCTCACCTGGCTGTAGTGCCAAATGGGCATATGGTATGGTCCTATATACAGTATAGTCAAGTTTCATGTGTCACACATCCGTCATTAATCATTGGTTCCATCCATCAGCAATTGCTTGTCACCAGTATGGAGTCAGTATTAGGACCTGATATATATATATATATATATATATATATATATTGTTATGAGTTTATGCTTCTAACCACCATTAATCCTGGCCGCCATGTGCTGAAAAATGGCATTAAACACTACAACATCAATGCTTTTAAAATAAGTTGCCGAAAAGAGGGAAGACTACAACATTTGTAAAATTTAACACATAATTTATTTTGCAAGACTACAAAGTAAAAAAAAAAAAGGAACTTACAGTATTGCAAATTAAATCCAAACCAAGAATTAAAACTCAAGTACTATCAATGAAAAGTTCTAAGTGAATCACATTTCAAATCCCAATCAAAACCCAAAATGGAAGGCGATGACGTATGCAATAATCAGCATTGTACTGATCTGTCAACATTCTTGTTGAATCTCAGAAAATATTCCAGTTTTTTAATTCTGTATAAATTCTAGTAAATGTCTTTAACCGGGAATTAACAGAGCACTTTAGTATTTCCAGGCAAAACAATCACTTGAAATTCAATAATTTGAAGAAAAAAAGAACTCACCCCAAATTTGACACAACATAAAAAAACTTGACTTCTCAAATGTTAAGGCATGACTGATAGAATTATTATCATAACATCAGCAACTGGTATAAGACTAAAGAAAATGCAAAACAGATTCCTGGATGGAGTGCAAGAGTTCATCCTTCTGGAAAAAAATAGAAGTTTATCAATTGACACATGCTATGTCATGTAGTCCTGGTATGACCTTGACTCAGCTTACTGAATCTTGCTCTCAGACATATATAAAAAAAGAATAAAACAAGTTATTTACCAAAACTGTCACTGATTTTAAAGGCAAGCAACTAGTTACAATGTTTCAATTCTTGACAATGTCAATTACAGTAAACAATATTACACTACAATAACATGTAATGGAATAATATTTTTTTTGAAAATTTTTGATATAACAAATATATATATATATATATATATATATATATATATATATATATATATATATATATATATATATATATATATATATATATGGTGACCTCCTTGCATCAAGTTAGCCTTGTTAGCATTCTCAACACCATGTTTCTAGTTCAGTTTCGATAAAAATTAGAATATGTACTTATATTGTAGGATCCCAGTCAAGTATGATAATGAGTGAGACTCATGAATATTAATGACTGAAGTAAACTGGCGCCGATTGGCTTAGTTTTCTACTACTCAGAAGGCAAGATCAGTGTGTATTGATGCTATAATCTTATATTTTTAATTTGGATGAGTTTGTTGCTACTCTGGAGACTGTTTTTTAATCAGTATTTGCTCCATCTTAATGCTTGTTACCATTCTGTTATCTTTCTTTTGGATCTGATTTCAGTTGTATTTAGAACATCAGTTTTGATAATGAATCTCTTAAATGTAATTGGAGACTATTTTTAATCAGCGTTTGCTCCACCTTAATGCTTGTTACCATTCTGGAGTCTTTCTTTTGGATCTGATTTCAGTTGTACTTAGAACATCAGTTTTGATGATGAAATCTTAAATGAATTTGATTCAAGTGAGTGAGATTAATGCATATTAATTAGATGATCTTGTATGTGATTGCCTGGGCTTGTAGTGTCTCATGCAGACATATTTCTGATCTGATTTTCATCAGACTTTAATTGTTGGCTTACATTCTTCAGATCATGGATGTGTTTGATAATAGGTGAGATCCTCTCATTTAATAAGTTGATCCTTCATCAGATTTTCTGATCTATTATCACCCTGGAGGCAAGATTTCTTATTGACTAAACCTGTAAAATATGCTTATATCATCATTATCTTGTAAAGTATAATTATAATGAGCACGACTCACATACTAATGAGTTGATCTTGCATTAGACTCAGCCTTTAGCCATGTTGGAAACCATATTTATGATCCAGTTTTGATAAAACTTGAAGACTGAGTTGATATATTGAAGATCATTGATGCGATTGATAATGAGTGAGATTCACATATATTAACAATGTTATCTTGGATATGATTGACTGAACTTGCTGCAACTCTGGAAGCCATATTTGTGGTCCAGTTTTGATAAACTATATGCATATATCATCAAGATCTTGGACTGTGTCAGTAGTTAGTGTATAATTGAGAGCTGATGTTGCACATGAAGGCCTGAGCTTTTACCACTCTTGAGGTCCAGGTTGAATTGATATTGAAATATGGTCTTATATCATGAAGATATTGGGTAATTTCAAAAATATAGGTAAATTCAGCATGATGGAAGCTTTGGGAAATAGTTTACAAAGATGATTCATTATAATACTCCATATGCCTGTTTTTGAAATGGTCAACTGTTATACAAGTAAGGTAAGCAATATTAGACACACTTGGGCCTTTTATATAGTCACTCATAGACAAGTTCTGCACTATGCAAGATCAGCACATAATAATGGTTCTCTGAGCTTGTTACCTCCCTTGATTTTAAGGCCATATTTCTCATCCAACTTTTAAAAAATGGGTTTCTATCATGATGATTATGGATTATATAATCTTGATATGACAAACCAGAACCAGGATTACATTAAATAATCAGTGTGTGTATATATGACTCCCCAGACTTTGACCAATAAGCAGCATTGTTTGTTTGCTTCCAGAAAGCATTTTTGACAGAATTGGGTTTTCATAGTCAAATACAAAATGCATCAAGACTCAACTCTTTAACATCTGTTGGCAAGACTCTGAACCACTGATCCAGAGCACATGTGTAATGGTCAACAGTTAAATACAAATCAGGTGAGCAATATCAGACACAATTGAGCCTCTTGTATAATCAGTCATGGTTTCTGTACTCTGTAAAAATAACTGTATCACAAGTCAGTGCCTGTTTCATCCGAGGTAGATCTCCACACTTTCATAAAATTATATGTTATTGTAACTGGTCACACAGACAATTAACAACTTTTAAACATTGATAAAGAGATTACTACTTATATCATGGCTACAAATTAATTGATCCACATGATTAATGAATGATTATCATAGAGTCGGTTAGATTGATTGATCCACATGATTTAATGAATGAAGTAGATTTGGTTAGATTAATTGATCCACATGATTTAATAAACAAATATCATAGAGTTGTTTAGATAATTGATCCACGTGATGTAATAAACAAATAAAAAGTTGGTTAGATTAATTGATCAAAATGATTTAATAAATGAATATCATAGAGTTGGTTAAATTAATTGATCCACATGATTTAATGAGTTAATATCATAGATTTGGTTAGATTAATTGATCCACATGATTTAATAAACAAATATCATAGAGTTGTTTAGATTAGTTGATCCACATGATGTAATTAGACTTGTTTAGATTAATTGATCCACATGATTTAATGAATGAATATCTTAGAGTTGGTTAGATTAATCGATCCACATGATTTAATGAATGAATATCATAGAGTTGGTTAGACTAATCGATCCACATGATTTAATAAATGAATAGCATAGAGTTGGTTAGATTAATTGATCCACATGATTTAATGAATGAATATCTTAGAGTTGGTTAGATTAATCAATCCACATGATTTAATGAATGAATATCATAGAGTTGGTTAGATTAATCGATCCACATGATTTAATAAATGAATAGCATAGAGTTGGTTAGATTAATCGATCCACATGATTTAATAAATGAAATATAGAGTTGGTTACATTATTGTTCAGTTACATGATTAATCAAATACAGTCTGATTTACCTAGATCTGAATCAGGTAACCTAGTAAAACCACTTTTGATATAAATACAGCTGTACCTTTTGACAGAAATTAAAGGCAACCAGTCAGTTGGATTGTATTGGTCCATACTACAGCATAAAAACAAGAAGTGCTTCAGAGGCTTCATATGTATCTCAGACTGGGCAAGATAATTCACAGACATAAAATGATGTCCAAATACTAATACTATATTAGATGTCAAAAATGAAATTAGAAAATATGTAGAGATTGAATACATCTGAAAGCCTTTATATGAACACACAATGCATTAAGCATGAGTGACCAATTATGCAGCACTTATTGCAAACATACATGGATAATTAATCAGATTAGTGGCATATTGGTTATGTGATGTTTTAATTGCAGACTTGACAACTGTCTTAGAGACTGCCAAAGCAGAAAATGCTGACATGATGGTTAAACAAAAATTACTACCGGTAGACTTCCAGGTTTAGAAGAATTTAAGGATGTTGTACAACACAGATTGGATGCTATTGAATTCAAACCATCTCAGCCTGACTGAGAAGAATATGAAGCAAGTCTTGCTTGTTTATATTAGCATTTGTAGTGCTTCTGATTCCCCAGAAATAGATAATATTTCAACCGAGGAATTAAAACCTCATGATCCTAGAAAACCTGGCATGTTGTCTACCAGATTAATTTGAGCTCATAGAAAACATAATTTGTAAAAGAACGAAATAATTCTAATTCTGAATTAATATTTTTTATAGATCAAAAATGGCATTAGAAAAAGATTATGGTCGGATATTGAAGAAACATCGGGCAGAAATAGAGTGGGAAGACATACATCAAAACAGCATCTGTCTTATCTTACTCTCTTATCCTGCTGACAGTGATCATGCTGCTGTGAAATCAAAACAGACCAAATCCATTCTTCAACCAAAGAAATCAATACTAATGACGTCAAGACAATTGATGATACCAAAGCGTGCAAGAAGAATGACAGGCCTCCTTCCAATGTGTATGTTCAACCAGATCACATAATTTGACCAATAATATCACAAAATACAGTACTCCTAGGAAACTTGTATGCATGACCTAAATAAATTGGCTGAATAAGGGATTCAGCTGCCTAAATAAAACTATTAATGATAACATGTGTATGTTGTGGTTCCATGGAGAAAATAACAATTTATGCCTGTTCAGCACGAGTCATTTTGATGTGATTTTGTTCCTCATCAACACGGTTATAATAAGCTATGACTTTGAATGGAGAAAATGGAAAACTGTGTGCCAAACTATAAATGGAACATGTGTTAGAATGAAAACAAAGGTAATTAAACAACATCAACAACAAAATGCTCTGGCAGCTCATCTGACAACTCTTACACATTTGTTCTATGTGAGCCAATAACATGTCATATTTGTCGATTTATGCCCTAATGAATGTAGTCAAACAACTTAGCAGAACTAATGAAACCTCAAGACCATGCACAAAAGACTGATTAATTTGGGAACAACTTGGCAGAACTAATGCAACTTCAAGACCATGCAAGAAAAGAGTGATTAAATTGATTCAGAAATATCATGTCGGAAGATGTAAGACATCATAGACAGCTATAGTTGTAAAGCTCCATCAGGTGGTACAACTTCAACTGCTAGTAATGAAGAAGATGAATGGAATATGACAGGTACAGAACCAGCCCAAACAAATTGAAGTCTGTATATATATTGGTGCGTAGTGAACAGTTATCATCCATGAATGTGAAGAGTCCACAAAGTTGATTATGTATGACTGGCATAAGAAACAAGGTATCATTCTTCATTTTCCTAGACTTAGGCTCCTGTGTAGCAAAAATCCTTACCGTATACTTCCAAGGAGTGTCTGATATAGAGAAGACATATTGGTTTGATGTAAAATTAGCCAACAAATGGAAAGACGTTATTTCTAGAGAATTTATGTCTATTAATAGAAAGCATAATCCAGCCATACATTTTCCCAGAGCACCAAGTCTGATTTTGAGCAATGAATATCTCTTGAAGTATTGGACAGATGAGAGCCATTCATCTTTACCTGGGCTTATCATTTAGAACGATAATGATCCAGTGTACTGAAGAAAATTATCCAGTGTACTAAAGAAAATTCCCCAGCAAATCCTTGATATTTTCAAAGACAGTTCCAAACAATAAATATGCTGCTGACACAGCTCAGGACAAAACTCTCTTTAAATACAATAAAGAGTTTATATCAGACAGTTAGTGACTGCACACAGCATTTGCTGTCTGTTCCCATTGTGTCCCATTCTTCATCCACAGTAGGATGTTTAATTGTTGATGAAGTAGTACCTCCCATGGGTATCTTATGCAGAGTTGTCGAAGAAAACCACATACTCTACCAGAAACTAGACTGTGTCAGTCATTATGTAAATAATATTTGATAAGAACAAGGGAAAGGAGAAAAATAGAACGTTCTAGCCAGACAAAGAAAGATGGACTAATTTAACTTCAAAGGAAAGGCTTAAATGGGTCAGATGATAGATTTAAGTACTGGAATAATGAAGGGAGAATATTAAGAAGGATCAATTATGATCAAAATGCACAAGCACTGACTGTGTTGAGGAACTTATAAATAAGGCCAGCCTCTAGACTGTACTGAACATTATACATATATGTTTCTTCTGTTTTGGTGTGGTACTTTTATGAACATATTTATCGAATACAACTTTTTAAAGAGTGTTTTGTAGTTAGTCATTTTAATTATACCTTTATCTTTAGAAAGAACTTTATCAGGATAAAGTAAATAGGTAATATCAAGATGATATAAAAACTTGGAGATATTTTACATAGGATTTCTTCCTACAATTCTACATAAACCTGCATAAGTATCAACTGTCAAGAAAATCAAGCCTGTTGAGTGATTTTCAGGCACACTTTGGCTTCGGTTTTATTCAAAATCTGTTAGAAAATTTTTCGGTTACATTTCCAGTTTTATTTCTGTACAGTAGATTTATTTGTTCATTTTTTATAGTAATCAATCTTTGTGGGTGACTTTCACTTGGAGCAGGGAAGAACACTATTGGGTTTGGTCTCAAAGGCTAGAAGATCAGGGTTACCGTGATTGAATAGAGCATATATTGTTTTGCCCATGTCCATTCGTTCCATACCAATATCAGCTATTAGGCTTCTGATAGTGCTTGAAGGACCTAATGAATAGATGGCAAATGAGAAGACTTGGATCCAGTTTAGTTTCACAACTTAATAACAAAATTTGATGCATTTCTTGTCATATTTTGGACTATGCCCTGTAAATGTTGTCTCTTCTTCTAATTTTGTTTAAATAATTCATTATTTATCCAAAACATCAGTTCATGCAATGATGTTTCTATTTCTCAATTTTCTATATCAGAGTTTTAGATAGTTTATTTGAAATAATTTGTTGTGATTTTGGTGTCATAAATCATGGCAGCTAGTATAGGTCATATTATTTTACATTTACTTTCAGTTTAGTAATTAATTAAGCAGAAAGTTTTTAAAAAAAATATATTAACAAAAAAAAAATATTTTGAATTACATATTAGCAATTTTGGGTATCAAAACCCTTTTAGTTTATTCACAATACATTTGTGATATCACAAGAACCATTAAATGCAAAGGGATATAAACAAATCCTAAAACTGAAATTGAATAAAATAAATTGCATGAAAATTCAATCATCAACACATTTCCATGAAATTGTATAATTGACACATAATATGGAACTTAGTCATGTCAACAAATTGCATACAACAAACAATAAAAAAAGAGACAATATTACGTGACATTAAAATTTTGTACCTTAATGATGTACCTTAAAATTGCGTACCTTAAATTTAAGAACTTGTGTATCTGGCACTAAACCTTGTCTTTCTTGCAAGACAGACACCTGGACCCTCCTTTGTTTAATGAGGAAGGCACTATTCTTTCGTAGGCTTCCTACGAAGCCAAACTTCTCTCTCATGAAATTTCTTGACTAAATACTTTCAACCAAGGTTGTCAAGGTTTGAAATGCCCATTATTAGTTCCAAGATGTATGCCTTAAATTTCACTTGGCCCATCAAAAGTAGCAGTTTCTGAAAAAAACATTCCTCCAATAAACATTTGTTTGTCAATCAGAATCTCTGAACTATGTCATATAACTTCCCTTTGAAGAATGACACAAATCAGAAGTTCAGCTGTCTCATTCTCAAACCTGTTTAGAATATCCTGTTAATTCATTGAATAGGAACACTGGCCACTTTGAAGTTACAACACTGACATGGAAGAAATTTAAGAACAACAGTCAAAACGGCCCTTCAAACATTCCCCGGGTCAAAATGAGATAAAATCTCTAAGCTCGCCACATTCAACTTTAAGGTACACTGCTTTTTCAAAATTCGATACTTTACCGACAGTTAACTGTTATGTTTTCAATTCTTTAATTCATTGGTTAGTTAGAACTATAGCAGAGTACATGTACACTACATGGAAAGAATCTCATTGTAACAAGACTTATCGCTATCAGACAACTATGTCAGTTATGTCATGCTTTATTTGAATGGAAGTCATATCAGCAAAGCATGCTTCTGGATAATACATTTGTGCTGTGAGAATATTACAAGTGCCCCAGCCAATCGATTGGATAATACAAAATATATGATGATCATTATGGTATTTAATGCAACCTTACTATCGGATGATTGCAGGTATTCCATACCCAAGTTCCTGGTTCCGTAGTCTAAGTCAAACTCAAAATCAGAATCCTAGCATGCATTAGAACTTTTATTAAAATTAAAATAGATTTATAGAATTTTCAGGATTGTACAAACTTTGATTCATTTGTTAACCTGCTATATTTATATTTTTCTATGTGAATATAAAATAAAAGCACCTCCCAAGTAAAAATGTCAGGACTTGAATGGTAAACATGTCAGTATTGTGCAGGATACAGTAAGAAACCTGCTATTCCAGTCTGTAATCTATATTGCTATCAATTCGTTTGAGCATAATATAAAATTAAATTTTACTAGCATAGAGCGAATAATGAATACATTTTGCTTAAGTATCTTCATCTACCCGTTTCAAGCAAATATCACATTTAGGTCACATCAGTAAGGGGAATGAGAATGGGTCCTGAATATGTTGTGATTACATGCCTTGTGAAAAAGTTAAATAATTATTATTGCTTAAAACTGAAAAGAGTGCAGTGTATGTCTTCCATCTACACGGCTCCCTATGACACTTAAAATGTTAATCATACATACTTTTGCAAACTGATGTCTTCCATCTACACGGCTCCCTATGACACTTAAAAAGTTAATTATACATACTTTTGCAAACTGATGTCTTCCATCTACACGGCTCCCTATGACACTTAAAAAGTTAATCATACATACTTTTGAAAACTAATTTGCAGATGTTGTGGTGCAGGTTTCAAACGGCATATATTTATGAGTTTGATCATCTTAAAATTTACTTTGGTTTTCCTGTTTTGTTTGGTATTGCAATAGGAGCCTTACAAACACTGACACCTTAATGCTGGATTAGACAATATATGTGAAGATTCAGTAGCCATAAGGATGTTTTGACTGTCACAATGGTATACTGTAAGCATTATGGCAACACAGTTTAAAGGTGACAAATGTTTTGGTTTAAAAATAAGCTTAGTTGTTTGAAACATGAATACCGCTGATTGATAATAAGGAATATAATTTATTTTGATGAATTCATATACAAATATGTGCTACAGTTACACAACACAACATGATATAATTCTGTCATCTTAATTCTGCTTTGAGATAGGTCACCCTAATGAGGGTTACATAATCCTGTGTGTGTGAGTGTAATGAGTCTAACTGAAGTGTGATTTGGATTTCACCATGTATGAAATTTAGTGTTTATGTACATTTTGACAACTAGATTAATTTACATATCAAAAGGAAAAAAATGTAAAGTTTGCTAATATTTTTTTTAAATTTTCAGTTCAGTCTGCAATTGTTGTTAATCATGTGGTACAAAGGTTTTCCAGTATAAGAGAGTCACGTGTAAAAATGTTGATAGGAAATGTTTTTTTACCTCCATAAATTTACGTGTACCGGTATACCAACTATGAATTTTTAAAATTATTATGTGATATTTTTGCCTTTAAAATACATATTCATTGAAATGAATAAATGATGCAGGTATCGGATTCTTTGAGGCTGGCAAATTACATTGGGGGATGTAACATTATTTATATGGACTATTTATAAAACCATTTTAAATTTTCATGTGTGGCTGGGGAAAAACATAAATGAATAAGCCTTTATAGTAGATGCATATCAAACGAGATACGTTAATTTGCTGCAAAGACCTGAATCATTTGCATGTTTGGTCATTATGTTGACCAATAAGCTGTTGCATACAGTAGTTTACACCAGCCTGGAAGAACTCATCAGGCTGACACTGTCATGGGCTTGGGATGTTGATGGCAAAGAGCCATTTAGCTGGAGTGTCTGTATTACCTTGGATAGAAACTATTCTTAATTTTTTTGGGGCTGTCCTATGAGTAAGATGCTGATTCAACAGTTGGTAAGACTATATTACCAACTAGCACGGTTCTTAAACACTACATCCTTCCTTTTCTTTCAGACTTACACTTTATGTGTTTACGTAGAAAACCAGTTTACTTTATTCCGATTTAGTCGGGATGATAATAATAAATTTTCTAACAATAGAAATTAAAATATCAGAAATTTGATCAATTTGCATCTTAATTTTCTGATACTGTACAAAATGGTCAACGTAGAACTGAGTAAAGTTGGTTTACAGTTCTCACAATCATGTTCTAAAATGTTATAGGATTTTACTGATAGCATGATAACATGCAGGGTATTTGTGCAGGTGGTGGGGTCAGTCACGGCCAAGAGAGTTAGTATCGTAGGCAGTCTGTAACTAAAGCTGATATTTACTTAGCATTTTGGACAGAATCTTCTGACGTATTTTCAGCTTAATTTGTGTGTGTGTGTGTGTACATATATATATATATATATATATATATATATATATAGTGTGTGTGTGTGTGTGCATATCTGTGTGCAGTTTGATTTTGGAGTCATGTGACCCCCATTGACCTATGCTGTGATTGCTTATGACTGATAGTAGAGTTCAACTTCAGCTTGGGGAGAAAACTTGACTGTCTTGAAGAATGGCAAAGTTCTATTGATCACATATTCTTCTCTTCTGTAGAATAAGCTTCCACTAAATGTAAAATCGGCTGAAAATATTAAGAGTATTTAAGAAGAGATATCATGAGCATGCATGTGTTTCTAACAGATAATGGATAAACATGCTAAAATAAGCACTAATTATGGCTTTCTTCATACAATGTGCATTTGTTATACTCTCATTAAGAGGGCCTCAAGGGAGAATAGTTCTTGACTAATCAGTCGCCCTCTATAAATAAAGCATTATTATTATTATTATTATTATTATTATTATTATTATTATGCTCTTCTCACTGTTATCATTGATTAGATTTTGTTGATGATTTCATACTTCATTTGCTTTGGCGTTAATGCATGGCATGGTAAACAAAGGTATGTGTTTGTCTATGCCAGGAAAATATACTTTCTCACGAAGAAGTTATTTTGCATTGACCACGCTCAGATGGTTTACATGTGCTAGCTCTATCACTCTGTTTTGTAGCCCTTTTGGTTTTACTTATCTCATGCACACAATAGGACAAAACCATTAGTGACTGGAATGATCGTGAGCACAGGTCTATGTCATACAAAATTGTTTTCGAGGTTTGATTTTGTTTGAATGTTTCCAATTTGCAGATTCGATTTGATGACATGCTGAATGTCCTGGTTGATTAAAGTAGCTTAATCTCTTTAATACAATTATATCGAAGGCAATAATGCCTCATGCGCTCAGTTCCTCAGGGATGTCAACACCGCTATCGGAATCCACAGGTTGAATATGTCAGGATAATCCAACCATTTGACATGAGATTATTAATCTTTGGTTGAAAGGATGCTTTTGATTCTGAATACATCATGGTTGGTTTCCTGTAATTCTTGCATGTAAAATCAATCTTCGATAGATTTTCCTGAGACATCTTTAAACATGTACATGATTGACATTGTTTTCTTAATTGCTGCTGACATCTTGTTAAAATTATCAACGTCTTTACATGGAGATAAAGGCACTAATTCCAAATGCTCAGCCTGCAACAGTTATGATGGATTATGAAAAAGCAGCCATGAATTCTGTTGCAGAATGCTACGCAGGGATAGATGTACAAGGATGTTTTTATCATTTTTCTCAGAGCATATACCGAAAGTACAAGCTCTTGGATTTCAGGAAAGATATCAAGATGATTCAGAATTCGCAATGTCAGTTAGAATGGTAGCTGCTTTGGCTTTTGTGCCACTGTCTTACTCTGTGCAGGTTTTCGAAGAACTTCAAGAACTTACAGAAGATGATGACATGAATCAATTGTTAGATTATTTTGAAGATAACTACATTGGCAGAAGATGTCGAAGCCGTGCTAATCCTGTCTTTGTTCCTCAAGTTTGGAGTGTACACTGCCGTATTCAAAATGAATTACCTCGCACTTACAACAGCGTTTAAGGTTGGCATCGAAAAATGCAAGCTGCCGTTGCTGCTGACCATCCAAACATTTCACGCTTTTTGACAATCCTTCAAAGAGAGCAATCATTCCTGAACGTGATAATTTCTCAGCCACTTTGAGGACATCCAGGGCAACCAACTCGAAAGAAATATCGTGACTGCAATGCTCGGATTATGAACATTGTTAATGACTTTGCTAATAGAGAGCACTTAGAATACTTGCGAGGAATTGCACATAACATTCAGCTGTAATCATATAAATTTAACATATTTTATGGTAATATAACCTTATGATATGATGATTTTACTATTGAATATTCCAGGACAAGTATATGTTTTCAAGGCTGAGATTCATTTACTAAAATAAAAACTTAAAATAAATTCTTTTGAAATTGATTTTGATTTATTATTTACTCTTGGGATATAACAATTATATGTTATATAGTAATAGACGGGTGGGGTGGGGTGGGGGTAATGGCAGGGGGCTAATATACCGGAAATATATATTCATCCAGTTGTCCTATTTTGTTTTTTGTGACCCTCCAATTTTGGGGTCATCATTTTTTTAAAATATTATTTATAGAGTTTATTTTTGTATTTATTTGGTTTGAATTTTATAACGAAGTACAGTGTAATACTTTTATTTTAAAAAAGAAACTTATTGATTTAGTGATTGCATATCAGTGTCGTTCTTCGTATTTTCCTTATTTTCTATTTATTTCCTTTTGAGTACGATTGTGCTCTAGTTGGGGTCCATACATTTTTTAAACTTCTAATTGTACTTCTCCTGACTCGACTTGGGTCGCCTCCATTTATTTATATATATGTTTATATTTATCAAATTATTTTGTTTATTGTATCCATAAGCTGGGTTTTCTTGGGCAGTGCGGGAGCTGCACAAGGAGAGTAGTAGGTATAGCAGAGTAGACAATTCTTTGTACATTGTGTATATGTTAGTGTTTTTGTTTGTATGCTTAGATTTCTCTTATTGGGGCCTTTTCCCAACTCTTCCATAGGCCTGACCACTTCGCGAAGCGCCATGTGACGTAAGCCTATGACGTCCTCAAAATGTACTTCCCCCATTAAGGATCCCTGTTCTCCTGTACCCCATTAAAGCATGTTTGTTGTTAAACGAAAGCTGTAGACAGAAGAAAATAGAAATGTTTCTAATTAAAGTTTGCCTAGTTATTCTTATTTCGTGATAGTAATTACCGGCCCGCAAGCTAGCATCGTCTTTGTAATATAGGCCGTTATCTGTCGTATTAGATTTTTGTCGAAATTTCCATCAAGGAAGAGCATTTGTCGTCTGTTGTATTTGTCCACTTTAAAAAAAATTCTTGTATCAGTTTTAGTATCTCTTCCTTTGTCCCGTTGCATTGTGTCATCGTGTGGTATATCATAAATGGGGCTTTCTTGCGTTCGTATCATATGTTTTCGTATAACAACTTTACTTGTTAACCAAGCGTTATGTAGATATTTGAATAGTAAACTTTGTATTTTTGTCGATGGTATTTTCGACCAGTGCCTCCAAACTCTGTCCCAGTTAACTGCGACACATTCCTCCTTTACTGTATTCCTTGTGTTTTTTGTAACGTTCTCTCTGATCCAGTCGTCTGTCTTATCTGTTTCAATTCCTCATAATTCCTTTTGGTCCCTATATTTATATAATAGTTCATTAATGTTCTTAAGATGTTTTGGTTGCTTCTATTTTTTTAAAACTAATTTGTTGTTGGTGTATATATCTTGTCTGTTCCTCAGTCTGAATCCAAACCAAAAAATGTATAATGCTTCCCATGGTGTTTGTGATGTATTAATTATTTAATTGTTTATTTTTAGATTTAATTAGGATTGGGCTGGGTAAGGATAGCCTTCCCTTTATTTTTTTTATATTTTTTTATGGGGGGGGGGGGCACTGGTAATAAAATGTCCTAATAATTCCCAATTGGAATCTTTGTGAAGCATCCAAGATGGAATCAACCAATCATTTTAAAAGCTTGTTTACAACTCTGAAGCCAGGTCACAAATGAGGTCAACATCTGGTGTTTACAGGTCATCCCACTTAAAAAAAATATCTCCCAATGAATGAATCTTAAACTTAAAATGTCAAATTTGAATCTGACAAACAAACAATTAAAACAAAAATAAATGACTTAAATCAAATATACGTAACAACTTACCCCATAAAATAAAAAGAAAGGTTTATACGATGAAACTTTCTTTTTACCACAAACCAATTTACACCTGAGGTTAAAAGAACTCGTATAAATTACACAGTGTATATGATATAATATATTGTTATACACGGGAAAGAGCGTCTGCTATTAAATTATCTTTTTCCTTGATGTGCCGGATGTCAAGATTATTTTCTTGCAATAACAAACTCAACTTTAGCAATCTATTGGTTTAACTTGTCCATGTCCCACAATATGTCCTAAGAAAGCCATACTAGCACGGCAGAACTCACTTTTAGATAAAGTAACTGTCAAACATGCATCAGTGAGTCTGTCAAAGAAATTTCGAATTGTTGTTAGATGTTCTATCCAGGTGTCGTTGTAGATGATGACGTCATCTATATAGGCATCACAATTTTCTAGACCAGAGGTGATCATATTCATGAGACGTTGAAATGTACTTGGTGACCCTTTCATCCCGAATGGCATTACTTTATATTGGTAAAGTCCATCTGGAGTCACAAATGCCGAGATTCCCTTGCTCTTTCCGTTAGTGGAATCTGCCAAAATCCTTTCAGAAGGTCAAATTTGGTGACATACTTGGCATTCCCGATTTTATCATTACAATCGTCAATTCTTGGTAATGGAAATGAAACTGTTTTTGTCACACTGTTCACCTTCCTATAATCAGTGCACATACGGAATGCTTTATCTGGTTTTGGAACAAGTATGCATGGTGAACTCCAATCACTTTTACTGGGCTCGATAAAATCATTCTCCAGCAAATATTGAATTTCCTTTTTTAAGTATTCCTGTTTGAGTGGATTCATCCTGTATGGATGTTGTTTGACAGGTTTGGAATTTACAATTTCAACGTCATGAAAAATTTTGTTTGTCCTTGTAGGAACATCTGGAAATAAGTGCTCATACTCAAATAATAACTGTTTCAGTTCATTTCTTTCTTGCGTTTGCAAATGTGAAAGTTTCTGGTCTTGATCTTTCATGTTTGAATTATAAAGATTCGTCATTTCAATATCAGTCATCATTTCAATATCAGTAGAATCTGATGATATTCCTTCGCTGAGTGGAACAGGTACAACTAAATTAATTACATGTTTAACATGGCTATCTCTTTCAATATACTCTTTTAGCATGTTTATATGGCAAAGTTGTTTTTGTTTACCCCTCCCAGGAGTATTTATGATGTAATTTAAGTCATTAATTTTCCTGTGAACTGTGTAGGGACCATAATATTTGGCCTGAAGATGATTTTGTGGCATTGGTAAGAGAGCCAAGACTCTATCACCAGGCTGAAAACTCCTTTCCTTCGACCTTTTATCATATCTTGATTTCATTTTAGATTGAGCAGAGTGCAGATTTGTTCTTGCGACCTCACAAGCCTTTACCAACTTGTATCTAAAATCAGACACATAGTCAATAAGATTGATCTAAGTATCTTTCATTAGAGAGAAGTTTCTCTTTCAATAACTTCAATGGTCCACGCACAGTGTCCAAAAACCAGTTCAAAGGGACTGAAGCCTAAAGATTCTTGACCAGATTCTCTAACAGCAAACAATAGTAAATGAATGCCTTCATCCCAATCTTTATTTGTATCAAAGCAATATGATCGAATCATATGTTTCAAAGTCTGATGGAATCTTTCTAATGCCCCTTGGCTCTCAGGATGATAGGCAGAAGATTTGAATTGCTGAATGCCTAATTCATACATAACTTGCTGGAAAATTCCAGACATGAAGTTTGAACCTTGATCAGACTGAACAGATTTGGGATGGCCATACTGAGTAAAAAACTTTATCAAAGCTTTTACTATTGTTTTAGATTTTATATTCCTTAATGGAATTGCTTCTGGAAACCTTGTTGACGCACACATAATGTCAACAGGTATAGGTTACCTGACTTGGTCTTGGGTAAGGGACCTACACAATCTACCATAATTCTACTAAATGGTTCGTCAAAGGCAGGAATAGGTTGTAGATGAGCCTTAGGTATCTTCAGATTGGGTGTACCTACCATTTGACAAGTATGACAAGATCTACAGTATTTGGTAACATCACTTTTGATTTTTGGCCAATAGAAGTGAGTCAAGATCTTGTGATAAGTTTTATTAATCCCTAAATGACCACCCAAAGGAGTTTCATGGGCCAGATTAAGTATTTCCTGTCTTTAAGGTTTTGGAACTACTATTTGATAGTTCACCGACCACTCATCACCAGCAGGTACCTCGGGAGGTCTCCATTTTTCATAAGAATTCCATTTTTAATGAAATAACAGACAGGAACTTCAGTGGCTTCAGGCTAGCTTATGGCCCTTTGAAACAAACAGGAGATCTCATGATCTTTTTCCTGTTCAACGACAAGTGATTGTCGTTTATCACCCTGATTAGAATAAAGAGAATGAGTTGTTAAAAGAGGATCACTATGATCAATACCTTCTGATTGATCCAAAGAAGGAGTAAAAGTGACCTCATCAAAAGCCTGACCTATACACGTGTCAGCTAAAGGAATACTGCCTACATCAACATCATTCTCAAGAGCTTTCTTTGCCATAGCTCTGGTAACTACACAAGCTTGAAGTATATCAGGAAATTCTTTTTCAATTGGATCAACTTTCTGATCCAAATTAGGCTTGTGAGTTACAAGTAGATTAACCACAACCTTGTCTCCAGCTAAGTCATTGCTTAGCAATAAATGAATGCCCTCTACGGGTAAAACCGAGACTGTTCCGATTGTCACAGGTCCTGAAACTAGGTCTGATGACAAATTTACACAATGGAGAGGAACATTAACAAAGCCGCACTCTACTCCCTGAATCAGAACACTTTCATTCGAAGAAGACTTCTCAGAAAAAGGCAAAGTACCTGATAATAAAAGACTCTGAGAAGCTCTTGTGTCCCTTAAAATTTTAATACGGGTGGGATTGGCTGAATCATCCAAGAGTGATATAGAACCCTTCGATATGAATGGTTCATAATTCTCCATAATAAAATCAGACTGGGATTTATTAGACCCAACAAATGTATTGCTTTCAATACATGACCGTGACCTTGACCTCTTAGAAATAAGAGCCTTTGGAACAGGTCTGTCTTGATTCTGATACTTATTTTTTAATTTATAGCAATCAGAAATGACGTGTCCTTTTTTCTTGCAATAGGTACACGTCGGAAGAGACACGAATCTAGAATCAAGCTTCTCTGAAGTATGATTTTTGAAAGTTGTTCTAGTTTGAGTTTTAGAAGGGCTTGTATTAGGCTGAAATACTTTTCTGCCAGAAGACTGTTGAGTAGAAGTCTTGTTAACAAAAGGAACTTTATGTGTCAAAGAATATTCGTCAGCAGCTCGAGCAGCATTTTCCAAGGTTTCAATCTTATGCTCATCAAGAAAAGACTTAACATCACTATGGACACAGTTTTTGAACTCTTCAATTAATATAATTTGCTTGAGATTTTGATAATCTTGTCCGACTTTCTTGGCTAAGCACCATCTATCAAACAACTGCTCTTTTCCTCTAGCAAATTCGACATGAGCTTGTCCAGCTTCTTTTCTGTAATTTCTGAATTTTTGCCGATAAGCTTCAGGGACTAACTCATAACCCCTTAGAATGCATTCTTTAACCACATAATAGTCACCACTTTGCTGAACGGACTGTGAAGTGTAAATCTCACTAGCCTTACCAGTAAGTACACATTGTAATAACTGAGTCCAATTCTCTCTTGGCCACTTTAAATTTTCTGCAACATTTTCAAAACGAATGAAGTATTTGTCTACTTCTTTTTCTATGAAAGGGGGCACTAATCTAATATTCCTTGCTAAATCAAAATTTAAATTTGGATTTGAAGTATGATGGTGATTTTCACTTGCCAGCTCTGTGTCTTTCATTTTAATTCGATATTCCCTTTCTTCCTTCTCTCTGTTTCTATGAATCCGCATCTGCTCATTTTGTAATTCAATTTGCATTTCTTTCTCCTCTTTTTCTCTCTCTCTGTATCAATCCGCATCTGCTCTTTTTGTAATTCAATTTGCCTTTCTTTCTCCCTTTCCTAAAATTCCAGCTTCTTGAACTCTAATTCCATCTTGAATTTTAATTCTAATTCCTTTAGTTTAATGTCAGAGTCTGATTCAGACTTACTGACCGAAATCAAAGAACTTTGTTCCAAAACATCCTTTTCTACCAAATATTGCACCAACATCTTTTTGATATCTTGTTACTTTAAAGAAGCATTGACTTCAGAAAGATCATATTTTCTAGCAAGTTGAATCAACTCATCTTTTTTGAAAAGATCTAATTGCTCCTGGGTAGGATTAGAAAGAAATATTTCTACTTTAAATGACATTTTAATACAAGCCTGTCAGTATCACTAAAGATTTAAAATTTTCAAAAAAAAAGGGAATTCAAATTTAAAACAAAAGTTTTCTGAGAAAAATTCAAGCCAAATTCCAATTTATCTCAATCTCGGACGATAGCTCCCAATTTCTATAATACGTGCTTAGGCTCGAATAAGCAGCAACATAAAAAGAAGTGAAAATAACAAGCTTGTGAAAATTTAAAAAACAATTTATTGAGTACAAATATTTTCATAAAAGAAAATATTTAAACTTACGGTTTTAGAGAATTAAGTCCAAAAATTAATCCAAAAATAATTCCCAATATAATCCACTGATTATAAAATGTCCTAATAGTTCCCGTTTCGAATCATGACGATGTAATCCAATATGGACGACGATGTCACGTGATGAAGTCAGTTTTAGTTTTATAATAATTCAGATGAGCACAAGTAATTTCTAGATAAATAACACAATAAATTCCTCTTGATCCCAAACGAATTGAATTAATTTACACTCAAACAATAAAACACACATCTTTGTATTCCAAAGCCCAGACTAACTACTGAACCGTTAGTTTCTAAAACACAGCTATATACTGGTTCTCTCGTAAACAGGAAGAGGTCACGTGATTTTCTAGAAGATAACAGAACGAACCCATGCTCACAAAGTCACGTATACGGTATGATCTAAAAAGATGTCCTTGGAATCAACCAATCATTTTTAAAATAAAGCTCTAATGTCCTTGAAATCAACCAATCATTTTAGAAGCTTGTTTACACTCTGAAGCAAGGTCAGAAAATGAGGTTAGCATCTGTTGTTTACTTGTAGAGTGAAAATTTCTAGAAAAATTTCCCAATGAATGAATTTTTAATCCAAAATGTCAAATCTGACAAAAATAAATAAATTATTTAAATCAAATATACGTAACATAATCGTATGCTAAAAGTGATCTCAGTTACATTAATATGGTGGATTATTTAATTTCCAGCAATTAAATTTTTTTATATTTCATATTACCAAATTATTATATATTTTAATGTGTTAAATATTAAAATTTAATAATTATATTAATAATAATAACAACCTTCATACTAATATAAATAATTAACAACTTCATTATTTACATATGCAAGATAAGCAAATTTATATAATTTTTCTTGTTATTATACATTTTATTAAAATATTAATGTTCAAATAATGAGGACTATTCTACATTATTGATAAAATTCTCTTGTACTGAAGCCTTTGCTTAGCATCATGTATATAATGTGTCCCTGTTGTTATTACTGGAAGCAGTGATGTTAATCGTATGAAATAGTATCATTATTATTGTTATTCTTTTTTATTTCTTCTTCTTTTTTATTTCTTCTTCTTATTCTTCTTCTTCTTCTTCTTCTTCTTCTTCTTCTTCTTATTATTATTATTATTATTATTATTATCATTATTATTATTATTATTATTATTATTATTATTATTATTATTATTATTATTATTATTATTATTAAGCAGCAGAGGGGGCGAATCAGACAACATTTTTAACCAAGTTTTCACTGAAATCAGGCTTAAACCAATGAAATCAGGCCAATGTGTGTGTGAATCTGATATCGTTTTCATGGATTAGGCAAAAAAAAAATCAATGAAATCAAAAACTTTTCAACTATTGGAAAAGGGATGTCACTCACCCTCTCTGCTGCTCTTTTTTCAAAGGGTGAGCCGGACAACGTTTTCAATGAAATCAATGAAATCAATGAATGACTGATTTTCAACCGAATATTTGATCCAGTCCGATACGATATCGTGTTCGAGGGTCATGTAAATTTATTGTTACAAATCCGTGTGGGGCAGACTGAGCGTGACTAAAGAAATTTCTAAATTGATTGAAGTCCATATCAGAACACCATGTCTGCCAAATATTTCGTAGCGTATGTGTATCAACTCCATTAAACACACACAACACATTACAATTATCGCGAATCACTTTTGGTATTTGTGTGTAGCGTTGAGTGACATAGATCACGTCCGTGTTTTTATGCCTGCCTCGGGAAAATATCCTAGCTGTTTTTTTTTGTTTATCTAACATTACATCGTCGTATACAACTAAATTGTTGATACTTCCATCGAGGTCTTCTACTGATGGTGCCTCGTCAATATCGGTTATAAATTCAATAACATCCTCGCCGGCAATCTCTCAAGCGTTTTCATTAAAATCTTTTAGCACTTCATAGCATCGTTGGTCGTCTACGTGGCGCTTTGCGCTGGGCTCATCCTTGTTGCTGCTCGGCTCTTTTTTTTACTGTGATTATGATGATTTAACCTCATCGGGTGCATGTTTTTGTAACCGAGTTTTTAAAAACTCTTCTGGGGTCGGTATTGGTCTAATTTTTCGTTTGAGGTATTCTATTGCGGAACGGTACTGTGGGGATATACACGCTATACAAATTTGATATTTTCCCCGTACACCTTTTCCACAACCAAGACAGGGTTTTGGCCCCTCGGGGCAACCTTGTTTTGCAGTACAATTATGTACCCCGCAGAATTCTCCGTAGGAATTTTTTCCACATCACTGTGTGGATCCTAAAAACAACCAATTGCATTTATTAACCGCAAGTGCCGAATTCACCATTATTATTAATAGTTAATCAACATTCAATTAGACGTTAAAAAGTATATAGTATAATGATTAGTGATTACTCCGATAGTGATGATGATTTTTTTCAATGTCCGGAAACGTATCACGATTACAAAAGGCATTTAACGCCATCATGGAGTGTTTCTAGTAAAAAATCCGCCATTGAATTACTCACCGAGGATAGTTATTTGCTCCGTGGTGTAATAATTCAACAACGGGGACAATTTTACGTTTTTGTGAATGATCCGGACATCACAGAATTTCAAGGATGTTCTGCGGTGAATGAAATAATTCCGAAACAACGATTGAGATATCCCACAATCGATATTGATTCTAAAAATCCATCACTGGATGAAATGTTATTGTATTTCAATGACTTAGTTGACTCTGTTAATGATGTTTTGGTTTTTGAAACCAGTGGTGGTTATCACATTTTATTGAAAACGATTCCGATCGATTTTGATAATCATCAACAATTGTTGAAGAAAATCGCCGCAGACAGACCATCATGGAACGTTGATATACAAGCTGGACTTCATAGTATAAAATTACCCGGGACAAGATCGGTGAAACCAAACAGTATTGATAAACGATTAATTTATCCTGTTGGTTTTACTAGCAGTTTACTATCTTGTCCTGTTGCTATACAGCCTAGTTATGAAAAACTTACTACTGATGATGATGATGGTGATTTTATCACCAGTGACTTTATCACCAATGAACACATTTATCAGATTTCAACAGCGCTAACTGGACAATCAAATCAAATCACAGGAATTACAAATCAAACCAGCAATATGATTTCGCTAGGAAGGGTTTCAGGGTCATTTTGTAATATTTGCCAACGGCGACATGGATACAATGAGATTGGTGGATACAATGAGGGAAAAGCCATCGATGCATTTGTGTGTGTTTACTCTGATCGATTTGTGATTGGTTGTTTCCGGACTACAAAAAATAAAATCACAATTGATAGAACTGATGCTAGTATTTCCAATGATTACGAAAAGTATTTAAAATCATATCATTATTGCCGTGAAGACCACAGCGGGGAATTTCCCAGAAGGGTTCCGGATTACACTTACTGTGAAGCCCCTGTTCATGAAAACGGCCAAGGGTGTAAAATCATCCTTAACGACGACTATATGGATGGTTCTGCTTGTGGGATGGGAAAATCAAAATCGGCATGGGAATCAATACGAGATGATCAATCTGTGCTCTATTTGTCATACAGAAAGACGTTTACCAGAAAGACCACCATCGACTATAATCTCGAATCGTAGGAAGAAATTCATGGAACTATTATTTTTGATACAAGAACCCATCGAAGGGTTATTTCGCAGATTGAATCCATTGTACGAGTGAAGGGAATTCCTGATGTGCTATTGTTAGATGAATGGCATGGCATTCTTCGTCAAATAATTTCATCGGGTCGTGGGAAACAGATTTGGGAAACACTGGAGTGGTTAATTTCATCAGCAAAACGGGTTATTGTGTTAGATGCAGATGCCAACAATGATGATCTAGAATTATTTAGAAAACACTTAAATCGTCCGGACATGAAATTTATTATCAATGAATATCAACCCGATCATGGAAAGAAATTTATTGTGGAACCGTCTCATCATGACAACTACGTTAAATTGTTAGATACACTTCAACAGGGAAATCGTGCCGTAGTTTTCACACAGAACAAACGACACGGAAATTATTCTGTAGAAGCCCTTGCTAAACTATTACAGCATTTAGGATACCGTGTGAAGTATTATCACGCTGATACTGATTCGGCTGAAAAAGAGAGAGATTTTGCTGATCCTGTTAAAGCGTTTAACACCATCGATGTAGTGATTTATAATTGTACCGTAGAAGCAGGAATTTCAATCGTGGATGAACGATTTAGGTACTTGGCGGTGTTTTCTGAACAATTAGGGTCGGTAGAAGCCACTAAACAAGCAATTCATCGGTTTAGGAACATTAATGATATTCATTATTCGGCCACTAAACGATCTTCACACACAGTGCCACTCACACGTGATGATATTTTTTTCTGCCATTGAATCACATGAGAGGGATTTATCCTCTACGGAATTGTTGTTCAGAACCCCCAATCTCAATGATGTGAATTCCAGTTATGGATACGCGTTTATCAGTGCCATTATTGACGAAAATAATTCGAAGTGTTATTTCACAGGACGACTTGTTACAATGATGAAAAGAACGGGATATGAAGTCACGTGGGAATTACCAGATGAATATGATGCGTGGTGTGAAAAAAATAAAACCAACAAAATCGATACCGCGGCAATTCACAATAATCCCGTCGTAGATGATTTTTTGAAATCTACCATCGGAGAAAGAATTGCTGCTGAAAGTGATAAAATCACCAGTGAAAATGCTAGCATTTTTCACAGGCAACAAAAATACCATCGATATGATCCTGAAGAACGATTAGAACCCTACGCGAAGAAATTGATGTATCTGAATCATGTATTTCAGACCGATGTGGGAAAATTGGACACAAATCAAATAGAACACCTCGACAAAAGTGTTAATAGATTACAACGATACCAGCGAGTCCTTGTTGATAAATTCAATCAGGGAAATGCTATAACAACTACACCGTGTAGATCTGATAAAATTAATCCACGGCAACAACTCGAAATTGTTAGAAATGTCCTTGAAGTATTAAAACTCCCTGATGTGGTTCCAGATGATTTATCAGTGAAAAGTGTTTCAGTCGACCGTACTGAATTAATCAAGAATATCAATCACATGTTAAAAAACCCTGACCAATTTGATAAGTATCAAGTGCTATTAAAACATTTCAATGAGATATTTCCAAACGAAAGATTACAAACAACTACTATGACGCTGAAAAATATAATCGAAAAAATCAAATTAATTTACAAAGGATTCGGAGGGAGATTACAATCCGATGATAAAAAAAATACAAATAGATCTAATCTTACATTATACTATCCTGAATGGCCTAAATCGGACTTTATAGATGATCTAACATGGATTAATGAAACCGTTGATGATGTAGGGTTTGCTGGAAAAGATGTAACTGCGACAGATACACACACTACAATGTTGCGATTCCATGTTTGGACCGTTAATGGATGGTTCTCTCGATATGATAATTCCGATTGATCAATGAAAAAGTGAGGAAACTATCAGTATTATTTATTTTATATACAATTATGATACTTTCCTCATCACTGATAGAAGCTGTTATAGGATGAAATAACACTTCCACGGTGACTTTGTCACTGGTGTTAAAAATCATCTGACATGTCAATGGGGGATTTGATCTACAAAAATAACTTCCCTTTGATTGTCCAGTTGGGTGACCTTATTTCAGCGTTGCATAATTCTCCATGATATTTTATCAACGATGGGTTATTTTTAATCGTTGTTACTATTTTGGCACCTTCGATTTCTTCGTTAGTGAGTGGTCTTCGTAATAATTGTTCTACGATGCTACGTGGTAATAATAACAGTTGAACTCGTCGGCTGAATTCTCTACGAAAATTTATCATGATTTCTATCAATGAATGCATCGTCAGATTCGGCGATTCTTTTTCGAGTATTGGCAGAATTTCATTGTCTCGTAATACAAATGTCATATTACGATATAATGGCAGTAGATAGTGTGCGGTGGAATCATTAGGGTCAATAATCATTTTGTTGTAGAAATAGAAGGGATCCCTGCGAATGATATTCAATGCGATAATATCCTCATTGGTACACATTATTCTGATATCATTTAGTGTTTAATTATAATATAATGTCATTGTTTGAAAACGCATTAAACGATTATAGACGCGCTTATCCCACAGTCACCATTCGTGATAAAATCACTAGTTCTGGTAGAAGGATAATTACGGAGAAGTGCCCTGATGGTGTCACTCACATCTGTCATATCCATGAAAACAGAAATTCTGCAGCACGTATTCGTCTACAACAAAAATACCGTCAAAGGAATCAAAACGTGTTAGATGTCATTGAAAAACTTCTTAGACGAAAACAACAACACAGCGTAGACAATTAAATAATTGATTAACTATTAGTAATGACATACTTGAAATGTGATATAGACCATTTACCAGAAATCATTCAAGGGCAACTATCAATAAATCCGCATTCAACTGTCAAAGTGAAATTCCACAATGAAAAATTTCGGATGGTACAAAAATCACCAGGAGGGGGAAAGTTTGTAGCCAAAATGCTTGAGAACCGATCTGAACATGCAAGGCAACGATTGCAACACAAATTTTATCAACGACAAAATCTCGTTAAGTAGTTATTTCCCATTTAGTTTTCTTTTGGTCTGTTCTTCTAGTTGTTCATATTTCAGTGTTGCTAATCTATTTTCACGATGAAATTGTTCATGATCTATGACTCTGGTGACTCTGTCACTACCATTTTTTCGTTTTCCAAGGGCTTCTTCGATTTCATTAATAAATTCACGATCTTGTTCAGGGATATAAGACTTCCATGAATCATCACGGATGGCTCTGTCATCAGGTTTGTGTTTTCGTTTTCGTTTACTGCCATTGTCATTGCCACTAATGGTTTTACCATTGTCGGTGACTCTGTCACTAATGGCTATGCCATCAATGGCTCTGTCATCGCTGACTTTTTCCACAATAGAATTGTATTCAGACAATAATGAATTGTATTCAGACAATAAAGAATTGTATTTGTTAGTCAGTGATGAATACTCTTCAGTGAGTGATTTTAATTCACATCGCACATCATTGAGTTCAGCCCTTAACCGTTCACGGTCCTGGATTACTTCACTACGACGTTGTATTGTATGATCTAACCGATATTGCATGTCTGTTACAGAATCTTTCTGGTGCTGATTAGTTAATAGTTTTCTCTGCAATGATTTGTTTTCATTGGTCAGATTGGATACTTGCTGTTGTAATTGACGAATGGTTTCTTTATCAATGATGTTATCAGTGACTCTATCACTGTCAGCATAATCTGTTTTTCCATCTAGAAAATTTGTTACTTCATTTTCAACTTCAGTATCAATAATTCTTTCAACGGGAATATAATTTTCATTAGAAATGCTAGCATTTCCATCATCATCAGATTTCCAGATCTTACAAATACGCTGGTAACTGATTTTATACTTATCAGCGATTTCTGATACTGGTAGATTATTCCTGAGTTGTTTTATCGTGTTGATGTCATCGATGGTCAGTATTCTTTTGAAGGGCATACATATACTATAGAAATATTTTTATTTTTAATACAATAATAACAAAAATAACAACACTGAATAGAATGTTGTTATTGGTACTACTTAACTGTTATTACTTACTAAAGCAATTTCGCAATAACAACAATAAAAAGCCATGACATATTATTAGTGCAGAAAAAATAAATAATTTTAGAAAAAATCTCACTGCTATTATATTTAGCATCTGAGATGAGATTGTGTCAGAATTGTTAATTCATCATCTGAAGCTTATATAATGAATGATACTGATACAATTATTGATTGTTGCAACAGAGCCATTGAAATATTTTTATTTATAGTGCTAGTGAAATATTTTTATTTCTAGTGCCATTGAAATATTTTTATTTATAGTGCCATTGAAATATTTTTATTTATAGTGCCATTGAAATATTTTTTTTTAATGCATTTTTGGTAGTTTTTTCACTGGTTTTGTCTGTTTTTCACTGGTTTTTGATGGTTTTCAGTTGAAAAAGTCATAGAGATTTTACGGTCAAGTAGTCGATTTTGCATGGAGTTTTCCGTAGAGAAAAGCTGTTAGGATTGATTTTCAATGATTTTCAGCCAATTTTTGATGATTTTTAGTCATTTTTGATGATTTTTAGCTATTTTTCATCGATTTCATCAAAAAACCTCGTAGGGTCAAGTAGTCGATTTTGCATGGGATTTTCCGTAGAGAAAAGCTGTTAGGATTCATTCAGTGTGAAATAGTGTGTGGTGATTCATTTTAACACCACAGTAGGAAGTGTTATTTCATCATGAAACACCTTCGTTCATCGGTGTGGAATCGGCCGATTTTCATATAAAATAAAATGTAATTGGCCGTTTCCACATTTTGTATCAACCTCAACACCAGTGACAAGTCACCGTGGAAGCGTTTAACGGCTCTATCATTGATGAGGAAAGTATCATAATTGTATATAAAATAATTAATACTGATAGTTTCCTCATTCTATTCAGTGTTGTTATTTTTGTTATTATTGTATTAAAAATAAAAATATTTCTATAGTATATTTATGCCCTTCAAAAGAATACTGACCATCGATGACATCAACACGATAAAACAACTCAGGAATAATCTACCAGTATCAGAAATCGCTGATAAGTATAAAATCAGTTACCAGCGTATTTATAAGATCTGGAAATCTGATGATGATGGAAATGCTAGCATTTCTAATGAAAATTATATTCCCGTTGAAAGAATTATTGATACTGAAGTTGAAAATGAAGTAACAAATTTTCTAGATGGAAAAACAGATTATGCTGACAGTGATAGAGTCACTGATAACATCATTGATAAAGAAACCATTCGTCAATTACAACAGCAAGTATCCAATCTGACCAATGAAAACAAATCATTGCAGAGAAAACTATTAACTAATCAGCACCAGAAAGATTCTGTAACAGACATGCAATATCGGTTAGATCATACAATACAACGTCGTAATGAAGTAATCCAGGACCGTGAACGGTTAAGGGCTGAACTCAATGATGTGCGATGTGAATTAAAATCACTCACTGAAGAGTATTCATCACTGACTAACAAATACAATTCTTTATTGTCTGAATACAATTCATTATTGTCTGAATACAATTCTATTGTGGAAAAAGTCAGCGATGACAGAGCCATTGATGGCATAGCCATTAGTGACAGAGTCACCGACAATGGTAAAACCATTAGTGGCAATGACAATGGCAGTAAACGAAAACGAAAACACAAACCTGATGACAGAGCCATCCGTGATGATTCATGGAAGTCTTATATCCCTGAACAAGATCGTGAATTTATTAATGAAATCGAAGAAGCCCTTGGAAAACGAAAAAATGGTAGTGACAGAGTCACCAGAGTCATAGATCATGAACAATTTCATCGTGAAAATAGATTAGCAACACTGAAATATGAACAACTAGAAGAACAGACCAAAAGAAAACTAAATGGGAAATAACTACTTAACGAGATTTTGTCGTTGATAAAATTTGTGTTGCAATCGTTGCCTTGCATGTTCAGATCGGTTCTCAAGCATTTTGGCTACAAACTTTCCCCCTCCTGGTGATTTTTGTACCATCCGAAATTTTTCATTGTGGAATTTCACTTTGACAGTTGAATGCGGATTTATTGATAGTTGCCCTTGAATGATTTCTGGTAAATGGTCTATATCACATTTCAAGTATGTCATTACTAATAGTTAATCAATTATTTAATTGTCTACGCTGTGTTGTTGTTTTCGTCTAAGAAGTTTTTCAATGACATCTAACACGTTTTGATTCCTTTGACGGTATTTTTGTTGTAGACGAATACGTGCTGCAGAATTTCTGTTTTCATGGATATGACAGATGTGAGTGACACCATCAGGGCACTTCTCCGTAATTATCCTTCTACCAGAACTAGTGATTTTATCACGAATGGTCACTGTGGGATAAGCGCGTCTATAATCGTTTAATGCGTTTTCAAACAATGACATTATATTATAATTAAACACTAAATGATATCAGAATAATGTGTACCAATGAGGATATTATCGCATTGAATATCATTCGCAGGGATCCCTTCTATTTCTACAACAAAATGATTATTGACCCTAATGATTCCACCGCACACTATCTACTGCCATTATATCGTAATATGACATTTGTATTACGAGACAATGAAATTCTGCCAATACTCGAAAAAGAATCGCCGAATCTGACGATGCATTCATTGATAGAAATCATGATAAATTTTCGTAGAGAATTCAGCCGACGAGTTCAACTGTTATTATTACCACGTAGCATCGTAGAACAATTATTACGAAGACCACTCACTAACGAAGAAATCGAAGGTGCCAAAATAGTAACAACGATTAAAAATAACCCATCGTTGATAAAATATCATGGAGAATTATGCAACGCTGAAATAAGGTCACCCAACTGGACAATCAAAGGGAAGTTATTTTTGTAGATCAAATCCCCCATTGACATGTCAGATGATTTTTAACACCAGTGACAAAGTCACCGTGGAAGTGTTATTTCATCCTATAACAGCTTCTATCAGTGATGAGGAAAGTATCATAATTGTATATAAAATAAATAATACTGATAGTTTCCTCACTTTTTCATTGATCAATCGGAATTATCATATCGAGAGAACCATCCATTAACGGTCCAAACATGGAATCGCAACATTGTAGTGTGTGTATCTGTCGCAGTTACATCTTTTCCAGCAAACCCTACATCATCAACGGTTTCATTAATCCATGTTAGATCATCTATAAAGTCCGATTTAGGCCATTCAGGATAGTATAATGTAAGATTAGATCTATTTGTATTTTTTTTATCATCGGATTGTAATCTCCCTCCGAATCCTTTGTAAATTAATTTGATTTTTTCGATTATATTTTTCAGCGTCATAGTAGTTGTTTGTAATCTTTCGTTTGGAAATATCTCATTGAAATGTTTTAATAGCACTTGATACTTATCAAATTGGTCAGGGTTTTTTAACATGTGATTGATATTCTTGATTAATTCAGTACGGTCGACTGAAACACTTTTCACTGATAAATCATCTGGAACCACATCAGGGAGTTTTAATACTTCAAGGACATTTCTAACAATTTCGAGTTGTTGCCGTGGATTAATTTTATCAGATCTACACGGTGTAGTTGTTATAGCATTTCCCTGATTGAATTTATCAACAAGGACTCGCTGGTATCGTTGTAATCTATTAACACTTTTGTCGAGGTGTTCTATTTGATTTGTGTCCAATTTTCCCACATCGGTCTGAAATACATGATTCAGATACATCAATTTCTTCGCGTAGGGTTCTAATCGTTCTTCAGGATCATATCGATGGTATTTTTGTTGCCTGTGAAAAATGCTAGCATTTTCACTGGTGATTTTATCACTTTCAGCAGCAATTCTTTCTCCGATGGTAGATTTCAAAAAATCATCTACGACGGGATTATTGTGAATTGCCACGGTATCGATTTTGTTGGTTTTATTTTTTTCACACCACGCATCATATTCATCTGGTAATTCCCACGTGACTTCATATCCCGTTCTTTTCATCATTGTAACAAGTCGTCCTGTGAAATAACACTTCGAATTATTTTCGTCAATAATGGCACTGATAAACGCGTATCCATAACTGGAATTCACATCATTGAGATTGGGGGTTCTGAACAACAATTCCGTAGAGGATAAATCCCTCTCATGTGATTCAATGGCAGAAAAAAATATCATCACGTGTGAGTGGCACTGTGTGTGAAGATCGTTTAGTGGCCGAATAATGAATATCATTAATGTTCCTAAACCGATGAATTGCTTGTTTAGTGGCTTCTACCGACCCTAATTGTTCAGAAAACACCGCCAAGTACCTAAATCGTTCATCCACGATTGAAATTCCTGCTTCTACGGTACAATTATAAATCACTACATCGATGGTGTTAAACGCTTTAACAGGATCAGCAAAATCTCTCTCTTTTTCAGCCGAATCAGTATCAGCGTGATAATACTTCACACGGTATCCTAAATGCTGTAATAGTTTAGCAAGGGCTTCTACAGAATAATTTCCGTGTCGTTTGTTCTGTGTGAAAACTACGGCACGATTTCCCTGTTGAAGTGTATCTAACAATTTAACGTAGTTGTCATGATGAGACGGTTCCACAATAAATTTCTTTCCATGATCGGGTTGATATTCATTGATAATAAATTTCATGTCCGGACGATTTAAGTGTTTTCTAAATAATTCTAGATCATCATTGTTGGCATCTGCATCTAACACAATAACCCGTTTTGCTGATGAAATTAACCACACCAGTGTTTCCCAAATCTGTTTCCCACGACCCGATGAAATTATTTGACGAAGAATGCCATGCCATTCATCTAACAATAGCACATCAGGAATTCCCTTCACTCGTACAATGGATTCAATCTGCGAAATAACCCTTCGATGGGTTCTTGTATCAAAAATAATAGTTCCATGAATTTGTTCCTACGATTCGAGATTATAGTCGATGGTGGTCTTTCTGGTAAACGTCTTTCTGTATGACAAATAGAGCACAGATTGATCATCTCGTATTGATTCCCATGCCGATTTTGATTTTCCCATCCCACAAGCAGAACCATCCATATAGTCGTCGTTAAGGATGATTTTACACCCTTGGCCGTTTTCATGAACAGGGGCTTCACAGTAAGTGTAATCCGGAACCCTTCTGGGAAATTCCCCGCTGTGGTCTTCACGGCAATAATGATATGATTTTAAATACTTTTCGTAATCATTGGAAATACTAGCATCAGTTCTATCAATTGTGATTTTATTTTTTGTAGTCCGGAAACAACCAATCACAAATCGATCAGAGTAAACACACACAAATGCATCGATGGCTTTTCCCTCATTGTATCCACCAATCTCATTGTATCCATGTCGCCGTTGGCAAATATTACAAAATGACCCTGAAACCCTTCCTAGCGAAATCATATTGCTGGTTTGATTTGTAATTCCTGTGATTTGATTTGATTGTCCAGTTAGCGCTGTTGAAATCTGATAAATGTGTTCATTGGTGATAAAGTCACTGGTGATAAAATCACCATCATCATCATCAGTAGTAAGTTTTTCATAACTAGGCTGTATAGCAACAGGACAAGATAGTAAACTGCTAGTAAAACCAACAGGATAAATTAATCGTTTATCAATACTGTTTGGTTTCACCGATCTTGTCCCGGGTAATTTTATACTATGAAGTCCAGCTTGTATATCAACGTTCCATGATGGTCTGTCTGCGGCGATTTTCTTCAACAATTGTTGATGATTATCAAAATCGATCGGAATCGTTTTCAATAAAATGTGATAACCACCACTGGTTTCAAAAACCAAAACATCATTAACAGAGTCAACTAAGTCATTGAAATACAATAACATCTCATCCAGTGATGGATTTTTAGAATCAATATCGATTGTGGGATATCTCAATCGTTGTTTCGGAATTATTTCATTCACCGCAGAACATCCTTGAAATTCTGTGATGTCCGGATCATTCACAAAAACGTAAAATTGTCCCCGTTGTTGAATTATTACACCACGGAGCAAATAACTATCCTCGGTGAGTAATTCAATGGCGGATTTTTTACTAGAAACACTCCATGATGGCGTTAAATGCCTTTTGTAATCGTGATACGTTTCCGGACATTGAAAAAAATCATCATCACTATCGGAGTAATCACTAATCATTATACTATATACTTTTTAACGTCTAATTGAATGTTGATTAACTATTAATAATAATGGTGAATTCGGCACTTGCGGTTAATAAATGCAATTGGTTGTTTTTAGGATCCACACAGCGATGTGGAAAAATTCCTACGGAGAATTCTGCGGGGTACATAATTGTACTGCAAAACAAGGTTGCCCCGAGGGGCCAAAACCCTGTCTTGGTTGTGGAAAAGGTGTACGGGGAAAATATCAAATTTGTATAGCGTGTGGTTGTCCACAATATCGTTCTGCAATAGAATATCTCAGACGAAAAAATAGACCAATACCGACTCCAGAAGAGTTTTTAAAGACTTTCCGTGAGAAACAAAAAGGAGCCGAGCAGCAGCAAGGCTGAAAAAAAAAAGTGGTAACCCATAGCAGCAGAGGGGGCGAGTGACATCGATGTTGTAATCCCTTTTCCCAAAAAAAATCAGTCATTCATTGATTTCATTGATTTCATTGAAAACGTTGTCCGGCTCACCCTTTGAAAAAAAGAGCAGCAGAGAGGGTGAGTGACATCCCTTTTCCAATAGTTGAAAAGTTTTTGATTTCATTGATTTCATTGATTTCATATTATTTTTTTTTGCCTAATCCATGAAAACGATATCAGATTCACACACACACATTGGCCTGATTTCATTGTTGTAAGCCTGATTTCAGTGAAAACTTGGTTAAAAATGTTGTCTGATTCGCCCCCTCTGCTGCTTATTATTATTATTATTATCTACTGCCAAAAGAAGAATATCACTGGTATTTTTTTTTTCATGCTAAATAAAAGTTTAAAATGTATATAATTATTTTTGGTGTGTGTGTGTGTGCGAGAGAGAGAGAGAGAGAGAGAGAGAGAGAGAGAGAGAGAGAGAAGAATTATACTAATTTTAAATACTAAACCTAAATACACCCATCATGGTCAAAGTTAGTTTACAGTGTCTGGTAAATGCAGAAATTTGCTGCAAATTTGCTGACATGTGCTATTCACTATACAATACAGAGTATTAGCAAAATAATTTGATAAGAAGTTTAAAAATTTTTAAGACCATTTTAAACAGTTAACTTGAAAGAAGGCTGTTTCAAGATATGTTTATCTTTTGGTAAATAAATCTACTTCGGAAATAGTTCCATTTATTATATTCTCCTTTCTAATATAACTAACACTTTTATCAAAATGAATTCTTGATTGGTCTGTAATGTCCTTCTTCATGCAACATTTTGCAACAATGAATCTTGCATAACCTTGCGCAAGCTTGTTTGTGTATACAACTTGAGCATGCTTGTTGTTAATTCTTGCAAGCGTGTGCCAGCTTGTATATACTTATCATTGTGCAAGCATCCAGCATGTGACATGCTTGCATGAAGAGCTTTCGATTTTGATTTTGGTTTGGGAAATCAGCACAGTGTGTGTGTGTGTGTTGTGTGTTGTGTGTATGATTATGATTTTTACCTTAGCTTTAACAATATTTGAGTCATATCGCTACGATGTCTGCAGTGAGGTAGTTTATAGTGATGTCTAGCACCGAGGTATCATGCCGCAGACATGTAGCATGATGTCCCACCCAGTCACCCAGACACCACGCCGACCAGTCCTAACACTAACCTTTTAATGCTGAGCGCCAAGCGAGGCAGCTGTTAGTACCATTTTTGTAAGTCTTTGGTATGACTCGGCCGGGGATCGAACTCACGACCTCTCGCTTTCGTGGCGGACAATCTAACCACTAGGTCTAAGCACAGGTAGAAAATAACACAGCACATCAGAGTTCAGAAAGTCATGATTCTTTTCCATTTATCTATACAATTAGTAGAATAAATGCACCATACCTCCTATGTCCCATTAGCAGTATTTTGGGTTTAGTTACAAAGCTGGATCCTGTCTCGTCAACCTCTTCAGCAGAACCATAGGAAAAAGCCTTTGCAAATAAATCTGTATAGGAGGCGTCCATAACAACGCTACTGAAAAAGTCATCTGGAAATAATGCCGCATAGGAGACATCTAAATCCTTCAAATCTAAATACTACAATAAAGAGAATATCACACATGTAACTTTATACATGCAACTCTATGGGATATATCAAACATTCTACTCCATGGCAATATTCAGAGGTCTCGGAAACGCTTAATTACGCGTATTTGGATGCAATGTTTTTCTCTGCGATGCAGAAAATCACCTGTGAAGATTTTTTTTACAATGTTTTTAATTCAGTTGTTTAAAGACACACCCTCCCTCCCCCCTTCCAGATGTGCCGGTTGTATTTATAAGAGTACATCAAAAGAATACGATGCAAATAGCTGCTTGTTGACAAGTGTTAATTAAATTTTCAGAAAAGTAGCGTGCAACAAAATCTTATGGATGGTTGAAAATATACCATACAGTTATTGGGTTTTTAAAGAAAAACAAATATCAATAAGGAAATAGTTTGAGAGGAAACAGTGGAAGAATAATACCAATACTAAAGAACCAGCAAATCTGGAACCAGAACCTTTTTCAGTCGTATCGCTACGATGTCTGCATTGAAGCAGTTTATAGTGATGTCTAGCACTGGAGTATCATGCCGCAAACATGTATCATCATGCCACACCAAGTCACATTATCATGACACCAGACCGACCAGTCCTAACACTAACCTCTTAATGCCGAGCGCCAAGCAAGGCAGCTGTTAGTACCATTTTTGTAAGTCTTTGGTATAATACGGCAGGGAATCCAATCCACGACTATCCGCTTCCGCGGCGGACGCTCTAATCACTAGGACACCGGAGCGGTATCAAAAACCAAAACTGGAACATTCTTCAACTCACTTAATTCGGTAAATTCATTCAAGTTTTTCTCACAACTTGTAACACCTCTTTTCATATGATACTAGTTCAAACGTCTGGTAAGAGCTAGTGGAATTGGAGAATACTGATGTATGCCCATATCTCCCTAGTTATAATGTAGTAGTTAGGGTCCAACTGCAAACCAAATTATGAATCAAACTGAAGAGAGACAACAGCATTAAGTACCAAACTGCGAAATAATTAAATAAATATACCAATTCTTGCTATTGCAGGACTTAACAAAATTTTCACATGATAGTATTTCAAAAGAGTAAATAATGATGTAAAGATAAGAGTCATGGTGTTTTCTTTCAAACCATATTGCATTATCCCAATACGTATTTGATCTTGGAGGTACAAAATTATATCTGGACACTTGATTACAATGAAACATTATAATAAACAGCTCCCTCCCCGCCCTCAATCTGCTATATATATATATATATATATATATATATATATATATATATATATATATATATATATATAAGAGTACTCTCATATGCGTATCTCAAGATATGCAACCTTGCATATGTTCATGACATGTTGGTCCAATGTGAGTACTTCCATATGAGAATGAAATTGAAAACAAAACAAAATGATCAAAATATGTAAGATAGGATACATATTTAGGTCTGTAAGTTTGTTCTTGCAGTCTAAAAAGGTGAGTTTAAGAGCACTCTTGAAAGGGATCACTGTATCTGTGTGTCTAATTTCAATGGGCAATTCGTTCCACATCTACTATGCTTGGAAAAATGAGTATACGATTGTCAGAAGAGGATCGTAAGTATCTTGCTGTTGTATACATGGGTAAGGCCGGATAGGTATGCTTGACTGGAGTCCGTCACCAAAACGTAGCGCAGAAAACAAATTTTGTGTTTGATTCTGGATCTAATAGATAACCAGTGTAGGGTACAGAGCAGTTGTGAAGTGTGCTCTGGTCGTGGTACTCTAGATGATCCGAGCAACTGTGTTTTGAACTATTTCAAGTTCCTGTAGTAGATATTGAGACTAACCAGAGAGAATTGAGTTACAGTAGTCTAGTAATGAAAGTACTAATAAGCACACGAGTGTTTTAGTGGAAATCAACTGAAATATATTTGAGAATGGAGCGGATGCATCTCAGCTCAAGATATGCAGCCTTGCATATGTTCATGACATGTTTGTGCAATGTGAGTGTACTGTCTAAAGTAACACCTAGGTTTTGTACTGTGAATTTATTGTTGTTGTTGGTGTTGGTGATATTTATTGTGTGAGGTGAATGAGAAGGTATTTGTGTTGTGATCAGAATGTCATCAGGTTTATCATCATTCATCTGCAGCTTGTTACATGTCATCCATAATTTCACATCAGAAATGCATCTCTCTACTCCTTGGGTGGTAGTATAAACTTCAGCTGGGTGGCTAGATGTGTATACTTGGGTGTCATCAGCGTACAATTGGTGAAAAACTAGGTGATGATCTACGACACTTGAGAACGGGTGAGTGTATAGTATGAAGTAAACAGGTCCATGAACAGACCCATGTGGAACACCACAACATAGATCAACTGGGCTAGATTGTATTTCATGTGCAGATACAATTTGTGTCCAGTTGACTTTGTAGGACTTCAACCACTGCAAGGCTGAATTGTCAATGCCAAATACATGCTGGAGACGGTGAAGTAATATATCAGTGTTCTATTGGGTCAAATACTGCAGACAAATCAAGGAGGGTGAAGACGATGATCTTTCCGCTATCCAAAGCAGAGAGAGTGTCATTAAATACTTTCAGAAGAGTAGTTTCAGTACTGTGGCAGGGGCGATATGCAGACTGTACATTGCTAATAAGACTGTTTGAATTCAAATGAGATGCAAGTTGGGTTTGAGCAACGTTGTTCTAAGATTTTTTATATGAACGGGAGATTTGAAACCGGGCGTTAGTTTTTTAAATCGGTATGGTCAAGTGTTGGTTTCTTCACAAGAGGCTTTACGATTGCCGTTTTTAAAAATTGTGGGAATTCCCTAGATGAGAAAGATTATTAAGAACATCAGTTAGTGACAATATAATGGGTCTAAGCACTCAATCAGCAGTGATGCTGGAATTGGATCTAGTTCTCAATGGTTTGTATTTTACCACGGAAGAAACTTGCAAACAGGTCCGGAAGGTGTACTGGAGCAAATGTAGTTGGAAGTAGTGTACATTTATGGCTTGACATTAGTTTGTTGGTTATCTCAAAGAGCTCTTTACAGCTGCAACTCTCCGTGATCCTAGTGTTGTAATGGTGATAAGTTGGCTAAATGGACTATGTTTATGACGTACTTCTCTCCGGCTTCGTAATATTTGTATATCTGGTGGAAATCCAAAGCATCTCTACTTACGACGGTGTCTTTTAGCAGTGCGAAGTTGGTCCCTAACACTGATATGCCACGGACAACAATTTTTAATTGATATTTTGCACTTGATGATTGGAGCATGTTTTTTCAAGCAATGAACGGAGGCGTTATCGAGTTGTTCTGCTGTAGGAGGTAAGAAAGTTATTATGTTTTCTTGAATGTCATGCATTAGTTAGGTGCTATTTATCATACGGAGATTTCTCTTAGTAGAAAAACAAAGGTGGAGGGTTAGGGACTGATACGTCGAGATGGCATATAATGCAGAGCTGATCTGATGCATATTCGTGGGATACAAGAGTGGATCGCAGAATATTATCACCATGTCTATGAAGAATCCAGTCTAAAATGTGACCAGGTTTATGGGTGGGTTTAGTTAACCGACTGATTAAGATTGAAACCATGAATGGAATCTAGGAGTTTTTTGACATGTATGGTTTTCCAGGACAGTAAAAGTGAAAGTGGAAATCTCCAATAATAATTATGTTGCCACCTATTGAATTTGCATACTCCAGAAGATTCGGAAACAGCTCCAAAAAGAGTTATTCATTCAACTTGTTATTTTGTACTAGGAGGAGGACGGCCTTTGTTCCAGTCTGACTGTTTATTGGTTGTTGTTGTTGTAGGGTTTAACGCCATTTTCAGCACGCGATAGGCTATACACGGCGGCCAGTATTATTGGTGGAGGAAGAACCCGGGAAAAAACCCGGAAAGAACCACCGACCCACGAGAAGCTACTGGCAAGCTTTCTCACATAACTACATTAGCCGAATCTTAGACTCGAACCCACACAGACAGAGGTGAGATGGCAGTGATCCGTAATGGACAGCGCTTTAGACCACTCGGGGGCCCCTGACAGTTTATTGGATTAGTTTAAACGATGTGTGGCCGAAATTGAAGGTTGTGTTGTACTTAAGAAATTTTAAGATGAAATTCTTTGTTATCGCAGCAATTCCAACTCAGCGAGAGTGGCGTGGGAACGATTTGATGGAATAAGCAGTGAATTTTAAATCCGCGCACTTGAGCTCATCGCCTGATGTTTTTAACCATGTTTCAGTCAGTAAGAAGACGTCGACATTCTCGTCGTTGATAAAATTAACTATGTGCGCTTTTCCGGTATTCCTACTGATTGGCTTTGAATAATGCAATAGGCAGTGGCATCTCTGGGAATGTTGACACAGCGGTTGACGATTTAAGATGGATTTTCACCAAGTTATCAAAATTAACGGCTGAATTTTAAATTGATTAGGTGGTAAAGACGAAAGGGAGATAACTAGAATTCTTCAAATTCTACGCCGGCCAGCAGTAACGCAACATTTCTATTCTCGCTTCCATTTACATTTAAGTAATGATGAATGTCATTCCACCTCGTTTAGTCTTGAGCACAATGTAGAATGAAGAGCTAAGGGGTGGTCATTTACAGCAATTAATGAGGGTCCATCAAGGCATAAATTCGTTGACTGGCGATCACGTGATGTCGGTTTATTTGACAACAATGGACGTCGTAAGAGTGAAACAAGACAACTGAGAGAAATTCTAATTGTTTTTGTTTCCGAAACAAGGAGATGAAGAAACATATACGAACAGAACAGCCAATGCATGATGAAACACAATAATGTAGACGGACGAAGATAGACAGCAAACACACACACACACACACACATATATATATATATATATATATATATATATGTGTGTATATATATATATATATATATATATATATATATATATATATATATATATATACACACACATATTTAGATAGATAGACATGCTTTAACTGCCATCTCTCTCTCTCTCTCTCTCTCTCTCTCTCTCTCTCTCTATATATATATATATATATATATATATATATATATATATATATATATATAATGTCTATTTTTATTACTTCTTCCATATTTCCTACTTAAAAGTCATGTATATCTTTGCAAGTTTATCATCTCACTTGTACTCGCTATACTGCCTTGCATGAAAAAGGGAGGTTAATATCAAAGAAGTGATTACATGATCACAATTAACATTAGTAAAGCATGCTTTGATCAAGGATAAATCTCATTCAGGCAGTGGAAGAAATAATCTGTCAGGGATCTATGTTATTTATTTATGACTTTATGTAAGGACTAGATACTATTTTCTCCACAGTTAGACTTAAAATATAAACTTATTCCTCTAACAAGAAAATGCAATATCTTTTTGTACTCAGAATGTTATCAATGAATCAATATCACACTACAATTCAAAATGTGGAATTTGCTATTGAAAACGTGTGACAAATTGCACTTTATTACACTGTTGTATGATCTATAATTTAGTATTATTTTAATTTATTTTATATAATGAAATGCACATCAATTTAGAATGTATTATTGATCAGAAAGGCTGATGAGTTATAATAGTTAATAATTTAGCATTATTTTATTTCAGTTAATGAAGATGCATTATTTTTTAAACATAGTTGTTGGAAATGCTTCTCATGAACTTGCAGTTCAATTCTCCCTCGTTCATTTGATTGTATTGCTTTATACTGATAAAACTGATAATTATTTAAAAAATCATCTTTGAGCACCTGGGCATCCATATCCAATGCAGGATTGTTTGAAGGTTTGAACATTTTATTATATATTTCTCGATCTAAATTGCGATTTCAAACCACATTCCGCTATCATATTTGCAGTGATATTTCCCTGAGCATCAAATCCTTCATTTATTCACTCTGCTATTTTTTGATCCACCGCCTTGTTTATTATTTTGCTAACACTCGCAGGAATAATCTCCGTAGATGGTAGTTTTACCGGCAACATCACTAACAGCCATAATACCCATATCTGGAATAATATCAATAGCTTTCATCGATAATTTTTTTGCGATTGGTGCTATTTATGGAGCCATCCTTGCTAATAAGCCTTGGACAACATCACCGAGGCCGTCTCCATAATACATCTTATAAACAGGCAATGGTGAATTTACTACGTAGGCCATGGTTGGCTTGTTCTGATTACGATGTATGGTCATTTTATTTAAATGCTATTTATATAAGCGGATTTTATGGACAATCAATCACTATGATACTCATCAACGAGTTCATCGATAAATTCTCCATATACACTGATATCCGTGATACCACCTTCAAACAGTCGTCGGCAGATATTAGCGGCTTCATTAATTATTTCCGGTGAGTTATTTCCAGCTCGTTTACCCCCAATGAGAATTTTTAATCGTGCTATGTCGGAGAGAATTTTATTAGGACAGGTAACAAGACCACTGCCATGGGTTCCACAATGAGAAAATCCCTCACCGACAACATCAGTTACACCTTGCGTATTATCAGATTCTATTTGTAGAGATTCCATTGATCTGTTAATTCTTTCTATAACATCATCTGGTATTTATTCTTGTTGAGATGAGAAAGACTGTTGCTTTGAAGATTTTTGTCTTTTTGTTTGCGATTTTCGCTGTTTTAATTCTTCTTGTTGTTGTTTTAGTTCTTCTCTTCGCTGTTTTTGTTCACAATTTTTTGCTCGTTTTGTTCTTTTCGTTGGGTATGTTCTTTCTTTAGTTGTTTTGTTTTTGCTGTTTCATTTTGATTATATATTTGTTCCATGCCATCGATTTATAATGAATATCTTGGATCCTCATTATCAATTCGACTTGTGTTAGAGGCTTTATTTTTGTTTGACAACTTGGTCTGTTTACACTCTCTACTACTCAAGCTTGTGTTCAGATCAGAATAGAAACACAAAGAATAACTCAACGGTGTGCTGATCGGTATACATGCATTTCAACTTGTATGAAATACTACATTACTTAAGAGTTAAGGTAACACAATACAGTTTTTCTTATCACAAACACATTCAAATTGATAAGCGAAGTCCTTGGCTGCTATTCAATACATTACTAATAATTCATTTCAAATGTAACTTTCGTACGAATGACAAGCTTTCAGCATGGGGACCAGCACTTTTTATTTCATATTTCCTTATGCAATCTTAATTCCCGATTCGCACATTGGATGGCCGAAATCAAACATTGAAGTTTGGTGGCCATAAAATATTGGATGATGTGAACCTAGACTTCAAGCGACCGCCTTTGTTCTTCTCCGTATATTCCGTTTGGTCCGATAAATTCTTCCGCCGTTTTGTACGATCACGATTACGAACAGTTCTCACATTCACCATATTTGCTGTTTGTGTTTCAATTGAAGGTTTGCCCATACGCACTATATCAGCTAGTGTTATTTGAGTATGTGCCTCACATTTTGTGGTTACATTTTCTTTATCTTTATCACATACTCTATCTTCCAGCAGTTGATGTAAAAACAGTTGGTGACCTTTAATACTTTCCATACTGAAACATTATCAGTGAACATTTTTCGACCAATCCACCTCAGCCGCAGAGACTTACCCTACCCCAACGGCCCTATAACGCTTGGGTATTCCAAAGAAATTCCAGGGGATATCTGTATGGACGTTTGGCCAGGTATTCCACCATAGGTTTGTTAGCTAAATTTCCCCGGTTAGACGCTTTGTCACGGGAGGCGGCGGCTTGGCTTGTATTCGGGGGATCTACGAGCGGAGTTTGGAGGAGGCATGGTCTCTAGCTGGGGTTCTCAGCGATCGTAGTAGCCTTCTGCTTCTTTCAGAGTCCTGGTTGCTTAGAAAATGTTGCTGATATGGGCCTTGTCCAGGATTTCCGGATGTTATGGGCTCTGAACAGGACTTCCTGGTGCTGACGATGGTTTGAGTCAACCATCTTTCTCTAGTTATCCTCGGTTAATTGTCCCTGTTTTGTAGACCTTACTGTTACCTTTGGGATTTGTAGGTGTGGATAAGTAATTGGCGATGACTTTTGTCTCCTTGGGACTGGCGATTACAACCCGGCCTGCATGCTGAAGTTGGCTGCTCGAATTTTTCGGTCATTATTGCATTCAGCATATCATATTAATCGTGTTTGCCTATCTGACTCTTTTCCGATGCGGCGTGTTTATGTGATCGTTTCGAGACATTTTGATCCCTCAACGTAACACTGGTAAGTAAGCGATGGAATTCTATGGTACACAACCTTTCTCTAAATACATGCAGGACGCCTGTTTCAGCTCGCTATCTTCATTGGCTGGTGACACTCAGGAGCATCGCGTTAGTTAAGATAAGGCATATTTTTTCTCCAAAAATATGTCGCCGACTATTGTCACACGGTCACCACACTGACGACATTTATGTTTGCTGCTATAAATATTATGGTCCATAACCTTTTTCTAAATTAAATTTAATAACCGTATGATGACGCAGTGATAAGATATCGCATCAATGACGCATTCTGAGACTTGTGTGGCCCGGAGTCAAATTGTGCCAGGCTTCAGAGCTCTCATAAAACAAACTTTCTAACAAAAAATTTAGGGGGGTGGGTCTTACTTTGTTTATCCGCCTGGGAGTCACCTCCACTTTGATTGCATAGTCAGTGTTTGGCAACAGTATAGACGACGAATTTACAGCAGGTCAGGAGCCTGATCCGGTCTATATATGCACCATACATTGTGTAAAAGCGTTTGCGCCCATTGCGGCGCTGTCTCGAATGCATCCAGGTTTCCAATGTCTATTTCGGAATAAAACGTCTTGTTTGTTTTTGATTGAATGAATATGCGGAGAAGGCATAGCGACTTGTATAAAGAAAAATCTTGTGAAATTTGGGAGTGTATCAAACTAAATATGTCCAAAAATCAAAGGCAGGATTTGTGCGCTAACGTAAATTAAAGTTAAGTCCATTGTATTTTATATATATATATATATATATATATATATATATATATATATATATATATATATATATATATATATATATATATATACATAGGAGTTGTTCGGATCGCCAAAGCAGCGGTAGCTGATTCATAAGCATTCATAACAATGACTGTAAACATTGGTCTTAATAATGGTAAAATGTTTAATGAAAGTTAAATGAATTAGGAATTAAGCACTGCAATTTTCACGAAAAGTGGAGGTGAAATATACATTTATTAATATATAATTGTAGCTGCATCAGTTGATAAATGAAGGGAAGATTTCCATTGGTCAGAATATAATGATGTAATCAGACCCAATTGCATTTATTTCTGTATAAACTGTACGGAGAATCAAATCATAAAAACTTCTTTAAAAAGTCACGTGTAAATTAATTCACGTAAACACTGAATTGGAAGGCACACACATTGCACGCCTTTAAAACAACATAAAAACGGTAGGGTTATATTTTATTAAAACAATTAGATAAATTGATTTGACAGAATCAAATAACACATCCTTACAGGTTTCCGGAATATAACTAACTCATATTTTGATTAGATTTGAAAACGATAAGCTGAGAAACTCAAAATCTGCCAAAAACACTGCAGCTAGAGGATTTTTACTGCAGCTCGTTACAAATGAATTTAAAACTTAAGGTAAATGGAGATAGGAATTGGGAGGAGGGGTTTCAAAGTCCTACAATATTAGACGCTGACCTTGATAGTTACGATAAAGGGTGGGACGTATATTCGCTACAACCCATGTTGTATCTGTTATATAGTTTCGATGTCTTGCACTGTTTGACTGCTGGACCCCTATCATTATAACCATTTAGCGATACTCTTAATTTCATTTGCAAGTAGCCGTTGTAGGTAATCTGAACCGGTAATCAACAGGAAAATAGATTTAAATATGCGAAAATTGGTTACTCACGTGTTAGGACAATTCACTATTCACAATACACTCATGATATCATAACATCCAAGAGTCATTCGTATGTCAAACAAAACAACAACCATTGCATAGAATATTGAACATCTACTCAGATCACATATGCCAATTTAGGTAAAACATTATGACCACGCTGTGGAATGTTCAACACCTTTGATCGCCTACCATTGGCAGAATTGTTGAATTCATATTGACATAGTTATTACGTTGCAGATGGAGAAGTCCTTGTTTTGTTTTTTAAATAGGTACGTTGCAGACAGTTCAACAAGAATTCATAAGCTTTTACTGGGTCTAAAACCGATAGGAAATATCTTCAAAAATCCCCATTATTGCAACTATAAAAAGTAAATAAAATGTTAAATAATTGCAATAGTTAACTTTCTAAAATTGTGATTTGATTATATTTCACAGTGATAATAATGGATGAAGACCGCATGACTACGTAAGTTTAATTTTTATGTTCATTAAATCACAGCATTAGGGATTTTGCTTAGATTAAATTTAAATTGCCTGTATAAAAGCAGGACTTAATACGGTTTTCCAGTTTTCCAGTTCAATACGTAAATTTGTGGATGTTTAGAGATCATATGATCTAAAATGTAAGAAATAGGAAGTGAATGCAAAATAGTTCGATGTGATAAATATGTAACAAAATCAATTCATTGTGCATTATGTGTGTGTGTGTGTGTGTGTGAGAGAGAGAGAGAGAGAGAGAGAGAGAGAGAGAGAGAGAGAGAGAGTACTTTTTCTGTGTTTTGCAAAGAATTCGTCAAGAGTATGAAATCTTTTGTGCTCACCTGAGGTAAGAACGATTTCTGTATTCTTTGTAGGAATGAAAGACTACAACTTTGAGTGTGTTAACATTTCTGTGTTTCGGTATTTTTTTGTCCATGAATCGATCATATATCTCAATATTTTCCTGTCCCAGTGTTTGTCCATGTATTGCTTACACAATTAAATCGGTAAATATTTTCCTTTATTCATGTTTCTCTTTAGAAACAATAGTCGATAGACTAATATCTAGTGTCTCCCATATAAATCTGCACATTCTGAATACGAAATGTTAAATAACAGTTAACTTTTGAAAAAATGTCATTTGATTATATTTCACAGTGATAATCATGTTTGACCACTGCAAGACTACGTAAGTTTAATTTTTCTGTTCATAATATCACAGCATTAGGGTTATTACTAAGCTAAATCTCTATGGCTTATATAAATGTATGACGTCATACGCTTTTCAAATTTTCCAGTTCAATACGAAAATATGTGGATGTTTGGAGAATATGTGATCTAAAAGGTAAGAAATAGTAAGTGAATACAAAATAGTTTGCTTAGATAAATACGTAACAAAACCAAGTCATAGTGTCATTATGTATTTGTGTGTGTATGTATGTATGTGTGTGTGTGTGTGTGTGTGAGAGAGAGAGAGAGAGAGAGAGAGAGAGAGAGAGAGTGAGAGAGAGAGAGAGAGAGAGAGAGAGAGAGAGAGAGAGAGAGAGAGAGAGAGTACGTGCAACTGACCGTGAAACAATGAGATCCCTCCTAGGATGTTGGTTCTGGGAAGCTCCCGTTTGAATAATTCCATGCAAGCATTCGTGGGAAGTTTCAAGCATTTTAAATGTGTGCATTTCTTGAAAATACAAGCAAGATAATTGTCTGACAATGTAAATAAGTTGTCGGTTAAAAAAAGTTCATGCACTTTGAACTTTGTTAGCTGTAGGAGGTATCCGAGTGTCCTCGGAGTCCCGTTCCATGTGATTGAGGTCCAAATAGCCCTGTCCCTACATAGATTGTACCAGTACTTACATACCAGACTGACGTTTCTCAATAACTCGTACGCCCAAAGATATTTGAAAATCTCAGTATCAACTGAAGAGGAAGCTTATTAAAATGTGGACTTTTGGAAAATCGAAACATTGAATTGCGATGTCATATACAAAAGTTGATTCGGTTTTCTTTTTCCCCTCCGACTTCTCATTCCTCATTTTGCAAGTTTCAAACATGTTTATCAATAATATGATGTATATTTAGTATTTGGCTTTGATGACACAACGTAAGAGGATATGCAATAAAACAATGGGAGATATGGCTCAGGAAAACCTAGCTAATCAGTTACGTATCTCATTATTACCTGGTCTTAATACGTTGCTTGCCTAGATGTGTCTCTACAGTGTATTTGTAGCCGACATCGTTTTGATAGATGAATATAATCTTATTGCATACTCATACATTTTTTGAACATTGTATTGTTTATATTAATAGGCGCTGATTTCATCATTATTAATGTTCATTTTTTAAAATGTAGTTATGTTCAAACCTACATCGCGGATAGTGTATTAAATATCAGCAACACCAACATTAAATTCTCACAGTCAGTACGAAACCTAGGGATTACTCTAGACAGTACTCTCACATTGTTCCAACATGTCAAGAACATATGAAAGGATGCATATCTTGAATTGAGACACGTCAGTTCCATTCGTAAATATCTTTCAGTTGATGCCATTAAAACACTTATGTGCTCATTAGTACTATCAAGACCGGACTATTGTAACTCAATTCTGTCTGATTCGTCACAATATTTACTCCAGAAACTTCAAAAAGTTCAAAACACGCTGTACGGATCATCTTTAGTGTACCTCGATCAGAGTACACCTCACCACTGCTGTGTACCCTACACTGGCTATCGACTCGATACAGAATCAAACACAAAATTTGTTCTCTGTGCTATGTTTCAATGACAGACTCCAGTCCAACATGCCTATCCAGCCTCACTCATGTATATACAACAGCTAGATACTTACTCTCTTGTTCTGATAATCGTATACTCATTGTTCCCACGGTGAAAACAAAGTCACATGGACAACGTTCGTTTGCATACCAGGGCGCGGCGACATGGAACTAATTGCCCATCAAAAAAAGACACAAAGACACAGTGCTCTTAAAACTCACCTGTTTCACTGTAGGGACAAACTTAGAGACCTAATCATGTTTTGTATCTTATATGTTTTCAGCATGTTTTTGTGTTTTCCAATTTCATTGTTTTTGTCATTTGTTTTTCTGTATTGTAGTCATTCATTATTGATGGTGTAAAGCGCTTAGAGCTTCGAAAGATTAAGCGCTATACAAAGTCCTCATTATTATTATTATTATTATTATTATTATTATTATTATTATATAATGTATATTTTATAGAAATAAATAAATAAATACAATTATAATCTGCCGACAACGACTTTGCCTTGTTGTTTTGTTTCGTATTAGAGGTGACATTCAGGTGCCTAAAAAGTAATTAATTATGATACATGCTGTCTTGCCAATATATGAATCTCCTGCTACATCGACATATTCTTGTCCATTTTATGAAGTAATTAATCCTTACCACCAACCTTTCTCCCTACCCACACCTCTTCTCCATGCCCTTTCTTCAAGTTCGGATTTATCATGTGCTTATGCATATTAATTCTGGTCCATGATTAATCGGAATGTCGAGGCATATTAACAGTTCAATCACTTTTAGCATTGACTGCATAAAGATGATGTATTTTGATTTAGAATTGACGAAAAAGACGAGTTTTGTGAGGGATTTAAGTTTTGAAATTAGAGCAAAACTGACCACTGACGTTGCTTTCTACTACAATTGACTGGCAGGGGGTATGACTAAATTGCGGAAAGTGGTGAAAAGTTACGAAAAGTTACGAAAAGTTGAGAAAGTGCGAAGTTATGAAAAGCTGAGTAAAGTGCAAAAAGTTACGAAAGTAAGAAAAGTCATAAAAACGAAATATTACAAAACAAAAATGGAAGAAGAAAAAAAATACTAAAAATTAATGTAAGCTAGGACAAGAAAAGTTGCCTTGAATTGATTATTTAAGCTGATTTGTTCCCAAAAGCTATACAAATCTAAAATTATATTAACTGTTATCCACACAAAAGATTTCCTTTTTTTGATAATGTTTCATTTTTTCTAAATTTTTTAAATTAAAACAAGTAATAGCAAATATCTTCGTTATCTTCATTGATCATATTGGATTATCAGCCAGATAATTCGTATTATCTGAGCTAATTCATTAATACCTGCTGTAAGGTTCACAAAAATTCCGATGCCATGTGATTACCAGAAGATAATGCATATAAGGTTCAGGTAATACAGAATGTCATTATGATAAACTAGGATTATTTTAAGCAACTATATATTACCCGAATAAATTGGACGTAAATTTAATTCCGTTTTTAATCGATCCTCTTATTTCAGAACTCATTTTATTTAAGGTGATCAATATATGCAAGCGAAATTCACAATAATTCAATGTTCTTTATGTTAAATATATTGGTCTTAATTGTTACAAAATTCAAAGTACATATATTCATCTTTACCAGAAAGAGTTGTGGAAGACGATGCTAAATTTTCTTTTGACATAGCTGAAATCAAAATGTACCTTTTGATCATGTGGAGCATTTCCAATTAACCAAAATACGAACGGAAAACCTAAAGAAGACCTTAGTTCACTTCAAACATTACAGTCATAATAACTGGCACATGCACATCTTATTGCTACAAACCTGATATCTGCATTACGGCTTTTACAAAATAAAAAGTCAGTGTCAGAATTTAAGTATCCTATGGCTGTATAATTCTTACAAAACCTGAATGAAAAACCAAATGCTGACCTATGTCTGTGTTATTTTTCTGCCGTAATATGATCATGGATAGACGGAAAGGCGACCAGAGTTTGAATATTGGGTGATTTAAAAGGTTTTAATTTGTTCTATGTAAACTAATTCAATGTTGCATAGTTTTCATTTTACCACATTGCTTCTTTTACAAAATGCTATTAAACTCGCTGGGTAAATAATGGAATGTTTGAGTATTCGTTTCAGCTTTATGTATTAACGAGAAAGAATAACAGCTACAGTGCAAAGCTTGGATCAATGTGTACTGGTTAGAAAGTGTTTACTATGGCAAGGTTATGAGACAGGGGTCAGTGTGGAACGTATTCTTGTAATTATGCGACATGAGGAGAAAGTGTAAGCCTTGCTTTGTGCATTACATTTTGTTTTCATAGTATTGAGTAGTGGTTTATGATAAGTTATATGAATGATGATAGTAATCATTATTATTGATATATCAAAAGTATAAAGATCCAAATAGAAAAACGCGCGTAACAAAAATGAAACTTTTATTTTCACCTATAATTGGGGATATGCATGGATGCCACAAGACGTTGGATGCATAGATTGCTTTCTTTTTACGTTTCATGTTATGGGAAACGCATACCATCAAAACTTTATAAGCAATATTAAATTTATCTTCAGAAAACCGAGTGCAAAATGTAAATAAATTGTCCCCAAGACAGCGTTGATTAATTAGATCTAGTTTGTTATTGATACATTGAAATTTGATTTAATCACATTCTGATAAGTTACAAATTAAACGGCAATTTCCTGATTTCAATTATTTCGCAAGAAAGAGAACAAAGTCAGGAAGATATTATAATTAACACAAGCTCTTTGCATAAGGTTGTAAAACAGAATAACCGAAATTTTTCGTCAAAGTGTTCTAACAAAACTTATCAAACCGTCGCGTTAAATTACATTAAAGATTCTTTTAAATAGTAGAAATAACACGTAAATCTTTATAGGTGTGGATTTTAATGACGCTTTCCTTATGATATGGAGAATTTACACTCAGAAGACATTGATTAAATATGGAAGGAATTTAAAGTAAAGGTCTCCATTTTCTAAAGGGAGAGGAATAATGTTTATTCGCATGCTATCAGGGAGTTGGACAAGGGGACACTCTTTATACTGGATTATTTGTGTTATATTTATGGGACACTGAGAGACTATTGTATTTTCAGATAATTCAATAGACGTGTAAAATACATTGAATATATTCTATACATACAAGTACTACCTAAAGAATTAGCTAGCATGAATTCAAGCCAAACGAAAGCTATCATGTCTGGAAAACTTACAAATGAACAAATTTACTGTTTAAATTATCATGGTCATACTCAGGCTTTAAAGCAAAGCTTCTTTATGTATGTATGCATGTATGTATGTATGTATGTATGTATGTATGTATGTATGTATGTATGTATGTATGTATGTATGTATGTGTGTGTGTGTGTGTGTGTGTGTGTGTGTGTGTGTGTGTGTGTGTGTGTGTGTGTGGATGGATGGATGGATGGATGTATATTAAAATTGAATTAAAACTAGAAGAAACTATTCAAAAAGATTTTGTTTGAAAACAAAATAACGTGCGGAAATATTATAAAGTTTCGAGCGTAATATCATTGGATTTCTAAACAGAAACTTTGATGAAAAATATTTATCTTGAAATAATATAATGGGTCAAATTTACTTCTTAAATGTTTCGATAGCAAACTAAATATGCCTAAATTTAATGAAGCACTCATTTGGGAAGAAATTTGAGTTTTTAAATAGCTATATAAGATTAAGAATTTATTTCTTGAAACTTTCGTAAAGTTCCTATAATCTTTATTTATTACGCGTGCTATTTTTTACTTTCACTGAAAGAAGAGAAATATATCATAGGAAAGTCATCATTAGTTGTGGCATGCAAAGTAATTACTCTTCACCAGGCCTGAAGTAGCTGTGAAATCAAGAAATATATAGGATTCTATAAAACAAATCTGTATCATTATGTTCCACCATATTACCCAATCCCGATGTAAATAACTATCAAAATAATGATGTCATTCCCATGGCATGAGCCATCTAAGCCTCTCACAATGTCCCTACAGAAACCATTCAACCACTGCCAGTTAAGCCTGAGATATAAACGTTCCTTGTAATTCGGCTGGTAGGATGCAAAATCTGACGTCTGGAAATCATACATAGTTCAGACATGCAACAATTTGTGACCGTTTTGGTGATTTTTGAAATAGAATGGAATTAAATCTTTTCATGGCATTTAAAGAGTTGTGCTTAGCAATATTTGTGATAACTTTTGTAGTAGAGAAGTGTATTATAATCGACAGGCTACAAACGGCAGTATCAGCAGCTTCTAATGGGAAATTGTCTAGTTGATCATCGGCGGAAAGACGTTTATAAGACCACTTGAATTTCCGATATTAACAGAAAATTGTTTTTTCTATCCTTTGGTTTGTCTTCTAGAATATTGACTTACGATTGAATTAGAGAAAACACCAAGACAATGAATCGAAGAACATGTGTCTTCAGTGCGACTGAATTACTTCCAATATTTTGGCCAACACCATTAACGAGACAAATAGAAATGGACATCGTTTTCATTATTTCATAAATATGGAGAAACTTATTGGAGAAGACATTAGTACACCCTTACTTAATGTCACAATGGATTCACCAACAACAGGTATGAAAGGAATAAGATACAATGCAGAAAGAAAAAAACAAAAAAACGTGGATAATTATCCATATATGTATGTTAATTCCATACAAGAATATATTGATTACTGTAAAAGCTTTGCCAAATATGTTTTATTCACAAAGGTAAAAACTTAGACAACAGTGTAATGAAGCAAATAAACATTGCTATAAACAACAAAAGTGCACACAGATTATAAATATCACAGCAAATAAATCACTTGTTTGTTCATCGATAGATTCAGCATAATATTCTTAAATTCCCTCAGAAGATATATTCCGTATGAAGCTGTTTCACCTAACATTTCCAAATTCGATCATTAACAATGTATAAAACTCTATGAGTAATTCTAATTCAAATTTTACATTACTTACATTTAATTAACATTAGGAACGACTTTGCCTGCACTAAAATAATGTGATGGTCTCAATTAGGATTATTTAAGCATGCAGATCTAACGTATTCACAAATATACAACATAATTAGTGTAAATATATTCACATACTAGTTTTGTAGCTCTTCGTGGGCTTCAAAATTAAAAGATTTCATTGCATCATTTACATATTTGCTATCATCATTATTAATACCATTTCAAGATTTTGCATATTCGTTAAATAAAAGCAAATGTTTCTTCATTTTATATATAAAGGTAATGAATACATTGCATTCACGAGTGGCGAAGGCACGTGTTAAAATACTTGCGTTTTTCACCTACAAGATAAAATATATCCGTTATTCACTCAGTACCTTTTTTATGCTTAAACGTATCGGCCAGCAATAAACGGGGAATATCTCCCGTGTTTCTTGATTTTCCTTTCAATATTTCGACGTTCTTGTCGCAAGAGTTCAATGAAACCTATTCACTGCTGACATTCATGTGGTCTTTAGAAATTCTTTAATATTTTTGTCAGACAATTCATTACCTCAATTATCTTATCTTTGCTGGTTTTCGCTCAACATATGGTCTTCCTATTTGTTCCCAATTTATTTTGTGAATAATGTGTCTATTGTTGTTTGGAAGTTTATTTTTAAAAAATCTTTCAATTGGCATTTAAGTGGTCTTTTTACAATTTTGAGTACCAGCAAATTTAAACATAGTGTTTTTTACTTTTGTTTGCAAGAATAATGATTATTATTATGTTTTTTTTTTCAATTTTGAATAATTGTCTTTTGTGTCTTTGTTTAAATTTGAAAAAGTCTTTGAGGTGTTTTATTGCAAAAATTTGAAAATTACTGCTTTAGTCTTGCCTCTTGCTGGCTGGTGTAAAATGTAAATAATATTATTATAAAAATAATATTAAAAAATTATTTTAAAAAATTGGATTACTTTATTTGGTACGGATAGGTTTTTGCTATGTTTAATATAACATTGTATAATGGTTCTTTTTTGCTTTTGTTCTTTTTTGACAAAATTTATTAATTTGTGTTGTATTGTTTTGCACAACGTTTGTTCAATATAACGGCAGCTGGTTCCCGTGTTTTGGAAGATTTAATGTGGACGGATAAAAGCAATTAAAATTGATGGCTGGAAAGTCTTAGTCAGATTTCATTATCAATTTAAAATTTTGAAAATAACGAAAACTATGAATTCGTGTTTATTTTAATGGTTAACAGTGGATGGAAAAGGGCAAGTGGTAAACGAATTTTTAAGAAATTTTGTAAAAGATATGATAGGTAAAGGGGCTAAATTTTCATTTTTTTAGCGTTGGTCTCCATAAATGTTTATAAATATTGAGAGCTTATAACATCCGGCTATTTTTAAATAATGAAGGGTTGGTGGCATACGCCTTCGAGAGAAACTTATAAATGGTGGAAGGTTATAAACGTAAAAGACTGTTCAAAAGTTGAAGTGTCATATATTTGAAATAAGGAAATGGTGAATTTCACATATTGATTTACATTAATTGAAAATGGTGGTGAGTACTATGTGGTTTTGGATTTGTAAACAAATTAAAAATGGTGGAAGGGCAATTATTGGTAGCCCACGCTGTGTCTTCTGTACTACGTACATAATAAAGATCTCCCTTTATATCTCAAAATGCTTATTCTGCCTAAACAAGGTCCGTCTCAAAATATAGAAGATTCTGACGCCCCCTTGAAAATAAACACATAACGCTGTAATTAGTTCGTTTACCGTTCTTGAAGACGTTTTGAATATATTCCCCAAGGACAATTTCCAATACATGACAGATTCGATAATGTAACGAAACCAAAATCAATATACGAGATATTACAATTGTTATATTTGTTTCTAAACTTTACTGCGTCCTTTTTCTTCCTTCGGTTAGTTTAGTAAATAAACTATTAATTAGCTCCCTTGTTAGACTGGTCTTTGTACCAATAGTTTCTAATCATTCACAATGATCATCCTATAATACTATTTCAGACTGTAAATTTTGAATCGCTTTTGTAGTCTTCTAAACTTTCTGACTTCCTTGTGCTGGTTACTTTGTCCTTTAGGGGGTCGAGGTTTTCTCTTGCTGGGCTGGTGTTGCCTTCTATCCATTCTGCAATTTTGGAATGTAATATTTCGAATAGATGATTGCCTTGGAGATTTTGTGGCTGTTTCATAGATTCTAACGGATCTACGGATACGATCACGCTGTAATACCAAATCTAATATATCCAGTTCGATTAAGAACAAAAAGTCAGGATGTTGCGAGAATGCGTAACCTGAAGATAAAGAATATATTAAATGAAGTTAAAGTATTGGAAAGTAATAAGTGTGAATCTTTACCCGTCCATCTGCATGTATGTATGTATGTATCCATGTATGTATGTATGTATGTATGTATGTATGTATGTATGTATGTATGTATGTATGTATGTATGTATGTATGTATGTATGTATGTATGTATGTATGTATGTATGTTCTAAAGTATTTATTGGGGAAATGACTTTAAAAGTTTATTTCTGACAGGTAAATTAATATTTTTTAAACATGGCAATACGTAATGGTATATTGTCCAGTTTAACAGATGTATTGGTGAGATCAATGATCGTTCTAATGGGCATTCAATTTTTAAATAAGTTTTCAAGGAAAAAGTTCAACATTTTGTTTTTAACTGATAAAGAAAGTTTTAAATAGAAAAGAAGCTTCCACTTTCACCTCTATCCCGTCCATCATTCAAGATGCTTGAGAAGCTAACTTTGGTAATAGGTCATGTAATACAAGACAAAAATACATGTACTATATATAGTATATGATTGATTGGGTCGATGCGTGCATGTGATTGTAAAATATAGCTAGCACACCACACATATCAATCTCATTCCTCTGACTGAATAACATCTTATCAATGACATAGCTGATTAATTAAGTTACCAGTCACCCGTACATCCAAGCGCCTTGGCATGCTTGTCCAGTGATACACTGATACTTCGCTCAAATTTACTTATGTACAACTTCATCTCGTTGTAACTTCACTATTTGTTCTCCCGATTTCGTTAGCAATGTATATATTGAACGATATGTGTTATTGTTGTATGTCATTTTTGAAACGAAAATCGATAATATAGTCGAACTTAAGATACGATATAATTCTCAGAGCTTAAATGATAGAGAAGACGTGAAAAAACGACATGTTCAGATTGATGAAAGGTTAGTAACGAGAAGATCCACAGAGAGCGTGGCGAGTTCTGTACAAAATGTTTTGCATTGTTTAGAAATTAGCCAAATAAAAGTAAGCCTAAAATTCAAATGCATATTCTGTTGGCAAGTAAAAACTAAAAATTGGTTAACTATATTATCAACAATATTTATGTATTTGTTGGATCGCAAAAACATAAATAGCTCTGCTCACTCAAAAGCATTATCATATACATATGAATCGGTTTTGATTATGACAAAAAAATTATGAGATAAATTAGCACTGAACATTTTGCTAAAATTGGAGAGGACATTTGAGGTATTGTTACTATTTAAATTTATGTAGCTTATACAGAGGTACGTCAAGGAGCATGAGAAGTCTTGTACGAATTGTCTGATGAAAGCATGCCAGTATTCTCAACTTAATGAACCTCAATGACAATTTTAAAAAATCTTACACACTGTTGTATGTGTGGAAAGTGAAACATGTCCACGTTAAATATGTCCATATGTAGGCAGATTTCAAATACCGCAACAAGTTTAGGAACCGCAATGATTTTAAAAACACGAAAACTGTGATTTTCATATTAAACAATTTTCGAGTTCTTACAACTTTTCACTGTTCATCTGATCTAAGGAAGCGGAATAGTCTTGGAAAGAAATTATTGTAAGTACTGCTATCACAAGGCATATAGATCTTTTGTATTGATTACTTTAAATTACAATATTTTCAGACCAATCGACACACAAGTCTTTGCTGATGGATGCTACAATATTAGAGGGAAACGTAGCTTTACTGCATGTCTAGTATCTATGAATGTACTTCTACAACGCTAGAAAGGTCCTCATTTACAAGAACACAAGACCATTCGCAGAAACACATCCTCTTCTCTCTCCTATTCATCCTCCTCTGCATTCTCTTTGTTCATATTGTAACACGCCTCATAACAGCCACAGCTATCGATGCAGCTGAACCATTGTTTCCGACATATGCAACTTGTAAATTGACATCTCGTCTTGGTACAGACACATCTCGTCAAGTGGAGTCTAGACTTTGATGCTTGGATATGCGTGGTCATGACAGGAAAAGTATTCTATTTCTAATTTCGTCATATTCTTGTAGTGACGGAATCACGGGGTTTCCCGTGCTGTTATATTACAAGATAATGTCCTGGTAGTGAGCCTGGATAATTGCTTGATGGAATGAATCTTCTTTTGGTGTTAACCTTTCCGATTGTGCCTGCCTTTTTGCATAATAACTTTACATCAACTTATCTCCCTTTGAGATGTAGGATTTATCTAAATACATCTACATAAACCACTTGATAGCAGCACAAAGTATCATCTCTATGCACCGAGGGTGTGCCTGAACTTTCAAATGTAGTCATTCTGTCATAATTGGAAGTTTGAAAACCCGTCCAGAATGCAAGTTTTCTCTTTTCTGCAGCACTGCTTGTATGGTTGGCACCACTGATGACATTCACTCGCAGGGGTCTGTTGTATTCATCTGACATCCTAAAGCTATGCAAGATGTCGGTGGCTTTCTTACTTCGAGAGACTCGATGAATGGATTCTCCAACTGCTAGCTGTTATGACATTACACATGTACCATGATGCTCTGAGCTTATTTGCTGCCGACCTTCTACCGAGACAGGATGAATTTCATTATAACTTATACAAGGTTAGCTGTATGCATATTCATGTTTGAAACCGATTTGTCAGTTGATATCATTGTGTTTGACCCCTAAATGACCAACTGATAGAAGAAGTACTGCTCGCTTGTTAAATGTACCTCTGTAACATCTTTATGGGAACGTGAACAATGTCCATTTTTGTTAGCTACATTAATTGATTTTCTCAGCAAATAGTTCCACCCAAGGTGTTTCGTTTTGTGTAAGCTGTTTTAGTTTCTCCGACTGATGCCGTGATTCACCAAATTGTTAGCAGATAGGATGCATACCTTTTTAAATTGCAGTCATGCCAACTACATTTTCTCAAACAACGTTCCTTCAGTCATTTCACCACTGATTACAATTTATCAGCTGCGCATGGCTTAGACACCGATTGAGTTCTTCGATCTTAGACATACATTTGTGACGTGCATTGCTCAGCACCGCTTTGTAGTATTTAATGTCAATTGCAAGTTTATTTTATCGGTTGATCGATGTGCAGAGCCTGTTGTGGAGCTTCCTAATTGTTTCCGCTTTGCTCGACAGCTTCTTTGAGAGAACGACTTACATTTTATGTAGCAGTAACGTGAAATGGATAATACTCCGCTGTCACAGAAAAAGCATAGGTCATTGTTGTAATGAGGTAATGGAGAGCGAGCAAAAGTGCCACTTTCGGATGAGTGACTGGAAGATCATTTTCAAATGGTACTCGTAAACGCCATTCGCATCTCACGGCTTTCGTTGGCTGTACTGCACATTAATGCATGGACTGGGTCTTGATAACACATTCTGTGCCATAAAATTTTGCTTCAAGATTTTGGAGAGTGGAATAACTGAGGCATAACTTACCTTAAGATAGTCCTTATCGACATAGTGGGTACACTCTCTGATGAAGTTCAGTACTTTCACATGCGTACCAGGCTTTTCGCAGAAGTGTTAACTATCGGGCAGATCAAGCATAATGAATAGTTGGTGTTATATCTCGCCAATTATACAGCTGTCAATTATATTGGGGAACGCTAGACAATAAATTCAATTAGGATGCTTGTAAAAATAGAAAGTTAGCTTTTGTCAAAGAAAACATACAATCACACTTAACATCTAGTCGATGGCATTCGTGGAGCTCAAGCATATACTTGCCCATGCTGATTTCTGTACTTTGATTTGTATGTTGGATGATGCGTGTATTCGCATCACCACATCGTTCACCTCCAACATTCACGAAATACATAGAGGTTAAATGTCATTACAACAGTGTACACAAGATAACATATATGATTTACTCAGGTATTGGGTGTACATATTGAGAAAAAAAACAGAATCGTCACTACATGAAATCTGGAACACATATAGAACAAATGAATTAATGTACCATGTTACAATGGTATACAATAAAATGTGAAAATGCAAAAATCAAGTATTTCCTACACTGACTCATCACCAATACAAAAAGCAGATTCCCAGACTGGCAACAACAATTGTATTATTATTTGAGGTCCACTTAAGACATCAAGACTAATGTCTTGCTTTCATCGCAAAGTCCAACGTGACTGTAATAAATGGAATATGTCACTTGACTAGGCTATGTTATCGGTGCTGCTCCCACAATACACGCGAAAAACTATCACCCTCACATGCAGCAAGCGAAAACATCGGTTTATTCTTATTACATTAATGTAAGTAATAAATTCGGTCAACCTGCTTTCTAATCGAAGCTTTAATATCAAATTTAGGTGTGTATGGTGGTGTGTTTGTTTGAGAGAGACAACGAGTACCTTTTCTGCACTGTGAAAGGAATTCTCCTGGAGTTATAAACCTTTTATGCTCAACGGAAGCAAGAGCACTTTCTATACAGTTTGCTGTAAAATAAATCAAAAAGTATGATTGTGTTTATATTTTACACTCTTTCTCTTTCGGAGTTTGTTTGTCTAACCCATCCATCCACTGATCAATCATCTATGTACCCATGAATCTGCTCATTGCTTTGTTTAATTCATGCATATAGCTATTGCTTGTCTTATGAAAGTCGGTAAATAGTTTCCATTCCTTTTATTCTTTAGAAATAATGGTCAATGGACTAAAATATAGTCACCTATATAAACATACACATACTCAATATGAAATGCTATAACCATAGAATCATTGCACATACTAAATGTGACACTTTATAACCATTGGATCTGGACTATGACTTACGCATGTTCTTAGATGACAGTATATTTCTGCTGTTCCAGTACACGAAAATATTTAAATATCAGACTCAAACAAGAAGTATTGCCTTCATGAAATGTTGGAGGCTAATAAATTTTATTTTAGCATTAGTAACCAGATATTGAAATGTAGTTAAAATTGTAAGCAAACATTTAAAGGTAACGTAAAGATAAAGTAAATGTACTTGGAGATAGTCATTGTCAAAGAGCAAGGGTATCAAATTCAAACCACCCCGAGGGCCGCATGAGCACATATAGGATGGCCCAATGGCCGCACCATCTTTGTTATCTCTCATCACACCTTGTAACGCCAACTATTTTGCGAACCACATGGCCAGCTGCATGCCGTTTGCGTGCCGCGTTTCTGAGACCCCTGACATACTGGAGATATGCCGTTGAACATGCTACGAGCTACTTAGCTCTGGATGAAATTTAGGTGATAAGCAGACGCACTTTTTATCGTTTCATCATATATGTCAACACTTTGACACAAAGCAGGAAATTGTAGGAAAAAAGAGTGCGTTTTTAGCGGTAAAGATATTTGTCAAATTCTTCTAGCTAATTTCTTATGTCACTTGAAAGTGATGTAGTATTCGTAGATGCCAAATGGCGATTAGGGCCGCATACAAGACCATTTATAAGATAAGAGAATATATAGGGGGACAAAGGAGAACACGAGCGACAAATGTGAAATACCATTATGTTGCTATAATGCACAAAATTAGTCGTGTGTCGTCAAAATGACGCTTTTAGGTAAAATTAGGAAGACAATGAGAAGTTAATATAAATGGCAAATAAAGCATAGAAACATTAATATGAGGCTGCCATGTTGACATTTTTACAGAGACATGGGGGAATTTAAAGCTACAACTGCATAAACTGACAATGTCTTTGATTGACGCACAATACATAGTAACACATAGTATTACATATCTGCATCCACATCTACTAATCAATATCCATGGATAATAGCCAATATACAATGTTACTCACCAGCACCAATGCCTACTAATCAACACCCACAGATTGACTGACCAACAAATATACTAACTCGCTAGAAATGATGCAAAAGGATAATAAGTTGTAAGAATGTTCACGCACAGTCGCACAATACTTAACTACTAATATCATAAAAAGAGTAGGATATTAAATTTATTTGCGAAAGAAAAGTCCATAGACAAAAGTAACACAAACATAAAACGCACACATACATAACAATAAAGACTTGCGATATTGGATTAATATCTCTGTACCTGATCAATTTGGATGGCCCTGAAAATGGCAGATGTGGTTAACGAAATTGTTAACAATAACCAAACTTGTACAAGTCTCTTCGTCACAAGCTTATCTGGATCATAGATTCGTATAATAACACTCTTTTGAGACAAACTTGTCTCTCATCATAAATTATATTATATTGACAGAAATGGCTACATGTGTCCATTCTCGGGCAGTTGCACTAATAGACTGTTGGAATCCAGGAACACATTTGAGATGGCGCTAGTGCTTTCTACACTTATCTTCGACGCCTTCCCTTATGTTGAGAACTGATGACACAAAAAGCAATCGAGTCTCTATATATAGTATAAAAGCAGATCGAAACTTATTTTGAAGATTCAACCAATCAGAATGAATGTGACATAATTCAACTGAATTATTAATCAAAACCAGTTACAGTTCCAAAATTTCTATGCCACCACGACAGAAGTCACCCGAGACGACAAGACATTGTGTATCAGCTTTTGAACCTAACTTTGCATAGAAGCATTTTGTGAAAAATCAATGGGTTTTGTTTGAATGCATTTAATTATTAGGAACAAAAATAAAGAAGACTATGCAGAAGGATACTGCATGTAAGGATTTGTTTTTTTCCACTCCAGATCAAGGCCCCAATAAAGGACATTTCCGATCTATACAATTAGGCCAAATCCGTGTTGAACTTCAGTTTTCAGTCATGATCTTGTAATCCGAATTTGATGATACCCTTGCAATCAACAGTATGAGAGAAGTGGTCCTATACTACTAAGAAAAAGACAGAAACTAAACTATGCGCATCGATGAAGATGACGTTTTACCTTTATTACAGGAACAAAAGCTGCTACACACCCGACTCCAAGCAGAGAGATGAGGAAAAAGCCGTTTGGATGTCACGATAGCCAGACGAAGAATTATCCTGTGTCTGATATTTTGCTTGGCACTGGCCTAAACGAAACTTGCACGTCTGCCTACTCCTGGGCAGAGAACATATTTACGGTTGCCAAGCGGTGACCCGTATACAAAACAAAACAACCAATGTTTGATGATGACTCAAGACGATTGTTGGAATGTTACCTGGAAAAAACATGGATGGTCATCCCGGAAGAGACAATCTTCAAAGAGGGATGTAAACACTACAGAGACTCGGCGACATTTACTTCCCTTGAGACGAAACAAGTCGAAATACTTGTAACAGTTTGCAGGCCCGCACCTAGAGGGGTGGGGTGGGGGGCAACCAAGGCACTTTCAGGGGCCCGAGCTAGATAGGCACATATACGCACATATTTGAAACACGAAAGGGGCCAGAACTCTGTCAGCTGCCTGGGGCCCAGAATTTCCTAGGTGCGGGCCTGCAGTTTGGCCAAAATTCCCGTTCATCGATGTACTTGTTAAACGCGACTTTTAGTTTCACCTCCCTTTCTCCCCCAAAAAAAGTAAAAAAACGAAACGTGGTCCTAAGCTCAGACCATCAGGGCTGACCGCTCAAGGCAGCAAGATTGATTTAGAAATTGTATAACTTCCAAAAAACCCTACTGAACATATAAGGTGGTCAAAAGCCAACACCAGCAGTGTCAGATGCACAAGGTGACAGTCTTGGTAAGGAGAGATCGCTCACAACCTTTAGATACGCGCCACAACTTATCAAACACATGGTTATCATAAGACCACACCATCAGGGTTCATTGCATACTGCAGTAATCGATTAACTGCAATAGTCACGTAGATAAATAAATAATAAGGCTACTCACAATACCATTCCAGTTCTATATTGATCGACTATTAATAGTCATTGTAACAACTTTAAATTAAAAACTATAAACTCACACAAACATATGATGACACACCATTTCAGACCTGGCAAAGTTGAAGTGCTCAAAGTCCCAAGAGGGTTATCTAGAGGTAAATATTTTGCCCGCTTTGAGTTTGAGGGATTTGATTTAGGTTCAACATAAAGTACAGTCACTGTAATGCCTTTTGATTAAAACCAATGCAAATATATATTTCTAAACCCTTCTATTTGCCATGAGTCAGAAATCAGATTAACCTTAAACAAGAGATCTAACTAAAGAAATATTTTTTTTGTAATAATCCAGACACAACATAAAAACCTATTCGCGCTATATTATAACCTCTGTCATATGACAATCGATATACATGAAAAGGGTAAGTAAAATTACAACTAGACAATTAAATTGCATAGAGCTATTTAGAGACCTACAAACACAGCAATTTAAATACTGTAACCATACAGTTAGAAGCTATAGCTATATTGTATAATCTGCACATGCATTCACTTAGCGTAAACGAACGCCTTCTAATAATAATAATAATAATAATAATAATGAGGACTTTGTATAGCGCCTAATCTTTGGAAGCTCTAAGCGCTTTACAAGGGCACCCCGACAAAAACAGCGCATGACAATAATCCGTTGACAAAAGAGCGCCGACAAATGAGCGCAACACAAAAGAGTTCAACACAAAAGGAGCGCCGACGAAAGAGAGCAAGTCAACATAGCGAAAATAATATCAGTAATTGAAAGTCTTAAATGATTAAAATGAAGTGTATTACATTGTAAATTAGAATTCACTTCTGCATACATTAGGTAATGTTTAACTAAAATAAAGGAATGAATAGCACTATTTTCCCCTTCTGTGACTCGATATTTTCCATGTAAATTTTTCCTACAACTTTTATACTGTAATTTAGTAAATTGTTTAAAACTGCAGAACATGGTGAACTTAAAAAGGAAATTTTAACTATATATACACATGTCCAACAGATTCTATAAAATGTTCTTTCATCTCGTTGCCGATTTACTTATCATTTCAAACGTAATAATGAATAAAGGTTACAATGACGGACAAATGTGACTATTTAACTATGACACCATAATTACCGTCTGATTTAGAGTTTAAATTTCGGTGATTTAAAAGGTTTTAAGTTGTTATGTGTAAACTATGGCAAAGTTTGTGACAGTGGTGTGTGTGTGTGTGTGTGTGTGTGTGGAACCTATTCTTGTAATTATGCGACACAAGGAGAATGTTTAAGCCTTCCGTTGTGCATTAAGTGTTGCTTACAAAGTATTAAGTAGTGGATGATGATAATTCGGATGAATGATGACGGTAACGTTTATTATTGCTGTATCATTATCAAAAATATACTTACCAAAATAACACACTTGAAAACGTTTTCTGTTTTTCACGTATATTGAGTGTATGCATGAATCGCACATGATATTGGATGCATGCGTTTGTTTCTTCTTGCGTTTCATATTATGACAAATGTATACCATCAAAACGTTAAAATCAATGTTGAATTTGTCTTTAGAAACGCGCGTGCAAAATTTAAATTCATCGTCCTCATAACAACGTTGATTAATAAGTTAAATAGGAATACATTAAAATCTGATATAACACATTGTGATATTATGTTACGAATTAAACGGCAATTCCTTAATTTCGATTATACGCCAAGAAGAGAAACAATTAGGGATTATATTACAATTATCACAAGATCTTTGCAAAAAGGTTCTCAGACTCTAAATAATAAAAGTCAAAAAATACTTGAAGGAACATATTTTGTCAAGATATTGTACTTTGGATATTTAAGCGCAAAGTGATATTCATCTACAAGATAATTACAAAACCACGTATATTACATAGGCTTTCTTAACGCTACCTAAATAAACTACGATAGGGCACTGGAAACTTTAAACGTAGAATTATAACAAGCACTATACAAAGTATTCAAACTATGTAATATTGACGACACAAGCGATTTGTTATCATGTTATAAAATCATAGTTTTGTCATTTAAATTAAATCTCCATTCAAATATTGCTGCAAACTATGTCCACATATGTTTCAATATAATATAAAACATTGGTTCGTTAACCATACCTGAGTTTCCCAACAATCACAGTGATCACTCCAAGTTAGCTATACATTCTAACACTGTTCTGGGAGTTTATTGAGCATGTTACAGTGATTTAGCGAGTATTTAGTGCACTACTGTTATTTGTCTGCAAAATAAATTTGTGATTCCTCGTAATACTTACCATGCATACGTGCAGGGATCGAATCTGAAACACAGAGCAACCCAACTTCTACTTCAACATAACAATTGAGATGAATGTAGACCCACTCCTGCTTGATTCAGATGTCTCCCATAACTGACAAAAATTGCACATTTTAACTTGACTTTCCCAGCAGTCATAATGAGCACTCTAAGTCACTTATAAACTCTAGCCTTATTTTGGATTATTATTAGACCTGTTACAAAAGATTTATCGATTATTTGTTGCAACTATGAAATAATATCTACAAAAGCAAATGGTGACACTACCAAATACATACCATATTTTATAGCACGGATGAAATCTGAATCTAATACACGGATCGACCGAAACTCTACATCAACATAGCGAATGAGATGACCATTAAGTATTGAGATATAATTTAAATATTAGCTATAACCTATATTAATGACAATTTTCTAATTTAGAAATAGGCAATTAGTATAAATATATTAGTATCAAAGTGTATTGAAACCTGAAATATTAAATAGCTAGATGATGAAAACTGAACAAAGACAAGGCTTAAATATAATTAATTTACCTCATATTCGTAAATGTAAATTATCGTCACCCACGCTTAATTAAACCCATAGCATACGATGTGGTACAATATGGAACGATATATACGGAAACAAATTGTAAAGCCTCCTAATGCTTACCATCGTGAGAAAGCTCTCCGAGACGATCTAAAACCGAGAACACAGAAATTACCTTAACTTTAACACAGCGATTTAACTGAACGTTGACGGTTGAGAACGAATTAAAATAATTCATATTTTCTATGTTATTTTTAACGACTATGCATGTCCCATTTTCAAACGAAACAGATTATTGGGAAATTTTCTAAATTAACAATGAGCAAGGATATGGACAAACACATCACTGCTTCTAAGGTTATTTTAAATCTGAAACACAACATTAATGAAATTACCTTACATAGTGATCGAGATGAAATTAACTGTAAAGAATGAATTAATCTCATTTATATGCCTTGTATTTTTAGCAACTATGCTAATTTCCTTCACCAATCTCTGATTAAGTCAAACATCTACCATAACAAACAAAAATATAGTAAATTTTACCTTTATTTTCCTAACATTCACAGTAATCACTCGAAGTTGAATCTACAGTGTAGCCTTGTTTTAAATGGCTCTAATTATCCCGGTTGCCAGGATTTAACGATTACATAATGACATATACCAAAAAGTATTGTCACACATCCTAATACTCACGATTATTACGGAAGATACCTGAATCATAGAAGAGTTAAAATTACACCTTGATCAATAAACACAAATCACTTACAATTCATATACACTATCGAGATATAATAATACAATTCATATACACTATCGAGATATAATTAATATAGTTCAAATACATTATTGATATATAATAATACAATTCATCTACACTATCGAGATATACGTAATACAGTTAATATACACTATTGAGTATAATAATACAGTATATATACACTATCGAGATATACGTAATACAGTATATATACAGTATCGAGATATAATAATACAATTTATAGACACTATTGAGATATACGTAATACAGTTAATATACACTATCGAGATATAATAATACAGTATATATATACACTATCGAGATATACGTAATACAGTATATATATATATATATATATATATATATATATATATATATATATATATATATATATATATATACACACACACTATCGAGATATATTTTTTTCATATATACTATTGAGATATAATTAATATAATGTGTATACCATATATGAATTGTATCGACTTTGAAGTTTCCATTTCTATATACTCAAGGCTAAAGAATTTTCTTGTTTCGAAATAAGAAAGCATATGCACAAATATATTAACGAATCAATTTTATTAAAAAATGAAAAATGTTTATGTATTACATATGTACATATATCCGTACGTTCGTAATTAAGACCATATGTTGTATGCATGTGCTTATATTCATTGATAAAATACTAGCAATGCTTTACTTGTTTACAGAATCAAAACAAATCAATGATTTTGGTCAGATACACAAAAAAACCTGTGTTTGGACAAGGTCGGCTACAAAATTAAACTTTACATAAACAACAGCGTATTTTGAAATAAATAAACCTAACAAACAAACAATAAAAATTAAATAAACATAAATTTATGTATTTATGGTTGTTGGACAGGAGTTTATATTTTACGAGACAACACAAATATAATCGCAGAAATTATTTAGGAACCCCGTATTACAGTAAATTGAATATCGGGCATCAGGTAGTCATGCTTTCAAATGCCACTTTTGATTTCGAGACGTCCGGAAGATACAGTGTGTTGTTTTACTAGCTTTTGTCTACTCTACTTTCAGTACTTTACAACAGCAATACAAACTTTTCTGTATGTATTAAAAAATAATTAAATGGTCTATAACTATCAATTTCAGCCTTTTATTTGATCTTGATTGTTCCGTTTCTTACCATATGGTTTCAAATGTATCATGTTATGTAACCTATACAGAAAAGCGAAGAATATAAACTTTACATATAAATAATGAACGAATGAGAGCATCTACTCTTTCGTCTCATTTTCATTCAAACTAGATTCACGAAGCAGAAAGCTACTACTGTTAATCGGTCTTTAATTATGTACGCGTATGCAAAGTGAGATATGGAGTTTTTGCCTGATATGATGTGTATTACAACCTGAGTAAAATATAGATTTTGTAATGTCATTATATACCTGAACATGTGTGCTATCAAGATTTTAAGAGGTACTCAAGGGAGAATAGTCCTTGACTAATGAGTCACCCTCTACAAATAAAGCATTATTATTATTATTATTATTATTATTATTATTATTATTATTATTATTATTATTATTATTCAGTGACTAGTTCAAGCATATATGAAATCACAACTTCGTAATAAAATAGGGACACTTACAAATACTTACGTTTAACGTCCGCCGAGAAAGGTTTGATCAATAATTAAAATTTTATGTTTTGAACTGAGGTGAGGTATGAAGCGAGAACACAATGCGTAGACTGAATGGTATTTAAGCTTGCACAATTACCTATGATTCTCGTACAACTTTGAAATTTGAGAAGCGAACAAGTTTTATTCTCATCATTAGACTTTACATCAATATCGGACAGGCGATACAACCATTCGTTCATCAGATTAAATTAATTTCAGACTGTTGCCAATATTATACAAATCTCTCTCTCTCTCTCTCTCTCTCTCTCTCTCTCTCTCTCTCTCTCCACCATCCATTTCCGTCACGACTTAATTATAAAAATATAAAATATATATGTATGTATGTATGTATGTATGTATGTATGTATGTATGTATGTATGTATGTATGTATGTATGTATGTATGTATGTATGTATGTCTGTCTGTCTGTCTGTCTGTATGTATGTATTTATGTAGTATCGTGTACGTTAGTGTAGAATTATATATATTCTATATATATATATATATATATATATATATATATATATATATATATATATATATATATATATATATATATAATTCCAATTTTTATGAATTAAACGAATTTCCTGTAATATGATTGGATGTAAACGGTCACGTGATGTTAATCAGGAATTGTTTACACTTCGATAAATTCTGGGACTACTTTCGGTTTGGCTGTAGTCAATTTCTTCGTGTGATTCTGTACAGGTTATGTATTACGGGGCGGTGTGAAACGCCGAATGAAAGGTAACTACGCGCTACGTAAATTCGAATGCATTATTGATGGAATAAGTTAATTTGACGATAGAAATGATGAAATTGGAATTATAAGGATTAAATGATCATGGTTGGGTATTTATTGATGTGTAAATTTTACCTAATCACTCACAAAGTTAACATAAAGTCCTTCGGACTTTTTTTACTTTGTGAGTGATTAGGCAAAATTTACACATCAATAAATACCCAACCATGATCATTTAATCCTATAATAAATGTTATATTGACTTGATGAAAAAGTGTATCGCTGACGCTGTAAATGAATGTTGCGGGTGGGGGATAAAGTCGAGTATCGGACGAATGTTTATGATCAACAGTAAAAACGTACCATTACACAATCAAAGCCGTTAAAAACCGTGATCGAGAGTCGCAGCTATAGACCTTACCAATGGTGAGAGGAAACTCGGATTAGATTGAGACGTTCTAAAGTAGTCGATTGGAGTCAGTTCTTATTGATTCCTAGGTTGCTGGCTTAGCATAATTAGATCTGTTTCTCATTTGATTGTACTTAATCTACGGCCTATATACTGTAGATTTTGTATATTACTCGAACTTTGTGTTTCGTTATGTTGACGTTTGTGTACTTATCTCGTATACACCAGTCTTTCACTGTTGTTTGTTAGTTTTTCTGTAAAATTTATTATTCCCATAAGATTATATTGCTTCATCCATTGCTTTTAAAAAGACTGTGTGTGTGTGTGTGTGTATGTGTGTGTTTAGATTACAATACAATTTTAAAGGTTTTGTTTCTTATTAAAATCTGTTAGACATCCTAGCAATCATTAAATCAGTTTGTAATATGCAAATATCAAGTTAAATTGAAGAATTACTCCAAAGAACTATAGTTATTACTACTGAATGCATATCTGAGATAATTTTTAAAATAAAATATACAGCTTCATTACAAACTTCAATTTTTGCGAACTTCATGTCAACTCAAAGTGATTTCGTTGTAATGTTTCTTCAAAGTTCAAATTTTAAGGCCTCGTTGAAGGTGGTCAAAATATTGGATCACTGTATGTTCCTCGGTTAGTACCAATTCTTTAGATCAGAAAAGGTCACGGGAGAGTGTGAACTTTGTTGCATCTTTTATAGGGCAGATGCATACTCAGCACCAGTACCTAGCACAATGATGACGAACGCTGGTAACGACATGCTGCAGTCAGAGGTAGCAAAATTGAGAACTTTCAATTTATAAGGCCTATAGCTACGACTCTTGCTCACGTTCTTTAACGGCGGGGATTATGTTATGATCCGTTTTTTGCTGTTGATCATAAACATACGTATGGTAATGCTTATATTACATCTTGAATGCTAGGGGTGATTGAATGAGTCCTTAAAATGCTTTCCAGATTTTTAACAGAAAAAGAATCTTTCTTCAGGCGGACAACCTCGAAAACCCTATTTTACGCCAAATTGTAACCTTTCTTTACAGTAAATTAATATAACAGGATCCCACCCACCCACCCACCCCAATGTACCCAAGCAAATCCGAACGTTCTAACAGAATTGTTTCAACTGAGCAATGTGCTACCAGTAAGAAAATGAACAATGAAAATGTAAAGTTATGTAAAAAAGAAATATTAAAAAAGACTAAAAACATCCATGCACAAGTTGCAAGATATGCTGACAATGATATCTTTGTTCCAATGAACAAAAAGTACCGAGTAGCAAACGTTACTGTAATATTACAAATTAGACTAAAAGAACTTAAACGGTTCTGTTTCAAAGATGAAGAACAAAAAATGGACATATTTTAAGCATATTAGTAATTCCATAACTGTGTAATTACTATACAATTTGAAACCAAATGTGGATTTACAACGGAGTTAACTTTCCGAGGGAAGATGATCAGGGGTTAGAGGGTGGGTAGAGTGGGAGTGGTAATGGTTTGTGGGATTGACGATAAAGTGATCCAGACTGAGCGAATGTTCAACAAAGGTTCGCACATTTTTTGAAACTCTGATTAATTAATATGCAAAGGCTCTAATGACTTTGGCAAGACTTATATTTCATTCTGTGTTGGCTTTGATATGACCAATGTTTCATAATATGCTGGCTTTAATATGACCACTATTCCATACTATGTTGGCTTTGACATTACCCCTATTCCGCACTATGTTGACTTTGATATGACCCCTACTCCTTAGAATGGTCTTCACCAACTTGCCACATTGGAATCTTTTCAAGAGTAGTTTTAATATAAATGGCATTGATTGATGCGTTTTTGAAATGATGAATATATTGTGAATCGGAGTTTACATTTCATATGATTTAGCTGGTTTTAAATTGTTCGCATGTAAACAAATTGATACAACGTTGCATAGTTCACATTTCGCCTTGTTTGTTTTACTTTTACAAATTGCTGCCAAACTATCTAGGTAAACAAAATGTATTAAACATCACATTCGTAAAAACTTCTCTAATTCCAATGTTCGGATATTCATTTAAGCTTTATATACAAACGAAATAGAATAACAGATATGATGAGAAGCTTTAATCAAAGTTTTGTGATTAGAATTTATTAAATATGCCAAGTTTATGACAAGTGGTTAAATGACATTGGCTCCGATATATGAATATGCGACTGTATCCTGGTAAACATGCGAATCTTGAATGATGGTTCAAAATTTCGGTACACATTACGAACTGGTTACGATGTATTAATTAGTTAATCATAATAATTCAGATCAATCATGATTTATTAGTGATGTATAATCCTTAAAAGTATAGATGAGGCAACTAGAAGTACGCAGGTATAAAGAACTGAACACAATTTTTTTCAGTATTTTAGGATACATCTGTGGATTGCACAAGGCGTAGGATGCATGCGTTTGTTCTTCTTGCGAATTGTGTAAAAAAAATGAAAAGACTTGTATATGACAGAAATAGGAGAAAATCCTCTCTAAATTTGTAAATGAAAGTGTTCCCGTCAATATAAATGTGTATTGCAACAAGAACAATACCATGTATCTTTTGAAAATAACTAGCAAAATAATTTTCCACATAATGAAATTACCAAGACCGATTTTGTTTTCTTGATACATTGAAATCTATTACAAACGTATTCTGATATTTTGTACAATTTACACAATGATTCCCAGACGTGCAATCATCTCGCTAGGGATAGAACGAAATATTGGGCAATATTATAATTGTCACAGGATCTTTGCAAAAGGTTGTAAGAATTTGATTAATTTTCATGAATGAAAATATTTTTGAACTATATCATATTTTGTGAAGTTACAGTATATTGTACAGTTAAGAATAAAGTAATATTCGTCTTCAGCATCTGTACCAAGAGAAAAAAAGATTTTAAATCTATTTATATATTTAAACCTACTTAAATTAGCCATGACTTCGATATTTTCACTCTTAAACATGTTAAACATAAAAACGTGCAATATGCAAATTAAGCGCACTATCTATATAATACTAACTGCATCAACTATAATATCCTATTATAAAATGGTAACTTTTATATTGAATTGTTTTCATTAAATTATTGCAAAATATATCTCCAGATCTCTGAATTCCATGAATAACGTGCCCTGGGCAAACACTCATGGTTTTCACAACATTCACATTGATTATTCAATAATACATTTGAGCATTTTTATCGAATTCAGTTGGTTCAAGTATTACAGAAAATTGATCGACTTACAATTGCACATATATAATGGTATATGTGAAAAGCAAATTGTAACACTTCATAATATTTACCAATAAATTGGAGAAAATGCTCATCTGAAAAGTAGAAAAGCAGGAATTATCTTTTTCACGACACAGCGACTAAGCCGAATGCTGGCTATATAGAAACAATAAATCTTATTCATAGATTTTACTTTATATTTATCGATTTTGTATTTCCCATTTCGGTATCAATGAAAATTTTATAACATAACGCAGACTTTAAATGTTCTTATATATTTAAATCCTGCCTAAATTACCCATGACTGTGATATTATCACTCTTAAACATAAAAACGGGCAATATGCAAAGTAAGGACACTATCTATGTAATACTAACTGCATCAACTATAATATCCTGTAATAAAATGGTTATTTTTGTATTGAATTGTTTTCTTTAAGTTATTGCAAAATATATCACCAGATCTCTGGTTGCCATCAATAACGTACCCAGGACAACCACTCATGGTTTTCACAACATTCACACTGATTATTCAATAATAAAGTTTAACATTTTTATGAAATTAAATTAGTTGATGTATTACAGAAAATGCGTCGAGTATTCATTGCAGATATGTAATGGTATCTGTGAAGAAAAACATTGTAACACTCCATAATGCTTACCTAGTCTTCTGCGATTCGTTTCATCTGAAAGATAAAAAAATGCAGAAATTACCTCCCTTCGACACAGCGACTGAGCTGAAAGTTGGCTACATAGAAAGAATCATTATTATTCATAGATCTTACATTACATTTATCGATTTTGTATTTCCCATTTCAGTATCAATGAAAATTTTATAACTTAACAATAGGCTAACTAACATGTAGCTAAATGTAAAAATGCCTCAAAACAAATTTCAATCTGAAACATAAAATTGCCAAAATTACCCCAGAAAACCAATTTAGATGAACATTGATAAACAAAAACAATGATTATTCCAAATCAGAACTTAGAGGTATGTACATGGAGGCACAAATCTCCTTTGAAACAATGTAGATTAGATTAATTTCTTGTATATGATGACATTTGTATTAATACAACAGACGCACGTTTCATACCAGGGTATGGGACTGATCATTCAGCTATTATTTTGAGTGTCCAAGAGGGGGAAATAAATTGGAAATTTAATGATCAAATGTTTAGGGATGATAATTATATTGACTTGGTGAAGAAAGTAACTCTGACGCTGAAAATGAATATCACGAGGGGGAGGGGGCTAAAGCCAACAATCTACATATTTTTCTTTCCTGCAATTAGCAAATTTTGCTTGAAATTTTGAGCATGAAAATAACATCCGAAATTATAGATTATCTTATTAGGAAATAAAAGAAACTCTGTATAACGTAAAGGAAATTGAACTGGAAATATTAGAAGTTCACTGGGAATTGTCGAATTACATACATGGGAGAGATCTGGAAAACATATAACAAAGAAAGAAGAACTAAAGGTATCTAGAACAAAATACATAGATCCAAATATATTATATTAAGATCCAAATCTCGATGGCATAAGATGGGAGAAAGAGCAAGAAATATGTTTTACATCCTGCAAAAAATAAATTATGTCAAATAAGATAATAAAAGAGATATGTGTACATGATCCGACACATTCATCAGACTAAAAATTTATCTTAGAAGTCCCATAACATTTCTACTTGGAATTATGCAAAAGGCAAAACTGCTCAGCTTGAGGCTGATGATATCAAGAAACTTAAAATATAACTTTTAGGAGAATATTAGACTTGGTCAGGAGGAAATAGAAACATCAGAGGGCCTGCTTTAATTGAATGATTACAGCATGTCTATATGAAGTAGAAAGTGCTGGCGCAAATGGATTTACGAGAGAATTATATAAATGCCACTGGAAGACAATTAGGGGATTTCTATGCTGATTAAAAAAATGATGAATATAACAGAGAAACCTAGTAGAAACATTTTTAGACACAAGGAATATTCCCGTGTCGACCAAAATAGGACCCAGACAAAAGATATTAAAAAGTGGAAACATTTGTAAACACAGAAAAGGAAATTAATCTTGACTGCAGTAAAAGGTTTAAACAATAATTTATTTTGTATGTCTTGAAAATCAGTTAAACATTAGCCAAAAACACACTGTCCAAACTGAATGATATTTAAGCTTGCACAATTTCCTATAATTCTCGTACAACTTTGAAATTAGAGAAGCGAAAAAGTTTAAATCTCATCATTAGAGTTTACATCAATATCGGACAGACGATACAACCATTTTTTCTTAGGACCAATATATTTCAGACTGTTGCCAAGATTTGACAAATCTCTCTCTCTCTCTCTCTCTCTCTCTCTCTCTCTCTCTCTCTCTCTCTCTCTCTCTCTCCTTCAGAACACCTTTGAGTAATTTATAAGATAGAAATGAAATGGGTCCCTTTCTCTATGTATGTATGTATGTATGTATGTATGTATGTATGTATGTATGTATGTATGTATGTATGTATGTATGTATATATGTATTTATGTATGTATGTATGCATCTATGTATGTATGTTAATTTGTAAGAACATATATTTTATAATATGTTCAACAAATTCCATAATTAAATGAAACTATTGAGTATAAAATGAAGTTACATTAATTGTTACTTTCGACAAGCGTGTACGTCCAATTAGATTGTCATTGACTACAGAGGTCCGATAGTCACGTGATATCGACACTCTAAGGCCCTATTGTATGCCAAATTGTAACCTTATTTGACAGAGCATCAATATAACAGGATAAAAAAACCTGCCCAGGTACCCAAGTGAATCTGAACGTTCTATCGGAAGTGTTTTATGTGAAAAATGTGCTACCCGTAAGAAAATGAACAATCAACAGTAAACTCGTGCAAAAAAAATCCAAAGAGAACTAGGAAAGAAAAACTGAAACGATCCATGCACAAGTTGCAAAAGATCCGTACCGTTATGTATTTGTTCAAATGAACAGAAAGTACCGAATAGCAAACTTTATTGTAATATTGAAAATGAGACCAATACATCTTAAACGGAGAATACCAAATATGGTGCGAAGCTTTTATCAATGCTTTGTGATTAGAATTTATTAACTATGGCAAGTTTGCATCAAGCGGTTTGTTAAATGACATTGGCTCCGATATATGAATATGTGAAAATATGCTTGTAATCCTGCCGGATTCCGTTGTACATTACGTATTGGTTACAAAGTATTAATAAGTTAATTAGGATAATTCAGATTAATGAAGATCTATTATTGCTGTATCATCCTTAAAAGTCCAGACGATGCAACAAGAAAAACGTGGGTATCAAGAACTGAAAACAATTATTTCCCGTATGTTGGGAGATATCTGTGGATTGCACAAGGGGTAGGATGTATACATTTGTTCTTCTAACGTTTTTGTATTAAACAAATGAAGCAGCTTGTATATGATAGAAATAGGAGGAAAAGCTCTCTACATTTGTAAATGAGAGTGTTCCCATCAATATAAACGTGTATTTAAACAAGAATAATACCATGTATCTTTTGAAAATCACTAGCAAAATTATTTTGCCCTTTAATGGAATTACCTAGACCGATTTTGTTTTCTTGATACATTGAAATCTTTTACAAACGTATTCTGATATTTTGTACATTTTACACAATGATTCCCAGATGTGCAATCATATCGCTAGAAATATAACGAAATAATGGACAATATTATAATTGTCACAGGATTTTTGCCAAAGGTTGCAAAACTTTGATTAATTTTCATCAATGAAAATATTTGAAACTATATCATATTTTGTGAAGTTATAATATATTCTACAGTTAAGAATAAATTATTATTCGTCTTCAGCATCTGTACCGATAAATCAAAGACTTTAAATGTACTTATATATTTGAATCTTCCTAAATTAGCCATGACTGCAATATTTCTACTATCAAACATAAAAACGTGCAATATGCAAAGTTAGCACATTATCTATGTAATACTAACTGCATCATCTATAATATCCTGTTATAAAATGTTAACTTTTATATTGAATTGTTTTTATTAAATTATTGCAAAGCATATCTACAGATCTCTGAATGACATGAATAACGTGCCCTGGGCAACCACACATGGTTTTCACAACATTCACATTGATTATTCAATAATACATTTGAGCATTCTTATCAAATTCAGTTGGTTGAAGTATTACAGAAAATTCATCGACTTTTCATTGCACATATATAATGGTATATGTGAAAAGCAAATTGTAACACTTCATAATACTTACCAATTAATTGGAAAATACGTTCATCTGAAAAATAGAAAAGCAGAAGTTATCATTTTTACGACACAGCGACTAAGCTGAATGCGGGGTATATAGAAATAATAAATATTATTCATAGATCTTACATTACATTTATCGATTTTGTATTTCCCATTTCAGTATCAATGAAAATTTATAATTTAACAATAAGCTAATTAACATATAGCTAAATGTATAAATGCATCAAATGAAATTTCAGCCCGAAACATAAAATTGCCGACATTACACCAGCAAAATAATTTGGATGAACATTGATAAACAAAAATAATGATTATTCCAAATCAAAAATCAAAACTTAGAGGTATATACATGGAGGGACAAATCTCTTCTGAAACAAAGTAAATTCGATTAATTTCTTCTGTTTGATGATATTTCTATAAGTACAACTGACGCACTTTTCATACCAGGGTATGGGACTGATCATTCAGCTATTATTTTGAGTGTCCAAGGGGATGAAATAAACTGGAAGTTTAATGATCAAATGTTGATGGATAATAATTATGTTGACTTGGTGTAAACGTGTATAGCTTAGGCTAAAAATGAATATTACGAGAGGGAGTGGGCTAAAGCCAACTATCTTCGTATTCTTCCTTCCTGTCATGTTCAAATTATCTTTGAAATTTTAAAAATGAATATAAGATCCGAAACTATAAATGATCTTATTAGAAAATAAAAGAAACTCGGTATAAGATAAAGGAAATTGAACTGGAAATATTAGACTTTCCCAGGTAATTGTCGAAATCCATAGGTGGGGAAGATCTGGAAAACTTATAACAAAGAAAGAAGAACTAGAGGGATCGAGAACGAAACACATACAGGTGTGATATTAAGATCCAAAGCTCGATGGCATAATATGGGAGAAAGAGCACGAACTATGTTTTACATCTTGCAAAAAATAAATTATGTCAATAAGATAATAAAAACAAGATCTGTAGATGATCCGAAATATATATCAGACCACATATATATCTTAGAAGTCCCAAAATCTTTCTACGTAAGAATTATACAAAAGCAAAACTCCTCAGCTTGAGGCTGATGATATCAAGAAACTTAAAATATAATTTGCAAGGACAATATTAGACTTGGTCAAGAGAAAATAGAATCATCCGAGGGCCAACTTTCATTGAATAATTACAGCATGTCTATAAAACGGATGGTAAAGAAGAAACTGCTTGCTCCTATAGATTTACTACAGAATTATATAAATCCCATTGGATGACAATTAGGGGATTTCTATGCTGATTAAGAAATTATGGATATACCATAGAAAACTATTAAAAGCACTTTTAGACAGAAGCAATATTCACGTGTCCACCAAAATAACATCAAGACAGAAGATATTAAAAAGTGAAAACATTTTTCAACAAAAGTAAAGGAAATTAATATTGACTGCAGATAAAGGTTTTAACAATAATTTAATTTGTATGTCTTGAACTTCAGTTAAACATTACCCGAAAACACATTGTCCAAACTGAATGATATTTAAGCTTGTACAATTTCTTATAATCCTCGTAAGCCTTTGAAATAAGAGAAGCAAACATGTTTTGTTCTCATCATTAGAGTTACATATTAGACAAATCTATCTATCTATCTATCTATCTATCTATCTATCTATCTATCTATCTCTCTCTCTCTCTCTCTCTCTCTCTCTCTCTCTCTCTCAGCACACCTTTCAGTAATTTATAAGATAGAAATGAAATGGATGTATGTATGTATGTATGTATGTATGTATGTATGTATGTATGTATGTATGTATGTATGTATGTATGTATGTATGTATGTATGTATGTATGTTAATTTGTAAGAACATATATTTTATAATATGTTGAACATACTCCAAAGTAAAATGAAGCTTTTACGTATAAAATGAAGCTAAAATTAATTGCTACTTTCGGCAAGCGTGTAAGTCCAATTAGTGTGTCATTGACTCCATAGCTCCGATAGTCACGTAATATCGACACTACCAAGCCATACTGTATGCCAAAGTGTAACTTTCATTGACAGTGCATCAATATAACAGGATAAAAAAACAAACCTGCCCATGTACCCAAGTGAATCCGAACCTTCTCTCTGACGTGTTTTGTATGAAAAATGTGCTGCCCGTAAGAAAATGAACAATCAACAGTAAACTCATGCAAAAATAAGAACTAGGAAAGAAAAACTGAAACGATCCATGCACAAGTTGCAAGATATCTGTACCGTTATGTATTTGTTCAAATGAATAGAAAGTACCGAGTAGCAAACTTTATAGTAATATTAAAAATGAGACCAATACAACTTAAACGGAGAATAACAGATATGGTACGAAGCTTTTATCAAAGTTTTGTGATTAGAATTTATTAACTATGGCAAGTTTGCTACAAGCGGTTTGTTAAATCACATTGGATCCGATATATGAATATGTGAAAGTATCCTCGTAATAATGCCGGATTTCGTTGTACATTACGTATTGGTTACAAGGTAATAATTAGTTAATTAGGATAATACAGATAAATGATCATTTATTATTGCTGTATCATCCTTAAAAGTCCAGATGATGCAACTACAAGTAAGTGGGTATAAAGAACTGAAAACAATTATTTCACGTTTTTGGGGTAATATTTGTGGATTGCACAAGGCGTAGGATGCATGCGTTTGTTCCTTTTGTGTTTTGGTGTTAAACAAATGAAGCAGCTTGTATATGATAGAGATTGGAGGAAAATCTCTCAACAATTGTAAATGAGAGTGTTCCCATCGATATAAATGTTTATTGGAACAAAGAACAATACCATGTATCTTTTGAAAATCACTAGCAAAATTATTTTGCCCCGTAATGGAATTACCTAGACGGATAATGTTTAATGGACAAATATAAATCTATTACAAACGTATTCTGATATTTTGTACAATTTACACAATGATTCCCATATGTGCAATCATCTCGCTAGGGATAGAACGAAATAATTGACAATATTATAATTGTCACAGGATCTTTGCAAAAGGTTGTAAGAATTTGATTAATTTTCATCAATAAAAATATTTTAAACTATATCATATTTTGTGAAGTTACAGTATATTGTACAGTTGACAATAACGTAATATTCGTCATCAGCATCTATACCAATAGAATACAGACTTTAAATGTACTTATATATTTAAATCTACCTAAATTAGACATGACTGCGATATTTTCACTGTTAAACATGAAAATGTGCAATATGCAAAGTAAGAACACTATCTGTGTAATACTAACTGCATCAACTATAATATCCTGTTATAAATGTTAACTTTTATATTGAATTGTTTTCATTAAATTATTGCAAAACATATCTACAGATCTCTGAATGACATGAATAACGTACTCTGGACAACCACTCATGTTTTTCACAACATTACATTGATTTTAGTATAATAAATTGGAGAATTTTGATTAAATTCAATTGATTGATGTATTACAAAAAATGCATCGAGTATTCATTGCACATATGTAATGGCATCTGTGAAAACAAAACTAACACTTCGTAATACCTACAATGTTTTAGGGGAGAATATACATCTGAAAGATAAAAAAGAACATATTATATTTTCTTCAACACAGCGACTGAGTTGAATGCTGGCTATATAGAAAAAATAAATATTATTCATAGATCTTACATTACATCTTGGGACTTTGTATTTCCCATTTCAGAATCAATGAAAAGTTTATAACTTAACAATGGGCTAACTAACATGTAGTTAAATGTAAAAATACATCAAAACAAATTTCAACCTGAAAAATAAAATTGCCGAAATTACCCCAGCAAACCAATTTAGATGAACGTTGATAAACAAAATCAATGATTATTCCAAATCAAAACTTAGAGGTATGGACATGGAGGTACAAATCTCCTTTGAAACAAAGTAGATTAGGCTACTTTCCAGTATCTGATGATATTTATAGGAATACAACTGACGCACGTTTCATACCAGGGTATATGACTCATCATTCAGCTATTATTTTGATTGTCCAAGAGGGGGAAACAAACTAAAAATGTAATGATCAAATGTCGAGGAATACTAATTTTATTAACTTGGTGAAAACGTTATAGCTTAGGTTGAATATTACGAGGGGTGGGGGTTAAGCAAACTATGTTCATATTTTTCTTTCCTGTAATTATCAAATTTTCTATGAAATTTTGAAAATGAAAATAAGATCCAAAACTATAGATTATCTTATTAGGAAATAAACAAAACTCGGTATAACATAAAGGAAATTGAACTGGAAATATTAGAAATTCACTGGCAATTGTCGAATTACATAGATGGGGGATATCTGGAAAACTTTTAACTAAGAAAGCAGAACTAGAGGGATCTAGAACACAATACATACAAGGTTTGATATTAAGATCCAAAGCTCGGTGGCATAAGATGAGAGAAAGAGCAAGAAATATGATTTACATCTTGCAAAAATTAAATTATGTCGATAAGATAGTAAAATAAATATATGTAGATGATCCTAAATATATATCAGGCCAAATATATATCTTAGAAGTTCCATAACGTTTCTACTTGGAATTATACGAAAGCGAAACTGCTCAGCTTGAGGCTAATGATATCAAGAAAGTTAAAATATAATTTGTAAGGACAATATTAGACTTGGTCAAGAGGACATTAAATCATCCGAGGGCCTGCTTTCATTGAATGATTACACCATGTCTATAAAACGGATGTAAAGAAGAAATTGATGGCTCCAATGGATTTACGAGAGAATTATATAAATCCCATTGGAAGACAATTAGGTTGATTTCTATGCTGATTAAGAAATTATGGATATACCATATAAAACTATTAAAATCAATTTTAGACACAAGGAATATTCACGTGTCTACCAAAAAAAGATCAAGACAGAAAATATTAAAAAGTACAAAAAATTTTAAACAAAGTAAAGGAAATTAAAATGGACTGCAGAAAAAGATTTAAACAATAATTTTTTTGTTATGTCTTGAACTTCAGTTAAACATTAATCGAAAACACACTGTCCAAACTGAATGATATTTAAGTTTGAACAGTTTCCTATAATACTGGTACAGCTTTGAACTTAGAGAAGCAAAAAACTTTTATTCTCATCATTAGAGTTACATCAATATCGGTCAGACGATATTGTCACAGAATTAGGCGAAAATTGAATTTATTTCTTCTTGAATTACAAACCAGTTTCACCATTTTTTTTTGTTTCGTCGTACATGCGTTACCTGGGGTGAATAAAGTGTTTTTCAAGGTAAGCGACGCGTAGCGATTTACATGTACATGACTAGAAATCACTTGAAGTCAGGAACATAATAATCACGGGGTGCACCGGAGTTCTGCTGTGAATTCTGCTCACCTATTTGGGGATATATAAGGCAGAATATTTCTAGAGAGATTACGAGTCAAAAGTATCTTGTCAAAGGAGAGATAGCTCGTCATTCCTTCTCCAGCCGAAAGGGTGAGTGTTAAATTTATATTTCGTTTTATTGTGAATTTTATTCAGTTTATTATTTCATGTAATGATGCATTTATTACAATGCAGATTTAAACCGTTGAATATTTGGAATTACTAGTCACTATTAGACCTTAAATGCAATAGCGTAATCTAAATTTTAGATTGTTTTAGAAACCACTATTATTAGTTTGGTTTCTTTATTGTAGCTGAATGTCGCTGAATTTCTCTGAATGTGATTGATTGCTCCAGCAAAAGGGCTGAATGTGATTGATTCTGCCGTGATTGTGCTGTTTAATTGTGCCATTTGATTGTGCGATCAAATTGAGGTGTCTGAATGTCTGTCAGAATGTCTGTCCGTCTACATTTGTATCTGGCGTAAACAGGAGGCCATGATGTCTGAGGATATCTGTCGAGATCTGTAAATATCCGGAAATCTAGAAGTCTAAATGACCGAGTGTCGGAGCTGTCTAGAGGTGTAAACATCCGGGGTAGCATCTAAGAGTTTGGGACCGGTGGTTCTAGTAGGTGCTGTATGCTGTCTCTGAATGTCTCTGAACGTCTCTGAATGTTTCTGAATGTCTCTGAATGTGATTGATTGCTCCAGCAAACCAGCAAAAAGGGCTGAATGTGATTGATTGTGCCGTGATTGTGCTGTTTAATTGTGCCATTTGATTGTGCGATCAACTTGAGGTGTCTGACTGTCTGTCAGACTGTCTGTCCGTCTTTATTTGTATCTAGCGTAAACAAGAGGTCATGATGTCTGAGGATATTTGTCGAGATGTGTAAATATCCGGAAATCTAGAAGTCTAAATGTCCGAGTTTCGGAGCTGTCTAGAGGTGTAAACATCCGGGGTAGCATCTAAGTGTTTTGGACTGGTGGTTCTAGTAGGTGCTGTATGCTGTCTGTACGTATAACTGTAGTGGATCCGTGAAGGGCAAGTGGCCGATAAAAGTATTGGGTCAACCCTAGGTATTCGGAGAGGCTGTGTGGCGATTCAACAATTGGTGAATCGTACGGTTGTACAGGGTCGAGACGCATGTGTGTTTCAATTGTGGTTACAATTGAATACATTGTTATATTTACACGTAGTTACTTTGAATCACAGTAGTATTTCAATCGATTACATGAATCTCAATAACAGTTAGTAACTTGATTAAATACATGTAGATGTTTGTACTTGTTGTCGCAATCCATACGTGCGATAGTATAGTTTGATGTTTGTATTTGTTATCGTAATTTATACGTGCGATAATATAACTTTTGTAAAGGTTCCATTTTATTTGAAACATTTGTGTAGTCCAGGAGGTTTCTTGGATCTGTGTTTATTTTGTATTAATATTTAATTTATTTTTGAATTGTGAATGGTTGTGAAGTGTAATCGTGGGTTGAACGCATGAGTTATTGTGTTGATACATCATTATTTTTCATTAATAATTTATTTCATAAATTTACATCATCTTTCACATATTGTGTTTGTGTTGTTCATTTAATCCACCAACCACTCGGTAACAATTCTGTAACAGATACAACCATTGGTTCTTCGAACCAATACATTTCAGTCTGTTGCCAAGATTAGACAAATCTCTCTCTCTCTCTCTCTCTCTCTCTCAGAACACCTTTGAGTAATTTAAAATATAGAAATGAAATGTATGTATGTATGTATGTATGTATGTATGTATGTATGTATGTATGTATGTATGTATGTATGTATGTATGTATGTATGTATGTATGTATGACTGTCTTTATTTCCTCTGATTTCATTCAGTTAATGTTTCGAAATACAAAAAAAGTTATGAACATAGTTTGTGATTAAAGTACTTACAGTACACTATATTGCAACAAAAGCAAAGAGAACGTAATATCAAAACACATGCGTGAGAGAACTCGTTGCAAACGTGTTATATACGCAACATCAATTAAGAGAGGAGAAATAATGGAATTGGAATTATTTACATTCAACTAAAACGATTTAAATTGATTATCATGTTCTCCCTCACTTAGAACATATGTGAGTTGTTTATTAGATATAAATGAATTGGGTCCATTTCCTAAATTTACTGAATAAGCATACTATGGGATATCATTTTCTAGTTCATTTGCTCTTCGGTAAATTGTGTATATTTCATCAGCCACCACACACATGAATGTCTGCCATGATTGATCATCCATAGAATCAAAGATGTCCACTCTCTTGCCCAAAAGGATATGAAGTAGGGTGTCATTGTCCTGACATAAAAGCCAGTGGGAGTCTAGGATATCGATGGCATCTATTATTTTTTCAAACATAGTGTTACGCTCGTCATTTAGGGCGTTGCAGAATAGTAACATATGCTTGGTTCTGTCTATAATCAATCTCTTGCAGAGTTTACAATTATTTTCCTTCTCTATTGTAATGGGACACATAATTAAAAAAGCAATGTTAGCGAAAGTCCAAGTTTTATTAGGAACACATTTACCAAGTTTCCAAACTGCAAGTGGTTGAAGATTAGTATGGACACTTGCATAATGTAAAAGTTCAGGTCTCATTTCAAGTTTAGATCTCCACAATGATTCTTCGCAGTAGTGAACTGCCATTTCAATATTCCTCCTCCATGCCGATTTCGGGGTAGAATATAGAGTGTTCAGGTATAGGTGGAAAAACCTGCCAAGCTGGTATTTCAAAAGAACACGATATATATCTTTAACAAACCCAAAGCTCTCGCTCTCATATATCAAGAAGTCAAGGATTCTGTGGAATATAATTTTCCATTCAAATGAACCTTTAGCTCTGCAGATTTTATTGAAGAAGCCAAGATTGATTTTATGCACATAACCCTCAATGGTCCACAGTCCAAGACTGCTAATTGTTGTTTCTGTACAAGAGCGCTGATCGAGACCTATAATTCTTCTTGCCGATTTTCTTTGACATACTTCAAGATCGTATACCTGTGACTGGCTCAAGCTGGACCACAACTCACATCCTTACGTCATTGCAGGCAGTACTATTTTTGACCATATTGTAGCACTATTAATTGGATTCATTCCACCCTTTTCAATGCCAGTCCCAACAATGGAATAGAATACTGACCTTTCTTTATCACAAGCATTTTTTACTGCAGCAGTGTTGGAAAGATATGCGGAGAGAGTAACCCCAGCGTAGGTTCTAGAAGAAACTATAGGGATCAATTTATCTCCAAGCATGAACATATATTTCTGTGTGATTTTCTTCTTCGAAAATATGACAATATTGCTTTTATCAGCATTGTACCGCAATCTCCACTTCGATGCATAGTCACTGAGGTTACGAAGTAAAACACACATACCATTAAATGACGAAGATAGCAAAGACGTGTCATCTGCTAGTAAAACACAGGGTATACTCAGAGTGCCAACTTGTATTCCAAATTTTGTAGAATCCAGCAAGGATATTAGGTCATTTATCATGACTAAGAATAGTCATGCCGATATCGTTCTTCCTTTACCTACTCCTTGATTGATAGCGTATGGTTTCGAATGATGTCCGTTGAGCAGAACATGAGCCCTAACTTCTTGAAATGAATCTCTAATTAATCTCCACAGTTTTCCGTTGATTCCGAGATGGAATAGCTTATAAAAGAGACCATCATGCCACACCGTATTGAAGGCCTTCGCATTGTCCAGGAATGCAGCATACACTTCTGATTGGCCTTCCAAATAATGGGCTATTCCTTCTTTTATAATGAAAGCTGCAGTAATGCCACTGCATTCGCTTCGAAATCCTTGTTGTAATGGGCGAGGAAAACCAATTATATCGCTGTAAAGAATTAGCCTTTTCAGCAATATGTTTTCAAAAACTTTTTGAAATACTGGAACGATTGAGATATTTCTATAGTTAGTCATATCTAGCCTATCTTTTTTCCCGCCTGTAAAGATAGATATAACATTGACAAGTTTGAAGTAATCAGGATACGTTTCCAAGGAAATTATGCTATTGTATATTTTGCACAAAATATAACTAATCGACTGACAGGCAAACATTAAATGCTCTGCACATATGTTGTCATGTCCACATGATTTATTTTTCTTCAGCTCTTACAGTATCTTCAATGTGTTTCGGTAGTATGGTTTCACACATATCCTTATCAGCTCCGTCATCAATATTTGAATCCACAATATTTTTTATTTTGTTTCTAATTTCAGCTGCAAACGATTCGTTGAAAGTAATATCTGGTATTTCAGTACTTAACATTTTAAAATGTTGGCACCACGCTTCACGAATTAAATCGGGGTCCCGTATTATTTCTCCTTCCACTTTTAGTTCAGAAATATCTTGTCTCTGCCCCTTCTTATGTAGTCTTACTATTCTGTAGAATTTCCATACATTCAGTTCTGCAGCTTTTTCCATCTCATTTAATTGTTCTTGTTCGTACTGGTATTTTGACTTGTTTAATTGGTTTCTGAAATTCATTTTGGCATTTTTGTATTCTGCATACGTTATAAATTGTGTCCCACGTGGCCTTTCATCTTTTATCCATAACAATTGTTTTCTTCTCATCTCTTTATGCAGTTCAGCCACATTAAAAAAATTCCAGTAAGGTTTTAAGTGTGGGAGGAATGTTTTTTGGGAATCATTTTATCAGCTGTGTTGCGTAAAACAGTCGCGACAGTAACAAGGGTGTTTTGTACATCCGAAATACTATTTACATATAGCTCCAATGAGTTTAGGTGCTCATTGATTTAATTTCTGTATCTCTCCTGTTGTTCTGAAGAAACCTTTTGCCAGTTAATTGTAACTGGATATCTGGAAAATGTTGATACCAGGAGTTCCTCAGGAACTAACTACTCTACTCGTGCAGGTAAATGATCAGATAAATTGAGATGATGATCATCTTCAATATTAGCACTATGAACTAAATCTATTTTGGAGGAGGGTATCAAAATGTAGGCAATCAAAGACGAGCGTTTGCCATCAGATGAGCAATATGTATATCCTGGTATTTCAGAAGGGAAAATATCAAATGTTGACATTAGATGCCTATTTGTCATGAAGGATTGTAGTATGTAACATTTACCATATTTGCTTTTTGGAATCACTGTTTTGGGTAGCTCCGCATTAAAGCCACCACAGATAATCACACAACCTTTTTGATTCTATTCATCATATAGGCATTCCACAGTTTCCATTATTTCTTTATACTCATCTAAAGAGGCGTTTGTGGAAGGAAACCACACACAGAACAGAAACAATTTAATAGCGCATAGGTTAATTTCAACTGAAATAACTCTGTCGTTCCCAATGTTATTCATTGGACGAACAGGTAATGATTTCCGATAGAAAATTGCAGTTCATCCAAACCCAGAGGGACGCTTTCTTTCCCATAGACATGAATTAATTCTGCTATCCAGTCTCGAAAAAGCCATAAAATTAATGTCAATGCTTTGAAAAAAATGTAATTGCTCTGGATATAGCCAATGTTCTTGTATATATACAATATCTACCGTATGGAGTAATGAACAAAGATAGGGCGTTCCTGTCATAATGCCTTTCGCATTCCAAGTCATTATGTTTAGAGTAGTCGTCATTCGGAAAGTAAACAAAAGCTTTTCCACATACAAGTTGAAGACAATGACTCGTTTATCTCTCATACCATTCTCTAGCTAATACAAATTCTGGCCAAAATCTCTGCTGTAAAGTTTTGGTAAGCATATTTTCCGGAACAGTGACACGAACGGTATAGGTTTCTCCCTTCATATTGGACCACTTTTTAAGAACCTTAATATTTGTGATCTGTTCTCCTCGATTGTATGCATGTCTGCGTATTACATGGTTTAACTCTTCAGGTCTATGGTTTGCTTTAATTCGAGATAACAACAACGATTTTGTTTTTGAACCCCTCTACACTCCACTGAATGTCATAGTACTTATTCGCACCTGGATTGGTTTCGAATTGTTATTGTTTGTATCATTTATGTCGTATTTTCTCAGTGTAGAATTTCTGGCATCCAATACTAGATTTTGATTAGTTTTGTTTTCTTTCTCATCAATTTTCGGTTCCAATGCTCTTCCTGTATGTGCTTCACATATTGCAGTAGAATATGTAGTGTTTGGGGTTTGTGCTACTTGAGATTGCATCAAACCTGCAGCGCGATTCTTGTAAACTGGTACCTTAGAGACGCTTACGCCGGTATTTCTTCTATATTCTTGTTGATCTGACAAAATCATCTCTCGAGATTCTAGATGATGACTATCTATTACGCCTGTATTCGGAATTGTATTTGGTGTACCAGACGCACTTGCAGTTGCGCAATAAGATCTAGTCATATTTGCATAAGAGCAAGACAGCTGCAAAAAAATCGTAAGCTGGAGCTGAATTCCACGCATCTGTGCACTTACTGTCTCAATTTGTTTGTCGTTTACCGCTTGTAGCTTTTCAATTGTCATTGCCTAACTCTTTATTACATCTGCCATTACATGTAGATCAGATTCCAAACGCAATTCCGACTCCCTTGACTTATCAATGAACGATTCAAGTCTTTTAATTGTATCATCCTTACTTTGTATCATCTCATCCAAACGAACATTTTCCTTTTTCATTCTCTTCATTTCTTCCATTTTCTTCATTTCTTCCATAATACTTGCGCACATGGCATTTAGTTCATCTTTTACAAATTGTTTCAGATCTATAAATGTTTCATATTGTAAATTGGGAATGTTGCTTTCAACTCTCTCAGCTTGACTATTATTTCCACAATCCCCGAATGATGTATTACCTCTTGACTGATCTATGTCATTCGACTGACCACTTTCTTGACTAGCTTCTTGAAGATTCTTTAAGCAACTCAGACTGTCTATTCTACTTGGTTTTGTTTTCCCGTATCTGGACATACATGCCTTTACTTCGCTTGTGTTACCATCTCCGTCAAGAAAATGAAATATTGTATATATATATATATATATATATATATATATATATATATATATATATATATATATATATATATATATATATATATATTGTCAGAACGCGATGTCCTCTCCACCAGTCTACCAGAAAGATATCCTGTATGACTGAGCCTACCAATATCGTGCAAAGAACTACGAATATGACGAAGGGACGTTATGTCAAGATTACTTGATAACTCTCGCTTGAATAACTGTTTGTCCAGTTTGCCATATTTTTCTCTTATTTCTGCAAGAATACAGCGTTCTAATTGAGAAGCGCACGGTATATCACTATCAGAATCCTGAATATCCTGGGTATCATTGACCTCCATTTTCTCATTCTATTCATATATCACTTAATCGCCTCTAATTAATAGGAAATTAGTCACTACTATATATTTAATGATGAGCATTCTGATTACTCCAACTTAAATTACAAAACTCACATACTGGAGATTATCTGCAGTTTACAAAATTCGTACAAACGGCAGTTCGCGACCCAAATGTGTTACACAAACAAAATAATAACAAATCCTTCATGTATGTATGTATGTATGTATGTATGTATGTATGTATGTATGTATGTATGTATGTATGTATGTATGTATGTATGTATGTATGTATGTATGTTTTGAAAAAATTTTCGGTAAGCGTATACGTCCACGTAGTGTGTTAGTGACCCCAGAGGTCCAATAGTCACGTAATATCGACCGTCTTAAGCCCTATTGTATGCCAAATTGTAACTTTATTTGACAGTATATCAATATAACAGGATAAAAAAACTTGCCCATGTACCCAAGTGAATCCGAACGTTCTATCTGAAGTGTTTCATATGAAAAATGTGCTGCCCGTAAAAAAATGAACAATCAACAGTAAACTCATGCAAAATACCTAACAAGAAATAGGAAAGAAAAACTGAACGATCCATTCACAAGTTGCAAGATATCCTTACCGTTATGTATTTGTTCAAATGAACAGAAAGTACCGAGTAGCAAACTTAATAGTAATATTAAAAATCAGACCAATACATATTAAACGGAGGATAAAAGATATGGTGCGGAGCTTTTATAAATGTTTTGTGATTAGAATTTATTAACTATGGCAGGTTTGCATCAAGTGGTTTATTAAATGACATTGGATCCGATCTATCAATATGTGAAAGTATGCTTGTAATCCTGCTTGATTCCGTTGTTTATTACGTATTGGTTACAAGGTATTAATTAGTTGATTAGGGTAATTCAGATAAATGATGATTTATTATTTCTGCATCATCCTTAAAAGTCCAAATAATGCAACTAGATAAACGTGGGAATCAAGAACTGAAAACAATTATTTCACGTATGTTGGGGATATCTGTGGATTGCACAAGGCGTAGGATGCATGCGATTGTTCTTCTAACGTTTTGGTATTATACACATGAAGCAGCTTGTAATGATGGAAATTGGAGGAAAAGCTCTCTACATTTATAAATGAGAGTGTTCCCATCAATATAAATGTATATTGCAAGAAGAATAAGACCATGTATCTTTTGAAAATCACTAGTAAAATTATTTTGACCCATAAAGGTATTATCTAGACCGATTTTCGTTTCTTTATTACATTGAAATCTTTTACAAACGTATTCTGATATTTTGTACATTTTACACAATGACTCCCAGATGTGCTATCGTTTCGCTAAGAAGAGAACGAAAAAATGGACAATATTATAATTGTCACAGGATATTTGCCAAAGGTTGTAAGAATTTTATTAATTTTCATCAATGAAATATTTTTAAGAATATAATATTTTGTAACGTTACAGTATATTGTACAGTTTAGAATAAAGTAATATTCGTCTTTAGCATCTGAACCAATAGAACACAGACATTAAATGTACTTATATATTTAAACCTACCTAAATTACCCATGACTGTGAAATTTTCACTCTTAAACATAACAACGGGCAATATGCAAAATAAGGACACTATCTATGTAATACTAACTGAATCAACTATAATATCATGTTATAAAATGGTAACTTTTATATTGAATTGTTTTCATTAAATTATTACAAAATATATCTCCAGATCTCTGGTTGCCATGAATAACGTACCCTGAACAACCATTCATGGTTTTCGCAACATTCACATTGATTATTCAATAATAAAGTTTAGCATTTTGAGGAAATTTAATTGGTTGATGTAGTAAAGAAAATGCATCGAGTATTCATTGCACATATGTAATGGTATGTGAGAAAAAAATTGTAACACTTCATAATGCTTACCTAGTCTTATGCGATTAATTTCATCTGAAAGATAAAAAAAATGCAGAAATTACCTCCCTTCGACACAGCGACTGAGTTGAATGCTGGCTATATAGACAGAATCAGTATCATTCATAGATTTTACATTACATTTAGCGACTTTGTATTTCCCATTTCAGTATCAATGCAAATTTTATAACTTAACAATAGGCTAACTAACATATAACTAAATGTAAAAATGCATCAAAACAAATTTCAACCTGAAACATAAAATTGCCGAATTACACCAGCAAACCAATTGATAAACAAAAACAGTGATTATTGAAATCAAAACTTAGAGGTATGTACATGGAGGCACAAATCTCCTTTGAAACAATGTAGATTAGATTACTTTCTTGTACCTGATGACATTTATATGAATACAACTTACGCACTTTTCATACCAGGGTATAGGACTGATCATTCAGCGATTATTTTCAGTGTTCAAGGGGGAGGGGGGGGAATGAACAAATGATCAAATGTTGAGGGATAATAATTACATTGACTTGGTGAAAAATATATAGCTGACGCTGAAAATGATCATTACGAGCGGGAGGGGACTAAAGCCAACTATCTTTACATTTTTCTTTCCTGTAATTATTAAATTTTCTTTGAAATTTTGAAAATGAAAATAAAACCCGAAACTATAGATTATCTTATTAGGAAATAAAAGAAACTCGGTATAACTTAAATGAAATTGAAATGGATATGATATAAATTCACTGGGAACTGTCTAATTACATGGATGGGGGAGATAACAAAGAAAGCAGAACTAGAGGGATCTAGAACAAAATACATAGGTGTTATATTAAGATCCAAATCTCGATGGCATAAGATGGGAGAAAGAGTAAGAAATATGTTTTACATCCTGCAAAAAATAAATTATGTCAAATAAGATAAAAAAAGAGAAATGTGTAGATGATCCGAAATATATATCAGACCACATAAATATCTTAAAAGTTCCATAACGTTTCTACTTGGAATTATACGAAAGCGAAACTGCTCAGCTTGAGGTTAATGATATCAAGAAAGTTAAAATATAATTTGTAAGGACAATATTAGACTTGGTCAAGAAGACATTAAATCATCCGAGGGCCTGCTTTCAATGAATGGTTACACCATGTCTATAAAACAGATGGTAAAGAAGAAAATGCTGGCTCCAATGGATTTACGAGAGAATTATATAAATCCCATTGGAAGACAATTAGGGGATTTCTATGCTGATTAAGAAATTATGGATATACCATAGAAAACTATTAAAAGCACTTTTAGACACAACGAATATTCACGTGTCCACCAAAATAACATCAAGACAGAAGATATTAAAAGTGGAAACATTTTACAACACAGTAAAGGAAATTAATATTGACTGCAGAAAAAGGTTTAAACAAAAATTTATTTTTTATGCCTTGAACTTCAATTAAACATTAACCGAAAACACACTGTCCAAACTGAATGATATTTAAGCTTGCACAATTTCCTATAATTCTCGTACAGCTTTGAAATTAGAAAAGCAAACAAATTTTATTCTCATAATTAGAGTTCCATCAATATCGGACAGACGATACAACCATTGGTTCTTAGGACCAATACATCTCAGAATGTTGCCAAGATTAGACAAATCTCTCTATCTCTCTCTCTCTCTCTCTCTCTCTCACTCTCTCTCTCTCTCTCTCTCTCTCTCTGTATGTATGTATGTATGTATGTATGTATGTATGTATGTATGTATGTATGTATGTATGTATGTATGTATGTATGTATGTATGTATGTATGTATGTATGTATGTTAATTTGTAAGAACATAAGATCTATTTCTGTATGTATGTATGTATGTATGTATGTATGTATGTATGTATGTATGTATGTATGTATGTATGTATGTATGTATGTATGTATGTATGTATGTTAATTTGTAAGAACATATACTTTATAATGTTAAACACATTCCATAGTAAATGAACTTTTACGTATAAAATGAAGCTAAAATTCATTGCTGCTTACGGCAAGCGTGTACGTCAACTTAGTGTGTCATTGACTCCTGAGGTCCGATAGTCACGTAATATCGACACTCTAAAGCCCTATTGTATGCCAAATTGTAACCTTATATGACAGAGCATCAATATAACAGGATGAATACCCTGCGCATGTATCCAAGTGAATCAGAACGTTCTGTTTGAAGTGTTTTATATGGAAAATGTGCTGCCCGTAAGAAAATGAACAATCAACAGTAAACTCGTGCAAAAAAACCAACAAGAAATAGGAAAGAAAAACTGAAACGATCCATGCACAAGTTGCAAGATATCCGTACCGTTATGTATTTGTTCAAATGAACAGAAAGTACCGAGTAGCAACCTTTATTGTAATATTAAAAATGAGACCAATACATCTTAAACGGAGAATAACAGATATGGTACGGAGCTTTTATCAAAATTTTGTGATTAGAATTTATTGACTATGGCAAATTTGCATCAAGCGGTTTGTTAAATGACATTGGCTCCGACATATGAATATGTGAAAGTATGCTTGTAGTCCTGCCGTATTCCGTTGTACATTACGTATTGGTTACAAGGTAATAATTAGTTAATTGGGATGATTCATATAAATGATCATTGAATATTGCTGTATCATCCTTGAAAGTCCAGATGATGCAACTACATGTACGTGGGTATAAAGAACTGAAAGCAATTATTTAACGTTTTTGGGGTAATATATGTGGATTGCACAAGGCGTAGGATGAATGCGTTTGTTCTTTTAGTGTTTTGGTGTTAAACAAAATGAAACAGCTTGTATATTAGAGAAATTAGAGGAAAAGCTCTCAACATTTGTAAATGGCAGTGTTTCCACCAATATAAATGTTTATTGGTACAAGAACAATACCATGTATATTTTAAAAATCACTAGCAAAATTATTTTGTCCCATAATGGAATTACCTAGACCGATTTTGTTTTCTGGACAAAAAGAAATCTATTACAAACTTATTCTGATATTTTGTACAATTTACACAATGATTCCCATATGTGCAATCATTTTCCTAGGAATGGAACGAAATAATGGACAATATTATAATTGTCACAGGATCTTTGCAAAAGGTTGTAGGAATTTGATTAATATTCATCAATGAAAATATTTTAAACTTTATCATATTTTGTGAAGTTACAGTATATTGTACAGTAAAGAAAAAATTATTATTCGTCTTCAGCATCTGTACCAATATAACACAGACTTTAAATGTACTTATATACTTAAACCTACCTAAATTACCCATGACTGCGATAGTTTCACTCTTAAACATAAAAACGTGCAATATGCAAATTAAGCGCACTATCTATATAATACTAACTGCATCAACTATAATATCCTGTTATAAAATGGTCACTTTTATATTGAATTGTTTTCATTAAATTATTGCAAAATATATCTCCAGATCTCTGCTTGCCATGAATAACGTACAATGGGCAACCACTCATGGTTTTCACAACATTCACATTGATTTTTCAATACCAAATTTGAGCATTTTTATTAAATTCAATTGCTTGATGTATAGCACAAAATGCAATGACCATTCATTGCACATATGTAATGGTATCTGTGAAACGAGAACTGTAACACTTCATAATACTTGCGTTCTATTCGGGGATATAATACACCTGAAAGATAAAAAACAGATATTACCTTTTCTTCAACACAGCGACTGAGCTGAATGTTGGCTATATGGAAACAATAAATATTATTCATAGATCTTACATTACATTTAGCGACTTTGTATTTCCCATTTTAGTATCAATGAAACGTTTATAGAATAACAATAGACTAACATGTAGCTAAATGTAAACATGCATCAAAACAAATTACAACTTGAAGCATAAAGTTACCGAAATTACCCCAGCAATCCAATTTAGATGTACACTGATAAACAAAAACAATGATGATTCCAAATCAAAACTGAGAGGTATGTACATGGAGGCACAAATCTCCTTTGAAACAATGTTGATTAGATTACTTTCTTGTATCTGATGATATTTATATGAATACAACTGACGCACGTTTCACACCAGGGTATAGGACTGATCATTGAGTTATTATTTTGAGTGTCCAAAAGGAGGAAACAAATTGGATATTTAATGATCAAATGTAGATGTATAATAATTATAAAGACTTGGTGAAAAAGTATTAGCTTAGGCTGAAAATGAATATTACGAGGGGGAGGGGGCTAAAGCCAACTATCTTCATATTCTTCCTCCCTGTAATGATCAAATTTGTTTTGAAATTTTGAAAATGGAAATAGAATCCGAAACTATAGATTATCTTGTTAGGAAATAAAAGATACTCGGTATAACTTAAAGGAAATTGAACTGGAAATATTAGCAATTCACAGGGAATTGTCGAATTACATAGGTTGGGGAGATCTGGATAACTTATCACAAAGAAAGCAGAACTATAGGGATCTAGAACAAAATAAATACAAGGTGTGATATTAAGATCCAAAGCTCGATGGCATAAGATGGGAGAAAGAGCAAGAAATATGTTTTACATCCTGCAAAAAATGAATTATGTCAAATAAGATAATAAAAGAGAAATGTGTAGATCATCCGACAAATATATCAGACCAAATATATATCTTAGAAGTCCCATAACTTTTCTACTTGGAATTATGCAAAGAGCAAAACTGCTCAGCTTGAGGCTGATGATATCAAGAAACTTAAAATATAATTTGTAAGGACAATATTATACTTGGTCAAGAGGACATAGAGTCATCCGAGGGCCAGCTTTCATTGAATTAGTACAGGATGTCTAAAAAACGGATGGTAAAGAAGAAATTGCTGGCTCCAATGGATTTACGACAAAATATATAAATCCCATTGGAAGACAATTAGGGGATTTCTATGCTGATTAAGAAATTATGGATATACCATAGTGAAATATTAAAAGCACTTTTACACACCACGAATATTCACGTGTCCACCTAAATAACATAAAGACAGAAGATATTAAAAAGTAAAAACATTTTTCAACAAAGTAAAGGAAATTAATATTGACTGCAGAAAAAGGTTTAAACAATAATTTATTTTTTATGTCTTGAACTTCAGTTAAAACATTAACCGAAAACACACTGTCCAAACTGATTGATAGTTTAGCTTGCACAATTTCCTATAATTATCGTACAGCTTTGAAATTAGAGAAGCAAACAACTTTTATTCTCATGATTAGAGTTACATCAATATCGGACAGACGATACAGCCATTGGTTCTTAGGACCAATACATTTCAGACTGCTGACAAGATTAGACACATCTCTCTCTCTCTCTCAGAACATATTTCAGCAATTTCTAAGATAGAAATGAAATGGATGTATGTATGTATGTATGTATGTATTATGTATGTATGTATGTATGTATGTATGTATGTATGTATGTATGTATGTATGTATGTATGTATGTATGTATGTATGTATGTATGTTAATTTGTAAGAACATATATTTAAAAATATGTTGAACATACTCCATAATAAAATGAAGCTTTTACGTATAAAATGAATCGAAAATTAATTGCAACCTTAGGCTAGCGTGTAGTTCCACTTAGTGTGTTATTGACTCCTGAGGTCCAATAGTCACGTAATATCGACACTCTAAAGCCCAATTGTATGCCAAATTGTAACCTTACTTGACAGTGTATCAATATAACGGGATAAAAAAACCTGCCCATGTACCCAAGTGAATCCGAATGTTCTATCAGAAGAGTTTTATATGAAAAATGTGCTGCCCGTAAGAAAATGAACAATCAACAGTAAACTCATGCAAACAAAAAAGAAATAGGTAAGAAAAACTGGAACGATCCGTGCACAAGCTGCAAAATATCCGTACCGTTATGTATTTGTTCAAATCAACAGAAAGTATCGATTAGCAAACTTTAAAGTAATATTAAAATGAGATCAATAAATCTCCAAACGGAGAATAACAGATATCGTGCGATGCTTTTATCAAAGTTTTTTGGTTAGAATGTATTAACTATGTCAACTTTGCATCAAGTGGTTTGTTGAATGACATTAGCTCCAACATATGAATATGTGAAAGTATGCTTGTAATCCTGCCGGATTCCGTTGTACATTACGTATTGGTTACAAGGTATTAATTAGTTAATTACGATAATTTAGATAAATGATGATTCATTATTACTGTATCATCCTTAAAAGTCCAGATGATGCAACTACAAGTACGTGGGCATCAAAAACTGAAAACAATTATTTCACGTGTTTGCTATAATATATGTAGATTGCACAAGGCGAAGGATCTATGCGTTTGTTCTTTTTGCGTTTTGTTGTTAAACAAATGAAACAGCGTGCAATCATTTTCCTAGGAATGGAACGAAATAATGGACAATATTATAATTGTCACATGATCTTTGCAAAAGGTTGTAAGAATTTGATTAATTTTCATCAATGAAAATATTTTAAACTTTATCATATTTTGTGAAGTTACAATATATTCTACAGTTAAGAAAAAATTAATATTCATCTTCAGCATCTGTACCAATAGAACACAGACAATAAATGTACTTATATATTTAAACCTACCTAAATTAGCCACGACTGTGATATTTTCACTCTTAAACATAAAAACGTGCAATATGCAAAGTAAGGACACTATCTATGTAATACTAATTGCATAAACTATAATATCCTGTTATAAAATGGTAACTTTTATATTGAATTGTTTTCATTAAATTATTGCAAAACATATCTCCCGATCTCTGAATGCCATGAATAACGTACCCTGGACAACCACTCAAGGATTTCACAACATTCGAATTGATTTGTCTATACTAAATTTGGGCATTTTTATTAAATTCAATTGATTGATGTATTACAGAAAATGCAACAACTATTCATTGCACATATGTAATGGTATCTGTGAAAAGAGAACTGTAACACTTCATAATACTTACGTTGTATTCGGGGAGAATATACATCTGAAAGATAAAAAAGCACATATTATATTTTCTTCAACACAGCGACTAAGCTGAATACTGGCTATATTGAAAAAATAAATATTATTCATAGATCTTACATTACATTTAGGGACTTTGTATTTCCCATTTCAGTATCAATAAAAAGTTTATAACTAAACAATAGGCTAACTAACATGTAGTTAAAAGTAAATATGTATCAAAACAAATTTCAACATGAAACATAAAATTGCCGAAATTAGACCAGCAAATAAATTCAGATGAACATTGATAAACAAAAACAAAGATTATTCCAAATCAAGACTTCGAGATATGTACATGGAGGCACAAATCTCCTTTAAAACAAAGTAGATTAGATTACTTTCTAGTATCTGATGCTATTTATATGAATACAACTGACGTACGTATCACACCAGGGTATAGGACTGATCATTCAGCTATTATTTTGAGTGTGCAAGGGGGGAAACAACCTGGAAATGTAATGATCAAATGTAGAGGCATAATAATTATATTGATATGGTGAAAAAGTTATAGATTGTCTGAAAATGATAAGTACGAGGGGGGGGGGTAAAGCCAACTACCTTCATATGCTTCCTTCCTGTAATGATCAGATTTGCTTTGGAATTTTGAAAATGAAATTAAGAAATAAAAGAAACTCGGTATAACTTAAAGGAAATTGAACTAGAAATATTAGCAATTCACAGGGAATTGTCGAATTACATAGCTGGGGGAGATCTGGAAAACTTATAACAAAGAAAGCAGAACTAGATGGATCTAGAACAAAATACATACAAGGTGTGATATTAAGATCCAAAGCTCGATGGCATCAGATGGGAGAAAGAGCACGAAATATGTTTTACATCTTGCAAAAAATATATTATGTCCGATAAGATAATAAAAGAGATATGTGTAGATCATCCGACACATATATCAGACCAAAAATAAATCTTAGAAGTCCCATAACGTTTCTACTTGGAATTATGCAAAAAGCAAAACTGTTCATCTTCAGGCTGATGATATTACCAGACTTAAAATATAATTTGTAGGGACAATATTACACTTGGTCAAGAGGAAATAGAATCATCCGAGGGCCAGCTTTCATCGAATGTTTACAGGATGTCTATAAAACGGATGGTAAAGAAGAAACTGCTTGCTCCTATAGACTTGCTACAGAATTATATAAATCCCATTGGAAGACAATTCGGGGATTTCAATGCTGATTAAGAAATTATGGATTTACCATAGAAAACTATTAAAAGCACTTTTAGGCAGAAGCAATGTTCACGTGTCCACCAAATTAAGACCAAGACAAAAGATTTTACTAATTAGAAACATTTTAAACAAAGTAAAGGAAATTAATATTGACTGCAGAGAAAGGTTTAACCAATAATATTTTTGTATGTCTTGAACTTCAGTTAAAAATTAATCGAAAACACACTGTCCAAACTAAAAGAGATTTAAGCTTGCACAATATCCTATAATTATCGTACAGCTTTGAAATTAGAGAAGCAAACAAGTTTTATTCTCATAATTAGAGTTAAATCAATATCGGACAGACGATACAACCGTTCGATCTTAGGACCAATACCTTTCAGACTGTTGCAAAATTAGATAAATCTCTCTCTCTCTCTCTCTCTCTCTCTCTCTCTCTCTCTCTCTCTCAGAACAACTTTGAGTAATTATAAGATGGAAATGAAATGGGTCCCTTTCTCTATGTATGTATGTATTTATGTATGTATTTATTCTCATAATTAGAGTTAAATCAATATCGGACAGACGATACAACCGTTCGATCTTAGGACCAATACCTTTCAGACTGTTGCAAAATTAGATAAATCTCTCTCTCTCTCTCTCTCTCTCTCTCTCTCTCTCTCTCTCTCTCTCTCAGAACAACTTTGAGTAATTATAAGATGGAAATGAAATGGGTCCCTTTCTCTATGTATGTATGTATTTATGTATGTATGTATGCATGCATCCATGTATGTAAGTATGTATGTATGTATGTATGTATGTATGTATGTATGTATGTATGTATGTATGTATGTATGTATGTATGTATGTATGTATGTATGAATGTATGTGTAGGTGTGAATGTATGTATGTATGTATGTATGTATGTATGTATGTATGTATGTATGTATGTATGTATGTATGTATGTATGTATGTATGTATGTATGTATGTATGTATGTATGTGTAGGTGTGAATGTATGAATGTATGTATGTTAATTTGTTAGAACATATATTATATAATATGTTGAACATACTCCATAATAAAATGAAGCTTCTACGTATAAAATGAAGCTAAAATAATTGCTACTTTCGGCAAGTGTGTACGTCCACTTAGTGTGTCATTGACTCCGATAGTCACGTAATATCGACACTCTAAAGCCCTACTGTATGCCAAATTGTAACCTTATTTGACAGTGTATCAATATAACAGGATAAAAAAAACTTGTCCATGTACCCAAGCGAATCCGAACGTTATATCTGAAGTGTTTTATATGAAAAATGTGCTTCCCGTACAAAAATGAACAGTAAACTCATGCAAAATACGCAACAAGAAATAGGAAAGAAAAACTGAACGATTCATGCACAAGTTGCAAGATATCCTTACCGTTATGTATTTGTTCAAATGAACAGAAAGTACCGAGTAGCAAACGTAATATTAATATTAGAAATGAGACCAATTCATCCTAATGGAGACTAACAGATATGGTGCGAAGCTTTTATCAATGTTTTATGATTAGAATTTATTAACTATGGCAAGCTTGCATCAAGTGGTTTGTGAAATGACATTGAATCCGATATATGAATATGTAAAAGTATGCTTGTAATCCTGCCGGTTTCCGTTGTACGATACGTATTGGATACAAGGTATTAATTAGTTAATTAAGATAATTCAGATAAATGATGCTTCATTATTGATGTATCATCCTTAAAAGTCCAGATCATGCAACTAGAAAAACGTGGGAATCATGAACTGAAAAAAATTATTTCACGTATGTTGGGGGACATCTGTGGATTGCTTAAGGCGTAGGATGCATGCGATTAGCCTTCTAACGTTTTGATATTAAACACATGAAGCAGCTTGTAATGATTGAAATTAGAGGAAAAGCTCTCTACATTTATAAATAAGAGTGTTCTCATCAATATAAATGTGTATTGTAAGAAGAGCAATACCATGTATCTTTTGAAAATAACTAGCAAAATTATTTTGCCCCGTAATGGAATTACCTAGACCGATTTTGGTTTCTTGATTATTTTGAAATATATTACAAACGTATTCTGATATTTTGTACATTTTACACAATGATTCCCAGACGTGCAATCATCTCGCTAGGGATAGACCGAAATAATGGACAATATTATAATTGTCACAGGATCTTTGCCAACGGTTGTAAGAATTTTATTAATTTTCATAAATAAAAATAGTTTTAAGTATATAATATTTTGTGAAGTTACAATATATTGTACAGTTCAGAATAAAGTAATACTCTTCTTCAGCATCTGTATCAATATGGCACAGACATTAAATGTACATATGTTTAAACCTACCTAAATTACCCATGACTGTGATATTATCACTCTTAAACATAAAAACGGGCAATATGCAAAGTAAGGACACTATCTATGTAAAACTAACTGCATATACTATAATATCCTGTTATAAAATGGTAGCTTTTATATTGAATTGTTTTCATTAAATTATTGCAAAATATATCTCCAGATCTCTGGTTGCTTTGAATAACGTACCATGAACAACCACTTGTGGTTTTCACAACATTCACACTGATTACTCAATATTAAAGTTTAGCATTTTGATGAAATTAAATTGGTTGATGTATTACATAAAATGTGTCGAGTATTTATTGCACATATGTAATGGTATCTACGAAAACAATTGTAACACTTCATAATGCTTACCTAGTCTTATGCGATTAATTTCATCTGAAAAATATAAAATGCAGAAATTACCTCCCATCGACACAGCGACTGAGCTGAATGCTGGCTATATAGACGGAATCAATATCATTCATAGATTTTACATTACATTTAGCGACTTTTTATTTCCCATTTCAGTATCAATGAAAATTTTATAGCTTAACAATAGGCTCACTAACATATAGCTAAATGTAAAAATGCATCAAACAAATTTCAACCCGAAACTTAATATTGCCAAAATTACACCAGCAAGCCAATGTAGATGAACATTGATACACAAAACCAATGATTATTCCAAATCAAAACTTAGAGATATATACATGGAGGCACAAATCTCCTTTGAAACAATGTATAATAGATTACTTTCTTGCATCTGATGACATTTATATGAATACAACTGACCTACTTATCACACCAGGGTATGGTACGGATCATTCAACTATTATTTTAATTGTCAAAGGATGCGAGATAAACTGGAAATTTAATGATCAAATGTTGAGGGATAATAATTATATTGACTTGGTGCAAAAATGTATAGATGACGCTGAAAATGAATATTACGAGGGGGAGAGAGCTAAAGCCAACGATCTTCATATTTTTCCTTCCTGTAATAATCAAATTCTCTTTGAAATTTTGAAAATTAAAATTAGATCTAAAACTGTAGATTATCTTATTAGGAAATAAAAGAAACTCGGTATAACTTAAAGGAAATTATACTGCAAATATTAGAAAATCACTGGGAGTTATTGTCTTACATAGATGGGGGAGATCTGGAAAACGTAGAAAGAGCAAGAAATATGTTTTACATCCTGCAAAAAATAAATAATGTCAAATAAGATAATAAAAGAGAAATGTGTAGATGATCCGTGTCATACATCAGACCAAATATATATCTTAGAAGTCCCATAACTTTTCTACTTGGAATTATGCAAAAAAGCAAAACTGCTCAGCTTGAGGCTGATGATATCAGAAACTTAAAATATAATTTATAAGGACAATATTAGACTTGGTCAGGAGGAAATAGAAACATCAGAGGGCCTGCTTTCAATGAATGGTTACACCATGTCTATAAAACGGATGGTAAAGAAGAAATTGCTGGCTCCAATGGATTTACGAGAGAATTATATAAATCCCATTGGAAGACCATTAGGGGACTTCAATGCTGATTAAAAAATTATGGATATACCATACTAAACTATTAAAAGCACTTTTAGGCAGAAGAAATATTCACGCGTCCACCAAAATGAGACCAAGACAAAAGATTTTAAAAATTGGAAAAATTTTAAAACAAAGTAAAGGAAATTAATATTGACTGCAGAAAAGGGTTTAAACAATAATTTATTTTGTATGTATTGAACTTCAGTTAAAAATTAATCGAAAACACACTGTCCAAACTGAATAATATTTAAGATTGCACAGTTTCCTATAATTCTCGTACAGCTTTGAAATTAGAGAATCAAACAAGTTGTATTCTCATAATTAGAGTTACATCAATATCGGACAGACGATACAACCATTCTTTGTTAGGAACAATACATTTCAGACTGCTGCAAAGATTAGACAAATCCCTCTCTCTCTCTCTCTCTCTCTCTCTCTCTCAGAACACCTTTGAGTAATTTATAAGAAAGAAATGAAATGGGTCCATTTATGTATGTATGTATGTATGTATGTATGTATGTATGTATGTATGTATGTATGTATGTATGTATGTATGTATGTATGTATGTATGTATGTATGTATGTATGTGTGTGTATGTAAGTATGTTAATTTGTAAGAACATATATTTTATAATGTTAAACACATTCCATAGTAAATGAATCTTTTACGTATAAAATGAAGCTAAAATTAATTGCTACTTTCGGCAAGCGTGTACGTCCTCTTAGTGTATCATTGACTCCAGAGGTCCGATAGTCACGTGATATCGACATTCTAAAGCCCTATTGTATGCCCGAGTGTAACCTTGTTTGACAGTGCATTAATATAACAGGATAAAAAAAACTTGCTCATGTACCCAAGTGAATCAGAACGTTCTATCAGAAGTGTTTTATATGAAGAGTGTGCCACACGTAAGAAAATGAACAATCAACAGTACACTCGTGCAAAACAAAGAAATCCGAAAGAAAAACTGAAACAATTCATTCACTAGTTGTAAGATATCCGTACCGTTATGTATTTGATCAAATGAACAGAAAGTACCGAGTAGCAAACTTTATTGTAATATTAAAATTCAGACCAATACATCTTAAACGGGGAATAACATATATGGTGCGAAGCTTTTACCAATGATTTGTGATTAGAATTTATTTACTATGGCAAGTTTGCATAAAGCGGTTTGTTAAATGACATTGGATCCGATATATGAATATGTGAAAGCATGCTTGTAATCCTGCCGGATTCCGTTGTATATTACGTATTGGTTACAAGGTATTAATTAGTTAATTAGGATAATGCAGATAAATGATGATTTATTATAGCTGTATCATCATTGAAAGTCCAGATAATGCAACTAGAAAAACGTGGGAATCAAGAACTGAAAACAATTATTTCCGGTATGTTGGGGATATCTGTGGATTGCACAAGGCATAGGATGCATGCGTTTGTTCTTCTAACGTTTTGGTATTAAACAAATGAAGCAGCTTGTATATGATATAAATTGGAGGAAAAGCTCTCTACATTTGTAAATGACAGTGTTCCCATCAATACCAATGTTTATTGGAACACGAACAATACCATGTATCTTTTGAAAATCACTAGCAAAATTATTTTGTCCCATAATGGAATTACCTAGACCAATTTTGTTTTCTTGATTACATTGACATCTATTACAAACGTATTCTGATATTTTGTACATTTTACATAATGATTCCCAGATGTGCAATCATCTCGCTAGGAATAGAACGAAATAATGGACAATATTATAATTGTCACAGGATCTTTGCAAAAGGTTGTAAGACTTTGATTAATTTTCATCAATGAAAATATTTTAAACTATATCATATTTTGAGATGTTACAGTATATTGTCCAGTTAAGAATAAATTAATATTCGTCTACAACATCTGTACCAATAAAACACAGCCTTTAAATGTACTTATATATTTAAATCTACCTAAATTAGCCATGACTCCAATATTTTCACTCTCAAACATAAAAACGTGCAATATGCAAAGGACACTATCTATGTAATACTAACTGCATAAACTATAATATCCTGTTATAAAATGGTAACTTTTATATTGAATAGTTTTCATTAAATTATTGCAAAATATATCTCCACATCTCTGAATGCCATGAATAACGTGCCCTGGGCAAACACTCATGGTTTTCACTACATTCACATTGATTATTTAATAATACATTTGAGCATTCTTATCAAATTTAATTGGTTGATGTATTACGGAAAATGCATTGACGTTTCATTGCACATATATAATGGTATATGTAGAGAGAAAATTGTAACACTTCATAATACGTACCAATTAATTGGATAAAACGTTCATCTGAAAAATAGAAAAGCAGAAATTATCTTTTTTACGACACAGTGACTAAGCTGAATGCTGGCTATATAGAAACAATAAATATTATTCATAGATCTTACATTACATTTATCGAGTTTGTATTTCCCATTTCAGTATCAATGAATTGTTAAACATTTAACAGTAGGCTAACTAACGTATAGCTAAATGTAAAAATGCATCAAAGGAAAGTTCATCCCGGAACATAAATTTTGCCAAAATTACACCAGCAAACTAATTTAGATGAACATTGATAAACAAAAACAATGATTATTCCTAATTAAGGCTTAGAGGTATGTACATGGAGGCACAAATCTCCTCTGAAACAACGTCAATTCGACTAATTTCTTGTGTCTGATGATATTTAAATAAGTACAACTGACGCAATTATCATACAAGGGTATAGGACTGATCATTCAGCTATTATTTTTAGTGTTCAATGGGGGGAAATAAACTGAAAATTTAATGATCAAATGTTGGGGGATAATAATTATATTGAATTGCTAAAAAAAGTGTATAGCTGTAGCTGAAAATGAATATTACGAGGGGAGGGGGCTAAAGCCAACGATCTTCATATTTTTCCTTCCTGTAATTATCAAATTTTCTTTGAAATTTTGAAAATGAAAATAAGATCCGAAACTATTGATTATCTTATTAGGAAATAAAATAAACTCGGTATAACTTAAAGTAAATTCAACTGGAAATATTACAAATTCACAGGGAATCGTCAAATGACATATCTGGCGAAGATCTGGAAAACTTATAACAAAGAAAGCAGAGCTGGAGGGATCTAGAACAAAACACATACAACGTGTGATATTAAGATCCAAATCTCGATAGCATAAGATCTGAGTAAGAGCATGAAATATGTTTTACATCTTGCAAATAATAAATTGTGTCAATAAGATAATAAAATAAATATATGTAGATGATCCGAAATATATATATATATATATATATATATATATATATATATATATATATATATATATATATATATATATATCAGGCCAAATATATATCTTAGAAATACAATAACTTCTCTACTTGGAATTATACAAAAGAAAAACTGCTCATCTTGAGGATAATGATATCAAGAAACTTACAATATAATTTGTAAGGACAATATTAGACTTATATGACAGTGCATCAATATAACAGGATAAAAAATCTGCCCATCTACTCAAGTGAATCCGAACGTTCTATTTGAGGTGTTTTAGATGAAAAATGTGCTGCCCGTAAGAAAATGAACAATCAACAGTAAACTCATGCAAAAAAGATATAGGAAAGAAAAACTGAAACGTGCCATGCACAAGTTGCAAGGTATCTATACCGTTATGTATTTTATAAAATGAACAGAAAGTACCGAGTAGTAAACTTTATTGTAATATTAAAAATGAGACCAATATATCTTAAACGGAGAATAACAGATATGGTGCGAAGCTTTTATCAAAGTTTTGTAATAAGAATTTATTAAGTATGGCAAGTTTGCTACAAGCGGTTTGTTAAATGACAAGGGATCCGACATATGAATATGTGAATGTATGCTTGTAATAATGCCGTATTCCGTTGTACATTACGTATTGGTTACAAGGTATTAATTAGTTAATTAGGATAATTCATATAAATGATATTTATTATTGCTGTATCATCCTTAAAAGTCCAGATCATGCAACTACATGTACGTGGGTATAAAGAACTGAAAGCAATTATTTAACGTTTTGGGGGTAATATATGTGGATTGCACAAGGCGTAGGATGAATGCGTTTGTTCTTTTTGCGTTTTGGTGTTAAACAAACGAAACAGCTTGTATATGATATAAATTGGAGGAAAAGATCTCAACATTTGTAAATGAGAGTGTTCCCATCAATATAAATGTTTATTGGAACACGAACAATACCATGTATCTTTTGAAAATCACTAGCAAAATTATTTTGTCCCATAATGGAATTACCAAGACCGATTTTGTTTTCTGGACAAATAGAAATCTATTACAAACGTATTCTGATATTTTGCACAATTTACACAATGATTCCCAGATGTGCAATCATTTCTTTAGGAATAGAACGAAATAATTGACAATATTATAATTGTCACAATATCTTTGCAAAAGGTTGTAAGAATTTACTTAATTTTCATCAATGAAAATATTTTAAACTAAATCATATTTTGTGAAGTTACATTATATTGTACAGTTAAGAATAAAGTAATATTCATCTTCAGCATCTGTACCAATAGAACACAGACTTAAAATGTACTTATATATTTAAGCAGCAGAGGGGGCAACAGACAAACTTTGTAGAGGCGTCAATTTGGCTAACTAATGCTCACTCGAAATCGCATAAAAAGACACCAAAGTCGTTGTTGCTCCCCCCGCCACCTCTGCTGCTATGGGGGCAAAAATATTTGATCAAGTTCGATACGATATCGTGTTTTCGGATCGGATAAATGTATAGCTATAAATCCGAGCGGGATAGCCTGAGCATCACTAAAAAAAATTCGAAATTGATTAAAGTCCATGCCACCGTCACACCAATATTGATAAATATTTTGTAATGTGTATTTTCCGATTCGTTTAAACACACATACTAAACTGCAATTTTCTCTGATTACACTTTGAATCTGTGGGTATTTTTTGAGTGACATATATCACGTCTGTGTTTTTATGTCGTCCTCGAGAAAATATTTTGGCAGGTTTTTTTAGTCGTTCCAACATTGCATCAACGGATACAACAAGATTATGAATACTTTCATCAATATCATCAATGGTTGGTGATTCCTCGATATCCGTGATAAACTCAATGATATCCTCATTGATTTCCGATTTTGCTTTCACGTTAAAATCATTTAACACCTCGTAACATCGCTGATTGTCTGCGCTATGAGCAAGCAAGTATAGTTTATCCCATTTCATCCATCTCATTATCAAATTAAGTAGTAGCAGTGTCTTGCCACTTCCAGATGGTCCGATTATACTAATGCGAATATCATTCGATAGCGCTGCATGATGCTTAACTGGTTCTTGTGTTTTTGTTTAAGAAAAATCAATTACATTCATGTTATTATCAATAGATTATGGACCTATATTGTGTGAAATTTAAGAAGCGTACTGGCACAAACGACTTGACGATTACAACTAAAAATAACAGATCAGCACTTGCTGGTAAGTGTTTTTTGCGGTACAAAAACATTTAGATTTCTATTTATGAAATCTGCAGATGATTTAAAGAAAACGAGGAGGTGATATTGCAGCCAATTTAGTAAAATTACCAGGAACACCATGGGCAAAATATCCGGGAGAAAAACACCTTCCAGGGTATAGTTATTGTGGTCCCGGGACCAGACTCGATATCCGACTCAATGATCAAAACCAACCCAAACCCGGTGAATATCCCATAAACGCTATTGATAAGGCGTATCATGCTCATGATGTTGCTTATAAAAGTGGCAGTCGGCAGCACAGACATATAGCAGATGTAAAATTGATTCATGCGTTGAATTATATCACTGATAAATCCTTCAAAGACAAATTGGCTTCATGGTTGATAAAATTAAATTGATGTTGGGTGCTGACAATTATTAACAACATGGAATCTATTTATTATTCCCCAAGAGGATACTTGAGGGGTAAAGCAGCAATCAGTAAACTCGCTACCGCTACAAAGGTGAAAAATACCACTGCAGCGGATTGGTTATCCAAGCAGGCGATATGGCAAATATATCTACCACCGCCTAAATTTTAACTTCATGCATTTTAATGTCATCGTTCCGAATGAAGTTCATCAGGCCGATATAATATTTCTGCCGCATTATGGTTTTTACAAATATACGCTAACCGTAGTTGATGTTGCGAGTCGTTACAAACAAGCAGAACCGTTAAAGACAAAATCATCAACTGAAGTGGTTTCTGCGTATGAAAGGAGTTATCAACGAGGTCCTCTGCATTGGCCAAATCTATTAAAAGTTGATCCTGGCAAGGAATTCCAGGGTGCAGTGTTATCAACAATGAAGCATCATAATGTCACCATCAGACGAGGACATACTGCATTACATCGCAATCAGGCAATTGCTGAACGATTTAATCGGACACTTGCTGAGCGGTTATTTGGATATCAATACCCGAAGGAATTTTTTCAGGATAATGATCTCATGAATGGGTCAAGAGATTACCAGGCGTAATTACCGCTCTGAATAATGAGATTACTCGAACAATTAATAAGAAACCTAACAGTGCGATTAAAAGAAAGTATATACCTGTAAAACCGCAATATAGATTTTTCAAAACAACCACTGTTAGATATTTATATGAACCAGGAGACCTCGAAGGTGGTAAAAAAAATGGCTACTCATCCTATTTGGAGTATTACCGCACATACAATATCTAGCATAACACGATCTACGGGTAGACCGCCAGTATATAGATTGGACTCAACTGCTCCTCAACGCGGATTTACTCGTGAACAACTACAAGTGATACCCGAGGATACTCAATTACCACCGCGTGGTCTTAACTAGCACCTATGCGTCTGTTGCACTCAAGACAAGTCAACATCACTTTATCTCTGGTATATGACCCATGCTGATTTTTTTTGTCTACGGTAAATTGTCGAGAGTCTTTATCCGACCAAAACCAACTCATTAAACAATTACAACTCGCGCAGTTATTATTCTGTTGTTGTTTCAGTGTAATTATTAATTCATCATCAATGTCAAATTCTCTATTATTTTTTTATCCTGTTGTTTATAACCAGAGAGTTGTTTTCTCATTATGTCAACGCTGACAATATCATTGATTGTTGTGTCATTATAATCTAAAACAAATCTTCGAAGCTGATTTATTCTTCGTACTTTAGACACTGCAAGATAAACCAAACTTGACCACTCGATGCGATTATCTATGATCCAAACAATTGTATTTGATGTAGTCAATCCCTGTGAAGAATGTATCGTTGATGCGTAACCTAGCGTCCATGGGGATTTATCAGCACGCAATGCGTCTTCGTCGACGTTGATATCAACCAGCACAATATCATTTAATACGAGAATATGCTTTTCTGTCCCTGACTCTGTCAGGCCTGGAATATCAACTTCGATATTTTGTTTTCATGTATCCTTGGGTCTATAACACAGCGGCACTGGAAGTGTTGCAAATTTTTCTTTATGCAAGTCAAATAACTTGATATGAAGTGTGTCTCTGACTATCTTTCTACTTGCCACTATCAAATCGTTTCGTCTCCACGCTTCCCAGAAATCATTTATTGGGGTTTCTGAAATTATTTCACGCGCTATTTCACATTGGATTCAATCTGGTTGTAATCTAATTAGTTTCTTGAACTCGCGTAATTGTTCATCAAGTGCTCTATGATCAGTAATAATTTTTTTATAATAGTCTACAAAATTCTTTATCCAATCGTGTGGAGACAAACCGACAATGGCGGTGGCTGACCATGATCGCCACACATTATCAATAAATCTAACGGCACTGTGCATATCTCATCTCAAATCATGACTTCATGAATATATTTTTCACCCTTTCGATCTCGATTCCATTCGTCACCTTTCCATCGAAAGAAACTATGATAAGTGCAAGCATTAATTCCTCGCCGTTTCTTTTCTCTTGCGAGTCTGTGGGTCAGTGTTAGCACAATCATCTTTGATTTTCCTCGAAATAATTCAATCGCACGAGTCGTCTTCCCTTAACCACCACAGCCGTTTAAATAACTGGTTTTATATCTAAATATTGGATCAGATATCGACGGTGCATTAGACAGTTCTGATATCTGATTATTTTTCAAGTAATTGTTTTCAATCGTAACATCTGCAGATTTGGAATAATCACATGGTATTTCCTTTTTAATTCTCCGTGGCCCCCAACTCCCGTCGGAATTAGTGAATTCGGCGACTGCTTTGCTATGTTTCACGTCTGTATAAAATGAATCAGAGGCGACTCTAACCGCAGTGTCAGGAAATCTATTTATCATTGAAAATAAATTGAAAGAAACATAAGCCAGCAAAGACGCCCTCAAATGTGTATATTGAAGATTGTATCCGTCGTTGTAAGTAACAATTGTACCGAATTTTGTTCCATCGGACAAAAAGCGTCTTTACGATTTACATATACAACTTTAGATGTGACATCCGCGATTATAAAATCGTATTCAACGCTATCTAGAATCAACCTTGAAGAATATCGTCTATTGTATTTTTTCCACCCTGAGTGAATTTACCAATTATTCTTATACCGAGATCTTTTGCTTGTTTATTTCTAACTTCAAATATCTGTTTGGACCATTTCACGATATATTATTCGTCGAGATCGGTAAATTGTTTTCTATTTTCGCTGATAATACTATCTAAGCTATCGGGTTGTGGTAACCAAACCTCAGTTTGTTTCCGATATCATATCATTGCTTCACTGACAATCAGCGATATCAGCATTTTAGAATCAAACATATACCGTAATAACATTATTGGTATCCAGTGATTTTCAGATATATGTTTACCAATCCAAACATTACGGTAATTACAACCTAGGGTTTGCAACACGTGTTGCAAACACGGATGAAGTCCTTCAGCGGTTTCAAATGATACCACACGAGAGAATTCGGTTAAATCAAAATCGGGCAGTGGTCCATTAGTCGCAACACGGGTCATCTCATGTGTGGGATGCCCAAATCGTTTAAAGTATTCAGCATATTATCCATACCCGAGAGAACTCCCCGGATAACACGCAACCATATCTACCAAAATAAAACCTTTAGGGTCGTATTTTGTATTCCATAATCCACCATGGTTGTATTCGATGCAGCTTGATTTGATATCTGATAGAAATTTAGCTCTTGTTGGTTTCCACATATTTTTCTTTCTCGCAATATGAGCTGCAACTGACGGAATTGTAAAAGAATTTGTTAATAATTGTTCGTCGTGTTCTGTTGAAAAACCACTAGCTAGTTTCTTCATCTCTTTCAGTGCGGTATATTTCGCCGTTGGGTATTACAAATTGATCGAATTTACCCTCTTCGTTTTCAAGACTGTGAAGTAACCACACTGACACGGAATCGTTTTTACTTAACTCGTAAATAAAATCAAATAATTTCTTCTCAGAGAATTCTCCCCCAGAGAACTCCACGGGTAGATATTTTATTATTCTTTCTCGCGGAAATATTGTTACTGCAGGTGTCCACGCGTGTTCGTTATGATCAATAAGTTTGATTGGAGATCTTCTCGATTTATATTTCGGTTCATATAATACCTCTCCTGTTCTCGTCTTACTGATATTGGAAATTTTAGTATCCTTCCTAATTCTGCCACATTTTGAATCGTTGCTCCGTTCCTAACTGTTAGTCCGTATTCATTTATTTATTTACGTCTTAGATCTGTCAATTTGTTTCCATTTGTAAAATGCTCTATTGTTCGTTCTGCTACACAATTCAACGATGACATTTTCATTGGTTTTAATTTTTCAATACTCGGTTTATCATTTAACGAACATATCCCATAAACAACTGCAGTCATGGGATATGATCTCTCGTAGTACGGTTTGTCAATTCCAGTCAGAACTCCTGGCTTGGAATCTCGACTCACAGTGACGGTTCTCGTATCTTTCAAAATTAGTTCAAATTTGTCTCGAATAATCCAATGTCCCGTTTCTGAGCGGATAATGAATTTCACTCTAAAAAAATACTTTTTCTGGTCAAGATGCGAGATTAACACTGCTGCTCTTTCCTCATTGATGGTAGTATCAACACTACCATCAATTTGAAATGTTGACCAACAGTGAGATGCTCTATTGCACTTGAATTCATTAAAACCCTCATTGATTCTACTTATCATGCTTATATCACCTATTAGACCCTTTAGTACATCTACTGAGACTCTATCGAGATTGAATTTAGCATTTTTCCAAGGCGTAATATTTGATTATCTCTCAAACTTCTCCATATTATAAATAAAACAAGTATTTAAATAGAGAGTTTGTTATATAATGAATCATTGCAAATGGCTTATGATAGGATCAGCAACCGCTTGTAACAAATCATGCAGAAATGAATTCTGTGGATATCATTCACAGAACATTCGTCGTGGAGCTTTTGGACCGCCATCTTGTATCCGATGTGGGGTAGGTGTAACAGGAAAATCGCAGTTGTGTCTCAATTGCAGTGGTAAGCGATATAGAGAGCTAAAGCGCTATTATGATAATAGAATCAAAGATTCCATCAAGAACTCCATCCCTGACAACGTCCTTGACAAAGTCAGCGACAAGATCATAAGAACACCTCAAGACTACATTGATAGATTTCCGAGTAATAATTAAACCAAATAATGAATTAGACAAATACTATTATAGTATATAAATGAACCAAGAATTTCAACCTCATCCCGTGATTACCAATTATGAGGCATCCCGTGATAATATTGTTAGGCACCGCAGACCGAAGAAACCAGTAGGCGGTGCGAACAATCTTGGATATCTTATAATTACTGCTGAAAGGAAGAGTCATCTTAATCACAGAATCGCATACGAGTGTTTCCATGGATTGATCAAGGGTTGATTTGTAATCGACCACATCGATTCAAATCCTAGAAACAATTCCTTGGATTATTTACGAGCCATTACACAAAGTCAGAATACCAAAAAAGGGAGAACTGGTAAATACTTGAAAAATGCAAAATGTGTAAAATCGAAAGATATTGATATAGAAAATAACGAGGAAACAATATTTTAACCTATGAATGAAGCCGTTAGATATTTCAATATTTGCGAATCCTCAGTACGAAGAGTAGCAGAAGGAATATATCGATCAGCGATTTCCAGAAAAGATGGACATAGAATTAAATTTACATATCCTTGAATTCTATTTGGAACTTTATGTATATAACACCAAAGCTGGATAACTCCAGCGGGCATGTGTACGACTTATGAAAGAGTTATAGATCTCAATGGGATTTTTTGAAACATTGTCAGTTGATCTCAATGAGATTTAGTGATTACTGTGTTGGTTGTAACTGCCATGATTCTCAATGGAGATAATCAATTAGCTGTTTTGTGAGAAACGAATCAAATACACAGTATTTACAAAGAGTTCTTTTATTTTACTTTTTTATGTTAAGCCAGTCAAAACTCAACCATGAAACGAATCATAGGTCACACGGTCACGTGGTGTGAATGCGTTTTTTGCATTCAAACCAGGTTGATTTTGTAGGGTTATGATTGGTTTCTGTTTGAGTGTAGACCCGTCCCGTCATTGTCATCCTATCATATCATCATATCATTGTCATTGTAAATATGTATGTATAAACTCCCAATTCGAGTGTTATGGCGAATTGTAAGGCTCATATAAATATATATATATATATATATATATATATATATATATATATATATATATATATATATATATATATATATATATATATATATATGTGTGTGTGTGTGATTTACAACTCGCTATAACACTCGAATCGGGAGTTGAACGCCTGTGCTGTCCTATATATCAAATATTTAAATAATTGTATATAATGTATATATCATGTGACGCCCATTCCACTAAGCGAACCTTCTTGGAGTTTTAATCCGCTATTTGGAGAATTAAATCTCCTCTTGGAGACTATGCTTCGTGGTATATGGACGTCAAAAATAAACAGTAGGATGAATGCAAAAAGGTCTGTCACATTAAGGTAACCCCATATGATAGTTCAGAGTGAGCTATCGGCCAAGAGAAACGGTCATAGGGTCAACACGAAGATAGAAAGATCTCAAAGAAAAACTACAAGAAAAAAAACGAAGAAAGAAAAATATCAAAGAAAAAACAAGAAAAAAAACAAAGAGAGAGAAATCTCAAAGAAAAAAACCCTATGAAAGACACAAAGGCCAAAAAAAGGGACATAGTGAATGATAACCGCTCATCATAGCTACTGTTTATTTTTTGTTTTTGTATTAGAAATACATATATTATATAAACAAATTCTGAAAATATCAACGAGGTTATAACCGAGATTTCAAATTTGAAATATCAAGGAAAATCAATTGTCAGATCAATTAAATTGTGATAGGATCCTTTCCGAATTTCAAGATATTGAATATAATATCCGAAGAAATAAATACATGCATCCAAAGTCATACGTTTTTATAAAACGGATACAACATGCGATTTCTGATTCGTTCATATATGAAAATGACGTAAACAAGTTTGTCCCGTTATTCACTGTTGTCGCAAATATCAGAAAAAAGTTAGGAAATCACTATGAAATCAAACGAACAGTTAATTCAGATATCAAGAATATAAAAATGATTGTCAAACAAACCGAGAATTATCCCTTGGTAGCCTCAGCGCAGTAAATTCTCACCATGGATCGACATGTACAATACCCATACCTGTTTGCAAGTATACAATAGACAGGTATGCGCTTATTGATCTGGAATGAATTTGTAAAGACAGGTAAGATAGTGTATTTTTTATCAATGGCGACGTCGTCACTGGTGTTTTATTACTACGCGGAAGTAATTTTCGGGTTGGTGAGCAATCTAAGTATTTTATTTCATTTATTAACTGCTGAAATATTTAATTTTTTGGTCGTTTTCTGCTTATTTTAGTCATTTGTTTGGTGCTTTTTAGTCATTCTTTTCTGCCAGTGAGTTAAAAAGGGTAAAATGGTTGAGGCTCTCTAAATAAATCATTTAGAGATTTTTCTCATTAAAAATCATTTTATGATTTTCAGATCAATAATAAACAGAAAACGACCAAAAATCATCAAAAAACGACTTAAAATCTAGAAAAATTCTGATTTTATCAGTCTGGTCAAATGATCGATTTTCTCTAAGTGGTTCATTTAGAGATTTTCTCATTAAATATTGTTTATGGTTACTGGTGACCTCTTTGTCACTGGCGACTTCGTCATTGGTGACTTCTGTCACTGGTGACTTCGTCACTACATTTAAATCAAGTATTAATTAATATTGGTAAATGAATCGCTAACGACTAGATTAGCACTCGAACGATTAACTGCAATTAAAAAATATATCCCCATTCGAGATTCAGTTCGAGAGAAATTACACGCTATACAGGGGCTAAAGACAGACGTCATACTGAACAGTTATTTAAACCAATAACAGCTGCAACCGAAGATGTAAAATCGACCACTGAAAGAGCAATATGGGGAGATGTCCCCAAGGAAGGGAAAAGGAAAGAAGCGCCTCTTATTTTTGTGCTTGAACAAATTGCACAGAAGACTGGACAAACAAAGGAATATTTAAAACACTTCCTGGGGGATATAAAGCTGCTGCACGACTTCAAGAACAACAAGAACGACAACTGCAAGAAGAAATTGAACAACAACGAGACGATATTATTGAAGAGGAAGAAGAGGAAGAAGAACAAAAAACTTTAGGAGAAAGAAATGACTATTTGCCTGAAAAAATATTTACGACTGACGCGTTATATTGAATTTTACAAAAAAAACTAACAATCAGGAATTATCTAATTTTGCTAGAGAACATTTTAAAAAAGGGATAAGGGAACAATATATAAATGATTAATTTTACGACCTATAAAAGACAGACACCTGGGCATCAAAAATATATTTAGCAAAACACGGTGGAACTAGAATCACACAAAATAAGCATCCTAATTTTGGTAATTATATGGCTATGGTAAAAGGTGTCACACAACTAACACCATCATATGCTACTCCAGAAATAAAAATAAGAGCAAACGTTGACCCCACACAAGGTGCAACTAGTGCAACTAAAAAAACAAAAGGAAAGGGATTTTCTTAAAGTGTAACCCCAAGGGGGATTTCAGATAGTGGTCTAATTCGTTGTCTTGGTAATATTCTCTCGGACATATCACGATTAGAAGAACTCATCGGAGGGAAACGAGCTGGAAATAACTCACTGGAAATAATTAATGAAGCAGCTGATATCTGCAGGCGGTTATTTCAAGGCGGCATCATGGATATTGATGTATATCGAGAGTTTTTTGACGCGCTAGTGGACGGTTATCATAGTGACTAATCACCAAATTAGATAAATAAATAAATATAACGTGATCTTGATGTTGCAAAAACAATAATTGGGTTGGCAAAGATTCTCTGATGATTATACGGGATCAGCGGGTCCGGCTATGATGTTTTCTAAAGATAGTACTGATCACCCTGAACACGTCCAGTATACTAAATTACGGACACCAGTATATACTGCAGATGATCCACAACCAGTAGATGATGGTCGAAGCACTAAGCAGGTGCTGCCTTTGATATTATAAAAAGAACTAATCGTAATTACAACCTAGGGTTTGCAACACGTGTTGCAACGTTACAGAGACATATATGAATATGTCAAAGTATACTTGTAATCCTGCCAGATTCCGTTGTACATTACGTATTCGTTACAAGGTATTAATTAGTTAATTAGGATAATTCAGATAAATGATGATTTATTACTGCTTTTTCATCCTTGAAAGTACAGATGATGTAACTAGAAAAACGTGGGTATAAAGTACTGAAAACAATTATTTCACGTATTTTGAGAAATATATGTGGATTGCACAAGGCGTAGGATGCATGCGTTTGTTCTTCTTGCGTTTTGGTTTTAAACAAATGAAATAACTTGTATATGATAGAAATTAGAGGAAATGTTCGCAACATTTGTAAATGAGAGTGTTCCCATCAATATAAATGTTTATTGCAATAAGAGCAATACCATGTATCTTTTGAAAATCACTAGCAAAATTATTTTGACTCGTAATGGAATTACCTAGACCAATTATGTTTTCTGAATACATTGAAATCCGGTACAAACGTATTCCGATATATTGTACAATTTACACAATGATTCCCAGATGTGAAATCATTTAGCATGGAATATAACGAAATAATGGACAATATTATAATTGTCACAGGATCTTTGTAAAAGGTTGTAAGAAGTAAATAAAAATACTGTAATGTATATAATATTTTGTGAAGTTACAGTACGTTATACAATTAAAAATAAATATTCGTTTTCAACATCCGTACCAACAGAACACAGACGTTAAATGTACTTGAATATTTAAACCTACCTAAATTAGCCATGACAGCGATGTTTTCACTTTTAAACATACAAACGTGCAATATGCAAAGTAAGCACACTATCTATGTAATACTAACTGCATCAACTATAATATCCTGTTATAAAATGGTAGCTTTTATATTGAATAGTTTTCATTGAATTATTATAAAATAGATCTTCATATCTCTGAATGCCATGGCAAAACGTAACCTGGGCAACCACTCATAGTTTTCACAACATTCACACAGATTATTCAAGAATAAAGTTTAGCATTTTTTGAAATTCAATTAGTTGATGTATTACAGAAAATGTATCGACTATTTACTGCACATATATATATGTAATGGTATTTGCGAAAAGAAAATTGTAACAGTTTATAATGCTTACCTAGTCTTCTGCGATTAATTTCATCTGAAAGATAAAACAAATGCAGAAATTACCTCCCTTTGACATATCGACTGAGCTGAATGCTGCCTATATAGAAAGAATCAATATTTTTCATAAATCTTACATTACAGTTAGCGACTTTGTATTTTCCCATTTCAGAATCAATGAAAATTTTCTAATTAACAATAGGCTAACTATCATATGACTAAATAGAATAATGCATCAAAAGATATTTAACCCCAAAGATGAAATTGCCGAATTTACATCAGCAAAACAATTTAAATGAATATTGATAAACAGAAACAATGATTATTATTCTTATACTTTATATTACATTTAGATGTCACCCAATCCGTTCCGTCACCCACCACTAATTAATTCAAACTTCTTCTATAAGATATAACTTGATGTTCCCAACACTCAGAGTGATAACTCAATTGTAAATTATAGCTTTGTTGTGAAAATCTATTATTCGATCTGTTACAATACGAATACAACTGACACGTTATATACTTACCATCGTCATGAATCATGAATGCACCTGAAAGATAGATCAGCTGAAATTATTTCTAGAACTGGAAAATTTACACCAAGGCTGCCTATACCGAAATAATTAATATAATTGATATTGCTTTAGCGACTTAAGCAGGAAAAAACATCTGTTTAAACACAATATATAATAAATGATCGTCACCCACCTAATTTAAGAATGTTTTCACCATTCAATTATTGCAACAAAATATCTTTATATTTCTGTTAGAATACAATTTTAAAAAAGTTCGTGACACCCCTTTGATTTTCCCAGCATTCACAGCAATGACTCCAAGTCAACAATGAATTTTAACTTTGACCTGCGAGTCTATTATTAGACTTCTTACAACGATTTAGGGACTGTTTTGGGCACATATGTAATAATATCAAGTAAAAAAAAGTGTGACTCATTCCTATTAATTACCATTTATAAGGACAAGGATGGAATCTGAAACACAGAATAATAGAAATTCTGCTTCAACGTTGCGATTGAGATCAATGTTAATCCGTATACCTTGCATTACTTTGTTACAAATGAAAATGTTCGTTACCTAATCATAAATAATCAATACTTATCCAATACCATAAGGAAACTTTATATCCTAACATGATTTTCCCACCAATCACAGTGGCCAAATCAATAATTATCCAATGCCATACGGAAACTTTATATTTTAACATGATGTTCCCACCAATTGCAGTCATCATGTCAAAACTTATCCAATACCATACAGAAACTTTATATTTTAAAATGATTTTCCAACCAATTGCAGCGATCAGGTCAATACTTATCCAATACTTTACGGAAACTTTACATTCTAACATTATTTTCCCACCAATAGCAGTGATCAGGTCAATACTTATCCAATACCATACGGAAACTTTATATTTTAACATGAAGTTCAAACCAATTGCGTTGATCTTGTCAAAACGTGTCCAATACCATACGGAAATTTTATATTTTAACATGATTTTCCTACCAACGGAAAATTCCTCACAGAAGCAAGTGACATTGCAGAAAGATGGACTGAGTATTGTAAAGAACTTTACAACCATCAGTGGACAGGAGATACAGAGGTGCTTGAAGTTCCAAACTCCTCAACTGATGATGATTTCCCTATTCTCAAACACGAGGTGGAGTCAGCAATAAGAGCACTGAAGAATGGGAAGGCAGCTGGAGTAGACAACATCCCAACTAAACTTATCAAGAATAGTGGGGAATCAGTGATAGAGCTACTAACACAAATCTGCAATAAGATCTGGCAGACAGGCGAATGGCCAACACAGTGGACCCAGTCAATGATTATAACAGTTCACAAAAAAGGCAATCTCCAGCTGTGCCAAAATTACAGAACTATCAGTTTGATCAGCCATGCTAGTAAGAAGTTGCTGTAGATCAACAACTGAACCCACAAGCAGAAGAAATAATCGCTGAAGAACAGGCAGGGTTCCGGAATGGAAGAAGCACAACAGAACAAATATTCAATCTTATGGTTCTGTGTGAAAAGTACTCATATCATCAACAAGACATCTATCATGTGTTCATAGTTTCAGTGCAGTAGTTCCTCAAGGTTCAGTGGCGGACATGTTCAAGACAACCGTTGGAGTACGTCAAGGCTGTCTCCTGTCACCCACGCTTTGGAACATCTACTTAGAGAGTATCATGAGTGAAGCCCTGGAAAACCACTGTGGGACAGTCAGAACTGGAGGGCGTAACATCATCAACCTCTGCTTTGCAGACGACATTGACGGGTTGGCAGGTAGTCAAGATGTTCTTGCCACCTTAGTGAAGAACCTGGATGAAACATCTTCCAGATTTGACATGTAGATATGCGCCGAGTACAAAAAGCTGATGACAAATAGTGGCAAACAATTCTCAACCAATATTAAAGTCAGAGGAAAGGAACTTTAAACAGTGGGCCAATTCAAATATCTTGGTTCCATAATCACCGAAGAGGGATCAAGAGCAGACATTTTGTCACGACCAGCGCAAACAACGGCAGCTATGTCAAAGCTAAGACCCATCTGGAGAGACAAGAATATCTGTCTGTAAACTAAAATCAGACTATTGAAAGCACTAGTCATCTCAATCTTTCTGTATTCATGTGAGGCCTGGACCCTGACAGCAGAATAACAACGAAGTATCCAGGCACATGAAATGAGATGTTACAGAACCACCCTTGGTATCTCTTACATGGACCACATTACAAATGACGAAGTGCGTAACACCATCAGGCACAAAATAGTCCATTATGAAGACCTCCTCACCACTGTCAAAAAGAGAAAGCTGAAATGCAATGTTCCATGTCACTAGAGCCAACAGTCTATCCACAACAGTACTGCAGGGAGGGCAGTGTCCAAGGTGGCAGAAGGAGTGGTAGACAGAGAAATATGTGGAGTGACAACATTACAGAATCGACCAGGATAAGTTTTGCGGAGACACAAGCATTGGCACATGATCGAGACAAGTGGAGGGTACTGGTCAGATGTTCAGCAGCACAGTGCCTTAACGACCACACTAGGTCAAGACACTGATGATGATGATGATGATGATAATGATGATATTTCATCGAACAAATTAAAGATATGCAACGTCAGAACCATTTTTATTGATTTACTTTGCAGATATACACCGTAGTCCAGACTCCAGACAAATTCAGTGTCTGTGTATGTGTGTGTTTTATATGCGCACGGAATAGACGAGTATGGCATGCATAATGAATGCAATGAGCCACAAGACCTCAAACCATTATCCATCAGTCCTTCACGACACATGAGTTACGTCCCTTTATATCGGCTTGATATTATTCGTGATAAAATTGACACGTTCATTCATATGCGTCATTAAAACAAACATATTACAAATATCTAATTATAGCAATTCATAGCAAGAATTCCGTCTCACCTAGAGTCAACGTAAATGTATACTTAGCATTCATATTGCTATTATTTATTACATGATTTATTGCAGTGCATAATTGCCTAAAATGATTCTAAAGTGGAACCGTTTCACATCATCGTGGAGGCGATGCTATTGTTGAATGCTGCTATATTTACATACGCAGATTATGTTTTGTCTTATATAAAATATCCAACTTGAAATGGTTTCCATTCAAGTCTTCAAGGGTCATTATTAATCGCAGTGATAGTTTCATTGTTTAACATTTGTATTATATAACTTGATTACCATTGAAAGGGGAACATTATCTTTTATTTACTTAATTAAGCAATATTTGTAGCCAACCACTAATTTTATAAATAAATTTAACTTGCATATATATTATGACGGAGAATGTGGAATTCGGATTGACACACGAGGCCTACGAAAGTAGCAAGGTATAATGTATAGTGTTTCATGAGGTCAAATAGTATCTTGCAATTTTCAGTTGTTATCTTCAATATATCATAATGAAATGAGTATAACGAAATAGGCTATGTGCAAATTTAGCTTGGTACTAAGTAGTCCTTTGTTATGAAAGTATTTACACAAGGGTTATTGTTAGTGTGTCTATGAGATGAAATGTCTGATGCAACGTTAAACACTTTTCTTTTAGCGATGTCTACTATAGTTGCAGCCTCACAGAAAATGGAAATCGAGTTAAAATTATCAATGAATGAACTAAATGAGTATTAAAGGTTTGTGCATTTTTATATATTTGATGTGTTTCAATTTTACAATTTGTAGATATTTACAAGCTGCTGGGGGCGGGATGATGATTAGGGGTAGTCTGAAATCATATATATTCCATCAGAACATGTATGAATTGTTGGTTTACCGCATACGATATACTTGCTTTATTTTTCAATTGATTTCTCTATAATTTATTATTTTTATTATGATTCTGACTACAACTAGTAGTTGTATTTCAAAAGTCTATATGTGAACCATATAGTTTGCCTTTGTACATTTATAACAAGGTGATAATTCTTCCAAGTTTGATACAATGTGTATATAATGTAGATCAGAACGAACTTCAGTATAGACTCGGAAAGTTGCACGTTGCCTCTGTTATCTAGTATGCAACATATACAGTCAAGACTCACACATGTAATATTATAACAGTCCTAAACAATATTAACATAGTCCAAAACAAATGAGAGAGAGAGAGAGACAGAGAGACAGACAGAGAGACAGAGAGTGTGTGTGTGTGTATACGTGCAACTGACCACGTAACAATGAATAACTAGCGTATGCTTTCAATCCTAGGACGGAGGAGCTTGCGTTGGAATAATTCTCTGCAAGCATTCGTGGGAAGTTTCAAGCATTTTAAATGTGTGTATTTCTTCAAAAGAAGAGCAAGAGCCTTGTCTGAAAACGTAAATAAGTTGTCGGTTAAAACTAGTTCATGCACTTGGTACTTTGTTGCAATTCACCCTTGTTATCTACTGTGAAACATATACAGTCAGGACTCACACATGTAATATTAACATTGTCCTAAACAATATTAACATAGTCCAAAAGTTGAGAGAGAGAGAGAGAGAGAGAGAGAGAGAGAGAGAGAGAGAGAGAGAGAGAGAGAGAGAGAGAGAGAGAGAGAGAGAGAGAGAGAGAACATGCAACTGACCGTTCGAGATCCGTCCTATGATGATGTTGGTTCTGGGAAGTTCGCTTTTGAATAATTCTCTGCAAGCATTCCTGGGAAGTTTCAAGCATTTTAAATGTGTTCATTTCTTCAAAAGAAGAGCAAGAGCCTTGTCTGAAAACGTAAATAAGTTGTCGGTTAAAACAAGCTCATGCACTTGGTACATTGTTAGTTGTAGGAGGTGTTCGAGTGTCCTCGGACTCCCATTCCATGTGATTGAGGTCCAAAGAGCCCTGTCCCTACATAGATTGTACCAGTACTTACATACGAGGCTCGCCTTTCTCAATAACTCGTACGCCCAAAGATATTTGAAGATATCCAGTATCAACTGAACGGGAAGCCGATTAAAATGTGGACCTCTTGGAAAATCGAAACACTGAATTGCGATGTCATAGACATAAAGTTGATTCGGTTTTCTCTTTCCCCTGCGACTTCTCATTCCTCCGAAATCACTTTTTATTTGGTATTTCAAATTCTCCTCCGGCATCTCTGCTATCCTTGAAAAACCAAGTGCGACTAAGTTTCGCTTTCACATCTTGATTTTCCAAATAAGCCTAAAATATAACTGACGTAAATGCATGTCGGTCACAGCATAAAATTTGCAAATTCCAAGGGTGACAATCTAAACGTTTGTCAAATTATGACGTTAAATTATTATCGCCCTTTACGACTTGGCAAACGTGGAATGTGCATATAAGATATATTTGGGGAAATATGGGAAGTGAAGTTAATACAAATGTGGGTAATATTTAGTTGCCTTAGACAGCCTAGTTTATGTTGTAGGTATACCAATATTATGTGGAATTAATCAAAATTATATCCAGATATTTCCAAATATGACAGGTAATTCGAATTGATCTGTCTTTGACTTCGAATGCATATTACCTGATGCAGATACACATTATTGCTTGAGAAATTTCACTATATATATATATATATATATATATATATATATATATATATGTATGTATTACCTGAATCTAAATGGCATTAATTGTCCCAAAAAATTAAAATTGTTAGGTAATATAAATTGATCGATGTTTACTCTGAGAAATTGCAAAGTATGCTTATTATATATTTGTTTCTGGTTGTTTTGCGTCCTGTGCGTCTGCACTGAGTGCTTCGATATCTATGCCGACTGTGTTTGTGAGTGAATAGATATGTATAGCGTATTTGTGAGTGGATATATATATATATATATATATATATATATATATATATATATATATATGTCTACTTTGTTTGTGAGTGATATGAGTATTTCTATTTTTGTGAGTGGATATCGGTTTAAGAGATTGGTAAAACAATATTTAATCTTAAGGCAATTTGTAAAACTCTTTTTATTAACTCCCATTGTATATAGTAGAAATAAATCAATCAATAAATTAATAATAATAATAATAATAATAATAATAATAATAATAATAATAATAATAATAATAATAAATAAACAAACTACTTGCAACGATTGTTATATATATATATATATATATATATATATATATATATATATATATATATATATATATATATATATATATATATATATATATTGCGATTCAGGATGTCTTACTAACTTCTGAACCTCATTAAGTTATTAATACACACACATACACACTTCGGGGACCCGAGTGGCCGAGTGGTCTAATGCGCTTTCTGTTACGGATCACTGCCATCTCACCTCTGTATGCGTGGGTTCGAGTCTACGATTCGGCTAATGTAGTTATGTGAGAAAGCTTGGCGGTAGCTTCTCGATGGTTGGTGGTTTTTCCGGGGGTTTTCCAGGGTTCTTCATCCACCAATAATACTGGACGCCATGTATAGACTATCGTGTGCTGAAAAATAGCGTTAAACCCTACAACAGCAACAACACACGCACTTCTCCATGCCTGTTTCGTTAAGTTCGGAATGACGATAGATATGTATATTATTATGCTCAAAGATAAAATGAAATGTAAATTTAAAAAAATACCATTTACTTTCTTGAATCATTGGCTTTATATGAATATAGTTTTACCAGTAGATACACATTTAAATACGAGTGTTTTAAGGGTTACATATTCTAAATTAGTGCAGTTGCTAATAAAATTGCAACTTAGAAATGATTTAATATTTTAAATACGATTGACTCTAAGGTAAGGGCGATTCCGAATAATGTATTATATCAGCCAGATAATTCAGGTTATGTAATCGATTTTAAACAGAGTTTATTACATATAGTAGCAAAGGAAAATGGTCTGGCACAAGTTTTTCCACCTTAAAATAGCCTTTCCCGTAACAAACACAAAACGCCAAACAAACTTACAAAGAAAATTGAAATTACATTTATTGAATGTAAGAACTATATTGAGCTAAAACAATCATTATATATATATATATATATATATATATATATATATATATATATATATATATATATATATATATATATGCCAAGATACTCATTCACATCATTCATATACATACACGTATACACATACTTATACACTCCGCATAAATATGCATACTTTCATAGTTGTATATTGCTTAGTTAAAAAATGGTGAATATTAATTATAGGAAGAAACTATTAAAGGCAGAAAGAGTTCTGGCAAGCTGGAGTCAAAGACATCTTCCATCTGTAGGCAAAGTAATTGTTGTAAAAACTCTTGTTCTGCCCATATTCTTAATTGTTTTCAGAACCTTCCGAATCCATCAGCAAATATTGAATTATAACTAAACAATACTTTGTTTATGTTTGTTGGTATGCGATCGAAAAGTAGAGAAATTAAACATGATATATTATTAACTAAGGAGAACGACGGAGAATTAAATATGATACACATATTTGCATTCATTAGGTATATTAGATGAGATTGCTATAAAATAAGGAAAGCATGATAGGACATAGTCAATACAACTATGTACAGAAATGTGAAGGATACTCCTGAAATTTGGGGAGGTGAGAATTTGAAGAAATTTGAAAGCTCATTACAAATTTGTTTTATCGGAAAGATGTAATTTTGGCAGTATTGAATGGGACAGAAAATCCGCAAAATCCAAATGAGAATTTATTCCTGAGCGTTTTGAATTTTGTTACACCTAAAAAGTTCCTTCCATACAATTCATGGAAAGATACCGTCACTGAATTCTTTTCATATTTAGTTTATGATTGCGGTAATTTTATTAATACTCAAAATTTAAAAATTTTATAAATATGCAATCAAACACCATTTGGCTCACAACATATTTGACAGAGCAAAGAGATAAATAAATAAAATGAACTTGCAAACACAAAACTCATTATAAAGCAGCACTAAACTGCTAAGCAAGAAACGTGGATGCAATTACGGAATAAAAATATAAGTATTGAAAAGTGGTCTAAGATTTATAGCCGGGCGAATTTTTGCACCAAGGATACAAAGTTTATCTTTCAATTTTAAAATAATTCATAGAATAATTATCACTATTAGCTTTTTGAAAAGAATTAACAAATTAGAAGACGAAAAATTCACTTTCTGTACGAATGAGAACGAAAGTATTGAACATATGTTCTACGACTGCAATACTACTTTAAAGTTCTGGGTCTCACATTATAGCTGTACATCTTAGACCACTCTTCACTGGTTATATTTTTATTCAATAATTGCATCCACGTTAAAAAACTAACGTTTTGCACCTTATTGTCCAAATAGTGTCCATTTGTCCAAAAAAATTAATATTTGTAGGAAGTGAACACTTGGATATTTTATGTAATCGTTTGCTTGTTTTGGCTAAATATTAAATTTACACTTGCAGATTCAACATGCAACATCATTCTATTTATGTGTTCAAGCAAATAGTGGAAGTACATAAGAACATTGAAAAACATGCAACAAAGTTAAATAAAAACAGGATCAATTTCTTAAATCATGAACCTGTAAAATGTGCCATAGGTAAATAGGAACTAATACTCTAATATTGTGAAGTCTACGTCACCTATACACTATTACTTGTGTCAAATTAATTTGTGTCTAATGAGATTGCGTATAATATGCATGTATTCTTATACTTAATATTACATGTTAACTTCACTCGCTCCTTTCCATCACCCACTGCTGATTAATCCACACGTCTCCCCTTACATACAACTCGATGTTCTCAACACTCAGAGTGATAACACTATGCAAATTTTAACTTATAGCTTTGTTGTGAAAATCTATGATTAGATCTGTTACAAAGATCTACCTGGTATATACTAAAGGGTGCACATATGCAACGATATCCACAAATAAAATTGACACGTCTTATGCCTACCATTGTCATGGCTCATTTGTAAATCTGAAAGATAGATCACCTTAAATTACTTCCAGAACTGGGAAATTTACGCCAAGGATGCCTATACCGAGTGAAATAATATAATTTATATTGCTTTAGCGACTTAAGTTACCATTAACATCATGCAGGATAATACAGGTACAAACAAAATATAAAAGAAATGTTCGTCACCCAACCAATTTGGAATGTTTTCTCCATTCGATTATTGCAAGAAAAAAACATAACATTTCTATTAGAATCCAATTTTTAAGAGAGAGAGAGAGAGAGAGAGAGAGAGAGAGAGTTTATAATCTGTATACCTTGTATTACTTTGTAACAAACGCATATTGTCATTTTCATATCATAAATAATCAATACTGATCCATTATCATAGGAAAACCTTATATTTTAACATGATTTTCCCACCAATTGCAGTGATCAGGTCAATATTTAACCAATACCATACGGAAACTGTATATTTTAACTTGATTTTCCCACCAATCACAGAGTTCATGTCCATTTTAACTGCTAGCTTTGTTTCGGGTTATTTTTAGGCGTGATACAAAGACTTGGTGTATATACATAGTCAATATACCAAATAAAATTATGATACATCCAACAGAGAAAGGATTACTTACAATCCAGTTCACGGTACCAATCTGAAACACAGAACAGCCAAAATTACCTCCAACTCATCATAGCGGTTGAGATTAACGTTGTGTACAAAGATAAAATTAACAGATAATTCACAAGCCCACAATTACTTTCAACAACTTTGCAGTTCTTGTTTCAATACACATGATATAAGAGATTTGTCTAATCTAGAAATAGACAAGCAGATATACAGATATTAAAACAAGGAAGTGTGATCTAAACCTGACACATCAAATGACTTAGTTACTACTGTCATTGATATTACAATTTATTAAAAGGTTAGAACTAATAATATTAATTTACCTCATATTACTTTTAACGACTTTGTCACTTTTCATCAGCCAATCCTGCTGACTCCAAATATCTGCCACAACATACGTAAGAACAAAAGCATTTTTCACACCTGCATTTGCTGATCATGGTTTTTAAACAAATGAACCTACAGAAATTGTGAGGGAATTATTGAAGAACGCGAAGAAAGCTCTGAAAAGTAAGATGGCTGTTGAATGTTAAAAGGTAGTATAGGGTAGGACAGGAGAGCTGATGGATAGTATAGTATCATAGGCATTTGAAAACCACCATTTGCAAGGAAAATTACAAGAGACAAAAAAATGAGAATGAGAGGATGCGGAGTGACCTGAATGACTCAGATAGCAGACAGAAGCAAGCATGTGCAGCTTTAAATCAGATTACAATATTTTCCAGAAAGCGGAATATTAAAGTTTTAAGGTTGAATGAAAAGGAAAAGGAAAATCTAAGAAAACGAATTCCAAAATTCTTGAAGAAAGTCGCCAAGATCAATTAAGAAAACACAGACATCATAGTGGTACATAAAATTCCTAATTATCATGAAGCGAAAGGATTTCCAGCAAAATAAAGAACTGGTGGAGGACAACACTATGCTGAACAATGAATCTATATAAAAACTAACCAATACTCTGCGATTGAAAGTGCATAATATTGTAAAGGTTTTGTGTACGCTATAACCAAATAAGGACAAGGATAAAAAATTTAAATTATGGTGAAATTAGAATATGTACCTTACAATGTTACGAGTTCATGAAAGTGGCCAGACTGGCATGTGGATGTATTTCACTGTATAATATTCTTGATTGATATTTTAGTATTTTTGCTTGTTTAATGGAAATATTTCTTTTTCGCTCGATTATTGAGAATATACTTACCAATTTATTTATTTCCTACTTAGTTCCTTGTTATGTCATTAGTTTATTCCGTAGTTCATTTTTTCTTCATGAGTTTTGTCATTAAAATAATTATCCATTTTTTTCTTCATTCACTATATCATATGGTTTCCTAATCAGTTCGTTCATCAATTAGATTTTATTAATATATGCATATATACACCTGCTTAATCAATTAATCATCTTTTCCAAAAAATACACATCCGAAATTAAATTCCTGTGCCGTCTTACGGCTCATAAATTCTTCCCCCAAATACATCCAAATAAATGTGCACAAAATTGACTTAGCTCAGGACTGGACGGTTGGAGGCGCATACGAATGATCTCTATACCTATTATATTAATATTTAATGTCAAATCTACAGTATGTAAAGTTATATCATCGATGGTTTTATGATGGATATTTGTATTTTGTGTGAGAATGAGTATGAGTGCCTGCGTATGTTTATTCCAGGTTGACACAAATTTTAATATTCCTGCAAAAGAATAAGTACAAGAATAATTTCTGCTGATTTATGAATAATGATACATAAATTGTATATATTAATGTTACAGGCCTGAAATATTCGGTGCTCAAGCGAAGGGACATTTTCCCATGGGTAAAACAGAAGAATATATCTATTGTGTGCATGCAATAAACTCACATTACAAAGACTGATAAAATATATTCGGTTGCTGAAAGGGGATACATCGAAGATAATTGCTTGAAACTGACCGACAAAGAAACAAAGGGATCGATACAGAAGATGCTTTTATGATAAGCCTCTCTCTCTCTCTCTCTCTCTCTCTCTCTCTCTCTCTCTCTCTCTCTCTCTCTCTCTCTCTCTCACGTGGTCTTGTTATATCAGAGAGATGATCTTGGAAGCTCCGTCGTAGTCGTTCTAGCTGTGTTCTATGTAATTGATTAATCTCTTTAAAATAATCAGTTATGATGTTTAAAATGAATACATCGGTAATGGATGAATCAGGAGATTTTTCTAAAACAAAATCCCATTGCATGTTATTGTTATCGATAAATATGAATCTACCAGTTAATCTTGTATTTTTTATATCAAGTAAATAATTTCGATATGATGGGTTGATTTCATGATATGATTGTACATCCGTGACATAATCAGATATTTTATGTACGGGTATTTGATAAGATGCCTAAGGTGGGATATCAGGCCATCCCAGTATTGTCCTTATAGAACTCTGATAAATGTCTACGGCATACCCGGGCGAGTTTATTTCAATGGCAGATGATAACGTTGAACCGTTATAGCGATTTTCGATACTTTTCCAGTAATTGATTTTATTCTGCGCTGAAATTCATCACTGATTTGTTCAAATTGATAAGACCCAGATGGTAGCGAAACAACGTTCCAGTTTGGAGTTCCATCGGGTTTATTCTTACTCGCAAATACCAGGGAATAATTCTGTTGTTGACCACCGAATGGTGCTGATCTATTATTAGGCCAACTGTGATATACTCGTAAATTTGCTAACGCTATCTCCTTCACCGGAATCGCAGAAGGGAAATTCACACTGAATTCAGGATTCGCTGAGGTTATTGAGATCATTCTGGTTTTCACCGGAGTGGTATTTTCCACTATTCGTTGAAGTAGTTCTTGCGGTGTTGCCATTGTTATTATACTCATGTTGGTTTTCTAATTTTGACATCGCGGAATCATAAACACGTACCATCGCTGAGAACTCACTATCTGATATTAATGTGTCATCGAGTGACGACGATATCATCGGGGATAATTGCGAGTACGCGGTAGACACAACATGGAACCTAACTACGTAATCTTGCAGCTTACGCTGGCTACACGATATTTTTTTTTTATAATTGAAATAATTCCCGTGATTGTTGTCGCCGCTGATATACAAATTGGAACAGCTATCTTGGCAATCATTGTCACAAGGAGAGTATAATACCGGCTCCGGTGATTACACCTAATACCGAGTACACGGTAACATTAACTACGGTGATTCTTCGTCGGTATTTTTTATGTTTATTTGGTACACCTCAGTGAGGGTTTTGAGTTTAGTTTGAAATTCTCTGACCTGATTATAGATATATTGCTGTGACGTTGCCAATGATGACATTTTATTTATTGTAATAGATTTCGAATTGCTGGCGTTAAATTCACTAGTGAATTTAATTTAGTTGTTTACTTAAATCCGCTACGAATTCCACATACCATGTTACTGAAATCTTAGCCAAATTATTATCAGTGGATGTCATTGTGAATTGTTCAGTTGTTCCTTTGTCGATGATCGTTGATATCATATTGTTGACCCCAGATGAACTCGTTGATGAAATATTAAATTGCGTTGGTGTCACTAGTGTTAATGGATAAATACCTTTGACGGTTGCGGTGATATTTAATATGTTGTTTGTAGGAGTCCACGTAAATGATCCGTATTGAATCGCGTACACATCATTTATGATATTTTTTTGTTCGTGAGGAATTTTTGTTTTTTTAATGATTGCTATCATCCTCGGTAAATTATCTTTCATTGCCCCGATGGTGTTTTTCATCTTATCGATGGATTTTTTAATATCAGGGAGTTTTATTTCAAATTTATCTGGCGGGATTGTAAAGAATTTCTCAATGAGATTTTTACGAAAAGTTGAAAATTTCTCGATATGATCTGCATACCTAGATTGTAATGATGCTAGATCTAATATAGTTGTTTTTATCTCTGTGAGTTTCGGTGTGGTCACCGGTGGATTTCCAAAGAAATCTAATAGAGGTTTGTCAATATTGTCAATTACATTTCTTTGTAATTCAGAAAACTGATCGAATTTAGTTATATGGTCGTCGTATTCATGGCGTAGTTTTTTTAATGGTTCTAAATTATTAATTCTATCCACAATAGTTGAAACAAGTGCACGCGGATTGAGTTTACCCTGATCGGAAAACAACGCGATAGTATTTTCTACTGCGTCGCGTTGTTTAACTAAAATATCATCAAGGGAAATATCACTAGTTTTTATTTTACCCTGGCGATCTTGAAATACAACTATTTCATTGGGATCAACACTTGCTAAGTTCAACATCTCGGATATTTCATCTTTGATTATATTTTTTACATCACCGGTTGCAGATATTCCCGCAGTGCCATCGGCACCGGTTTTTTTTTCAGGCTTGATAAAGATCTCCCCCAAATATCGATCATGTTATATTATGTTTTTCTCTTTAAGTAATTTATTATCGTGTATTAACAATTCAAGGACTTTTATTCTACACGAATTATTAGGTAGGCCCAACAATGGTAATTCTGAATACCAAACAGGAATGGAGGGATTCAACTTGGATATATACTTAAGAAATGATCCTGTTCTCGAAGGAGTAAATCCATGCGGGTCAAAATAATGATACATTGTGGATGTATCACGTAACACGCCAAACGAGTTTCGGAATTGTCCCAACCAGTATTAATTATACTTGTTTCAAAAGTATTTGGTTGTATTGGGAATTTATCCTCTGAAAATACACCTCTGAAATGTTTTATGGGGAGATTCTTTACTATGTCAGCGAGATTAAAATCGGATTTTTTAATTATAGGTTTTGGTGATATATCAGCGAGATTAAAATCTGACATTTCATCCATGGGTTCCAATGATGCATCGCCGAGCTTTTCAAATGAATTTTTCCAAGTATCATCAAACATGTTTATTTTATATTACCTTCTCTCTCTAAAAAGCGACTACTAGTATATTCATTTACGACTTGATGAGGTGGTTTTCTCGATGATGAAATAGCGTCATGGACATTTAATACTTCTATGCCGCATATTGGTGGATTATTTAGTTGTTGTGTTAGTAGCGTGGAATACCAAGTCTTCATTTGATGAAAAGGGTTTAATTGTTGTATATAGCGCATAAATTCTCACGGTGGAGCTAACCCATATGAATCGAAATAAACAATTGCACGCGGATCAATCGCGTATGCAACCCAGTGAGATTCCGGTCCGGTGTTGTTATCGAGATTAATGATACCGGTTTCAGCTTTGTTTGGTTGTTGTGGTAATTGATCTCTCATAAAGACACCTCTGAAGGTTTTTATCACTAGTTTTTTAGCAGCATCGAGTAAATCAAAATTTGACATCGGCGATATCTGCGATGGAACCTTCGGTTCTCGAGTCAAAACACTGTTTCTGATATTCACAGGCCACTTCCTTTGTACCATGAATACGGGGTTACCCCTAATCTTAAACCCTTTCCCTTTTTTGTATCACCGTCCCTTTTTTGGTTCATATGATTGAGCAATGCTGTGTACTGCTTTTGCTTTACCAGCTGCAATTAATGCTGGAATCTCAGCGAGAAGTGGGAATACACCGCCTAATTGTATTATGTCTTTGATCGCAGCTGCAGAGAACGTGATCTGAACACCTTTTTATCTTTGAAAGCATCATTAAAGTGTTTAATCTGACGAGTTTTCAACGACAATTTATTCTGACCACCAGACATCTGATTGCGTTTCAGCGATATTTTGGTTCCACATTTTTTAGCCGATTATGATTGCAATTTTTTAAGTTGACCAGGAGTCAATGTAACACTAACAACACTATACGATATCTTATTGTAAAAGCACTGGTGTTTTCTAAATGACAGATTGATCTAATTGTTACATATTTTCCACTGGCGCATCAACTATTTTCATTCTTCCACCAACGCCTTCTAGTAGCATTGATTTGTCGCTGAGAATGACAGCAATTGCTCTGTAACCAACACAAGCAGGGGCTATAATAGCTCTAAAGTATATGTCAACTACGGATTGTCTGGTTAAATCAAGATGTTCCAGCGAAAAGTAATAGATCGGATATAAGTTTTAAAAATCCAACTGAGATATTTGTTGACCAGTTTCGACGTTTTGATCACGACCCATACATGACAACAGGCGATGATACGCGCGTGCAATAAGGTTTTCTGTGTAATCAAGTTGTACATCCTCGATTGGTTCCTGCCGGCCGTTTATTTTTAGCGAAACCTCAGTAACGCCGAGCCTATCAAATATCATATGGCTGCGTGTTTGATCACCAACTCGCGCTGTATCTTGTAACGCAATAAATATATGCCGTGGCGAAGCAACACCCTGTTTTGATGCCAATTGCCATGTGAATGTACCGTTAACAGCTCATTGATTAATGTCCGTTGTTGTTGTTAGCCAACTTAGTAACAATTTTCCTCCCTGATTCATAAATGATAGTAATCCATCTCCTATATTAATTGATATGATCATTACTGGCATCCACAAATGTTAGTGATGTTAAAATAACCTTACTCGCAACGGCAACACCAGCACCAAGATAGATTGCATCATTATCAGTACCTTTTCGCACGAGTGCTATTGTATGCTTCGCTCCATAGATAACTTTTCTAACATTCTGCAGAATCCGAAAATACTATAATGCAATGGAATCGCACATGAAAATTGTCGACGCTGTCCCTCTAACGTTGCTACGCGTGTTGCCCTAGGTTGTAATTACGATTAATGCTTTTTATAATATCAAAGGGAGCACCCGGTCTATCCTCGTGTTCCAAATCATCTGTTTGTGAATTAGTTGCAATCGCTTGTGGTGTCAGCAATTTGGTATACTGAATGTGTTCAGGGTGATCAGTAATATCTTTAGAGAACATCATAGCCGGACCCGCTGATCTTGTATAATCATCAGAGTATCTTGCCAACCCAATTATTGTTGTTGCAACATCAACATCACGTTCTATGGATTCAATCTCTTTTCCATCAATCAGATATCTTGCACTGTCAAATAGCACCATGATACCATTATAAACAAAACCAACTCGGATATTTGTGACATCGTCATATGGTGTATTAGCTGCAACATTTGTTACGAGTTCTCCTTCTACTTCAATAAATGTTTCACAAGGCAAAAAGTATCTACTGATATCTTGGACTTGAAGTTTAATTCTTGATCAAATATCTGGTTGTACTGCATGATAGGCATATAATTGATAATCCTCTACAAAATTATCTTTGCGTACTGGGGCGTCCATATCAAAGGCTGGATCAGATGTCCGTTTGAACATTTTATTATATATTCCTCGACCTAAATCATGATTTTGTCATGGTTTTCTTCGTGGTTTCAAGCCGCTTCCCGCTATCATGTTTGCAATATTATTTCTCTGTGCCTCATATTCTTCATTGGCCAATGACGAAGTCGCCAACGATGCTAATTTCTGATCTACTGTTTTTTTATTATTTGTAACACTTGCAGGCATCACTTCCGTAGATGGTAACGGCAATGAAGAAGTCATTACTGGTTTCTTTTTTCGTCGAACTAACGACATTAGTTTTTCCTTCGCGACGGAAAACGCCTTCCCGGCAACATCTCCAACAGCCCTAATACCCTTATCACGAATAACATCAATAGCTTTCGTCGATAATTGTTTAGTTAATGACGCTACTTTTGGAGCCATTCTTGTAAATAACCCTGCAATGGTATTGCCAAGACCATCACCATATTACGCTTTGTAAACTGGCAATCGTGAGTTTACAACATAGACCATAATTGTTTATCGTGGTTGTAGTGTAAGATAATCTTATTTAAATGATATTTATCTAATGCGGTGATTAGTCACTATGATAACCGTCCAGTAGCTCGTCAATAAACTTTCGATGTACATTTATATCCATAATGCCACCTTCAAATAGTCGCCTGCAGATATCAGCTGCTTCATTAATTATTTCCGGTGAGTTATTTTCAGCTCGTTTCCCTCCTATGAGAACTTCTAATCGTGAGATATCCCCGAGAATATTACTAGGACAACTAACTAGACCACTACCCCAAGCTCTGCTAACTCTCCTTGGGGCTACACTTTGAGAAAATCCCTTCCCGGTTGCACCCTGTGAATACTTTTCCTGATCTTGTAAATACCTAAAAGTTCATCATCATCATCTTTGAGTTGGTCAAGTGATGTATCCAACTGGGGTTCTTCTTTTTTTGTCTCCGTGTTGGTGTTTGACGCTCCCCCTCTAAATCAACATCAAGTGGTATATCCCTTTCTTGTTTTTTTTGTCTTCGTGTTTGTCTCCGTGTTGGTGTTTGACGTTTTCTTACCTGTTGTCGTTCTTCTATTTTTTGTTGTTGCTCTTCTATTTGTTGTTTTTTATAATCACTAATTCCCTTTTTAAATAGTGTATACTCAACTCTTCCCTATCCAAACGATCAATCTCCTTATTTACTTTATACAACCCATCAAACCAGTCATTGCTTGATATTATATTATCTTTATAACCATCTTTTAAAAACTCTTTTTTCGAATGATAGCTGTTAGCAGCAGAGTTACCAAAAGCGTGATAATCCTTTGGTTCTAATAATTGAAATATTTTTATTACTGTTTTAGCCTCATCGGTAAATTTATCCACTAAAGAAACACTCCCTTTTTAGTAACGTCACCCTGTTGTTTATCTCCAACTATCTGCTTTAACAACGGGAGAACACCCTTTTTTCTATCCTGTTCGTCAATAATCTCTCCCAAAATAACTCTTTCAGCAGTTGCAGTGATGGGTTTAAATAATTCTTCAGCTCCTGTTGTAAAATCAGTCTGTAGCTATTGTCTCGCTTGCAATTTATCTCGAACTGAATCTTGAATCGGGATAAATTTTTTTAATTCCGACTAATCGTTCGCTTTCTAATCTAGTCGTTAGCGATTCATTTACCATTATAATTAATCTACGAGCTAAATGCAGTGACTTTGTCACCAGTGACAGAAGTCGCCAGTAACCATAAACAATATTTAACTCGAACATTTGACCTGACTGATCAAATCAGGATTTTTCGAGCTTTTCAGTCGTTTTTTGATGATTTTTGGTCGTTTTCGATCTGAAAATCATAAAATGATTTTAAATGAGAAAAATCTCTAAATGAATCACTTAGAAAAAATCGACCACTTGACCCTATTTTTTTAACTCCATGATGGCTAAAAATGACTAAAAAAAGCCACCAAAAAAAATGACTAAAATGACCAAAAAATACAACAAAAAAATATTTCAGCGGTTAATAAATAAAATAAAATCTGTAGATTGCTCACACACCCAACAGTTACTTAAAACTCCTTGATAAGTCAAAGAGTTTCAAAGTCGCCCTTGATAAATCAAGGAGATTAAAAAATTTCACTATTTCACCTGTCTTTACAAATTCATTCAAGGTGAAAATAAGCGCATACATGTTTCCAAGTATACAATAGACAGATATGGGTATTGTACATGTCGATCCGTGGCGTGTTTACTCTGTTGAGGCTACCAAAGGAGAATTTTCGGTTTGTTGGACAATCATTTTTATATTCTTGATCTTTGAATTAACTGCGCGTTTGATTTCATATTCATTTCCTAAATCTTTCCTGATCTTTTCGACAACAGTAAATAACTGGACAAACTTGTTTACGTCATTTTCATATATGAACGAATCATAAATGGCATGCTGTATCCTTTTTATAAATGCATATGATTTTGGTAGTGTATACCTATTTCTTCGGGTATTATCTTCAATATCTTGAAAATCGGAAAGGATCATATCACAATTTCATTTATCTGACAATTGAATTCCTTGATTTTTCAAAGCTGAAATCTCCGTTATAACCTCATTGATATTTTCAGAATTTATTTATATAATAATATATTGTGATTCTAATATGTAATATTTATATATTATTATATACAAAACCAAAAAATACACAATAGCGATGATGAGCGATTATGATTCACACTGGGTCCATTATTTGGCCAATGTGTCCTTCATAGGGTATTATTTCTTTGAGAGTATTTTTCCTCTTTTTTTTTCTTTGAGATTTTTTCTCTTTGACCCTATGACCGTTTCTCTTAGCCGATAGTTCATTCTGAACTATCCTGTGGGGTTACCCTAGTATGTGACATAGAGCTTTTGAATCCATGTTATTGTTTATTTTTGACGTCCATTGTCATATATGACAATGACGGGGGTGGGTCTATCGTGAAACCAATCATAAACCCTACAAAATCAACCCGGTTTGAATGAAAAAGACATTCACACTACGTGTGACGGTGTGTGATATATGATTTTCTTCACGGTTAAGTTTTGACTTGCTAAAGCCCCAATAATATAATAGACGGCATGGTATATAAGCCGGTTAATACATAAAAGCTAATAACAGAGGTGTGTTATTTGTATTCTTTTGTGTACCTAATAATGCTTATTGACAGTGTTTGAAGAATACCAAATACCTGAAAAACATCAAATAAAAATACAATTGTTTGTAAATACCACATAAGTGATTCGTTTTCTCACAAAACAGATAATTGATTATCCCCATTGAGAATCATAGCAGTTAAGCCAACACAGTAATCGGAAAAACCCATTGAGATCAGGTGACACAGCGTTTCAAAAAAACCCATTGAGATCCGTAACTCTTTCATAAGCCGACATGCCCGCATGAGTTATTCCCCATTGTTGTTATATATAATAGTACAAAATAGAATTCAGATGTATGTCAATTCAATTCTTTGTCCGGTTGTCTTGGAGACTGCCGACCTAGTTATATTCTTTGCAACATATCGTACCGACGCTCTACAAATATTGAAATATCTACCGGCTTTAGCCATTGATTGAAATACCCTTTCTTTATTAGTTGCTGTATTAAATGATTTGACACATTTTGCAAATTTCGAGTGTTTTCCAGTTTCCCAAATGTATTATTCACACTCGGCGTAATGGCTCGTAAATTATCCAATCTGTTATTTTGAGGACATCCATCAATATGATCAACTATAAATCCGTTATTGATCAATCCATTGTGACATTCATACATTATTCTGTGATTAAGATATTTTTTCTTTCCAGCAGCAAATACCAAATACCCCATACCATTGGCAGCACCATCTGGTTTCTTCAGTCTACGGTTTCTGATTATACCGTCACGGGATGCTTCATAATTGGTAATCACAGGATGCGGTTGAAATTCTTGGTTTATTTGTAGACTATAATACTATTTGTCTAATTCATTACTTGGTTTAATTATTACTTGGGAATCTTTCAATATAGTCGTGAGGTGTTCTTATGACTTTGTCGCCGACTCTGTCCTTGACAAAGTCAGAGTAATTGATGGAATCTTTGATGGAGTCCTTGATGGAATCTTTGGTTCTCTTATCATAATAGCGCTTTAGTTCCCTGTATCGTTTACCACCACAACTGAGACACAACTGCGATTTTCCTCCAACACCCACCCCACATCGGAGACAAGGCCGCGGCCCAAAACTCCCGCGACGAATGCTCTGTGAATGATATCCGCAGAATTCACTTCTGCATGATTTGTTACATGCGGTTACTGATCCTATCATTTGCAATGATTCATTATATAATAAATTCTTTATTTAAATACTTGTTTTAATTATAATATGGAGGGGTTGGAGAGATTATCAATGATTACGCCTTGGAAAGATGTTAAATTCAATCTCAATAGAGTATCCGTAGATGTACCAAAGGGTCTAATAAGTGATAGAAGCATGATAAGTTGAATCCGTGATGGTTTTAATGAATTCGAGCGCGATGGAGCATCTCACTGTTGATCAACATTTCGAATTCATCGTAGTGTTGATGCTACCATGAACGACGAAAGAACAGCAATGATAATCTCTCATCTTGACAAGAAAAAGTATTTTTATCCGCTCAGAAATGGGAAATTGGATTATAAGCGACAAAATTAAACCAGTGAAAAATAAGAGAACTGTCACTGTGAGTCAGGATTCATAACCAGAAATTCTGACTGGAATTAACAAACCATACTACGAAAGATCCTATCCTGTAACAGCAGCTGTTTATAGGATATATTCGTTAAATGATAAACCTAGTATTAGAAAACTAAAACCAATGAAATATTCGTCACTGAATTCTGTAGTAAAACAAATAATAGAACACAGTTCACAAATGCGTTGCGTGGCAACAAATTGACGGAAAAAAGACGCAAAAAAATAAATGAATGGGAATTAACAGTTAGGACGAAAGGAGCATCAATTCAAAATATAATTAAATTAGAAACATCATTAAGATTCCCAATAACCGTAATAACGATAACAGGTGAGGTATTACACGAATCGAAATATAAATCAAATGGAGCTCCCATTAAAATTATTGACCATAATGAACACGCTTGGACACCCTCAGTAGCAATATTTCCGCGGGATAGAACTATAAAATATTACACGGGAAATCTATTTGACTTTATTTATCAGTTATGTAAAAACGATCCTGTATCAGTGTGGTCTTTTCAGAGTTTTGAAGACGAAGAGGGTAAATTCGATTAATTTGTAAGACCCAATGGCGAACTAAAGCCCTCCAAAACGAGATGAAAAAACTAGCTAGTGGTTTTTCAACGGAACAAGACGAACAATTATTAACAAACTGTTTTACAATTCCTTCGATTGCAGCTCATTTTACGAGAAAGAGAAATCTATGGAAACCAACAAAAGTAGAATTTCTCTCAGATATCCAAGATAGTTGTGTTGATTATGGCCATGGTGGATTACTGAATACAAAATATGACTCTAAAAATATTATTTCGGTTGATATGGTTGCGTGTTATACAAGGAGTTTTCTCGGGTATGGAGAATCTGCTAAGTACTTCAAAAGATTTGGACATCCCACACATGAAACGACCACTACCCGATTTTGATTTACCTTGATTCGCTCCTGTGGTATCATTTGAAACCGCTAAAGGACTTCATCCGTGCTGTTATGCTCGGATTGGTAGACACATCTCTGAAAAACACTTAATGCCAATAGTGTTATTACGGTATATGATTGATTCTAAAATGCTGATATCGCTGATTATCAGTGAAGCAATTATACCATATCGAGCGCAGACTGATGTCTGGTTACCACAACTCGATAGTCTAGATAGTATAATCAGCGAAAACAAAAACAATTCCCCGATCTCGACGAAGAATATATCTTGAAATAGTCCAAACAGATATTTGAAGTTAGAAATAAACAAGCAAAAGATCTTGGTAGAAGAATAATTGGTAAGTTCACTCAGGGTAGAAAATACGACAATAAACGATATTCCTCGCGGTTGAATATAGATGATGCTGAATACGATTTTATAATCACAGATGCAACATCTAAAGGTACATACGTAAATCGTAAAGACGCTTTCTTGTCTGATGGAACGGAATTCGGTAAAATTGTTACTTACAACGATGGATACAATCTTCAGTATACACATTTGAGGGCGTCTATGCTAGCTTATGCCTCTATTAATTTACTTTCAATGATAAATAGATTTCCTGACACCGCGGTTAGAGTAGCCACTGATTCATTTTATATAGACGTAAAACATAGCGAAGCAGTGGCTAAATTCACAAATTCTGATGAGAACTGGGGATAATGGAGAACTAAAAAGAAATACCGGATTCCAGATCAGCAGATGTTACAATTGAAAACAATTATTTGAAAAATAATCAGATATCAGAAGTATTTAATGCACCGTCGATATCAGATATAATATGTAGACATAAAACCGTTTACTTAAACGGCTGTGGTGGGTCAGGAAAAACGACTCGTGCGATTGAGTTATTTCGAGGGAAATCAAACATGATTGTGTTAACACTGACCCACAGACTCGCAAGAGAGATGAAATAACGAGAAATTAATGCTTCTACTTATCACAGTTTTTTTTATGGAAAGGTGACCAATGGACTCCTGATTGAATGGGCGAGAAATTTATTGCTGAAGTCATTATTTGGGATGAGATATTCACGATGTCGTTAGATGTATTACAAAGATTTCTTGATTGGTTATTGCTAGCGAATACAAGAGTGATAATGTGTGGCGATCATGGCCAACCACCACCATTTGTCGGTTTGTCTCCACATAATTGGCTAAAGAATTTTGTAGACTATTATGAAGAAATTAATACTGATCATAGAGCACTTGATGAACAATTACGCGAGTTCAAGAAACTAATCAGATTACAACCGGATAAAATCAAGTGTGAATAAGCACGTGAAATAATTTCAGAAACCCCGCTAAATGATTTCTGGGAAGCGTGGAGACCAAACGATTTGATAGTGGCAAGTAGAAAGAGAGTCAGAGACACACTTCAGATGAACTTATTTAGCATGCATAAAGAAAAATTTGCAACACTTCCAGTACCGTTGTGTAATAGACCCAAGGATACACGGAGACAAAATATCGAAGTTGATATGCCAGGCTTGACCGAAAAGCAAATTCACGTAACAAATGATCTTGTGCTGGTTGATATCAACGTCGTCGAAGATGCATTGCGCGCTGATAAATCCCCATGGACGCTAGGTTACGCAGCGACAATACGTTCTTCACAGGGATTGACTATATCCGATACAATTGCTTGGATCATAGATAATCACATCGAGTGGTCGAATAAAATTTATCTTGCGGTGTCCAGAGTACGAAGAATAAATCAACTTCGAAGAGCTGTTTTAGATTATAATGACACAACAATCAATGATATTGTCAGCGTTGACATAATGAAAAAAACAACTCTATGGTTATAAACAACAGGATAAAAAAATAATAGAGAATTTGACATTGATGCTGAATTAATAATCATACTGAAACAACAACAGAATTATCACTGCGCGAGTTGCAATTGTACAATGAGTTGGTGTTGGTCGGAGTCTCGACAATTTACCGTAGACAGGAAAAATAGCAGTATTGGTCATACCAGAGATAATGTAATGCTGACTTGTCTTGAGTGCAACAGACGCATATGTGCTAGTTAAGACCACGTGGTGGTAATTGAGTAACCCTCGGGTATCACTTGTAGTTGTTCACTAGTAAATCCGCGCTGAGGAGCAGTTGAATGCAACCTATAGACTGGCGGTCTACCCATAGATCTCGTTATACTAGATATTTTATGCGTTGTAACACTCCAAATAGGATCAGTAGCTCATTGTTTGCCACCTTCGAGCTCTCCTGGTTCATATAAATATCTAACAGTGATATTGCCGAGTATTTGTTGTTTTTTAAAATCATTTTATGGTTTTACGGGTATATACTTTTTTTTAATCGCGTTGCTGGGTTTCATATTAATTGTTATAGTAATCTCATTATTTAGCGACGTAATTACACATGGTAATCTCTTGACCCATTCACGAGAACGTTTATCCTGAATAAATTCCTTCGGGTATTGATATCCAATTAACCGCTCAACAAGTGAGCGATAAAATCGTTCAACAATTGCCTGATTGCGATGTAATACAGTATGTCCTCGTCTGATGGTGACATTATGATGCTTCATTGTTGATAACACTTCACCCTGGAATTCCTTGCCAGGATCAACTTGTAATATATTTGGCCAGTGCAGAGGACCTCGTCCGTAAATCCTTTCAAACTCAAAAGCTACTTCAGTTGATGATTTTGTTTTTAGAGGTTCTGCTTGTTTGTATCGACTCGGAACATCAACTACGGTTAGCGCATACTTGTAAAAACCATCATGCGGCAGAAATAATATATCGGCCTGATGAACTTGATTAGGAACTATACCCTAGAAGGTGTTTTCCTCCTGGATACTTTGCCCACGGTGTTACCGGAAGTATAGTTAGACTGGCGGCGATATCTCCGCCGCTTTTTCTTTTACAAATCTAATTTATTTTTAAACCGCATATTTCACACTTACCAGTAAGTGCTGTTATTTTTAGTTGTCGTCGTCGTTTGGTCAATAGTTGATGTACGTTTTCTACATTTCACACTATATATAAATCCATAATATTATTATGTTATATCTAATGGAACAACCTGGTCGTCGAGTCTAATCCTGTTCCACAGTAGCTATGTTTCCCCCTAGTTGTAAATACTCAATTGTACTTAACCCAGGGGTTTCCAAGAATCTTGGCCAGATTGGACACACAATATTCCCAGTTTGTTTTACAAACCGATATTTTTCTCTACCACAAATTTCACACTTGCCGGTAACATCTTCCTTTTCCTTTATTATAACTTTCGCTGGGTCAAGAGTTGGTGTCCATTTACTACATTTCATACAATATAAATCCATAATATATTTATAATAACATGAACGTAATTGATTTTTCGACGACAAAAACACGAGAACCAGTTAAGCATCATGCAGAGCTACCGAATTCTTTTCGTATGATTATAATCGGACCATCTGGAAGTGGCAAGACACAACTGCTACAATATTTGATAACGAGATGGATGAAATGGGACAAGTTGTGTTTAGTAGCACCAATTGTAGATGATCAGCGATGCTACGAAGTGTTAAAGGATTACAACGAAAGGACAGCAGAAATCACCGGCGAGGGTATTATTGAATTTATAACCGATGTCGAAGAAGCACCGAGCCTTGATGATATTGATGGAAGCATTAACAATTTAGTCATATATGATGATGTGATGTTAGACAATCAAAAGAATCCTGCTAGGAGGTAGGCATAAAAACACTGACGTGATATATGTCACTCAACGATACACTCAAATACCAAAAGTGATCAATGGAGTTGATACACATACGCTACGAAATATTTGGCATACTTGGTGCGGCGGTGATATGGATTATAATCTCTTTACATGGATTTGTAAGGATAAATTTGCATGATCCTAGATCAAGATATCGTATATGACTTGATCAAAGATTCAGTTGAAATTTTAAATTGCTAGCAATTTCAAGGATTTTAACCCAATAGCAGCAAAGTGGTGCGGCAACGACTTTGACGTCTTTTTTTTTGGATGAATTGCGAGGAATTTCAAGGAAGCATTAGTTAGCCAAATTGACGTTCCGCCAAGTTGTCGGATTCGCCTCCTTTTTTTCGATGAAATTGCAATTTCAAGGAAGCATTAGTTAGCCAAATTGACGTTCCGCCAAGTTGTATGATTCGCCCTCTTTTTTTCGATGAAATTGCTAGCAATTTCAAGGAAGCATTAGTTAGCCAAACTGACATTCCGCCAAGTTGTCGGATTCGCCCCTTTTGCTGCTCCAATAATTTACTGTATTTCACACATAAATGTAATAAAAAGAGAATATTTCCATATTCTACTTTTGTACAAGGTATATTTCATCGAACAAATTAAACATATGCAACGTGAGCACCACAAAATACAAATTTGTTAAAACGATACAATCAGATTTGGAGAAAACGTTTACTCAACTTTAACTGTTTCCTTTTATTGTATTACCGTACGTACTTGCTTATAAGTCGAGTCCAACAGCAACATTCCAAATCCAAATCCAAATCAATCTTCACACAACGCACCGTCAGATCTGGTTTTATTCAGTGGAACAAACAATATAAACCATTATTATCCATCGCTCTATGCCATGACAGATGAGGTTCTCTATTGCTTGCAGTTCAACTTTATTTGTTTGTTTTATTGATTGTCTTTTTGCAGATATACACTGCAGTCCAAACAAATTCAGTGTGTGTGTGTGTGTGCGTGTGTATGTGTGTGTTTTAAATGCGCACGGAAAAGTTGAGGATGGTATGCATAATGCTTGCAATGAGCCACAAAGCCTCAAACCAGTCTATATCATTCCTTTACGACACATAAAATACGTCCCTTTTCTATCGACATGATATAACTCGTGATAAAATTTACACGTTCATTCATATGCGTCATTAAAACAATATTATAAATATCTAATTATAACAAATCATAGCAAAAATTCCATCCCACGTAGAGTCAACGTAAATGTATGCAACACTTTCCTAACGCCACGATTTATTACATAATTTATTGCAGTGCGTTATCGCCAAAAATGATTCTACACTAAAATCATTTCACATTGTCGTAGTGGCGGTGCTAGAGTTGAATATTGCTTTATTTACATACGGAGATTCTGTCTTGTCATATATAAAATATGCAACTTGAAACTTTGCTCATTCAGGTCTTCAAGGGTCAGTATTAATCGCAATGATAAGTTCACTGTTTAACATTTGCACTATGAAACTTGATTTCCATTGAATGGGGAACATTTTCTTTTAGTTACTTAATTTAGCAATATTTGTATTTATATGGTTGTCAAAGAGCATCTTACAAATTTTCAGATGTTATCTTCAATATATCATAATGAAATGAGTAAAAGTAAATAGGCTATGTGCATATTTATGTTGGCACCAAGTAGTCGTTTGTTATGAAAGTATATACATGCAAATTTCTATGAGATGAAATGTTTGATGCAATGCTAAACAAGTTTCTTTTAGCGATGTCTGCTATAGTTTCGGACTACCACAATAAATGGCAATCGAGTTAGAAATTATAAATTAATGAACGAAATGAGTATTAAAGGTTTGAGCATTTTTATTTATTTGATGTGTTTCATTTTTAAAATTGTAGATAGTTACAAGCTGCTGGGGGCGGGAGGAGGATATCGGGTAGTCAGATATTCCGTCATAATAAGTATTAATTGCTGGTTCACCGCATAAGAGAAACTTGCTTTATTTTTCAATTATTTTCTCTATAATTTATTATTTTTATGATGATGATGATAACTACTAGTAGTATTTCTAAAATCTATATGTGAACCATATATTTTGCCATTGTACATTTATAACAAGGTGATTAGATGATAATTCTTCCAAGTTTGATATAATGTGTACATAATGTAGATCAGAACCAACTCCAGTATAGACTCGGAAAGTTGCACTTTACCCCTGTTATCTATTATGCAACATATACAGCCATGACTCACACATGTAATATTTACACAGTCCTAAACAAAATTAATATAGTCCAAAACAAATATGAGAGAGAGAAAGAGAGAGAGAGAGAGAGAGAGAGAGAGAGAGAGTACATGCAGCTGACCGTCAAACACTGAATAACTAGCGTTCGACATCCGTCCTATGATGATGTTGGTTCTGGGAAGCTCGTGTTGAAAGAATTCTCTGCAAGCATTCGGGGGAAGTTTCAAGCATTTTAAATGTGTGCATTTCTTCATAAGACAAGCAAGAGCCTTTTCTGAAAAAGTAACGATGTTGTTCTTTAAAAGTCAAGCAAGAGCCTTGTTTAAAAACGTATAGACGTTGTCGGTTAAAACTAGCTCATGCACTTGGTACATTGTTAGTTGTAGGAGGTGTCCGAGTGTCTCCTGACTCCCATTCCATGTGATTGAGGTCCAAAGAGCCCTGTCCCTACATAGATTGTACCAGTACCTACATACCAGAATGACTTTTCTCAATAACTCGTACGCCCAAAGATATTTTAAAATCTCCAGTATCACCTCAACAAGAAGCTGATTGAAATGTAGACCTCCTTGAAAATTGAAACACTTAATTGATGTGGCGTGCACATGAAGTTGATTCGGTTTTCTCTTTCCCCTCCGACTTCTTACTCCGAAATCGCTTTTATTAAGGTATTTCAAATTGTTCTCAGTCATATCTGCAACCCTTGAAAAACCAAGTGCGTCTAAGTTTTCACATCCGGAATTTCCAAATCAGCCTAAAATAGAACGGACGTAAATGAATGTCGGTCGCAGCACAAAAGTTGCAGTTTCCAAGGGTGACAATCAAAACGTTTGTCAACTTATAACCTTAAATTATTTTATAGCCCTTCACGACTTGGGAGACGTGGAATGTGCATATACTCGATATATGGGGAAATATTGCAAGTGAAATTCATACAAATGTGGGTAATATTGAGTTGCCTTAGACAACCTGGTTTATGTTGTAGGTATACCATTATTATGTGGAATCAATCAGCATTATATCCAGATATTTCCAAATATGACAGGTAATTCGAATTGATCTGTCTTTGAGTTCGAATATATTTTCCTGATGCAGATGTACAATATGATTTGAGAAATTTCACAGAATCATGTAATACAGTTATCTCACACAATCCTTGTCTACCTGCTATGTATCTATATATTACCTGAATCTAAATAACATTAATTGCACAAAAAAATAAAATTGTCAGGTAATGTAAATTGATTTATCTTTATTCCGAGAATTTGCAAATTATGCATCTTTTATATTTGTTTCTGGTTGTTTTGCATCCTCTGCTACTGCATGGATTTTGCAGTGTCTTATTATCTAAATAGTTAGTTAAGAGTTTTATTACCTCAAGTTTACTTTAAATATGTGTTGAGACATAATATAGAATAAATGTCTTTATAAACCTGGCAAAGAGAGTTTCTCAAACGCACATTAATTTTACACCTTTCTTGAACTCACCATGCAAGGACGCTATTTAGTGCAAAGTCGTTTGATTACCAGGAATTAGCGCGTTAATGAAGTAATTTCGTTTATGAACAGCCAAAACTAATGCGACTTTATATGATCTTGGGTTGTCTCCATATTTTCTTAAATCTATTTTATTATGAATGTTGAACGTATCTGTTGAAAAATGAAAACAGTATGAAATGTAAAGAGCCCCACGCCAACGGAGAACACATCGACCAACTGTGGTCCAAATTTATTCCAAATAAATGTTAATAAATTCAAAGCACGTGGAGAAAATATATTTAAACATCCAGGTCAGTAAATGCACAAAGGGTGTCAGCAGCCTTACTGAATTTAGTGGGACAAAAAATTATGGAAACTGAGTCCCAAAATCGACAGTTGTATTTGAACGGACAATGATGTTTGTGGACAAATAACAAAGATATTTTGAAAAAGAGATGTTTTTAATTCTTTACAGTTGGAAGAATTTATTTTCAAAATTAAATAAAGCTAATTTCGGATTATGAAGTAATAACCTGTCTTCAGTTTGTTAATGACGTTTCTTCCGATGATTAGTAACAGGAGCTCCCCAAATTAAGCGTTGGAAGTATTTAGCCTAGAAATAAGAAGTACAGCATACAATTACACCGTTGACCTGAACAATTCTGGAGGCAATCAGCATATATTCTGATTGAAAGTTAGACCACCGCTGAGCAGATTCAAAACAATTGTATCAAATAGATACGAGTAAACTCATCTACTATTCTTCTCTATGGTCAAACGAAAAGATTCTTTGTAGGTAACGTCATAATCTTATGTGGGAGACAAATTTCGCAAAGCGTGGTGCTGACATTGATATTGCCAAACATTGCTTTCAGGAATTATAATCATACGTCTCGAAATTAGGTTAAAAAGACAGATCCATTTTACATTCGAATTCCCTTAAGATAGTCTAAATCGGCTTGTACCGATATGCTTGTGCTCAGGATAAGAAAAGTCGGTGGTAAGTACTGCCGCATCCCAAGGCACATATATTTTATGTTTCAAACTTAGTAAATATTTCTGCCACCTCTTGGAAAGGTGTTGATTGTACTGCAAAAGAAACCATTGTTGTTCTTTTATTACTGTTGTTAAAATAGTTCTATTTCATTTGTATTTTTCCCCATCGAACAGTTGTGTGTGCTTCAGTACTCGTGTACAATTTATGACTTAGAAACTTTTAATGTTTCTTGAGATCCATTCTTGGCATTGAAAACGCAAGATTTGTTGCTAAGCAATACCTTTACTAGTCGTTGGTATCTATACATTAAGATATGATATAGAGATTTTCTCTAATACAGATAGGACCATGTTTAAAGCATATCATAGCGTCGTACTTCTTCAGAGCTGCTTCAACGTAACAGTATGAGCAGCATGATGCACAACAATATTTCACACTGATTGGTTTTCCTTACCTCCCTAAGAAGCATTCCATCACCACGTGATAAGGTTTACCATAATCATCGAATGCACGTCAAAAACAAAATAAACATACGTTTCAAAAGCGCAAAATATATCCGAAAGAATCCTCGTTTCTCCATAAGGGTCTAATAGCGTGCTTACAATAATCACATCCAGTATTTCTAACATTAACCATGCTTTGCAGATAAACAACACAAAATTCGTCCTAAATTAGTCATGTGTAAATTATATCTCGATGTAAACTCTCCTCAAATAATCTGATGACTGTGCTTAAGATATAATGAATGCATATAGTAAAACGTCTGTGAGAATCAGCCAAACACGAAAAGCATAAATGAACGGCACACTATAGGTCCACTTCATTTTTAATTCTTATCTGTGCAATCTGTTACTAAACTGAACGTATGAAAATATCCATTATATGTTTATTTGACTTACATGACAATGACATCTGACTTCTTGATCCTTGCACCTGAATGAACATACATGGAATCCACCCACAATATTCAGACAAGGTCATTACCTTAAACAAAAGTTATTGTACAAACCATTTCTCTTCATGCCTTGGCATTGGACCCATTGGCTTCAAAATCAATAGCTATTACATTAACATATCACTCACATCTTCCAACATGAGCTACATCTTCCAACATCAATAGTTACTACATTACCATATGAGTCGAATAATTACAAGCATTAATCAAATTATGTGTTCTGTTACTAACATTATTATTTAAACACTCACCTTACTACTATATTCGATAACTGGATGTTGTGTGCAGGCGGAATATTTTTCTCATTAAGTTACAATATCTTTACCATTGTGTGTAAATGCTAATTTGTAATTATTATATTTGACAAAATGAAAACTAATATTTGAGATAAAATATTGGATGTTCAAGAATTAATTAATTAAGGTATTTTAAACCATGCGAATATTCAAATATTATAACTCAAGTAAATAAAATTAGTAATTACGCAACTATGCACAAAACTGCTCCTCACAGCCCATGTGTTAGGAACCAATCCTCGCGGTGGAAGATTTTCAAGAATGGTGAACACTGCAACGAATCTTTATGCGGCAGAATCAGGTTCCCTATCGGAAGTTATTGACTTAAATTATAAACCGGTATGACGCGTATATCGTTGAATCATGATCTCTGATGACACAAAAAAGCTATCGTGCTGAGCTATGACTTTGACGTCCCAACTCAGTGAAGAACATAACTATTTATTATGCATGGTAGGAATACATAATCATACAGTCAAAACTACTCCAGACTGCAGGCGGGAATATTCGATTATGATTATTTCCCCCTTTTCACCGCTAATGAGAATTAGCCTAGGATCTTCAAGGAGCATACATTTTTTCATACTAAATACTATAGCACTAGATGTCATTCAAACGAAGAAAGCAGGATTATGTATGCTTATAACTTTCATTTAATATGAAAATTGCCCATAATATATTATTTATTTAGGTATATCCATTCTCATCTTTTATAATAACGGTCATCTAGACGGGATTGTATGCAAATATTCAGAGAGCTATTTACTCCATAGATGCAAAGCAAGCTAACAATGCTTTACATATTAAGCAAAGCATGCACATATTTTGTTTAAGAAATCAATATATCTCTTATTGGATTAAAATAGAGAGGCAGAGTATACGATAAATCCGGAAGCAAAACCATATGTGGAAATATAAATATTTGTTAGTATTACGAAAGCTTGAGCTGACATAAAGTAGTTACGATTGGGTGTGAAGTAATAACAGAAAACCAAATTCTGTTTAAGGTATTTAATATAAATTGTGCAAAGGATAATAGAGTTGGACTATTGAGTAATTCCATAAGAAACGTATTGAAAAACCAAGGTAAATCAGTAGATTTATGGAGAACGAATTGAAAAAGAATTTTGATATGATGTAGAAGAATTTAAAATACTGATCCTGAAAATGTATTTTAATTCTTCAATACAAATCATAATTAGAACTATTGAAGGACTACCAAATATATTTCATTCACATGGGTATACAATGAAACAACATTTTTATGAATAACATTAGCTGGCAGAGGTTATCATTACTACAGCAAAAAAATCACTCGTTACAGTCAGTATAAGAATTGTGATTTTTTTATCATATATATTCCATATTATGCTGACTCAATCCAGTCAGTAAAAACAGATTTTAATTAATGCTCTACATTAATTTTCCTAACTTATTTTTAACTAGCCTCATACTCAAGTCCATTTATACTAAAATAATATGATGTGTCTAGTTTATATTCTCTATAACATGGAGATCTGAAGTCATCAAAATATTACACAGAATTAGTATAGATTTCTTGAAATATAAATCATTAGTGACCTACTAGTAGGTTTGAATTAAAATTGTGCATCACATCTTTTACCTATTGGCAATCGACTTTACTAATTCTTGATCCTGATAAATAATAATAAAAATAATAATAATAATAATAATAATAATAATAATAATAATAATTTTCGATGTTATATATTTATCCTCAATACTCTTTTTAAAGTATCTAGAATATTTTCTTAGACATTTCGGTTACATCATTCCAATTTATCAGCATACTGAAAAAATTATTGTACACAAATGACTCATTAAAAGAGATGTACGTTACATCAGTATTCGGAATTATTGATATCTAATGATTGCCAGATGAATAAAGAGTGGCCCATTTTACGGATTTATAATTAAAGTACAATGCAGGTACTTATGAATTCTACTCTACATATTCCAGTTGGAGTTGGTCGCGATTTCTTAACCTTCATTAACTTTGTCATTTCTTCACACAAACATGATATATCTTTTTATTGTCTATTATGTATATGAATTTATCTTATAATTACTTGCTGGCTGAATTATACTTTCAAATTACAATATAGAATGCTATATGAAACATTTATTCACACTGATAGCTTTTAAATTTTGCGACAGACCCCTTTAGTTGCACAAAGTCTATTGTATTAGCAAGTTATATGCATCCTCTATCATGTTCAAACAATTTTAATTTAGTTTCTTGTGTATTTGGTAAATTGAGATAATACTAGTTAGATGATACCAATTAGAACAAGTCTCAAATTTCACAATAATTCCACATATCTCTATTACTGATTATTTCTCTTTCTGTTATTTTAACAGGTTGTATAAGTCTGCCTAATTTCATAGAAAAGTTAGATATGAAACATAAATTCAATTATTGTATAGCTTGTCTGTTGAAAAGTATTTAATAACGAATGTTTAAATCCATCAAGGGTATATTTTTGTGGTCTACATCGATGATCCATTGGTTGATTTATAACAAATTCTATTATGTAAAGACAACATTATTTGCCAATACTTTTATATTTAAGGTAGACTATTTTATTTTGTATCCAGTTTGGTAAATCTGTATATAAATTTATTTCTACTGGTTTCAGTCTATATATGGAGAGGTAATCATTTCCAAAAGTAAAAATAAAGTAGGTATATCCTCAGCAAATTTGCTTTTATTGTTCAATCAAACATATATATCACGTTTTAGATGATTATTCTTCATGTTAATGTTCTTCTGTGACACCAATTTACAGAATGCAATCCGCCATTTTCTCTCGCTGTTAATGATTTTGTAAATCTTTACTGAACCTAATACTGTAATGTTTCTACTTATTATTGTCAATAATTATAAATAAGCAAGTCACAGTCAGCGTGTTGTCTAGATTTAATGCTTTGTTCATTTAAACTCTTATTAAAGGAATATTTTATCTATCATTTTGATAATTATAGTTTTGATTCATTAATATTCTTTGGTGTCTAGAAAAAGAATTAAAGGAGCCAGAACAGGTCCTTTTTAATTCCTGGTATACCTTTATCAATCAAAGTTCTCAGCATAGAATATATTTCTCGTTCTTCAATTATATTTGTAGTGCAAACATGATTCATATTTAAGATACTACGATTTTCAAGTTACGATTATTGTAAACTGTACTATTTTGAATAACTAAGCACAATTTACGGCTGTTCCATATTTACAGTAATTATCTTTTTCTGATACCAGCATTATCTGTAATATAATATCATTTAAATTTCATTATATTTTCACACTTTTTAAATCGTATGTAGTGTGTGTTTAATTTTACCACATTTATAACACGTAATTAAATTCCAAATAATCATAGACTTACTAACACATGTCCTAATGAATAAGGTTCTGAATAATCTTTATTGGTATTCCATATGCTAAAATTGTTGATGTGCCTGTAGTGACATGTAGTCTCCAGTATATTATAGTACCAAAGTGCTGAATTTAAATGATGTGCCAATAGTCTTTTGTTAATAACAGTAATATAATCCAAGGTTTTCTTGTTTGAAATCACTCTTATTCCCAAGTAATGTCTCTTTCCTGAGAGTATCAATGAGCACTTTGTATTTACAGGGAATAACTCAACGATGTATGCCCATTTATTATTACAGGAATCAATAATGTCTAGATAAACAAGATTGTATAATCCACTACTTGACCTAGCTCAGATTAAGCATTTTCTAAATAAAACTATTGCTTAATGTACAATTTCATTCTAGAAGATTCCTGGTGTTCACAAAATAAAATATGTTACCAAAATTATAAAATGTGGTAAACATCAGGCACACCAAACATTCATGAGGATTATCCAACGTTCTGGACCATGATTGAGATAAACATATCGTTTACAAAACCGAAATAAATTATTCTAAGTCACGTAGAAAATGAACTTGATTTTGGAAAAGAGGAAGTGCAAAATACAATTACCAATATCATATAATGAACTAAAAAAAAAGAAACAACTAACATGCAATGAAAATTAAAGATACATAATAACCTACTTATAACCTTCATTTCTTAGTTTTCAAAGTTAAAGACAAGACTTGTTGCAGGTTAGCGTATCGTCAGTATGTTACAGTTTTCTGTTTATTATACTTTAAACATTACCAGCACTTTTCTGGCTGACTTGGACTGATTCCTTTAGTAAGTATATATTTTTAACACTTTTTACTCTTTTTTTCTTTCATTTTAAACTGATATTTTGTGTTTTCGGTATGACTTGGTTTAGGTTCGAAGGTACAACTCGATTAAGGAAAAACAGTGACGAGGATGATACACATATTAGCAGCTACTGTATACTGTGAGCCATGGGGAGAGCTTGATAAAAGCTTCATTAAAAAGATATTAAGCTGTATTCGTGTTTTATGAAAATGTGACTATTGTTGCTTTTGTGTTCATTTAAATATATTAAATGTGACTATTAATATTGTGATGGCAAATGTGAATATAGTGTTTTAGAGTCTTGGTACAAATTTTGGAATAATATTGCTTTGCAAAACTGTGAATGTTTAAAATGTGTGTTTTTATTCTTCTTCAAATATTCGTTATCTGGATTATCTTGTTTTATGAAAAATACGATTACTATTGTTTTATAGTTTTTAGTGTAGTGTTGTTTTTGGTAAAAAGTTTTCGTATTTTTGAACATGTTTTATTTGATTCAAGGGTGGGTGGATTGGATTAAGACAGGAAAATGATTGCTTACGGAGTGGTTAACAACATTGAAGATTAAGGTGAGGCTTCTTTAAAAATTACAAATTGTGAACGGTTTAATACAAAAGAAGTTATGAAAATTGTTAATTATCAAATGGTGATTTAGTGTCTTCTTTGTTTTATTTCTAAATGGTTAAGCATGTTTGGCATAGCGATATGGCTGAAATTGTTTAAAGCTGCGTTAAAAATCATAATCAAACAACCAAACTGTTTAGCATAGAGTAAATGACCTAGCATATGTCATGAAATGGTGAAGGATATCAGTGGAAAGGGGCTAAAATCTTTAAAGGATTTTAAGCATTAATGTCCAAACATTTTCACAAATGTTTAGAGCTAGTAGCCTCGGATGTTTGGAAAAATTAAAACTAATGGAAGGTGGGTGGTTTATGTCTTTAAGCAAGTGACACTTATTGGATGGTCATACGGTAGAAAATAAAAGTGGTGGAGGGTCAACGTCTTGGTGAACGTTTTAAAAATGGTGGATGGTATTGTAAGACCTAGGGTTTTAAATAATGGTGTAGTGTCAAAGTTTGGTTTCCAAGGCGATTCGTGGTGTACACTACTTGCGGTTTGATTCTTGCTGTTTATATTTGAAGAATAAAAACTCCTCTACATAAACAAAGGGCAACCCCAAATGCAAATGATCCCGAGACCTTCGTTGTATTCATTTCAGGTACGATTACTAAAGAATTGTACAAGCAATATTTAAACTTTTGAACAATAATTTACAATATATTTCCAACTATTGAGCTCACTAAAAAGTCACGTTGCTGATGAGATAACGACAAAAATACGAAGCATTTTGATGATACAATTATGTAACGATAGAGTATGATAATACAATATATCTTATTTGTTCTTGTAAGTACACGCCAAGATAAGAACAATGTTGATTTATACCGGCCGTATCTTAATAAGATTGATTATTCACAAAGCTGTGTAGACCTTTAAGACATTCTAGCATTGAAAAGTTTTCATTACCAATCTTTTTTAATCTTTAATAATCAATTCTATTTTGAGTACGTTCGCAGAAGAAAATTTCTAATATATGACCAAATCTGGTAATTTAGCAGACCACATTTAACATACAATAGGTCACTATCGTTATTTCTGTATTTCTGAATTATTACTATGTTGGCTGGTTCTGCTTCCTTCTTTTACTGCCGGGAGCTAACTATTATTCAGCTTTCTGTTTAACTGGACTATGCACCAACATCCGGAAACAATTAAACACAGCCAATCAAAGGTCAGCTGACAGGAATAACAATGGCAACAATGGATTTTTGTTTTGTGAATTATGAAATCGTAATAATAAATCTAGTCATTTACCTCTGCGAATATATTAAAAAGCACGATTAGACAAAGTAGGTAATGTTATTTTTTACAATCGGTTGATAAAAGTACGAGGAAACTTTAGAAAGGCTAAATCGTTGCGGAGTGATTAAATGTTTAGTGTGCATCATTCAAGAGGTGGTCATTTAATATCCAACTTCTATATCAAACTGAACATTTTAAATCTCTTTTGTAGTCCTCGCAACTTCTTTACTTTCTTGTGATGGTTATACCGTCCTTTAGGGGGCCGAGGCTTTATCTTCATGGGATGGTGTTGCTTCCTGTTGGAATACAGGGTTGATCTGGTGTTTTCATGATTTTGTCATACACTCTGACTGATCTACTGTAACGATCACGCTGTAAACTCCTCAGTTTGGTAAGAAATTGTATGTCTTGATGATCTGAGTATATGTCATCTGAAAACATAGGTAATATCAAATAAATAAACTGTCAACTATGTTACATCTTTATTAAATCATGTTGTATGTATGTATGATGTATGTATGTATGTGAGTAGGAATTTTAACGTAGTTTTAAAAAAATTCATTTATTTCGCAACGAAGTCTACAGTGAAGCAATCTATAGTGATTTCTAGCACTGGGGCATCACGCCACAGGCATGTAGCATGATGTCCCACACAGTCACAGTATCCTGACAACAGGCCTACCAGTCCTAACACTAACATCTTAATGCTGAGCGCCAAGTGAGACTGCTGTTAGTACCATTTGTGTAAATCTTTGGAATGACTGCTGGCAGTCGAACCCACGACATCCCGCTTCCGAGGAGGACGCTCTAACCATTAGGCCACCGGAGCGGGGTGTGTGTGTGTGTGTGTGTGTGTGTGTGTGTGTGTGTGTGTGTGTGTGTGTGTGTGTGTGTGTGTCGGTATTGATGTTGCGCCTCTCTACACGCACATTTTGGGCCTCGAAAACCCGCGTATATTAATTATTGTACTAGCATTGGGTGAAACATGTGTTTGTAGTGCAGCGTATTTTTACCGGGTTCAGAAAGCAAGGTCATCTTGGGTTATCTGCATATGCCACAATTGTCTTTTGCGTGGTCATCCAGAAGGTCGGACCTGGAGAATGCGTGTGGTTAGTGACAGCAAACATATTACAGGTTCTTGTGTTCACCATCAGGTGCGCTGGATATGGTCGTCGGTGGAGTGTAGTTTGGAGAGGACGGCCCACTCAAAGCAAGGATAGTCACAGGTTTCCACAATTATGACATGAATTTTGAGGATCCACTTGTATCGGAACGGTATGTACTTTAAAATATGAAAATGTTTAGCTCTATCGCCTCCAATCTCACGAGCCGCTACCATGAAACATTATCAGTGAACTTATCTAGAACCATCCAGTTCAGCCGCCGAGACTTACCCTACCCCACTGGTCCTCAGATTATAGCCCCTATAGCGCTTGGGTATTCCAAAGAAACTGCTGCTTGAGTGCTTACACCCAATTTTGCCTTCACTAACTGATGTAGTTAATATCTCTCTCTCATTGTGGGAATTCCCATCCTTTTTTCAAAACTTCCATCGTAAAGCTTCTGCTGAAGGAACCAACACTTGACCATAACGATTTAAAGAACTACCGCCCAGTTTCTAATCTCCCATTCGTAAAACAATCTTAGAAATGGTTGTTCTAAATCAACTTGTATCTCATTTGAATTCAAACAGTCTTTCTAGCAATGATTGGTCTGCATATCGCACTTGCCACAGTACGGAAATTACTCTTCTGAAAGTAATTAATTATATTCTCTCTGCTTGGATAGTGGAAGATTACAGTCTTCACCCTCCTTGATTTGTCTGCAGCATGTGACACAATAGACCATGATATATTACTTCACCGTCTCCAGCATGTATTCTGCATTCAAAATATAGCCATACGGTGGTTCAAGTCCTACTTAGTCAACAGGACGCAAATTGTATCTGCAAAAGGAATACATTCCAGTCCAGTTGATGTATGCTGTGATGTTCCACAGGGGCCTGTTCTTGGATCTGTTCTCTTCATTCTATACAATCAGCCGCTCTCAAGTGTCATAGATTAACACTCAGTGTCTCACAAATTGTACGCTGATGACACCCAAATATACAAATCTAGCCACCCACCTGAAGTTGATGCTACATACATGGAGTAAAGAGGTGTATTTCTGATGTGAAATCATGGATGACATGTAACAAGCTGCTGATGAATGATGATAAAACTGAGGCTATTGTGATCACAACACAAAGACTTTCTAATTCACATCCTTTACCTCAGACAATAAATATCAGCAAAACCAACATTAAATTCTCACTGCCAGTACAAAACCTTAGTGTTACTCTAGACAGTACTCTTACATTGCACCAACATGTCATGAACAAGGCTGCAAATCTTGAACTGAGACGCATCAGTACCATTCGTAAATATCTTTCAGTTGATGTCAATAAAACACTTGTCTGTTCATTAATACTTTTAATACTGGACTATTGTAACTCAATTCTGTCTGGTTCGTCACAATATTTACTCCAGAAACTTGAAAACGTTCAAAATACAGCTGCTCGGATCATCTTTAGAATACCTCGATTAGAGCACACCTCACCACTACTCTGTACCCTACACTGGCTATCAATTCGATACAGAATCAAACACAAAATGTGTTCTCTGTGCTATCTTTCACTGACAGACTCCAGTCCAACATACCTATCCGCCCTCACCCATGTGTATACACCAGCAAGATACTGACGCTCTTCTTCTGACATAGTCATATGGACAATGTTCTTTTGCATACCAGGATCCAGCAATATGCAACGAATTACCCATTGAAATTAGACACAAAGACACAGTGGTCCCTTTTAATATGGGCCTTGACCAAACTTTCCGGATGTTATAGGCTCTGGCCATGACTTCCTGGTGCTGACGATGGGTTGAGTCAACAATATTTCTCTAGTTATCCTGGGTTAATTGTCCCTGTTTTGTAGATCCGACTCTGCCCTTTGAGGTTTGTAGGTATGGCTAAGTGATTGGCAAGGACTTTTGTCTCCTTGGGACTGACGATTACAGCCCGGCCTGCATGAGGAAGTTGGCCGCTAGACTTTGACCCTCAGTATTGCATTCAGCATATCATATTAATCGTGTTTGCTTATCTGACTCTTTTCCGATGCGGCGTGTTTATGTGATCGTTTCTAGACATTTTGATCCCTAAACCTAACACTCGTGAGTAAGCGATGGATTGCTATGGTACACGACCTTTCTTTAAATACACGCCAGACGCCTGTTGCAGGTCGATATCGTCATTGGCTGGTGACACTTGGGAGTGTCGCGTTAGTTGAGCTGAGGCATATTATTTTCTCCCAAAAAATGTCGCCGATTGTTGTCACACGGTCCCCTCACTGACGACATTTATGTCTGCTGCAATTAATATTATGATCCATAACTTTTCTCTAAATTAAATTTAATAACCGTGTGATGACGCAATGATAAGATATCGGATCAATGCTACTCTAATTGACGCATTTTTAAACTTGTGTGGTCCGGAACCCAATTGTGGTAGGCTTCAGAGCTTTCATAAAACGAACTTTTTTTTTCTTTTGTTTTTTGCCCTTGCACTGTTTGTCCGCCTGGGAGCCCCCTTCACTTCGATTGCATAGTCGGTGTTTGGCCACAGTATAGACAACGCATTTACAGTAGGCCAGGAGCTTGATCCGGTCTATGTATGCACCATACAATGTGTCAAAGCGTTTGCGCCCATTGAGGTGCTGTATCGAATGCATTCAGGTACACCATGTGTTTCCAATGTCTATTTTGGAATAAAACGTCTTGTTTGTTTTGGGTTGAATGAAAATGCAGAGAGAGCGTAGCGACTCGTATAAAAGGTCTTGTAAAATTTGGGAATATATCAATATTTAATATGTGCAAATATCAAAAGCAAGATATGTGTGCAAACGTAAATTAAAAGTCCATTGTATTTTTTACAAATATAGGTATTGGGCTGATCGCAAAAGCAGAGGTAGCTCTGCTCATTCATAAGCATGCATAACAATGACCGTAAACAATGAAATTAATTATGGTAAAATGTTTAATGAAAGTTAAATGAATTAGGAATTAAGCACTGCAAATTTCACGAAAAGTGGAAGTGATATGTACATTTATTACTATATAATTGCAGCTGCATCAGTTGATGAATGGGGGTAAGATTTTCATTGGTCAGAATATATTCTTGTGATCAGAACCAGTTGAATTTATATCTGTATAAACTGTACGGATAACCACTTTATACAAACTTCTATAAATAGTCACGTGTAAATTAATTAACGTAACACTGAATTGGAAGACACACAAATTGCACGCCTTTGAAACAAAATAAAAACGGTGAGTTTATATTTTATTTAGAAAATTATATAAATTGATTTGATAGAATCAAATAACACATTCTTACTGTTTTACGGAATATAACTAATTCTTTATTTGATAAGATCTGAAAAATAAATGCTGAGAAACTCAAACTCTGCAAAGAACATTGGAGTTAATGCACTTTCAAACTATAGGTAATTGGATATTGGAATTGGGAGGAAAGGTTTCAAAGTCCTACAATGTAAGACGCTGACCTTGATAGTTACGATAAGGGGTGGGTAGGAGATCCGCTACATCCCATATCGAAACTGTTTTATTGTTTCGATGTCTTGCACTGTTTGACTACTGGACCTATACCACTATAACCATTTAGCGATAGTCTTAATTTTATTTGCAAGTAGCCCTGTAGGTAACCGGTAATCAACACGTAAATAGATTTAATATGCGACAATTGGTTTCTCACATCTCAGGAACAGTAACTAGTCACAATGAACTCGTGATAGCATAACATCCAAGAGTCATTCGTATGTCAAACAAAACAACAACCTTTGCATAGAATATTGAACATCTACTCAGATCACATATGCCAATTTAGGTAAAACATTATGACCATGCTGTGGAATGTTCAAAACATTAAATCGCCTACCATTGGCAGAATTGTCTGTTTGATATTGACACAGTTGCGGATGGAGAAGTTCCTGTTTTCTAAATAGCTACGTAGGAGACAGTTCAATAAGAATTCATACGCTTTTACTGGCTCTAAAATTGATAGATAAAACTTAAAAAATCTTAATTATAGTAACTATAAAAGTAAATAAAATTTCAATTAATTGCAATTATAAGAGTTTAGCGTTGTTTTTTCTGAGTTAGTAGCTTTTTCCAAATAGCATTTTTCCATTAACCAGTCCGCTGGTGTCGACAGAGCAAGGTTGGAATTATCTTTTTCTTGCCAAACGCTTTTAATTTTAAACTTTTTGTGCTATAAAATTAAACTTAAAACATTTGATAGGAAAGTAAATAATTTATTGGTTTGATAGAAAAATATTTTTTTATAAAGGTTGATATTTTTCAGATTCCTATTATAAAAGATCTTACATTTAAGAAATAGAATAATTAAAGTTTATATCTACATATATATATATATATATATATATATATATATATATATATATATATATATATATATATATATATATATATATATATATATAAAGTTTATATTACAAACAGAATAAATTAAAGTTTATATTATTTCAATTTTTGGGGAGTTAAGAATTGACTACTACAATGGACAAAAGTAAAATGTTACAGTGTCTTTTTGAGGCGTACGAGCTGACATATCCTGCAAAGAGCAGAAAGATTTGCCAAGAAGAAGTGATTCAAAAGTGGAATGGAATAAAAAAAATGATGCAGATTGGCAAGTGAAAGTTGATCACTGGTTGCAAGAATTAAAACCTATTGCCGCCACTAAATAAAGGATCACTTCTGACGTTTTTGGCTAAACAAACATCATATCTTGCTACAAAAAAAAATCAAAAAAAGTGCATGTGGCAAACACATAATTCTGTTTTCAACTACAAAGTTTTAAAGTTTTTTTAGTTTAGTTATAATTACTTTATTTGATAATTATAGAAGAATTTGAATACAATATTCTGAACATCTGCAGTTTTAGCTACATACATGTTTTCTCCTATTTCCTACAATATCAGAGTGAAGCACCACACAAAATACATACTACAATGAAGTGATTTGAAACATGTTAATTTTCAAATAAGAAATACTGCTTTTTTGGGGGAAGGGGGGGCAGAGCTTTGTGACGTTATATTTAAGGGGGGGGGGTCTGACTTTTTGTGACGAAGGAGAGGGAGGGGGTCAAAATCGGCCAAAATCGTGTGACGTCATTTATGGTTGGCCTCTAATACAGTATAAGTTGCAGCATTCCAACCAGATAATAAATATGTTAGAGTCACAACTGACTAGCAACATCACATGATTTTTTTTTCTTCTTGAATGATGTTATGTGATTGAATTTCATGTCTTTTTAAAATCTGATTGTGCTATAAACTGTAAGTTGCCAAACTAAAGTCATGCATATATAAAGTGCTATTCCTTGATTTCTATGAGAGAATGATATATATATATATATATATATATATATATATATATATATATATATATATATATATATATATATATATATATATATATATAAATATATATATATATATATATATAATTAAATTTTATTTGGTTCTATTGATCAGTTTGTGGTATAAACTGTCAGTTGTCAAACTAAAGTCATGCATATATATATATATATATATATATATATATATATATATATATATATATATATATATATATATATATACATATACATATATATACATACGTGCTAAATGTTTTATCAAGTGTATCTTATTGTTTTGATTTCTGTGTTGAAATATTTTTTTTTCAAATTCTTGCATCCCATTTTTTAAATCTTGACACTTCTGTGTCTCCCTTCACATGACAGGCAGTTGAATAAATTACAAGTTTCTAACACACTATTTCTTTTTTTTACTTTGCAAGAGAAATTGAGTTACTTGTTGTTAATGAAAATGATTTTTTTATTCATCATAGTATGTCTGGCTGTCAATCTCAACATAAATGTGAGCATCATTAATATGGAAATTAACAGTGGACAGAAAAGTAGTAGGGGCCATAAGTGGCCGAGTGGTCTGAAGCACTCCATTAAGGATCGCTGCCATCTCACGTCTGTTTGCGTTGGTTCCAGTCTCTGATTCGACCAATGTGGGTATGTGAGAAAGCTTGCCAGCAGCTTCTTGTCGGTCTGTTCTTTATGGGTATTTCTCGGGTTCATTCTCCATCATTAATACTGGCATTATACCCTACAAGAAGAAGAAGAAGTCAGTTTTGTGTGATATGCTCATCGCGATAACGTTTACAGCAGTTGCCATTGCCTTGGGGTGATGCTGCTTTCAACGCATGCGTCAGCAATAAATAAAATTAAGGTCATTAATAGATTTATACATATGTGTTGCGTTTTGACAGGGATTAATAATAAAAAAAGGGTATTCTTAAGGATTTGACGTCATGGGTCAAAATAAAACAGCTTTGTTTCCATCCATATACCAAGGTCAATCGAAATTAATTTATTACTATAGAGCGTCCGATACATCAGATGGATATGCTAGCATCTATTGGTACTATCGCCCCTACATGGATTACGCTAAAGACATTCATTAACATTTCGTGTATGTGACCAAACCATATAATAATAATAATAATAATAATAATAATAACAATAATAATAATAATAATAATAATAATGAGGACATTGTATAGCGCCTAATCTTACGAAGCTCTAAGCGCTTTACACCATCTATAATGATATGACTACACAATACAAACACAAATGACAAAATAATGAAATTAGAAAATATAAAAACATGCTGAAAATATATAAGATACAAAACATGATAAGGTCTCTAAGTTTGCCCCTGCAGTCAAAACTAGTGAGTTTTAAGAGCACTCTTAAAAGGGACTACTGTGTCTTTGTGTCTGCTTTCAATGGGCAATTTGTTACATGTCACCGGGCCCTGGTATGCAAAAGAACGTTGTCCGTATGACTTTGTTTTCACCATGGGAACAATGAGTATATGATTTTCAGAAGAAGAGCATAAGGATCTAGCTGGTGTATACACATGGGTGAGGCTGCATAGGTATGTTGGACTGGAGTCTGTCAGTGAAATATAGCACAGAGAATAAATGTTGTGTTTGATTCTGTATCGAATTGATAGCCAGTGTAGGGTACAGAGCAGTGATGAAGTGAGCTCTGATCGAGGTACTCTAAAGATGATCCGTGCAGCTGTGTTTTTAACTTTTTGAAGTTTCTGGAGTAAATATTGTGATGAAACAGACATTATTGAGTTACAGTAGTTGAAAGTACTAATGAACACAAGTGTTTTAGTGGCATCAACTGAAAGATATTTAGGAGTGGAACTGATGTGTCTCAGTTCAAGATATGCAGCCTTGCATATATTCATGACATGTTGGTGCAATGTGAGAGTACTGTCTAGAGTAACACCTAGGTTTTTCACTGACTGAGAATTTAATGTTGGTATTGCTGATATTTATTGTCTGAGATGAAGGATGTGAATAAAAAAGTCTTTGTGTTGTGATCAGAATAACCTCAGTTTTATCATGATTCATCTGCAGTTTGTTACATGTCATCCATGATTTCACATTATAAATGCACCTCTCAAATCCATGGATGGTAGCATCAACTTCAGTTGGGTGGCTAGACTTGAATATTTGGGTGTCATCAGCATACAATTGATGCGACACTGGGTGATGATCTATGACACTTGAGAGCGTCTGAGTGTATAGAATGAAGAGAACAGGTCAATTAACAGATCCCTGTGGAACACCACAACATACGTCAACTGGTCTGGAATGTATTCCATTTGCAGATATAATTTGTGTCCTGTTCACGAAGTTGGACTTGAACCACTGTAAGGCTATATTCTGAATGCCAAATACATGCTGGAGACATTGGAGTAATTGTTACGTGCTTAGGCTCGAATAAGCAGCAGCATAGAAAGAAGTGAAAATAACAAGCTTGTAAAATTTAACAAACAATTTATTGAGTACAAATACTTTCATAAAAGAAAATATTTAAACTTATGGTTTTAGGGAATCAAGTCCAAAAATTAATCCAAATAAAATTCACAATATAATAAACAAGTGAAATTGGAACAGTCCTGATAAATGTCCTAATAGTTCCCGGTTCGAATCTTGACAATCCAATATGGACAACGATGTCACGTGATGAAGTCAGTTTTAGTTTTATAATAATCAAAATGAAAATCTATGAGCACATATTCTTTTCCAGATAAATAATAAAGTAATTCCTCTTGCTCAAAACGAATTGACACAATTTCCAGTACACGGTAATTAAAAATAACTCAAAAAGAAGACACAACTTAATTTTATAAAAGCCCAACTTCTACTGAATAGCTAGCTCCAAAAACATGGTTTATATCCGTTTTTTACGTAAACAAGGGGTCGCGTGATATTCTAGAAACTATCAGAACAAACCTACGTTCAAGAAATCACGTAAATACCATATGACCCAAGTAAATTAGAAAGATGTTTATACTTTACTCCATTTTGTCCTTGGAATCAACGATTCATTTTAAAAGTAAATCTATAATGTCCTTGGAATCAACCAATCATTTTAGAAGCTTGTTTACACTCTGAAGCAAGGTCAGAAAATGAGGTTAATATCTGTTGTTTACTTGTAGAGTGAAAAACTTTTCTTGAAAAATTTCCCAATGAATGAATTTTTAATCCAAAATGTCAAATTTAAATCTGACAAACAAAATTAAATGATTTAAATCAAATATACGTAACAAAATATATCATGGTCTATTGTGTCAAATGCTGCAGATAAATCCAGGAGAGTGCACTGTAATCTTTCCACTATCCAAAGTAGAGAAAATATCATTAAATACTTTCAGAAGAGTATTTCCCGTACTGTGGCGAGGGGATATGCAGACTGTATATTTCTAAAAAGACTGTTTGAATTCAAATGAGATACAAGTTGGGTTATAACAACTTTTTCTAAGATTTTTTATATGAATGGGAGATTATAAACTGGGCAGTAGTTCTTTAAATCGTTATGGTTAAGTGTTGGTTTCTTCAGCAGAGACTTTATGTTGGCAGTTTTGAATAATGATGGGAATTCCCCCAATGAGAGAGAGATATTAATAACCAGTTAGGGAAGGCAATATTGGGTCACTCAAGCAGCAGTGATGTCGGAACTGGATCAAGTTCACAAGACTTTGGTGCACTCTTCATCACGATTGTCCTTACTGAATCAATATAAACAGGTTCAAATGCTCATAATGGTTGTCGCGGAAATTCTGCATCATAACTGTATGGTGAGGAGTCAGTTGAAATTGTGCTGTCAAGCGAATCTCTAATTGTTTGTACTTTGTCACGGAAGAAATTTGCAAATTGGTCCGGAAGGTCTACTGGAGAGAAGGTTGTTGGGAGTGGTGTACATTTGTTCCTTGACACTAGTTTCATAGTCATGCCGAAGAGCTCTTTTCAACTGGAACTCTCTGTGATCTAACTACTGTAGTGGGATAATTTGTCTAAATGGAATATGTTTGTGACGTTTTTCTTAGCGGCTTCATAAATTTAAATTTCCGGTGGAAAGCCAAAGCCTCTCTGTTCTTCGGCAATGTCTTTTAACAGTGCGAAGCTGGTCAATAACACTGCTATATCATGGAGAACACGTTTTTCTTTATTGATCCTCTGTATTTGGTGGCTGGGGCATGTTTTTCAAGCAATGAAAGCAGGCAGTTATCAAGTTGTTCCGATATCGGATATAAGAAAGTTGTTAGGTTTTATTGGATGTCATGCATTAATTTGGTTCTATTTATCATACGGAGGTTTCTCTTAGTAGCAAATAGAGGTGGATTGTTAGGGACTGGTACGTCAAGATGGCATAGCATGCAGAGGTAATCCGATGCATGTTCGTGGGATACAAGGGTGGATTACAGAATATTATCATCAGGTCTATAAAGAAACCAGTCTAAAATGTGACCAAGTTTATGGGTGGGTTGGTTAACTGACTGTTTAAGATTGAAAACATGAATGGAATCTATGAGTTTTGACGTGTATGGTTTTCCAGGACAGTCAAAGTGAAAGTTGAAATCTCCAAGAATAATTAGGTTACCACCTATCGAATTTCCATACTCTAGAAGATTTGGAAACTGCTCCAAAAATAGAGATTCAGTCAGCTTGTTTTTTCTACTAGGAGGAAGGTGGTAGAGAAATAAAAAATAGAATGACCTTTGTTCCAGTGTGAGCGTTGTTTGGATCTGTTCAAACGATGTGTGGCAGAAATTTAAGGTTGTGTTGTACTTAAGGCATTTGATCATGGTATTCATTGTAATTACAGCAATTCCACCTCCGCGAGAGTTGCGGGGGAACGACTTGATGAATTAATCGCTGGGTGTTAAATCCGCACACTTAGGTTCATCGCATGATGATCGTAACCATGTTTCTGTCAAGGAAGAAGACATCGATATTCTGGTCGTTGATAAAATTAACTATTTCTGTGCGCTTTTCCGGTGATCCTGCTGATTGAGCGTTGAATATTGCAATATGTAGTGGTATCCCTGGGATAGTTGACACAACTGTTGACAATTTCAGAGGAATTTTAACCATGTTATCAAAATTAACTACAGAATTTTTAAATTGTTTATCTGTTAGGGATGAAAGGGAGATAATTGGAATTCTTCTTCCTGTTCTACGCCGGCCAGCTTTGAAACAACGTTTTGATTTCGCTTCCGTTTACATTTAAGTAATGATGAATGTAGTCCCAGTTCGTTCAGTCTTGAGCACAATGTAGTATCTAGAGCCAAGGTGTGGTCATTTAATGCAATTAATGAGGGTCCGTCATATTGTAAGCGGGTTGACTGGTGATCACGTGACGGCGGTTTATTGAAAAACAAATGACGTCTTAACAGTGGAACAAAACAGCTGAGAAAAATTCTAATTGTTCTCATTTCCAAAACAAGGAGATGAATTAACACATACGAACGGAACAGCCAATGCATGATGAAAGACAATAATGTAGACGAAGATGGACAACAAGCACAAATATCATGAAAAAATAGTACTAAAATGGGAAAGCCTCTCTCAAGCAGTTAAGCGATGGCGGCCATCTTTTCTTCATATGTTGGTTCTGTCCACGGTAAATTATCGTACGTCCTTAGGAAAATATTCCCACAACGTCAATGTGTTACATGAGGCGCAGTAATTATTTTGTCGTTTAATCGTCATGATAAATGCAGCATCAAGATCAAACTCGGGTATATTTTGTTTTCTTCTCGCCGATAGCCAGCTAATCTTTCCGTTACGGTGTCTGGGACTGGCACGCAATGGATCCCATCGGTGGATCTCACCTGAGGTTGATTTTAAACTATCTCGGAATTGTCACGGACAATTGTCAGCAGATGACACATTTTTGAAGCTCTAGATAATGCCAAATACACTAAATGTTACATATTATAAGCGGGTTGACTGGTGATCACGTGACGGCGGTTTATTGAAAAACAAATGACGTCTTAACAGTGGAACAAAACAGCTGAGAAAAATTCTAATTGTTCTCATTTCCAAAACAAGGAGATGAATTAACACATACGAACGGAACAGCCAATGCATGATGAAAGACAATAATGTAGACGAAGATGGACAACAAGCACAAATATCATGAAAAAATAGTACTAAAATGGGAAAGCCTCTCTCAAGCAGTTAAGCGATGGCGGCCATCTTTTCTTCATATGTTGGTTCTGTCCACGGTAAATTATCGTACGTCCTTAGGAAAATATTCCCACAACGTCAATGTGTTACATGAGGCGCAGTAATTATTTTGTCGTTTAATCGTCATGATAAATGCAGCATCAAGATCAAACTCGCGTATATTTTGTTTTCTTCTCGCCGATAGCCAGCTAATCTTTCCGTTACGGTGTCTGGGACTGGCACGCAATGGATCCCATCGGTGGATCTCACCTGAGGTTGATTTTAAACTATCTCGGAATTGTCACGGACAATTGTCAGCAGCTGACTCATTTTTGAAGCTCTAGATAATGCCAAATACACTAAATGTTACCATTCGACGATATCATCGACAATAGATAAGAGTTTGTTAGCCCATGTGACGAAGGAATTATTTTTAAAAAAAACCTAGAGTATAGTATGGTGGTTGCCGTACGAGAGCCTGCACAAGAACCTCCATAGGACCATAAACTATATTATTAGGAGTAGCACGGTCACTTACTGTAGCTTTTTCAAGATATATTGCGCGGATCTGATTGTGGTTAAGGCGGATGCCTCTGACTCGGCTATTACATTTTATATCCTTGTTTCAGATCTGGTTTTTACACCTGATTTTATCCTTTCCCTGTTGCTTTTTCAAGTTTATGCTTCTATTCTTCCTGTTTTTCTTTCGTTTTCTAGTTTACTCTTGCAGTATGTTCCTTTGCTGTCCAGTCATTGATAACAAACTTATTAATATCTTTATCAGATGTGATCTGCTGAATATTAAAAGCAACACAGTATAAATATTTAACCCAATAGGCAGCTTGTAGAGTTTTAATATATTCTGGTTTTACGTATCGTTTGTCTACCCCCGTATCCAAACACGGCAATATCAAGTATTTTGTCTGCATCTTTGATAGCGGCGCTACTTCATCAGTAAATGAATATATCATCTTCTAACTTTGGTGGTGGCGGTGGTCGAGCTCCGGGCTGTGGTTAAAGAGGTTAATGAGGTTGTGGAATGGGTTGAAGATGACCAGCAATATCCTCTGGTAATGTTTTAAGATCTTTTTGTTGCCTCAGTTGCCGTAACAATTTGTTTTGGTTGGTTCGACATTTAATTTAAATAACTGCTCTGTACGCTCTGAAAATTCCACCTGAGTTTCTTGAAGCTGCTATAGTTGCTATTTGATAGAATCACTGACGGGGAGATATTTCATAATTGTTTCTAGTCAATGTCAAGCTATTTTAGGTGTGAGATATTCCATTCTTAGCGCAGAAACATTATTATTATTATTATTATTATTATTATTATTATTATTATTATTATTATTACTATTATTATTATTATCATTATTATTATTATTATTATTATTATTATTATTATTATTATTATTATTATTTTTATTATTATTATTACAACAACAATTCAGTTACACATCACGGTCTGCGGATATACTTAAATGCACATCAAACAGTTAATGCAGTAAACGCAGCGACATGCGCAAACATAATTTTTGTTTCCACCAGGATGCCTCATCTGGGCCTTCGTGTCACAATGTATGGCTTTTGACTTGTGTGGATTTCAAATCAATTATAATAACTGTTGTTTAAAAGCAAAGTAAGGATAACGGACTTCCCACACGGAGAAGTAAGAAAAAGATTTGTTCACCTTTCTTTACAGGTTGCATTGAGTTGAGAAAATTGTGCAGATTAAGAAAGATCAGTCTTTTTGGTTTACAAAGTACAGGTTGTTCACCAACAATGCTAGTTAGAAAAAATTAGATTCCTTAATTAGATACAATTTTGGACAGAACATATATGCCCAATTTAAAAGTTAAAGTAGGAATATATAGAATGTTGCAGTTAAACACATACATTGACCGGTTTGTTTTAAAGAAAAATGCAAAATATAACAATGACCAGATGTGTAGTAGTGTGAGACCCATGACCGACATTGACATTAAAGACGGGATGAACATCGAGCAGTTGCTGGTGTTAGGTGCTTAGGCTCGAATAAACAGTAACATAGAAAGAGTGAAAATAACAAGCTTGTAAAAACTTAATAAACAATTTATTGAGCACAAATATTTTCCAGAAAAGAAAAATAAACTTACGGTTTTAAGAATCAATTCCAAAATTAATCCAAAAATAATTCAAAATATAATCCACTAGAAAAATTGCAAAAGTCCTGGTAATAAAATGTCCAAATAATTCCCAGTTCGAATTTTAGTGAAGCATCCAAGACGGAAGACGATGCCACGTGATGAAGTCAGTTCTGGTCTCATGAAATTCAATGAGCACAGTTATTTTCCAGATAAATAATAAAATAAATCTTCTTGATCCAAACGAATTGAAATAATTTCCAATAACTCAAAGCAATACAACTTAATATTCGAACAGCCCAACTTGTACTAAATAGTTCGCTTCAAAACATAATTTATATACCAGTTTTTACGTAAACAAGGAAGGGGTCACATGATCTTCTAAACATAGAAATATGTTTATAACAAAGCTCCATAATGTCCTTGGAATCAACCAATCATTTTAAAAGCTTGTTTACAACTCTGAAGCCAGGTCAGAAATAAGGTCAACATCTGGTGTTTATTTGTAAAGTACAAGTCATCCAACTTTTTTTAAAAAAATTATCTCCCAATGAATGAATCCTAAACTTAAAATGTCAATTTTGAATCTGACATACAAACAGTAAATGACTTAAATCAAATATACGTAACACTGGATATGGACTCAGAATTTAATGCGGCCACCGGAGGGGTAGATGTGCCGCCAAAAGCACTGAAGCCAAAGCTGAACAACTACTTCAGGACTACAATACAGCATAATGTCTTGCTGGTCTTCCATCCTGATAGGTGTCAACTACTGGAGAAAAGCAGAGTGCCACTCCAGACGGTAATCTTAGCGACACTACAGGCGATGAAATACTACATTGGAAATATTGAGGCCCTCCAGAATGCGGATCTAAACAAATATATGTTGCATCCAAAAGACCTATAAACACCTTTTATAGCCGTAAAGATGCTGGAGGTAAAAAGAGAAAACGCTATAGTAAGGGAGGTCCCACCATTCGAGAGAGAGGTGGGCCGAAAGACTGTCGAAGTGCATGTGAACAGACTCCCGCTTGAGATAGACACGTGCGAACTAGTTAGCAAAGCCCAGCAAAAGTTGAGAGCCAATGTAAACTATCATAAGATGGCAATCATTTGGGGCTTTGCCACCACTCAGACTGGAGGCAGAATACAAACAATAACCAGACAAGAGGCTAAGAAAATACCCATGTTCTTTTACGTACTGGGCTTTAAACTCAAAGGCTGGTACAGGGGGTGCGAGGACGATCGAAAGTGCCCCAGATGCGAGCAAACCGGTCACGGCCTATGGGATTGCAAAGAGGGAAAACCCAAACCGAACGACAGCCCCAAGACTTATGCAGATGCCGTTGCGGCTCAAGTAATACATTCTCCAAAAAAAAAATCCACAAAGCCCACCAACAACAGCTTAGGAAATAAGACAGGAGGAAATATCAAAGAACCGATCATGTGCTGATAAGTAGAGGGATATTCTAAGCCCAATCAACACAATGGTTAAGGCCCCAGGAAAAGAGCCCATTACTACAACAACAACAAAAACCACAACATATTTGATGTACTGAGTGAAAAGGGAAAGGAGATAGAAGAAGAGAAAGACATGGGGGATCTACTAGGAATGATACCCCTCACAACACCCACACCATTGGCACCAATGAAAAGGAATCTTAAAAAAGAAGGTTAGTAATATATCAACCTCATCAACAGAAAATATTAAGGACACTAAAGAAAACGTTGCGATAAATATGGTAGAAGAAGAAGAAATAGACAGAGAACAAACCAAGGAAAATAAGGGAGAACAAAAGTAAAGAAGGGAAGAGAATGAACAGTCTAAGAAAAACGGAGAGAACATACAATGATAGCGCATCCGAAGGGACAAGAGTAACGGGAAACAATACGAACAGAGACACACTATACTTGTCCAACATCACAAGCGATTTTTACCAGTCGCGAACTAGCAATGATACCATTTGGGATGGCCCGCATTTCCCCAGAAAAAAAATATATGAACACAAATGGATTACACACACACACACAAAATTAGACAATGCAAAAATAAAAAACAACCATAATCTGAAAAAAAATAATACGACAACCTGGGATAGACAAAAAATGGAGGAAAAAAACTTTACTGTCTATAAACACAAATGGGATAAATAGGGACTAATTAGAAAAAAAAAACATTAGAAACCTATGACGTATTATTAATACAGGAGACACAAAATGGACTGAAAACTGAGAGGGAAAGAGGTATGGACAGTTTTATAATTACTAACGACTTTAAAGGGTAAAATATAAGACGGGGTGGGGTGGCCGGTTTTATTAAATTAAAAATAAAAGAGTTGTTAAATGGGAAAGAATAGAGGAGGGAAAAGAATTTGAAGGGGAGATTAATACACATTGTAATGGGTGGGATAAACGTTATCAATGTGTACATTACAAACAATAGGCACAATAAATTAATTTATTGACGAACTGGCCAAATATTTAGAAAAATACGCTATGGGAATTTGAAACTAGGAGGGATTTAAACTGTGTAGGTGATAACATAGACAGAACAGGACAACTAACAACAGATGACATAAGATTTAAAGACAAAATGAACACATACTGATGACACAGAAACTGATTGACATACAGGAGACTGCATGTGCACAGGGTAGAATACACATTTGATTACAAAGATAATAAGGGGAGTAGGATAAATACATTTTGGGGGACACTTTCGGGAACAAAAAAATATATAAAAGCAGTAAATATAAATTACAAACTTTCGGACTATAAATTAATTAACGTAGAAATAAGGAAAATAAATAGGATAAAATGGGACAGGAGACAATGGAAAATAAACAACACGATCTTAGATAACATAGACTTTGGTCAGGAAATTAAGGAAGAAATAGAAATTTGTACAAATAAAGGGAATTTCTACATAATAAAAGAATTGGACACTTTAAGAGGGAGATTAAGAAATATAGCAACATACTATACAAAATTAAGGATAGGGAAAATAAAATTAGAGAAAGAAGCGATAGAAAATTTAATGAAAACATGTAAATACAGAATACAAAAAATAAACACCAGAGGAAAAGCTTAATAAAAAGAAAAAGGAAGAACATAAAGGGAGGGAGATTAAAGCGGAAAAATTTACAAAACTATACAAAATTGCAGAGGGTCTGTATTAAAGGAAAGAACTAAGAAGATTGGGAGAAGAAAAAATCTTTAAAATCGCTCAATATTAAAGGGGAGAGAATAAAAACGACAAAATAGAATTCTAAAACACATACAAACTATTACGGAGAACTCTACACATCACAAGAAATAAGTGACAAATTGACGAATATTTACAAGAGATAACATGGGAGACGATATCCACAGAACATAAAAACATATGTGATTTTGTCACGCAAGAAAACATTATAAGAACAATAGGAAATTAAGAAGGAAAAAAAAACACCAGGTAGTGATGGGCTCTCAGCAAAATAAGGGAAATGAGATAGGGAGGAGTCATGGCGCGGGGGTAATGATTTATATATTTTGTTGCCCACTGTCACGGGGTTGCATAAATATAATAAGAAATAATATAACCCACCCCTTTTTGTTACTCGTTATCTAAGAGATGACCGCCCTCGATATAATTACCATGGTTCAAGTAAAGATAAGTGGTGAAACTTATAGATGGAAATAGATATAGTGATCTGAGCAGATATAATGAACAAACAAATACGAGCCCCCGTAGAGATAAACAATTTAATCAATTACATAAACAATTGTGAAAATTCCTTTCATTAAGAATATACTCTGCTTTTAGAAACACAACTTCCACCGAATTACAATAAAACTCAAATAGATTTAAATTAACTAGCCGATTTGTTACTAATAGCTTTAGTTCATCACAGGATCGAGTTAAACAATCGAAGTCAACGCAATGTACGATTTCATAACCTGCTAGTCCTCAGCTTTCCGCTTCCTTTGTTGCTGTTCAGAACTTTAGATCTCAAAGATGATACTTGCTACCATCCGTCTCGGGATACAATCTGAACACGTTAGAATTTTAGCACTGGGCAAAATCTCCTCACAGGTATACACGTCTCACTGCACTTCCCTCTCTTTCTTTTTCTCAGCATACGTCTCAGGCTACGTAACATCAATACGTTTAAAAGCTATTTTCTCCCTTTGTGGTTTCGTCACCCAGCCAGTAGTAGCGGCTTTAGAACATGAATTTGGTATTGTTGCAGAAATAGTGACCATCTCATTAATCGTCCATTTTTCAACCTAGCTTGAGCCAAATAGGCGAGTGGTTAGTGGTCTGTTTCCAAAATAATTTTTCGGCCATACAGGTAGCGTTGGAATTTAGATATCTCAAAGATAATAGCCAATCATTCAATCTCAGAGACCGAATAATTAAGTTCTGCAGTTGATAATTTCCTGCTACTGTATACAACTTGGAATAAGCATCCGTCATGCTCTTGCAATAACACTGCCCCTAAACCTCTATCACAAGCGCCCGTACGTAAGACAAAATCTCATGTCACATCAGGCAATTTCACTAATTGCGTCTGACGTCAGTCTGTCCTTTAACGTCTGAAATGCTAGTTCACATGCGTCTGTCCATACTAATTTCGTCGGAGCTTTTTTCCAAGTCAGGTCAGTCCGTGGGCTTGCAATAGTGTTGAAGTTAGCAACATATCGTCTATAATACCCTGCAAATCCCAAGAAAGATCGAACTTCCGTCTTAGTGGTCGGTCGTACTGCGTCCATATGTTTGTTCTACCTTTGAACTATCTGGGGCCAACGTTTCTTCGCTAAGGGTATGACTTAAGTAGGTTAGTTTCCTAAACCATATATGGCACTTAGATGGTCGTGTTGTCAGTCCCGTTTGTTGAAGTCGCTCTTAAACGTTTTTCAGTAAAATGATATGTTCGTCCCATAAAGCTGTCGCTAAGAGTAAATCGTCCATGAAGTTCGAAACTCTAGTCCCCTTTAATGGTTCCAGTAAATTTCGCATCATACTGGTGAAGACGCTCGGCGCATTCTGGACCCCGACTGACATGACTACCCACTCATAGGTCCCATATGGAGTTGCGAAGGCAAGTCTTGCTCTGTCTTCACTTCGAACTAGAATTTGCCAGTATCCCCTGGACGATGGATTTTTGAAAAAATATTTCGCATTGTTCACTCTGGCAAAAATGGACTCAGCGTGAGGTAAAAACTCTACCTGGAATTCCGTGATCCTGTTAAGTCTTAAGTGCCACTCGCTAACACTTGTCGCATGACAACAAAAAAAAACAACCTCCGAACATCCCCATGCACACCTGGCCAGTAGAACTCCTTCACCAACTTATCTCTGGTCTTCGCCACGACCATGTGGTTTCCAAGAAGACCCTCATATGCCAGTCAAAGCACTTCTCTATTTGCTTCGCTACGGGCACCAAAACTTGGTTGAACGTATCGGTCCCTTTCTTGGCGTACCGATACAAAATACCGCGTTTTGTCGCGAACTTCACCTAGCCGTCTGGCAATTTCCATATTGACCCATCTTTTGCGTACCTGCGTACCTTGTTGAGAGACAGATCTTCCTTTTGAAGTTTCCCCATCTCAACAGGTAGCATATTGTCTATGGGCGAAGTCATGGGTCTTAGCGGCTTTGACCCTGACCTTCGCTTCATAGCCCTCGTCTAAACTGACCCGACATGTACAGGGATACACGTCATAAGGTTAGGTTGAGGCAATACATACCTACACCCTAATATTACATCATGAGACAGTCCCAACATACACGCTGCTTGAATTCGTCTCTTTACCTAGGGCGAATCAAGGTCAATGCTAACGACCGGAAGCGAATCCTTCGTCCGTTTAGCAACTGGACTTCAACCGCCTCACCTGTGTAAACTCAAGGCTTGACATACCTACTATCTGCCAAGGCCGGATAACTGCAGCCGGAAACATACAGTACTGTCGCCTTCTCACCATTAACCATAGCTATCGCTGTAGTAGTCAACTGCACTGTTTCTCGATTCTTAACAGTATTCGGAGTTACCAAATTTATCGTGGTCGGAAAATACTTACTACAGTCCTTAACGACATGGCCTGGTCTGTTGCAGCCGTAACACACTGGCTCACTTTTCCTCCCCGAGGTATCCTTCTCTAGAGCCTGAGTCTTTCCTGACCATCGGAAATGTCCTTGGCTGGGATTTCCGGCCCTGGCCTCCCACCATTCTGACCACTTCGTCTCTGGAGTGCCACCTCAGTGGTCCTTCTATGCTCACCGTTTCCTGGTCGGTCGTTACCACTCCAAGTGGCTGGACGCACGTGAGCGCTCTGATAGGGCTCCGCCATCACGCTTATTTCATCCAAGGTTGAGAATTCACGCTCCGCAAAAATCACAAGTCTTTTCTGTAAATACTTAGGACATGCCCCTTCAAAATTTCCTTACGTATTCCCTCATAAGTTAACGCGGTGCCAGACATTTTTATCCATTTATAAAAAATTACGCGTACTCGACTATGAAATTGCGCGTGTGTTTCGGTAGCCCTCTTCGACGAGTCTCTAAAAAGTTTCCAAAGTGGACTAAAATCCTGTACAGAGACATGAACTCGTATGTACAGGCAAATGGGACGAGAACATGAAAAATTTATATAAAGAGATCAGTGAGACAGGGGTGTCTACTATCTATGCTATTATATATAATAGCGATACAAATTCTATTCATTAAAAAAAGACTCAATAAAGAAATAAAAGGGATCAAAGTTCCAAATATCAGAGAAGAGGTTAAAATGCTACAAGATGCAGATGATTGCACTAACTTTGTATAAGACCATAATACCTATGTAAAACTATTACGGGAATTTGAATTATTTGGAAAAGTATCATTGTCGAAAATAAATCCTGAGAAAATGGAAATCTTACTAATAGGAAACTGGAGAAGTAAACAACACGGATTACCAATCCCAATAGTTAAAGACCAAGTAAAGGCCCTAGGGTTCTATTTTGGAAAGGACGTGGAAAAACAAAACCTCAAGAAAATCAGGGAAAAAATAAATGAAAATATCAAAACCTGGGCACTTACTCCATTGTGCCTAATGGAACGGGCCCAAGTAACAAAAAAATTATATGAATGTGCACTTAAACTAAATTTTAAAATCAATAGACATAACAATCGAAGATCTAAAAATTTTAGATAATGAAATTATTAAATATTTATCGGGGTTTAAAACGCACTACAAAAACAAGGACACATTATATAATTAAAGAAAGAGAGTGGAGGCCTGGCCCTCCCAAACCCCGTCCTTATAAAATACACCAACATTCTAAACAGATTTAAGGAAATGAAAGCAGAGCCAAAAATACCTTATCATGTTCTGTACATATATTATTTCGGATTCTCTATGAAGCAGAGAAATGACATATAAAAACAATAGGTTATCGAAACTACTAGAAGACCCACGAAAATTAAGATCAATAAAAGAATTACTAAATAAATATAGGGACAATAGAGAACTATGTGAAATAGATACAAAAATAGCACACAAATGGCTTACAGATAGCACAATAAATAGGATTATTAAACAAAGTCGAACATGAACACATAAACATAAATTAGTACCTGAAGAAACTGAGTGAAGTTAAGGTCATTAAAAATACAAAGCCTCTACTTCAAATAAATGCATGACGCGTGGTTGACGGGAGAGGTTGCAGCGAGACGGCATGTGATCTGAGTATCGCCCAAATGTCCACTGTGTAAAAATTCACACATCCCCCCCCCCCAAAAAAAAAAAAATATGCCATGGTTGAATGTGATAAGAATAGAAAGAAAAGAGTTGACATAACACTAAAAATAAGAACAACTCAATTATACAAACAAAAAACATACTATATTTAGACGGAAACTTTAGTAAGAAATTAGTATACAACATCACATAGTTTATATTGGAAACTATGAGGGCAAATCATAATTATTGGAACACATAACTAGGGTAGGAGCACAAGGGGGGGGGACAATGAACCTTAAGTGGTAAGTACGAGATGAGGAAGTCAAAGGGCTAAATCACATGGCGCTACGCGAAGTGGAGTGGCCCGTGAAAGAGTTGGGAGAAACAAATCCACTCAGAGAAACATGATGCAGACAATACACTAATACAATAAGTATAGAGTAGCATAGGAGTTTTGAAGTGTTTTCCCAATACACATGCCCTGAAAGAAAACAAGGTAAAAGTCGCTGGTGAGTACTATTCAAAACCAGGCAATCTTGCATTTTCTCTTTCTCTGTGTAGCTCCCGAACTACACAGAGAGCCCTGTTTAAAGGGCCAAATAAACGATTAGATAAAAATTTAAAAGCCTAAATATAAATAAATAGAGATGACCAAACTCGAGGCAGTTAATGTACAATTTAAATTTAATAAATGTACGGACCCGTCTCGAACACAGTCGTTCTCAAAAGAAATAAATATAAAAAGGACAAAGATCGTCACAATATAATAGCCATTAAAAACAATACGCTTTTTAATTTTAAGGCTTAGTACACCGCACTTTGCCGGAAATTCAAAATTCTAAATAAAAAGTAAATGTATTAAATGAGGGGAGGGGGGAACATCTATCTGGTGCCTTCCAAAAACAAAACAAAAAAACAGGAATCTTGCCAACCAGGCTTATATACAATGTTCGGGTTGGCTTTTGGCAAGAAATAAATCTATATTTTTTACATGGCCCGATTGTAGAATCGGGAAAGTGTGGGAGGAGGCTTAACAAAGGTCAGCTGACCCACCAGTTCTAGTCTTAACTCTTCCCCCAATCCACTTATGAGTCTAGCCCATATGGAGTTCAAAACACCAGCTAGATCTTGCAAACGAGGATTTGGGTAAATAATAAATCAACCAGGGCCCAGATGTATAATTGGGGTCTTATGGTAGTGAATCTTTGCACCCTCTCCCAAAGTTCGGCCAACCCAACCCCAAAGCCCCTCCAACTGTGCTGCTCATGGGATACAGTAAGAAATCTGCTATCAATCTTATAAGATTTCAAGTCAATACATCTGAGCATAAAATTAAAATAAAATTTGCTTGGTCTGAATGAATAAGTAAATAAACGATATATTTAATCTCGCCGGTAGCAGCAGAGAGGGTGAACCTCACAACTTTCCGAGCGTCGATTCGATGATCTAAGGCTTCCACCAAATAGTAAAAAAAATGGCGTCTATTCGATAAAATAAGATTTCCTTATATACGCCATTGTCGTTGTCATTCACCCTCTCTGCTGCTGGAATTTTCAGTTCTGGGTTAATAATTCTTTTACGAGTTCAACCAAATATTTGATCGAGTCCGATACGATATCGTGTCCGAGGATCATGTAAATTTATTGTTATAAATCCGTGCGGAGTCGACTGAGCGTTACTAAAGAAATTTTTAAATTGATTGAAGTCCATATCAGAGCACCATGTCTGCCAAATATTTCGAAGCGTATGAGTATCAACGCCGTTAAATACACACAGTAAGTTACAGTTGTCTCTAATCACTTTTGGAATCTGAGTGTATCGTTGAGTGACATATATCACGTCAGTGTTTTTATGCCTGCCTCTGGAAAATATTCTAGCTGGGTTTTTTTTATTGTCACACATCACATCGTCGTATACGACTAAATTGTTAATGCTCCCATCAAGGTCATCCACGGATGGCGCCTCGTCAATATCAGTTATAAAATCAATGGTATTCTCACCTTTAATTTCTGATGCATTCTCGTTAAAATCCTTTAACACTTCATAGCATCGTTGATCATCTACGCTAGGAGCAATTAAATACAACTTATCCCACTTCATCCATCTCATTATTAAATTGAGCAACAATTGAGTCTTGCCGGATCCAGATGGCCCGATTATAATTGCACGGATAGAGTTTGGTAGCGCTGCATGATGCTTAACTGGTTCTCTTATTTTAGTCGCTGAAAAATCAATTATATTCATATCTCTATACATAAATTATGGATCTATATTGTGTGAAGTGTAAAACGCGTACTAGCACAAATGATGTGACGACGGTTACAACTAAAAATAACAGATCAGCACTAACTGGTAGATGTGCAACATGTGGTATAAAAAAGTTTAGATTTATTTCTACAAAATCAAAGATTTTACAATCCGGAGATGTTTTAAAAAAAAACGAGGAGGTGATATCGCAGCCAAATTGGCAAAGCTCCCTGGAACCCCATGGGCAAAGTACCCCGGAGAAAAGCACCTTCCAGGATATAGCTACTGTGGCCCCGGAACACGATTAGATATCAGACTTGATGATCAAAATCAACCCCGATCCGGCGAGTATCCGATAAACGCTATTGATAAGGCGTGTCATGCTCATGATGTTGCATATAAAAGCAGCAATCTGCAAAACAGGCATATCGCGGATGTGAAATTAATTCATGCGTTAAATGCTATTCCTGATAAATCTTTTAAAGAAAAGTTGGCTTCGTGGTTGGTAAAATCAGCTATGAAAGGCAAATTGATGGTGGGTGCTGGTAATTGAAAATGCTAGCATTTTAATATGGAATCAATTTATTATTCCCCAAGAGGATACTGGAGGGGTAACGCTGCAATCAATAAACTCGCCAACGCCGCAAAGGTGAAAAAGGCTACTGCGGCTAATTGGTTATCCAAACAGGCTATATGGCAAATTTATCTACCGCGTCCTAAACAAATCAATTTCTCGCATTTTGATGTGACTGTCCCTAATGAAGTTCATCAGGCTGATTTATTGTTTTTACCACATGACAACGGTTACAAATACGCGCTAACCGTAGTTGACGTTGCTAGTCGATACAAACAAGCAGAACCGCTAAAAACAAAATCATCACCTGAAGTTGCTTCTGCATTTGAAAAGATTTATCGACGAGGCCCTCTACGTTGGCCAAATCTGTTACAAGTTGATCCTGGCAAGGAATTTCAAGGCGCTGTTTTATCAGCGATGAAACATCACAATGTCACCATCAGACAAGGACATACTGCACTACATCGCGATCAGGCAATTGTTGAACGATTTAATCGGACTCTTGCTGAACGGTTATTTGGATATCAATACGCGAAGGAGTTTATTCAGGATAAAAGATCCCGTGAATGGGTTAAGAGATTACCAGCTGTGATTACCGCGCTCAATAACGAGATTACTCGAACAATTAACATGAAACCTGTCAACGCGATTAAGAAAGCGTCTATACCAAAAATGGAAATCCAAGGAATTTCACAAAAAGATTTCCCTAGAAACGCTAGCGTTTCCCAACCAATTCTTGGTAGTAATGTCACTGTAAGGTACTTATACGAACCAGGAGAGCTTGAGGGTGGTAGAAAAAGAGCTACCGATCCTATTTGGAGTGTTACTGCACACAAGATATCTACTATAACACGATCTACGGGTAGACCAGCAATCTATAAACTGGATTCAACTGCCCCTCAACGAGGATTTACTCGACAACAACTACAGGTAATCCCCGAGGATACTCAATTACCACCGCGTGGTCTTAACTAGCACCCGATGCCAGAGGCATTGTGCTTGCACCTCTGCGTCTGTTGCACTCAAGACAAGTCAGCATAACGTTATCTTTGATATGACCAATGCTGCTATTCTTTCTGTCTACGGTAAATTGGCGAGGATCTTTATCCGAATACTGCCAACGCATTATACAATTGCAACTCGCGCAGTGATTATTCTGTTGTTGCTTCAGCGTAGTTATTAATTCAGCATCAATGTCAAATTCTCGTTGTTTTTTTTTGTCCTGTTGTTTGTAACCGGAGAGTTTTTTATTAATGATGCTAACATCAATATCACTTATTGTTGTGTCATTATCATCGCCTGACTCTGTCAGGACAACTCTTCGAAGCTGATTTATTCTTCGTACTCTGGATACTGCGAGATAGACTAAATTCGACCATTCGATGCGATTATCTACCATCCAAACAATTGTATCTGATATAGTTAATCCCTGTGAAGAATGTATCGTCGCTGCGTATCCTAGCGTCCATGGGGATTTATTAGCACGCAATGCATTTTCGACGACGCTGATATCAACCAGCACAATATCATTTAACACGAGAATCTGCTTTTCACTCTTCCCTGGAATATCAACTTCAATATTCTGCTTTCGTGTATCCGAAGGCCTATAACACAACGGTACTGGAAGTGTTGCAAATTTTTCTTTATGCGTTTCAAATAACTTCATCTGAAGTGTGTCTCTGACTATTTTTCTACTTGCTACTATCAAATCATTTGGTCTCCACGTTTCCCAGAAATCATTCATGGGAGTTTCTGAAATTATTTCACGCGCTATTTCGCATTGGATTTTATCCGGTTGTAATCTAATCAGTGCTTTGAACTCGCGTAATTGTTCATCAAGTGATCTATGGTCGGTATTAATTTCTTCATAATAGTCTACAGAACCCTTTAGCCATTCATGTGGAGATCCACCGACAAATGGTGGTGGTTGGCCGTGATCACCGCACATGACGACTTTTGTGTTTTTGTTTAACAACCACTCGAGAAATGTTTGTAATACTCTCAACGATACCGTGCATATTTCATCCCAAATTATGATTTCAGGAATGAATTTATCACCCATTCGATCAGGGGTCCATTCATCGCCTTTCCATCGAAAGAAACTATGATAAGTACAGGCATTTACCCCTCGCTGTATCATCTCTCTGGCGAGTCTGTGAGTCGGTGTTAACACAATCATGTTTGTGAAATCCGTAGGATTTTTCCGACGATATAATTCAATTGCACGAGTTGTCTTTCCTGACCCACCACAACCGTTTAAATAAACTGTCTTGTATCTACATATTGGATCAGATACCGGTGGTGCATTAGAAAATTCTGATTGAATCTCATCACATTTTAAGTACTTTTCATCCATGGTAACATCTGCCGATTCACAATACTCATGTAGCGTCTCCTTTTTAAATCTCCAACATCCCCACGCTTCCTCCTGGGATGTGAATTTAGCTACATCTGATTTGTATTTATTGTGTATATACATCGAATCAGTAGCTACTCTAACCGCGGTATTAGGAAATCTATTTATCATCGAAAATAAATTGATAGAAGCATAAGCTAGCATAGAACTTCTCAAATGTGTGTATTGGGAATTATATCCATCACAGTAGGTAACAACCGTACCCAATTTCTCACCATTGGATAGAAAAGCATCCTTACGGGATACAAGTTTTCCCTGTTTCGTTAAATCCGTTACAAGAAAATCGTATTCAGCGACGTCTATGATCAACCGCGAGGAAAATTTTGCATTGTCGTATCTTCCACCCTGGGTAAATTTACCGATTATTCTTCGTCCAAAATCCTTTGCTTGTTCTTTTTTAATTTCAAATAACTTCTTAGACCAATTCATGATTTGTTCTTCATTGAAATCAGGGAATTGTTTTCGCAATTCGCTAATTATACGATCTAGATCGGGTTGTGGTAGCCAAACTTCTTTCTGAGCTCGATAGCATATAATAGCTTCGGAAACAATCAACGATATCAGCATGCCACAATCAATCATATATCGTAGTAACACTATTGGCATCCAGGCCTTTTCAGATAGGTGTCTACCGAGCCAAACATAACTACACGGATGTAACCCTGTAGCGAGTTCAAATGATATCACACGAGCGAATCCGGTTAAATCAAAATCAGGTAATGGTCCATTAATCGCAACACGAGTCATTTCATGCGTGGGGTGTCCAAATCGTTTAAAATAGTTACTACATTCTCCATACCCGAGAAAACTTCCAGGATAACACGCGGATATATCAATTGAAATCATACCGTCACGATGGTATTTTGTATTCCACAGTCCTCCATGACCAAATTCGATGCAACTCAATTTAACGTCCTCGAGAAAATCACTTCGTGTTGGACGCCAGGAGTTTTTTTCTCTTGCGAAGTGAGCTACCACTGAAGAAATAGTAAAACTATCCGTGAGTAGTTTTTCATGGAAACTCTCTGGTGAAAAATCATTAGCGATTTTTCTCATTCTGTTATCTAATTCTTCAACGCGATATAATTCACCATTTGGTCTTACAAATTGATCGAATCCTGATTCGGAACCAGCACTGCTAAGTAACCACACTGACACAGGGTCCTCTTTACACAACGCATGAATAGCATCAAATAATTTCTCTTCATAGAAAACATCCCCGGAAAATTCCCCGGAAAATTTCCGGGGGATATATCTCACGATTCGTTCTCGTGGAAATATTGTTACCGCAGGTGTCCACGCGTGTTCGTTATGATCAATAATTTGTATTGGTGCTCCTTGTAATCTATATTTCGGTTCGTGTAATACTTCCCCGGTTATTGTCGTTACTGATATTGGGAATTTTAATAATGTCTCTAATTTAGCTATATCAGAAATCTTTGCACCGTGCTGTTTCACTGTCAGTTCCCATTCTGTTATTTTCCTACGTCGCAGATCAGTTAGTTTATTTCCTCGGGATGCATTTGTGAAGTGTTCCATTACCCGTGTTGCTACACAATTGAGCCTTGACGAAGTCAATGGTGAATATTTCATAGGAGCTAGTTTTGCAATATCGGGTTTATCATTTAACGGATATATCCCATAAACGATTGCTGTTACGGGATAAGATCTCTCGTAGTATGGTTTGTCAATTCCAGTTAGAATTCCTGGTTTGGAATCTCTACTTACAATGACAGTTTTTTTATCCTTGAGGATTGGTTCAAATTTATCCCTGATAATCCATTTGCCTTCGACTTCGATAATGAATTTTATTCTGAAAAAATACTTTTGTTGGGAATTGCTTTGTTTGGGAATTGCTTTGCTTGAAATCTTTTGGATTTCCACCTTTGGATTTCCACCTTTGGATTTCTCATGGGAATTGCTTTGCTTGAAATCCTTTGGATTTCCACCTTTGGATTTTACGCCAAGGTGTGAAATTATCTCAGCTGCTCTTTTATCGTTCATAGTAGCATCGATGATGGGTACATTGACATCTTCATCAATAATTCGAAATGTCGACCAACAGTATGCTGCACCGTCTCGGTAGAATTCATTAAAACACTCCCTGATTTTACCGAGTATAGTTCTATCACCGATTAGACGTTTTGGTGTATTAGAGACTCTATCAAGATTGAATTTAGTATTTTTCCAGGGCTTAATTTTCGATAATCTTTGGAACTCCCTATCAAGATTGAATTTAGTATTTTTCCAGGGCTTAATTTTCGATAATCTTTGGAACTCCCTATCAAGATTGAATTTAGTATTTTTCCAGGGCTTAATTTTCGATAATCTTTGGAACTCCTCCATGTTATAATTAAAACAAGTATTTAAATAGAAAAATATAGTATAATGAATCACTGTAAGTGGCTTATGATTGGATCAACAACCCCGTGTAACAAATCATGCAGAAGCGAATTCTGTGGGTATCATATGCAAAGCGTTAGGCGAGGAAGTTTTGGCCCTCTCCCATGCCTCCAATGTGGGGTGGGCGTTAGAGGAAAATCGCAGTTGTGTCTTGCTTGTGGGGGTAAACGATACAGGGAACTAAAACGCTATTATGACAAACGAATCAATGACTCCGTCCTTGATAAAATCAAGGACAAAATCATCAAAACCCCGCAAGATTATATCAAGAGGTTTATAATAAATTAGACAAATAGTATTATTATACAAATGAGCCAAGATTTCAGACCTCATCCAGTGCTTGTTAATTACGAATCCTCCAGTGATGGTGTTGTCAGGCACCGCAGACTAAAAAAAACGGTTGGATATCTGAATAATATGGGTTATTTGTTGTTTAGTGCTAGAAATAAAACATATCTTTGTCACAGAATTATTTTTGAATGTCATAACGGATTAATCGAAGACGGATTTGTGATTGATCATATAAATGGCGTGAAGACTGATAATTGTCTTGAGAATCTTCAAGCCGTCTCACAAAGTCTGAATGCAAAATTAGGTGGAACAGGCAAATATGCAAAACGTCCTAGGGGAGTTAAATCGTTTGATTTAGAAACCAGCGAGGAGAGAATCTTTCATTCGATAAACGAAGCCAGTAGATACTTTGACATTTGCGTGCCTTCAATTCGATTTGTTGCACAAAATTTAATTAAAACATCTCTGTCTAAAAAAAATGGTCATAAAGTAAGATTCGTATACACCTGAAACGATTCAAGGGAGATAAATCCCCATGGACAAATCCAACCACTCAAAACACTCTACCTACTAAGTTCCCTTGTATTATGACGTCAAAGGAATTTGTCGCCTGCTATATTACCTGTACTTGACTAGGCGTGCCCACGTGACTGTAATGGAGATCGATAGAGAATAAAACTTTTTATTGTCGCTTGTGGGCTAAAACTGTATTATTTATTTAAGCTAACTCGTTCTTTTCAGTACAAAATTTTTTATTTATCTACATATCTCATGTGTGGGGGGGGGTGGACTAGCAGTAAAGCAGACAGCTAACTCGTTCTTTTCAGTACAGACGTTCTTTATAATCTACGCATTACCTATGTTCGCTCAGCCGGAACGCGAGTGTTTCCTATTCATTGAAGTAGGTGGGCGTGGTTAAAATTCCTTGTATACAGCTCTTTATGAATGTATTTTATCTAGAGAATTATAACAGAGTATATAAAACGCTGTTTTATTTAACAACTAAAATGTTGCAGCATAAAATTGTCTGTTTTAAAAATCTCTTATTGTTAAGTATATCAGAAGATATATATATATTAAAAAATCTCTATTCTGTATGACAGCTCCGTGGTGTAATGGTATATCGTGTTTGTCTTGTAAACATAGATCTATCAACTACGTGTTCGGTCCCCATAGCAGATACATTATTTGATGGCGAAACGGAAGATGTTTTTTTCTATTAATTGGGGGGGAGGGGCGATCCCCCTCAGCCAAACCAACATTGTAACTCATGCTATCGCATTCTCGGTAGCGTGGGTTGGTGTTTTTTTCCAACTCATGCAACCATGAATTCGATTTCATGGGTTGCCATGTTGGTTTGGTTTACCACGCCCACATCATTACCATCATCGTTCCATTGAATTATAATCCATCCTTAATTAAGTACATGTTATGCCTAAAATTTGCCGCAACACTCGAGCGGAGATATATATGGCATTGTGCCGTCCATGTTGTGACGTCCCCCCCAAGCATATCTTCTGGGCGGTCTAAGATGGCGTTTGCCACCTTAGGCCTCCCGCCGGAGATGTATGTTTCGGGTTCCCTTGGGCTTACTTGGATGCGAAGGCAACCAAGGAGTTCCAAAGATGTGTTGTCGTATATGTAATGTTTTTGTTTTTTTTTTTAATAATTAGAGATACAGTATACTATATTTATAAATAAATATAAATAATGGATATCAATGATGTAAATGCTATAATTGCTGAAATCTCAAATTTAAATAATAAAGGGGTATTATTATCTGAAGATCTTGACGCTGACAAGATTGCCTCGGAATATGAAGACATTGAGTATCAGTGTAGTAAGGGTCGTTATGTTTTACCCAAGATGTACAGGCTCGTGAAAGGAATTCAAAAATCCATCAATGCTTGTTTGTATGGTAACGACATTAATGTATTCATAACGCTATTTAGCACCGTTGAAGCAATACGTCAAAAGCTCGGCCAAGAGTATCAAAAACGAGCTGAAATTAGTTCTAAGGTTCGTGATCTTAGAAAAATGTTAAACGAGGAAAAATCCGTATCTTAACCACGTGAGCGTTACTATAAAATAGGCTTTCAGTAATTTTTATTAAAAATAAATTTTTTTTTAGCGTTTTTTGTAACACTTACATAGGATTTTCTCCTGAAAGGATACTCAGCAGTCTGGACTTGCCCATGCAGTTATGTGCATAATGGATGATCTGGTCGTAGTAGCAAGTAATCACCGCGACGCCTCCATTTTCACGTAGTTGTTCTTGTTGCCGCGTCGTTAACACAAATCGTTCATCGCCGTTCTCAGATATTACAATTCTGAAACCCCCAGCGATGTTATTTCTGAAACATTCACGGATAGCGTCGTACAGTTTAACCCTGTTGAAGATGGATACGTTAGCTTGATGGTACATTATTTAATAACTAAGTTATTTAATTGTGATGGAAACCCAAAGGGTTTTACATTTGAAAATTTAGTTCACAAACAATATATGGTAGGTGAATCACTTACAACTAAATTAGCCCGAGAGCGGCTAGCAGCAATTAAAAAGTTTATACCGGTTCGAGACAGACTTCGCGAGAAACTTCAACAACGACAACAAGCGCAGACTGACTTTTCTGTGTCAAGTGAACAACTGTTTACTCCGATAACAAGTGCGACCAAAGATGTGAAAACAGCAACTGAACGAGCAATATACGGAGATATTCCTAAGGAAGGCAAGCGACGAGAAGTGCCTGTTCTTGGTGTGCTTGAAAAGATAGCAGCAGAGACCGGACAAACACGCGCAGGGATACAACAGTTATCCAGTGATATAAAAACTCAGCGCGAATATGAACGATTAGCTGATATTGATGATTCTGCACCTGAAACTCAAAGAGTTTCCACACCTGAACCACAACCTGTTGATGTCGTCACCCCAAGAGGTGTTTCCTTTATAGACAAACTCACCGAAGGAGCTATAGCAGAAATCAAACGACCTCAATTAATAAAACCCGAACATTATAAGATTTTTGGTAATTTTGCCGCCCAAAGTTTTCATTCTAGAAAGGACTTTTTAAAAGACGAGTATAAAAACAGTAGAATAAGCCGAGATGAATGGGTTGATTGGTTGTATAAAACGAATAAGGGGATTGGCCGTTTAAATAAAAGAGAATTGGGATATAAAGAATTTAGAAAGGGAATTGAAGAGTATGACGAAACTGGTACAACTGAGAAAACAAGCGGAAAAGGATATTCGATTAAAAATTCAAATGATTTCAACGCTGGAGTCTTTGACTCTACCGTGACATGCCCTGGTAACATTCTCAGTGATATATCACGGTTAGAGGTTCTCATCGGAGGGAAACGAGTCGGAAATAATTCACCGGAAGTAATTAATGAAGCAGCTGATATCTGTAGACGATTATTTTCCGGCGGTATCATGGACATTGATGTATATCGAGAACTTATTGCTGAATTAGTTGAAAATCACAACGATGACAACGTCATTGATGATGAAAATCCAATGGATGTAAGCGATTGATCATTAATTGAAAAACTACTAGTTTTATAACAAGATGATTATACACTACAATCATGATAAACCAGTAAGCGTCTACGTGGTGAACTCACGATTGCCTGTTTATAGAGCATATTACGGAGATGGTTTCGGCAATACCATTGCGGGGTTATTTACAAGAATGGCTCCCAAGGTGGCGCCGTTAGCTAAACAATTATCAATGAAAGCCATTGATGCTATTCGTGATAAGGGAATCAATTTCGTTGGAAATCTTGCCGGAAAGGCATTTTCTGCCGCGAAAGATAAAATAGCATCATTGGTGCGAAAGAAACCAGGAATGACTTCGTTAGTGGTGAAACCAGGAATGACTTCGTCATTAGTGCTGCCATCAACTACAGTGATGCCTGCAAAAATCAGCAAAGCAATAAATAACGCAGTGGAAGAAAAACTAGCGCAATTGACTTCGTCACCACCGGTAACAGATAGCGCTATCATGAACGCGATAGCAGGAAGTGGTTTGAAACAAAAAAGAAATTCGAAGAATTTTCAACGACGATGATTATTGCTTTGCAATTCACCAATTGAAAACGCTAGTAATGTTATAAATGTTTAAACGAACAGCTGATCCCGCGTTAGATATGGAAGCCCCAGTGCGCAAAGATGATTCCGTCCGCGATTATCAATACTATTCCTATCATGCAATACAACCCGACCTACGATCGCGAATTGAACTTCAAGTTCAAGATACCAGTAAATACTTTTTGCCATGTGAAGCATTTATTGAAGTAGAAGGAAAACTTGTAACAAATGTTGCAGCTGATACCCCATATGCAAATGATCTAAATATCCGAGTTGGTTTCGTCAACAATGGTATAATGGCGTTATTTGAAAGTGCAAGATATCTCATTGATGGAAAAGAAATTGAATCAATAGACCGCGAGGTTGATGTTGCAACAACAATAATCGGACTAGCAAGATACTCCGATGATTATACAAGATCGGCTGGTCCATCTATGATGTTTGCAAAGGATACCTCTGATAACGCTGACCACCTTCAATACATTAAAGTGTTAACACCGCAAGACACTTCAGTTGATAATCAACGAGAAGCAACTAATCCAGAACGTCGAGCTAGACCTGGAGCTGAGTTTGATATTCTTGGAGGCGTTAATAGTAATTTCAATTTAGGATTTGCAACACGAAAATTAGCATTGCAAGAACAGCAGCGATATTTTTCATGTGCGATTCCACTCCATCATATATTTGGATTCTGCAGAAATGTCAGAAAAGTCATCTATGGAGCCAAACACACAATCGCGTTAGTGCGAAAAGGCAATGACAATGATGCAATTTGGCGTACTGGTGCCGCTGATGGTAAAGTCGTTTTGAGTAAAATAGTATTATGGATGCCAGTAATGACTCCATCAATTACCACGGAAGAGCGGCTACTTTCATTTATGGAAACCGGTGGTAAATCATTGCTAAGTTGGCTAACAACAACGACTGATGCTAAAGAGGATAATGTTAATGGTACATTTACATGGCACCTGGCATCAAAACAAGGCGTTTCAGCTCCACGTCATATATTTATAGCGCTGCAGAATAGGAATCGATTAGGTTCCCAAGAACGCAGTCATATGATATTTGATCGGTTAGGGGTAAGTGAGGTTTCACTGAGAATAAACGGACAACAAGAACCATCTGAGGATATACAGCTTAATTACGGAAACAACCAAATAGCACGTGTGTATCATCGGATGCTGTCATATATGGGTCGTGATCAAAATGTTGATACCGGTTTGCAAATATCGCAACTCGATTTTAAGAACTTGTATCCAATTTATTACTTTTCACTGGAACATCTTGATTTAACAAGGCAATCCGTTGTTGACATACATTTTAGGGCTCGTATAGATCCTGGTGGTGTTGATTATAGAGCGGTTGCTGTTATTCTCAGCGACAAATCAATGTTGTTAGAAGGGGCTGGCGGACGAATGAGACTCGTTGATGCACCAGTGGAAAATCTATGATTGAAATCGTAAACGATTTTCACAATTAGATCAATTGAAAGCATAAATGTGTTTTACAATAAAATGCCATATAGTGTTGTTAGTGTCAAGCTGACTGATGGTCAGGTCAAGAAATTAAAATCAAAATCCGCTAAAGAATGTGGAACCACAATAACGTTAAAACCAGCGCAGATGTCTGGCGGTACACATAAAATATCATTAACGGATCGTCAAATAAAACATTTCAATGATGCAATGAAAAATAAGCGAGGAGTTCAAATAGAATTTTCAAAAGCCGCAGTCGCGAACATGATAAAATCAGGTGGTATATTTCCATTGTTAGCCGCAATACCAGCATTGATTGCAGCGGCTGCCCCAGCGGTGGCGAAAGCGGCAGCGTTGGGAGCCGTTGGTACCGCGGCAGGGATGGCGTTGAAAAAGGCAACTGGGAAAGGATATAAAAAAAAGGGAAAGGGGTTGTACCTACCAGGAACCCCGTATTCATGGTACAGCGGGAAATCCGTGAACGGATCGGGTCTAAGAAGAATACCAGGAACGGTTTATTAATTCAGAAATCTTCGATTTCCGAATCTTCGATTTCCGAACCTATGGTTCCTATGTCCAATTTTGATTTAATTGATGCTGCTAAAAAACTAGCGATAAAAAACTTCAGAGGGGTTTTTATGAGAGATCAATTACCAAGAAAACCAAATAACGTTGAAACCGGTATCATCAATCTTGATAACAGCAGCGGATCGGGAACTCACTGGGTTGCATACGCGATTGATCCACGTGGAATTGTCTATTTCGATTCATATGGGTTAGCTCCACCAAGCGAGTTTATGCGGTATATAAATTCTTCGATGAAACTCAAAAAGTTTCCGATTTTTTATTCCACGCTGCCAACACAACAATTAAATGATCCACCGATATGCGGCCGTGAAGTATTAAATGTCCTCGCGGAGATTTCATTAAAATCCTTTGGATCTCCGTGGAAACCACCTCATCTGGTTGTAAACGAATACACGAGTGGGAAATTACAAGGATCAATAAATTGAAAACACAAGTTACGATAACAATAATGATCGATATTTGGGGACAATCTCTGTCAATGTCGGAACCCACCGCGGAAACATCTGCGGGTTCTATCGAAGAAGTAAAAAAAATAATAGAAGATGAAATCGCTGAGACGTTAAATTTAACAAGTGTTGACCCGAACGAAATAGTTGTATTTCAAGATAGCCAGGGTAAATTGAAAAGCAGTAATATATCCGTGAATGACATTTTGATACGGCAGAGCGATGCCGCTGAAAACTCTATTGCGCTTTATTCCAACGGTGGACAACTTAAACCTGGTAATCTTATTTCTACGATCACCGACGCGATTGCTACCAACGAACGTGAGCTGAATGATCTTATACGAGGTTATAATAATTTTCGCAAAAATGTCGTACATAAATTCTTTGGAACCCCGCTTGTGGTTGGCATGACTCTCGCTGAAATTAAAGACTTGTTGAATTCATTCTTCGCTAACAAGGAAGCTGGAAGGATGATGACTGCTTCAGAAATCAAGGCAAATTATCTCGAGATTTTTAAACTAAAAGAAGATCAAAAACCCATTAACGACGTCATTGTTAGGTTTTTTGGATCCCCACCTGTGGCAGACTCGACTCTCGCTGAAATCAGCGAGTTTATTATCAGGCATACTCACAATGCCTACGTCGCTAATAATTTCTTTGGTGTCCCGGCTACATCTACGATGACTCTCAACGATATTATTAGGTTTATGGTGAGACAAACAACACTTAATACCATCGTTGATAAATTTTTAGGGAGAACACGCGAATCCGAAACCACATCGTTGACAGGCCCAACCCTCGCGGAAATTAAAAGCGCTATTGAGGAACAAAAGCTCACCAGCGAAATTGTTAATAAGTTCTTTGAGGGTAGTAAACCCCAAGATATCACGACAAAATTTTCTAACATCGACCGGCATATTAAAGACCAAACACAGCTTGTAATCACAAACCTTCTGATTTCATTCTTTTTTAACAAGAAGGCGGGGAGGATGATGCTTGACACCGAAGTCCGTGTAAACTATCTCGAAATGTATAATGATATTCTTAAACTAAAAGAACTCGATGAATTTAAATATCTTCTGATTTCGTTCTTTTTTAACAAAGAGAGGTTGAGGACGATAAATACTAACGAAATCAAGACAAATTACCTCGAAATGTATAATGATATTCTTAAACTAAAAGAAACCTTTGAAAAGGTAAAGATTCCGCATCCACACGGAAGCATTGAAAATATCGTGTATACGGTCGATTATGGGACCTTTGATTGGGTAAAAGAATCTAGTGTTAGATTGCCAATCGATATCGGGGAGGGGTCCAGTGGTATCTACAGGATAACGTTAGTCTCTACCAAGCAATTTGATATCATCGTGAAAGGTAAAACCTACTTTGGTGGCACCGCGACAGTAATTATCAATGGTAAAGAAGAATTTGAGATTGTCGCGGTTGATAGTACAAATAGATCAACAATACACTGGTGTTTAGAACTCGTATATCATTTTTCCGGCTGAAGTACTAGCAATTCCCGCTAACGATGACAAATAATTGAAAACACTAGTGTTTTTAAAATAAAAATGATTTCATCAACGCAATGTCGCTATGATCAGGTCAGAGAATTTCAGACTAGACTCAAAACCCTCGCCGAGGAGTATCAAATAAAAATAAAAAAATACCGACGAAGAATCACCGCAATTGATATTACTATGTACTCGGTGTCAAGCGTTCTCGCTGGCGCCGGAATAATACTTGCATCGGTTATAATGATTGCCCCGGTCGTAGTTCCAATTTGCATTTCTGCGGTGGCTACAATCGGGGGTATATCAACCGGGATAGCAAAAAAGATATCATCATGCAGCCAGAGTAAACTGCAGAATTACTTACTTCAATTTCATATTGCATCAACCGCATATTCGCAATTATCATTGATGATATCATCGTCACTCGATAATACAATTATATCAGATAGTGAATTCTCAGCGATGGTCAGTATTTTTGATTCAGCGATATCAAAATTAGAGCAACAACATGAATATAATAACAATGACAACACCGATGGAATCAGAAAACACAAACCCAAAAAAAACCAAAATGATCTCAATAATCTCAACCATACCAGATTGTGAGTTCTCAGTGATGGTCAGTATTTATGATTCCTCGATACCAAAATTAGAAATAAATCATGAGTATAATAACAATGACAACACCGATGGAATTACTTCAACAAATAGTGGAGAACACGAACCCAGTACAAACAAGCATGATATCAATAACATCAACGAGTCCTGAATTTAGTGTGAACTTCCCTTCTCCGATTCCAGTGCGTGAGATCGCGCTGGCAAAATTACGAGTATATCATAGCTGGCCTAATATCAGATCGGTTGCATTTGGTGGTCAGCAACCCAATAACGCACTGGTGTTCTCGTATAAGAATAAACCCGATGGTACTCCAGAGTGGGAAACTGTTTCGTTACCAACTGGGTCGTACCAAATTAAGCAAATCAATGCTGAAATTCAGCGTAGAATAAAATCAATCACTGGAAAAGAATCAAAAATAGCTATTAATCTTCATCAACCGACGCTCTCGTCGTCGATCGAAATAAGCACAGAGGGATACATTGTAGATATATATAACAGCTCGTTAAGAACAGTGTTAGGATGGCCTGAAAAACCACCGGAAAAATCCGCCACCGACTTAACCACGGACGTACAATCATATCATGAAATCAATCCCAGTTATCGAGATAATTTATCTGATATAAGAAAAGGAAGAATCGCCGATAGATTTATATTTACCAACAAAGACACATTGCAATGGGATTTTATCATTAAAAGAACAACCGACTCATCTGTTACTATTTCATTTACGCTAACTGACGTCCGTGGTTATTTTAATGAAATTAAACAATTATATGAAACACAACTAGAACAACTACGGAAAACAAAATCACAAAAACATGTTGAAATAATAAATCAACTTATATCGGACATGGAATATATCTATGAACTAATTATTCAAACAATAATTAATGACAACAGCGACAATAAACAACGATTCCTAACCGATTACAATATCACAGAGGACAATCTGCGTAATTTCAAGTTTCCCGGGTACAAAGCTGATGAACTAGCAAGAATTGTTAAAACCGATATCAAGGCGCTACAAAAACAAGATCCATCTGTCCTCCTCAAATATAATAATGACCCAGATGGCGGTGGTAGGCATATCGCTCCGTTCAACGTGAATATATCCTCAGTGATTGCGCTTAATTTAGTATGTGATGTTATCGAAGGAAGCTATCAGATTAATCTAGAACAATCAAATCAAGCTCAGCAGGGATATATTCTTTATTCATTTGCACCAACAGCTCCTCCAGGATTCCTAATTATTGAAAACCCAATTAATCCTGTCTACATGCGATGCCATAATAATTCGTTAACGAGAATTAATTTCAAACTCACCGACCATTCAAATAATCTGATTGATTTACAAGAAGAGGTGTTAGCGATTAGTTTGTTTATAAAGTCCTAAATTGCTTTGCAATTTCAAAGGATTTTCGTCCTAAGGACTCGATCAAATATTTGGTTGAACTCGTAAAAGAATTATTAACCCAGAACTGAAAATTCCAGCAGCAGAGAGGGTGAATGACAACGACAATGGCGTATATAAGGAAATCTTATTTTATCGAATAGACGCCATTTTTTTTACTATTTGGTGGAAGCCTTAGATCATCGAATCGACGCTCGGAAAGTTGTGAGGTTCACCCTCTCTGCTGCTCCGGTGAAAACCTCATAGTTCGTTCCTCAAAGCGAATTTTTCGTATCTGTAACTCGGCAAATTTCAAATTTAAATGTAACAAAAAGTACCTAATTCGTTTTAAGCACTTTGTGTGGCACGAATTGGTAACTTTTAGATGCATTTAATAATACTGACCTGAAAATTAAAAGAATTTTAAACAATCGATATTCAATATGAAATGAACTTTTTAATTCGTCAATTATTAAAATACACTTAATGAAATATATATTTTATTCACTTGTACCAAGAAATTATCATATCTTTATTTAACTATAGACCGTAATAATCTTGATAATTCACTCTATTGGAATACGAATTTTCACTGCTCGTCAATATATATATATATATATATATATATATATATATATATATATATATATATATATATATATATATATATATATATATATTGAGAATATTTTGACCAAGAAATTTACATATTCTATATGTAAGCAAGTTTGTGTGGATTTTTTTTAAGGGTTTAACGCTATTTTTCAGCACGCGATAAGCTATACATGGCGGCCAGTATTATTGCAGGAAGAACATGGGGAAAATCCCCGGAAAGAACCACCGACCCACGAGAAGCTACTGGCAAGCCTTCTCACATAACTACATTAGCCGAATCTTAGACTCGAACCCACGCAGACAGAGGTATGACGGCAGTAATCCGTAACGGATAGCGCAATAGACCACCCCTTAAAAACACGTTAGTGGTCTATACGTATATATGGCATTACTTATATTATCGAATTGAGTTAAAATCCAACAATAGACATGCTATTGTTTTAAATCTTGTTTTGTTCACCTTTTTAAGTGTTGTTGTAACTTGCAATAAGATGGAGAAATATGAGTTCTGGCTATATTTTCTATGTGAATGTACACAAACACATACAGCTCATAAACGGTATACACTTTTCATTATCACGCGGGATGCTGCACATTTTAGAACATGAAATAAGTATATTTGATTGCTTTTAGTGATTAATGGATATATTGCACTAAAATATATTTGTATCAACCCGATTAAACATGCCGGTTATTAGCTCATTTGAAGCATATTTCTAATTGAGGACACTTCAATATATGGGATGGAAGGGGGATTGTTTTCATCTACTCATTGGTACAAAAAGTTTTATGAACACACACTTTTAGAAGGAATTAAAAAAATATTATGGTTTGAAAACAATAGTGCAGCTTCGGTCTTATAGTGTATTTACTGCCTATGACATTTAAAAAAAAATATAAAAATAAACACGTTTGGAAATGGATGTGCAGACGTTGAGTTTTAGAGGCATATTTTCATGATTTTGATAATCTGAAAATATACTGTAATTGTATTCCTTTGTTTTGTTTGGTATAACAATAGGACAGTTACAAATACTGTCGCCTTAATACTGATTAGACAGAATATGTGTGTGAAGATTATAACGCCATAGCGATGCAGATAAACATACGTATTACAGTTGTAAAAAGCATATATTTATTAATCTGATCATCTTAATATATAATTTTAGTTAAATATTTTGTTTGGAATAACAATATTGCACTTAGAAAAAATGTCGCCTTAATGCTGAACTAGACAAAATATATGTGTGAAGATATAACACCATAGCGATGCGGATAAACATTCCTATTACAGTTGTAAAAGGCATATATTTATTAATCTGATCATCTTAATATATAATTTTAGTTTAATATTTTGTTTAGGATAACAATATTGCACTTAGAAAAAATGTCGCCTTAATGCTGAACTAGACAGAATTTGTGTGTGAAGAGTCTGTCGCCATAAGGTTGTTGTGACCATTACAGTTGTGTGTTGACATTAAGGCGACACGGTATTAAGGCGGCACATGTGTGTTTTCATTTGTAAATATTATTTTCTGTTTTAAACATGAATATTTAAGCTTGATAATCGGAATTATAAATTATTTTGATGAATTCATATACAAATACGTGCTGCAGTTTAATAACACAACATGATGTAATTCTGTCACCCTAATGCTGTACTCAAAGCGTGTTATTCCCATCAGTTGAATTCTCTAGATGTGCAATAATAACATTTTCTAAAGCTGATTTTAAATACAATTATTTAAGCAAAATATATCTATGGTTTATATCAAATCATAATAGTATGTTTCATTACTGCATAAGAGAATGTTATATATATATATAAGGTCAGGGTCAGTTTAGAATGATTGTTTCAACAAAGGATTTCATATTTGATATTTAAAAAATAGCCAATGCCCGCTTGATCCAATAAACCCTTTTCATGACGACGTGCTCCGTAATTCGTGGTCAGATCTAATAAGACCAAACAAGACCATCTCAGTCAGGCATTCAATATTTATTGACAAGTTAGACCAGTTTTCAGCAAGGTGTGACAAACAAAAATCATGTACTGCTATTGTTAAATTGGAAAACATGCATTTGTAAGTTCGGAAGTAGTATCTGATGCAGCAAAGGCAAACGTGATGTACAACAAAAATGTTTGTAAAATACACTTATGCCTTAATTACATCCAAGAGACTTCCAAAAATTGCAATGCTAAATCTTATGAAACTCAATAGCTTCTATTTAGATATCTCAATGATCTGGGTCTTTTTAATTTTTTTTCATTTCCTACTTTTGTACCAAGTATATTTCATCGAACAAAATATGCAAAGTTAGCACCACAAAATATAAATTTGTTAAAACGATAAAATCGGATTTGGAGAAAACATGTACTCAACTTTAACGGTTCCCGCTTATTGTATTACCGTACATACTCTCATATAAGTCTAGTCCCACTTCAACATTCCAAATCCAGATCAATCTTCACACAATGCACTGTCAGATCTGGTTTTATTCAGTTAGGAGTAATAAGTGGAACAAACAGTATAGAACCTAATTATCCAGCGCACTATGCCACGACAGATCAGGTTCTCTGTTGTTTGCAGTTCAACTTGTTATCAAGTATAGACGATATTTCTCATCTTTATTTGTTCTTTTTATTGATTTCCTTTACACTGTAATCCTAAAACATTCAGTGTGTGTGTGTGTGTGTGTGTGTGTGTGTGTGTGTGTGTGTGTGTGTTTATGTACGCACGGAAATGTCCAGGATAGTATGCATAATGCATGCAACGAGCCACAAGACCTCAAACCAGTCTACATTATTCCTATACGACACATGAGTTACGTCCCTTTTCAATCGGCTTGATATTACTCGTGATTAAATTTACACGTTCATTCATATGCGTCATTAAAAAAAATATAAAAACTATCTAACTATAGCATATTTATAGCGAGAATTCCGTCTCACGTACAGTCAACGTAAATGTATACGAAGCATTCCTAACGCCATTATTTATTACATGATTTATTGCAGTGCATAATCGCCAGAAATGATTCTACAGTAGAACCATTTCACATCGTCGTTGTGGCGGTGCTAGAGTTGAATACTGCTATATTTACATACGCAGATTCTGTCTTGTCTTATATAAAATATGCAACTTGAAACTTTTTCCATTCATGTCTTCAAGGGAAAGTGATTAATCACAGTGATAGTTTCACTGTTTAACATTTGTATTATAAAACTTGATTACCATTGAAAGGGGAACATTTTCTTTTATTTACCTAATTTAGCAATATTTGTAGACAACCGCTAATTTTATAAATAAATTTAACTTGCATATACATTATGACGAAGAAGGGTGGAATTCGAATTGACACACCAGGACTACTGAAGTTGCTTGGTATAAAGAAGTCAAATAGCATCTTGCAATTTTCAGTTTTTATATTCAATATATCATAATGAAATGAGTATAACGAAATAGGCTGTGTGTAAATTTAGTTTGGTACTAAGTAGTCTTTAGTTATGAAAGTATTTACACACGTATTATTGTTTGTGTGTCTATGACATGAAATTTTCGATGCAACGCTAAACAATTTTCTTTTAGCGATGTCTACTATAGTTTCAGCCTCACAAAGAAATGGCAGTCGTGTTAGAAATTATCAATGAATTAACGAAATGAGTATTAAAGATTTGTACATTTTTATACATGTGATGTGTTTCATTTTTACAATTGGTAGATAGGTACAAGCTGCTAGGGGTGGGTGGGAGATTATGGATAGTCAGATATTCCGTCAAAATAAGTTTGAATTGCTTGTTCACCGCATACGAATTGCTTGTTTATTTATTCAATTGATTGCTCTATAATTTATCATTAATAGTAGCAGTATTTCTAAAGTCTATATATGAACCATATTTTTTGCCGTTGTATATTTATAACAAGGTGATTAGATGATAATTCTTTAATGTTTTATATAATTTGTATATAATGTAGATCAGAACGAACTTCAGTATAATTGTTATCTCTGCTGTACAACATGTACAGTCAGGACTCACACATGTAATACTAACATTGTCCTAAACAATATTAACATAGTCCAAAATGTTGAGAGAGAGAGAGAGAGAGAGAGAGAGAGAGAGAGAGTTAGAGAGAGAGGACATGCAACTGACCGTTCGAGATCCGTCCTATGATGATGTTGGTTTTTGGTAGCTCGCGTTTGAATAATTCTCTGCAAGCATTCCTGGGAAGTTTCAAGCATTTTAAATGTGTGCATTTCTTCAAAAGAAGAGCAAGAGCCATGTCTGAAAACTTAAATAAGTTGTCGGTTAAAACTAGCTCATGCACTTGGTACTTTGTTAGTTGTAGGAGGTGTCCGAGTGTCCTCGGACTCCAGTTCCATGTGATTGAGGTCCAAAGAGCCCTGTCCCTACATATATTGTACCAGTACTTACATACCAGGCTGACTATTCTCAATAACTCGTACGCCCGAAGATATTTGAAAATCTCCAGTATCAACTGAGCAGGAAGCTTATTGAAATGTGGACCTCTTGGAAAATCGAAACACTGAATTGCGATGTCATACACAAAAAGTTGATTCGGTTTTCTTTTTGCCCTCCGACTTCTCATTCCTCCGAAATCGCTTTTCTTAAGGTATATCAAACTCCTCTCCGGCATATCTGTCTCTGTTAAAAGTTTTGAAAACATCACAAAAGAGAACCGTTTTAATGAGAGTTGGTGACAACGTTCATTTTGCAAGTTTCAAACGCAACGTTCCCTCTAGCTGCTCAGGCATCCCCGCGCAGCTTAATTGTCAATCCAATGTTAAATTTTCCTCTGTCCAACGTTAAATTTTGCTCGTCTGCATAAATTATGCACGCACGCATATCTACCGTTAACGAAAAGACTATACCATAAGAAAAGAAACTACCATAAGAAAAGATAGTACCATAAGAAAAGACCCTACCATAAGAAAAAAAAACTACCATAACTACCATAAGAATGGTAGTCATACGTCACGTCACGTCACATCACACATCACATCATCACATATCATATCATCGCATATCATCGCATTTAAATTTAATTCCGTTTTTAATCGCTCTCTTATTTCATAACTCATTTTATTTAAGGTAATCAATATATGCGAGCGAAATTCACAATAATTATATATTCTTTATGTTAAATATATTGGTCTTAATTGTTACAAAATTCAAGGTACTTTATAATAATAATAATAATAATAATAATAATAATAATAATAATAATAATAATAATAAACATGAAGATAATGTGATACTATCTATTTGTGGTAGGTAACAAATAAATGCTGCCAGAAAAATATTCTTTCATTTGAGTTTTAATTATCATTATCGACCCCCAAGACCTAATTTTTCTAATATAATTTAGATACCCGCGCTTTTAAAAAATTTCAGGTTTTTATATAAATACACAGGAGATATATCCTTTAGGCGACCAAAGGTAGTATTTGTGCTTATATATATATATATATATATATATATATATATATATATATATATATATATATATATATATATATATATATATATATATATTGAACAAGTGTCTTATTGTTTTTATTTCTATGTTGAAATATTTTTTTTTTCAAATTCATGCATCCCATTTTTTAAATCTTGACACTTCTGCGTCTCCCTTCACATAACAGGCAGTTGAATAAAGTACACGTTTCAAACACACTATTTCTTTCTTTTACTTTGCAAGAGAAATTGAGTCACTTGTAGTTAATGAAAATGATTTTTCTATTCATCATAGTATGTCTGCCTGTCAAGCTCAACATAAATGTGAGCATCATTAATATGGAAATTAACAGTGGACAGAAAAGTACGATTCACTTCATCATCTCAAACCATCTTCATTTTTTTTTTGCCCTCAGAGGGCAATAAGTATAAAAATGATGTCCAATTGAATGTCAATCCCAAATTTGTTTGAGGACATTTGCATTTTTGTAATATTTTTAAAATTAAGGACATTTAAGATTAAAACACGTATTACAGTAGTTAGTTCTAGATTTTATGTCACTCTCTGTTTCTCACAATTCCGTTTTGCCCTGGACGCCAAATATCCTCGCTACGCCATTGGCAACAGTATATGTGATAGTCCGTTGAATTGTGTGTATTGAAATAATTTATTACATACGTGTTTCTATACTGTGTCTGCGATGACCTGCGCGTCTTAAAATGTATGATTAATTGTATTCGAGAGCTTAGGCAACAGTATATCTGAACATCATATACGACTCATCTGTGCCATCTCCATTAGTGTACTTCCAGTATAATGAATCACGTCAAATTGTCATCCTCGAATTTTCATTCATACACTGGTAATGATTTTTACGACTTGTGTATTTCACGTTTGGTAACGTGCACCAATATGCATATTTTGGAATATCTACAAAGTGTGTCACAGTAATCGAATATATTTAATTTTTAATTTACTGGATGTCAAACTTGAATAGTATTTATTGCTACCACTTCTGCATTGGAAGATTGTTTTATATGCATCTTTTAGCATATATATGAAGTCCATACAATTTTGAGTATGTCAAAATAAGAGAAGACACGAAGACAGTCCTATTAACTAGTACTTGCTATTATTGTTGAGGAGTTGGCACAAAAGTGTAAATGTTTCTATAGGATACATCTCTCTGCCGAAAACTATTTTAAAAATGGGGAGAACAGGTTGTGTGTGTGTGTGTGTGTGTGTGTGTGTGTGTGGATCAGTCATGGTATTAAAAAAGACATTAAAAGATTTTAAAAATTCTGTTATGCGCATTCAAAGTTTATGAACAGATTCCGAACTAAATCCAATAGTAGCAAGAATTGTTCACTAATGACATTGATGGTAGGTTGGGGTTAAAAAAAATCCTCAAGTTTAAATATAGTTACCTTTATCATACAATAAATGACTGAAACTTATCTGGAACAAATGAAGTACATGAAACTTTTACAAGATATGTCTGCTTACAGTTATAGCATGGCGAAATCCCATTCCTTAATAAAATCACGAGGTTTTTTCCTGATAATATCTGAAGCTTTAACAAATTTAGTCATATTGTTCTGATGTCCGTGGTGTGGTAGTTTATAGCGATATCTAGCCCTAAGGCATCATAGTGTAGACATATAGCATCATGTCCCAACCAGTCATGTTTTTCTTTGATATCTTATTGTGTCATTAATTCTTGCTTCCTACGAAACAAATACATACACCCCATACTTGTTCTATTTTGGTATTCCTGTATGTGAACTATTTATAAGCGGTTTTGATTTTAGTGGGATATGGGGAGGAGAGTGTGAAATCTAATCATTGCTCTAAAGTAACCTTTATACATGTACTCACACGTCTCCCTCACAAAGACATGTATGTATGTATGTATGTATGTATGTATGTATGTATGTATGTATGTATGTATGTATGTATTTATGTATTTATGTATGTATGTATGTACGAGTTTAATGTTTGTTTCTGAGTTTATCATGGCATAAACTGTTAGTTGCCGAATCAACATTAAATAACTTATAATTACAATTCTATATCATTATATTTATTTTGTATTGTATTCTCCCCAACGATATTTTCAATCCCTTTTTAGAGCATTGTTTAATCGTATGAATATTTCTTGAGGGCGTCTTCTATGTAGCTTTTTATAGAACAATCGATTCTCTATCTGAAATGCATGAACAACATCAACATCAACAAAGAATTCTACCGATGGCGATCTAAAGTTTTGATCATTGCACAGATTGTTCTTAATCTTTTATCTAAAATTGGTATGTGTGATCAGAGTAGAAGTTCAAGACTTAAAGGAAAGGATGCGTTGTTTTGTTTGATATAAGAATGACTCTTCGATTCGATGAGTTCTCACGAGTTCGTTGTTACTTGGCCGAGTTGTTTTGTTTGATATACGAATGACTCTTGGATTCGATGAGTTCTCACGAGTTCGTTGTTACTTGGATGAATCGTTATTGTCCAAACATACTATTAACCAATGTTCGCTTCTTTAAATCTTTTCTCGAGTTCATTAACAGTTTAGACTAACTACAGTGTCTAATTCCAAATGAAATTAAGATTATCGCTAAATGGTTGTATGCATGTCTGTATGTATGTATGTATGTATGTATGTATGTATGTATGTATGTATGTATGTATGTATTTATGTATGTACGAGCTTAATGTTTGTTTCTGAGTTTATCATGGCATAAACTATTAGTTGCCGAATCAACATTAAATAACTTATAATTACAATTCTATATCATTATATTTATTTTGTATTGTATTCTCCCCAACGATATTTTCAATCCCTTTTTAAAGCATTGTTTAATCGTATGAATATTTCTTGAGGGCGTCTTCTATGTAGCTTTTTATAGAACAATCGATTCTCTATCTGAAATGCATGAACAACATCAACATCAACAAAGAATTCTACCGATGGCGATCTAAAGTTTTGATCATTGCACAGATTGTTCTTAATCTTTTATCTAAAATTGGTATGTGTGATCAGAGTAGAAGTTCAAGACTTAAAGGAAAGGATGCGTTGTTTTGTTTGATATAAGAATGACTCTTCGATTCGATGAGTTCTCACTAGTTCGTTGTTACTTGGCCGAGTTGTTTTGTTTGATATACGAATGACTCTTGGATTCGATGAGTTCTCACGAGTTCGTTGTTACTTGGATGAATCGTTATTGTCCAAACATACTATTAACCAATGTTCGCTTCTTTAAATCTTTTCTCGAGTTCATTACCAGTTTAGACTAACTACAGTGTCTAATTCCAAATGAAATTAAGATTATCGCTAAATGGTTGTATGTATGTATGTATGTATGTATGTATGTATGTATGTATGTATGTATGTATGTATGTATGTATGTATGTATGTATGTATGTATGTATGTATGTATGTATGTATGCATGCATGTATGTATGTATGCAACGTGGCCAGATACAAGTTTGATTTCACATAGGCTGCAATAGGAGTATGCAACCAAATAAATACATAGCATGTATTACATTTCAGAAACTTTTATGAGTTGTTGCTGCTAAAGATTGCCGAATCGATCATTCAGCTTCACTCAGCAAATAGAACAGATTTCTTGTTTGTCCTCTTCGGAACAATAAACTTAACTATGTTTCAATGTTGAGATTGTGTTGCTGTTTGTGTAATACTCATTTTAAAATGTGGTTCTTCATTAGTTTAATTAATTCAAAATCAGTATTGGGCTTAATTGGTAATCTGCAGTCTTAACACCTGGTTGACAATATTGTTGTTAACCATGTATTAAAACTGCGGAGACCAAAAATCGTGCACTTCCCCAGTCTAATGAAATGTACCTATCATTAATTTGGCTTCCTCCTTTAGATCCCATCTTAATACAAACTAAATCGCCCATTATCATCATGTATGTAATGATAATGTAATGTTTATAATTAAGGTAAGAAGGAAATAAAGATATATCTTAATTTAATCTACCCACCCGGATAATATTGAATATCGCTTCAATAATATCAAGCGTGTAATCGATCTAAAATGGAAGCCTTTAAGGCAAGCTTTTTGAACTTTTGCATTTTTTGGTGAAATTTTGAGAAGCTGTTTTGCTATGGAATACTATAAATATAACAAAATGTTATCTTGTCTACGATTCTCATATGTTACTAGCAGACAATTGAAGCATAAAGTAGTACTATACTTTACAGTCAGGTATATTTTCTGGATATGTCACACAAATATTAAATAACCAATCAATCAACAAGTGATGATTCTATCAGTCGATGAATAATAGATCAGTTAGGATGTCAATTATACTATTGTTTACACTCTCATCAGTTGGATTTGAAAGCTCACTGGTAACCGATGAATTTATCATTGAAACGTTTGGAAAAAGGAATAACGCGTTAAAATCACGTGTATTATCGACCAGTCTTTCGGACATACCAAAAGGTTCATTTTAAAGATTGCACTGTACCATACATATCAATATGTTCAGTCAGACAGTGCCATACATAAAAAGCGTTTTGTCTGACAGTTAAAGTGGTACTAACAGTTGTCTAGCTTGGCCCACAGCACTAAATGTTTAGAGTCATCCAGGTGTCAGGATAATGTAACTGGGTGGGACATCATGCTACATGTCTGGGGAATGATGCCTCAGTACTAGTCATCAGAAACAACTGCAACACTGCATATTTTGTAGCAGTGTGATTAGCAAATTGTTGAAGCTACGTTAAAATACCAAATCACACAGTCATATACTCAGTCTGTTAGTACCATACAAACTAATTAAGTATGACAATACCATACGAATTCATTCAGTATGACAATAGCATACACATTCATTCAGTATGACAATACTATACAAAATCATTCAGTCCGTCAGAACCATACAAAGACATTCAGTATGACAACACCATACATAATCATTCAGTATAACAATATCATCCACATTCATTCAGTTTGTCGGTACCATACAAATTCATTCAGTATATCAATACCATATATACAAATTTTTAAAGCCTTCCAGTACCACACATGCCAATTCTTTCAATCTGACAGTACAATAAAAACCAACTCTTTTCGTCTGGCAGTACCTTACATACCAACTCGTTTCGTCTGACAGTACCATACATAAAAATATTTTTCAGTTGGGCAAATACCCGCTATAAACTCTTTCGTAATCAATCGTTTGTACAAAGGAAATCTAGTCGTCCTTAGTATCAGTGACAAATGACAAAGATATTTGGAAAAAGAGAGTTTTTGAATTCTTTACAATGGGAACAATTTATTTCCAAACGTAAATATTGTTAATTTGGGAATATGAAGTAATAAGCTGTCTTCAGTTTGTTAATGGCCTTTCTGCAGCTGATGAGTAGCAGGAGCTCCCCAAATCTAAGCTTTGGAAGTATTCAGCCTTGAAACAAGAAGTACAGCAGACAATTACACAGTAGACCTGAACAATGATGGAGACAATCAGCATATATTCTGATTGAAAGTTAGACCACCGCTGAGCAGATTGATAACAATTGTATCAAGTCGATACATGTATACTCTTCTACCATTCTTGTCCAAGGTCGAACGAAAAGATTCTTTGTAGGTAACATCATAAACTTATGTGGGAGACGAATTTCGCAAAGAGTGATGCTGACATGGAGATTGCAAAACATTGCTTTCTAGAATTATAATCATACGTCTCAACATTGGGTTCTGAAGTCAGATAGATCATCATTTTACTTTCGAATTCCTTTAAGATAGTCTAAATCGTCTTGTACCGATATGCCTGTGCTCAGAATTAAACATATCTGAGGTAAGTACTGCCGCATCCCAAGACACGTATATTTTATGTTTCAAACTCATTGAATATTTATACCATCTCTTGGAAAGCTGTTGAATTTTTCGCAAAAGAAATCATTGTTATTCTGTTATTCCTCTTCTTAATATATACAGTCTGTGCAGCATGATGCGCAACAAAAATTCACAATGACTGGTTTTTCTTACCGCCTTACGAATCATTCCATCACAACGTGATCAGGTTTATCATAAACAGCAAACATCAAAAACAAAATAAACATATGTTTCTAAAGCGTAAAATATTGTCGACAGAATCCTCGTTTCTCCATAAGTGTCTAATAGTGTGCATACAATAATCAAATCCTGTATTTCTAACATTAACAATACTTCAGAGATAAACAACTCAAAAACTCGTCATAAGTTATTCATGTGTAAATTATATCTCGATGTAAACTCTCCTCAAATATGACTGTGCTTAAGATATAGTGAATGCATATAGTAAAACATCTGTGAGAATCAGCCAAACACGAACAAGAGTAAGAGAACGGCACATTATAGGCTCACTTCATTTTCAATTCTTCTCTGTGCAATCTGTTACTAAACTGAACGCATGAAAATATCCATTATATTTTTATTTGACTTACCATGACAATGTTATCTGACAGTTTGATCCTTGAACCTGAAAAAACATACATGCAATCCACCCACATCATTTAGACAAGGTCATTACTTTAGAACAAAAGTTATTCTACAAACCAATTAACTTCACGCCTTAGCATTAGACTCATTGGCATAACATCAAAAGTTATTTCATTACCATATCAGCAACATCTCCCAGCATGAACTATTATTACATTACCGTATGAGCCACATCTTCCAACATCAATAGTTATTACATTACCATATGTGCGACATCTTCTAACATCAATAGCTATTACAATACCATATGAGCCACATCTTCCATCATCAATTATTATTACATTACCATATGAGCCATATCTTCCAACATCAATATTTATTACATTACCATATGAGCCACATCTTCCAACATCAATAGCTATTACAATACCATATGAGCCACATCTTCCATCATCAATTATTATTACTTTACCATATGAGCCATATCTTCCAACATCAATAGTCATTTCATTACTACATGAGCCACATCTTCCAACATCAATCGCTATTTCATTACCAAATGAGAAACATCTTCCAACATCAAAAGTTATAACATTACTATATGACCCACATCTTCCAACATCAATATTTATTACATTACCAGATGAAACCACATCTTTCAACATCAATAGCTACTGCATTACCATATGAGCCACATCTTCCAACATCAATTGTTATTACATTACCATATGAGCCACATCTTCCAGAAACAATTATTATTACATATCCATATGAGCCACGTCTCGAACATCAACAGTTATTACATTACCACATGAGCCACATCTTCCAACATCAATAGCTATTACATTACCATATGAGAGACATCTTCCAACATCAATAGCTATTAAATTACCATATGAGCCACATCTTCCAACAACAAAAGTTATTACATTACCATATGACCCACATCTTCCAACATCAATAGTTATTACATTACCTTATGAGTCACATCTTTCAACTTCAATTATCATTACATCACCATATGAGCCACATCTTCCAACATCAAAGCTATTACATTTCCATATGAGCCACATCTTCCAACATCAATAGCTATTACATTATCAGATGAGCCACATCTTCCAACATCAATAGTTATTACATCGCCATATGAGCCACATCTTACAGCATCAATAGTTAATAAATTACCATATGAGCCACATCTTCCAACATCAATTATTATTACATTACCATGTAAGCCACATCTTCCAGAAAAAAATACTATTACATTACCATATGAGCCACATCTTCCAGAAATAATTATTATTACATTACCATATGAGTCACATCTTCCAACATCAAAAGTTATTACATTACCATATTAACCACATCTTCCAACATCAATAGCTATTACACTGCCATATGAGAGACATCTTCCAACATCAATAGCTATTATATTACCATATGACCCACATCTTCCAACATCAATAGCTATTACATTACCCGATGAGCCACATCTTCCAACATCAATAGCTATTTCATTACCATATGAGCAAAATCTTCCAACATCAATAGTTATTACATTACCATATGAGCCACATCTTCCAACATCAATTATTATTACATTACCATATGAGCCACATCTTCCAACATCAATGGTTATTAGATTACCATATGAGCCACATCTTCCAACATCAATTATTATTACATTACTATATGAGCCACATCTTCCAACATCAAAAGCTATTACATTACCATATGAGCCACATCTTCGAACATCAATAGCTATTACATTACCACATGAGCCACATCTACCAACATCAGTAGCTATTTCATTGCCATATGAGCCACATCTTCCAGCATCAATAATTAATAAATTACCAGATGAGCCACATCTTCCAACATCAATATCTGTTTGCATTACCATATGAGCCACATCTTCCAACATCAATTGTTATTACATTACCGCATGAGCCACATCTTCCAGCATAAATTATTATTAGATTACCATATAAGCCACATCTTCCAGCATCAATAGTTATTTCATTACCATATGAGCCACATATTCACAAGGATTGTATCAAAGTATGTGTTCTATTACTAATATTTTTTTTAAAACTCGTCACACTCATCTTTACCTTTTGATGTTTCATTCCCAAATTCAAGTGTCTTCATTCTCATCTATTTTATAAATCATCACTATTTGTGGTGAAGGTGTATGTTCCCTAACTGGAATATTTGTGCAGAAGGAATATTTTACTCATCAAGTTACAATTATCTAAATCTTTGAAATTTTGAGCTTCTCCCAGGAACTAAAAGACCTCTCATCACTGCAAAGCTTAGTCTACGTGAATCATCGTAAACTATTGTTATTATGTGGAAACCAATGTTATTCTTTCAGTCCCAGCGATCTTGACTATTCGTCTTTGACACTGAAATGAACCTGCTTCTTTCGTCACCCAGTGCAAGCCACCTACAAAGTTGGATAACCTGTTTAATCTGAAAAAAGTATTGTGTAAAAGCCATTTTATATAAATAGACGGATAAACTACTTAATACAAATCAGTTAATTGAATAACAGGTCAAAGTGTCTTTTTCAGGGAAAATGTTTATATACAAATCCATTCACACTTGTAATTCGGAATGTTTTTTCAATGTTAAGTGTTGATTTGCGTGTATGTAATGCAACGATGTCTGGGACAAAAATTTTGACTTGTTGGGGTATCGTTTACGGCTTATACAGAGTTATGTAAGTCGACATCTTTAGTATTTTTATGATTTGTATCTACTAAACACTTAATGGATATTGGTACTCAACCAATGAAATGTTTACTACAGAATTTGAAAATATACTCATCTGACAAGCAATGTTTAAATGTTGTCCTTAATATGCAAGGTTCTATATAATGCCAAGCAATGATGCACATTTCGAAAGCTCCAGTTTTCTGATGAGCAGATCAAGATGATGAAACTACTTATTTGTGTGTTATGAATTTTAAGTAAAATTAAAATGTTCAGCTTGAATCTTGTCTTGTCACAATATCTTTACCAATTTGTGGAAATGCTACTTTGTAATTGTCATATTCCACAAAATGAAAACTAATATTTGAGACAAAATATTGCAAGTTCAACAATTAATTGATAAAGGTATTTGAAACCGAGCGAATATTCAAATATTATAACTCATGTAAATAAAATTAGTAATTTGGCAACTATGCACAAAAACTGCTCCTAACAGTTCATTTGTTATGAACCAAGCATGGCGGTGGAAGATTTTGAAGAATGGTGAATACTGCAACGAATCCTCTATGCGGTAGAATCAGGTTCCCTCTCGGAAGTTATTGACTTAAATTATAGACCGGTATGACGCGTATATCGTTGAATCCTGATCTCTGATGACACAGGGAAGCTATCGTGCTGAGCTATGACTTTGACGTTGCAACTCAGTGAAGAACATAACTATTTATTATGCATGGTAGGAATACGTAGGCATACAGTCAAAACAACTCCAGACTGCAGGCGGGAATTATTCGATTATGATTGTTTCCCCCTTTTTACCGCTTCTGAGAATTATCCGAGGATCTTCAAGGAACATACATTACTCATACTAAATACTATAGATCTAGATGTCATTCAAACGAAGAAATCAGGATTATGTATGGTTACAATTTTCATTTAATATTAAAATTGCTAAGCCAAAAATCTATAACTTATTTGGGTATACCCATTCTCATATTTTATTATAACGGTCATCTGGACGGGATTGTATGCAAATATTCAGCGTGCTATTTACTCCATAGATGCAAGGCAAGCAGACAATTCTTTACATATTAAGAGAAGCATGCACATATTTTGTTTAAGAAATCAATATATCTCTTATTGGATTAAAATAGAGAGGCGGAGTATACGATAAATCCGGACGTAAAACCATATGTGGAAATATAAATATTTGTTAGTATTACAAAAGCGTGAGCTGACATAAAGTAGTTACGATTGGCTGTGAAGTAATAACAGGAAACCAAATTCTGTTTAAGGTATTTAATATAAATTGTGCAAAGGATAATAGATGATAATAGAGTTGGACTATTGAGTAATTCCATAAGAAACCTATTAAAAAACCAAAAGAAAATCAAATCATAATTAGTACTGTTGAAGGACTACCAAATATATTTCATTCACATGGGTATACAATGAAACAATATTTTTATGAATAACAATAGCTGATAGAGGTTATCATTACTACAGCAAATAAATCACTCGTTACAATCAGTATAATAATTATGATTTATTTCAGCATATATATTCTATAATGTGCTGACTCAACACAGTCAGTAAAAACAGATTTTAATTAATGCTCTACATTAATTTTTCCTAACTTATTTTTAACTAGCATCATACTCAAGTCCATTTACACTAAAATAATGTGATGAGTCTAGTTTAGATTGTTTATAACATGGAGATCTCTAGTCATCAAAATATTACACAGAATTAGTGCAGATTTCTTCAAATATAAATTATATATGATCTCCTAGAAAGTTTGAATTGAAACGTTGCATCACATCTTTTACCTATTGGCAATCGACTTTACTAATTCTGTATCCTGATAAATAATAATAATAATAATAATAATAATAATAATTTTCGATGTTATATATTTATCCTCAATACCCTTTTTAAAGAATCTTGGCACGGATAATACATTTTCTTAGACATTTCGGTTACATCATTCCAATTTATCATCATACTGAAAAAATTATTGTACACAAATGACTCAATTAAAAGAGATGTACGTTTCCTTTTTTTTCGGAATTATTGATATCTAATGACTGCCAGATGAATAAAGAGTGGCACATGTTCTGGATATTTAAAATTATAGTACAATGCAGATACACAGGAATTGTATACTACATATTCCAGTTGGAGTTTGTCGCGATTTCTTAAACTTCATTAACTTTGTCATTTCTTCACACAAACATGATATCTCTTTTTATTATTGTCTATTATTTATATGGATTTGTCTTATAATTACTTGCTGGCTGGATTATACTTTCAAATTACAATATAGAATGCTATATGAAACATTTATTCGCTACTGATAGTTTTTACATTTTGCGACAGACCCCTTTAGTTACACAAAGTATATTGTATTGTATTATATTTAAATTTAAATATTATATTATATATTATATGTTATTATTATATATTATATTGTATAATTTATATATTATATTGTATAATTTATATATTATATTGTATAATTTATATATTATATTGTATAATTTATATATTTTATTGTATAATTTATATATTGTATTAGCACGTTGGCTGCATCCTCTATCTATCTATCTACATCGATGATCCATTGGTTGATTTATAACAAATTCTATTATATAAAGACAACATTATTTGCCAGTATTTTTATATTTAAGGTAGACTATTTTATTTTGTATCCAGTTTGGTAAATCTGTATATAAATTTCCTTCTACTGGTTTCAGTCTATATATGGAGAGGTAATCATTTCCAAAAGTAAAAATAATGTAGGTATATCTTCAGTAAATTTGCTTTTTTTTGTTCAATCAAACATATGTATCACGTTTTAGATGATTATTCTTCATGTTAATGTTCTTCTGTGACACTAATTTACAGGATAAAATCCGCCATTTTCTCTCGCTGCTAGTGATTTCGTAAATCTTTACTGAACCTAATGCTGTATTGTTTCTCCTTATTATTGTCAATAATTATTAATAAGCAAGTCACAGTCAGCGTGTTGTCTAGATTTAATGCTTTGATAAAAATACTCAATGATTTATTGATTGTGGTATTCAATGATGATAAAAATAATACCCAATACTTCATTGATAATACAAAAATACCCAATAATTCATTGATAATACAAAAATATCCAATGATTCAGTGATTGTGATATTCATTGATGATAAACAAAATACCCAATGATTCATTGATGATACAACCCACTGGAATATTCTTTCTGCGTGGATTATAAAAGGCAGTGAAATTTTTACAACTGTGTGTATTCCAGGAGTGAACACACAGGTAAGTCAAACATTTTTTTATTGACTCTTACACAATAATTGTGCATTGGTATGAGTGTTAATAATACTTTACTGTATAATAATCAAACCTATTTTTTTTGCCCAAATCGTTTTGAAAGTGCTGACTTAGTAATATTTTCTGCAACACGTCGAACCCAAGGTATACACATATCAAAATACTTGCCGGCTTTATTCATTGATTGAAATTTTCTTTCTTCGTTAGTTTCTATGTTGAGTGATTTGACAGATTTTGCAATTTTTGGGTACATTCCAGTACGTCCGCGTTTGGTATTCTCACTCTCAGTGATAGCCTGTAAGTTCTCCAATTTTTTGTTTGCAAACTCCAAATCAATATGATTTAATTACAAGACCATCTTTGATCAATCCGTGGAAACATTCGACCACGAATCTAGACAAATAATACATTTTTTCCTTTAGCAGTGAATCTGAGATATCCATGATTATCAACAGACCCACTGGCTTTTTTAGTTTGCGGTTTCTGACTACACCATCACGTGATGCATCATAGCTGATGATCACGGGATGTGATTGAAATTCTTGGCTCAATAATATAAACATATATTATTTGTCAAATTGATTATTTGGTTTGATTATTATGTATTGAAAATATAGTAATATAGTCTTTAGATGTTCTATTGATTTTGTCATTAACGCTGTCAGGGACAGAGTCAGGGCTAGAGTCTTTGAAGACGAAGTGTGTAAGTTTGACCAATTTGTAAGACCTAACGGTGAAATATACCGTACTGAATCTCTTCACGACGCGATGAGAAAACTAGCTCCGAATTTTTCAACGGATAACGACGAACAATACTAACAAACTATTTTGCAATCCCGTCAGTTGTAGCTCATTACGCGAGAAAGAAAAGCTGTGGAAACCAACAAGAGCTGAACTTCTCTCAGATGTTCAAGCCAGTTGTGTAGAATACGTACACAGTGGATTATGGAATACCAAATATGATCCCGAAAATGTTTCTTCGGTTAAACTATTTGGGCATCCCACCCATTCGATGACACGAGTTGCAATTAATGGGCCGTTACCCGATTTTGATCTAACCGGATTCGCTCGTGTAGTATCATTCGAGATCGCTAAAGGACTTCATCTATGCTGTTATGTTTGGTTTGGTAGACATATATCTGATAAATACTGGGTACCAATAGTGTTATTACGGTATATGATCGATTGTAAAATACTGATATCGCTGACTGTCTCCGATGCAATTATATCGTGTCACGCGCAGACTAAAATTTGGTTACCACAACCAGATAGTCTTGATAGTATAATTAACGATTACATAGAAAAATTTCCTGATCTCGGGGAAGAAAATATTCTTAAAGCATCCAAGGAGATCTTTGAGGTCAGAAATATGCAAAGGATCTCGGTAGAAGAATAATTGATAAATTCACCCAGGGTGGAACATATGATCACACGCGACATTATTCACGATTAATTCTTGATGATGCTGAATACGATTTTATAATCGCGGATGCAACATTTAGAGCTATATATGTCAATCGTAAACATGCTTTCTTGTCCGATGGAACAAAATTCGGTACAATTGTTAGCTACATTAAATGGAAATAATCCGCAGTACGTACATCTAAAGGCATCTATGCTGGCTTATGCTTCTATAAATTTGCTATCGATGATAAATAGATTTCCTGAATTTGCGGTTAGAGTCGCCACTGATTCATTTTATATAGATATCAAACATAGCGAAGCAGTGGCTGAATTTACAAATTACGGTGAGTGTTGGGAGTCATGGAAAATAAAACAAGAAATGTTACGCGATTATTCTAAATCAGCAGATGTTACGATTGAAGATAATTACATAAAAAATAATCAAATATCAGAACTATCGTATCCATATCCGATACAGAGTGTAGATATAAAACAGTTTACTTAAATGGATGTGGTGGATCTGGAAAAACAACACGAGTGATCGAATTATTTCGAGGGAAGTCAAACATGATTGTGCTAACACCAACACAAAGACTTGCCAGAGAGATGAAACAACGAGCAGTTGATTCTTGCACATATTGCACAGTTTTTTTTCGATGGAAATGTGACGCATGGACTCCTGATAAAATGGGTGAGAAATATATTCCTGAAATCATTATTTGGGATGAGGTATGCAAAGTGTCGTTTCTCGGGTGGTTGTTACTCAAAAACACTGGTGTGATAATGTGTGGTGATTATGGTCAACCACCACCATTTGTCGGTTTGTCTCCGCATGATTGGCTGAAGAATTTTGTAGATTATTATGAAGAAATTAATACTGATCATAAATCACTTGATCCAGAATTAAGTGAGTTCAAAACATTAATCAGATTACAACCGGATAAAATCCAGTGTGAAATAGCGCGTGAAATAATTTCAGAATCCCCATTAAATGTTTTTTGGGAAGCGTGGAGACCAAACGATTTGATAGTGGCAAGTAGAAAGATTGTCAGAGACACACTTCAAGCGCGGTTGTTTCAAACACATAAAGAAAACTTCTCAACACTTTCATCGCCATTGTGTTATAGGCCTACGGATTCACGAAGACAGAATATTGAAGTTGATATTCCAGGACAGACTGAGAAGCAGATTCTCGTGTTAAATGATAGTGTGTTGGTTGATATCAGTGTTGTCGAAGATGCAATGCGCGCTGATAAGTCTCCGTGGACGCTAGGATATGCAATGACGATACATTCTTCGCAGAGGTTGACTATATCTGATACGATTGTGTGGATCGTAGATGATCGCATCAAGTGGTCGAATTTAGTTTACCTCGCAATGTCCAGAGTACGAAGAATAAATCAACTTCGAAGAGTTGTTTTAGATGCTAATAAAACCAAAATCAGTGATATTGTCAGTGATGATATAATCAGAAAAAACTCGCTGGTTATAAACAACAGGTTCAAAACAATAAACGAGAATTTGATATTAATGTTGAATTTATAATTACGCTGAAACAAAAACAAAATAATCACTGCGCGAGCTGTAATTGTATAATGCGTTGGCAGTATTCGGATAAAGATCCTCTCCAATTTACCGTGGATAGAAAGGATAATAGGCGTGGTCATAAAAGATATAATGTGATGTTGACCTGTCTCGAGTGTAACAGACGTAGAGGTGCTAGTTAAGACCACGCGGCGGTAATTGAGTATCCTCGGGTATCACTTGTAATTGTTCAAGTGTAAATGTACGCTGAGGAGCAGTTGAATCTAATCTATAGATTGCGGGTCTGCAATTGGATCTTGTTATGTTGGATATTTTGTGTGTAGTAACACTTCAAATAGGATCAGTAACTCTTTTTTACTACCTTCAAGTTTATCCGGCTCGTACGAATATGTCACAGTGACATTGCCGAGTATTTGTTGTTTTGAAAAATCATTTCGCGTTTGTACGGGTATATGCTCTTTTTTGATCGCAATAACAAGTTTCATATCAATTTCATTATTTAGCGCAGCAATCATACCTGGTAATCTCTTGACCCATTCACGAGATCGTTTATCTTCGATGAATTCCTTCGCGTATTGATAATAAAACAATCGCTCAGCAAGTGTCCGATTAAATCGTTCAACAATTGCCTGATCGCGATGTATTGCAGTATGTCCTCGTCGTAACGTGGTATTATGATGCTTCATTGTTGATAACACTGCACCCTGAAATTCCTTGCCAGGATCAACTTGTAATAGATTTGGCCACTGCAGAGGATCTAGTCGATAAATCTTTTCAAATGCAGAAGCTACTTCAGTTGATGACTTGGTCAACAATAGTTCAGCTTCTTTGTATCTACTCGCAGCATCAACTACGGTTAGCGCGCATTTGTATGTGTGTTTATTAACAGTATCATGCGGCAGAAATAATATATCAGCCTGATGAACTTCATTAGGGACGCTAACATCAAAATGTGCGAAGTTAATTTGTTTATGCGCAGGTAGATCAATCTGCCATATCGCCTGTTTGGATAACCAATCCGCCGCGGTGGTATGTTTTACTTTTGCGGCGTTCGCGAGTTTATCGATTGCTGATTTACCCCTCCAGTATCCTCTTGGGGAATAATAAATATATTCAATGTTGTTATTAATTACCAGCACTCAGCATTAATTTACTTTTAATCGCTGATTTTATCAACCAGGATGCTAATTTTTCTTTTAAGGATTTATCAGTGATAGAATTCAACGCGTGCATCAAATTCACATCTGCGATATGCCTATGTTGCAGATTGCTACTTTTATAAGAAACATAATGAGCATGACTCGTCTTCTCAATAGCGTTTATTGGATATTCGCCAGGTCGGGGTTGGTCTTGGCTATCAAGTCTGATGTCGAGTCTGGTTCCAGGGCCACAATAACTATACCTTGGAAGGTGTCTTTCTCCTGGATATTCTGCCCATGGAGTCCCGGGAAGTTTTGTCAATTTTACTGCAATATCAACTCCTTGTTTTTTTTAAAAATCATTACCCGATTTCATAGAAACAAATCTAAATGTTTTGTACCACATTGTACACACCTACCAGCAAGTGCTGATTTGTTATTGCTTGTTGTATTGTTATAATTATTGTCAAGTCGTTTGTGCTAGTACGCGTCTTACATTTAACACAAATAGATCCATAATTATTTATAACAACATGAATGTAATTGATTATTCAGCTACCCGACGACGGGAACCTGTTAAACACCATGCGATGTTGCCGATTTCAATTAGAGTGATTATAATTGGTCCGTCTGGAAGCGGTAAAACACAATAGTTACTTAATTTGATAACGAGATGGATGAAATGGGATAAACTATATATGGTGTAGAAGATCAGTGATGTTACTAGGTGTTAAAGGATTTTAACGAGAAAGCAAAATCAGAAATCGATGAGGATATTATTGAATTTATAACCGATATCGAAGAAGCACCGAGTGTTGATTTATTGATGGAAGTATTAACAATTTAGTCGTATATAATGATGTGATGTTAGATAAACAAGCAAACCCTGCCAGAATATTTTCCAGAGGTAGACATAAAAATACTGATGTAATTTATGTTACTCAGAGATATACACAAATACCAAAAGTGATCAGGGATAACTGTAATATTCTTGCTGTGTTTAATGGAGGTGACACTCATACGCTAAGAAATATTCACCAGACCTGGTGCATCGTTGGTATGGGTTATAATCTTTTCAGAAATTTCTTTAGTCATGCTAAGTCGGTCCCACATGGATTTATAACGATAAATTTGCATGACCCTATATCAAGATATCGTATCGGACTTGATAAAATATTCGGTTAAAACCATAACAGCTAACAAACCCACGACCACAATGGCAATTACTGATTTTATCGATTTCGCAACAGTGTTGGTTGACAAATAAAAACTTCGGTTGAAACAGAAACTGTCATTTTTTTTGTTTCGGTTTTTTTTGTGATTTTGTCTGAATTAGTTTCGGTTTAATTTTTTGATTTTGTCTGAATTAGTTTCGATTTATTATTTTATATTGTGTGAATTAATTTCGGTCTGTTTACCCTTCTTGCTGCTCGATGGAATGGTTCGCCAAGCCTCGAATATGTATGTTAAATAAGAGTTAACTTTATAAAATTGTCACTTGATTATATTTCACAGTGATAATCAATAATGACGACCGCAAGACTACGTAAGTTTAATATTTCTGTTCATAATATCACAGGATTTTGGTTTTTGCCTTGATACAATTTCAATGGCCTATATAATTGCATGACGTAATACAGTTTCAAATTTTCCAGTTCAATATGTGGATGTTTGGAGAATTTGTAATCTAAAATGTAAGAAATAGAAAGTGAATGCTAAATAGTTCGCTGAGATAAATACGTAACATAATTAATTTATTGTGTCATGTATTTGTGTGTGTGTGTGTGTGTGTGTGTGTGTGTGTGTGTGTGTTAGAGAGAGAGAGAGAGAGAGAGAGAGAGAGAGAGAGAGAGAGAGAGAGAGAGAGAGAGAGAGAGAGAGAGAGAGAGAACACTATTACCGCAACTACCCTTGCACATCTTTCCTTCGAAGATGCTAGTTTTGGGAAGCACACGTTCAAATAATTCTCTGCAGGTCTTCTTGGGAAGTGTCAGACATTTTAAACATGTGGATTTTTTCAAAAGGGAAGCAAGACCAAAGTTTGAAACGTTACAAAAGCTGTTGGTTAAAATAAGTTCATGCACATGGTACTTTGTTAGTTGTAGGAATTGTCCTAGTGTCCTCGGAGTACCATTCAATGTCACTGAGATCCAAAGACTCCTGTCTCTACATAGATTATACCAGTATTTACATACCAGGCTGACTGTTCTCAATAACTCGAACGCCGTAAGATACTTGAAAATATACAGAATCAGCTGAACAGGAAATTCCTTGCAATGTAGACCTCTTGGAAAATAGATACATTGATTTGCTATGTCACACACATAAAGTTGATTCGGTTTTCTCTTTCCCGTCCCACGTTTTGTTCCTCTGAAATCTCTTTTCTCAAGGAATCTCAAACTCCGCTCCGACATATCTGCCACTCCTAAGGAGCAAAGCGCCACTAACTTTCGCTTTCATTTCAGAAAGGTTTTGAAATCATCCCAAAATAGAACCGTTCTAATGACAATTGGTCACAACGTTCAATTTGCAAGTTTCAAACATTTTTATCAATAATATGATGTATATTTCGTATCGGCCTTGATCATACAATATAAGCTGAAAGTGCATATGCAAGAAAACTAGGGGAGATACGGCTCAGGAAAACCTAGTTTATCAGGTACGTATTGCATTATTACCTGACCTTAATGCGTTGCTTGCCTGGATGTGTCTATAGAGTGTATTTATGACTCGATATCGTTTGGATTGAGGAATATAATCTAATTACATACTCATACATTTTTGGAACATTTTATTGTGTATTTAATTAGGCGCGGACTTCATTATCATCAATGTTCATTTTTAAAAATGTAGTTAATGTTCAAACCTATATCGTGAATTGCGTATTACATAATGTATATTTTGTAGAAATAAATAAATAGTTATAATCTGCTGACAACGATTTTGCCATGTTCTTTTGTTTTGTAATAGAGGTGACATGCAGGTGCCTAAAAAATATAATTAATTATAATACATGCTGTGTTACGAATATACGAATCTCCTGCTACATCGACATATTCTTGTCCATTTTATGAAGTAATTATTTATAACCACCACCCTTTCTCCCCTCCCAAACCTCTTCTCCATACCTATTTCTTCAAGTTTGGATTGATCATGTGCTGATGTATATTAATTCTGGGGGCCCCGAGTGGCCGAGTGGTCTAAAGCACTTTCCATTATTATCACTGCTGTCTCACCTCTGTCTTCGTGGGTTCGAGTCTAAGATTCGGCTATTGTAGATATGTGAGAAAAGCTTGCCAGTAGCTTCACGTGGGTCGGTGGTTCTTTCCGGGGGTTTTCCCGGGTTCTTCCTCCAACAATAATACTGGCCAACCAGGTATAGCCTATCGTGTGCTGGAAAATGACTCTAAATCCTAAAAACAACAACATATTAATTCTGGACAATGATGAATTGGAATGTCAAAGCAAATTAACCACTCTATTTTAGCATTGACTGCATAAAGATGATGTATTTTAATTTAAAATCAAATATAAAGACGAGTGTTGTGAGGGATTTAAGTTCTAAAATTAAAGCAAAACTGACAACTGAAGTTGCTCTCTACTATAACTGACTGTCAGGTAATGGCAGTTCGGATTCATGTAATATTTTATTATCAGCCAGATAATTCGTATTATCTGAGGTAACTCATAAATACCTGCTGTAAAGTTCACAATAATTCCGATCCCATGTGATTACCTGGAGATAATGCATACAAGGTTCAGGTAATACATAATGACATTATGATAAACTAGGATTATTTTAAGCAACTATATATTACCCGAACAAACATTACCTAAATTTAATTCCGTTTTCAATCGATCCTCTTATTTCATAACTCATTTTTTAAGGTAATCAATATATGCGAGCGAAATTCACAATAATTCAATATTCTTTATGTTAAATATATTGGTCTTGTTACAAAATTTGAGGAATATATATATATATATATATATATATATATATATATATATATATATATATATATATATATATATATATATATATATATATATATATAAAATATATATATATATATCCTCTACTCTTTCAATTTAACTTGTGTTTTAAGTAGCATTACTGACTCCAAACGTATTTTTTCTTAATTGATATGTGGTTACTTGCCGTGAATTTTAAATAATCTAATGTAATATATAGTTACTGCGAGATAAGTTTAGTTAGGTTCAGGTAATACAGGTATATATGCCACATAAACTACGTTTAATTAGAGGTATTAAATTTAACCTGAATTTGTGTTAATTCCGATTGTTGTTGGCATGTGCGACTCGGTAACGTATGCTTCTCGTATATATTTACTAGCTACTGCATTCGTTTACATGAAGGGATACATGTACATAGTAGTTGGTTTTATCATTATATTTTAAAATTTGAACGACTACGACTAATTTGAACTGGCAGAATACATGTATTGGTCCATTGGAAAAAGAGGGGACAAAAGAAAATGTAACAAACGATGATTGCACAAATCAGTGTCACGAATTAATGTTGAGATTACACAAAAGTAGTATATGGGGGCACTCTAGCGACAATGGGAAATCCAGTCAAAAACAGCTTGGGCTAATCTAGCGACAAGGGGAATTTAACATGGTGGGTCTATCTAGCGACAAGGGGAATTTAACATGGTGGGTCTATCTAGCGACAAGGGGAATTTAACATGGTGGGTCTATCTAGCGACAAGGGGAATTGAACATGAGAACTATTTGGGTCTATCTAGCGTCAAGGGACATGGAACAGGGTGGGTCTATATAGGGACAAGGGAAAAAAAGGGTGGCAATGAAAGCTACTATTTTTTCGAGACTTATGAGTGGCTCTGAAAAGAGCCTTTGGATACTTCTTCTTCTTTTATTTTCTGCCATTGTTCCACCACCTTTTGATTTTACCAATGATTCCCGTTTTCTTCTTCTTCTTTTCTTCTTCGGGAATCCAGTCAGGATGTCCCATAGCTCTAAACTTTTCCTGAACTCTCATCCATCTTAGATTGAGTAGATCAAAGTCCTCTTTCGTCTTTTTGTTCTTTTTTTCCTTTCTCTCCTTAGACCAGTTTTCTTTAATCTGGATCACCTGTTCTTCCATCACCATTTTCATCATTGCTTCTGCTTTCTTTAGCCTGTCTAGACCCCACTTCACATATTCCCACTCTATCAGATGTAATGTTTCTTCTAGAAAACACCTGACTTTGATGACATGATCAAGTGCTTGCTTCAAGTCCCCTATTCTTATATATTTTCTTTTAATACGTCTTCTTAATTTCTGGTCTTCCTCCTCTATCATACCTTCTAATAAATCTCTTGCTAATTTCAGTTGGCTTACAAAGCCATGGTTACTCTGAAATTCTTCCTCAAGTCTTTCCACTTGATATTCTGCATCAAGGATCCCAAACCAGCTGTCTCGGAGTTGAATAAACAATTCAAAATTCATCCTGATGTGTTCAAAATTGAATGATTCCAAGGACCGACGATTGCGTATATATATCTTAAGCACGGACGTGAAAGTAAACACCCCCTACATTCACTTTTCATATTATATACTATCCACAAACCCTATCATTTACTATCCCAAATCACACCCTATACTATCCACACACACGGGGAAGCAGCCAAAACACACCATATCATTTACTATCCCAAATCACACTATATACTATCCACACACACACGGGGAATCAGCCAAAACAAACCCTATTATTTACTATCCAAAATCACACCCTATACTAACCACACACACGGGGAAGCAGCCAAACACACCCTATTATTTACTATCCAAAATCACACCCTATACTAACCACACACACACACACACACACACACACACACACACACACACACACACACACACACACACACACACACACACACACACACGGGGAAGCAACCAAAAACAAACCCTATTATATACTATCCAAAATCACACCATATACCATCTAAATAGAGTCAGTGTTTATAATCACACTACTCCTCTCTCAGACCCATTGGCAATTGACATAGTATTTCTTTTCTAGTTATTTGGGTAGCCCTGAGAAGGGCTGTTTTTAAAACTTCAAATTGCACCTGGTTAATGCGGGCATCTCCCAGGTCTAGCCCCACACACACATCTCCTACTCCAATCATTCTCCCAATTCACTCTTGTGATCGGGAGCGCAGAGGGAGAATGATTGGCTTCACTATCCCAATCTTCTGTTTGAGGGATAGTGAAAGTCTCTTCATCTCTTCTCCTATTCCGCAACCGTGGATGACGCTGTGGTTGTTGCGGCTGAGGATGTGGTTGTTGCGGTGGGGGCTGTGTCTGTAGTGGACGTACTGGTTCTGGTGGTGAAGGTGTCCTCACCATGGGCTTGACTTCACTAGTCTGTCTCATCATGTGGTGAGGCAAGATGGGACTTTTCTTCTCCTCCTCTTCTTTCTTTTTTCTTTCCTCCTCTTCTTTTTCAATTTTAGCCTGCTCTACTATGGCCTCCATAGCCAGTTCGTCCAGGAGACGCCTAGCATTCTCCAGATGCATTTGAAGTTCTCTTAATTTCTCTACTCTATTCATCTTTGGTGTTGATGCGCCAACGATGGGTAGCAAGACTGACGAGTGCTTTTTTATATATAGCACAAGCGCGGACGTGATGGAAAACACCCCTAGATCCAAAAACTTACATTATCCCTATCATTACCAAAAAAAAACAAAACACGCGGACGTGATGGAAAACACCCCTCACTTTTTTACTTGACTCCTATTAATTATACATTGAACAAGTTATTTTGAAAAAATACGTTGTGCTTATAGACGCACTTCAAAACAAAAGTAAAAAGAGACAGTGATTATAGACTCACTTCTAATTTTTTTCTAACTTCCTCACATACCATAAGCAAATTGAATGAATAATTCTTTTCGAGAATATTGGGTAGCCCTGAAAAGGGCTGTTTTTTTTGTGTTTGTGTGTACGAGGAAGGATGACAATCTTTTATCGTCTAAGATTGCGTCCTCGTTTGGCTACACGATAGGGTCTGCTTCTTCGGAAAGAGAAAGAGAACTCTTTCGTGTCCACACGACAGTCGACAAAACTTCTGTCTGGTTCCTGCTGCTGTTGTTGCTGTTGCTGCTGCTGCTGTTCTCTCTGTTCTCTCTGCTGCTTTTGAAGTCGATACTTCTCAGTCCATTCTTCTTTCTCTTTTTGAATTTCCTCTCTGAAGAGTTCTTCTATGAGGTCTTCCGTTACTTGTAGCATTCTTACATTCTCAATCTCTTCAGGCTTTGGCATCAGATTGTGTCTGATACGATGCAGAGTGACATAAGCTTCGTTCAGCTTAGCTAGTCTTGAGCACATCTTCGTAGTAGGATGAGTCAAACAATGGATGGTCAGACTGGAGACTACCCCTGCTTTATATGGTTCAAGCGCGGACGTGATGGAAAACACCCCTCTGCGGTTTAGGGTTTTTGAAACGTTTAGATAGTTTAATGTGAGGGATAGAAAGAAAAGTCAAAGAGCATTTATATGAATACAAATGTAAAACAAACGACAGACTATTTGGTTTCAAAACACAACATTTTTATTCAAATAACAAAACAACTCACAAAACAAACATTATTTCAAAGAACAAACATTTTTTTCTTCCTTAACACTAATACATTATCTTTGACATGGTTGACAACGTTGTGAATTAAATTGAGATTTCCACTGTTGGAAGTCATTGGGCAATTGATGTACACTACGTTTCCTAGCTAAAGACAACAGATAACCATAATGGTCACAAAACCATCGATCTACTTTGTCATCGTTTCGAGACGAATGACGATCAAAATAAGTCACTAAATGTTCTAAAGAATATCCAAGACTGCGATGATGCAGATAATAGATACAATATTGTCCACACACCATAGAATCTGTGCTTTGTAATTTCACATTATTGAATCGTGTCGTCTGGGCATTTCTTCTCATAAAGTCAATGATATCCTCTTCGAAAGGGGGTAATCCATACGAATCAAAATACTCCACACAACCCTCTTGAGGAAAGTAGACAGCTACCCAGTGAGTTCCTGGAAGATGACTGTCATCTGTGTTGATGACATAAGCTTGATTCTCTTGAGGTTTGCGATGAGGTAGTTCATCTTTAGCACACACGACAGGATTCCAAGAAGCAGTGTACGAACTACGGTTCAAAAGATAATAAAGTTCCCAGGTATCCATTTTTTTTTGTTGTGTAGCCTTGTTTTTTTCTCTCCTTTCTTCACAGGTGATGATAAGTCATCAATTCAATCCAGACTTTTTGCTTGAAACGGTCTGACAAGTAACTGATGGTTTGCTTCGTCTCTTTACTCTGGGCCAAGAGAGCTTCGATGCGATCAATTTCTCGAGCAAACAATGGAGGAGAGGAATGAGCACACAAGTCTTTATACCACTGAAGTAACACATCTTCTTCGGAGATGAGACTCCAAGCTTCGTTCAGATAATCATCCAATTTTTCTTCTTGACTCATCATCATACATTTGTCGTGTTGAATTTGACTGGGATGATCGATTTGACATCCATAACAATCTTTTTTAATCATGTCCCTCATTTTATCTTCTAAGTGTTGTGCAAAACAAGTCACTAACTGTTGTTCCTGTTCTGGCCATCTGGATTGCATGATCACTACTTCTTCTTTTTGGTCTTGAGGATCTGCTTTTTCTGTAACCTCCCATTCCATGGATTCTCCACTATTCAAAGAAGGACAAGGGTCTTCCATAATGTCTAATAGTCTAAAATGACTTCTCTCAAACTGTTGATTTCTATGGTATTATCGAATTCAGCATACAGAATGACATTCACCGTTTCTTCAAGAGACCTTGCAAACTGAAGTTCCACACGTATCTGCCCAGATTTTATAGGGTGGAAATGTCCCTCGTCACTGCCTTGGTCTGGAGTGAAATCAAAAGCCCACAATGCGTAACCTCCTGCATAATCGTCGTAGGAAATGCCGTGACTGGTGTTGGTTCCTAACTGTCCTGTGGCTTCGTACAGTGACAAGTACGACCTCAAATAATTCTTTTCGGCAAACTTGGGTTCGAAGGGTCTGGTACACAAAGTTTTGCCATCGCGACTGACTTCTATTTTGGATACTCCGTAGTTCTTAAACTCGAAAGGATTTTGATTGTGGACACCATTGAAGGCTGCATTGCTGACGATACCAATGAATAAACGTTTGGGTAACTGTCCTTGGAACAGATGATCTTCGATCTTAGAGTGGAGTCCAGTGGCAATGGTGAAAGTTTTGACTTCCACGCGCCGTATCGGATACTTGGCTGTCGTTCTGCTCAAAGTGTGACTGATGTCATTTCCCACTTTAGGTAACACTTCCACACGACGCACGTATAACCTGGCTTCTTCGATAATGGTTTTGTAGTCGTTGGCATGAGCCATCAAATGGAAAGCAGTACTGCTACGATTCAGTCTCAAGCGAATATCTACTCCGTTCAGCAAATACTTCTCTTGAAACCACATGTCCAAATGCAAACGATCGAACAGTTCTAAACTATGGCCTTGCAGAATTTTCTTTCGACGCTCGTTAAAACCCACATTGTGAGGATTGGCAGGAATGGCAGGATTGCCACCCTCAACAGCAGGTACTGCTACTGCTACGGTCAACTCTGTGATGTTAAACTTATCTGCGGTGTCAGGTTTCCATACCACGCAAGCATCTAAATGAGTGTTCTTGGCTTCTTTTCCGTACGTCAAGAGATTTTCGAGGTACGCTCGGTAAGGGTAAGTATCCGTGCTACTGCTGATCAGTTTGTTATTCATGTACAAATCCACTTCACTGAACAAAGAATGCATGAAATTGTTGACGGGAGCTACTCTATCATTGGCTCCTGGATCGGCGCTGTCTGCCTTTTTGACTACTTTCACTTTCAAATACAAGTAACTGTTGTTGAGATCGATGTAATCTTCGGGTTGTCCTTTGATTTCAAACTCGATGGGAGCTGAATCCGTCAAAGAGGAGACGGGATGAAATTCGACCCATTGGGCTTCTTGCATGGTCGTCATGGTGGGTGGCATGGCAAAGAGATCTAGTTCCGACTTGGAACAGGCACAAGATTCTTGGTGCATCATTTTTTCTTTATGTTTTTTTCTTCACTTTTAATAATCAAAAATGTCTAAGTCTCGAGCGGTTCTTTTTTTCTTCGTCTTTCTCACTTTAGAGGTACGGAGACTTTTGAAATTGTGCCTTCGTCGTCGCTTTCTACCTTGTCCTTGCTGTGTCGTCAGGGAAGCAGGAATGTCAGACTCGGTACCGTTCAGGGCATTTATAGGACTTTCTCGTCGACCCAAAATCTCTTTACCCGTTTGAAGTAAGACATTTTTGCCTGCTCTCAAAAAAGCTTCTTTGGGGTTTTGTTTGTCAATGAGAACATTGTGAAGAAAATCTTTGCCGTGAGTCAATGCGGCATCTTTTAAGGCGTGCAATCCTCGTGTCACCATCGGTTTCAAAACAGGGACCACGGAACGAAAGGCTGATTTAAACATATCTCCTAAACCATGTCCTCGTTGTCGAGTGACTCCTCGGTACACAGGATACATCACTTTTTCAGTTGTTCGAGAATCGTTTTTGAAAATGGAGTTTCACTGTGACTTTCCCTTTGGTAAATGGAATATTTTGTCCTAGTTCTCCTTTTATAGTAATGTTGACACTGTCGAAATACGACTTACTGACGGGTAAATAATGAGGATGTACAAATTCACGGTGAACGTGATAGGTATTTCCACCTTCCTCTTTATTGGTAGTGCCAGAATCCACTTTGAAAGGAATGACACGCAGTAACGGTGCAGAGGTGTGTCCTACCACGTTGTACTCTGCCACATCGGAGTACACAAACATCAAGTTGAGACCTTGGTTCAATTCAATAGGGAATTTAAAAAATTTTTCAATCTCCATGTTAGTGGTTATGGGTTGTACTATTTGCTTTTTGTTCCTGACCATCTCGACGTCTCCACCTAAAATATCAAACAATTCAGGACAAAAAGTAATGGCTATCATTTTGTCCTCTGAAAATTTGATCAGTACTCGACGAGCCAATGAATAGTACTCAAAGGTCACACTTTTTTTGGGGTTTGTGGACTCCATGGCTTTACCAAACTTAACATTGAACAGGGTAGCAATCGTATTCACTAAATGTTGACCACTAAAATAATAACCTGGAGGAATGACGAACTTATGAGTGGACAGGGTTTTAGTTGCGGCTCCATCTGAGGATTTCTTTTCGCCACCTTTACCTCGTGCGTCTAAGGCTTTTTGCAATTGATCGTCAAGCACTTCTACTGTAAAAGTGTTTTGATTTTCGACGATGTTTTTGATTTGTGTCGGGTGTATTATTTCCACTAAAGCTACTTCCCAATGATCATCTTGATCCAAATGCATGGTTTGAGGTAATTTAGCCGTGTAACAGCACAACGTGTTGTTAGGAAACACCTCCATGGAACTGTCACTAGGTAACGTTAAGTAAAATTGGTTAATAGTGTTGTTCATAATTCCAATGTTGTTCTGTCCGAGGAGTCACTCGAGGTTAAAGGAGTGTCTAAAAGAGGATTGTGATTGGAAGGGTGACTGTCAGGAGAATGACTAACGTTGGACGCAAGGCTCCCAATAGTGTTATTGTTGTTCCCGTTGTAAGAGTATTTCAGGGAAGGATTGGGAAGAAGATATCCGATGCAACTGCTGAGTAAAATGGTCCACAATTGTTTGTCTCCTTGTTGCAAACTCAAATTAGCAATGGCTGCACCGATGACACAATACACCACAAAGATTTGACAGAAAAAGACGATTTGGGTTTTAGGGACACGTTCTCCACACCACACCCACAAGGGTTGCTTTTGTAAATCTTGCAGAGAGGACGTGGGTGAAGGAGTAGTCACTGTGGTTGCTGAAGCTGTATTGAAGGGCATGATGGTCACTTCTTTTTATAGTCGATGACTTGGGCAGCGTCAATCCAAGAATCAAAACTAGGAGGATATCCTTTCCAACGTACTTTGACTTCTTTGACACGACGTTTTCCTACTTTACGGGTTCTTCGTTCGAGAATGCTTTCAATGTCGTACACGTCGTCTTCTTTTTTGGTGACACGTTGTAACTCAGGCAAGTAAAACGTTCCTTTTAATACTTCTCCGTTCATGTCTTCCAATTTATAGACGGCAGGATGACGGCCACGCACTCGTTCAGTCACACGAAACAATTCGGTGGTCCAATTGGGTAAGTAACCTTTGTCGAAAGTGCGTTTGGTTTTACCAATGCGAACCCAATCTCCTGGGGTTAACACTTCTCTACCTTTCTTGGGGACAGCCCTCGTTCGGGACGTACCAAACAGACGCTCAAAAACAGTCACTTCGTTGTCGGGTGTCACCTCTTGTGGGGCACGTCCAATGCTTCTATGGTAAGATTGATTGTAGGCTTGAACTAAATGCGGTAAGACGTCGATGTACTTGAGAGTGTGTTGATGCGTAAAATATTTCCACATGCGTTCTTTCAAGGTACGTTGAAAACGTTCCACGATACTGGCTTTGGTTTCAGGATTTTCGGTGGTGAAAAAATGAATGTCACGTTTCTTTAATTCTCGTTGGAAAGCTTGGTTTAGAAATTCGGTGCCTTTGTCGGTTTGCCATCGAAGAGGGTGACGACCACTTTGTTTCAACACCAGTTGCAAAGCTCGTACTAACTCTCCGCTCGATTTGGATGTCAATGGTACGACCCAGGCAAATTTAGAAAAGACGTCGATGACACAAAACAAATATTTGTAGCCACGATTGTAGGTGGCTAAATGAGAGACATCGGCTAAATCGGCTTGCCATTGATGATCGATGCCTTCCACTTGAGTGCGACTTCTGTGAAATTTTCGTCGAATGGGTTTGTGTAAAGTGTACGTCGCTTGTTCTTGTAACCATCTTTGTACTGCTGGTAAACGGAGCTTTTTCAGGCGAGTTTTGGCAGCACGATACAATTTCTGAATGCCTCCGTAACCTGCAGGGTGAGCTGGATCGTAGTAAATGCTGGCTAATACTTTCTCCATGGTTTAGGTTAATAAGTGACCCACTCTTCGAGGATATTGCTTTGGGTGGGACGAAATGGGGGTTGTTTGGAAACGGTTTTACGTGTCCGATGTGCCACAGGAGTTGACGTCGAGGGTACTGGTGGTGGTGGTGGTGGTAGTGGTGGAGGTAATGAGATAGCTTTGGTCTTCTTTTCTTTTCTCACCTCTGGTTTCCTTTCTTTCTTTTTCACTTCTGTTGAAGCAGGAGTAGCCATCATCTTTTTAACCCAAGTTTTGAGTTCTTCTCGTTGGGGCGTGGGAGAAGGGGTCAATAAGGAAGCGGCAATCTTACTCGGAATGGGAGTAGCAGTGGGTGTTTGAAAGAGATCATGGGGTTCTTTTTCTTCCTTGGGTAATGGTGGGGTGACGTCTGTTTTGGCTACTGTAGAGGGTAAAGGCGACGGATTATTCATTAGTGCCTTCAAATCGGACAGTGTGGGTAGAGCTGTTTGTTCCACAGCTTTTCGATGAAAGAGTTGTAGTCGTTGCAGAAGTTGACCGTACTTTTGCGATTTTTCGGTTTCGGACAAATCGTGGCGATGCATCAAGGATTGCAATTCGTGTTGTAATTGGGACATCTCGTTCAAATCAGGATTGGGTGGTAAATGGGGGGTACGTTGTTCTTGCCAACGATGGTATTCCATCCATCGTTTGTAAGGAACTAAAGTCAGTTTTCGTCCTTCCATGGGCTTCCAAAGGTTACGTCTGAGTTCGTGGTGCTCCATGAGTCCCTTTTATCTTCTGGAAGGATCATACATATTGCTACCCATACCTTGGGGACATCCCTTGGTGCATCCCTGGGGACATCCCTTGTGTCATCCCTTGTAAAAAACCTGGTAATATGCTGGATAGGATACCGGATTTCGCTAATCCTCCCAACACAGGAAGAAGAAAGGGTAAAAATCCTCCTCGTTGCACCAACATTTTTTTCTTTTGACGGACGGGTATTTTCTTTTGGACCATTTGACGAAGAACGTGTCGATGTTTGGCTAAGCATTTTTTCTGGTGTGAAGACAAAGGTATCGTGCCTTTCAAGACATTCAAACAACATTCGCACACGGTATCGATGACATCTTTGGAAGCCGTTTTAATGATTTGCTTTCGCATGGGTGAAGAGGCTTTGGACAGGACAGACAACAAATCTCCGTGTTTGACTAGACGAGGAGGTAGTCCTTTCTTTTTCTTTCCCTTGTGGGATGAAGAAGAATGTTTTGTGTGAGGTGACATCTTTGCTTGTTCGTTCCACAATGCCACTGACGTCCATGACTTGAAACACACCCTCTTTTATCTTTTTTTTTTTTGTTGTGCCATCACTTGATTTATAAGTGGCATCACTTTTTCTGGAAAGAGCTCATGGGGTAGGAAAAATCCTCCGCGTTGCACCAGCATCTTTTTCTTTTGACGTACGGGTATTTTCTTTTGAGTCTTTGGACGACGAACGTGTCGATGTTTGCCTAAACGTCCTTTCCTTTTCTTTCCTTTGTGAAGTGAAGAAGAATGTTTTCTGCGAGGTGACATCTTTACTTGTTCGTTCCACAATATCACTAGTGTCAATGACTTGGTACACACTCTCTTTTATCTACTTTTTTGGGAACTAGCGCTTCGTCAAAAAGGTAACAATGTCTTTCACAAAATTACCAAAGTTACCTCCTTTTTGGTGACTCTTCTTTTTCTTTAAAAGACTACGTCTTTGGAGGGAAGGACGTCGATGTTTGGTTTTTAAGCCTTTGGTAGGATGACGAGATTGTCTTTTTCCTTTTCCTTTTTGGACAGCAGAACGACGAGGGTGGCAGTGGTGGTGTGCACGTTTTTGAGGAGGCATTCTTGAGTGTTCAACAGTGGTACAGAAAAAATACTGATTCACGTCGTGGTCTTCAACTCATATTTTATACTGGAATGCGTCGCCACTGATTATCTTTCCGTCGTATCAACTTCATGGCAGGTAACACACGTCGTGAAGGAGTTCGCAATGGACTCAATCGGGACAGTTCTTGTTTGGACAAATCTAGTAAACTCTTTAACATGCCAGATCTTTCTTGGACTTTGACTTTCGGGGCAGGTACTTTGTGAGCAGCTGCTACTGCCGCTAATGTGGACGAGGGTGTCTCCGGTGGAGGAGACGTTTTGGGAGACGCAGATTTCCAATGTTTCATCAAATTAGGAAAAACGGGTGTCAAATTGGGTTTGGCTGGCATCACCCGCAACGGAGAAGTGGCAGTCCCTGAGGCTACTGGCAACGTAGTCCCTGCCAAACGTCCTTGTAGATCTTTTCTTACAGGTCGTGGTTGACGAAGGTAAGGTTGTGTCCTGGCCGAAGTGCCTTTCTTGCGGGTGACCGCTTTTGTCTGTGGACTTTTCTTTTTCTGTGTTTTGGTCTTGGTACCCTTGTTCTTTTTCTTAGGGGTTTGTTTGACTTTTTTTGTTTTCTTCTTGGGGTGAACTTTGGGAGTATTGGGATCCCATTTTAAAAGGGAACGAATGATGACACCTCCTAGAGAACCACTACCTCCAGGTTTCAATATGATTTGCTTTTTGGTGTGAGTGTCGATGCGAGGATTGGCCAGTTGCGTCAAGGCTACTTTGTTTCTGTCAAAAAAGCGTTTGGTTTGATGTGGAATGTGAATGATGCCTTGCAGTATTTGACGTGCTGTCACCGTAAACCATCGTAAGACTTCTTTGAGACTGGCTTCTAAGACGTGAGCACGTCTTTGTGGATTCTTTTCGCGACTGATGCCGTACAAGGCACGAATCAATTTGATGGGAAGATGAGACTGAAGGGACGTCATGTTGACGATGTATGAGACCAGGTCAAAGTAACCCAAGGTTTTTATAGATTTTTTTAGTGGTTCATAGTGTTATGTCGACGAGGAGGACGTGTACACAATAGGTCCTCCGTCTTGACACCAGTCGTGAAACAAATCGGTACGAAATCGCAAATAATCAGGGGTAGTGGGTTTTAAATCCACGAGTAAATAGGCGTGTGGCGTTTGAGTGGCATCATCGTACGCATGAGTTAGCCAAGGTGTTCCTAACTGTTTGGCTAAAACTTGCACTTGTGATTTATCTCGAGGACTTTTAAACAAGACCACGTAATGAGCATTGAGACTAATGGTACGATGGGCTTTACTTTGTTGAAATAAATTTTGTGTAATGTAAATGACACTGGCATTACGATGATGCCCTTTACGTGTAAACCACAGTTTAATTTCTTCTTCGTCTTCTCCTAACATGTCGTCAAAAATGACCCAATGAGTTTGACTAGCGTCAGACACGATCCCCTCGTCTTCTTTAGGAATGCCTGCTACAAACACAATGGAATCACCTTGACTTTCTTGCAAGAGGCTGTATGCCGATTGCCACTCTTTGTAACACCACACGATGCGTTGAGGTGGACGATCGATCAAATGATGTTTATGTTCGATCAAACGTTTGACAAATTCGGTTTTGCCTGAACCGCTCGGTCCAGCAATTAACATGTTAAAAGGATGACGAAGATACAAGGCTTTCCAACTAGCAGAATCTAAGTGTTCGTCAATGACTTTGAATGTGGAGGAGGAAGGAGTAGTAGAAAGAGTAGAGTGAGCCATAGTCGTGTAGTGGTATGACAGTATTGACACAAAAACAGACAAGACAAGAGGTTTTTATACTTTTTTCAAGACACGTTTATTTCAATGCATGTTTAAATTTGAACAACACGAAAACATAAAAGCCAAATGGATAAATACAGGGATAAAATACCTAGGCAAACGATCAAAGTGGCAAATAAACAGCTCCCTGTACAAAATGGTTTGGGTAACGAAGGTGTCCTAGAGGTAGTATGTAATGTTCTTATAGTCTCCTCTACAGGGGGTACAGTCACATAGGTGTCTTCTCGAAAGGGTCTTTGTGAGGGAATGTCCATGACAGTTCTGTCTTGAACAGAGGGATTGTCTTGGATGACAGATTCTTTCTCTTTTTCTTCTGGTACTGTCACTAACACAGGTTTAAAAGTGACTTTTTTCACTCGACGATGAATTTTAGGAACACAACGCTTGGGCATAATGGGATGCTTCGTTTGTCCAAGCCTCAAAATCCCAACTTTTCCAGTCACGTACATCTGTCCAATGAGGGTGTAAGTCACAAGCTACACATACATCTTCGTACACCGCTTCCGTACGTAAAAGTTGACGAATCTTTTCTTCTTGGAAAGGTCGAGACGTATCCAGATGAAAGCGTAAGGCTTTGAACAGAATAAGTCTCTCGTGGACATTTAAAGGAACCACCATACTGTCTTATTTTTTTGATAGGTAGTGTTCGTAAAGTGTCCACAAGGAATCGGCAGGTAAACGAAATCCCAGAAAGCAAGTCACTAAAACACACACTACACGTCGACCCCAATTCATAGGGTATAGTTCTTGCAATAAGTGTTCGTAATCTTTCACCGTGTGAATCTTCTCATTGATATCCTTCCACGGAATCTGTTTGATCACAACTGATAAAGGTTGTGGCATGGCCGTTCTCTTTTATACTTCTTTAGGTCGAAGACTATCAGTGTAGATTCAACCCAGAATTAAACATAGAATTAAATTTGCTCCAAAAGCGAAAGTGATTAATATAACGTGTAATTTCGTCCCACTGCCATTCAGGGTAACGGTTAAGAAGGATCAAAGCATCTTCAGAGGTAAACGTAGTAAATTGGTAACAGAGCAAAAAAATACCCTTAATCCAAAGAAATCTAACACGTTGGTTAATTTTTGTCACTTGCCTCTTGTGAATTTCACGACACAAAAGTTCTACAGTCACCCATTGCGATTTTTCTTTAGCAAGACCTTGCCAAACGTCCTTGTAGATCTTCTCTTGCAATTCGTGTGGTAATCCTTGAATATAATGTTTTAGAGAGGGTTTATATACTGGTCTAGGTGTGTTACACGACATGGAACAGTAGTGTCACTTCCAATCACTAGGTCCTACTAAAGGTAGGTATTGACAATTCGGAGACCATCGAGCATTTTCCAAGTAAGCGGAATCTTTCTGTTCCCACTCGTAAATGGACACACCACAACTGAAACACTTGACTTTATCCCCTTCGCCCAAGTAGAAAAATCCGGCTCTGGCTAATTCTTCAGGAGTTGGTCCAGGCAGATATTTTGGCCATTTATCTTTGAAGGTTTGGAATCGACTTTTGAAATGACAATATTCAGGCAAACTCGTCGGGAACGAATATTCGACTCTCCTCACTTCTGTTCGATGTAGGTACGGTGAAATTCCTAGGAGTCCACGATAACGTGTCGCACCGCTTTCGCATCCCTCAGGTTTGACACGCACAGCATCACTTTCCAGGGTAGATATAGGGGTAGTAGTCATAGCAAAGTTCCCACGATATCCTGCTGAATCGCTAATGTCACAGCGCCTGGCATCTCTGCAATCGTACGGTTCACCATCGCCCTCTGTAACGCAATTACAGTGCATACCGCAAGGACACTTACAGTTTCCTTCCGGACAACTTCCGTTGCAATGCATGGGTCTTATCCATCCAGTGCTTTTCACACTCGGGGAAGGTACATTTGTTTTACAATCCCCAAACTTGAATGATGTCTGTTTAAATGGATTCATCTTTTTTTCGCTGTGACGTTGTAGTGACAAATGAACTATTGGTCTTGGACAATATCCCTTTTTATATGCTGCCCAATTTCGACGTGACCGTACGGTAGAGTGAAGTGATTGGGAAGTCGTACTCTCTTTTGGTACACGATTTGGTAGACTTTTTCCAAAGGTCGGCTAACAATATGGTGTGTGGGTAAACGGACAATCTTGTGCGGTTCGTGGGTAGTCACTTGAAACGTTTCATCCTGTCCCGACTGCAAGGCTTCTTGTAGCACGTCAAAGTTCACCACTTGACTGGTGCGATAATTAAGAGTCAATCCTTTCACTTTACATTCAGTGTGCATTTTTCCTTGGGGGTCTCTGTATTCGTAGCCGTAATTTTTAGGACCGCCACTTGCAAAACATAGAATCTTGTCGTCGGGATGTTCATCGGTCCAGGCTCCTAAACGGTCTCCTTCGATGACAGGGTTACACTGGTCCGGTCGGTGAATGTAAATGCAACTGTCCGTGTCAAAATACAACACACGATCTCCTAACAGTTCTAACACTTCGTACAATGTTAAGCGAGCGTGGGCTGTCACGTAAGCCGCAATGATAACATTTCCAAACTTGTCGGCTTCTACAAAGTCTAGTTCTTCTTCGTAATTGACTAAGATCAAGTCCTCACGAATGACGTCCACGTGTTTCATGACTTTGGTTGGGTCGTGAATCATCTGGAAGTAGCGAGACGGTTCGGACAAATACTCCGTCTTGGGTAAAGACGGGCGTTGTGCCATTTTACCCCACAAGCAATTGAGCATCACTTTGACAAACGACCGCCTTCCTTCATTTTTCTCGATGTGGTCTAAAGTGATACCTTCCTGCTCCCGATATTTTTCTTTGAATATCTTTTGGTCTTCGGGAGTGTGACACCAGGAAGGATAGCCACTAGCTTCTTGTTTTAGTTTTAAAAAGGCATCCACGTAGTCTGCAAAAATACCTTTCTGTCTCTCGTTGCCCTTGCGGTATTGTTGTGTTTTGGGAAAGTGGTAAATTTCGTACACTTCTAACAGTTGATATCCCAGGTCCAGAGCTTTAAACAATTCCACGCTCACCCACGTTCCTGTCAAGGCGCGTTCTTCCTGAGTGTGATGACAAGGTTGGTCTTGGTTGCACGTTTCGGCACATGTGCGACACAAAGGAAACATCAGTTTTCCTTGGCAATGGTGAGGTAAAACGGGATGGTACAAGTCTGTGGGTGGTAAGACTTTACACTTGATCAATCCTTCGTACTGTCGAATGTGGTCCAAGTCAATGTGTTCTGTCATCAATTCTGGATGCCCTACGGGAAAGTGACAATATTTGCACACGTAAGGATACAGCGAACACACGTCCAAGTATTTGATTTCTTCTCCCTTCTCCTCGTCCGCTTGGTACAGCAAACAAGTGGCATTCGTTCGTCCTCCGTACAAACTATCCCGGGGGTTCAATGGGTCCACCCACTTGTAACTTTCTACGATGCGTTTAAACTCGGGATCGGTTTTCAAACGCTGATCGTACTCGTGTTCCCACATTTCCACCACCTGGTATCCTTGCTGTTCTAACTTCAATCGTCGCTGACACGTGGTCTGGTACAAGTCTTCCATGGTTCGTTGTAAAAACTGATTTTTGGTGTATCGTTGAGGGTAGCATAGGGGACATCCGTGAAATAAACATCCGTTAAACTCGTACACAATCTGAGGGTTTTCTAAGTCCCAACCATCTACCGAATACGTTCCGATGGTCTTTTCGCCTCCTCCGTTGCGAGCGTGTTGGATCCATTTGTCTTCCTTGTCGCACAAGTAATGGAGCCAGCGTAGGGCTTTGACCGAGTATTGACGTTTGACAAAATTTGTCGTTTGAGGACTGATGACCGCTAGAGTATTTTCAGGCATGAAGCGTTTTCGGTACACTAAAGAACACGCTTTGGCGATGGTACAAGCTTCTTTCAAAGGATCGATCCCTCCGTATTCCATGAACAATTCTCGAAATTTTCCACAGCAACGTCGTAAAATGTCCACGTCAGATCGACAGTACTTTAACATTTCTTCTTGAAAGTCAAAAGGGTCCGAGGCGTGAGTCTGGTACCAAGCATAGAAAGCTTCTCGTTGTTCGGTGCGCATGTTGTCGGGGTCGTAGTCGTCAGCCTCAGGCAAATGGGGTAGAACGGCATGTTGATTGGCTTAGGTATTAAAAAAGTGTGGAAAATAACCTTTAGCCATTTCTGTCATTCCAAACGTTTTAGGCATACGACTCAAAGGCATGGCCAAGTAACACATCGAATCTTTAAACTGTACTTGTCCTACTTGCATAGAAATGATTTTGACTCCGTTTAAAGTCACTTGAGGCCGTTCGGTACTTTGTTCCGCATAGTATCTGAGCAGAAATTGCCCATCGTATCCCGAGAAATTGTGAGCCATGACCGTGGCATGGCGATGACAATTGCCGTAACGTTCGATGTCTTCTGGACTCCACGTTTCGTCGATGGGATTAAGGATCCATTGAGCAAAATCGGCTAGCGTGTTTGACCCTCGAAAGATTTTTTCACGTCCTCCAGGAATCTTGCTGCAGTGAGGGCAATGACTAAAGATAGGTTCTTGGATGCACTGCTCGCACACACGGTGAGCCACGCAGAAATTAGGAATGTGAATACCAGTTTCTTGCATGCATTCGAAATCAAAAAAGATAAAATTCCCTTTCTTCTGGGTATCATCTGATCGGGGTTGATATTTTTGAATGAAGCATTCGTGTTCCAAGTCCACGATTTGGTGACAAATATGACATCGTTTCTTCCCTCGACAAACGTGAAACTTGGTACAATTGGTACGTATGCCTTGTCCACAAGTAGGGCACAATCTCAAAAGCTGACAAGTATTTTTCTGCTGTGAACCTTGCATCTTCAAATGTTGTTGGTAACAGGTAAGACTGACAAAAGTGCGCTGACACACAGGGCAATGCACTCTTTCTTGCCCTTGGTCCAGACAAGGTTGAGAGGCCAAACATCCCTCACATTTTGATCCACAATGTTTGTGTTGCTCTCGATTGTTATAACCATAGTCACATTTTTCACAGTAGTAACTGTATCCCAGGAATGCAGTGATACTGGTAATGGTGTCAAAATGATCATCGTGATGATAGACGTGAATGTATTTTCCGTCTTTGAAATCGTGGCCTCGAAACAAAAGAGGTCCACGCACTTCTTGAGGGTGTACTTTCAAGGTGTAATGTGGAGAAAAGACGTCTTGCAATTGTTGCATTTCTGGAATGCCACAAGGGGTATCTTTGGATATCCCCGCTTGCTGTAACAGGAGTTCGGCTTCACTTCTTTGTTTGGCTCGGTCCGATCGTTGAATAGTTTTCCAGGCTCTTTTCCATTCTGCCGTATCGTTCTTGTTGGCATACGTTCGTCCCACGACGACAGCACGGGCTAAACACATCTGGTCTTGAGGATTGTAAATTCGGACGAGGCTTAGTTTGGTGTTGCGAAGGTTGTCGATCAATAATACTTTTTTGGGTCTGGTCCCCTGGGGAGGAGACACGTGGGTCATGAACAGTGTGGCTTTTCCATCGTCAATGTGAAACTTGTCGTTGGATTGTTGCACATGTTGAATTTTGTCAATGACTTTGGAAGGTGTTAATTCTGATGGACTAGTAAATTCGATCCAAACGGGAGACTTTAAATTATCGTGATGAATAGAAAGTCTCAAGCGATCGTCTTCTTTGGCTTGACATTGCTGTTTCAGTGCAGTTAACACAGAATCCCACACCTCAGTAATGAACCCATCTGTATTCTCCAAAGGTACATTGGACTTGAAATCTTTAAACTTTACGGCATACGTGTAAGCCGTTGTTCTAAATTTTCGAGAGGAACGTTTTTCTGTCTCTCGAATGTGATAGTAATTTTCAGGGTTAACTAAGGGTGGTGTACTTTGCTTGGACGTTGATTGTCTGGGTGTAAATTCGGGCTCACTCATGTCATCTTCAAAATCACTGGCATGAATTTGAGCCAAGACTTCAGCTACCGTGCTAGGCGATACATTACGTTTCTGTCTCTTACTGTCTTTTCCTTTCTCCACAACATGATGTGGTCTTTTCATCTTGTCTGCAAAAAGTCAAATGACTACCTTTTAAAGACCATAACCCCTATATATTCATGTCCGATCCGTGCATATATAAAGGGTTAGTGTCTAACGGTTCAGTATTCATTTCACTCTCACATTGACCAGAACGATGGAAGAACCTACACAAGTAGAACTTCTCATCAGAGCTTTACGTGGGGTCATACGAAAGTTTTCTTCAGACCAGCCTACGGCCTACTCTCCTTCCTATCGAGATAAAAGTCAAGATACTTGCTATATCTGTAAGAAGAAAGGACATTGGGCTACAGAATGCTCAGACCGTGACAAAAACAGAAAAGGGTACAATAGAGACAAAAGTCAAGATACCTGTTATTATTGTAAAGAGAAAGGACATTGGTCTCCAAACTGCCCTAAGAAACAACAGGAACAAGAGGAGGAGGGGGAAAGGAATTCTGAACAGGAGGAGGAAGAGGTACCCTCCCCCAAGGAAGAACCCCGACACATTCACAAAGACAAGAAAAAAAGACGAAACGAAAGTGAAGAGGAAGAAGAAGAAAAAGAAAAACGTGTGGCAGTAAAGAAAATGAAAAAACAGAAAGAGTGAAACAGAAGAAAACCTATGAACTTTTTAAAGTGGTCTTGTGTTATGTTATGTTATGATATTGAATTGTAACGTTTGTACTAGAATACACCAGAGAGAAAAAAACGTAAGTGTCTCTTGGTTTTGATTTGATAGTATAATTACCTACACTCACACATTCATTTACTCACACGTACATCATGGGTTTTTAAAAAAATAAAGGACTTTTGAGTTTTCATTGAATTAGGCAATTGACATAGTATTTCTTTTCGAAATAATTGGAGTGGTCCTGAAAAGGACCGTTGGTGTTTTAATTGTTTAAAACAAAACAAACTCAGAAACGGGACGAAATCCTCTTGAGCTGTCTTAAGCCTTTGCCACGGCCAAGACCTACTTCGGGACTGGTGGTTCCTGTCAATGATTTGGTAGAAATCACTAACGGTGGTATGGCAGACGTAGTCACAGAGAGATCGGGTTGTTTCGCTCGAGAAGGTCTTTTTCTCTTCGGTCGTGATAAAGAAGTCTGATACATTTGTTTCAGACTCCTTAACTCAGCTAAAATATCTAAAAGTACCGTCGTGACCGTTTGATTTTCACTATTTTCTTTCTGTCCTTGGTCTTCTTTCTTCTCCGTTGCTGCTGCTGCTACTGTTTCTTCCTGGTGTTTCCTTCTTGCTTCTTCTTCTTCTTCCTGCTGATGCATAAGAAAAGCTTGTTCTTCTACTTTCTGTTGTTGTAAAAATTGCTCCAATGCTTCTTTTTGTCTTTGTTTAAAATCATCGACGTGTCCATAAGAAGATACAGAAGGCAACGAAGGTTCCGGAATAAATTCTTGCGATGTTAAAAAATCCACAATATCCCAGTTAAAATCCACTTCTTCTGGATGTAGATTTGTCATGACTTTAGTAGTCATTGCCGACACATGACTTGCTGTCTCTACTCCTGACTCACTCCAATTCATTGTCTTCTTACTGTCCGCCATGATTGACAACTCTCTTGAATCGATGGACTGCGCACAGGCGCTAGTACCTCTATATAGAAAAGGTGACGTCACAGACTACTCTCTTCCGATTGGATGACTGTACCTGACTTTTGTAACGCGTGTTTGGATTGGTGGATACACTCAATCCGTTTCAATCCGCTCTTCCCCTATAAATAACCGCAGTACACGGCATTCGCTTCACCTGTTCTCATCAGAAGATGTGGACTAATGTTGAATCGTCAACCCTTGTGTCAAGTATGCTGTTTAGGACTGACATACCCATGTATGTCAGATCATCATGGAGTGTCATTCATAGGACGGAGACAGCCTATTGGAAGAGAAGAGTCTATGTGGAAAGACAAGGTTGCTTGAAGAGAGTTCTCTTCTATGGACCCACAGTAAGAAGAAGTTTAAGGAAGAGAAGAAGATCTGTGAGATGTCCTCTATGTTAACAAAATACGGTTAACATTACACATAACGGCCCTTTTCAGGGCCACTCATAAGTCTCGAAAAGATAGTAGCTTTCATTGCCACCCTTTTTTTCCCTTGTCCCTATATAGACCCACCCTGTTCCATGTCCCTTGACGCTAGATAGACCCAAATAGTTCTCATGTTCAATTCCCCTTGTCGCTAGATAGACCCACCATGTTAAATTCCCCTTGTCGCTAGATAGACCCACCATGTTAAATTCCCCTTGTCGCTAGATAGACCCACCATGTTAAATTCCCCTTGTCGCTAGATTAGCCCAAGCTGTTTTTGACTGGATTTCCCATTGTCGCTAGAGTGCCCCCATATACTACTCACAAATCAGAAATATCCGGAAAAATGACCGCTAACGCTTAACCGGCTTGAAGCAGATCTTCATATTTTGAGCTGTTTTTCATGATAAATGTGCATATTGTCTTTCTTCGTTTACATTATTTATTGTGTTTCATCATGCATTGGCTGTTTAATTCTTATGTGTTTCTTCATCTCCTTGATTTGGAAACGAGAACAATTAGAATTGTTGTCAGCTGCATTGTTCCACTGTTAGGACGTCCTTTGTTCTTGAATAAACTGCCATCACGTGATTGCCAGTCAACCTCTTTATGTTATAATGGACCCTTATTAATTGCTTTAAATGAACACTTCTTGGATATCCATACTACCGTATTTTCGCGTATATAAGACGCGTCTTATACAAAGTTTTACACGCCCCGCACCCAAGGTGCGTCTTATATATGGGTGCGTCTTATGCAAAATATTTTTTACACAAATCGTCAAAACCCGCGTCTTATATACGGGTTCGTCTTATATGCGCGAATATATGGTAAGTATTTTTCAACACGAACGAACGGTACAGTGCGTGATATTGGAGAACGATTATTGCGGTCGATATTCACGTTTCACGATTTTCATTCCTAGTTGTAAAAACAATTGGGTAAGTGTTCAGTAATTACCACGTGTACCAATCCAATGCAGGGCCTGGGATCGTCCTGGGCTTCACCAATGTCGCAAATTGCGATTTTTTTCCCTTATTGGCGACAAAAATGTCCCATCTGGCGATTTTTTTTGGCGACAGACTTTTTGGTTATTTAATTTGTACAAACAATCATGGGTTTGGACTGGATAAATTAAAAGGGAGAACGAAAGGAAGCCACAAATGTGACTAAGCAATGCATTGGAATCAATCTGTACACAAATGATCCTTTGTTTGTATCGACAACCCCATCTTAGCAGTGCATTGTTACATCATAATCTGCTTATGCTGACATCTGGACCGAGTACTGTATGCTGTGATACAGTCAATCATGCTACCGTACTATACCTACAACTGACCGATCTCTGAAGACGCGAATAGAACAGATAAAATTAATTGAATGGCTAATCCTTCTGTTTTTTTGTTGTTTTTCTTACATATACCAATACAATAGTTTTGCTGAACCTTCATAGAAATCTGATAACCTTTGAAGTACCGACTACTGTGTATACATACAAAGCAAATGGAAAAAATCTCAATCACAATTATATCTGTCGCCAGTGCAACATTATCATGAGCAAACGGAAGTTAGACGTTGCGTGTTCATCATCTCCTCCTAAGTTAACAAAATTAACGGCGTTTGGATTTAGTGCAAATTCATCAGATCATACAGTCAATGAACCCGATGATAAACCTTGCAGTCCAACATCATCTACATGTAGTGCTTCAAGTGCAACACCACATAATGATGAACAGGGCAAAAATTTCTAGACAGTTGGAAACTTGGGCGTCCGTGGTTGAGACATGATAAAAAGTTAAAACTGATGTTCTGTGATGTATGTATCAAGGCAAAGTTCGTCAATTCATTTACAACTGGCTGTGATATTTTGAAGAAGGAGTGTGTCACCAAACATGAATCCAGGCGGTGTAAATAATATTTGTGCATTTTACTTATTGATCTTTTCCTTTTGCCATCAATCCCGTGTTACGGTTACAGAGACTTAAACTCCGCAAGAAGAAATAGCAAACAACAAATAAACAAGTTTTGCATAATTAAAAATAATTATTTATTTCTCAAAATACAGGAGTGAAAGAATCCCTATATTGGGTGTTAACTTATGCTAATATATACGGTCCAATATTGCCAGGTGTTGTCTCGTGTAAGTTTCATTCATGGGAATGGAGATCCTATTTTGCTTGTTGAAAAAATTTATACAGCATTCAGTGATCATTCTTTTGGGATTTAGGAAGCAATAGAGCATTTAATGGAGATTTTGGCGAACTTGGTAATTTGCTCGGAATTTTTATCACGTGGAGGGTGGTCAGCTGACCGCAATAGCCACTCAATAGGTGGTGGGCAAAATATGGCAAACGCTTCATAATCAGCATCAATTTTCAAACTACAAACGGTGATGCGGGATGCTGACATCAGAAATAAACTCTGCATCTCATCTCTCAAGAATTTAACGAGAATCAGCATGTACAGATGTGAAAAATTAGACTTTGAAACTGCATTCAACAAGTGGGCAGCCATAAAATCGCGACGGATCTTCATGTAACACTTTAACATTTTGTTAATGTTTGTTGTAATTAACTTATTAACTAACCCATCTTTTGTAATTTTCATTGCCTGTTACATTAATAGAGTAAATTAACACTTGGAAAAATGTACACTACTTGTTCTGGCGATACTTTCTGAAAATTGGCGACAAAATAATGAGGTTGGCGGTTTTTTTGGCGACAGATTTTTAAAAGCCAGGACCATCCCTGATGTACGGTACTAATCCCACTCGTTGAAGACTTGGCCTAGCAGATCAATAAAGCCGTCTTTACATCTGGCATTTATTGTTCTAGAATCTAGATACCAGGTACTCAACCCATCCGCTATTGGCTCGGCGGCAGATAAGAATAAACGATAATCGTTGCGTTCCTGCCTCAGACAATTCTTTGATCTAAACTAAAAATGGTAATGAAGCCTTGTTTACATCCGATGGGTGATGAAACATTGGACAAATTTTCATTTATGATAAAGGAAAGAAAACCACTGGATATAAATTGCTCAGTGTGGCAGATGGCTAGGCCGCGTGCGTCTTATGTAATTTTTTTTTTACACAAAGCATCAAAACCCGCGTCTTATATATGGGTGCGTCTTATGTAAAATATTTTTACACAAATCGTTAAAACCCGCATCTTATATACGGGTGCGTCTTATATGCGCGAAAATACGGTACATTGTGTTCAAGACTAAACGAGCTATGACTACATTCAGCATTACTTAAATGTAAACGAAAGCGAAAGAAAAACGTTGTTTCAAAGCTGGCTGGGATAGAACAAGAAGACGAATTCCAGTTATCTCCATTTCGCCCTTTCTAGCTAAGCAATTTCATATTCGGCATTTAATTTAGATAACCTGGTGCAAAACCGTTTTAAATCGCTAATTTGGTGCAACTATCCCAGAGATACCATTGCGTATCACATTATTCAACGCCCAATCACCGGAAAAGCGCACATAAATAGTTGATTTTATCAACGATCAGAATATCGACGTCTTTTTCCTGACAGAAACATAGCTAAAAACATCAGGCGATGAGCCCAAGTGCGCGGATATAACACCCACTGTTTACTCCATCACGTCTTTCCCCCTGTCACTCTCGCGGAGGTGGAATTGCTCTCATAACAAAGAATTCCATGATAAAATGTGTTAAATACAAAACAATCTTCAATTTCTACTACGCATCGTTTGAACTAGTCCAAAGAACACTCACACTGGAAGAAAGGTCAGTCCACTTTTGTCTGCCTCTACCGCCCTAATCCTAGCAGAAAAAACAAGCTGACTGAATCTCTCTTTTTGGAGCAGTTTCCGAATCTCTTGGAGTATGGTATCTCGATAGGTGGCAACCTGATTATTCTTGGAGATTTTAGCTTTCATTTTGACTGTGATGGAAACTCATATACATCAATACTCGTAGATTCCACTCATGGTTTCAACATTAAACAGTCCGTTAACCAACCCACTAATAAACATGGTCATTTTTTAGACTGGATTCTTTACAGACCGGATGATAATATTCTACGATCCACCCTTGTATCCCACAAACTTGCATCAGATCACCTCTGCATTATATGCCATTTGCACGTATCAGTACCTACCCCCCCCCCCATTATGTGCTACTAAGAGAAACCTCAGTATGATAAATAGAACCAAACTAATGCATGACATCCAAGAAAACAAAACAACTTGCTGACATCCCACAGCAGAACAACTTGATGACTGCCTGCGTTCTTTGCTTGAAACACATGCCCCAGCCACCAAGTGCAGAGTATCAATTCAAAAGTGTTTTCCGTGGTATAGAAGTGTTAGGGACCAGTTTCGCACTGACAAAAAAGACCGCCGTCAAGCGGAGAAGTCTTGGCTTTCCACAAGACTCACTATTCATAAGGAAATATATGAAGCCGCTAAAAAGAACTTCACAAACATAGCCAATTTAGGCAAATTATCCCACTTCAGTACTAAGATCACAGAGAGTTTCAGCTGTAAAGAGCTCTTCGAGATAATTAACAAACTAATGTCAAGGAACAAATGCACACCACGTCCAACTACCTTCTCTCAAGTGGACCTAACGGACCTGTTTGCAAATTTCTTCCGTGACAAGGTACAAACCATTAGAGATACGCTTGATATCACAATTTGAATTGACTCGTCGTCACCATAAAGGTGCGATAGAGAATTTCAGCGACAACCATTAGCAGTATTTGAACCTGTCTCTATGGATTTAGTACGGACAATCATGTGGAAGAGTGCACCAAAATGATGTAAACTTGATCCAATGCCAACGTCACTGCTGCTTGACTGCATAGACCCAATATTGCCTTCACTAACTGATGATATTAAATACCTCTCTCTCATCCTGGGAATTTCCGTAAGTTTTCAAAACTGACATTGTAAAGCCTTTGCTGCAGACACTAACACTCGACCATCATGATTTAAAGATCTACGGCCCAGTTTCTAATCTCCCAGTCAAATAAAACAAATCTTAGGAAAAGTTGTTCTAACCCAACTTCTATCTCATTTGAATTCAAACAGACTTTTTTTTAGCAATGTACAGTTTGCATATTGCCACATAACTGAGCTACTCATGTGAAAGAAGTTAATGATATTATCTCTGCTTTGGATAGCAGACAGATTACAGTTCTCACTCTCCTTGATTTGTCTGCAGTATTTGACACAACAGATCATGATATATTACTTCACCGTCTCCAGCATGTATTTGGCATTCACAATACAGCCTTACTGTGGTTTAAGTCCTGTTCACTAAATAGGACACAAATTGTATCTGCAGATGGAATTCACTCCAGCCCCGTTGATCTATGTTGTAGTGTTCCACAGGGGTCTGTTCTTGGACCTGTTCACTTCATTGCATACAAACATCACCCAGTGTATCTCCAATTGTACGTTGATGACACCTAAATATACAATTCTAGCCACCCAACTGAAGTTGATGCTACCATCCAAGGAGTAGAGAGGCGCAGTGCTGACGTGAACTAATCATGCATGACATTTAACAAGGTGCAGATGAATGATGATAAAACTGAGGCCATTCTGGTAACAATTCAAAATCCTTGTCATTGACATAATTTACCTCATACAAAAAATATCAGCAACACCAACATTAAATTCAAACAGTCAGTACGAAACCTAGGTGTTACTCTAGACAGTAATCTCACATTGCACCAACATGGTATGAACATATGCAAGGCTGCATGTCTTTAGCTGAGACGCATCAGCTTCATTCGCAAATATCTTTCAGTTGATGCCACTAAAACACTTGTGTGATGATTAGTGCTTTCAAGACTGGACTAATGTAACTCAATTCTGTTTGGTTTGTCTCAATATCTACTCCGAAACTTCAAAAGATCAAAAACACAGCTGCTCAGATCATCTTTAAAATACCACGATCAGAACACACCTCCCCACAGCTTTGTACCCTACATGTTACATATTGTCAATGATCTGCATTAATTACATTTGAGTGTGACATGTTTTAAATACATCAATCAAATGTTTCACCATTTAGTATAGGTAGGTTCTTTTCTTGAAACGATTGAACCGAGAGAATAAAGGAAATAATGCATCGAGGGTGGGAAAAAGAAGCAGTATTGTCTCGAGTGACGACGACAAAGAAAATTACTTACATTTTTCAGCCACAAGACAGAATAGTTCAGTTATTCACTGTGATCAAGCAGAGTTTCTTTTTATATTCTACTCAGACGTATTGGCTAGCAATATGTACAACATAATGATGTAGCAGATTTTTACTTCATATCAAATAATAATATCAAAGGTGTATGGCCTATGTCTTATTTGGTATTATTTTCACAGAAAATATTATTAGTAACACAATTCTGCAAAGTAAAACAGTACTTATTAATATAAAATAATTGCTGAACAAAAGTATTTGCATATTGTAGGTTTTTATTAGGTTTGTCAGCATATGAGACGGTCTTAATTAACACGAGACCAGAAAGCGTCGACAAAATGCTCACATTTCTGTTATCGATATTAATTGGCGTGGCAGTGAAAAAAAACGTCAGTATTCCCCTCTAAAAAGTTACGAAAATGATTTCTAATGGAAACTCCATTGATTCACTACACATAATAAAACGAATTAAATTTTTTTTAATTTAAACTTTCGGTGTTATTTCTCCATTTAAGTTTTCTTGTGCGTATACTGCAGGGTGTCTTAAAGTTACTTTTCTAGGTCATTTTATCTTTTGTGTGAAATTATGATGATAACCATTAGTGTAATTAGATTATTATTTTGAGATACTGACATTAACATCTAGTATTCAGTAATTCCATAGGTATTTATCATTAGGTAACCAAATACGTTTATTAGTTACTTAGACGTGCCTTAATGGAACCAATAATTTTTTGATTTCTGATATATTACTTATTATATCATGTATATTCTGGTAATGATTGAGATTTTCCGATATCGTTGTCAATTACGTATTTCCAAGTTTTATCTCAAGAGTTCAAAGAAACCTTTTCATTACAGACGATATTTTGTCTTTGAAATCCTAACTATTTTGGTTATATAAATCTTTTCCATTATTAAACTGCATCCTTTCTGGTTTTCGCTCAACATAAAATCGCGTGTGTGTTTGTGTGTGTGTGTGTGTGTAGTTGTTTGCATATGTGTGTTTATGTATAAACCTGGTTAATTTTATGTTAGTGCTTTTAAAATTTAAAAAACGAAAAACAAGATTGTTGTTTACTATTTGTTTTAAATGATGATGCTTTTATGTTTTTGTTTCTTTGTGTACCAATTTGAAAAATTGTGTTGGATTGTTTCGTACAAGTTTTGGTTGTTGGGACGGCATATTGTTAATATGTTTTGTATTTCAACGGGTTAAATAAATTGGTGGCTGGAAATTCTTCGCAAGATTTCATAATAATTTTAATGTTTTGGACGATCATGTGTTAAAATATTTGAAGATAGTCGAAGGTTACACAGCGATTAAGTGTTTATTTTAATGGTTAAAATTGGATGGAATAGGGAAAGTGGTAAAATAATTTCTAAACAATTATGACGGATAGGACACTTTGTAAATATTTTTAAAAGGTGGAAGTTCATGACGTAAAATATTTTAGAGGTGATGTGAAATATATTTAGAAACGAAAACGGTGAATTTCACATCATGATAGTAAACATTATTTGAAAATGTTGTCGAGTACTATGTGGTCTCGAATTTTCAAACTAATTGAAATAAAACATATTACGTCCTACTTACGGAATGAAGCTTTCACTTTATATTTCATCTCCCCAAGCAAGGTCCTTCCTCAAAAAGAAATGAACATGAATATATAGCGCTGCATTTATTTCGGGTACCATTTTTAACGTCGTTTTCAATACATTCACTGACGAAAATATTTAATTCATGAACGTTTTGATAATTTAGCATACCAAATGAAATATACAATTGTGGTATTTGCTTCTTCGCTTTACTAACTGGCACTTTACTGACTGTTAAATTATTATTTTGTTCCCTGATTAGACTTGTCTAAGCACCAAGAGTCTGCATCCCTGATTAGACTGGTCTCCGCACCAAGAGTCTGCAACGACTAACAATGGTCGGGACTCGTGCTTTGGATTTTCGTCTTCTACATTGTAAAAGCATATTAATAGCTCGAAACGTTTTGCTATGCATTTTGTTTAAAACGACGTTCGTGTAAGGTAGGTAATGACTATATTTCATTGGTTGATACATTTGTATGGGAACTGTTAGAAGGCTAAACAATGGTTGATTGGTAAAATAATTTTTGTACATCTTTTATAATGAGATCATCCAGTCCCCAAATACTATTCCAAACTATAGACATTGGATCTATTTTGTAGTCTTCGAAACTTCATTACTTCTGTGTGCTGGTTACTCTGTCCTTTAAGGGGTCTAAGCTTAATCTTGCTGGGTTGGTGTTGCTTTCTATTCATTCTAAAATCTTGATACCGAATGTTTCGAAGGCATGATGGCCTTGAAGTTCGTGGTTTCTTTTTCTGCATAAAATGTGGAGATCTATTGTCACAATCACACTGTAATAAACATTCTAATATTTCCAGGAAATATTGATCCGGATGTTGCGAGAATATGTATGCTGAAAAAGCTTGGAAATATCAAATGAAGTTAGAATATTGCAAAGTAATAAATGTGTGTCATCTGTAACAGTTCATCTGCAATGTATGTATGTAGGTAGGTAAGTTAATTCTATATTTATGTATTCATACTAGTTGAGTAAATGAGTTTAGAAATTTATTTCCGATATATAACCTAATATATTTATGGCATAACAGTTTTTTGTTTAGTTTAAAAAATGTATGGTGCAGACCAGTGATCCTAAATATGGGCATTACATGTGGGGAAAAGTGTTTGGTTTTCAAGGAATAACAGCCACATATTTTGTTTTTAACTGATAAAGAACGTTTTAAATGGAAAATTTTCTTCCACTCATATCTCCATCCTGCTTGTCACGGAAGCAGATGCTTGAGAACCTAACTTAGTAATAGGTCAGGTAATACATGACACAAATTCATGTACTATAATCAGTTATTGACTGGGTCAGTGAGTTCACGTGTATGTAAATTATAACCAGCGCACCACACATCGCAATGTCATTCCGTGAATATGAATAACTATCTATTAAATATATCTTATCAATGAGACAGTGATACGACTGATTATTTAAGTTACTAGCAAAATATATACATATTTATCTTGCAGACGATACTGTTTTATTTCAGTGTAAAGTGCTCTGAATATATTATATAGCTACCGGTCCTGCCAGCCAAACAAAAATTATGATGTCTGGTAAAATTATAATGGACAAACTAAATAAAGTTCATATCATATTAGTGATATGTAGATATTTAGGCAAAACTTCTTGACCATTTTATGTAGACATTCCGGTAATCTATTTCTAACCAAATACAAAAACATATACATATATAAATTCAAATCAATTGAGACAACTAGAAGAAAATACGGAAATATCATAACGTTTAAACATAAAAGCATTGGCTATCTGTAAAAAAGGTCGAGGGGAAATGTTGCCTTGACAAGAAAAATGTACTAAATTGAATACCTGAATTTCTACATATTGCACAAAATGTATCGAGATTTTAAGAGTTTATGAAATCGGATGGCGAACAATAAATATATATCATACTAAATTCACCATACACTGAGATATGTAGAATTAATCTTTAAATCTAAAGGTATTTACACCCCCTCAACTCTCTCTCTCTCTCTCTCTCTCTCTCTCTCTCTCTCTCTCTCTCTCTCTCTCTCTCTCTCTCTCTCTCTCTCTCTCTGTGTTTTTCCTTTACCTTAAATACACTCACATCAGTTAGAAACAATTATTTCTCTATAATTTTGCTTTTGCCTATAAGGAAATTGATATTGCTAACTTTGGCGTTTTCAAACCATTCTCTTTTCGTTTCCCATCGTTCATTTAATAATCGCATATTTTAATTTGTTTGTTTTCCCTCTAATTGATGCTTGCGATACTGCTGTTAGTCTGGTTTAAACTGGTTTTAATGTAAAAGTATTTTCTATTTTTCATTGCTGATGTACACAAATGCAAAGTGAGATAATACGTTTTTACCTGATATTTTAGCAATACGAGTCAAATAAAGCTTTTGTAATATCGATGCAGAAAATGAGAAGCAAGAATACTCTAAACGTGTCTGTCATCAACAGTGGTTTACTATTTCATGGTTACATATATATATATATATATATATATATATATATATATATATATATATATATATATATATATATATATATATATATATATATATATATATATTTATACCACATACGTTAAAAATAACATGGCATTTAAAGTGTTGGTATAAAGCAAATCTATATACCAATATTATTGGTATATCAAATAGTGATCCGTCCATAGCGCAATAATACGAATATATAAACATTCTTTCTACCGTAGGCCTATAGCTTTATGAAGAATTTCTACTCATTCATTAATCATAAAGGACATGAAATAAACGACACAAATATTAATAGTCCCTGTTTTCTAAATATTAAAATGGTACACAATTTCATCGGAATCCTGTCTTTTTCCTCTCCCCCTCTCATGCAAAATAAGCACAAATCTGGAGTGAGAGAGAAATATATTGCGCTGGACGAAAACATTAAAGCTGAACTTGTACCAAGTAACCCACAGTACTCTGTTTCCTCGTAAACCTATGCTTACGCTTTCCTTGGGATTTATCTATAGTATTCATAATATCAATGATACATAGTTGCAATCTTCAGACGACACAAAAGGCCTGCATGTTAAACTTGTCGGTTACGATGCGCACATACTGTATTGTGTTTTAAGCCTTTGTTGTTGTTTCTGAAACCCGTTTTAATCGAGCATTAATAATTAAATATAAACTGTCCAAATGGTCGCCAGCCAGCCCCCCCCCCCCTCTCTGGAGCAAAAATACACATAAATACAAGCGTTATGGATTTTTGCTTGTGTCATACGACGATGTCTCTGGACCTATGAATGATGGCAATGTTAGTCAAGACGTACAGAGAGAGAGAGAGAGAGAGAGAGAGAGAGAGAGAGAGAGAGAGAGAGAGAGAGAGAGAGATAGAGAGAGACAGAGAGAGAGAGAGAGAGAGAGAGAGAGAGAGAGAGATGTTTAGTCTGTAGAATCGCTAATTAAATCAAAATGATGACTTAGTTTAAATGTCAATATATTAAAATATTTTAATTACCTCTTGTTGGTTCGTGATTCCAATTCGTTTATATTCCACGCGAATTTCCATACGACAGTAGGTCAATGACAGTACATGCATAGTCTATAATAAGATCACCGTGTTTGCAGTGCACTACTTTCTTCATTAAAAAAAACAACACAACAGCATATTTTATGTTTAAATAATCCGTGTGTCTTATATTGATTTACTAAATGTGAATAAAAAAAGAAAATGAAAAAGAAAACAATCAACTTATCAATTTGAATATGTGATTGTGAATAACAAGAAAAATTGTAGAACTAGATTTTGTAGCAGACAGCCACTTGGTTGTGAGGAGGTCATTTACTCGGGCAATATATCAGGAGCACATCGTAACTCCAACTTGCAAATATTTGTATTTGTATGTGATATAAATAAAATATATGTATAGTATGTACGCTGTATCAATGATATACCACTCGTTGTATAAATTTTTCATTAAAAGGAAACTCGGGCAAGCCTCGTTTCCTTTTAATGAAAAAATTATACATCTCGTGGTATATCATTGATACAGCGTACATACTATACATATATTCTATATATATATATATATATATATATATATATATATATATATATATATATATAAAATGAGGACTTTGTATGGCGCCTAATCCTTATAATAATACACAACAAACAAAAATTGCAACTTGAAATTATATAAATAGAAATAAAATGCTGAAAATATGGAAGCTAGGATTCATTATTTGGTTTTTAGGTTTGCGTTATAAGAGCACTCTTGAAAGGGACCAATGTATGTTTGTGCCTATTTTCAGTGGGCAATTAATTCCACGTTTCTATGCCCTGGTGCAAAAGAACGTTGTCGAGATGACTTCGTTTTCATAGTGGAAATATGATTGTCAGAAGTGGAGCGTAGGTATCTTGCTAATTTGTACACGTTGGTGAGACCACGTAGGTATGTTGGACTGGAGACCGTTAGTGAAATGTAGCATAAAGAACACATTTTGTGTTTGATTCGGGGTCATGTGGATAGCCATCGTATGGAAGAGAGCAGCAGGGAGGTGTGCTCTGCTCATGGTACTCTAAGGATGATCCGAGCAGCTGTCTTTTGAACCTTTTGAAGTTTTTGGAGTAGATATCGAGACGAACCAACCATAATTGCGTTACAGTTGTTCAGTCTTTAAATTACAAAAGAACACATTTCTTTAGTGGCATCAACTGAAAAATATTTGCGAATGAAGCTGATGCGTCTCAGCGCAAGATATGCAGCCTTGCATATGTTCATTACAGGTTGGTGCAGTGTGAGATTACTGTGAAGAGTACCAACGGTGTGAATTTAATCTTGGTGTTACTGATATTTATTGTTTAAGGTAAAGGATGTGAATGAGAAAGTATTTGTGTTGTGATCAGAATGCCCCGAGTTTTATCATCATTTATCTGAAGCTTGTGACATGTCATCCGTGATTTCACATCGGAAATGCACATCTCTACTCCTTGGATGGAAGCATTAACTTCAAAGGTGGGGGCGGGGGGGGGGAGGGGCAATATTTGTATATTTGGGTGTCATCAGCGTACAATTGGTGAGACACTGGATGATGATCTATGACACTTGAGAGGGCTGCGTTTACGGAATGAAGAGAACAGGCCCAAACACAAATTCCTGTGGAACACCACAACAAATATCAACTGGGCTGGACTGTATTTCCTTTGCAAATATTATTTGTGACCTTTGTACTTGAACCATAATAAGGCTGTATTGTTAATGTCAAATACATGCTGAAGACGGTGAAGTAATTTATCATGGTCTATATTGTCAAATTCTGCAGACAAATCAATGAGAACGAGTACTGTAATCTTTGCGCTATCCAAAGAAGAGATTATGACATTAACTACTTTTACAAGAGTAATTTCAAAAGACTGTTTGAATTCAGATGAGATACTAGTGGGATTAGAACAACTTTTTCTAAGATTGTTTATATAAACGGGAGATCGGTAATTGGGAGGTAGTACTTTAAATTGTTACGGTCGAGTGTTAGTTTCTTCATCAGTTGCAGTTTTGAAAAATGATGGGAAATCCCAGAATGAGAGAGGGGTGTTAATAACATCAGTTAGTGAAGTCAATATTGGATATAAGTACTCAAGCAGCAATGATGTTGGAATTGGATCAAGTTCACATGATTTTGGTGTACTCTTCCACATGATTGTCCGTATTAAATCCATAGAGACAGGTTCATATAATGCTAATGGTTGTCGCTGAAATTTTGTATCGCAACTATATGGTGACGATGAGTGAATTGAAATTGTGTTACCAAGCTTATCTCTAATGGTTCCTACCTTGTCACGGAAGAAATTTTCAAACAGATCCGGAACGTATTCTGGAGAGAAGGTAGTTGGATGTGGTGTACATTTGTTCCTTGATATAATTTTCTTAATAATCTCGAAGAGCTCTTTGAAGCTGTAACTTTCCGTGATCTTAGTACTGTAGTGGGATAGTTTGACTAAATGGACTATGTGAAGTTCTTCTTAGCAACTTCATAGATTTGTTAATGAATAGAGTGTTTGACGGAAAGTCAAGGCCTCTCCCCTATAAGCAAATCTCTTTTAGCAGTGGGAAGCTGCTCCCTAACATTACTATACAACGGAGAACACTTTTGAATTGATACTCTGCACTTGGTTGCTGGGCATCTTTTTCAAGAAATGAACGCAGGCAGTTATCGAGTTGCTCTACTGTAGGAGGTGATCCGGTTGTTAGGTTTGATTGGATATCAGGCATTAGTATGCTTCTATTTATCATACGGAGGTTTCTTTTAGTAGCAGATAGAGGCGGAAGTTTAGGGACTAATACGTGCAAATGGCGTATAATGAAGAGGTGATCAGATACAAGTTCGTGTTGGATACAAGGGTGAATCATAAAATATTATCATGAGGTCTACGATGAATCCAGTCTAAAATGTGACCATGTTTATGGGTGGGTCGGTTAACTGACTGTATATAGTTGAACACATGAACGGTATCTAGGAGTTTTGATGTATATGGGTTTCCAGGACAGTCAAAGGGAAAGTTAAAATCTCCAATAATAATCAGGATGCCACCTATCAAATTTCCATAATCCAAGAGATACTAAAACTGCTTCAAAAAGAGATTCAGTCAGCTTGCATTATTCTGCTACGAGGTGGGTGCTTGAGGCAGACAAAATGGACTGACCTTTGTTTTTGTGTGCATTTTGTTTCTACTAGTTCAGACGATGTGTGGCAGAACGGAAGGTTGTGTTGTTTTAAAGATACTGTATCATGGATTTCTTTGTAAGAAGGCAATTCCAGCTACGCGAGAGTGGCGGTGGAACGACTTGATGGAGTAACTTGTTGATGTTAGATTTGTCCACTTGGTCCCATCGCCTGATATTTTTTTATCCATGTTTCTGTCAGGAAGAAGACGTCAATATTATGATGGTTGATAAAATGAACTATTTCTGTGCGCTTTTCTGGTGGTTGTACTGACTGAGCGTTGCAATACGCACTGGTATCTCTGGTATAGTTGGCACAAAGGTTGACGGTTTAATATGGATTTCCACCAGGTTATCTAAATTAAAGGCCAACAACTTAAATTGTTTAGCTGGATAAGGCGAATGGGAGATAACTGTTATTTTTCTTCCTGTTCTACGCCGGCCAGCTTTAAAACAATTTTTTTTCTTCTCGATTCCGTTTACATTGAAGAAATGCTGAATATAGTCCCAGTTCGATTAGTCTTGAGCGCAATGTAGTATGAAGAGCCAATGAGTGGTCATTTAATGCAATGAATTAGGGTCCATCATAGCATAAACGGGTTGACTGTTGATCATGTGATGGCGGTTTATTCATGAAGAAAGAACTTTATAGGAGTGGAGCAAGACAGAAAAGAAATATTTTGAATAAAACAAACAGATGAAGACGCACATACGAACTCAGCATCCAATGATTGATGAAAAAGCACAATAATGTAGTCGAAGATAAACAACAAGCAGATATCTAACGACAAACAGCACAAAAACGGAGGAGCTGATTCAAGCCGGTTAAGCGATAGCGACTATCTTTTCCAAAAAGAGTTCTGGAAGACGATGATACATTTCCTTTTGGAATATCTGAAATCAAAATGTATCGCGTGGAGCATTTCTAAACGCCTAAGTATCTTTCCAGGAAAGCTTTCCTCCTTTAATTGCAACTCACATTTTTCTCGCAATACTAATTATATAGTACTCGGTGCGCACATTTATTAAGTAGTCGTTCATGGTAAAGAGGCTGGGCATGAATGTATTCCCAACTAAATAAAATCTGATAGTCGATTCGTCGAACAAAATAAATCAATCAAAAATCGAACGGAAAAAACTAAATCAGACCTTCGTTCACTTCGAGTATTACAGTCACGGTAACTGGCAATTGCACATCTTATTGATACGAACCTGACATCTGCATTACGGACTTTACACAAATATGATCAAGGATAGACGAAGAGGCGAGCAGAGTTTGAATTTCGGGTGATTTAAAAGGTTTTAACTTGTTCTATGTAAACTAATTTCATGTTGAATACTTTGCATTTTACCTCTTTCCTTCCTTTACAAAATGCTATTAAAGTTGTTTTGTAAATAATGTTTGAGTAATGTTTGAGTATTCGTTTCAGCTTATGTATTAACGAGAAAGAATAACAGCTACAGTACAAAGCTTGTATCAATGTGTACTGGTTCGAAATTGTTTACTATGGCAAGTGTGGAACGTATTCTTGTAATTATACAACCTGAGGAGAAAGATTAAGTTTTGTGTTGTGCATTACATGTTGTTTTCATAGTATTGAGTAGTGGTTTATGATAATTTATATGAATGATGATAGTGACCATTATTATTGCTATATCAAAAGGATAAAATGCAACCTATATTGGAGGTATGCGTGAATGGCGCAAGAAGTTGGTTGCATACATTGTTTTCTTCTTGCGTTAACAAGCAATATTCAATTTATCTTTAGAAAAGCGCGTGCAAAATGTAAACACATTGTCCTCAAGCGAGCGTTTATTAATTAGATCTAGTTTATTGTGAATACATTGAAATCTGATATAATCACATTCTGATATGTTACAAATTAAACGGCGATTCCATGATTTCAATTATTTCACCAAAAAGAGAACAAAATAAGGAAAATAATATAATTAACAAATGATCTTTGCATAAGGTTGTAAAACTTAAAATTATAAACGTCTACAAATATTTGAAGCAATATAATATTGTCTCAAGATATTGAACTTTAAGATCAAAGTGAAATTCATTTCCACGATATGTACGAAAACACATAAATTGTATAAAGGAAATTAAATCTCCAAAACAGAGATATCGATTATTTAGTGCACATCATGTGATTTATCTGCACAGGACAATTGTGACACATAATGTTTATCATAAACAAAGAAACGGATATAATCTGAATCTGAAACTAAAACACTGAACAACAGAAATTTTACGTCATAGTATTCTAACAAAACTGATCATACGTCGGGCTAAATTTTATTCAAGAAATTTTTAAATAGTAGAAATAATGCTTAAATCTGTATAGGCGTGGATTTTTCTCGGGCTTTCCATAGGGTTCGGAGACTTGAAGTTAAGAAAACATTGATTAACACTAACATAATATAGAAAGAATTTATAGGAAAAGCGCAGTTTTATATGGATATACATTCTTTTATCTTCCTCAAGGGAAATGATGTTTATTCACATGCAATCAGAGAGTTAGACAAGGGGACAATCTTTATACTGAATTATTTGTATTATATTTATGTGACACTGAGAGACGATTGTATTTTCAGATAATTTAATAGACGTGTAAAATACATTGGATATATTCTATACTTACATATAATACCTAAAGAATTAGCTAGTATGAATACAAGCCAAACGAAAGCTATCATGTCTGGAAAACTTAGAAATGAACAAATTTACTGTTCAAATTATCATGGTCATACTAAGACTTTAAAGCAAAACGTCTTTATCAATTTATGCATATATATATATATATATATATATATATATATATATATATATATATATATATATATATATATATATATATATATATATAATGCATTTAACGGGCCTTTTTTGCTCTGTCCACTAACCACACCTGAGGTACCTGTGAAATTAAGAAATAAGTAGGATTCTATATAAGAAATCTGCATTATTAATTTCCACCATTTTATCCAATCCCGATGTAAATAACTATCAAAATAATGATGTCATTCCCAAGTCATGATTCATCAGAGCCTCTCACAATGTCCCTACAGAAACAATTCAACCACTGTCAGCCAGGCCTCATATATCAACTTACCTTGTGATTCGGCTGGTGTAATTCAAAATCTGACGCCTGGAAATCACACACAGTTCAAACATACAACAATTTTGTCACCGTAGTGGTGATATTTTTAATAGAATTGAATAGAATATTTTCATGACATTTAAAGATTTGTGTTTGGCAATATTTGATATAACATTTGTAGTACAGCAGTGTAAGGTGAGCGACAAGCTACAAACAGCAATATCAGCAGCTTCTAATGGGAAACTGTCTAGTTTATCGTCTACGAAAAAACGTTTTTAAGACCACTCGAATTTTAGATATGAACAGACCATTGTTCATTCTATCCTTTGGTTCGTCTTCTAGACTATTGACTAACGATTGAATTAGAGAAAACAACTAATCTGACCTGGAACTGTAACCAAAAAAGTGAATTGAAGCAGCAGAAGGTGTGAACAGACCAACTTTTTAAGCGTCGATTTGGCAAACTCAGGTTTCCTCGTAAATGGTAAAAAAAAGCGTCGATTCGGCAAACTAAGGCTTCCTCTAAAACCGTCCATTTGGACGCCAACGTCGTTGGCACTCAACCCTCTCTGCTGCTATGGGTTAACCGAATATTTTATCAAGTCCGATACGATATCGCGTCCGAGGGTCTGATAAATTTATCGTCACAAATCCGTGTGGGATTGACTGAGCGTGACTAAAGAAATTTCTAAATCGATTATGATCCATATCACCGCCGCACCAAGTTTGCCAAATATTTCTAAGAGTATGTGTGTCAACTCCGTTGAATATACATAACAAATTGCAGTTATCTTTGATCACTTATGGTAATTTGAGTGTACCGCTGAGTGACATATATCACGTCGGTGTTTTAATGCCTGCCTCTGGAAAATATCCTAGCGGGATTTATTGGATTGTCTAACATCATATCATCGTATACGACTAAGTTGTTAATACTTCCATCGATATCATCAATGCTCGGTGCGTCCTCGATATCTGTGATAAACTTAATAATGTCCTTGCCATTTTTCAATATTGCTCTCTCGTTCATATCTTTTAACTTTTCGTAGCATCGCTGATCGTCTACACTAGGAGCAATCAAATATAGTTAATCCCATTCCATCCATCTCGTTATCAAATTAAGTAGCAGTTGTGTCTTGCGGCTTTAAGATGGTCCGATTATAATCGCGCGAATAGAATTCGGCAACATCGCATGGTGTTTAATAGGTTCTCGTCGTTGGGTAGCTGAATAATCAATTACATTCATGTTATTATAAATATATTATGGATCTATATTGTGTGAAGTGTAAGATGCGTACTGGCACAAATGACTTGACTACGATTACAACTAGCAATAACAGATCAGCACTTTCTGGTAAATGCGTACAATGTAGTACAAACAAATTTAGATTTGTTTCTTAGGGTTTAAAAAAAACGAAGAGGTGATATTGCAGCCAAGTTAGTAAAACAACCAGGAACACCATGGGCAAAGTATCAAGGAGAAAAACATCTTCTAGGGTATAGTTATTGTGGACCCGGGACAAGACTTGATATCAGACTTGATGATCAAAACCAACCTCGACGTGGTGAATATCAAATAAACGCCATTGATAAGGGTGTCATGCTCATGATGATGCTTATAAAAGCAGTAATCTGCAACACAGACATCTCGCAGATGTAAAATTAATTCATGCGTTGGATTCTATCACTGATAAATCCTTCAAAGAAAAGTTGGCTTCATGGTTAGTAAAATCGGCTATGAAAGGTAAATTGATGTTAGGTGTCGGTAATTAATAATAACATGGAATCTATGTATTATTCTCCAAAAGGATACTGGAGGGGTAAGGCAGCAATCGGTAAACTCGCTAGCGCCGCAAAGGTGAAAAATACCACTGCAGCGGATTGGTTATCCAAACAGGCGATATGGCAAATTTATGTACCACCGCCTAAACAAATTAACTACTATCATTTTGATGTGACCGTTCCTAAATGAAGTTCATCAGGCTGATATATTATTTCTGCCGCATGATGGTGGTTACAAATACGCGCTAACTGTAGTTGATGTTGCGAGTCGGTACAAACAAGCAGAGCCATTAAAGACAAAATCATCAACTGAGGTGGCTTCTGCGTTTGAAAGGATTTATCGACGAGGTCCTCTGCGCTGGCCAAATCTATTACAAGTTGATCCTGGCTAGGAATTTCAGGGTGCAGTGTTATCAACAAAGAAGCATCATAATACCGTGTTACGACGAGGACATACTGCACTACATCACGATCAGGGAATTGTTGAACGATTTAATCGGACACTTGCTGAGCGGTTATTTGGATATCAATAAGCGAAGGAATTTATTCAGGATAAACGGTCCAGTGAATGGGTTAAGAGATTACCAGTGGTAATTACCGCGCTGAATAACGAGATTACTCGAACAATCAACATAAAACGCGATTAAGAAAAAGTATATACCCGTACAACCGCAAAATGATTTTTCAAAACAACCAATACCCAGTAATGTCACTCTAAGATATTTATATGAACCAGGAGAGCTCGAAGGCGGCAAAATAAGGGCTACTGATCCTATTTGGAGTGTCACCACGCATAAAATATCTAGTATAACACGATCTACGGGTAGACCAGCAATCTATAGACTGGATTCAACTGCTCCTCAGCGAGGATTTACTGGTGAACAATTACAAGTGATACCCGAGGATACTCAATTACCACCGCGTGGTCTTAACTAGCACCTCTGCGTCTGTTGCATTCAAGACAAGTTAACATCACATTATCTCTGGTTTGATCAATACTGCTATTTTGTTCTGTCTACGGTAAATTCGCGAGGATCTTTATCCGACGAAAGCCAACTCATTACACAATTGCAACTCGCGCAGTGATTATTCTGTTGTTGTTTCAACGTGGTTATTAATTCATCATCAATATCAAATTCTCTGTTATTTTTTTATCCTGTTGTTTATAACCAGATAGTTTTTTTCTGATTATATCATCGCTGACAATATCATTGATTGTAGTGTCATTATCATCTGAAACAACTCTTTGAAGCTGATTTATTCTTCGTACTCTGGATACTGCGAGATAAACTAAATTCGACCACTCGATGTGATTATCTACCATCCAAACAGTTGTATCTAATATAGTCAATCCATGTGAATAATGTATTGTTGCGGCGTAACCTAGCGTCCATGGGGATTTATCAGCGCGCAATGCATCATCGACGACATTGATATCAACAAACACAATATCATTTAACACTAAATTCTGCTTTTCACTTTGACCTGGAATATCAACTTCAATATTTTGTCGCCGTGTATCCTTGAGTCTATAACAGAGCGGTGTTGGAAGTGTTGCAAATTTTTCTTTATGTAATTCAAATAACTTTTTTCATCTGAAGTGTGTCTCTGACTATTTTTCTACTTGATACTATTAAATCGTTTGGTCTCCACGCTTCCCAAAAATAATTTAATGGGGTTTCCGAAATTATTTCACGCGCTATTTCACATTGGATTCTATCCGGTTGTAATTTGATTGTTCATCAAGTGCTCTATGATCAGTACTAATTTCTTCATAGTAGTCTACAAAATTCTTCAGCCAATCATGCGGGGATAAACAGACAAATGGTGGTGGTTGTCCATGATCGCCGCACATTATTACTTTTGTATTCGATAGCAATAACCACTCGAGAATGTTTTGTAACACATCTAACGATACCGTGCGTATCTCATCCCAAATATTTACGACTCCAGGAATAAATTTCTCGCCCATTCAATCAGGAGTCCAATCATCGCCTTTCCTTCGAAAGAAACTGTGATAAGTGCTTGCATTAATTCCTCGTTGTTTAATCTCTCTGGCAAGTCTGTGGGTTGGTGTTAGAACGATCACGTTTGATTTCCCACGAAATAACTCAATCTCACGAGTCGTCTTTCCTGATCCACCACAGCCATTTAAGTAAATGGTTTTGTATCTACATATTGGATCAGATATCTGCGGTGCAATAGATAGTTCTCATATCTGATTATTTTTCAAATATTTATCTTCAATCGTAACATCTGCTGATTTGGAATAATCACACGGTATTTCCAGCTTAATTCTCCATGATCCCCAACTTTCGTCAGAATTAGTAAATTCAGCCACTGCGCTGCTGTGTTTCGCGTTTATATAAAATGAATCAGTGGCGACTCTAACTGCGGTGTCAGGAAATCTATGTATCATTAAAAATAAATTAATAGAAGCATAAGCCAGCACAGACGCCCTCAAATGTGTATACTGAAGTCTAATTCCATCGTTGTAAGTAACAATTGTACCCAATTTGGTTCCATCGGACAAGAAAGCGTCTTTACGATCAACGTATATACCTTTAGATGTTACATCCGCGATTATAAAATCGTATTCAACGCTATCTATAATCAATCGCGAAGAATATCTTGTATTGTCGTATTTTCCACCCTGAGTGAATTTACCGATTATTCCTCTACCGAGTTTTTTTGCTTGTCTATTTTCAATTTCAAATAGCTGTTTGGACCATTTCACGATATATTCTTCGTCGAGATCAGGGAATTGTTTTCTATTTTCATCGATTATACTATCAAGATTAGGTTGTGGTAACCAAACCTCAGTCTGCGCTCGATATGATATAATCGCTTCACTGACAATCAGCGATATCAGCATGCTACAATCAATCATATACCGTAATAGCACTATTGGCATCCAGTGTTTTTCAGAGATATATCTACCAATCCACACATAACAGCATGGATGAAGTCCTGTAGCCAATTCAAATGATACTACACGAGCGAATCCGGTTAAATCAAAGTCGTGCAGTGGTCCATTAATAGCAACACGGGTCATATCGTGTGTGGGATGTCCAAATCGTTTAAAGTACTCAGCGCATTCTCCGTACCCGAGAAAACTCCCGGGATAACACGCGACTATATCAACCGAAATAATAGTTTTGGGGTCGTATTTTGTATTCCATAATCCAGCATGATCGAATTCGATGCAGCTTGATTTGATATCTGATAGAAATTCAGCTCTTGTTGGTTTCCACGTGTTTTTCTTTCTCGCAAAATGAGCTGCAACTGACGGAATTGTAAAACAATTTGTTAATAATTGTTCGTCGTGTTCTGTTGAAAAACTACTAGCTAGTTTTTTCATCGCATCATGGAGGGCTTCAGTGCGGTATAATTCTCCATTGGGTCTTACAAATTGATTGAATTTGTCTTCTTCGTGCTCAAAACTGCGAAGTAACCACACTGACACAGGATCGTTTTTACTCAACTGGTAAACAAAATCAAATAATTTTTCCTCAGAGAAATCCCCCACCGAGAACTCCGCAGGTATATATTTTATTGTTCTATTCCGCGGAAATATTGTTACCGCAGATGTCTATGCGTGTTCGTTATGAGCAATAATTTTCATTGGAGCTCCTCTCGATTTATATTTCGGTCCTTTACTGTTAGTCCCCACTCATTTATTTTTTGCGTCTTAGATCGGTCAATTTATTTCCACGCGGCGCATTTGTGAAGTGTTCTATTATTCGTTCTGCTACACAATTTTTTCTTGACGAATATTTCATTGGTTTTAATTTTTCATTACTCGGTTTATCATTTAACGGATATATCCCATAAACAACTGCTGTTACGGGATAAAATCTCTCGTAGTATGGTTTGTCAATTCCAGTCAGAATTCTTGGTTTGGAATCTCGATTCAAAGTGACAGTTCTTTTATCTTTTAAGATTGATTCAAATTTATCTCTGATAATCCAATCTCCCGTGTCTGAACGGATAATGAATTTCACTCTAAAAAAATACCTTTTCTTGTCAAGATGTGAAATTATCACTGCTGCGATTTCATCATTCATGGTAGCATCAACGCTACCATTAATTCGAAATGTTAACCAACAGTGAGATGCTCCATCACGCTTGAATTCATTAAAACAATCACGGATTTTACCCAACATGGTTCTATCACTTATTAGACCCTTTGGTGCTACGGAGACTCTATTGAGATTGAATTTAACATTTTTCCAAGGCTTAATTTTCGATAATCTCTCTTTCATATTTTAATTAAAACAAGTATTTAAACAGTGAATTTATGATATAATGAATCATTGCAAATGGTTGATGATAGGATCAATAACCCCGTGTAACAAATCATGCAAAAAAGAGTTCTGTGGGTATCATTTCGTCGAAGAAGTTGTGGCCCGGTCCCTTGCGTACGATGTGGGGTCGGTGTGAGAGGAAAATCGCAGTTGTGTCTCGGTTGCGGTGGTAAGCGATACAGAGAGTTGATAAACGAATCAAAAACTCCATCAATGACTCTGTCAGTGTCAATGTTAGCGTCAATGACAAAATTATAAGAACTCCTCAAGATTATATTGGGAGATTCTCAAGTTAGGATTCAACCAAATAATGAATTAGACAAATAGTATTATGAATATAAATGGAGCAGAATTTCAACCACATCCCGTGATCAGCATCTATGAAACGTCTCGTGACGGTATTGGCAGACACCGAAGATTGAAGAAGTCATTAGGGGTTGTGAATAATCAGGGTATTTGAAATTGACCGCTGGAGGGAAAAATTATTATAATCACAGAATCGCATACAAGTGTTTTCATGGATTGATCAAGGATGGTTTTGTTATTGATCAAATAAATAGTATTAAGACTGATAATTCTTTGAGTAACCTACAAGCTGTTACACAAAGTGAGAATTTAAAACGAGGAGGAACTGGAAAATCCTTGAAAAATGCGAGACCTGTAAAATCATTTAATATAGAAAATAATGAGCAAATGATATTTCAATCAATGTATGAAGCCGGAAAATATTTTAATATTTGTATACCCTCAGTACGAAAAGTAGCAGAAGGAATTTATCGTTCTTCTTTTTCAAAGTGTTTTAAAAATAAAATAAAGTTTAGTTGTGTTTGAATTGTAGTATATAACATCAAAGGGAGATAACTCGTACGGGTATGTGTACGGCTGATGAAAGAGTTATGGATCTCAATGGGTTTTTCCGATTTTACTCCATTGTTGATTTTTAACTGTCATGATTCTCAGTGGAAATATAATCTATTTTGTAAGAAAACGAATCAAATACACGGTGTTTACGCGGTGTTTGCAAGCAGTTGTACTCTTTTTTTTGGATGTGTTTTTCAAGTATTCGGTTCTGCTTCAATGTTGTCAATATAATCAGTATTAAGTACAGAAAGGGTATATAGATTCATTTATTATGCTGAGCTGTTCTATATAATTCGCATTCTATAATCCATTGTCCTGTGCTGTTATATAATACCACGCCGCTGACGTCATTCATTGTACATTCACACCTGTTCGCTATTGACTGTATTACTTTACATATATATTATATTCAAATGGGCCTGGTTAGATGTGAAGACACCTGACCGGACCCTATGAGATGTGTTGTCGTATATATGTAACCTCTGGGCGTCTCCGATGCGGATGGCACTTGAGGCGCCCAAATGGGGTTCATCGTATATAGTTGCATAATATCTCTGGACGTTAGTAAAATGTACTAATACACTTTGCCACGGACGGGAGTTCATACATATCATCATATATAATCGCATAATATCTCTGGACGTGCTAAGATGTGATAAACACCCTGGCACGGACAAAGTTTATTTTTGAAAAATATATTAGTGTATTTTTGTATTAGAAATATAAAATTATCATATAATATGAATCCTGAAAATATGAATGAGATCATAACTGAAATAACAAATTTAAAATCTCAAAAAATACAATTATCAGATTGATTAAACTGGTCAAATTATTTCAGATATCCAGGACATCGAATGCGTACTATAAATAACAAATATGTACTGCCAAAGAATTATGCATTGATAAAAAAAAATCCAGAATTCTCTTTGCCACTCTCTTGTATTCTGTAACTACGTCAGTGTGTTTTTCTCCCTTATTTACCATCGTGGAGCGAATAAGGAGGGAACTGGGGCAGGAATATGAATTGAAACGTACACTTAATTCAAAAATTAGAAATATAAAGATGTTAATTCAAAGAAACGAAATTCCTCTTCGGATACCTCAGTTGTATAACTAACGATTTGACATGTATTCAGCGTTAGTAAAATTCTCGCTATAAATACTTCAATGCATAGACAGATGTTGCAAATACAATGGATAGGTATGTGCGCTCAACTGTAAATGCGGTTTAATCAATACCGGCTTTGAAATTCTATTACTGGTGTTTATCAATAAACGCGTTGCTACAAGGAAGTAAATTGCCTATAGTGAAACTGAAAATTGTAGGGTCTTTTTGTTGTTGTCATATTTGGGTGATTTTTCATTAATGTTTGTCTATTTTTTTATTAATTTGTGCCTACCTGAGTCGGGTCAAATGGTGGATTTCTCATTAATGATGACAAAATCACTGCATTGTACACTAATTGGAAATTGCTTTACTGATTCAATAATGGTAAACGAATCATTAACCAGTAGATTGGCTCGTGAGAGATTAGCCGCTATCGAAAGAAAAATATATGCCAATACGCAACTCTGTCAGAAATAAACTACAAGCTAGACAGAGTCTTCAGACCGATTTTTCTGTAGGATCTGAAGAGTTGTTTAGACCAATAACCACGGCAACGAAGGGGGTAATATCAGCCACTGAGCGCGCAATATACGGAGATATCCCCATGGAGGGGGAAAGAAAAGAAACACCTCTTCTTCCTGTACTTGAAAAAATAGCAGCGGAAACTGAGCAAACACAAAAAAAAGTCTGTACAAAAACTCCACGGTGATATAATAACTCAGCGGGAAGTTGAACGACTAGGTGATATTGATATTAGCACCCCGCCACCTGAACCAAAAAGAACAGTAGATGATTTATGCGCGAGATTTAACAATGAGGGATTAGCAGCAATTGATGATACTAAACTAGCAGAAATTACTGCGCTTGTTGTTAAGACTTATGAAAACAGAAAAAAAATATTGAAACCAGAACAACACAAGCATATTAAAAGTATACAACATTGGGCTGATGTGATTTACAAAATCAAAACTAAAACAAGTCAATTGATAAAAACAATGCATCATACATTGGATACCTCGATGTGGTGGGTAAAGTATATAATCAATATGAAGAACTAAAAACTAAAATGAAAAAAACGCAGCAACAAAAAAAGACAACAGCCTTCAAAGAAAATATCTTTCTCACCTAAAAAAACACAACCTGAACCATCTGATCGAGAAGAAGATGCTGAAGAATTTTTTGATTTAGAAAGTCAAGAAACAGATACACAGGGTGCAGCTGGTTAAAGTAGTTATACCAGGACAATGAATAAGACCACTACCTGATACCCCACTTGGACCACTCTGAGAAAATATTCTCAGTGATATAACACGATTAGAAGTTCTCATCGGAGGGAAGCGAGCTGGACATAACTCACCGGAAATAATTAAAGAAGCAGCTGATGTCTGTATACGGTTTTTTCAAGGCGGTATTATGGTTATCAAAACATATCGAGATCTCATTGATGAGTTAGTTGAAAATCCTACGGATTATCACAGTAACTGAAAATCCTACGGATTTTTCATCACCGCCTTAGATAAATATCATTTAAATAAGATGATCATACACTACAACCATGATAAACCAACCCGCATCTACGTAGTAAATTCACGAGTGCCTATTTATAGAGCGTATTATGGTGATGGTTTCGATGATACAATTGCAGGGTTATTTGCAAGAATGGCTCCAAAAGTAGCACCGCTAGCAAAAGAATTATCAATGAAAGCCATTGATGTTATTCGTGATAAGGGTATTAGTGCTGTTGGAGATGTTGCCGGGAAAGCATTTTCCGCTGCAAAGGATAAACTAACAGCGTTAGTTCGGCGGCGAAGGAAACCACCGCAAAAATCCCTTGGATTTTCGACTTCGTCATTGGGACCACTACCATCTACGGAAGGAATGCCTGCAAGTGTTAGTAAAATAATAAATAACGCAGTAGATCAAAAATTAGCATCATAATATTACCGCAAATATCATAGCGGGAAGTGGCTTACGACGAGGCCATCGACGCCCCAGTGAGTAAGGATGATTCTGTACGCGATTATCAATACTATGCATATCACGCAATACAACTAAATCTTAGATCAAGAACTGAACTTCAAGTTCATGATACCAGCAAATACTTTCTACCATGTGAAGCGTTTATTGAAGTAGAAGGAGAACTTGTAACAGATGTTGTAGCTAATACACCATACGCAGATAACCCAATTCTCCGATTGGGTTTTGTCAATAATGGGATCATGGCAATATTTAGTAGCGCTAGATATATGATTGATGGAAAATAAATTGAAACCTTTGAGAATAATGTTGATGTTGCCACAAAAATAATAGGGTTAGCAAGATACTCTGATGATTATACAAGATCGGCGGGTCCATCTATGATATTCGCAAAAGATATTACTGATCACGCTAATCACTCCTCGTATATTAAAATACGAACACCGCTAGATACTGCATCTGACCCACAATCAGTTGCTGCTTCTTATGAACACAGAGCTAGAACAGCAGGAGTAGGAGCTACACTTGATATTGTCGGAGGCGCTAATCCCGATTACAATCTAGGATATGCAACACGCAAATCAATGCTACAAGGAGAACGTCGACGATTTTCATGCGCAATTCCACTGCATCATATATTTGGATTCTGTAGAAATGTCCGAAAAGTTATCTATGGAGCAAATCATACGGTAGTACTCGTGAGAAAGGGTACTGATAATGATTCAATCTGGCGTGGTGATGCTGCTGCTGCCAGTAAAGTTATTTTATCAAAACTATCACTGTGGATGCCAGTAATGACTCCATCAATCACCACAGAGGAAAAATTACTATCGTTCATGGACCAACTTATCAGTGAGTACAGATACTATAGATTCTGATATTACTGGTACATTTACATGGCACCTGGCAGCGCGACAAGGCATTTCAATTCCGCGTCATATATTTATTGCGCTACAGGATAGAACGCGATTAGACAATCAAGAACGCAGTCATATGATATTTGATAAATTAGGCGTTAAAGAAGTCTCGCTGAGAATAAACGGCCAACAGGAACCATCCGAGGATATACAACTTGATTACGAAAACAACTATATTGCACGCGTGTATCATCGGTTGTTGACATATTTGGCACGCGATCAAAATGTTGATACTGGTTTACAAATATCACAGATGGATTTTAAAAATCAATATCCGATCTATGACTTTTCGTTGGAACATCTTGATTTAACAAGAAAATCCGTCGTTGAAATACACTTTAGAGCTCGTGTATCCCCTGCTAGTGTTAACTACAGAGCGGTTGCTGTCATTCTCAGCGACAATTCAATGCTACTTGAAGGTGTTGGTGGAAGAATGAGAGTGATAGATGCACCAGTGGAAAATCTATGATTTTCAAAAACATGTAATAGTTAGATCAATCTGTTATTGTATAATGTCATATAGTCATATTAGTGTTACATTGACTCCCGGTCAACTCAAGAAGTTGCAATCAGAATCAGCTACAAAATGCGGAACCACGATCACGCTAAAACACAATCAGATGTCTGGTAGTCAGAATAAATTGTCACTGACAACTCGTCAGATGAAACACTTCAGTGATGCTCTCGAAGATAAAAAAGATGTTGAGATCACACTCTCTGCGGCTGCGATCAAAATCATGATAAAAACCGGCGGTATATTCCCGCTGTTAGCTGCGATTCCAGCGTTGATTGCGGAAGCAGCCCCATCGGTGGCTAAAGCGGCAGCATTAGAAGCCGTTGGTACCGCGGCAGGGATGGCACTAAAGATAGCTACCGGGCGGGGGTAGAAAAAAAGGGAAAGGGTCTAAGACTACCGGGAACTCCGCACACGTGGTACAAAGGAAGCGGCCTGAGAATCTCAGTTACGGTTTACTAGTTCCCATGTCAAATTTTGATTTACTTGATGCTGCTAAAAAACTTGCGATTAAAAACTTCAGAGGCGTCTTTATGAAAGATCAGTTGCCGGCACAACCAAACAACGTTGAAACAGGTATCATTAATCTCGATAATAGCACCGGACCAGGAACCCACTGGGTTGCATGCACGATTGATCCTCGTTTATTTCGATTCAGATGGATTAGCGCCGCCTAAAGAATTTATGCGTTATATAAACCACTTAAATACCCCTCGTTGATACCCAACGCTACTAACACAACAAATGAATGACCCACCAATATGCGGCAGCGAAGTATTAAATGTCCTTGACGCTATTTCAACATCAGGGAAACCACCTTATCAGATCGTAAATGAATACACGAGTAATCACTGGAAATCAAAGATTTCAAATCAAAGATTTTAGAGAGAAGTTATATAGAATAACATGATTGATATTTGGGGGAGATCTTTATCAGCGCTGAAGAAACCCGAACCTGATGGAACTGCAACCGTTGATATAAAAAAAAATAATCGTAGATGAAATAGCTGAGATGTTGAACTTAGCAAGTGTTGATCCCAATGAAATAGTTGTATTTCAAGATCGTCAGGGTAAATTGAAAACTAGTAATGTTTCCATAGATGATATTTTAGTTAAACAACGAGACGCAGTAGAGGATACTATCGCGTTGTTTTCCAATCAGGGTAAACTCAAACCAAAAGTACTTGTTTCAACGCTCACATATAAATTAGCAACACTCGATAACAATTATATATCCTCGGCGAATTCATTGAAATCACTCAATGATAAGTATGACGATCATATAAATACATTTCATAACTTACAAAAATCCATCATGGACAATATTGATAATCCCGTGTTATAATTTTTTGGTAGTCCTCCAGTGACCACACCGAAGCTCACAGAGATAAAAACTTCTATGTTAGAGCTTACAACACTTCAATCTAGATATGAAGATCACATTGAAAACTTTACATCATTTCGTAAAAACATCATTGAGAAATTTTTCGCAACCACGTTGGATAAAATTGACTTAAAACTCCCTGATATTAAAAAATCCATCGATAAGATGAAAAACTTTATCGAAGCAATCAAAGATGATTTTCCGAGGATGATAACAATCATTGAAAAAACAAAAATTCCTCATGAGAAAACCAACGACGTAGTATACACGATCCAACACGGATCATTTGCGTGGACTCATACAAACAATATACTAAGTATCACCGCGACCGTCAAAGGCATTTCTCGATTAACACTTGTGCCACCGACTCAATTTAATATATCATCGTCGAGTTCATCTGGGGTCAACAATACGATATCAACGATCATCGACAAGGATACAACTGAACAGTTCACGATAGCATCCACTGATAATAATTTGGCTAGGGTTTCAGTATCATGGTATATGGAATTCGTAGCGGATTTAAGTAAACAACTAAATTGAAATCGTAAACAATTTGAAAATAAAATGGCAACGTCAAAACAATACCGCTTTGATCAAGTCAGAGAATTTCAAACTAAACTCAAAACCCTCACTGAGGAGTACCAAACAAAAATAAAGAAATACCGACGAAGAATCACCGCAGTTGATGTTACCGTGTACTCGGTGAGTGGTGTAATCACCGGAGCCGGTATAATACTCTCCTCGGTGACAATTATTACCCCGATAGCTGTTCCACTTTGTATATCCGCGGCGACAACAATTGCGGAAATTATTTCGATAATAACAAAAAAAAATATCATCATGCAGCCAGAGTAAACTGCAAGATTACTCAATTAAATTTCATGTTGGATCAACTGTGTACTCGCAATTATCCTCGTTGATGTCGTCGTCACTCGATGATACAGTTATATCAGATAGTGAGTTCTCAGCGATGGTACGTATTTATGATTCCGCGATATCGAAATTAGAAACACAACATGAGTATAATAACAATGACAACACCGCAAGAACTACTTCAACGAATAGTAAAAAATACCGAACCGATTCAACAAATAACGGAAAATACTACACCGGTGAAGACCAGCATGATCTCAATAACCTCAACCAATCATGAATTCAGTGTGAATTTCCCTATTTCGATTCCCGTGAAAGAAAGAGCGCTAGCAAAACTACGAGTATACCATAGTTGGCCTAATATTAGGTCGGTAACATTTGGCGGTCAACAACCGAATAATTCCTTGGTGTTTGCGAATAAGAATAAACCCAATGCAACTCCAGACTAGAACGTCTTTTCGCTGCCATCTGGGTCATACCAAATCGAACAAATCAATGCTGAATTACTACGCAGAATAAAATCAATTACTGGAACAGAATCGAAAATCGCTATAACGGTTCACGATCCGACACTCTCATCTGCGATCGAGATAAACTTACCCAGTTATGTCGTAGATATCTATCAGAGTTCTATTAAAACAATACTGGGGTGGCCTGAAATACCACCTCGACAGGTTAACATACCACCTGAACCACAAAAATCTGATTATGTTACCGACAAGATAATACCCGATAATCCAGTAAAAAGCTATAACGAATACACCAAGTTGAATTTTTTTCACTGGAATGATAGACGACCGCAACCGAAGATATTACGCAACTCGACAAGATAAAATCACTGAAAATTTCACAGCGATGAATAATGCTTTTTCGCTGTTGTTAATATCTCTTAAATCCGGTACTCTCACGCGCGATGAATTTATCAGAGTCGTACAAACATGTAACAAAATCATCAATGACATGGAAACATTTCATTCGCAAATTATTCAAGAGGTATTAGGTGACAATAATCCTAAAACGAGAACAGAGTTTGCGATAGTGTATAATATACGCGTAGAAGATATTTCCACATTCAATCTACACGGATATAATATCTCAGAACTAGAAAAATCTCTCAATGATGCCATTGACGTTAGTTTCAAAAAAATACACGACACATGGAAAAAAACAGCACCACAACAACAACTATCCTGACATATAATAATGACCCAGACGGAACCGGTAGACATATCGCCCCGCTCAACGTAAATATATCCTCGGTGATTGCATTGAATTTAGTATGTGATGTTATCGAAGGAAGCTATCAAACAAATCTCGAGCGATCAAATCAAGCTGAGCAGGGATATATTCTATATTCATTTGCACCAACAGCTCCTCCAGGATTTCTAATTATTGAGGATCCAACTAATTCAGTCTATATGCGATGTCATAATAATTCGTTAACGAGAATTAAGTTTAAACTCACTGACCAATCCAATAATCTGATTGATTTACGAGCGAGGTTTTACAAATCAGTCTGTTTGTGAAATCGTAGTGATTTTTATCGTAAAAAATTGTTAACTTATAGCAGCAGAGGGGGTGAGTGCCAACTACGTTGGCGTCCAAATGGACGATTTTCGAGGAAGCCTTAGTTTGCCGAATCGACGCTTTTTTACGATTTACGAGGAAACCTTAGCTTGCCAAATCGACGCTTAAAAAGTTGGTCTGTTCACCCCCTCTGCTGCTATTGAAGAAAATTTGTCTTCAGTACGACTGAATTACTTTCGATATATTGGCCAACACCATTTACGTGACAAATATAAATGGACATCGTTTTCATTATTTCATAAATAGGGAGAAAATTGTTGGAGAAGATAATAATACACCCTTACCCAAGGTCACAATGGATTCACCAACAACAGGCATGAAAGGAATAAGATACAATGCAGAAAGAAATAACAATAAACGTGGATACTTATCCATAAAATTGTGTTAATTCCATTCTAAAATATAGTTATTACTGTAGAAGCTTTACCAAATATGTTTTATTCACAAAGGTACAAAAAAAAAACAACAGTGTAATGAAACAATACATTTTTCTGCTATAAACAAAAAGCGCACAGATTATAAAAACACTGCAAATAAATCATGTTTGTTCATCGATAGATTCAGTATAATATCCTTAATTTCCCTCAGCAGATATATTCCGTATGAAGCTGTTTCACTTTTAATTTCCAGATTCGATCATTAAAAGTATATCAAAATCTATGAGTAATTCTGATTCAAATTTTACGTTACTTACATTTAATTAACATTAGGAACGAGTTCGCAAGCACTAAAACAATGTGATGGGTCTCATTTAGGATTAACTAAGCATGCAAAAATAACGTCTTCACAAATATACAACATAATTAGTGTAAATATATTCACATAATAGTCTTGTAGTTCTTCGTGGGTTTTACAATTAAATTATTTTATCGTATCATTTACACATATGCTGTCATCATATGTTAATACCATTTTAAATATTGGCATATTTGTCAAATAAAAGCAAATTTTTCATCATTTCATATATAAAGGAATAATTAATATATTGCATTCACGAGTGGCGAAGGCACAATTGCAATTAGTTGCGTTTTTCACCCTTTTAATTTTATGCTTAAACGTATCGGCTAGCAATATGCAAAACAATATTCAAGTAGAAGATTTTTACTGCATCACGCGCTATCGTGTGAGAGATTTGTCGTGTATGTTCTCATGTAGTTCATTTGCAACAAATGGCATTCATGTTTATAGTTTTCAAAACTTTCACAGCATTTAACACCTCATCTTATTTTTTTGCACGAAGATAAAGCCGTCTCAAAAAAAAAATTGACAATTTTTCCTCCAAGTGTTTCAGTGTATACATCAGGTCTTACAATTACTTTTCTGATTTTTGTATTTTAAAAAAATGTCTTCTGTGAATTTATGAAGATTAGTGTAATTAGATTAATAGTTTAAGATGGTAACTTTCTCATCCATGGAATTCGGTAATTCCATAGGTATGTATTGTTAGAAAACCAAATAGATTTATTCATTCATAGACTTTCCTTAATGGATGAAATAATATTTTAATCTGTGATATTAATTATTTAATCCATTGGTAAGGACTGAGAATATCTCCCCCGTTTTTTGGTTTTATTTTCAATTGCATATATCTACGTTCTTGTCGCAAGAGTTCAATGAAACCTTTTTACTGTAGACGTTCATGTTGTCTTTAGAAATTCCCTAATATTCCCAATTTTTTGTGTGAATAATGTGGCTATTGGTGTTTGGAAGTTAATTTAAAAAATCTTTTTTAATGGTATTAAAGTGGTCTTTTTATTAAACTTTTGAGCACCAGCATTTTAGTTTTCATTTTCTAAATTTAAACAAATAGTGTTTTCTACTTTTGTTTCCAAGAATAATGATTATTGCTATATTTTATTTAATTTTTAATTTTAAATAATTGTCTTTTGTGCCTTTGTTTAAATTTGAACAAAGGCTCTGAGGTGTTTTAATGTATAAACAAAATTGAAATTAGTGCTTTAGTCTTTCTTTCTACGGGGTGGTGTAAAATGTAAATAATATTATTGTAGTGAATTTAGTTTATTTGGCACAGATTGGTATTTACTATGTTTAATATAACATGTTATAATGGTCCTTTATTGCTTTTGTTCTTTTTGTGACAAAATGTATAAATTGTGCTGTATTGTTTTGGACAACGTTTGTTTGATATACCGGCAGGTGGTTCATATGTTTTGGAAGATTTAAAAAGCAATACAAAATCATGGCTGGAAAGACTTAGATTTCATGGTCAATTTAAAATATTGAAAATAATGGAGCATTACATCCTAAATTAGTGTTTATTTTAATGCTTAAAACCGGATGGAAAAGGGCAAGTGGTAAAGGTATTTTTAAGAGATTGTGTAAAGGATATGATGGGTAAAGGGGCTAAATTTTCATTTTTGAGCGTTGGTCTTCATAAATGTTCATAAATTTTGAGAGATAATAACATCCGGTTATTTTTAAATAGTGAAGGGTTGGTGGCATACGCCTGTGCAAGAAACTTATAAATGGTGGAAGGTTATAAACGTAAAAGATTGTTGAAAGGGGAAGTGTCATATATTTGAAATAAGGAAATGGTGATTTTCACATTTAGATGAACATTAATTGATAATGGTGGCGAGTACTATGTGGTGTTGGATTTTTAAACAAATTTAAAATGATGGAATGGCAATTCTAGGTAGCCCACGACATATGTCTTCTGTACTACGTACACAATTAAGATTTCCTTTTATATCTCAAAATTCTTATTCTGCTTAAACAAGCTCCGTCTCAAAATAAAGAAGATTCAGACGCACCCTTGAACATAAACACATAACGCTGTATTTAGTTCGTTTACCATTCTTAAAGACGTTTTGAATATATTACCCAAGGACAATTTCCAATACATGACAGATTCGATAATGTAGCAAAACCAAAATCAATATACGACATATCACAATTGTTATGTTTGTTTCTATACTTTACTGCGTGCTTTTTCTTCCTTCTGTTAGTTCAGTGAATAAACTATTAATTAGTTCCCTTGTAGACGGTCTTCGCACCAATAATGGCTAATCATTCATAATGAGATCATCCTATAATACTACTTCAGACTGTATATCTTGAATCGCTTTTGTAGTCTTCTAAACTTTCTGACTTCCTTGTGCTGGTGACTCCGTCCTTTAGGGGGTCGAGTTTTCTCTTGCATGGTTTGGTGTTGCCTTGTGTCCATTCTGCAATCTTGGAATGGAATATTCGAATATAGGATTGCCTTAGAGATTTTGTGGCTGTTTCATAAATTCTAACAGATCTACTGACACGATCACGCTGTAATACACATTCTAAACTCTCTAATTCAATAGAGAAAGTTTTGTCGGATGTGGCGAGAATCTGTTGCCTGAAGAAATAGAATATATCAAATGAAGTTAAAGTATTGCAAAGTAATAAATGTGTGACATCTTTATCAGTTCATCTGTATGTATGTATGTATGTATGTATGTATGTATGTATGTATGTATGTATGTATGTATGTATGTATGTATGTATGTATGTATGTATGTATGTATGTATGTATGTATGTATGTATGTATGTATGTATGCAGGTATGTATGTATGTATGTATGTATGTATGTATGTATGTATGTATGTATGTATGTATGTATGTATGTATGTATGTATGTATGTATGTATGTATGTATGTATGTATGTGTAGAGGTTTCCCTTTATTTAGGTTGGATGAAGTGTTTCCAATATTATTTTAATTATTACAGAGAAGACCTACCTTGACTCGCTTTTGTCAGACATTGAAGTAGTGATAGATTGATGCAAAGCTCCAAGCCCCCAGTCAGCGGTGCTGACAGTTAAATTAATGAATACACAAAATGTGAAATTCAAATAACAATTTAATATATTTCAATAACAGATATCTCTCAATTAAAAACCCTAGCACTCGTCTTTCATTCGACTACGTGACGGCTTATTTCATCACCTGACTTAGTGTGATAGATTTTCCTCCTGTCCTGTGTTCCTATTCATCTGTATGATCTTTATCTGGTCTGGTAATCCACTTCCCTCCAGACCGTCTAACTTCTGCCTCAGTTCATCCTTTTTATTTTGTCTCCCACATACTCAGACCAACTGCAATGGTTAATTTCCTGTGTCTCCTACAGTTCCTCTGGTGTCTAAAAGCTTCCTGTACTGAAGCTCCTTGTAAATCCCAGAATAACATGTTTCCCGCCAATTTCGAATGACGCCGGAGTAGCTTACCTTCCCTTATAATTTACGCAAGCTGGGTTTAGCGACAACTGACGTTTAGTTCTCAAGATAATAGATTTAAACTCGCGTTTCTAAGAATGGCAACGCCTTTCTTAATACTGAGTGGATGTTGATTCATGTAATTATGAGACAGTGCTCCCTCCCAACAGTCTGTCAAAGGGGTGGATTTACGACCCACATTTGATCCGAAAACATAATGCAATTCACCACTTGCCTGTGAAACATGTGATGACAATTATTGCGTAAATGGTTGCCCAAAATAAGCCCAGGCACTAATTTTATGACCATATCAGATAACTGGCTTGGCACCTCATTGTTCGCCGAATGACTTAGTGTGATAGATTTTCCACCTGTCCTGTGTTCGTATTCATCTGTACCAACTTTATCTAGAATGGTACTTGTTTGCAGAATCTATCTTCATATATATATATTTACGGTGCGTAATTATTAGCCTCCGGGTCTAACAATTACATGTTGAAATCTGGTTAATCCTTACAACGTGACAGTATGCACAAATTCACATCATAGTAACTTCACTATTTGTTGTCGCGATTTCGTTAGCAATGTCTATATTGAACGAAAAGTGTTCTTGCTGTACGAACTTAAAATACTATATAATTCTCAGAGCTTAATTGATAGATCAGACGTGGAAAAAAAAAACATGTACACATTCATTAAAGGTTAGTAGCGGGATTCACAGAAAGCGTGGCGATTTGTATCAAAAGTTTTGCATTGTTTAGGAATTAGCCAAATACAATTATGCCTAAAATTCAAAGGAATATTCTACCAGCAAGTAAAAACTAAAAATTGGGGGGGGGATATTATCGGCAATATATATGTATTTGGTGGATAACAAAAGCGTAAATAACTCTGTTCACTCAAATGCTTTACCGTATACATAGGAATCGGTCTTAATTATGACAAAACGTTTATGAGATAATTTAACACTGGACATCTTACTAAAATTGGAGAAGTAATTTGAGATATTGTTACTATTTAAATTTACGTTGATTATACAATGGTTCTTCAGGGAGCATGAGGAGTCTTGTACGAATTGTGTGATGAAAGCAAGCCAGTAGTTTCAATGTCTTAATGGACCCCAATGACAATAAATATATTAAACACAGTTGTATGTGTAGAAAGCAGACCATGTCTACGTTAAATATGTCCATATGCAAGCAGATTTCAAATACCTCAATGACTTTAAGTAAACGAAAACTGAGTTTCATGTTAGACAAGACTTTTTACTGTTCATCAAATCTACGGAAGTGGAATAGTCTTGCAAAGAAATCATTGTAAGTACTGCTATCACAAGGCATATAGATCTTTTGTATTGATTACTTTAAATTACAACATTTTCAGACCGATCTACACACAAGTTTTTGCGGATGGATGCTACAATATTAAAGGGAAACGTAGTTTTATTGCAGGTGTAATATCTATGAATGTACGTCTACAACTCTAAAAAAGTCCTCATTTACAAGTACACAAGACTATTCACAAAAACATATCATCCTCTTCTCTCTCCTCATATTCATCCTCCTCTTCATGCTCTTTCATATTATTACACGCCTCATAACAGCCACAGCTATCGATGCAGCTCAACCATTGTTCTCGACATATGCACCTTGTAAATTGACATTTCGTCTTGGTACAGACACATTTCATCAAGTGAAATCCAGACTTTGATGTTTGGATGTGCATGGTCATGACTGGAAAAGCATTCCCTTTCTTATATCTTCATATTCTTGAAGTGACGGAATCACGGGGTTTGCCATGCTGTTCTAGTTCGAGATATTGTCCTGGTAGTGAGCATGTATATTTGCTTGATGGAGTGCATATTCTTTTGGTGGTAGCCTTTCCGATTATGCTTGCCTTTTTTCATAATACCTTTACCTCAACTTATCTCACTTTAATATGTAGGCTTCAGGTACATACAACTGATATATGACTACTTGATAGCGGCAAAGGTATCATCACTATGCACTGAGGGTGTGCCTGGTCTTTCGAATGTAGTCATTCTGTCATTATTGAAAGTTTGAAAACCCTTCAACAATGCAAGTTTTCTCTTTTGTGCAACACGGCTCGTACGGTCGGCACCACTGATGACATTCACTCGTAGGAGTCATGTGACATCCGAAAGCTATGCAAGATGTTGGTGGCTTTCTTACTTCGAGTGACTGATGAATGAATTCTCCAACAGCTAGCTGTTATGACATTTCGCATGTAACCTGATGTTCTGAGTTTGATTGCTAGATGTATATCGCTGTTATTTGCACAAAGTTAGCTGTTTACATGTTCATTTTTGAAACCATTCTGTCAGTTGATATCATTGTGTTTGGCTCCTGAATGACCCACCGATAATAGAAGTACTGCTCGTTTGTTAAATGTACCTTTGTAACATCTTTATGGAAACCTGCAAAATGTCCATTTTTGTTATTTGTATTAATTGCTTTTCTCAGCAAAGACTTCCACACCTAGTGTTTCTGTTTGTGTAAACTGTTTTAGTTTCTTCGACTGATGCCATGCTTCACCAAATTGTTAGCATATTGGGTGCATATACACATCTTTTTGAAGTACAGTCATGCCATCCACATTTCCTCAAACAACGTTATTTCAGTCAGACAGAGGAATTTCGCCTCTGATTACAATTTATCAGCTCCTCATGGCTTAGACACCGATGGGTTCTTCAATCGGTGACAGACATTTGTGACGTGCATTGCGCAGCACCGCTTGTATTAATGTCAAATGCATGTTCCTTTTATCGGTTTATCGATGCGCAGAGCTTGTTGGTTGTGGTGCTTCCTTGTCGTTTCTGCTTTGATCGACATCTTCTTTGAGAGAACTACTTAAATTGTATGTAGCAGTCACGTGAAAGGGATAATAGTCAATTGTCACAGATAAAACACAAGTCATTGTTGTAATGAGGTAATGAAGAGCGTGTGAAAGTGCCACTGTCTGATGAGTGACTGAAAGATGATTTTCATATGTTGCTCGTGAAAGCCATTTGCATACTACGGCTTTCGTTGGGTGTACTGCACATTCATGCATGGACTGGGTCTTGATAACACATTCTGTGCCATAAAGTCTTGATTTAAGATACTAGAGAGTGGAATCACCGAGACATATGCTTATCGTAGGATATTCCTTATCGACATAATGGGTACAATATCTGATGAAGTTCAATACTTTCTCAGTGGTACCAGGTTTTGCGCAGAAGTGCTAACTATCGGGCAGAAAATACAGAGTAAATAGTTGTTGTTATACCTCGCCAATGTACAGCTGTCACTTGAATCGGGGATGATGTCTCCATAATACTTAAAAATAACTTCCACCTTGCAACAGGATGCTTGTAAAAATATAAAGTTAGCTTTAGCCAGATAAAACATACAATCATATCTAACATCTAGTCGATGGCATTCGTGGATCTCTAGCATATACTATCCATGCTCATTTCTGTAATGTGATTTTTATGTTGGATGATGCGTGTATTCCCATCACCACAGCGTTTACCTCCAACATTCACAAAATACATCGATGTTAAATGTCACTCAACATTACACAAGATAACATACATGATTTACTCAGATATTGGCTGGCAACATAATTTGTATTATTATTTGAATTCCCCTTAAGACATCAAGAATAATGTTTTGCTTTCATCACAAAATTCCAACGTGACTGTAATTCATGGAATATGTTACTTGACTAGGCTATGTTGTCGGTGCTGCTCCCACAATCGACGCGAAGAACTGTCACCCTCACATGCAGCAAGCGAAAATATCAGTGTATTCTTATTACATTAATGTTTGTAATACATTCAGTCCAATTGCTTTCTGATTAAAGTTTTAACATCAAATTTATGTGTGTATGCTGGTGTGTTTGTTTGAGAGAGACAAATTGTACCTTTTCTGAGCTGTGAAATGAATTCTTCTGGAGTTAGAAACCTTTTATGCTCGACGGAGGCAAGAGCCATTTCTATATCTTTTTCTGTAAACGAAATCAAAAAGAATGTGTTAATATATCACAATCTTTCTCTTTCTGAGCTTGTGTGTCTAATCCATCCATCCACTGATCAATCATCGTTTTACCCATGTATCTGCTCATTTCTTTATTTTATTCATACATATACGATTGCCTGCTTTATGAAGTCGGTAAATATTTTTCCATTCTTTTTGATCTTTATAAATAATGCTCAGTGGACTAAAATATAGTATCACCCATATAAACATACACATACTCAATATGAAATTATATGACCATAGAATCATTGTATATATTAAATATGACACTTGATAACCATTGGATCTGGAATGTTCCTTAAGCATGTTCTTGGACATCAGCAAAATATGCTGCTCAAATACAAGACAAGTTTAAATATCAGACTCTAACAATAAATTCTGCCTCAATAACCATTTGGGAACTAATAAGTTTTACTCTAGCAAAAGCATTATAGGAAAAGAGATATTAAAATTTAAAGCTGACTTTTTTAAAGGTAACGTAGAGATAAAGTAAATGTGCATAAAGCAGGGGTCTCAAACTCAAACGACCCCGAGGGCCGCATGAGGGCAATTATGATGCACAATGGCCGCACCACTTTGTTATCTCTTATGACACCTTGTAACGTTAATCATTTTTCGGGCCACAGGATACTTCTTGGAGGGCAGCATGCGGCTTGTGTGTCGCATGTTTGAGACCCCTGACATAGAGAATGATATGCCGTTGAACATACTACGAGTTATTTAGCTCTGTGTGAATTTAGGCTATAAGTAGACTCACTCTTCATCTTTACATCATAAATGTCAACACTGCAAGAAATTGTAGGAAAAGAGTGCGTTTTAAGCGGTAAAAATATTTTTCAAATTCTTCTAGCTAATTTCTTATGTCACTCTAAAGTGATGTAGTATTCGTCGATGATAAATAAAAGATCATTTATAGTACAGGACTGGAAATAGGGGGACAAAGAGAACACGAACGACAAATGTAAAGTACCATTATGTTGCTATAGTGCACAAAATGCACTAGTATGATTGGAAAATTAGTGTTATGTCGTCAAAATTATGATGACAATGGGAAATTAATATTAAGTGGCAAATAAAACACTAGAAAAAATAATATGAGACTGCCATGTTGACATTTATACAGAGACAAAGAGAAATGTAAAGCTACAACTGCATATACTGACCAAAACACATAAACTGACACTGACTTTGATTGACTGCCACACACATCTATTGACTAACACATAGTATTACATACCTGCATCTACATCTACTAAACAATATCCATAGATGATAACCAACACACAGTGTTACTCACCAGCACCAATGCCTACTGATCAACACAAACAGACTGACCAACAAATATAATAATGAAAGTAATGAAAAAAGATAGTAAGTTGTAAGAATATTCACGCACAGTCACACAATACTTAACTATTAATACCATGAAAAGAGTAGGATATTAAATTTTATTTGTGAAAGAAAACTCTATGGACAAAAGTAGCGCAGACATCAAACACGCACATGCATAACAATAAAGATTAGCGATATAGGATTAATATCCCTGAGAAATTAGGATGTCCGTGAAAATGGCAGATGGGGTTAATGAAATTGTTAACAATAACCAAACTTCTACACTTTTCTTCGTCACACGCTTATCTGGACCATCGGTGCGTATAATAACACTCTTTTGAGACAACCTTGTCTCTCATCATAAATTGTATTGACAGAAATGTGTACTTGTGTCGTTTCCCGGGCACTTGCACTAATAGACTGTTGGAATCAAGCAACATATTTGAGTTGGCGGTTGTGCTTTCAACACTTATCATCGACGAGTTCACTTCTGTTGAGAACTGATAACACAAAGAACAAAAGCGTTTCTTCTCTCTCTCTCTCTCTCTCTCTCTCTCTCTCTCTCTCTCTCTCTCTCTCTCTGCATCAATGAAGGACATTTCCGATCTATACAATCAGGCCAAATCCGTGTTGAACTTCAGTTTTCAGTCGCCATCGGGTATGCTTAATTTGACGATACCCTTGAAATCAACAATCTGAGTGAAGTGGTCCTGTACTACTGAGAACAAACACAGAAGCGAAGCTATGCTCATCGATGAAGAGGGTGTTTTCCATTTATTACAGGAACAAAAGCAGCTACACACAAGAATCCAAGCAGAGAGAAGAGGAAACATATTTAAAACAAGAATAATCCTATGTCTGACAGTTTGCTTGGCACTGACCTAAGAACATATTTATGGTTCCCAAGCAATAATCCGTGTACAAAACAAAATAACCAATGTTTGATGATAACTCAATAAGATTGTTGGAATGGTACATGGATGAAACATGGATGTTCATATCAGAAGAGACCATCTTCAAAGAGGAATGTACAGAATTCAGAGACCGTGCGACATTTACTCCCTTAGAGACGAAACGCATCGAAATTCTGGCAACATAGTTCTGAGAATTCCCGTTCATCGACTTACATGGGAGACGAATTTTAGCTACACACTCCCATAAAAGTAAGAAATAAAACATGGTCCTACGCCCTGACCATCCGGGTTGACCTCTCCAGGTAGCAAGATTGATTTAGAAAATGTATAACTTCCCAACGCCCAGCTGAACATATAAGGTGGTCATAAGCCCAGACCATCATTATCAGCTGTACAAGGTGACAGTCTTGGTAAGAAGCGAGCGCTCCACAACTTTTAGATACGCGCCACAGCTAATAAAACATGAGGTTATCCTAAGTCCAGACCATCAGGGCCCATTGCACACTGCAGTAATCGATTCACTTCAATAGTCGCAAAGACAAATAAATAATAATGAAACTCACAATACCAGTCCAGTTCTATATTCGACTATTAATAATCATTGTAACAACTTTAAATTAAAAACTATAAACACACACAAACATTGATGACACACCATTTCAGACCAGGCACAGTTGGAGTGCTCAAAGTCCTAAGAGGGTTCTCTAGAGGTAAGCATTTTCCCCGCTTTGAGTTTGATGGATTAGATTCAAGTTCAACATCAAATACAGTCACTGTAATGCCTTTAGATTGAAAACCAATGCAAATACACACACAAATATATATTTCTAAACCTTCTCTTTGACATGAATCCGAAATCAGATTAAACATAAACATGAAATCGAACTAAAGAAATAATATTTTTGTAAAAACCCAGACACAACACAAAACCTAGTCGCGCTAATTTATAACCTCTGTCCTATGACAATCGATATGCATGAAAAGGGCAAGTAAAATTACAAATAGACAATTAAATTGCATACAGATCTATTTAGAGACCTACAAACACAACAATTTAATTACTGTAACCATACAGTTAGAAGATATAGCTATATTGTATAATCTGCACATACCTTCACTTCACGTAAACGAACGCCTTAATAATAATATTATTATTATTATTATTGTTATTATTAATAATAATAATAATAATAATATTATTATTATTATTATTATTAATGAGGAATTTGTGTAGTGCCTAATCTTTAGAAGCTCTAAGCGTTTTACAACATATATATCGATATTACCTCAACCCCATAACCCCAACCCCCATGATATTAGAAAATTTCAAAAAATATTTTAAAAAATGCTGAAAATATTTATGATACGAAAAATTGTTAGATCTTTTTTTTTCATGTTTGTTGTTGCAGTCCAAAAATGTGAGTTTTAAGAGCACTCATGAAAAGGATCACTGTCTTTGTGTCTAATTTCAATGGGCAATTCCTTCTACGTTGCTTGGCCTTGGCAAGCAAAACAACGTTGTCCATATGACACATTCTAATACTTACTGGTTGGAATTTAATAAATCTGCTCAAGCCAATTTCATTCATCTTCTCTCTCTTTTTCTTCCTTTATTTGCTTATGGTGAATAAATTAATATCTATTGCTAAAAAATACCTGACACACCTGATGCAGAAACTAAATTATTGATTAAAGATGCTAGGATATCTAATTCTAGAAGAGTAGACAAGGAGTTGGAAACTTGTACCAATATAACCACTTTCTCACCAATATAAAACTAGAAGTTGTAAGTTTTTCCTAAGCCCAGACCATCATATACATCTGCAAAGGCGGCAACAACTAGACCATTAGTAGCAGGCATTTACCTGCCCCACATAAAATCAAACATATAAGTTAGTCTTAAGCCCGGACGATCAGGATCCAACTTCTACAACGCATTACCTAATTATCCATGGCTCTTTAGTGGAACAGTAATGGTAATCAGTGCATGCATCTCACTAAATAGGAAGATAAAGTACCAGAAGCAAATTAAAATAATAGAAGTTACACATTTTGCAATAACTGGTTATACTCTAACATTGCATGGTATGTGTTGCTGATTAGTATCGTACTCATCCCATCCCCTCCTTACTAACCACACTCTAACTAATAAAGTATTACAACAGCCATACACACAGAGTTGTTCCAACATTGTCAATATTCTTGATGTAGGAGTGGAAGACGCTGATAAATTTCCTTTTGGCATAGCTGAAATCATGAAATAAAATGTATCTTTGGATAATTTAGAGTATTTCCAAACGTTTAAGTATCTTTCCAGGAAATATTTTCATCCAGTATTAATTGCAACTTACATTTGTATCAGAATAATAATTAAATAGTACTCGGTACGCACATTTGTAAACTAGTCCTTCATTGTAGAATGCCCGGTCACGACTTCATTCGAAACTCAATCATATCTCGTCGTGGATTTGTCCACGAAATTAAATGAACCAAAATACAAACGGAAACACTATGTAAGACCTTAGTTTACTTCAAGCATTACGTCATAGTAACTGGCACATGCACAACTTATTAATACAAACCTAAAATTTGCATTACGGACTTTACAAAAAAAAAGATAGTGTTAGAATTTACGTATCCTATGGCAGAGTAATTATTACAAAACCTGAATGAAAAACCAAATGCTGAACTATATTTGAGTTTTTTTTCGGACGTAATATGATTTAGGGTAGATGGAGAGTCTATCAGCAATGGCTTGTGGGAATGATCATAACTGATCACACATGTTTTAGAGATTTAATTGACTGATATGTACAGACGTTGCTGACTTTGTTATGACCCCTATTCTATAAAATGTTATTTCATCACGTTGCCGATTTCCATGTTATCATTTCAAACGTATAATGAAAAGAAGTTGCAATGACGGACAAATGTGACTATTCAAATTTTGACATCATAAGTATCATAATTACCGTCTGAGTCATCAGAGTTTAAATTTCGGTGATATAAAAGGTTTTAAGTTGTTCTGTGTAAACTAATTCAACGTTTGTGACAGTGGTGTATATGTGTGTGTGTAACCTATTCTTGTAATTATGCCACCCAAGAAGAATGTTTAATCCTTCCGTTGTGCATTACGAGTTGTTTACATAGTATTACCTAGTGGATGTTGATAATTCGGATGAATGATGACAGTAACGTTTATTATTGCTATATCATGATCAAAAGTCTAATTACCAAAATAGGAATACGTGCGTAACAAACATGAAAAGTATTTTGAGTGTATGCATGGATGATATAAGATATTGGATGCATGCCTTTGTTTCTTCTTGCGTTTCATATTATGAGAAACGTATACCATCAAAACTTTACAAGCAATATTCAATTAGTCTTAAGAAACGCACGTGCAAAATTTAAATCATTTGTCCTCATAGCAACATTGATTAATTAGATCTAGTTTAATATGAACACATTGAAATCTGATATAACACATTCTGATATTATGTTACAAATTAAACGGCAATTCCTTAATTTCAATCATTTTGCCAAGAAGAGAAAAAGTTAGGGAAGATATAACAATTTTGACAATATCTTTGCATAAAGGTTATGAAACTCTAAATAATAAACGTCAAAAAATGTTTGAAGGAATATCATATTTTTGTCAAGATATTGCACTTTGGATATTTAAGCACAAAGGGATATTCATGTCCAAGATAATTAAAAATAACACGTGTATTATTTAAATCGGCTGTTCTTAACGCTACCTAAATAAACCAAGATAGGGCACTTGAAACTTTAAACGTAGAATTACTACTTCACTAGCACTATACTAAGTATTCAAGCTATGTAATATTGACGGTAGACGTAATTTGTTATCATGTTATAAAATCATAGTTTTGCATTTAAATCAAATATCCATTCAAATATTGATGCAAACTATATCCACATATATTTGAATATAATATAAAACATAGATTCGTCAACTAAGTTTCCCAACAATCACAGTGATCAATCCAAGTTAACTATAAATTCTAGCACTGTTTTGGGAGTTAATTGAACATGTTACACTGATTTAATGAGTATTTAGTGCATTACTGTGATTTGTCTGCAAAAGAAAAGTGTGATTCCTCGTAATACTTACCATACATACGTGCAAAGATGGAATCTGAAACACAGAACAACCAAAATTATATTTCAACATACCAATTGAGATGAACTTTGACTATAGATATCTAATTAGTCTAATCATTATACCTTAAATTACTTGTAAACATATTAAGAATTTAGTTACCCACTCCTGCTTAATTTAAATGTCTCCCATAACTGACGAAATTTGCACATTTTAACTTTACTTTCCCAACAGTCACAATGAAAACTCTAAGTCACCTATAAATTCTAGCCTTTTTTTGGATTATTATTAGACCTGTTACAAAGATTTGTTGATTAATTTTTGTAACTATGAAATGATATCTACAAAAACAAATGGTGACACTACCAAATACCAACCATATTTTAAAGCACGGATGAAATCTGAATCTAAGACACTGATCAACTGAAACTCTGCTTCAACATAGCGAATGAGAGGAACGTTAAGTACTGAGATATAATTTAAATATTCGCTATAACCTATATTAATTTTAGCAACTTTTGAACTTATCGTTTCAATATACATGAGATATGAGATTTTTAAAATTTAGAAATGGGCAATTAGTATAAATCTATTAGTATCAATGTGTATTTCAACCTGAAACATTAAATAGCTATGGAGATGAAAACTGAACAAAGTGAAAGCTTTAATATAATTAATTTACCTCATATTACATAACATACGATGCGGTACAATATGGAACGATGTATACGGAAACAAATTGTAAAACCTCCTAATGCTTACCATCGTGAAATAAATCTCCGAGACAATCTGACACCGAGAACACCGAAATTACCTTAACTTCAACACAGCGATTTAACTAAACGTTGAATGTTGAGAAAGAAATGAAATAATTCATATTTTCTATGTTACTTTTAACGACTTTGCATGTCCCATTTTAAAACGAAACAGATTATTTGGAAATTTTCTAAATTAACAGTGAGCAAGGATATGGACAAACACATCACTGCATCAAAGGTTATTTAAATCTGAAACACAGCATTACTGAAATTACCTATATAGTGATCGAGATGAAATTAACTGTAAAGAATGAATTAATCTTATTTATATGCCAGGTAATTTTAGCAACTTTGCAAATTTGCCTCACCAATCTCTGATTAAGTCCAACGTCTACCATAACAAACGAAAATATAGTAAAATTAAACTTTATTTTCCTAACCATCACAGTAATCACTCAAGGGTGAATCTAAAGTGTAGCCTTGTTTTAAATGTCTGTAATTATCCCGGTTGCCAGGATTTATCGACTGTCAATATGTAATGACATATACCAACCAAACAGTATTGTCACACATCCTAATTCTTACTATTATTACGGAAGATAACTGAATCATAGAAGAGTTAAAATTACCCCTTGATCAACAAAGCGACAGAGGTGAAGGTTGACTATCGGAATATGTTACAATTCATTTACACTATCGATATATAATTAATACTGTTCAAATACATTATCGATATATAATAATACAATTCATATACACTATCGAGATATAATTAATACAGTTCATTTACACTATCGAGATATAATTAATACAGTTCATATACACTATCGATATATAATTAATACAGTTCGTATACATTATCGCGATATAATTAATACAGCTCATATACACTATCGAGATATAATTAATACAGTTTATATACACTATCGATATATAATTAATATAATTTATATACCCTTTATTAATTGTATCGACTTTGCAGTTCCCATTTCTATATACAGAAGTCTAAAGAATTTTCGTTTCGAAATAAGAAAACATACGTAAAAATATATTAACAAATCAATTTCATAAATAAATGAAAAATGTTTATGTATTACATACATACGTATATCCGTACGTTCGTAATTAGGTACATATGTCGTATGAATGTTCTTATATTCACAAAGAAAAAACTAGCAATGTATTACTTGTTTACAGAATCAAAACAAATCAATTATTTTGGTCAGATACACAAAAAAACACTTTAGTTTGGACAAGGCCGGCTACAAAATAAAACGTTACAACCATTAGAGATTCGCTTGACAGCACAATTTCAACTGATTCGTCACCATACAGTTATGACAGTTATGGAGCATTTGAACCTGTTTCTATTGATTTAGTACGGACAATCGTGATGAAAAGTGCACCAAAGTTTTGTGAACTTGATCCAATTCCGACATCACTGCTGCTTGAGTGCTTAGACCCAATATTGCCTTCACTAACTGATGTTATTAATATCTCTCTCTCATCAGGCGAATTCCCATAATTTTTCAAAACTGCCATTGTAAAGCCAAAGCTAAAGAAACAAACACTGCATCATAACGATTCAAAAAACTACCGCCCAGTTCATAATCTCCCATTCATATAAATAATCTTAGAAAAGGTTGTTTTAACTCAACTTGTATCTCATTTGAATTCAAACAGTCTTTTTAGCAATGTACAGTCTGCATATCGCCCTTGTCACAGTAAGGAAACTACTCTTTTGAAAGTATTTACTGATATTCCCTCTGCTTTGGATAGTGGAAAGATTACAGTCCTCACTCTCCTTGATTTAACTGCAGCATTTGACACAATAGACCATGATATATTACTTCACAGTCTCCAGCATGTACCTGTATTTGGCATTCAGAATATAGCCTTACAGTGGTTCAGGTCTTAATTAGTGAACAGGACACAAATTATATCTGCAAATGGAATACACTCCAGCCAAGTTGGCGTATGTTGTGGCGTTCCACAGGGATCTGCTCTTGGACATGTTCTCTTCAATCTGTATACTATGCCGCTCTCAAGTGTCATAGATCATCACCCAGTGTCGCACCAATTGTATGCTGATGATACCCAAATATAAAAGTCTAGCCACCCAACTGAAGTTGATGCTACCATCCATGGAGTAGAGAAATGCATATCGGATGCGAAATCATCGATGACATGTAACAAGCTGCAGATGAATGATGATAAAACTGAGGCTATTCTGATGACAACATAAAGACTTTCTCATTCACATCCTTTACCTCAGACAATAAATATCAGCAACACCAACATTAAATTCTCACAGTCAGTATGGAACCTAGGCGTTACTCCAGACAGTACTCTCACATTGCACCAACATGTCATGAACATATGCAAGGCTGCAAATCTTAAATTGAGACGCATCAGTTCCAGTCGTAAATATCTTTCAGTTGATGCCACTAAAACACGTGTGTGTTCATTAGTACTTTCAAGACTGAACTATTGTAACTCAATTCTGTCTGGAACGTCACAATATTTACTCCAGAAACTTCAAAAAGTTCAAAACACAGCTGCACGGATCATCTTTAGAGTACCTCGATCAAAGCGCACCTCACTACTGCTCTGTACCCTACATTAGCTATTAATTCGATACAGAATCAAACACAAAATTTGTTCTCTCTGCTATGTTTCAATGACAGACTCCAGAACAACATACCTATGCCTCCTCACCCATGTGTATACACAAGCTAGATCCTTACGATCTTCTTCTGATAATCATATACTCATTGTTCCCAAGGTGAAAACAAAGTCATATGGATAACGTTCGTTCGCACACCAGGGCCCGTTCCTTTAAAGAGTGCTCTTAAGACTCAACTGTCTCGTCTGCAGGGACAAACTTAGCAACCTAATCATGTTTTGTATCTTATATGTTTTCAGCATGTTTTTCTGTTTTCCAATTTCATTGTTTTTGTCAATTGTTGTTCTGTAGTGTAGTCATATCATTTCTGCTGGTGTAAAGCGCATAGAGCTTCGAAAGATTAAGCGCTATAAAAAGTCTGCATCATTAATATTATTATTATTATTATTATTATTATTATTATTATTATTATTATTATTATTCAAAGGTTAATAGAGAGGAACACAATGATATAGTATGCTGTGGGGCTCCAATGTTTAGCATAGTATCAACTTTACTTATCAGGAATTTGGCCTATAATAACAGTAGTATATTCCTTTAATGCAATTAGTTTCTATGGCTATATTTCACTAACTAGAATAGCCCGCATGTAAAAAAAAAAGAACTTGATGACGCACATATCATCTGACTATACTTGTATACATATATCTATCTAAAGATTTACGAATATTTATGTGCATATGTTCATGCATGCATGGATGAACATGTGTTTATAAATATGAATTTCTGGTTATTAGACATATTCAGCATGTAATTCATAAAAATACACAAAATGATCACGCACTGAATGGATATATATCAGAAACGTCATGCTGGATAGCACTCAATATCTTAAATTCCATGAAATAAAATTAGAAGATTAAAATTGGAAAATAAAATAAACAACGAAATAGTTATATCAAAGTCGTGTAGAATGCTTTAATCTTATGAATCTGTTAAAATAACGTTTCCTTTCAGATTTCCTTAGAAATAATTCTGCACATAAATCAAACTTTCTACTCTTTTATTCTGCCTTACATGATTGTTTAGTACAAATACAATTATATCTAGATATAATACTTACCATCTGCTTTGTGTATGATGTCATGAAAAAGAAGAATTATCAAAAATCAGTAATACGATATGACTCATCGAAAGGGTAATAGAGGAGAACACAAGGATATAATATGATGTAGGGTTCGAATGGAGGGCTTAGTATCAACTTTGCTTGTAAAATAAAGAACTTGATGACGCTCATATGATGTGACTATATTTGCATACATATATTTATCTAAAGATTTATGAATATTTCTGTGCATACTTTCATGCATGGATGGATGAATATGGGTATATAAACATGAAGTTCTGGTTATTAGTCATATTCAGCATGTAATCGATAAAAATACACGATATGATAAGGCACTGAATGGATATATATCAGCAAAGTCATAATATACTGCTGGATAGCACTCAATCTTTTAAATTTCCTCAAATAAAATTAGAAGAATAAAATAGGAAAATAAAATAAAAAAGAAAATAGTTCTATCAAAATCGTGTAGAGTTCTTTAAACTGATGAGTATATGCGTTAATGTCTCCTTTCAGATTTCCTTAGAAATAATTCAGATTTCCTTAGAAATAATTCTGCACATAAATCAAACTTTCTACTCTTTTATTCTGTCTTACATGATTGTTTAGTAGAAGAAATATCAATTATATCACGATATCATACTTACCAACTGTTTTGTGAAGGGTGTCATGAAAAAGAAGAAATATCAAAAATCAGTAATTCGATATGACTCATTGAAAGGGTAATAGAGGAGATCACAAGGATATAATATGATGTAGGGTTCGAATGGAGGGCTTAGTATCAACTTTACTTGTCAGATTTAACATCCATTGCAACAGAAGTATATACATTTAAAGCATTTAGCCAGTTATGGATGGCAGTATTTCACTAAAAAGAATAGAGTGATTGAAAAATAAAAAAAATTGATGACACACATATCATGTGCCAATACTTCTATACATTTATTTATCTAAAGATTAATGAATCTTTATTTGCATGCTTATATGTCTGCATGGACGAAAAAATGAATTGGGGTATGAATTTCTAGTTATTAGTCATCTTCAGTCTGTGTGTGATGAAAATATACAGTTCATTTCGGCACTGAATTGATTTACATGAAAAGGTCATAAAATACTGTTGAACAAACTTCAATCAATGACATTGTTTCAAACACAAATAGAAGACTAAAACAAGCAACTGAACATTGGATATATATGTTGGTCCAGACTCGGAGTAATGACAAAATAAATAATTCAATCCTGAAGAGATTCCAATGGATTTGGAGGATAATGCTATTAGGACATATTCACAAAATGACAGAAATAAAAAAAAGACACTGATGTTAAATTATTGCATAAGAACAACAATATATGAAACATATATTTCCAACGAAATGAAAATAACATCAACGGAAAAGTAATATCAAAGATATGTATAATGCTTTAATCATCTCTGTTCCATGAATTTGAAGAAGTTATTGAAGAGTAAGGTTCTAACTGTTTTGTATTTGAAATGTTTCCTATTATTTTTACTCTCTGTTTCCTAAGTGATTTATCTGCACATAAAATAAGATTTTGTACTAATTTCTTCTGTCTATTAAATGACTCTTTAGAGAACATAATACAATCATATAAATAGTCCATTCTTTCCATCTGCTTTGTGAAAGATGTCATGGAAAGAAAAGAAATATCAAAAGTCAATATGAAACAGAGCATTGAAAGGCTTATTGTTTTTGTTGAAAGGTTGAACGCCATTTTTCAGCATTCAATACGCTTTACATGGCAGCCAGTATTAATGGTGGAGAATGAAGCCAGAAAAATCCCTGGAAAGAAACACTGACAAACAAGAACCTACTGGCAACATTTCTTACACACCCAAATTGGCAGACTCTCAGACTTGAACCCATGCAGAGAGAGGTATGATGGCAGTGATCCATAACAGAGCGCTTTTGACAACTCAGTCACTCTGGGCTCCCCGTTCAAAGGGGAATACAGAAGATCATAATCATATAGTATCCTGTGGACATCCAATATTTAGTATAGTATCAACTTTACTTATCAGGTATATGGTCTATAATAACAGAAGTATATTCCTTTAATGCAAGTAGTTTCTATGGCTATATTTCACTAACTAGAATAGTCTGCATGTAAAATAAAGAACTTGATGACGCACATATGATGTGACTATACTTGCATACATATATTTATCTAAAGATTTAGGAATATTTATGTGCATACGTTCATGCATGCATGGATGAATATGTGTATATAAATATTAATTTCTGGTTATTAGTCATATTCAGCATGTAATTGATAAAAATACACGATATGATAAGGCACTGAATGGATATATATCAGCAAAGTCATAATATACTGCTGGATAGCACTCAATCATTTAAATTCCCTCAAATAAAATTAGAAAAATCAAATAGGAAAATAAAATAAACAACAAAATAGTTCTATCAAAGTCGAGTAGAATTCTTTAATCTGATGAATCTGTTCTATTAATTTTCTTTTCAGATTTTCGTAGAAATAATTCTGCACATAAATCAAACTTTCTACTCTTTTATTCTGTCTTACATGATTGTTTAGTAGAAGAAATACAATTATATCACGATATAATACTTACCAACTGTTTTGTGAAGGGTGCCATGAAAATGAAGAAATATCAAAAATCAGTAATTCGAAATGACTCATTGAAAGGGTAATAGAGGAGAACACAAGGATATAATATGATGTAGGGTTCGAATGGATGTAGTAGTATCAAATTTACTTGTCAGATGTAAGATTCATAAGAACAGAAGTATATACATTTAAAGCATTTTGCCAGTTATGGATGGCAGTATTTCACTAAAAAGAATAGTCTGCATGAACAATTAAGAACTTGATGACACACATATCATGTGCATTTACTTCTTTACATGAATTTATCTAAAGATTAATGCATTTTTATGTGCATATGTATATGTCTTCATGGATGAAAAAATGAATTGGGGTATGAATTTCTAGTTATTAGTCATCTTCAGTCTGTGTGTGATGAAAATATACAGTTCATTTTTCGGCACTGAATTGATTTACATGAAAAGGTCATAAAATAATGTTGGATAAACTTCAATCAATGACATTGTTTCAAACACAATTAGAAGACTAAAACAAGCAACTGAACATTGGATATATATGTTGGTCCAGACTCGGAGTAATGACAAAATAAATAATTCAATACTGATGAGATTCCAATGGATTTGGAGGATAATGTGATCAGTAGATATTCACAAAATGACAGAAATTAAAGAAACGACACTGATGTTAAATTATTGCATAAGAACAACAATGTATAAAACAGATATTTCCACATAAATGAAAATAAAATCAACGGAAAAGTAATATCAAAGATATGTATAATGCTTTAATCATCTCTGTTCCATGAATTTGAAGAATGTTTTGAAGAGTAAGGTTCCAACTGTTTTGTATTTTAAATGTTTCCTATTATTTTTCCTCTCTGTTTCCTAAGTGATTTATTTACACATAAAATAAGATTTTGTACTAATTTATTGTGTCAATTAAATGACTCTTTAGAGAACATAATACAATCATATAAAGAGTCCATTCTTTCCATCTGTTTTGTGAAAGATGTCATGGAAAGAAAAGAAATATCAAAAGTCAATATGAAACAGGGCATTGAAAGGCTTATTGTTTTTGCTGAAAGGTTGAACGCCATTTTTCAGCATTCAATACGCTTTACATGGCAGCCGGTATTAATGGTGGAGGATGAAGACAGAAAAATCCCTGGAAAGAAACACTGACCAACAAGAACCTACTGGCAACATTTCTTACACACCTAAATTGGCAGACTCTGACCTGAACCCTTGCAGAGAGAAGTATGATGGCAGTAATCCATAACAGAGCGCTTTTGACAATTCAGTCACTCAGGGCTCCCCATTCAAAGGGTAATACAGAGGAACAAAATGATATTGTATGCTCTGGGTCTCCAATGGTTAGCATAGTATCAACTTTACTTATCAGATATATGGTCTATAATAACAGAAGTATATTACTTTAATGCAATCAGTTTCTATGGCTATATTTCACTAACAAGAATAGTCTGCATGTAAAATAAAGAACTTGGTGACGCACATATGATGTGACTATACTTGTATACATATATTTATCTAAATATTTACGAATATTTCTGTGCATACGTTCATGCATGGATGGATTAACATGTGTATATTAATATGAATTTCTGGTTATTAGTCATATTCAGCATGCAACTGATAAAAATACACTATATGATCAGACACTGAATGGATATATATCAGCAAAGTCATAATATACTGCTGGATAGCAGTCAATCTTTTAAACTAACTCAAACAAAATTAGATGAATAAAATACGAAAAAAAAATAAACAATGAAATAGTTAAAACAAAGTCATGTAGAATGCTTTAATCTTATGAATCTCTTCCATTAATGTTTCCTTTCCGATTTCCTTAGGAATAATTCTGCACATAAAACCAAACTTTCTACTCTTTTGTTCTGTCTTAGATAATTGTTTAGTAGAAGTAATACAATTATATCAAGAGATAATACTTACACCCTGTTTTGTGAAGGGTGTCATGAAAAAGAAGAAATATCAAAAATCAGTAATACGATATGACTCATTGAAAGGGTAATAAAGGAGTACAAAAGGATATAATATGATGTAGGGTTCGAATGGAGGGCTTCGTATCAACTTTACATGTGGGCTGTAACTTCCATAAGAACAAAAGTATATACATTTAAAGCATTTTGCCAGTTATGGATGGCAGTATTTCACTAAAAAGTATAGTCTGCTTGAAAACTAAAGAACTTGATGACACACATATGATGTGCCAATACTTGGTTACATGTATTTATCTAAAGATTAATGAATTTTTATGTGCATATGTATATGTCTTCGTGGATGAAAAAATGAATTGGGGTATGAATTTCTGGTTATTAGTCATCTTCAGTCTGTGAGTGATGAAAATATACAGTTCATTTAGACACTTGTGTGATTTACATGAAAAGGTCATGAAACACTGCAGGATAAACTTTAGTCAATGACATTATTTGAAACATAATTAAAAACATAAAGCAAGCAACTGAACATTGGATATATATGTTGGTCCCGACTCAGAGTAATGACAAAATAAATAATTCAATACTGATGAGATTCCAATGGATTTGGAGGATAAGTTATCACAACATATTCACAAAATTATAATGCTTAAAGAAAAGACACTGATGTTAAATTATTGCATAAGAACAACAATGTAAGAACCAGATATTGCCACAGAAATGAAAAGAATATAAACAGAAAATAATATCAAAGATATGTATAATGCATTAATCATCTCTTTTCCATGAATTTAGAAAAGTTATTGAAGAGTAAGGTTATGACTGTTTTCTATTGAAAATGTTTCCTTTTATTTATTCTATCTGTTTCGTAAGGGCTTTTCTTTGGACATAAAATAAGATTTTGTACTAATTTCATCCGTCTATTAAATGACTCTTTACAGAACATAATATAATCATATCAAGAGTCCATTCTTTCCATCTGTTTTGTGACAGATGTCATGAAAAGAAAAGAAATATCAAAAGTCAATATGAAACAGGGCATTGAAAGGCTTATTGTTGTTGTTGAAGGGTTCAACGCCATTTTTCAGCAGTCAATACGCTTTACATGGCAGCCAGTATTAATGGTGGAGGATGAGGCCAGAAAAATCCCTGGAAAGAAACACTGACCAACAAGAACCAACTGGCAACATTTCTTACACACCCAAATTGGCAGACTCTCAGACTTGAACCCATGCAGAGAGAGGTATGATGGCAGTGATCCATAACAGAGCGCTTTTGACAACTCAGTCACTCTGGGCTCCCCATTCAAAGGGGAATACAGAGGATCATAATCATATAGTATCCTGTGGACATCCAATATTTAGCATAGTATCAAATTTACTTATCAGGTATATGGTCTATAATAACAGAAGTATATTCCTTTAATGCAAGTAGTTTCTATGGCTATAATTCACTAACTAGAATAGTCTGCATGAAAAATAAAGAACTTGATGAAGCACATATGATGTGACTATACTTGTATACATATATTTATCTAAAGATTTATGAATATTTATGTGCATACGTTCATGCATGCATGGATGAATATGTGTATATAAATATTAATTTCTGGTTATTAGTCATATTCAGCATGTAATTGATAAAAATACACGATATGATAAGGCACTGAATGGATATATATCAGCAAAGTCATAATATACTGCTGGATAGCACTCAATCATTTAAATTCCCTCAAATAAAATTAGAAGAATAAACTAGGAAAATAAAAAAACAACAAAATAGTTCTATCAAAGTCGAGTAGAATTCTTTAATCTGATGAATCTGTTCTATTAATTTTCCTTTCAGATTTTCGTAGAAATAATTCTGCACATAAATCAAACTTTCTACTCTTTTATTCTGTCTTACATGATTGTTTAGTAGAAGAAATATCAATTATATCACGATATCATACTTACCAACTGTTTTGTGAAGGGTGTCATGAAAAAGAAGAAATATCAAAAATCAGTAATTCGATATGACTCATTGAAAGGGTAATAGACGAGAACACAAGGATATAATATGATGTAGGGTTCGAATGGAGGGCTTAGTATCAACTTTACTTGTCAGATTTAACATCCATTGCAACAGAAGTATATACATTTAAAGCATTTAGCCAGTTATGGATGGCAGTATTTCACTAAAAAGAACAGTCTGCTTGAAAACTTAAAAAATTGATGACACACATATCATGTACCAATACTTCTATACATATATTTATCTAAAGATTAATGAATCTTTATTTGCATGCTTATATGTCTGCATGGACGAAAAAATGAATTGGGGTATGAATTTCTAGTTATTAGTCATCTTCAGTCTGTGTGTGATGAAAATATACAGTTCATTTCGGCACTGAATTGATTTACATGAAAAGGTCATAAAATACTGTTGGATAAATTTCAATCAATGACATTGTTTCAAACACAATTAGAAGACTAAAACAAGCAACTGAACATTGGATATATATGTTGGTCCAGACTCGGAGTAATGACAAAATAAATAATTCAATACGGATGAGATTCCAATGGATTTGGAGGATAATGTTATCATGACATATTCACAAAATGACAGAAATTTAAAAAAAGACACTGATGTTAAATTATTGCATAAGAACAACAATGTATGAAACAGATATTTCCACAGAAATGAAAATAAAATCAACGGAAAAGTAATATCAAAGATATGTATAATGCTTTAATCATCTCTGTTCCATGAATTTAAAGAAATTATTGAAGAGTAAGGTTCTAACTGTTTTGTATTTGAAATGTTTCCTACTATTTTCCTCTCAATTTCCAAAGTGATTTATTTGAACATAAAATAAGATTTTGTGCTAATTTCTTCTGTCTATTAAATGACTCTTTAGAGAACATAATACAATCATATAAATAGTCCATTCTTTCCATCTGCTTTGTGAAAGATGTCATGGAAAGAAAAGAAATATCAAAAGTCAATATGAAACAGGGCATTGAAAGGCTTATTGTTTTTGTTGAAAGGTTGAACGCCATTTTTCAGCATTCAATACGCTTTACATGGCAGCCAATATTAATGGTGGAGGATGAAGCCAGAAAAATCCCTGGAAAGAAACACTGACCAACAAGAACCTACTGGCAACATTTCTTACACACCCAAATTGGCAGACTCTCAGACTTGAACCCATGCAGAGAGAGGTATGAGGGCAGTGATCAATAACAGAGCGCTTTTGACAACTCAGTCACTCTGGGCTCCCCATTCAACGGGTAATACAGAGGAACAAAATGATATAGTATGCTCTGGGTCTCCAATGTTTAGCATAGTATCGACTTTACTTATCAGATATATGGTCTATAATAACAGAAGTATATTACTTTAATGCAATCAGTTTATATGGCTATATTTCACTAACACGAATAGTCTGCATGTAAAATAAAGAACTTGATGACGCACATATGATTTGACTATACTTGTATACATATATTTATCTAAATATTTACGAATATTTCTGTGCATACGTTCATGCATGCATGGATTAACACGTGTATATTAATATGAATTTCTAGTTATTAGTCATATTCAGCATGCAACTGATAAAAATACACTATATGATCAGACACTGAATGGATATATATCAGCAAAGTCATAATATACTGCTGGATAGCAGTCAATCTTTTAAACTAACTCAAACAAAATTAGATGAATAAAATACGAAAAAAAAATAAACAATGAAATAGTTAAAACAAAGTCATGTAGAATGCTTTAATCTTATGAATCTCTTCCATTAATGTTTCCTTTCCGATTTCCTTAGGAATAATTCTGCACATAAAACCAAACTTTCTACTCTTTTGTTCTGTCTTAGATAATTGTTTAGTAGAAGTAATACAATTATATCAAGAGATAATACTTACACCCTGTTTTGTGAAGGGTGTCATGAAAAAGAAGAAATATCAAAAATCAGTAATACGATATGACTCATTGAAAGGGTAATAAAGGAGAACAAAAGGATATAATATGATGTAGGGTTCGAATGGAGGGCTTCGTATCAACTTTACATGTGGGCTGTAACTTCCATAAGAACAAAAGTATATACATTTAAAGCATTTTGCCAGTTATGGATGGCAGTATTTCACTAAAAAGTATAGTCTGCTTGAAAACTAAAGAACTTGATGACACACATATGATGTGCCAATACTTGGTTACATGTATTTATCTAAAGATTAATGAATTTTTATGTGCATATGTATATGTCTTCATGGATTGGATGAAAAAATGAATTGGGGTATGAATTTCTGGTTCTTAGTCATCTTCAGTCTGTGAGTGATGAAAATATACAGTTCATTTAGACACTTGTGTGATATACATGAAAAGGTCATGAAACACTGCAGGATAAACTTTAGTCAATGACATTATTTGAAACATAATTAAAAACATAAAGCAAGCAACTGAACATTGGATATATATGTTGGTCCCGACTCAGAGTAATGACAAAATAAATAATTCAATACTGATGAGATTCCAATGGATTTGGAGGATAAGTTATCACAACATATTCACAAAATTATAATGCTTAAAGAAAAGACACTGATGTTAAATTATTGCATAAGAACAACAATGTAAGAACCAGATATTGCCACAGAAATGAAAAGAATATAAACAGAAAATAATATCAAAGATATGTATAATGCATTAATCATCTCTTTTCCATGAATTTAGAAAAGTTATTGAAGAGTAAGGTTATGACTGTTTTCTATTGAAAATGTTTCCTTTTATTTATTCTATCTGTTTCGTAAGGGCTTTTCTTTGGACATAAAATAAGATTTTGTACTAATTTCATCCGTCTATTAAATGACTCTTTACAGAACATAATATAATCATATCAAGAGTCCATTCTTTCCATCTGTTTTGTGACAGATGTCATGAAAAGAAAAGAAATATCAAAAGTCAATATGAAATAGGGCATTGAAAGGCTTATTGTTGTTGTTGAAGGGTTCAACGCCATTTTTCAGCAGTCAATACGCTTTACATGGCAGCCAGTATTAATGGTGGAGGATGAAGCCAGAAAAATCCCTGGAAAGAAACACTGACCAACAAGAACCAACTGGCAACATTTCTTACACACCCAAATTGGCAGACTCTCAGACTTGAACCCATGCAGAGAGAGGTATGATGGCAGTGATCCATAACAGAGCGCTTTTGACAACTCAGTCACTCTGGGCTCCCCATTCAAAGGGGAATACAGAGGATCATAATCATATAGTATCCTGTGGACATCCAATATTTAGCATAGTATCAAATTTACTTATCAGGTATATGGTCTATAATAACAGAAGTATATTCCTTTAATGCAAGTAGTTTCTATGGCTATAATTCACTAACTAGAATAGTCTGCATGAAAAATAAAGAACTTGATGAAGCACATATGATGTGACTATACTTGTATACATATATTTATCTAAAGATTTATGAATATTTATGTGCATACGTTCATGCATGCATGGATGAATATGTGTATATAAATATTAATTTCTGGTTATTAGTCATATTCAGCATGTAATTGATAAAAATACACGATATGATAAGGCACTGAATGGATATATATCAGCAAAGTCATAATATACTGCTGGATAGCACTCAATCATTTAAATTCCCTCAAATAAAATTAGAAGAATAAACTAGGAAAATAAAAAAACAACAAAATAGTTCTATCAAAGTCGAGTAGAATTCTTTAATCTGATGAATCTGTTCTATTAATTTTCCTTTCAGATTTTCGTAGAAATAATTCTGCACATAAATCAAACTTTCTACTCTTTTATTCTGTCTTACATGATTGTTTAGTAGAAGAAATATCAATTATATCACGATATCATACTTACCAACTGTTTTGTGAAGGGTGTCATGAAAAAGAAGAAATATCAAAAATCAGTAATTCGATATGACTCATTGAAAGGGTAATAGACGAGAACACAAGGATATAATATGATGTAGGGTTCGAATGGAGGGCTTAGTATCAACTTTACTTGTCAGATTTAACATCCATTGCAACAGAAGTATATACATTTAAAGCATTTAGCCAGTTATGGATGGCAGTATTTCACTAAAAAGAACAGTCTGCTTGAAAACTTAAAAAATTGATGACACACATATCATGTGCCAATACTTCTATACATATATTTATCTAAAGATTAATGAATCTTTATTTGCATGCTTATATGTCTGCATGGACGAAAAAATGAATTGGGGTATGAATTTCTAGTTATTAGTCATCTTCAGTCTGTGTGTGATGAAAATATACAGTTCATTTCGGCACTGAATTGATTTACATGAAAAGGTCATAAAATACTGTTGGATAAATTTCAATCAATGACATTGTTTCAAACACAATTAGAAGACTAAAACAAGCAACTGAACATTGGATATATATGTTGGTCCAGACTCGGAGTAATGACAAAATAAATAATTCAATACGGATGAGATTCCAATGGATTTGGAGGATAATGTTATCATGACATATTCACAAAATGACAGAAATTTAAAAAAAGACACTGATGTTAAATTATTGCATAAGAACAACAATGTATGAAACAGATATTTCCACAGAAATGAAAATAAAATCAACGGAAAAGTAATATCAAAGATATGTATAATGCTTTAATCATCTCTGTTCCATGAATTTAAAGAAATTATTGAAGAGTAAGGTTCTAACTGTTTTGTATTTGAAATGTTTCCTACTATTTTCCTCTCAATTTCCAAAGTGATTTATTTGAACATAAAATAAGATTTTGTACTAATTTCTTCTGTCTATTAAATGACTCTTTAGAGAACATAATACAATCATATAAATAGTCCATTCTTTCCATCTGCTTTGTGAAAGATGTCATGGAAAGAAAAGAAATATCAAAAGTCAATATGAAACAGGACATTGAAAGGCTTATTGTTTTTGTTGAAAGGTTGAACGCCATTTTTCAGCATTCAATACGCTTTACATGGCAGCCAATATTAATGGTGGAGGATGAAGCCAGAAAAATCCCTGGAAAGAAACACTGACCAACAAGAACCTACTGGCAACATTTCTTACACACCCAAATTGGCAGACTCTCAGACTTGAACCCATGCAGAGAGAGGTATGAGGGCAGTGATCAATAACAGAGCGCTTTTGATAACTCAGTCACTCTGGGCTCCCCATTCAACGGGTAATACAGAGGAACAAAATGATATAGTATGCTCTGGGTCTCCAATGTTTAGCATAGTATCGACTTTACTTATCAGATATATGGTCTATAATAACAGAAGTATATTACTTTAATGCAATCAGTTTATATGGCTATATTTCACTAACACGAATAGTCTGCATGTAAAATAAAGAACTTGATGACGCACATATGATTTGACTATACTTGTATACATATATTTATCTAAATATTTACGAATATTTCTGTGCATACGTTCATGCATGCATGGATTAACACGTGTATATTAATATGAATTTCTAGTTATTAGTCATATTCAGCATGCAACTGATAAAAATACACTATATGATCAGACACTGAATGGATATATATCAGCAAAGTCATAATATACTGCTGGATAGCAGTCAATCTTTTAAACTAACTCAAACAAAATTAGATGAATAAAATACGAAAAAAAAATAAACAATGAAATAGTTAAAACAAAGTCATGTAGAATGCTTTAATCTTATGAATCTCTTCCATTAATGTTTCCTTTCCGATTTCCTTAGGAATAATTCTGCACATAAAACCAAACTTTCTACTCTTTTGTTCTGTCTTAGATAATTGTTTAGTAGAAGTAATACAATTATATCAAGAGATAATACTTACACCCTGTTTTGTGAAGGGTGTCATGAAAAAGAAGAAATATCAAAAATCAGTAATACGATATGACTCATTGAAAGGGTAATAAAGGAGAACAAAAGGATATAATATGATGTAGGGTTCGAATGGAGGGCTTCGTATCAACTTTACATGTGGGCTGTAACTTCCATAAGAACAAAAGTATATACATTTAAAGCATTTTGCCAGTTATGGATGGCAGTATTTCACTAAAAAGTATAGTCTGCTTGAAAACTAAAGAACTTGATGACACACATATGATGTGCCAATACTTGGTTACATGTATTTATCTAAAGATTAATGAATTTTTATGTGCATATGTATATGTCTTCATGGATTGGATGAAAAAATGAATTGGGGTATGAATTTCTGGTTCTTAGTCATCTTCAGTCTGTGAGTGATGAAAATATACAGTTCATTTAGGCACTTGTGTGATATACATGAAAAGGTCATGAAACACTGCAGGATAAACTTTAGTCAATGACATTATTTGAAACATAATTAGAAAACATAAAGCAAGCAACTGAACATTGGATATATATGTTGGTCCCGACTCAGAGTAATGACAAAATAAATAATTCAATACTGATGAGATTCCAATGGATTTGGAGGATAAGTTATCACAACATATTCACAAAATTATAATGCTTAAAGAAAAGACACTGATGTTAAATTATTGCATAAGAACAACAATGTAAGAACCAGATATTGCCACAGAAATGAAAAGAATATAAACAGAAAATAATATCAAAGATATGTATAATGCATTAATCATCTCTTTTCCATGAATTTAGAAAAGTTATTGAAGAGTAAGGTTATGACTGTTTTCTATTGAAAATGTTTCCTTTTATTTATTCTATCTGTTTCGTAAGGGCTTTTCTTTGGACATAAAATAAGATTTTGTACTAATTTCATCCGTCTATTAAATGACTCTTTACAGAACATAATATAATCATATCAAGAGTCCATTCTTTCCATCTGTTTTGTGACAGATGTCATGAAAAGAAAAGAAATATCAAAAGTCAATATGAAACAGGGCATTGAAAGGCTTATTGTTGTTGTTGAAGGGTTCAACGCCATTTTTCAGCAGTCAATACGCTTTACATGGCAGCCAGTATTAATGGTGGAGGATGAAGCCAGAAAAATCCCTGGAAAGAAACACTGACCAACAAGAACCAACTGGCAACATTTCTTACACACCCAAATTGGCAGACTCTCAGACTTGAACCCATGCAGAGAGAGGTATGATGGCAGTGATCCATAACAGAGCGCTTTTGACAACTCAGTCACTCTGGGCTCCCCATTCAAAGGGGAATACAGAGGATCATAATCATATAGTATCCTGTGGACATCCAATATTTAGCATAGTATCAAATTTACTTATCAGGTATATGGTCTATAATAACAGAAGTATATTCCTTTAATGCAAGTAGTTTCTATGGCTATAATTCACTAACTAGAATAGTCTGCATGAAAAATAAAGAACTTGATGAAGCACATATGATGTGACTATACTTGTATACATATATTTATCTAAAGATTTATGAATATTTATGTGCATACGTTCATGCATGCATGGATGAATATGTGTATATAAATATTAATTTCTGGTTATTAGTCATATTCAGCATGTAATTGATAAAAATACACGATATGATAAGGCACTGAATGGATATATATCAGCAAAGTCATAATATACTGCTGGATAGCACTCAATCATTTAAATTCCCTCAAATAAAATTAGAAGAATAAACTAGGAAAATAAAAAAACAACAAAATAGTTCTATCAAAGTCGAGTAGAATTCTTTAATCTGATGAATCTGTTCTATTAATTTTCCTTTCAGATTTTCGTAGAAATAATTCTGCACATAAATCAAACTTTCTACTCTTTTATTCTGTCTTACATGATTGTTTAGTAGAAGAAATATCAATTATATCACGATATCATACTTACCAACTGTTTTGTGAAGGGTGTCATGAAAAAGAAGAAATATCAAAAATCAGTAATTCGATATGACTCATTGAAAGGGTAATAGACGAGAACACAAGGATATAATATGATGTAGGGTTCGAATGGAGGGCTTAGTATCAACTTTACTTGTCAGATTTAACATCCATTGCAACAGAAGTATATACATTTAAAGCATTTAGCCAGTTATGGATGGCAGTATTTCACTGAAAAGAATAGTCTGCTTGAAAAATAAAGAACTTGATGACACACATATGATGTGCCAATACTTGGTTACATGTATTTATCTAAAGATTAATGAATTTTTATGTGCATATGTATATGTCTTCATGGATGAAAAAATGAATTGGGGTATGAATTTCTGGTTCTTAGTCATCTTCAGTCTGTGCGTGATGAAAATATACAGTTCATTTAGGCACTTGTGTGATATACATGAAAAGGTCATGAAACACTGCAGGATAAACTTTAGTCAATGACATTATTTGAAACATGATTAGAAAACTAAAGCAAGCAACTGAACATTGGATATAGATGTTGGTCCAGACTCAGAGTAATGACAAAATAAATAATTCAAAACTGATGAGATTCCAATGGATTTGGAGGATAATGTTATCACAACATATTCACAAAATTATAATACTTAAAGAAAAGACACTGATGTTAAATTATTGCATAAGAACAACAATGTAAGAACCAGATATTGCCACAGAAATGAAAAGAATATAAACAGAAAATAATATCAAAGATATGTATAATGCATTAATCATCTCTTTTCCATGAATTTAGAAAAGTTATTGAAGAGTAAGGTTATGACTGTTTTCTATTGAAAATGTTTCCTTTTATTTATTCTATCTGTTTCGTAAGGGATTTTCTTTGGACATAAAATAAGATTTTGTACTAATTTCTTCCGTCTATTAAATGACTCTTTACAGAACATAATATAATCATATAAATAGTCCATTCTTTCCATCTGTTTTGTGAAAGATGTCATGGAAAGAAAAGAAATATCAAAAGTCAATATGAAACAGGGCATTGAAAGGCTTATTGTTGTTGTTGAAGGGTTCAACGCCATTTTTCAGCAGTCAATACGCTTTACATGGCAGCCAGTATTAATGGTGGAGGATGAAGCCAGAAAAATCCCTGGAAAGAAACACTGACCAACAAGAAACTACTGGCAACATTTCTTGCACACCCAAATTGGCAGACTCTCAGACTTGAACCCATGCAGAGAGAGGTATGATGGCAGTGATCCATAACAGAGCGCTTTTGACAACTCAGTCACTCTGGGCTCCCCATTCAAAGGGTAATACAGAGGATCATAATCATATAGTATCCTGTGGACATCCAATATTTAGCATAGTATCAACTTTACTTATCAGGTATATGGTCTATAATAACAGAAGTATATTCCTTTAATGCAAGTAGTTTCTATGGCTATATTTCACTAACTAGAATAGTCTGCATGTAAAATAAAGAACTTGATGAAGCACATATGATGTGACTATACTTGTATACATATATTTATCTAAAGATTTATGAATATTTATGTGCATACGTTCATGCATGCATGGATGAATATGTGTATCTAAATATTAATTTCTGGTTATTAGTCATATTCAGCATGTAATTGATAAAATACACGACATGATAAGGCACTGAATGGATATATATCAGCAAAGTCATAATATACTGCTGGATAGCACTCAATCATTTAAATTCCCTCAAATAAAATTAGAAGAATAAAATAGGAAAATAAAATAAACAAAATAGTTATATCAAAGTCGAGTAGAATAATTTAATCTGATGAATCTGTTCCATTAATTTTCCTTTCAGATTTTCGTAAAAATAATTCTGCACATAAATCAAACTTTCTACTCTTTTATTCTGTCTTACATGATTGTTTAGTAGAAGAAATATCAATTATATCACGATATCATACTTACCAGCTGTTTTGTGAAGGGTGTCATGAAAAAGAAGAAATATCAAAAATCAGTAATTCGATATGACTCATTGAAAGGGTAATAGAGGAGATCACAAGGATATAATATGATGTAGGGTTCGAATGGAGGGCTTAGTATCAACTTTACTTGTCAGATTTAACATCCATTGCAACAGAAGTATATACATTTAAAGCATTTAGCCAGTTATGGATGGCAGTATTTCACTAAAAAGAATAGTCTGCTTGAAAAATTAAAAAATTGATGACACACATATCATGTGCCAATACTTCTATACATATATTTATCTAAAGATTAATGAATCTTTATTTGCATGCTTATATGTCTGCATGGACGAAAAAATGAATTGGGGTATGAATTTCTAGTTATTAGTCATCTTCAGTCTGTGTGTGATGAAAATATACAGTTCATTTCGGCACTGAATTGATTTACATGAAAAGGTCATAAAATACTGTTGAACAAACTTCAATCAATGACATTGTTTCAAACACAATTAGAAGACTAAAACAAGCAACTGAACATTTGATATATATGTTGGTCCAGACTCGGAGTAATGACAAAATAAATAATTCAATACTGAAGAGATTCCAATGGATTTGGAGGATAATGCTATTAGGACATATTCACAAAATGACAGAAATTAAAAAAAAGACACTGATGTTAAATTATTGCATAAGAACAACAATATATGAAACAGATATTTCCAACGAAATGAAAATAACATCAACGGAAAAGTAATATCAAAGATATGTATAATGCTTTAATCATCTCTGTTCCATGAATTTGAAGAAGTTATTGAAGAGTAAGGTTCTAACTGTTTTGTATTTGAAATGTTTCCTATTATTTTTCCTCCCTGTTTCCTAAGTGATTTATCTGCACATAAAATAAGATTTTGTACTAATTTCTTCTGTCTATTAAATGACTCTTTAGAGAACATAATACAATCATATAAATAGTCCATTCTTTCCATCTGCTTTGTGAAAGATGTCATGGAAAGAAAAGAAATATCAAAAGTCAATATGAAACAGGGCATTGAAAGGCTTATTGTTTTTGTTGAAAGGTTGAACGCCATTTTTCAGCATTCAATACGCTTTACATGGCAGCCAGTATTAATGGTGGAGAATGAAGCCAGAAAAATCCCTGGAAAGAAACACTGACCAACAAGAACCTACTGGCAACATTTCTTACACACCCAAATTGGCAGACTCTCAGACTTGAACCCATGCAGAGAGAGGTATGATGGCAGTGATCCATAACAGAGCGCTTTTGACAACTCAGTCACTCTGGGCTCCCCATTCAAAGGGGAATACAGAGAATCATAATCATATAGTATCCTGTGGACATCCAATATTTAGTATAGTATCAACTTTACTTATCAGGTATATGGTCTATAATAACAGAAGTATATTCCTTTAATGCAAGTAGTTTATATGGCTATATTTCACTAACTAGAATAGTCTGCATGTAAAATAAAGAACTTGATGACGCACATATGATGTGACTATACTTGTATACATATATTTATCTAAAGATTTATGAATATTTATGTGCATACGTTCATGCATGCATGGATGAATTACGTGTATATAAATATTAATTTCTGGTTATTAGTCATATTCAGCATGTAATTGATAAAATACACGACATGATAAGGCACTGAATGGATATATATCAGCAAAGTCATAATATACTGCTGGATAGCACTCAATCATTTAAATTCCCTCAAATAAAATTAGAAGAATAAAATAGGAAAATAAAATAAACAACAAAATAGTTCTATCAAAGTAGAGTAGAATTCTTTAATCTGATGAATCTGTTCTATTAATTTTCTTTTCAGATTTTCGTAGAAATAATTCTGCACATAAATCAAACTTTCTACTCTTTTATTCTGTCTTACATGATTGTTTAGTAGAAGAAATACAATTATATCACGATATAATACTTACCAACTGTTTTGTGAAGGGTGCCATGAAAATGAAGAAATATCAAAAATCAGTAATTCGAAATGACTCATTGAAAGGGTAATAGAGGAGAACACAAGGATATAATATGATGTAGGGTTCGAATGAATGTCTTAGTATCAAATTTACTTGTCAGATGTAAGATCCATAAGAACAGAAGTATATACATTTAAAGCATTTAGCCAGTTATGGATGGCAGTATTTCACTAAAAAGAATAGTCTGCATGAAAACTTAAAAAATTGATGACACACATATCATGTGCCTTTACTTCTTTACATGAATTTATCTAAAGATTAATGAATTTTTATGTGCATATGTATATGTCTTTATGGATGAAAAAATGAATTGGGGTATGAATTTCTAGTTATTAGTCATCTTCAGTCTGTGTGTGATGAAAATATACAGTTCATTTTTCGGCACTGAATTGATTTACATGAAAAGGTCATAAAATACTGTTGGATAAACTTCAATCAATGACATTGTTTCAAACACAATTAGAAGACTAAAACAAGCAACTGAACATTGGATATATATGTTGGTACAGACTCGGAGTAATGACCAAATAAATAATTCAATACTGAAGAGATTCCAATGGATTTGGAGGATAATGTGATCAGTAGATATTCACAAAATGACAGAAATTAAAGAAACGACACTGATGTTAAATTATTGCATAAGAACAACAATGTATGAAACAGATATTTCCACATAAATGAAAATAAAATCAACGGAAAAGTAATATCAAAGATATGTATAATGCTTTAATCATCTCTGTTCCATGAATTTGAAGAATTTGTTTAAGAGTAAGGTTCCAACTGTTTTGTATTTTAAATGTTTCCTATTATTTTTCCTCTCTGTTTCCTAAGTGATTTATAAATAAAATTTTGTACTAATTTCTTGTGTCTATTAAATGACTCTTTAGAGAACATAAAAAATCATATAAATAGTCCATTCTTTCCATCTGTTTTGTGAAAGATGTCATTAAAAGAAAAGAAATATCAAAAGTCAATATGAAACAGGGCATTGAAAGGCTTATTATTTTTGCTGAAAGGTTGAACGCCATTTTTCAGCATTCAATACGCTTTACATGGCAGCCAGTATTAATGGTGGAGGATGAAGCCAGAATAATCCCTGGAAAGAAACACTGACCAACAAGAACCTACTGGCAACATTTCTTACACACCCAAATTGGCAGACTCTGACTTGAACCCTTGCAGTGAGAGGTATGATGGCAGTGATCCATAACAGAGCGCTTTTGACAACTCAGTCACTCAGGGCTCCCCATTCAAAGGGTAATTCAGAGGAACAAAATGATATTGTATGCTCTGGGTCTCCAATGGTTAGCATAGTATCAACTTTACTTATCAGATATATGGTCTATAATAACAGAAGTATATTACTTTAATGCAATCAGTTTCTATGGCTATATTTCACTAACAAGAATAGTCTGCATGTAAAATAAAGAACTTGGTGACGCACATATGATGTGACTATACTTGTATACATATATTTATCTAAATATTTACGAATATTTCTGTGCATACGTTCATGCATGCATGGATTAACATGTGTATATTAATATGAATTTCTAGTTATTAGTCATATTCAGCATGCAACTGATAAAAATACACTATATGATCAGTCATTGAATGGATCTATATCAGCAAAGTCATAATATACTGCTGGATAGCAGTCAATCTTTTAAACTACCTCAAACAAAATTAGATGAATAAAATACGAAAAAAAAATAAACAATGAAATAGTTAAAACAAAGTCATGTAGAATGCTTTAATCTTATGAATCTCTTCCATTAATGTTTCCTTTCCGATTTCCTTAGGAATAATTCTGCACATAAAACCAAACTTTCCACTCTTTTGTTCTGTCTTGGATAATTGTTTAGTAGAAGTAATACAATTATATCAAGAGATAATACTTACGATCTGTTTTGTGAAGGGTGTCATGAAAAAGAAGAAATATCAAAAATCAGTAATACGATATGACTCATTGAAAGGGTAATAGAGGAGAACAAAAGGATATAATATGATGTAGGGTTCGAATGGAGGGCTTAGTATCAACTTTACGTGTGAGCTGTAACTTCCATAAGAACAAAAGTATATACATTTAAAGCATTTTGCCAGTTATGGATGGCAGTGTTTCACTAAAAAGAATAGTCTGCTTGAAAAATAAAGAACTTGATGACACACATATGATGTGCCAATACATCTTTACATGTATTTATCTAAAGATTAATGAATTTTTATGTGCATATGTATATGTCTTCATGGATTGGATGAAAAAATGAATTGGGGTATGAATTTCTGGTTCTTAGTCATCTTCAGTCTGTGAGTGATGAAAATATACAGTTCATTTAGACACTTGTGTGATTTACATGAAAAGGTCATGAAACACTGCAGGATAAACTTTAGTCAATGACATTATTTGAAACATAATTAGAAAACTAAAGCAAGCAACTTTTTTGAACATTGGATATATATGTTGGTCCAGACTCAGAGTAATGACAAAAACAATAATTCAATACTGATGAGATTCCAATGGATTTGGAGGATAATGTTATCACAACATATTCACAAAATTATAATACTTAAAGAAAAGACACTGATGTTAAATTATTGCATAAGAACAACAATGTAAGAACCAGATATTGCCACAGAAATGAAAAGAATATAAACAGAAAATAATATCAAAGATATGTATAATGCATTAATCATCTCTTTTCCATGAATTTAGAAAAGTTATTGAAGTGTAAGGTTATGACTGTTTTCTATTGAAAATGTTTCCTTTTATTTATTCTATCTGTTTCGTAAGGGATTTTCTTTGGACATAAAGTAAGATTTTGTACTAATTTCTTCCGTCTATTAAATGACTCTTTACAGAACATAATATAAACATATCAATAGTCCATTCTTTCCATCTGTTTTGTGAAAGATGTCATGGAAAGAAAAGAAATATCAAAAGTCAATATGAAACAGGGCATTGAAAGGCTTATTGTTGTTGTTGAAGGGTTCAACGCCATTTTTCAGCATTCAATACGCTTTACATGGCAGCCAGTATTAATGGTGGAGGATGAAGCCAGAAAAATCCCTGGAAAGAAACACTGACCAACAAGAACCAACTGGCAACATTTCTTACACACCCAAATTGGCAGACTCTCAGACTTGAACCCATGCAGAGAGAGGTATGATGGCAGTGATCCATAACAGAGCGCTTTTGACCACTCAGTCACTCTGGGCTCCCCATTCAAAGGGTAATACAGAGGATCATAATCATATAGTATCCTGTGGACATCCAATATTTAGCATAGTATCAACTTTACTTATCAGGTATATGGTCTATAATAACAGAAGTATATTCCTTTAATGCAAGTAGTTTCTATGGCTATATTTCACTAACTAGAATAGTCTGCATGTAAAATAAAGAACTTGATGAAGCACATATGATGTGACAATACTTGTATACATATATTTATCTAAAGATTTATGAATATTTACGTGCATACGTTCATGAATGCATGGATGAATATGTGTATATAAATATTAATTTCTGGTTATTAGTCATATTCAGCATGTAATTGATAAAAATACACGATATGATAAGGGACTGAATGGATATATATCAGCAAAGTCATAATATACTGCTGGATAGCACTCAATCATTTAAATTCCCTCAAATAAAATTAGAAGAATAAAATAGGAAAATAAAATAAACAAAATAGTTATATCAAAGTCGAGTAGAATAATTTAATCTGATGAATCTGTTCCATTAATTTTCCTTTCAGATTTTCGTAAAAATAATTCTGCACATAAATCAAACTTTCTACTCTTTTATTCTGTCTTACATGATTGTTTAGTAGAAGAAATATCAATTATATCACGATATCATACTTACCAACTGTTTTGTGAAGGGTGTCATGAAAAAGAAGAAATATCAAAAATCAGTAATTCGATATGACTCATTGAAAGGGTAATAGAGGAGATCACAAGGATATAATATGATGTAGGGTTCGAATGGAGGGCTTAGTATCAACTTTACTTGTCAGATTTAACATCCATTGCAACAGAAGTATATACATTTAAAGCATTTAGACAGTTATGGATGGCAGTATTTCACTAAAAAGAATAGTCTGCTTGAAAAAATAAAAATTGATGACACACATATCATGTGCCAATACTTCTATACATATATTTATCTAAAGATTAATGAATCTTTATTTGCATGCTTATATGTCTTCATGGACGAAAAAATGAATTGGGGTATGAATTTCTAGTTATTAGTCATCTTCAGTCTGTGTGTGATGAAACTATACAGTTCATTTCGGAACTGAATTGATTTACATGAAAAGGTCATAAAATACTATTGGACAAACTTCAATCAATGACATTGTTTCAAACACAATTAGAAGACTAAAACAAGCAACTGAACATTGGATATATATGTTGGTCCAGACTCGGAGTAATGACAAAATAAATAATTCAATACTGAAGAGATTCCAATGGATTTGGAGGATAATGCTATTAGGACATATTCACAAAATGACAGAAATAAAAAAAAGACACTGATGTTAAATTATTGCATAAGAACAACAATATATGAAACAGATATTTCCAACGAAATGAAAATAACATCAACGGAAAAGTAATATCAAAGATATGTATAATTTTTTAATCATCACTGTTCCATGAATTTGAAGAAGTTATTGAAGAGTAAGGTTCTAACTAATCTGTATTTGAAATGTTTCCTATGATTTTTCCTCTCTGTTTCCTAAGTGATTTATCTGCACATAAAATAAGATTTTGTACTAATTTCTTCTGTCTATTAAATGACTCTTTAGAGAACATAATACAATCATATAAATAGTCCATTCTTTCCATCTGCTTTGTGAAAGATGTCATGGAAAGAAAAGAAATATCAAAAGTCAATATGAAACAGGGCATTGAAAGGCTTATTGTTTTTGTTGAAAGGTTGAACGCCATTTTTCAGCATTCAATACGCTTTACATGGCAGCCAATATTAATGGTGGAGGATGAAGCCAGAAAAATCCCTGGAAAGAAACACTGACCAACAAGAACCTACTGGCAACATTTCTTACACACCCAAATTGGCAGACTCTCAGACTTGAACCCATGCAGAGAGAGGTATGAGGGCAGTGATCAATAACAGAGCGCTTTTGACAACTCAGTCACTCTGGGCTCCCCATTCAACGGGTAATACAGAGGAACAAAATGATATAGTATGCTCTGGGTCTCCGATGTTTAGCATAGTATCGACATTACTTATCAGATATATGGTCTATAATAACAGAAGTATATTACTTTAATGCAATCAGTTTATATGGCTATATTTCACTAACAAGAATAGTCTGCATGTAAAATAAAGAACTTGATGACGCACATATGATGTGACTATACTTGTATACATATATTTATCTAAATATTTACGAATATTTCTGTGCATACGTTCATGCATGCATGGATTAACACGTGTATATTAATATGAATTTCTAGTTATTAGTCATATTCAGCATGCAACTGATAAAAATACACTATATGATCAGACACTGAATGGATATATATCAGCAAAGTCATAATATACTGCTGGATAGCAGTCAATCTTTTAAACTAACTCAAACAAAATTAGATGAATAAAATACGAAAAAAAAATAAACAATGAAATAGTTAAATCAAAGTCATGTAGAATGCTTTAATCTTATGAATCTCTTCCATTAATGTTTCCTTTCCGATTTCCTTAGGAATAATTCTGCACATAAAACCAAACTTTCTACTCTTTTGTTCTGTCTTTGATAATTGTTTAGTAGAAGTAATACAATTATATCAAGAGATAATACTTACGCTCTGTTTTGTGAAGGGTGTCATGAAAGGAAGAAATATCAAAAATCAGTAATACGATATGACTCATTGAAAGGGTAATAGAGGAGAACAAAAGGATATAATATGATGTAGGGCTCGAATGAAGGGCTTAGTATCAACTTTACGTGTGAGCTGTAACTTCCATAAAAACAAAAGAATATACATTTAAAGCATTTTGCCAGTTATGGATGGCAGTGTTTCACTAAAAAGAATAGTCTGCTTGAAAGATAAAGAACTTGATGACACACATATGATGTTCCAATACTTCGTTACATGTATTTATCTAAAGATTAATGAATTTTTATGTGCATATGTATATGTCTTCATGGATTGGATGAAAAAATGAATTGGGGTATGAATTTCTGGTTCTTAGTCATCTTCAGTCTGTGAGTGATGAAAATATACAGTTCATTTAGACACTTGTGTGATATACATGAAAAGGTCATGAAACACTGCAGGATAAACTTTAGTCAATGACATTATTTGAAACATAATTAGAAAACTAAAGCATGCAACTTTTTTGAACATTGGATATATATGTTGGTCCAGACTCAGAGTAATGACAAAATAAATAATTCAATACTGATGAGATTCCAATGGATTTGGAGGATAATGTTATCACAACATATTCACAAAATTATAATACTTAAAGAAAAGACACTGATGTTAAATTATTGCATAAGAACAACAATGTAAGAACCAGATATTGCCACAGAAATGAAAAGAATATAAACAGAAAATAATATCAAAGATATGTATAATGCATTAATCATCTCTTTTCCATGAATTTAGAAAAGTTATTGAAAAGTAAGGTTATGACTGTTTTCTATTGAAAATGTTTCCTTTTATTTATTCTATCTGTTTCGTAAGGGATTTTCTTTGGACATAAAATAAGATTTTGTACTAATTTCATCCGTCTATTAAATGACTCTTTACAGAACATAATATAATCATATAAAGAGTCCATTCTTTCCATCTGTTTTGTGACAGATGTCATGGAAAGAAAAGAAATATCAAAAGTCAATACGAAACAGGGCATTGAAAGGCTTATTGTTGTTGCTGAAGTGTTCAACGCCATTTTTCAGCAGTCAATACGCTTTACATGGCAGCCAGTATTAATGGTGGAGGATGAAGCCAGAAAAATCAGTGGAAAGAAACACTGACCAACAAGAACCAACTGGCAACATTTCTTACACACCCAAATTGGCAGACTCTCAGACTTGAACCCATGCAGAGAGAGGTATGATGGCAGTGATCCATAACAGAGCGCTTTTGACCACTCAGTCACTCTGGGCTCCCCATTCAAAGGGTAATACAGAGGATCATAATCATATAGTATCCTGTGGACATCCAATATTTAGCATAGTATCAACTTTACTTATCAGGTATATGGTCTATAATAACAGAAGTATATTCCTTTAATGCAAGTAGTTTCTATGGCTATATTTCACTAACTAGAATAGTCTGCATGTAAAATAAAGAACTTGATGAAGCACATATGATGTGACTATACTTGTATACATATATTTATCTAAAGATTTATGAATATATATGTGCATACGTTCATGAATGCATGGATGAATATGTGTATATAAATATTAATTTCTGGTTATTAGTCATATTCAGCATGTAATTGATAAAAATACACGATATGATAAGGGACTGAATGGATATATATCAGCAAAGTCATAATATACTGCTGGATAGCACTCAATCATTTAAATTCCCTCAAATAAAATTAGAAGAATAAAATAGGAAAATAAAATAAACAACAAAATAGTTCTATCAAAGTCGAGTAGAATTCTTTAATCTGATGAATCTGTTCCATTAATTTTCCTTTCAGATTTTCGCAAAAATAATTCTGCACATAAATCAAACTTTCTACTCTTTTATTCTGTCTTACATGATTGTTTAGTAGAAGAAATATCAATTATATCACGATATCATACTTACCAACTGTTTTGTGAAGGGTGTCATGAAAAAGAAGAAATATCAAAAATCAGTAATTCGATATGACTCATTGAAAGGGTAATAGAGGAGATCACAAGGACATAATATGATGTAGGGTTCGAATGGAGGGCTTAGTATCAACTTTACTTGTCAGATTTAACATCCATTGCAACAAAAGTATATACATTTAAAGCATTTAGCCAGTTATGGATGGCAGTATTTCACTAAAAAGAATAGTCTGCTTGAAAAAAAAAAAATTGATGACACACATATCATGTGCCAATACTTCTATACATATATTTATCTAAAGATTAATGAATCTTTATTTGCATGCTTATATGTCTGCATGGACGAAAAAATGAATTGGGGTATGAATTTCTAGTTATTAGTCATCTTCAGTCTGTGTGTGATGAAAATATACAGTTCATTTCGGAACTGAATTGATTTACATGAAAAGGTCATAAAATACTATTGGACAAACTTCAATCAATGACATTGTTTCAAACACAATTAGAAGACTAAAACAAGCAACTGAACATTTGATATATATGTTGGTCCAGACTCGGAGTAATGACAAAATAAATAATTCAATACTGAAGAGATTCCAATGGATTTGGAGGATAATGCTATTAGGACATATTCACAAAATGACAGAAATAAAAAAAAAGACACTGATGTTAAATTATTGCATAAGAACAACAATATATGAAACAGATATTTCCAACGAAATGAAAATAACATCAACGGAAAAGTAATATCAAAGATATGTATAATTCTTTAATCATCACTGTTCCATGAATTTGAAGAAGTTATTGAAGAGTAAGGTTCTAACTGTTCTGTATTTGAAATGTTTCCTATTATTTTTCCTCTCTGTTTCCTAAGTGATTTATCTGTACATAAAATAAGATTTTGTACTAATTTCTTCTGTCTATTAAATGACTCTTTAGAGAACATAATACAATCATATAAATAGTCCATTCTTTCCATCTGCTTTGTGAAAGATGTCATGGAAAGAAAAGAAATATCAAAAGTCAATATGAAACAGGACATTGAAAGGCTTATTGTTTTTGTTGAAAGGTTGAACGCCATTTTTCAGCATTCAATACGCTTTACATGGCAGCCAATATTAATGGTGGAGGATGAAGCCAGAAAAATCCCTGGAAAGAAACACTGACCAACAAGAACCTACTGGCAACATTTCTTACACACCCAAATTGGCAGACTCTCAGACTTGAACCCATGCAGAGAGAGGTATGAGGGCAGTGATCAATAACAGAGCGCTTTTGACAACTCAGTCACTCTGGGCTCCCCATTCAACGGGTAATACAGAGGAACAAAATGATATAGTATGCTCTGGGTCTCCAATGGTTAGCATAGTATCAACTTTACTTATCAGATATATGGTCTATAATAACAGAAGTATATTACTTTAATGCAATAAGTTTCTATGGTTATATTTCACTAACAAGAATAGTCTGCATGTAAAATAAAGAACTTGGTGACGCACATATGATGTGATCATACTTGTATACGTTTATTTATCTATTGATTTACGAATATTTCTGTGCATACGTTCATGCATGCATGGATTAACATGTGTATATTAATATGAATTTCTGGTTATTAGTCATATTTAGCATGTAACTGATATAAAAACACTATATGATCAGACACTGAATGGATATATATCAGCAAAGTCATAATATACTGCTGGATAGCAGTCAATCTTTTAAACTACCTCAAACAAAATTAGATGAATAAAATACGAAAAAAAATAAACAATGAAATAGTTAAAACAAAGTCATGTAGAATGCTTTGATCTTATGAATCTCTTCCATTAATGTTTCCTTTCCGATTTCGTTAGGAATAATTCTGCACATCAAACCAAACTTTCCACTCTTTTGTTCTGTCTTAGATAATTGTTTAGAAGAAGTAATACAATTATATCAAGAGATAATACTTACGCCCTGTTTTGTGATGGGTGTCATGAAAAAGAAGAAATCAAAAATCAGTAATATCATATGACTTATTGAAAGGGTAATAGAGGAGAGCACAAGGATATAATATGATGTAGGGTTCGAATGCAGGGCTTAGTATCAACTTTACTTGTGAGCTGTAACTTCCATAAGAACAAAAGCATATACATTTAAAGCATTTTGCCAGTTATGGATGGCAGTATTTCACTTAAAAGAATAGTCTGCTTGAAAAATAAATAACTTGATGACACACATATGATGTGCCAACACTTCGTTACATGTATTTATCTAAAGATTAATGAATTTTCATGTGAATATGTATATGTCTTCATGGATGAAAAAATGAATTGGGGTATGAATTTCTGGTTATTAGTCATCTTCAGTATGTGAGTGATGAAAATATACAGTTCATTTAGGCACTGAATTGATATACATGAAAAGGTCATCAAATACAGCCGGATAAACTTTAATCAATGACATTATTTCAAACAGAATCAGAAGACTAAAGCAAGCAACTGAACATTGGATATATGTTGGTCCAGACTCAGAGTAATGACAAAATAAATAATTCAATACTGATGAGATTCCAATGGATTTGGAGGATAATGTTATCACAACATATTCAAAAAATGATAATACCTAAAGCAAAGACACTGATGTTAAATTATTGCATAAGAATAACAATGTATGAAACATATATTTCCACAGAAATAAAAACAAAATAAACGGAAAAGGAATATCAAAGATATGTATAATGCTTTAATCATCTCTGTTCCATGAATTTAAAAAAGTTATTGAAGAGTAAGGTTCTGTTTTGTATTTGAAATGTTTCCTATTATTTTTCCCCTGTGTTTCTTAAGTGATTTTTTTGCTCATAAAATAAGATTTTGTACTAATTTCTTGCATCTATTAAATGACATTTTAAATAACATAATACAATCATATAAAGAATCCATTCTTTCCATCTGTTTTGTGAAAGATATCATGGAAATGAAAGAAATACTTAAAGTCAATTTGAAACAGGTCATTGAAAGGCTTATTGTTGTTGTTGTAGAGTTAACGCCATTTTTCAGCACACAATAAACTTTACATGGCAGCCAGTATTAATGGTGCAGGAAGAAGCAAGAAAAAGCCCTGGAACGAAACACTAACCAACAAGAATCTACTTTCAACATTTCTCATACACAAAATTGGCACACTCTGAGACTTGAAGCCATGCATAGAGAGGTGAGATGGCAGTAATCCATAACAGAGCGCTTTTGACAACTCAGTCTCTCAGGGCTCCCCATTCAAAGGGTAATACAGAGGAACACAATGATATAGTATGCTCTGGGTCTCCAATGGCTAGCATAGTATCAACTTTACTTATCAGATACATGGTCTGTAATAACAGAAGTATATTCCTTTAATGCAATCAGTTTCTATAGCTATATTTCACTAACAAGAATAGTCTGCATGTAAAATAAAGAACTTGGTGACCCACATATGATGTGACTATACTTGTATACATATATTTATCTAAAGATTTACGAATATTTCTGTGCATACGTTCAAGCATGCATGGATTCACATGTGTACATTAATATGAATTTCTGGTTATTAGTCATATTCAGCATGTAACTGATAAAAATACACTATATGATCAGGCACTGAATAGATATATATCAGTAAAGTCATAATATACTGCTGGATAGCAGTCAATCTTTTAAACTACCTCAAACAAAATCAGATGAAAAAAATACACACAAAAAAACAATGAAATAGTTAAAACAAAGTCATGCAGAATGCTGTAATCTTATGAATCTCTTCCATTAATGTTTCCTTTCCGATTTCCTTAGGAATAATTCTGCACATAAAATCAAACTTTCTACTCTTTTGTTCTGTCTTAGATAATTGTTTAGAAAAAGTAATATAATTATATCAAGATATAATACTTACGCCCTGTTTGGTGAAGGGTGTCGTGAAAAAGAAGAATTATCAAAAATCAGTAATACGATATGACTCATTGAAAGGGTAATAGAGGAGAACACAAGGATATAATATGATGTAGGGTTCGAATGGATGTCTTACTATCAAATTTACTTGTCAGATGTAAGATCCATAAGAACAGAAGTATATACATTTAAAACATTTAGCTAGTTATGGATGGCAGTATTTCACTAAAACGAAAAGTCTTCTTGAAAAATAAAGAACTTGATGACACACATATGATGTGCCAATACTTGGTTACATGTATTTATCTAAAGATTAATGAATCTAATGTGCATACGTTTATGTGTGCATGAATGGAAGAATGATTTGGGTTATGAATTTCTGGTTATTAGTCGTATTCAGTCTGTGAGTGATGAAACTATGCAATCAATTTAGTCACTGTATTTATATACATCAAAGGTCATAAAATACTGTTGGATAAAATTCAATCGATGACATTATTTCAAACGGAATTAGAAGACTAAAACAAGCAACTGAACATTGGATATATGTTGGTCCAGACTCAGAATAATGACAAAATAAATAATTCAATACTGATGAGATTCCAATGGATTTGGGGGATGATGTTACCTGGACATATTCACAAAATGACAATAATTAATAAAAAGACACTGATGTCAAATTGTTACATTAGAACAAGAATGTAGGAACCAGATATTGCCACAGAATTGAAAAAGATATAAACAGAAAAAAAGATCAAAGATAGGTATAATGCATTAATCATCTCTTTTCCATGAATTTAGAGAAGTTATTAAGAGTAAGGTTATGACTGTTTTCTATTTGAAATGTTTCCTATGATTTATACTATCTGTTTCCTAAGGGATTTTTTTTTGGACATAAAATAAGATTTTGTACAAATTTCTTCCGTCTATTAAATGACTCTTTAGAAAACATAATAGTATCATATCAAGAGACCATTCTTTCCATCTGTTTTGTGAAAGATGTCATGGAAAGAAAAGAAATATCAAAAGTCAATATGAAACAGGGCATTGAAAGGCTTATTGTTGTTGTTGAAGGGTTCAACGCCATTTTTCAGCATTCAATACGCTTTACATGGCAGCCAGTATTAATGGTGGAGGATGAAGCCAGAAAAATCCCTGGAAAGAAACACTGACCAACAAGAACCTACTGGCAACATTTCTTACACACCCAAATTGGCAGACTCTCAGACTTGAACCCATGCAGAGAGAGGTATGATGGCAGTGATCCATAACAGAGCGCTTTTGACCACTCAGTCACTCTGGGCTCCCCATTCAACGGGTAATACAGAGAAACAAAATGATATAGTATGCTCTGGGTCTCCAATGGTTAGCATAGTATCAACTTTACTTATCAGATATATGGACTATAATAACAGAAGTATATTACTTTAATGCAATAAGTTTCTATGGCTATATTTCACTAACAAGAATAGTCTGCATGTAAAATAAAGAACTGGATGACGCACATATGATGTGACTATACTTGTATACATATATTTATATAAAGATTTACGAATATTTCTGTGCATACGTTCATGCATGCATGGATTAACATGTGTATATTAATATGAATTTCTGGTTATTAGTCATATTCAGCATGCAACTGATAAAAATACACTATATGATCAGACACTGAATGGATATATATCAGCAAAGTCATAATATACTGCTGGATAGCAGTCAATCTTTTAAACTACCTCAAACAAAATTAGATAAATAAAATACGAAAAAAAAAATAAACAATGAAATAGTTAAAACAAAGTCATGTAGAATGCTTTAATCTTATGAATCTCTTCAATTAATTTTTCCTTTCCGATTTCGTTAGGAATAATTCTGCACATAAAACCAAACTTTCTACTCTTTTGTTCTTAGATAATTGTTTAGTAGGAGTAATACAATTATATCAATAGATAATACTTACGCCCTGTTTTGTGAAGGGTGTCATGAAAAAGAAGAAATATCAAAAATCAGTAATACGACATGAATCATTGAAAGGGTAATAGAGGAGAACACAAGGATATAATATGATGTAGGGTTCGAATGGAGGGCTTATTATTAACTTTACTTGTGAGCTGTAACTTCCATAAGAACAAAAGTATATACATTTAAAGCATTTTGCCAGTTATGGATGGCAGTGTTTCACTAAAAAGAATAGTCTGCTTGACAAAAAAAGAACTTGATGACACACATATGATGTGCCAATACATTTTTACATGTATTTATCTAAAGATTAATGAATATTTGTGTGCATATGTATATGTCTTCATGGATGAAAAAATGAATTGGGTTATGAATTTCTAGTTATTAGTCATCTTCAGTATGTGAGTGATGAAAATATACAGTTCATTTAGGCACTGAATTGATATACATCAAAAGGTCATAAAATACTGATGGATAAACTTCAATCAATGACATTGTTTCAAACACAATTAGAAGACTAAAACAAGCAACTGAACATTGGATATATATGTTGGTCCAGACTCGGAGTAATGACAAACTAAATGCCACAATACTGATGAGATTCCAATGGGCTTGGAGGATAATGTTATCACAACATATTCACAATATGATAATACTTAAAGAAAAGACACTTATGTTAACTTATTGCATAAGAACAACAATGTATGAAACAGATATTGCCACAGAAAAGAAAAGAATATAAACAGAAAATAATATAAAAGATATGTATAATGCATTAATCATCTCTTTTCCATGAATTTAGAAAAGTTATTGAAGAGCAAGGTTATGATTGTTTTCAATTTAAAATGTTTCCTTTAATTTATTCTATCTGTTACGTAAGGGATTTTTTTGGAAAATAAAATAAGATTTTGTACTAATTTCTTCCGTCTATTAAATGACTCTTTAGAAAACATAATAGTGTCATATCAAGAGACCATTCTTTCCATCTGTTTTGTGAAAGATGTCATGGAAAGAAAAGAAATATCAAAATTCAATATGAAACAGGGCATTGAAAGCCTTATAGTTGTTGTTGGAGGGTTCAACGCCATTTTTCAGCATTCAATACGCTTTACATGGCAGCCAGTATTAATGGTGGAGGATGAAGCCAGAAAAATCCCTGGAAAGAAACACTGACCAACAAGAACCTACTGGCAACATTTCTTACACACCCAAATGGGCAGACTCTCAGACTTGAACCCATGAAGAGAGAGGTATGATGGCAGTGATCCATAACAGAGCGCTTCTGACAACTCAGTCACTCTGGGCTCCCCATTCAAAGGGAATACGGAGGCTCAGAATGATATAGTATGCTATGGGGATCCAATATTTAGCATAGTATCAACTTTACTTATCAGGTATATGGTCTTCAATAGCATAAGTCTATTCCATTAATGCAATTAGTTTATATGGCTATATTTCACTAACTAGAATAGTCTGCATGTAAAATAAAGAACTTGATGACGCACATATGATGTGACCCTTCTTGTATACATATATTTATCTAAAGACTTACGAATATCTATGTGCTTACGTTCATGCATGCATGGATGAATATGTGTATATAAATATTAATTTCTGGTTATTAGTCATATTCAGCATGTAATTGATAAAATACACGATATGATATGGCACTGAGTTGATATATATCAGCAGAGTCATAATATACTGCTGGATAGCAGTCAATCATTTAAATTCACTCAAATAAAATTAGAAGAATAAAATAGGAAAAAAAATAAACAACAAAATAGTTCTTTCAAAGTCGAGTAGAATCCTTTAATCTGATAAATATGTGCATTAATATTCCCTTCAGATTTATTTAGAAATAACTCTGCACATAAATCAAACTTTCTACTCTTTTATTCTGTCTTACATGATTGTTTAATAGAAGAAATACAATTATATCACGATATAATACTTACAACCTGTTTTGTGAAGGGTGTCATGAAAAGAAGAAATATAAAAAATCAGTAACTCGATAAGACTCATTAAAAGGGTAATAGACGAGAACACAAGGATATAATATGATGTAGGGTTCGAATGGAGGGCTTAGTATCAACTTTACTTGTCAGATTTAACATCCATTGCAACAGAAGTATATACATTTAAAGCATTTAGCCAGTTATGGATGGCAGTATTTCACTAAAAAGAATAGTCTGCTTGAAAACTTAAAAAATTGATGACACACATATCATGTGCCAATACTTCTATACATATATTTACCTAAAGATTAATGAATCTTTATTTGCATGCTTATATGTCTGCATGGACGAAAAAATTAATTGGGGTATGAATTTCTAGTTATTAGTCATCTTCAGTCTGTGTGTGATGAAAATATACAGTTCATTTCGGCACTGAATTGATTTACATGAAAAGGTCATAAAATACTGTTGGATAAATTTCAATCAATGACATTGTTTCAAACACAATTAGAAGACTAAAACAAGCAACTGAACATTGAATATATATGTTGGTCCAGACTCGGAGTAATGACAAAATAAATAATTCAATACGGATGAGATTCCAATGGATTTGGAGGATAATGTTATCATGACATATTCACAAAATGACAGAAATTTAAAAGAAGACACTGATGTTAAATTATTGCATAAGAACAACAATGTATGAAACAGATATTTCCACAGAAATGAAAATAAAATCAACGGAAAAGTAATATCAAAGATATGTATAATGCTTTAATCATCTCTGTTCCATGAATTTAAAGAAATTATTGAAGAGTAAGGTTCTAACTGTTTTGTATTTGAAATGTTTCCTACTATTTTCCTCTCAATTTCCAAAGTGATTTATTTGAACATAAAATAAGATTTTGTACTAATTTCTTCTGTCTATTAAATGACTCTTTAGAGAACATAATACAATCATATAAATAGTCCATTCTTTCCATCTGCGTTGTGAAAGATGTCATGGAAAGAAAAGAAATATCAAAAGTCAATATGAAACAGGACATTGAAAGGCTTATTGTTTTTGTTGAAAGGTTGAACGCCATTTTTCAGCATTCAATACGCTTTACATGGCAGCCAGTATTAATGGTGGAGGATGAAGCCAGAAAAATCCCTGGAAAGAAACACTGACCAACAAGAACCTACTGGCAACATTTCTTACACACCCAAATTGGCAGACTCTCAGACTTGAACCCATGCAGAGAGAGGTATGAGGGCAGCGATCCATAACAGAGCGCTTTTGACCACTCAGTCACTCTGGGCTCCCCATTCAACGGGTAATACAGAGAAACAAAATGATATAGTATGCTCTGGGTCTCCAATGGTTAGCATAGTATCAACTTTATTTATCAGATATATGGTCTATAATAACAGAAGTATATTACTTTAATGCAATAAGTTTCTATGGCTATATTTCACTAACAAGAATAGTCTGCATGTAAAATAAAGAACTTGATGACGCACATATGATGTGACTCTACTTGTATACATATATTTATCTAAAGATTTACGAATATTTCTGTGCATACGTTCATGCATGCATGGATTAACATGTGTATATTAATATGAATTTCTGGTTATTAGTCATATTCAGCATGCAACTGATAAAAATACACTATATGATCAGACACTGAATGGATATATATCAGCAAAGTCATAATATACTGCTGGATAGCAGTCAATCTTTTAAACTACCTCAAACAAAATTAGATGAATAAAATACAAAAAAAAAAAAAAACAATGAAATAGTTAAAACAAAGTCATGTAGAATGCTTTAATCTTATGAATCTCTTCCATTAATGTTTCCTTTCCGATTTCCTTAGGAATAATTCTGCACATAAAACCAAACTTTCTACTCTTTTGTTCTGTCTTTGATAATTGTTTAGTAGAAGTAATACAATTATATCAAGAGATAATACTTACGATCTGTTTTGTGAAGGGTGTCGTGAAAAAGAAGAAATATCAAAAATCAGTAATACGATATGACTCATTGAAAGGGTAATAGAGGAGAACAAAAGGATATAATATGATGTAGGGTTCGAATGGAGGGCTTAGTATCAACTTTACTTGTGAGCTGTAACTTCCATAAGAACAAAAGTATATACATTTAAAGCATTTTGCCAGTTATGGATGGCAGTGTTTCTCTAAAAAGAATAGTCTGCTTGAAAACTAAAGAACTTGATGACACACATATGATGTGCCAATACTTGGTTACATGTATTTATCTAAAGATTAATGAATTTTTATGTGCATATGTATATGTCTTCGTGGATGAAAAAATGAATTGGGGTATGAATTTCTAGTTCTTAGTCATCTTCAGTCTGTGAGTGATGAAAATATACAGTTCATTTAGACACTTGTGTGATATACATGAAAAGGTCATGAAACACTGCAGGATAAACTTCATAAAATACTGTTGAACAAACTTCAATCAATGACATTGTTTCAAACACAAATAGAAGACTAAAACAAGCAACTGAACATTGGATATATATGTTGGTCCAGACTCGGAGTAATGACAAAATAAATAATTCAATCCTGAAGAGATTCCAATGGATTTGGAGGATAATGCTATTAGGACATATTCACAAAATGACAGAAATAAAAAAAAGACACTGATGTTAAATTATTGCATAAGAACAACAATATATGAAACATATATTTCCAACGAAATGAAAATAACATCAACGGAAAAGTAATATCAAAGATATGTATAATGCTTTAATCATCTCTGTTCCATGAATTTGAAGAAGTTATTGAAGAGTAAGGTTCTAACTGTTTTGTATTTGAAATGTTTCCTATTATTTTTACTCTCTGTTTCCTAAGTGATTTATCTGCACATAAAATAAGATTTTGTACTAATTTCTTCTGTCTATTAAATGACTCTTTAGAGAACATAATACAATCATATAAATAGTCCATTCTTTCCATCTGCTTTGTGAAAGATGTCATGGAAAGAAAAGAAATATCAAAAGTCAATATGAAACAGAGCATTGAAAGGCTTATTGTTTTTGTTGAAAGGTTGAACGCCATTTTTCAGCATTCAATACGCTTTACATGGCAGCCAGTATTAATGGTGGAGAATGAAGCCAGAAAAATCCCTGGAAAGAAACACTGACAAACAAGAACCTACTGGCAACATTTCTTACACACCCAAATTGGCAGACTCTCAGACTTGAACCCATGCAGAGAGAGGTATGATGGCAGTGATCCATAACAGAGCGCTTTTGACAACTCAGTCACTCTGGGCTCCCCGTTCAAAGGGGAATACAGAAGATCATAATCATATAGTATCCTGTGGACATCCAATATTTAGTATAGTATCAACTTTACTTATCAGGTATATGGTCTATAATAACAGAAGTATATTCCTTTAATGCAAGTAGTTTCTATGGCTATATTTCACTAACTAGAATAGTCTGCATGTAAAATAAAGAACTTGATGACGCACATATGATGTGACTATACTTGCATACATATATTTATCTAAAGATTTAGGAATATTTATGTGCATACGTTCATGCATGCATGGATGAATATGTGTATATAAATATTAATTTCTGGTTATTAGTCATATTCAGCATGTAATTGATAAAAATACACGATATGATAAGGCACTGAATGGATATATATCAGCAAAGTCATAATATACTGCTGGATAGCACTCAATCATTTAAATTCCCTCAAATAAAATTAGAAAAATCAAATAGGAAAATAAAATAAACAACAAAATAGTTCTATCAAAGTCGAGTAGAATTCTTTAATCTGATGAATCTGTTCTATTAATTTTCTTTTCAGATTTTCGTAGAAATAATTCTGCACATAAATCAAACTTTCTACTCTTTTATTCTGTCTTACATGATTGTTTAGTAGAAGAAATACAATTATATCACGATATAATACTTACCAACTGTTTTGTGAAGGGTGCCATGAAAATGAAGAAATATCAAAAATCAGTAATTCGAAATGACTCATTGAAAGGGTAATAGAGGAGAACACAAGGATATAATATGATGTAGGGTTCGAATGGATGTAGTAGTATCAAATTTACTTGTCAGATGTAAGATTCATAAGAACAGAAGTATATACATTTAAAGCATTTTGCCAGTTATGGATGGCAGTATTTCACTAAAAAGAATAGTCTGCATGAACAATTAAGAACTTGATGACACACATATCATGTGCATTTACTTCTTTACATGAATTTATCTAAAGATTAATGCATTTTTATGTGCATATGTATATGTCTTCATGGATGAAAAAATGAATTGGGGTATGAATTTCTAGTTATTAGTCATCTTCAGTCTGTGTGTGATGAAAATATACAGTTCATTTTTCGGCACTGAATTGATTTACATGAAAAGGTCATAAAATAATGTTGGATAAACTTCAATCAATGACATTGTTTCAAACACAATTAGAAGACTAAAACAAGCAACTGAACATTGGATATATATGTTGGTCCAGACTCGGAGTAATGACAAAATAAATAATTCAATACTGATGAGATTCCAATGGATTTGGAGGATAATGTGATCAGTAGATATTCACAAAATGACAGAAATTAAAGAAACGACACTGATGTTAAATTATTGCATAAGAACAACAATGTATAAAACAGATATTTCCACATAAATGAAAATAAAATCAACGGAAAAGTAATATCAAAGATATGTATAATGCTTTAATCATCTCTGTTCCATGAATTTGAAGAATGTTTTGAAGAGTAAGGTTCCAACTGTTTTGTATTTTAAATGTTTCCTATTATTTTTCCTCTCTGTTTCCTAAGTGATTTATTTACACATAAAATAAGATTTTGTACTAATTTATTGTGTCAATTAAATGACTCTTTAGAGAACATAATACAATCATATAAAGAGTCCATTCTTTCCATCTGTTTTGTGAAAGATGTCATGGAAAGAAAAGAAATATCAAAAGTCAATATGAAACAGGGCATTGAAAGGCTTATTGTTTTTGCTGAAAGGTTGAACGCCATTTTTCAGCATTCAATACGCTTTACATGGCAGCCGGTATTAATGGTGGAGGATGAAGACAGAAAAATCCCTGGAAAGAAACACTGACCAACAAGAACCTACTGGCAACATTTCTTACACACCTAAATTGGCAGACTCTGACCTGAACCCTTGCAGAGAGAAGTATGATGGCAGTAATCCATAACAGAGCGCTTTTGACAATTCAGTCACTCAGGGCTCCCCATTCAAAGGGTAATACAGAGGAACAAAATGATATTGTATGCTCTGGGTCTCCAATGGTTAGCATAGTATCAACTTTACTTATCAGATATATGGTCTATAATAACAGAAGTATATTACTTTAATGCAATCAGTTTCTATGGCTATATTTCACTAACAAGAATAGTCTGCATGTAAAATAAAGAACTTGGTGACGCACATATGATGTGACTATACTTGTATACATATATTTATCTAAATATTTACGAATATTTCTGTGCATACGTTCATGCATGGATGGATTAACATGTGTATATTAATATGAATTTCTGGTTATTAGTCATATTCAGCATGCAACTGATAAAAATACACTATATGATCAGACACTGAATGGATATATATCAGCAAAGTCATAATATACTGCTGGATAGCAGTCAATCTTTTAAACTAACTCAAACAAAATTAGATGAATAAAATACGAAAAAAAAATAAACAATGAAATAGTTAAAACAAAGTCATGTAGAATGCTTTAATCTTATGAATCTCTTCCATTAATGTTTCCTTTCCGATTTCCTTAGGAATAATTCTGCACATAAAACCAAACTTTCTACTCTTTTGTTCTGTCTTAGATAATTGTTTAGTAGAAGTAATACAATTATATCAAGAGATAATACTTACACCCTGTTTTGTGAAGGGTGTCATGAAAAAGAAGAAATATCAAAAATCAGTAATACGATATGACTCATTGAAAGGGTAATAAAGGAGTACAAAAGGATATAATATGATGTAGGGTTCGAATGGAGGGCTTCGTATCAACTTTACATGTGGGCTGTAACTTCCATAAGAACAAAAGTATATACATTTAAAGCATTTTGCCAGTTATGGATGGCAGTATTTCACTAAAAAGTATAGTCTGCTTGAAAACTAAAGAACTTGATGACACACATATGATGTGCCAATACTTGGTTACATGTATTTATCTAAAGATTAATGAATTTTTATGTGCATATGTATATGTCTTCGTGGATGAAAAAATGAATTGGGGTATGAATTTCTGGTTATTAGTCATCTTCAGTCTGTGAGTGATGAAAATATACAGTTCATTTAGACACTTGTGTGATTTACATGAAAAGGTCATGAAACACTGCAGGATAAACTTTAGTCAATGACATTATTTGAAACATAATTAAAAACATAAAGCAAGCAACTGAACATTGGATATATATGTTGGTCCCGACTCAGAGTAATGACAAAATAAATAATTCAATACTGATGAGATTCCAATGGATTTGGAGGATAAGTTATCACAACATATTCACAAAATTATAATGCTTAAAGAAAAGACACTGATGTTAAATTATTGCATAAGAACAACAATGTAAGAACCAGATATTGCCACAGAAATGAAAAGAATATAAACAGAAAATAATATCAAAGATATGTATAATGCATTAATCATCTCTTTTCCATGAATTTAGAAAAGTTATTGAAGAGTAAGGTTATGACTGTTTTCTATTGAAAATGTTTCCTTTTATTTATTCTATCTGTTTCGTAAGGGCTTTTCTTTGGACATAAAATAAGATTTTGTACTAATTTCATCCGTCTATTAAATGACTCTTTACAGAACATAATATAATCATATCAAGAGTCCATTCTTTCCATCTGTTTTGTGACAGATGTCATGAAAAGAAAAGAAATATCAAAAGTCAATATGAAACAGGGCATTGAAAGGCTTATTGTTGTTGTTGAAGGGTTCAACGCCATTTTTCAGCAGTCAATACGCTTTACATGGCAGCCAGTATTAATGGTGGAGGATGAGGCCAGAAAAATCCCTGGAAAGAAACACTGACCAACAAGAACCAACTGGCAACATTTCTTACACACCCAAATTGGCAGACTCTCAGACTTGAACCCATGCAGAGAGAGGTATGATGGCAGTGATCCATAACAGAGCGCTTTTGACAACTCAGTCACTCTGGGCTCCCCATTCAAAGGGGAATACAGAGGATCATAATCATATAGTATCCTGTGGACATCCAATATTTAGCATAGTATCAAATTTACTTATCAGGTATATGGTCTATAATAACAGAAGTATATTCCTTTAATGCAAGTAGTTTCTATGGCTATAATTCACTAACTAGAATAGTCTGCATGAAAAATAAAGAACTTGATGAAGCACATATGATGTGACTATACTTGTATACATATATTTATCTAAAGATTTATGAATATTTATGTGCATACGTTCATGCATGCATGGATGAATATGTGTATATAAATATTAATTTCTGGTTATTAGTCATATTCAGCATGTAATTGATAAAAATACACGATATGATAAGGCACTGAATGGATATATATCAGCAAAGTCATAATATACTGCTGGATAGCACTCAATCATTTAAATTCCCTCAAATAAAATTAGAAGAATAAACTAGGAAAATAAAAAAACAACAAAATAGTTCTATCAAAGTCGAGTAGAATTCTTTAATCTGATGAATCTGTTCTATTAATTTTCCTTTCAGATTTTCGTAGAAATAATTCTGCACATAAATCAAACTTTCTACTCTTTTATTCTGTCTTACATGATTGTTTAGTAGAAGAAATATCAATTATATCACGATATCATACTTACCAACTGTTTTGTGAAGGGTGTCATGAAAAAGAAGAAATATCAAAAATCAGTAATTCGATATGACTCATTGAAAGGGTAATAGACGAGAACACAAGGATATAATATGATGTAGGGTTCGAATGGAGGGCTTAGTATCAACTTTACTTGTCAGATTTAACATCCATTGCAACAGAAGTATATACATTTAAAGCATTTAGCCAGTTATGGATGGCAGTATTTCACTAAAAAGAACAGTCTGCTTGAAAACTTAAAAAATTGATGACACACATATCATGTACCAATACTTCTATACATATATTTATCTAAAGATTAATGAATCTTTATTTGCATGCTTATATGTCTGCATGGACGAAAAAATGAATTGGGGTATGAATTTCTAGTTATTAGTCATCTTCAGTCTGTGTGTGATGAAAATATACAGTTCATTTCGGCACTGAATTGATTTACATGAAAAGGTCATAAAATACTGTTGGATAAATTTCAATCAATGACATTGTTTCAAACACAATTAGAAGACTAAAACAAGCAACTGAACATTGGATATATATGTTGGTCCAGACTCGGAGTAATGACAAAATAAATAATTCAATACGGATGAGATTCCAATGGATTTGGAGGATAATGTTATCATGACATATTCACAAAATGACAGAAATTTAAAAAAAGACACTGATGTTAAATTATTGCATAAGAACAACAATGTATGAAACAGATATTTCCACAGAAATGAAAATAAAATCAACGGAAAAGTAATATCAAAGATATGTATAATGCTTTAATCATCTCTGTTCCATGAATTTAAAGAAATTATTGAAGAGTAAGGTTCTAACTGTTTTGTATTTGAAATGTTTCCTACTATTTTCCTCTCAATTTCCAAAGTGATTTATTTGAACATAAAATAAGATTTTGTGCTAATTTCTTCTGTCTATTAAATGACTCTTTAGAGAACATAATACAATCATATAAATAGTCCATTCTTTCCATCTGCTTTGTGAAAGATGTCATGGAAAGAAAAGAAATATCAAAAGTCAATATGAAACAGGGCATTGAAAGGCTTATTGTTTTTGTTGAAAGGTTGAACGCCATTTTTCAGCATTCAATACGCTTTACATGGCAGCCAATATTAATGGTGGAGGATGAAGCCAGAAAAATCCCTGGAAAGAAACACTGACCAACAAGAACCTACTGGCAACATTTCTTACACACCCAAATTGGCAGACTCTCAGACTTGAACCCATGCAGAGAGAGGTATGAGGGCAGTGATCAATAACAGAGCGCTTTTGACAACTCAGTCACTCTGGGCTCCCCATTCAACGGGTAATACAGAGGAACAAAATGATATAGTATGCTCTGGGTCTCCAATGTTTAGCATAGTATCGACTTTACTTATCAGATATATGGTCTATAATAACAGAAGTATATTACTTTAATGCAATCAGTTTATATGGCTATATTTCACTAACACGAATAGTCTGCATGTAAAATAAAGAACTTGATGACGCACATATGATTTGACTATACTTGTATACATATATTTATCTAAATATTTACGAATATTTCTGTGCATACGTTCATGCATGCATGGATTAACACGTGTATATTAATATGAATTTCTAGTTATTAGTCATATTCAGCATGCAACTGATAAAAATACACTATATGATCAGACACTGAATGGATATATATCAGCAAAGTCATAATATACTGCTGGATAGCAGTCAATCTTTTAAACTAACTCAAACAAAATTAGATGAATAAAATACGAAAAAAAAATAAACAATGAAATAGTTAAAACAAAGTCATGTAGAATGCTTTAATCTTATGAATCTCTTCCATTAATGTTTCCTTTCCGATTTCCTTAGGAATAATTCTGCACATAAAACCAAACTTTCTACTCTTTTGTTCTGTCTTAGATAATTGTTTAGTAGAAGTAATACAATTATATCAAGAGATAATACTTACACCCTGTTTTGTGAAGGGTGTCATGAAAAAGAAGAAATATCAAAAATCAGTAATACGATATGACTCATTGAAAGGGTAATAAAGGAGAACAAAAGGATATAATATGATGTAGGGTTCGAATGGAGGGCTTCGTATCAACTTTACATGTGGGCTGTAACTTCCATAAGAACAAAAGTATATACATTTAAAGCATTTTGCCAGTTATGGATGGCAGTATTTCACTAAAAAGTATAGTCTGCTTGAAAACTAAAGAACTTGATGACACACATATGATGTGCCAATACTTGGTTACATGTATTTATCTAAAGATTAATGAATTTTTATGTGCATATGTATATGTCTTCATGGATTGGATGAAAAAATGAATTGGGGTATGAATTTCTGGTTCTTAGTCATCTTCAGTCTGTGAGTGATGAAAATATACAGTTCATTTAGACACTTGTGTGATATACATGAAAAGGTCATGAAACACTGCAGGATAAACTTTAGTCAATGACATTATTTGAAACATAATTAAAAACATAAAGCAAGCAACTGAACATTGGATATATATGTTGGTCCCGACTCAGAGTAATGACAAAATAAATAATTCAATACTGATGAGATTCCAATGGATTTGGAGGATAAGTTATCACAACATATTCACAAAATTATAATGCTTAAAGAAAAGACACTGATGTTAAATTATTGCATAAGAACAACAATGTAAGAACCAGATATTGCCACAGAAATGAAAAGAATATAAACAGAAAATAATATCAAAGATATGTATAATGCATTAATCATCTCTTTTCCATGAATTTAGAAAAGTTATTGAAGAGTAAGGTTATGACTGTTTTCTATTGAAAATGTTTCCTTTTATTTATTCTATCTGTTTCGTAAGGGCTTTTCTTTGGACATAAAATAAGATTTTGTACTAATTTCATCCGTCTATTAAATGACTCTTTACAGAACATAATATAATCATATCAAGAGTCCATTCTTTCCATCTGTTTTGTGACAGATGTCATGAAAAGAAAAGAAATATCAAAAGTCAATATGAAATAGGGCATTGAAAGGCTTATTGTTGTTGTTGAAGGGTTCAACGCCATTTTTCAGCAGTCAATACGCTTTACATGGCAGCCAGTATTAATGGTGGAGGATGAAGCCAGAAAAATCCCTGGAAAGAAACACTGACCAACAAGAACCAACTGGCAACATTTCTTACACACCCAAATTGGCAGACTCTCAGACTTGAACCCATGCAGAGAGAGGTATGATGGCAGTGATCCATAACAGAGCGCTTTTGACAACTCAGTCACTCTGGGCTCCCCATTCAAAGGGGAATACAGAGGATCATAATCATATAGTATCCTGTGGACATCCAATATTTAGCATAGTATCAAATTTACTTATCAGGTATATGGTCTATAATAACAGAAGTATATTCCTTTAATGCAAGTAGTTTCTATGGCTATAATTCACTAACTAGAATAGTCTGCATGAAAAATAAAGAACTTGATGAAGCACATATGATGTGACTATACTTGTATACATATATTTATCTAAAGATTTATGAATATTTATGTGCATACGTTCATGCATGCATGGATGAATATGTGTATATAAATATTAATTTCTGGTTATTAGTCATATTCAGCATGTAATTGATAAAAATACACGATATGATAAGGCACTGAATGGATATATATCAGCAAAGTCATAATATACTGCTGGATAGCACTCAATCATTTAAATTCCCTCAAATAAAATTAGAAGAATAAACTAGGAAAATAAAAAAACAACAAAATAGTTCTATCAAAGTCGAGTAGAATTCTTTAATCTGATGAATCTGTTCTATTAATTTTCCTTTCAGATTTTCGTAGAAATAATTCTGCACATAAATCAAACTTTCTACTCTTTTATTCTGTCTTACATGATTGTTTAGTAGAAGAAATATCAATTATATCACGATATCATACTTACCAACTGTTTTGTGAAGGGTGTCATGAAAAAGAAGAAATATCAAAAATCAGTAATTCGATATGACTCATTGAAAGGGTAATAGACGAGAACACAAGGATATAATATGATGTAGGGTTCGAATGGAGGGCTTAGTATCAACTTTACTTGTCAGATTTAACATCCATTGCAACAGAAGTATATACATTTAAAGCATTTAGCCAGTTATGGATGGCAGTATTTCACTAAAAAGAACAGTCTGCTTGAAAACTTAAAAAATTGATGACACACATATCATGTGCCAATACTTCTATACATATATTTATCTAAAGATTAATGAATCTTTATTTGCATGCTTATATGTCTGCATGGACGAAAAAATGAATTGGGGTATGAATTTCTAGTTATTAGTCATCTTCAGTCTGTGTGTGATGAAAATATACAGTTCATTTCGGCACTGAATTGATTTACATGAAAAGGTCATAAAATACTGTTGGATAAATTTCAATCAATGACATTGTTTCAAACACAATTAGAAGACTAAAACAAGCAACTGAACATTGGATATATATGTTGGTCCAGACTCGGAGTAATGACAAAATAAATAATTCAATACGGATGAGATTCCAATGGATTTGGAGGATAATGTTATCATGACATATTCACAAAATGACAGAAATTTAAAAAAAGACACTGATGTTAAATTATTGCATAAGAACAACAATGTATGAAACAGATATTTCCACAGAAATGAAAATAAAATCAACGGAAAAGTAATATCAAAGATATGTATAATGCTTTAATCATCTCTGTTCCATGAATTTAAAGAAATTATTGAAGAGTAAGGTTCTAACTGTTTTGTATTTGAAATGTTTCCTACTATTTTCCTCTCAATTTCCAAAGTGATTTATTTGAACATAAAATAAGATTTTGTACTAATTTCTTCTGTCTATTAAATGACTCTTTAGAGAACATAATACAATCATATAAATAGTCCATTCTTTCCATCTGCTTTGTGAAAGATGTCATGGAAAGAAAAGAAATATCAAAAGTCAATATGAAACAGGACATTGAAAGGCTTATTGTTTTTGTTGAAAGGTTGAACGCCATTTTTCAGCATTCAATACGCTTTACATGGCAGCCAATATTAATGGTGGAGGATGAAGCCAGAAAAATCCCTGGAAAGAAACACTGACCAACAAGAACCTACTGGCAACATTTCTTACACACCCAAATTGGCAGACTCTCAGACTTGAACCCATGCAGAGAGAGGTATGAGGGCAGTGATCAATAACAGAGCGCTTTTGATAACTCAGTCACTCTGGGCTCCCCATTCAACGGGTAATACAGAGGAACAAAATGATATAGTATGCTCTGGGTCTCCAATGTTTAGCATAGTATCGACTTTACTTATCAGATATATGGTCTATAATAACAGAAGTATATTACTTTAATGCAATCAGTTTATATGGCTATATTTCACTAACACGAATAGTCTGCATGTAAAATAAAGAACTTGATGACGCACATATGATTTGACTATACTTGTATACATATATTTATCTAAATATTTACGAATATTTCTGTGCATACGTTCATGCATGCATGGATTAACACGTGTATATTAATATGAATTTCTAGTTATTAGTCATATTCAGCATGCAACTGATAAAAATACACTATATGATCAGACACTGAATGGATATATATCAGCAAAGTCATAATATACTGCTGGATAGCAGTCAATCTTTTAAACTAACTCAAACAAAATTAGATGAATAAAATACGAAAAAAAAATAAACAATGAAATAGTTAAAACAAAGTCATGTAGAATGCTTTAATCTTATGAATCTCTTCCATTAATGTTTCCTTTCCGATTTCCTTAGGAATAATTCTGCACATAAAACCAAACTTTCTACTCTTTTGTTCTGTCTTAGATAATTGTTTAGTAGAAGTAATACAATTATATCAAGAGATAATACTTACACCCTGTTTTGTGAAGGGTGTCATGAAAAAGAAGAAATATCAAAAATCAGTAATACGATATGACTCATTGAAAGGGTAATAAAGGAGAACAAAAGGATATAATATGATGTAGGGTTCGAATGGAGGGCTTCGTATCAACTTTACATGTGGGCTGTAACTTCCATAAGAACAAAAGTATATACATTTAAAGCATTTTGCCAGTTATGGATGGCAGTATTTCACTAAAAAGTATAGTCTGCTTGAAAACTAAAGAACTTGATGACACACATATGATGTGCCAATACTTGGTTACATGTATTTATCTAAAGATTAATGAATTTTTATGTGCATATGTATATGTCTTCATGGATTGGATGAAAAAATGAATTGGGGTATGAATTTCTGGTTCTTAGTCATCTTCAGTCTGTGAGTGATGAAAATATACAGTTCATTTAGGCACTTGTGTGATATACATGAAAAGGTCATGAAACACTGCAGGATAAACTTTAGTCAATGACATTATTTGAAACATAATTAGAAAACATAAAGCAAGCAACTGAACATTGGATATATATGTTGGTCCCGACTCAGAGTAATGACAAAATAAATAATTCAATACTGATGAGATTCCAATGGATTTGGAGGATAAGTTATCACAACATATTCACAAAATTATAATGCTTAAAGAAAAGACACTGATGTTAAATTATTGCATAAGAACAACAATGTAAGAACCAGATATTGCCACAGAAATGAAAAGAATATAAACAGAAAATAATATCAAAGATATGTATAATGCATTAATCATCTCTTTTCCATGAATTTAGAAAAGTTATTGAAGAGTAAGGTTATGACTGTTTTCTATTGAAAATGTTTCCTTTTATTTATTCTATCTGTTTCGTAAGGGCTTTTCTTTGGACATAAAATAAGATTTTGTACTAATTTCATCCGTCTATTAAATGACTCTTTACAGAACATAATATAATCATATCAAGAGTCCATTCTTTCCATCTGTTTTGTGACAGATGTCATGAAAAGAAAAGAAATATCAAAAGTCAATATGAAACAGGGCATTGAAAGGCTTATTGTTGTTGTTGAAGGGTTCAACGCCATTTTTCAGCAGTCAATACGCTTTACATGGCAGCCAGTATTAATGGTGGAGGATGAAGCCAGAAAAATCCCTGGAAAGAAACACTGACCAACAAGAACCAACTGGCAACATTTCTTACACACCCAAATTGGCAGACTCTCAGACTTGAACCCATGCAGAGAGAGGTATGATGGCAGTGATCCATAACAGAGCGCTTTTGACAACTCAGTCACTCTGGGCTCCCCATTCAAAGGGGAATACAGAGGATCATAATCATATAGTATCCTGTGGACATCCAATATTTAGCATAGTATCAAATTTACTTATCAGGTATATGGTCTATAATAACAGAAGTATATTCCTTTAATGCAAGTAGTTTCTATGGCTATAATTCACTAACTAGAATAGTCTGCATGAAAAATAAAGAACTTGATGAAGCACATATGATGTGACTATACTTGTATACATATATTTATCTAAAGATTTATGAATATTTATGTGCATACGTTCATGCATGCATGGATGAATATGTGTATATAAATATTAATTTCTGGTTATTAGTCATATTCAGCATGTAATTGATAAAAATACACGATATGATAAGGCACTGAATGGATATATATCAGCAAAGTCATAATATACTGCTGGATAGCACTCAATCATTTAAATTCCCTCAAATAAAATTAGAAGAATAAACTAGGAAAATAAAAAAACAACAAAATAGTTCTATCAAAGTCGAGTAGAATTCTTTAATCTGATGAATCTGTTCTATTAATTTTCCTTTCAGATTTTCGTAGAAATAATTCTGCACATAAATCAAACTTTCTACTCTTTTATTCTGTCTTACATGATTGTTTAGTAGAAGAAATATCAATTATATCACGATATCATACTTACCAACTGTTTTGTGAAGGGTGTCATGAAAAAGAAGAAATATCAAAAATCAGTAATTCGATATGACTCATTGAAAGGGTAATAGACGAGAACACAAGGATATAATATGATGTAGGGTTCGAATGGAGGGCTTAGTATCAACTTTACTTGTCAGATTTAACATCCATTGCAACAGAAGTATATACATTTAAAGCATTTAGCCAGTTATGGATGGCAGTATTTCACTGAAAAGAATAGTCTGCTTGAAAAATAAAGAACTTGATGACACACATATGATGTGCCAATACTTGGTTACATGTATTTATCTAAAGATTAATGAATTTTTATGTGCATATGTATATGTCTTCATGGATGAAAAAATGAATTGGGGTATGAATTTCTGGTTCTTAGTCATCTTCAGTCTGTGCGTGATGAAAATATACAGTTCATTTAGGCACTTGTGTGATATACATGAAAAGGTCATGAAACACTGCAGGATAAACTTTAGTCAATGACATTATTTGAAACATGATTAGAAAACTAAAGCAAGCAACTGAACATTGGATATAGATGTTGGTCCAGACTCAGAGTAATGACAAAATAAATAATTCAAAACTGATGAGATTCCAATGGATTTGGAGGATAATGTTATCACAACATATTCACAAAATTATAATACTTAAAGAAAAGACACTGATGTTAAATTATTGCATAAGAACAACAATGTAAGAACCAGATATTGCCACAGAAATGAAAAGAATATAAACAGAAAATAATATCAAAGATATGTATAATGCATTAATCATCTCTTTTCCATGAATTTAGAAAAGTTATTGAAGAGTAAGGTTATGACTGTTTTCTATTGAAAATGTTTCCTTTTATTTATTCTATCTGTTTCGTAAGGGATTTTCTTTGGACATAAAATAAGATTTTGTACTAATTTCTTCCGTCTATTAAATGACTCTTTACAGAACATAATATAATCATATAAATAGTCCATTCTTTCCATCTGTTTTGTGAAAGATGTCATGGAAAGAAAAGAAATATCAAAAGTCAATATGAAACAGGGCATTGAAAGGCTTATTGTTGTTGTTGAAGGGTTCAACGCCATTTTTCAGCAGTCAATACGCTTTACATGGCAGCCAGTATTAATGGTGGAGGATGAAGCCAGAAAAATCCCTGGAAAGAAACACTGACCAACAAGAAACTACTGGCAACATTTCTTGCACACCCAAATTGGCAGACTCTCAGACTTGAACCCATGCAGAGAGAGGTATGATGGCAGTGATCCATAACAGAGCGCTTTTGACAACTCAGTCACTCTGGGCTCCCCATTCAAAGGGTAATACAGAGGATCATAATCATATAGTATCCTGTGGACATCCAATATTTAGCATAGTATCAACTTTACTTATCAGGTATATGGTCTATAATAACAGAAGTATATTCCTTTAATGCAAGTAGTTTCTATGGCTATATTTCACTAACTAGAATAGTCTGCATGTAAAATAAAGAACTTGATGAAGCACATATGATGTGACTATACTTGTATACATATATTTATCTAAAGATTTATGAATATTTATGTGCATACGTTCATGCATGCATGGATGAATATGTGTATCTAAATATTAATTTCTGGTTATTAGTCATATTCAGCATGTAATTGATAAAATACACGACATGATAAGGCACTGAATGGATATATATCAGCAAAGTCATAATATACTGCTGGATAGCACTCAATCATTTAAATTCCCTCAAATAAAATTAGAAGAATAAAATAGGAAAATAAAATAAACAAAATAGTTATATCAAAGTCGAGTAGAATAATTTAATCTGATGAATCTGTTCCATTAATTTTCCTTTCAGATTTTCGTAAAAATAATTCTGCACATAAATCAAACTTTCTACTCTTTTATTCTGTCTTACATGATTGTTTAGTAGAAGAAATATCAATTATATCACGATATCATACTTACCAGCTGTTTTGTGAAGGGTGTCATGAAAAAGAAGAAATATCAAAAATCAGTAATTCGATATGACTCATTGAAAGGGTAATAGAGGAGATCACAAGGATATAATATGATGTAGGGTTCGAATGGAGGGCTTAGTATCAACTTTACTTGTCAGATTTAACATCCATTGCAACAGAAGTATATACATTTAAAGCATTTAGCCAGTTATGGATGGCAGTATTTCACTAAAAAGAATAGTCTGCTTGAAAAATTAAAAAATTGATGACACACATATCATGTGCCAATACTTCTATACATATATTTATCTAAAGATTAATGAATCTTTATTTGCATGCTTATATGTCTGCATGGACGAAAAAATGAATTGGGGTATGAATTTCTAGTTATTAGTCATCTTCAGTCTGTGTGTGATGAAAATATACAGTTCATTTCGGCACTGAATTGATTTACATGAAAAGGTCATAAAATACTGTTGAACAAACTTCAATCAATGACATTGTTTCAAACACAATTAGAAGACTAAAACAAGCAACTGAACATTTGATATATATGTTGGTCCAGACTCGGAGTAATGACAAAATAAATAATTCAATACTGAAGAGATTCCAATGGATTTGGAGGATAATGCTATTAGGACATATTCACAAAATGACAGAAATTAAAAAAAAGACACTGATGTTAAATTATTGCATAAGAACAACAATATATGAAACAGATATTTCCAACGAAATGAAAATAACATCAACGGAAAAGTAATATCAAAGATATGTATAATGCTTTAATCATCTCTGTTCCATGAATTTGAAGAAGTTATTGAAGAGTAAGGTTCTAACTGTTTTGTATTTGAAATGTTTCCTATTATTTTTCCTCCCTGTTTCCTAAGTGATTTATCTGCACATAAAATAAGATTTTGTACTAATTTCTTCTGTCTATTAAATGACTCTTTAGAGAACATAATACAATCATATAAATAGTCCATTCTTTCCATCTGCTTTGTGAAAGATGTCATGGAAAGAAAAGAAATATCAAAAGTCAATATGAAACAGGGCATTGAAAGGCTTATTGTTTTTGTTGAAAGGTTGAACGCCATTTTTCAGCATTCAATACGCTTTACATGGCAGCCAGTATTAATGGTGGAGAATGAAGCCAGAAAAATCCCTGGAAAGAAACACTGACCAACAAGAACCTACTGGCAACATTTCTTACACACCCAAATTGGCAGACTCTCAGACTTGAACCCATGCAGAGAGAGGTATGATGGCAGTGATCCATAACAGAGCGCTTTTGACAACTCAGTCACTCTGGGCTCCCCATTCAAAGGGGAATACAGAGAATCATAATCATATAGTATCCTGTGGACATCCAATATTTAGTATAGTATCAACTTTACTTATCAGGTATATGGTCTATAATAACAGAAGTATATTCCTTTAATGCAAGTAGTTTATATGGCTATATTTCACTAACTAGAATAGTCTGCATGTAAAATAAAGAACTTGATGACGCACATATGATGTGACTATACTTGTATACATATATTTATCTAAAGATTTATGAATATTTATGTGCATACGTTCATGCATGCATGGATGAATTACGTGTATATAAATATTAATTTCTGGTTATTAGTCATATTCAGCATGTAATTGATAAAATACACGACATGATAAGGCACTGAATGGATATATATCAGCAAAGTCATAATATACTGCTGGATAGCACTCAATCATTTAAATTCCCTCAAATAAAATTAGAAGAATAAAATAGGAAAATAAAATAAACAACAAAATAGTTCTATCAAAGTAGAGTAGAATTCTTTAATCTGATGAATCTGTTCTATTAATTTTCTTTTCAGATTTTCGTAGAAATAATTCTGCACATAAATCAAACTTTCTACTCTTTTATTCTGTCTTACATGATTGTTTAGTAGAAGAAATACAATTATATCACGATATAATACTTACCAACTGTTTTGTGAAGGGTGCCATGAAAATGAAGAAATATCAAAAATCAGTAATTCGAAATGACTCATTGAAAGGGTAATAGAGGAGAACACAAGGATATAATATGATGTAGGGTTCGAATGAATGTCTTAGTATCAAATTTACTTGTCAGATGTAAGATCCATAAGAACAGAAGTATATACATTTAAAGCATTTAGCCAGTTATGGATGGCAGTATTTCACTAAAAAGAATAGTCTGCATGAAAACTTAAAAAATTGATGACACACATATCATGTGCCTTTACTTCTTTACATGAATTTATCTAAAGATTAATGAATTTTTATGTGCATATGTATATGTCTTTATGGATGAAAAAATGAATTGGGGTATGAATTTCTAGTTATTAGTCATCTTCAGTCTGTGTGTGATGAAAATATACAGTTCATTTTTCGGCACTGAATTGATTTACATGAAAAGGTCATAAAATACTGTTGGATAAACTTCAATCAATGACATTGTTTCAAACACAATTAGAAGACTAAAACAAGCAACTGAACATTGGATATATATGTTGGTACAGACTCGGAGTAATGACCAAATAAATAATTCAATACTGAAGAGATTCCAATGGATTTGGAGGATAATGTGATCAGTAGATATTCACAAAATGACAGAAATTAAAGAAACGACACTGATGTTAAATTATTGCATAAGAACAACAATGTATGAAACAGATATTTCCACATAAATGAAAATAAAATCAACGGAAAAGTAATATCAAAGATATGTATAATGCTTTAATCATCTCTGTTCCATGAATTTGAAGAATTTGTTTAAGAGTAAGGTTCCAACTGTTTTGTATTTTAAATGTTTCCTATTATTTTTCCTCTCTGTTTCCTAAGTGATTTATAAATAAAATTTTGTACTAATTTCTTGTGTCTATTAAATGACTCTTTAGAGAACATAAAAAATCATATAAATAGTCCATTCTTTCCATCTGTTTTGTGAAAGATGTCATTAAAAGAAAAGAAATATCAAAAGTCAATATGAAACAGGGCATTGAAAGGCTTATTATTTTTGCTGAAAGGTTGAACGCCATTTTTCAGCATTCAATACGCTTTACATGGCAGCCAGTATTAATGGTGGAGGATGAAGCCAGAATAATCCCTGGAAAGAAACACTGACCAACAAGAACCTACTGGCAACATTTCTTACACACCCAAATTGGCAGACTCTGACTTGAACCCTTGCAGTGAGAGGTATGATGGCAGTGATCCATAACAGAGCGCTTTTGACAACTCAGTCACTCAGGGCTCCCCATTCAAAGGGTAATTCAGAGGAACAAAATGATATTGTATGCTCTGGGTCTCCAATGGTTAGCATAGTATCAACTTTACTTATCAGATATATGGTCTATAATAACAGAAGTATATTACTTTAATGCAATCAGTTTCTATGGCTATATTTCACTAACAAGAATAGTCTGCATGTAAAATAAAGAACTTGGTGACGCACATATGATGTGACTATACTTGTATACATATATTTATCTAAATATTTACGAATATTTCTGTGCATACGTTCATGCATGCATGGATTAACATGTGTATATTAATATGAATTTCTAGTTATTAGTCATATTCAGCATGCAACTGATAAAAATACACTATATGATCAGTCATTGAATGGATCTATATCAGCAAAGTCATAATATACTGCTGGATAGCAGTCAATCTTTTAAACTACCTCAAACAAAATTAGATGAATAAAATACGAAAAAAAAATAAACAATGAAATAGTTAAAACAAAGTCATGTAGAATGCTTTAATCTTATGAATCTCTTCCATTAATGTTTCCTTTCCGATTTCCTTAGGAATAATTCTGCACATAAAACCAAACTTTCCACTCTTTTGTTCTGTCTTGGATAATTGTTTAGTAGAAGTAATACAATTATATCAAGAGATAATACTTACGATCTGTTTTGTGAAGGGTGTCATGAAAAAGAAGAAATATCAAAAATCAGTAATACGATATGACTCATTGAAAGGGTAATAGAGGAGAACAAAAGGATATAATATGATGTAGGGTTCGAATGGAGGGCTTAGTATCAACTTTACGTGTGAGCTGTAACTTCCATAAGAACAAAAGTATATACATTTAAAGCATTTTGCCAGTTATGGATGGCAGTGTTTCACTAAAAAGAATAGTCTGCTTGAAAAATAAAGAACTTGATGACACACATATGATGTGCCAATACATCTTTACATGTATTTATCTAAAGATTAATGAATTTTTATGTGCATATGTATATGTCTTCATGGATTGGATGAAAAAATGAATTGGGGTATGAATTTCTGGTTCTTAGTCATCTTCAGTCTGTGAGTGATGAAAATATACAGTTCATTTAGACACTTGTGTGATTTACATGAAAAGGTCATGAAACACTGCAGGATAAACTTTAGTCAATGACATTATTTGAAACATAATTAGAAAACTAAAGCAAGCAACTTTTTTGAACATTGGATATATATGTTGGTCCAGACTCAGAGTAATGACAAAAACAATAATTCAATACTGATGAGATTCCAATGGATTTGGAGGATAATGTTATCACAACATATTCACAAAATTATAATACTTAAAGAAAAGACACTGATGTTAAATTATTGCATAAGAACAACAATGTAAGAACCAGATATTGCCACAGAAATGAAAAGAATATAAACAGAAAATAATATCAAAGATATGTATAATGCATTAATCATCTCTTTTCCATGAATTTAGAAAAGTTATTGAAGTGTAAGGTTATGACTGTTTTCTATTGAAAATGTTTCCTTTTATTTATTCTATCTGTTTCGTAAGGGATTTTCTTTGGACATAAAGTAAGATTTTGTACTAATTTCTTCCGTCTATTAAATGACTCTTTACAGAACATAATATAAACATATCAATAGTCCATTCTTTCCATCTGTTTTGTGAAAGATGTCATGGAAAGAAAAGAAATATCAAAAGTCAATATGAAACAGGGCATTGAAAGGCTTATTGTTGTTGTTGAAGGGTTCAACGCCATTTTTCAGCATTCAATACGCTTTACATGGCAGCCAGTATTAATGGTGGAGGATGAAGCCAGAAAAATCCCTGGAAAGAAACACTGACCAACAAGAACCAACTGGCAACATTTCTTACACACCCAAATTGGCAGACTCTCAGACTTGAACCCATGCAGAGAGAGGTATGATGGCAGTGATCCATAACAGAGCGCTTTTGACCACTCAGTCACTCTGGGCTCCCCATTCAAAGGGTAATACAGAGGATCATAATCATATAGTATCCTGTGGACATCCAATATTTAGCATAGTATCAACTTTACTTATCAGGTATATGGTCTATAATAACAGAAGTATATTCCTTTAATGCAAGTAGTTTCTATGGCTATATTTCACTAACTAGAATAGTCTGCATGTAAAATAAAGAACTTGATGAAGCACATATGATGTGACAATACTTGTATACATATATTTATCTAAAGATTTATGAATATTTACGTGCATACGTTCATGAATGCATGGATGAATATGTGTATATAAATATTAATTTCTGGTTATTAGTCATATTCAGCATGTAATTGATAAAAATACACGATATGATAAGGGACTGAATGGATATATATCAGCAAAGTCATAATATACTGCTGGATAGCACTCAATCATTTAAATTCCCTCAAATAAAATTAGAAGAATAAAATAGGAAAATAAAATAAACAAAATAGTTATATCAAAGTCGAGTAGAATAATTTAATCTGATGAATCTGTTCCATTAATTTTCCTTTCAGATTTTCGTAAAAATAATTCTGCACATAAATCAAACTTTCTACTCTTTTATTCTGTCTTACATGATTGTTTAGTAGAAGAAATATCAATTATATCACGATATCATACTTACCAACTGTTTTGTGAAGGGTGTCATGAAAAAGAAGAAATATCAAAAATCAGTAATTCGATATGACTCATTGAAAGGGTAATAGAGGAGATCACAAGGATATAATATGATGTAGGGTTCGAATGGAGGGCTTAGTATCAACTTTACTTGTCAGATTTAACATCCATTGCAACAGAAGTATATACATTTAAAGCATTTAGACAGTTATGGATGGCAGTATTTCACTAAAAAGAATAGTCTGCTTGAAAAAATAAAAATTGATGACACACATATCATGTGCCAATACTTCTATACATATATTTATCTAAAGATTAATGAATCTTTATTTGCATGCTTATATGTCTTCATGGACGAAAAAATGAATTGGGGTATGAATTTCTAGTTATTAGTCATCTTCAGTCTGTGTGTGATGAAACTATACAGTTCATTTCGGAACTGAATTGATTTACATGAAAAGGTCATAAAATACTATTGGACAAACTTCAATCAATGACATTGTTTCAAACACAATTAGAAGACTAAAACAAGCAACTGAACATTGGATATATATGTTGGTCCAGACTCGGAGTAATGACAAAATAAATAATTCAATACTGAAGAGATTCCAATGGATTTGGAGGATAATGCTATTAGGACATATTCACAAAATGACAGAAATAAAAAAAAGACACTGATGTTAAATTATTGCATAAGAACAACAATATATGAAACAGATATTTCCAACGAAATGAAAATAACATCAACGGAAAAGTAATATCAAAGATATGTATAATTTTTTAATCATCACTGTTCCATGAATTTGAAGAAGTTATTGAAGAGTAAGGTTCTAACTAATCTGTATTTGAAATGTTTCCTATGATTTTTCCTCTCTGTTTCCTAAGTGATTTATCTGCACATAAAATAAGATTTTGTACTAATTTCTTCTGTCTATTAAATGACTCTTTAGAGAACATAATACAATCATATAAATAGTCCATTCTTTCCATCTGCTTTGTGAAAGATGTCATGGAAAGAAAAGAAATATCAAAAGTCAATATGAAACAGGGCATTGAAAGGCTTATTGTTTTTGTTGAAAGGTTGAACGCCATTTTTCAGCATTCAATACGCTTTACATGGCAGCCAATATTAATGGTGGAGGATGAAGCCAGAAAAATCCCTGGAAAGAAACACTGACCAACAAGAACCTACTGGCAACATTTCTTACACACCCAAATTGGCAGACTCTCAGACTTGAACCCATGCAGAGAGAGGTATGAGGGCAGTGATCAATAACAGAGCGCTTTTGACAACTCAGTCACTCTGGGCTCCCCATTCAACGGGTAATACAGAGGAACAAAATGATATAGTATGCTCTGGGTCTCCGATGTTTAGCATAGTATCGACATTACTTATCAGATATATGGTCTATAATAACAGAAGTATATTACTTTAATGCAATCAGTTTATATGGCTATATTTCACTAACAAGAATAGTCTGCATGTAAAATAAAGAACTTGATGACGCACATATGATGTGACTATACTTGTATACATATATTTATCTAAATATTTACGAATATTTCTGTGCATACGTTCATGCATGCATGGATTAACACGTGTATATTAATATGAATTTCTAGTTATTAGTCATATTCAGCATGCAACTGATAAAAATACACTATATGATCAGACACTGAATGGATATATATCAGCAAAGTCATAATATACTGCTGGATAGCAGTCAATCTTTTAAACTAACTCAAACAAAATTAGATGAATAAAATACGAAAAAAAAATAAACAATGAAATAGTTAAATCAAAGTCATGTAGAATGCTTTAATCTTATGAATCTCTTCCATTAATGTTTCCTTTCCGATTTCCTTAGGAATAATTCTGCACATAAAACCAAACTTTCTACTCTTTTGTTCTGTCTTTGATAATTGTTTAGTAGAAGTAATACAATTATATCAAGAGATAATACTTACGCTCTGTTTTGTGAAGGGTGTCATGAAAGGAAGAAATATCAAAAATCAGTAATACGATATGACTCATTGAAAGGGTAATAGAGGAGAACAAAAGGATATAATATGATGTAGGGCTCGAATGAAGGGCTTAGTATCAACTTTACGTGTGAGCTGTAACTTCCATAAAAACAAAAGAATATACATTTAAAGCATTTTGCCAGTTATGGATGGCAGTGTTTCACTAAAAAGAATAGTCTGCTTGAAAGATAAAGAACTTGATGACACACATATGATGTTCCAATACTTCGTTACATGTATTTATCTAAAGATTAATGAATTTTTATGTGCATATGTATATGTCTTCATGGATTGGATGAAAAAATGAATTGGGGTATGAATTTCTGGTTCTTAGTCATCTTCAGTCTGTGAGTGATGAAAATATACAGTTCATTTAGACACTTGTGTGATATACATGAAAAGGTCATGAAACACTGCAGGATAAACTTTAGTCAATGACATTATTTGAAACATAATTAGAAAACTAAAGCATGCAACTTTTTTGAACATTGGATATATATGTTGGTCCAGACTCAGAGTAATGACAAAATAAATAATTCAATACTGATGAGATTCCAATGGATTTGGAGGATAATGTTATCACAACATATTCACAAAATTATAATACTTAAAGAAAAGACACTGATGTTAAATTATTGCATAAGAACAACAATGTAAGAACCAGATATTGCCACAGAAATGAAAAGAATATAAACAGAAAATAATATCAAAGATATGTATAATGCATTAATCATCTCTTTTCCATGAATTTAGAAAAGTTATTGAAAAGTAAGGTTATGACTGTTTTCTATTGAAAATGTTTCCTTTTATTTATTCTATCTGTTTCGTAAGGGATTTTCTTTGGACATAAAATAAGATTTTGTACTAATTTCATCCGTCTATTAAATGACTCTTTACAGAACATAATATAATCATATAAAGAGTCCATTCTTTCCATCTGTTTTGTGACAGATGTCATGGAAAGAAAAGAAATATCAAAAGTCAATACGAAACAGGGCATTGAAAGGCTTATTGTTGTTGCTGAAGTGTTCAACGCCATTTTTCAGCAGTCAATACGCTTTACATGGCAGCCAGTATTAATGGTGGAGGATGAAGCCAGAAAAATCAGTGGAAAGAAACACTGACCAACAAGAACCAACTGGCAACATTTCTTACACACCCAAATTGGCAGACTCTCAGACTTGAACCCATGCAGAGAGAGGTATGATGGCAGTGATCCATAACAGAGCGCTTTTGACCACTCAGTCACTCTGGGCTCCCCATTCAAAGGGTAATACAGAGGATCATAATCATATAGTATCCTGTGGACATCCAATATTTAGCATAGTATCAACTTTACTTATCAGGTATATGGTCTATAATAACAGAAGTATATTCCTTTAATGCAAGTAGTTTCTATGGCTATATTTCACTAACTAGAATAGTCTGCATGTAAAATAAAGAACTTGATGAAGCACATATGATGTGACTATACTTGTATACATATATTTATCTAAAGATTTATGAATATATATGTGCATACGTTCATGAATGCATGGATGAATATGTGTATATAAATATTAATTTCTGGTTATTAGTCATATTCAGCATGTAATTGATAAAAATACACGATATGATAAGGGACTGAATGGATATATATCAGCAAAGTCATAATATACTGCTGGATAGCACTCAATCATTTAAATTCCCTCAAATAAAATTAGAAGAATAAAATAGGAAAATAAAATAAACAACAAAATAGTTCTATCAAAGTCGAGTAGAATTCTTTAATCTGATGAATCTGTTCCATTAATTTTCCTTTCAGATTTTCGCAAAAATAATTCTGCACATAAATCAAACTTTCTACTCTTTTATTCTGTCTTACATGATTGTTTAGTAGAAGAAATATCAATTATATCACGATATCATACTTACCAACTGTTTTGTGAAGGGTGTCATGAAAAAGAAGAAATATCAAAAATCAGTAATTCGATATGACTCATTGAAAGGGTAATAGAGGAGATCACAAGGACATAATATGATGTAGGGTTCGAATGGAGGGCTTAGTATCAACTTTACTTGTCAGATTTAACATCCATTGCAACAAAAGTATATACATTTAAAGCATTTAGCCAGTTATGGATGGCAGTATTTCACTAAAAAGAATAGTCTGCTTGAAAAAAAAAAAATTGATGACACACATATCATGTGCCAATACTTCTATACATATATTTATCTAAAGATTAATGAATCTTTATTTGCATGCTTATATGTCTGCATGGACGAAAAAATGAATTGGGGTATGAATTTCTAGTTATTAGTCATCTTCAGTCTGTGTGTGATGAAAATATACAGTTCATTTCGGAACTGAATTGATTTACATGAAAAGGTCATAAAATACTATTGGACAAACTTCAATCAATGACATTGTTTCAAACACAATTAGAAGACTAAAACAAGCAACTGAACATTTGATATATATGTTGGTCCAGACTCGGAGTAATGACAAAATAAATAATTCAATACTGAAGAGATTCCAATGGATTTGGAGGATAATGCTATTAGGACATATTCACAAAATGACAGAAATAAAAAAAAAGACACTGATGTTAAATTATTGCATAAGAACAACAATATATGAAACAGATATTTCCAACGAAATGAAAATAACATCAACGGAAAAGTAATATCAAAGATATGTATAATTCTTTAATCATCACTGTTCCATGAATTTGAAGAAGTTATTGAAGAGTAAGGTTCTAACTGTTCTGTATTTGAAATGTTTCCTATTATTTTTCCTCTCTGTTTCCTAAGTGATTTATCTGTACATAAAATAAGATTTTGTACTAATTTCTTCTGTCTATTAAATGACTCTTTAGAGAACATAATACAATCATATAAATAGTCCATTCTTTCCATCTGCTTTGTGAAAGATGTCATGGAAAGAAAAGAAATATCAAAAGTCAATATGAAACAGGACATTGAAAGGCTTATTGTTTTTGTTGAAAGGTTGAACGCCATTTTTCAGCATTCAATACGCTTTACATGGCAGCCAATATTAATGGTGGAGGATGAAGCCAGAAAAATCCCTGGAAAGAAACACTGACCAACAAGAACCTACTGGCAACATTTCTTACACACCCAAATTGGCAGACTCTCAGACTTGAACCCATGCAGAGAGAGGTATGAGGGCAGTGATCAATAACAGAGCGCTTTTGACAACTCAGTCACTCTGGGCTCCCCATTCAACGGGTAATACAGAGGAACAAAATGATATAGTATGCTCTGGGTCTCCAATGGTTAGCATAGTATCAACTTTACTTATCAGATATATGGTCTATAATAACAGAAGTATATTACTTTAATGCAATAAGTTTCTATGGTTATATTTCACTAACAAGAATAGTCTGCATGTAAAATAAAGAACTTGGTGACGCACATATGATGTGATCATACTTGTATACGTTTATTTATCTATTGATTTACGAATATTTCTGTGCATACGTTCATGCATGCATGGATTAACATGTGTATATTAATATGAATTTCTGGTTATTAGTCATATTTAGCATGTAACTGATATAAAAACACTATATGATCAGACACTGAATGGATATATATCAGCAAAGTCATAATATACTGCTGGATAGCAGTCAATCTTTTAAACTACCTCAAACAAAATTAGATGAATAAAATACGAAAAAAAATAAACAATGAAATAGTTAAAACAAAGTCATGTAGAATGCTTTGATCTTATGAATCTCTTCCATTAATGTTTCCTTTCCGATTTCGTTAGGAATAATTCTGCACATCAAACCAAACTTTCCACTCTTTTGTTCTGTCTTAGATAATTGTTTAGAAGAAGTAATACAATTATATCAAGAGATAATACTTACGCCCTGTTTTGTGATGGGTGTCATGAAAAAGAAGAAATCAAAAATCAGTAATATCATATGACTTATTGAAAGGGTAATAGAGGAGAGCACAAGGATATAATATGATGTAGGGTTCGAATGCAGGGCTTAGTATCAACTTTACTTGTGAGCTGTAACTTCCATAAGAACAAAAGCATATACATTTAAAGCATTTTGCCAGTTATGGATGGCAGTATTTCACTTAAAAGAATAGTCTGCTTGAAAAATAAATAACTTGATGACACACATATGATGTGCCAACACTTCGTTACATGTATTTATCTAAAGATTAATGAATTTTCATGTGAATATGTATATGTCTTCATGGATGAAAAAATGAATTGGGGTATGAATTTCTGGTTATTAGTCATCTTCAGTATGTGAGTGATGAAAATATACAGTTCATTTAGGCACTGAATTGATATACATGAAAAGGTCATCAAATACAGCCGGATAAACTTTAATCAATGACATTATTTCAAACAGAATCAGAAGACTAAAGCAAGCAACTGAACATTGGATATATGTTGGTCCAGACTCAGAGTAATGACAAAATAAATAATTCAATACTGATGAGATTCCAATGGATTTGGAGGATAATGTTATCACAACATATTCAAAAAATGATAATACCTAAAGCAAAGACACTGATGTTAAATTATTGCATAAGAATAACAATGTATGAAACATATATTTCCACAGAAATAAAAACAAAATAAACGGAAAAGGAATATCAAAGATATGTATAATGCTTTAATCATCTCTGTTCCATGAATTTAAAAAAGTTATTGAAGAGTAAGGTTCTGTTTTGTATTTGAAATGTTTCCTATTATTTTTCCCCTGTGTTTCTTAAGTGATTTTTTTGCTCATAAAATAAGATTTTGTACTAATTTCTTGCATCTATTAAATGACATTTTAAATAACATAATACAATCATATAAAGAATCCATTCTTTCCATCTGTTTTGTGAAAGATATCATGGAAATGAAAGAAATACTTAAAGTCAATTTGAAACAGGTCATTGAAAGGCTTATTGTTGTTGTTGTAGAGTTAACGCCATTTTTCAGCACACAATAAACTTTACATGGCAGCCAGTATTAATGGTGCAGGAAGAAGCAAGAAAAAGCCCTGGAACGAAACACTAACCAACAAGAATCTACTTTCAACATTTCTCATACACAAAATTGGCACACTCTGAGACTTGAAGCCATGCATAGAGAGGTGAGATGGCAGTAATCCATAACAGAGCGCTTTTGACAACTCAGTCTCTCAGGGCTCCCCATTCAAAGGGTAATACAGAGGAACACAATGATATAGTATGCTCTGGGTCTCCAATGGCTAGCATAGTATCAACTTTACTTATCAGATACATGGTCTGTAATAACAGAAGTATATTCCTTTAATGCAATCAGTTTCTATAGCTATATTTCACTAACAAGAATAGTCTGCATGTAAAATAAAGAACTTGGTGACCCACATATGATGTGACTATACTTGTATACATATATTTATCTAAAGATTTACGAATATTTCTGTGCATACGTTCAAGCATGCATGGATTCACATGTGTACATTAATATGAATTTCTGGTTATTAGTCATATTCAGCATGTAACTGATAAAAATACACTATATGATCAGGCACTGAATAGATATATATCAGTAAAGTCATAATATACTGCTGGATAGCAGTCAATCTTTTAAACTACCTCAAACAAAATCAGATGAAAAAAATACACACAAAAAAACAATGAAATAGTTAAAACAAAGTCATGCAGAATGCTGTAATCTTATGAATCTCTTCCATTAATGTTTCCTTTCCGATTTCCTTAGGAATAATTCTGCACATAAAATCAAACTTTCTACTCTTTTGTTCTGTCTTAGATAATTGTTTAGAAAAAGTAATATAATTATATCAAGATATAATACTTACGCCCTGTTTGGTGAAGGGTGTCGTGAAAAAGAAGAATTATCAAAAATCAGTAATACGATATGACTCATTGAAAGGGTAATAGAGGAGAACACAAGGATATAATATGATGTAGGGTTCGAATGGATGTCTTACTATCAAATTTACTTGTCAGATGTAAGATCCATAAGAACAGAAGTATATACATTTAAAACATTTAGCTAGTTATGGATGGCAGTATTTCACTAAAACGAAAAGTCTTCTTGAAAAATAAAGAACTTGATGACACACATATGATGTGCCAATACTTGGTTACATGTATTTATCTAAAGATTAATGAATCTAATGTGCATACGTTTATGTGTGCATGAATGGAAGAATGATTTGGGTTATGAATTTCTGGTTATTAGTCGTATTCAGTCTGTGAGTGATGAAACTATGCAATCAATTTAGTCACTGTATTTATATACATCAAAGGTCATAAAATACTGTTGGATAAAATTCAATCGATGACATTATTTCAAACGGAATTAGAAGACTAAAACAAGCAACTGAACATTGGATATATGTTGGTCCAGACTCAGAATAATGACAAAATAAATAATTCAATACTGATGAGATTCCAATGGATTTGGGGGATGATGTTACCTGGACATATTCACAAAATGACAATAATTAATAAAAAGACACTGATGTCAAATTGTTACATTAGAACAAGAATGTAGGAACCAGATATTGCCACAGAATTGAAAAAGATATAAACAGAAAAAAAGATCAAAGATAGGTATAATGCATTAATCATCTCTTTTCCATGAATTTAGAGAAGTTATTAAGAGTAAGGTTATGACTGTTTTCTATTTGAAATGTTTCCTATGATTTATACTATCTGTTTCCTAAGGGATTTTTTTTTGGACATAAAATAAGATTTTGTACAAATTTCTTCCGTCTATTAAATGACTCTTTAGAAAACATAATAGTATCATATCAAGAGACCATTCTTTCCATCTGTTTTGTGAAAGATGTCATGGAAAGAAAAGAAATATCAAAAGTCAATATGAAACAGGGCATTGAAAGGCTTATTGTTGTTGTTGAAGGGTTCAACGCCATTTTTCAGCATTCAATACGCTTTACATGGCAGCCAGTATTAATGGTGGAGGATGAAGCCAGAAAAATCCCTGGAAAGAAACACTGACCAACAAGAACCTACTGGCAACATTTCTTACACACCCAAATTGGCAGACTCTCAGACTTGAACCCATGCAGAGAGAGGTATGATGGCAGTGATCCATAACAGAGCGCTTTTGACCACTCAGTCACTCTGGGCTCCCCATTCAACGGGTAATACAGAGAAACAAAATGATATAGTATGCTCTGGGTCTCCAATGGTTAGCATAGTATCAACTTTACTTATCAGATATATGGACTATAATAACAGAAGTATATTACTTTAATGCAATAAGTTTCTATGGCTATATTTCACTAACAAGAATAGTCTGCATGTAAAATAAAGAACTGGATGACGCACATATGATGTGACTATACTTGTATACATATATTTATATAAAGATTTACGAATATTTCTGTGCATACGTTCATGCATGCATGGATTAACATGTGTATATTAATATGAATTTCTGGTTATTAGTCATATTCAGCATGCAACTGATAAAAATACACTATATGATCAGACACTGAATGGATATATATCAGCAAAGTCATAATATACTGCTGGATAGCAGTCAATCTTTTAAACTACCTCAAACAAAATTAGATAAATAAAATACGAAAAAAAAAATAAACAATGAAATAGTTAAAACAAAGTCATGTAGAATGCTTTAATCTTATGAATCTCTTCAATTAATTTTTCCTTTCCGATTTCGTTAGGAATAATTCTGCACATAAAACCAAACTTTCTACTCTTTTGTTCTTAGATAATTGTTTAGTAGGAGTAATACAATTATATCAATAGATAATACTTACGCCCTGTTTTGTGAAGGGTGTCATGAAAAAGAAGAAATATCAAAAATCAGTAATACGACATGAATCATTGAAAGGGTAATAGAGGAGAACACAAGGATATAATATGATGTAGGGTTCGAATGGAGGGCTTATTATTAACTTTACTTGTGAGCTGTAACTTCCATAAGAACAAAAGTATATACATTTAAAGCATTTTGCCAGTTATGGATGGCAGTGTTTCACTAAAAAGAATAGTCTGCTTGACAAAAAAAGAACTTGATGACACACATATGATGTGCCAATACATTTTTACATGTATTTATCTAAAGATTAATGAATATTTGTGTGCATATGTATATGTCTTCATGGATGAAAAAATGAATTGGGTTATGAATTTCTAGTTATTAGTCATCTTCAGTATGTGAGTGATGAAAATATACAGTTCATTTAGGCACTGAATTGATATACATCAAAAGGTCATAAAATACTGATGGATAAACTTCAATCAATGACATTGTTTCAAACACAATTAGAAGACTAAAACAAGCAACTGAACATTGGATATATATGTTGGTCCAGACTCGGAGTAATGACAAACTAAATGCCACAATACTGATGAGATTCCAATGGGCTTGGAGGATAATGTTATCACAACATATTCACAATATGATAATACTTAAAGAAAAGACACTTATGTTAACTTATTGCATAAGAACAACAATGTATGAAACAGATATTGCCACAGAAAAGAAAAGAATATAAACAGAAAATAATATAAAAGATATGTATAATGCATTAATCATCTCTTTTCCATGAATTTAGAAAAGTTATTGAAGAGCAAGGTTATGATTGTTTTCAATTTAAAATGTTTCCTTTAATTTATTCTATCTGTTACGTAAGGGATTTTTTTGGAAAATAAAATAAGATTTTGTACTAATTTCTTCCGTCTATTAAATGACTCTTTAGAAAACATAATAGTGTCATATCAAGAGACCATTCTTTCCATCTGTTTTGTGAAAGATGTCATGGAAAGAAAAGAAATATCAAAATTCAATATGAAACAGGGCATTGAAAGCCTTATAGTTGTTGTTGGAGGGTTCAACGCCATTTTTCAGCATTCAATACGCTTTACATGGCAGCCAGTATTAATGGTGGAGGATGAAGCCAGAAAAATCCCTGGAAAGAAACACTGACCAACAAGAACCTACTGGCAACATTTCTTACACACCCAAATGGGCAGACTCTCAGACTTGAACCCATGAAGAGAGAGGTATGATGGCAGTGATCCATAACAGAGCGCTTCTGACAACTCAGTCACTCTGGGCTCCCCATTCAAAGGGAATACGGAGGCTCAGAATGATATAGTATGCTATGGGGATCCAATATTTAGCATAGTATCAACTTTACTTATCAGGTATATGGTCTTCAATAGCATAAGTCTATTCCATTAATGCAATTAGTTTATATGGCTATATTTCACTAACTAGAATAGTCTGCATGTAAAATAAAGAACTTGATGACGCACATATGATGTGACCCTTCTTGTATACATATATTTATCTAAAGACTTACGAATATCTATGTGCTTACGTTCATGCATGCATGGATGAATATGTGTATATAAATATTAATTTCTGGTTATTAGTCATATTCAGCATGTAATTGATAAAATACACGATATGATATGGCACTGAGTTGATATATATCAGCAGAGTCATAATATACTGCTGGATAGCAGTCAATCATTTAAATTCACTCAAATAAAATTAGAAGAATAAAATAGGAAAAAAAATAAACAACAAAATAGTTCTTTCAAAGTCGAGTAGAATCCTTTAATCTGATAAATATGTGCATTAATATTCCCTTCAGATTTATTTAGAAATAACTCTGCACATAAATCAAACTTTCTACTCTTTTATTCTGTCTTACATGATTGTTTAATAGAAGAAATACAATTATATCACGATATAATACTTACAACCTGTTTTGTGAAGGGTGTCATGAAAAGAAGAAATATAAAAAATCAGTAACTCGATAAGACTCATTAAAAGGGTAATAGACGAGAACACAAGGATATAATATGATGTAGGGTTCGAATGGAGGGCTTAGTATCAACTTTACTTGTCAGATTTAACATCCATTGCAACAGAAGTATATACATTTAAAGCATTTAGCCAGTTATGGATGGCAGTATTTCACTAAAAAGAATAGTCTGCTTGAAAACTTAAAAAATTGATGACACACATATCATGTGCCAATACTTCTATACATATATTTACCTAAAGATTAATGAATCTTTATTTGCATGCTTATATGTCTGCATGGACGAAAAAATTAATTGGGGTATGAATTTCTAGTTATTAGTCATCTTCAGTCTGTGTGTGATGAAAATATACAGTTCATTTCGGCACTGAATTGATTTACATGAAAAGGTCATAAAATACTGTTGGATAAATTTCAATCAATGACATTGTTTCAAACACAATTAGAAGACTAAAACAAGCAACTGAACATTGAATATATATGTTGGTCCAGACTCGGAGTAATGACAAAATAAATAATTCAATACGGATGAGATTCCAATGGATTTGGAGGATAATGTTATCATGACATATTCACAAAATGACAGAAATTTAAAAGAAGACACTGATGTTAAATTATTGCATAAGAACAACAATGTATGAAACAGATATTTCCACAGAAATGAAAATAAAATCAACGGAAAAGTAATATCAAAGATATGTATAATGCTTTAATCATCTCTGTTCCATGAATTTAAAGAAATTATTGAAGAGTAAGGTTCTAACTGTTTTGTATTTGAAATGTTTCCTACTATTTTCCTCTCAATTTCCAAAGTGATTTATTTGAACATAAAATAAGATTTTGTACTAATTTCTTCTGTCTATTAAATGACTCTTTAGAGAACATAATACAATCATATAAATAGTCCATTCTTTCCATCTGCGTTGTGAAAGATGTCATGGAAAGAAAAGAAATATCAAAAGTCAATATGAAACAGGACATTGAAAGGCTTATTGTTTTTGTTGAAAGGTTGAACGCCATTTTTCAGCATTCAATACGCTTTACATGGCAGCCAGTATTAATGGTGGAGGATGAAGCCAGAAAAATCCCTGGAAAGAAACACTGACCAACAAGAACCTACTGGCAACATTTCTTACACACCCAAATTGGCAGACTCTCAGACTTGAACCCATGCAGAGAGAGGTATGAGGGCAGCGATCCATAACAGAGCGCTTTTGACCACTCAGTCACTCTGGGCTCCCCATTCAACGGGTAATACAGAGAAACAAAATGATATAGTATGCTCTGGGTCTCCAATGGTTAGCATAGTATCAACTTTATTTATCAGATATATGGTCTATAATAACAGAAGTATATTACTTTAATGCAATAAGTTTCTATGGCTATATTTCACTAACAAGAATAGTCTGCATGTAAAATAAAGAACTTGATGACGCACATATGATGTGACTCTACTTGTATACATATATTTATCTAAAGATTTACGAATATTTCTGTGCATACGTTCATGCATGCATGGATTAACATGTGTATATTAATATGAATTTCTGGTTATTAGTCATATTCAGCATGCAACTGATAAAAATACACTATATGATCAGACACTGAATGGATATATATCAGCAAAGTCATAATATACTGCTGGATAGCAGTCAATCTTTTAAACTACCTCAAACAAAATTAGATGAATAAAATACAAAAAAAAAAAAAAACAATGAAATAGTTAAAACAAAGTCATGTAGAATGCTTTAATCTTATGAATCTCTTCCATTAATGTTTCCTTTCCGATTTCCTTAGGAATAATTCTGCACATAAAACCAAACTTTCTACTCTTTTGTTCTGTCTTTGATAATTGTTTAGTAGAAGTAATACAATTATATCAAGAGATAATACTTACGATCTGTTTTGTGAAGGGTGTCGTGAAAAAGAAGAAATATCAAAAATCAGTAATACGATATGACTCATTGAAAGGGTAATAGAGGAGAACAAAAGGATATAATATGATGTAGGGTTCGAATGGAGGGCTTAGTATCAACTTTACTTGTGAGCTGTAACTTCCATAAGAACAAAAGTATATACATTTAAAGCATTTTGCCAGTTATGGATGGCAGTGTTTCTCTAAAAAGAATAGTCTGCTTGAAAACTAAAGAACTTGATGACACACATATGATGTGCCAATACTTGGTTACATGTATTTATCTAAAGATTAATGAATTTTTATGTGCATATGTATATGTCTTCGTGGATGAAAAAATGAATTGGGGTATGAATTTCTAGTTCTTAGTCATCTTCAGTCTGTGAGTGATGAAAATATACAGTTCATTTAGACACTTGTGTGATATACATGAAAAGGTCATGAAACACTGCAGGATAAACTTTAGTCAATGACATTATTTGAAACATGATTAGAAAACTAAAGCAAGCAAATGAACATTGGATATATATGTTGGTCCAGACTCAGAGTAATGACAAAATAAATAATTCAATACTGATGAGATTCCAATGGATTTGGAGGATAATGTTATCACAAAATATTCACAAAATTATAATACTTAAAGAAAAGACACTGATGTTAAATTATTGCATAAGAACAACAATGTAAGAACCAGATATTGCCACAGAAATGAAAAGAATATAAACAGACAATAATATCAAAGATATGTATAATGCATTAATCATCTCTTTTCCATGAATATAGAAAAGTTATTGAAGAGTAAGGTTATGACTGTTTTCTATTGAAAATGTTTCCTTTTATTTATTCTATCTGTTTCGTAAGGGATTTTCTTTGGACATAAAATAAGATTTTGTACTAATTTCTTCCGTCTATTAAATGACTCTTTACAGAACATAATATAATCATATAAAGAGTCCATTCTTTCCATCTGTTTTGTGACAGATGTCATGGAAAGAAAAGAAATATCAAAAGTCAATATGAAACAGGGCATTGAAAGGCTTATTGTTGTTGTTGAAGGGTTCAACGCCATTTTTCAGCAGTCAATACGCTTTACATGGCAGCCAGTATTAATGGTGGAGGATGAAGCCAGAAAAATCCCTGGAAAGAAACACTGACCAACAAGAAACTACTGGCAACATTTCTTGCACACCCAAATTGGCAGACTCTCAGACTTGAACCCATGCAGAGAGAGGTATGATGGCAGTGATCCATAACAGAGCGCTTTTGACAACTCAGTCACTCTGGGCTCCCCATTCAAAGGGGAATACAGAGGATCATAGTCATATAGTATCCTGTGGACATCCAATATTTAGCATAGTATCAACTTTACTTATCAGGTATATGGTCTATAATAACAGAAGTATATTCCTTTAATGCAAGTAGTTTCTATGGCTATATTTCACTAACTAGAATAGTCTGCATGTAAAATAAAGAACTTGATGAAGCACATATGATGTGACTATACTTGTATACATATATTTATCTAAAGATTTATGAATATTTATGTGCATACGTTCATGCATGCATGGATGAATATGTGTATATAAATATTAATTTCTGGTTATTAGTCATATTCAGCATGTAATTGATAAAATACACGACATGATAAGGCACTGAATGGATATATATCAGCAAAGTCATAATATACTGCTGGATAGCACTCAATCATTTAAATTCCCTCAAATAAAATTAGAAGAATAAAATAGGAAAATAAAATAAACAAAATAGTTATATCAAAGTCGAGTAGAATAATTTAATCTGATGAATCTGTTCCATTAATTTTCCTTTCAGATTTTCGTAAAAATAATTCTGCACATAAATCAAACTTTCTACTCTTTTATTCTGTCTTACATGATTGTTTAGTAGAAGAAATATCAATTATATCACGATATCATACTTACCAACTGTTTTGTGAAGGGTGTCATGAAAAAGAAGAAATATCAAAAATCAGTAATTCGATATGACTCATTGAAAGGGTAATAGAGGAGATCACAAGGATATAATATGATGTAGGGTTCGAATGGAGGGCTTAGTATCAACTTTACTTGTCAGATTTAACATCCATTGCAACAGAAGTATATACATTTAAAGCATTTAGACAGTTATGGATGGCAGTATTTCACTAAAAAGAATAGTCTGCTTGAAAAAATAAAAAATTGATGACACACATATCATGTGCCAATACTTCTATACATATATTTATCTAAAGATTAATGAATCTTTATTTGCATGCTTATATGTCTTCATGGACGAAAAAATGAATTGGGGTATGAATTTCTAGTTATTAGTCATCTTCAGTCTGTGTGTGATGAAAATATACAGTTCATTTCGGAACTGAATTGATTTACATGAAAAGGTCATAAAATACTATTGGACAAACTTCAATCAATGACATTGTTTCAAACACAATTAGAAGACTAAAACAAGCAACTGAACATTGGATATATATGTTAGTCCAGACTCGGAGTAATGACAAAATAAATAATTCAATACTGAAGAGATTCCAATGGATTTGGAGGATAATGCTATTAGGACATATTCACAAAATGACAGAAATAAAAAAAGACACTGATGTTAAATTATTGCATAAGAACAACACTATATGAAACAGATATTTCCAACGAAATGAAAATAACATCAACGGAAAAGTAATATCAAAGATATGTATAATTTTTTAATCATCACTGTTCCATGAATTTGAAGAAGTTATTGAAGAGTAAGGTTCTAACTGTTCTGTATTTGAAATGTTTCCTATGATTTTTCCTCTCTGTTTCCTAAGTGATTTATCTGCACATAAAATAAGATTTTGTACTAATTTCTTCTGTCTATTAAATGACTCTTTAGAGAACATAATACAATCATATAAATAGTCCATTCTTTCCATCTGCTTTGTGAAAGATGTCATGGAAAGAAAAGAAATATCAAAAGTCAATATGAAACAGGGCATTGAAAGGCTTATTGTTTTTGTTGAAAGGTTGAACGCCATTTTTCAGCATTCAATACGCTTTACATGGCAGCCAATATTAATGGTGGAGGATGAAGCCAGAAAAATCCCTGGAAAGAAACACTGACCAACAAGAACCTACTGGCAACATTTCTTACACACCCAAATTGGCAGACTCTCAGACTTGAACCCATGCAGAGAGAGGTATGAGGGCAGTGATCAATAACAGAGCGCTTTTGACAACTCAGTCACTCTGGGCTCCCCATTCAACGGGTAATACAGAGGAACAAAATGATATAGTATGCTCTGGGTCTCCAATGTTTAGCATAGTATCGACTTTACTTATCAGATATATGGTCTATAATATCAGAAGTATATTACTTTAATGCAATCAGTTTATATGGCTATATTTCACTAACAAGAATAGTCTGCATGTAAAATAAAGAACTTGATGACGCACATATGATGTGACTATACTTGTATACATATATTTATCTAAAGATTTACGAATATTTCTGTGCATACGTTCATGCATGCATGGATTAACACGTGTATATTAATATGAATTTCTAGTTATTAGTCATATTCAGCATGCAACTGATAAAAATACACTATATGATCAGACACTGAATGGATATATATCAGCAAAGTCATAATATACTGCTGGATAGCAGTCAATCTTTTAAACTAACTCAAACAAAATTAGATGAATAAAATACGAAAAAAAATAAACAATGAAATAGTTAAAACAAAGTCATGTAGAATGCTTTAATCTTATGAATCTCTTCCATTAATGTTTCCTTTCCGATTTCCTTAGGAATAATTCTGCACATAAAACCAAACTTTCTACTCTTTTGTTCTGTCTTTGATAATTGTTTAGTAGAAGTAATACAATTATATCAAGAGATAATACTTACGCTCTGTTTTGTGAAGGGTGTCATGAAAAGGAAGAAATATCAAAAATCAGTAATACGATATGACTCATTGAAAGGGTAATAGAGGAGAACAAAAGGATATAATATGATGTAGGGCTCGAATGAAGGGCTTAGTATCAACTTTACGTGTGAGCTGTAACTTCCATAAGAACAAAAGTATATACATTTAAAGCATTTTGCCAGTTATGGATGGCAGTGTTTCACTAAAAAGAATAGTCTGCTTGAAAAATAAAGAACTTGATGACACACATATGATGTGCCAATACTTCGTTACATGTATTTATCTAAAGATTAATGAATTTTTATGTGCATATGTATATGTCTTCATGGATTGGATGAAAAAATGAATTGGGGTATGAATTTCTGGTTCTTAGTCATCTTCAGTCTGTGAGTGATGAAAATATACAGTTCATTTAGACACTTGTGTGATTTACATGAAAAGGTCATGAAACACTGCAGGATAAACTTTAGTCAATGACATTATTTGAAACATAATTAGAAAACTAAAGCATGCAACTTTTTTGAACATTGGATATATATGTTGGTCCAGACTCAGAGTAATGACAAAATAAATAATTCAATACTGATGAGATTCCAATGGATTTGGAGGATAATGTTATCACAACATATTCACAAAATTATAATACTTAAAGAAAAGACACTGATGTTAAATTATTGCATAAGAACAACAATGTAAGAACCAGATATTGCCACAGAAATGAAAAGAATATAAACAGAAAATAATATCAAAGATATGTATAATGCATTAATCATCTCTTTTCCATGAATTTAGAAAAGTTATTGTAGAGTAAGGTTATGACTGTTTTCTATTGAAAATGTTTCCTTTTATTTATTCTATCTGTTTCGTAAGGGATTTTCTTTGGACATAAAATAAGATTTTGTACTAATTTCTTCCGTCTATTAAATGACTCTTTACAGAACATAATATAATCATATAAAGAGTCCATTCTTTCCATCTGTTTTGTGACAGATGTCATGGAAAGAAAAGAAATATCAAAAGTCAATATGAAACAGGGCATTGAAAGGCTTATTGTTGTTGTTGAAGTGTTCAACGCCATTTTTCAGCAGTCAATACTCTTTACATGGCAGCCAGTATTAATGGTGGAGGATGAAGCCAGAAAAATCAGTGGAAAGAAACACTGACCAACAAGAACCTACTGGCAACATTTCTTACACACCCAAATTGGCAGACTCTCAGACTTGAACCCATGCAGAGAGAGGTATGATGGCAGTGATCCATAACAGAGCGCTTTTGACCACTCAGTCACTCTGGGCTCCCCATTCAAAGGGTAATACAGAGGATCATAATCATATAGTATCCTGTGGACATCCAATATTTAGCATAGTATCAACTTTACTTATCAGGTATATGGTCTATAATAACAGAAGTATATTCCTTTAATGCAAGTAGTTTCTATGGCTATATTTCACTAACTAGAATAGTCTGCATGCAAAATAAAGAACTTGATGAAGCACATATGATGTGACTATACTTGTATACATATATTTATCTAAAGATTTATGAATATTTCTGTGCATACGTTCATGAATGCATGGATGAATATGTGTATATAAATATTAATTTCTGGTTATTAGTCATATTCAGCATGTAATTGATAAAAATATACGATATGATAAGGCACTGAATGGATATATATCAGCAAAGTCATAATATCCTGCTGGATGGCACTCAATCATTTAAATTCCCTCAAATAAAATTAGAAGAATAAAATAGGAAAATAAAATAAACAACAAAATAGTTCTATCAAAGTCGAGTAGAATTCTTTAATCTGATGAATCTGTTCCATTAATTTTCCTTTCAGATTTTCGTAAAAATAATTCTGCACATAAATCAAACTTTCTACTCTTTTATTATGTCTTACATGATTGTTTAGTAGAAGAAATATCAATTATATCACGATATCATACTTACCAACTGTTTTGTGAAGGGTGTCATGAAAAAGAAGAAATATCAAAAATCAGTAATTCGATATGACTCATTGAAAGGGTAATAGAGGAGATCACAAGGACATACTATGATGTAGGGTTCGAATGGAGGGCTTAGTATCAACTTTACTTGTCAGATTTAACATCCATTGCAACAGAAGTATATACATTTAAAGCATTTAGACAGTTATGGATGGCAGTATTTCACTAAAAAGAATAGTCTGCTTGAAAAAAAAAAAATTGATGACACACATATCATGTGCCAATACTTCTATACATATATTTATCTAAAGATTAATTAATCTTTATTTGCATGCTTATATGTCTGCATGGACGAAAAAATGAATTGGGGTATGAATTTCTAGTTATTAGTCATCTTCAGTCTGTGTGTGATGAAAATATACAGTTCATTTCGGAACTGAATTGATTTACATGAAAAGGTCATAAAATACTATTGGACAAACTTCAATCAATGACATTGTTTCAAACACAATTAGAAGACTAAAACAAGCAACTGAACATTGGATATATATGTTGGTCCAGACTCGGAGTAATGACAAAATAAATAATTCAATACTGAAGAGATTCCAATGGATTTGGAGGATAATGCTATTAGGACATATTCACAAAATGACAGAAATAAAAAAAAAGACACTGATGTTAAATTATTGCATAAGAACAACAATATATGAAACAGATATTATCAACGAAATGAAAATAACATCAACGGAAAAGTAATATCAAAGATATGTATAATTCTTTAATCATCACTGTTCCATGAATTTGAAGAAGTTATTGAAGAGTAAGGTTCTAACTGTTCTGTATTTGAAATGTTTCCTATTATTTTTCCTCTCTGTTTCCTAAGTGATTTATCTGCACATAAAATAAGATTTTGTACTAATTTCTTCTGTCTATTAAATGACTCTTTAGAGAACATAATACAATCATATAAATAGTCCATTCTTTCCATCTGCTTTGTGAAAGATGTCATGGAAAGAAAAGAAATATCAAAAGTCAATATGAAACAGGGCATTGAAAGGCTTATTGTTTTTGTTGAAAGGTTGAACGCCATTTTTCAGCATTCAATACGCTTTACATGGCAGCCAATATTAATGGTGGAGGATGAAGCCAGAAAAATCCCTGGAAAGAAACACTGACCAACAAGAACCTACTGGCAACATTTCTTACACACCCAAATTGGCAGACTCTCAGACTTGAACCCATGCAGAGAGAGGTATGAGGGCAGTGATCAATAACAGAGCGCTTTTGACAACTCAGTCACTCTGGGCTCCCCATTCAACGGGTAATACAGAGGAACAAAATGATATAGTATGCTCTGGGTCTCCAATGGTTAGCATAGTATCAACTTTACTTATCAGATATATGGTCTATAATAACAGAAGTATATTACTTTAATGCAATAAGTTTCTATGGTTATATTTCACTAACAAGAATAGTCTGCATGTAAAATAAAGAACTTGGTGACGCACATATGATGTGATCATACTTGTATACGTTTATTTATCTATTGATTTACGAATATTTCTGTGCATACGTTCATGCATGCATGGATTAACATGTGTATATTAATATGAATTTCTGGTTATTAGTCATATTTAGCATGTAACTGATATAAAAACACTATATGATCAGACACTGAATGGATATATATCAGCAAAGTCATAATATACTGCTGGATAGCAGTCAATCTTTTAAACTACCTCAAACAAAATTAGATGAATAAAATACGAAAAAAAATAAACAATGAAATAGTTAAAACAAAGTCATGTAGAATGCTTTAATCTTATGAATCTCTTCCATTAATGTTTCCTTTCCGATTTCGTTATGAATAATTCTGCACATCAAACCAAACTTTCTACTCTTTTGTTCTGTCTTAGATAATTGTTTAGAAGAAGTAATACAATTATATCAAGAGATAATACTTACGCCCTGTTTTGTGATGGGTGTCATGAAAAAGAAGAAATCAAAAATCAGTAATACCATATGACTCATTGAAAGGGTAATAGAGGAGAGCACAAGGATATAATATGATGTAGGGTTCGAATGCAGGGCTTAGTATCAACTTTACTTGTGAGCTGTAACTTCCATAAGAACAAAAGCATATACATTTAAAGCATTTTGCCAGTTATGGATGGCAGTATTTCACTTAAAAGAATAGTCTGCTTGAAAAATAAATAACTTGATGACACACATATGATGTGCCAACACTTCGTTACATGTATTTATCTAAAGATTAATGAATTTTCATGTGAATATGTATATGTCTTCATGGATGAAAAAATGAATTGGGGTATGAATTTCTGGTTATTAGTCATCTTCAGTATGTGAGTGATGAAAATATACAGTTCATTTAGGCACTGAATTGATATACATGAAAAGGTCATCAAATACTGCCGGATAAACTTTAATCAATGACATTATTTCAAACAGAATCAGAAGACTAAAGCAAGCAACTGAACATTGGATATATGTTGGTCCAGACTCAGAGTAATGACAAAATAAATAATTCAATACTGATGAGATTCCAATGGATTTGGAGGATAATGTTATCACAACATATTCAAACAATGATAATACTTAAAGCAAAGACACTGATGTTAAATTATTGCATAAGAATAACAATGTATGAAACATATATTTCCACAGAAATAAAAACAAAATAAACGGAAAAGGAATATCAAAGATATGTATAATGCTTTAATCATCTCTGTTCCATGAATTTAAAAAAGTTATTGAAGAGTAAGGTTCTGTTTTGTATTTGAAATGTTTCCTATTATTTTTCCCCTGTGTTTCTTAAGTGATTTTTTTGCACATAAAATAAGATTTTGTACTAATTTCTTGCATCTATTAAATGACATTTTAGATAACATAATACAATCATATAAAGAGTCCATTCTTTCCATCTGTTTTGTGAAAGATGTCATGGAAATGAAAGAAATACTTAAAGTCAATTTGAAACAGGTCATTGAAAGGCTTATTGTTGTTGTTGTAGAGTTAACGCCATTTTTCAGCACACAATAAACTTTACATGGCAGCCAGTATTAATGGTGCAGGAAGAAGCAAGAAAAAGCCCTGGAACGAAACACTAACCAACAAGAATCTACTTTCAACATTTCTCATACACAAAATTGGCACACTCTGAGACTTGAAGCCATGCATAGAGAGGTGAGATGGCAGTAATCCATAACAGAGCGCTTTTGACAACTCAGTCTCTCAGGGCTCCCCATTCAAAGGGTAATACAGAGGAATACAATGATATAGTATGCTCTGGGTCTCCAATGGCTAGCATAGTATCAACTTTACTTATCAGATACATGGTCTGTAATAACAGAAGTATATTCCTTTAATGCAATCAGTTTCTATAGCTATATTTCACTAACAAGAATAGTCTGCATGTAAAATAAAGAACTTGGTGACCCACATATGATGTGACTATACTTGTATACATATATTTATCTAAAGATTTACGAATATTTCTGTGCATACGTTCAAGCATGCATGGATTCACATGTGTACATTAATATGAATTTCTGGTTATTAGTCATATTCAGCATGTAACTGATAAAAATACACTATATGATCAGGCACTGAATGGATATATATCAGTAAAGTCATAATATACTGCTGGATAGCAGTCAATCTTTTAAACTACCTCAAACAAAATTAGATGAATAAAATACACACAAAAAAACAATGAAATTGTTCACACAAAAAAACAATGAAATAGTTAAAACAAAGTCATGCAGAATGCTGTAATCTTATGAATCTCTTCCATTAATGTTTCCTTTCCGATTTCCTTAGGAATAATTCTGCACATAAAATCAAACTTTCTACTCTTTTGTTCTGTCTTTGATAATTGTTTAGAAAAAGTAATATAATTATATCAAGATATAATACTTACGCCCTGTTTGGTGAAGGGTGTCGTGAAAAAGAAGAATTATCAAAAATCAGTAATACGATATGACTCATTGAAAGGGTAATAGAGGAGAACACAAGGATATAATATGATGTATGGTTCGAATGGATGTCTTACTATCAAATTTACTTGTCAGATGTAAGATCCATAAGAACAGAAGTATATACATTTAAAACATTTAGCTAGTTATGGATGGCAGTATTTCACTAAAACGAAAAGTCTTCTTGAAACATAAAGAACTTGATGACACACATATGATGTGCCAATACGTCTTTACATGTATTTATCTAAGGATTAATGAATCTAATGTGCATACGTTTATGTGTGCATGAATGGAAGAATGATTTGGGTTATGAATTTCTGGTTATTAGTCGTATTCAGTCTGTGAGTGATGAAACTATGCAATCAATTTAGGCACTGTATTTATATACATCAAAGGTCATAAAATACTGTTGGATAAAATTCAATCGATGACATTATTTCAAACAGAATTAGAAGACTAAAACAAGCAACTGAACATTGGATTTATGTTGGTCCAGACTCAGAGTAATGACAAAATAAATAATTCAATACTGATGAGATTCCAATGGATTTGGGGGATGATGTTACCTGGACATATTCACAAAATGACAATAATTAATAAAAAGACACTGATGTTAAATTGTTACATTAGAACAAGAATGTAGGAACCAGATATTGCCACAGAATTGAAAAAGATATAAACAGAAAAAAAGATCAAAGATAGGTATAATGCATTAATCATCTCTTTTCCATGAATTTAGAGAAGTTATTAAGAGTAAGGTTATGACTGTTTTCTATTTGAAATGTTTCCTATGATTTATACTATCTGTTTCCTAAGGGATTTTTTTTAGGACATAAAATAAGATTTTGTACAAATTTCTTCTGTCTATTAAATGACTCTTTAGAAAACATAATAGTGTCATATCAAGAGACCATTCTTTCCATCTGTTTTGTGAAAGATGTCATGGAAAGAAAAGAAATATCAAAAGTCAATATGAAACAGGGCATTGAAAGGCTTATTGTTGTTGTTGAAGGGTTCAACGCCATTTTTCAGCATTCAATACGCTTTACATGGCAGCCAGTATTAATGGTGGAGGATGAAGCCAGAAAAATCCCTGGAAAGAAACACTGACCAACAAGAACCTACTGGCAACATTTCTTACACACCCAAATTGGCAGACTCTCAGACTTGAACCCATGCAGAGAGAGGTATGAGGGCAGTGTTCCATAACAGAGCGCTTTTGACCACTCAGTCACTCTGGGCTCCCCATTCAACGGGTAATACAGAGAAACAAAATGATATAGTATGCTCTGGGTCTCCAATGGTTAGCATAGTATCGACTTTACTTATCATATATATGGTCTATAATAAAAGAAGTATATTACTTTAATGCAATCAGTTGATATGGCTATATTTCACTAACAAGAATAGTCTGCATGTAAAATAAAGAACTGGATGACGCACATATGATGTGACTATACTTGTATACATATATCTATCTAAAGATTTACGAATATTTCTGTGCATACGTTCATGCATGCATGGATTAACATGTGTATATTAATATGAATTTCTGGTTATTAGTCATATTCAGCATGCAACTGATAAAAATACACTATATGATCAGACACTGAATGGTTATATATCAGCAAAGTCATAATATACTGCTGGATAGCAGTCAATCTTTTAAACTACCTCAAACAAAATTAGATGAATAAAATACGAAAAAAAAATAAACAATGAAATAGTTAAAACAAAGTCATGTAGAATGCTTTAATCTTATGAATCTCTTCCATTAATGTTTCCTTTCCGATTTCCTTAGGAATAATTCTGCACATAAAACCAAACTTTCTACTCTTTTGTTCTGTCTTTGATAATTGTTTAGTAGAAGTAATACAATTATATCAAGAGATAATACTTACGATCTGTTTTGTGAAGGGTGTCGTGAAAAAGAAGAAATATCAAAAATCAGTAATACGATATGACTCATTGAAAGGGTAATAGAGGAGAACAAAAGGATATAATATGATGTAGGGTTCGAATGGAGGGCTTAGTATCAACTTTACTTGTGAGCTGTAACTTCCATAAGAACAAAAGTATATACATTTAAAGCATTTTGCCAGTTATGGATGGCAGTGTTTCTCTAAAAAGAATAGTCTGCTTGAAAAATAAAGAACTTGATGACACACATATGATGTGCCAATACTTGGTTACATGTATTTATCTAAAGATTAATGAATTTCTATGTGCATATGTATATGTCTTCATGGATGAAAAAATGAATTGGGGTATGAATTTCTAGTTATTATTCATTTTCAGTCTGTGTGTGATGAAAATATACAGTTCATTTCGGCACTGAATTGATTTACTTGAAAAGGTCATAAAATACTGTTGGATAAACTTCAATCAATGACATTGTTTCAAACACAATTAGAAGACTAAAACAAGCAACTGAACATTGGATATATATGTTGGTCCACACTCGGAGTAATGACAAACTAAATACCACAATACTGATGAGATTCCAATGGATTTGGAGGATAATGTTATTAGGACATATTCACAAAATGACAGAAATTTAAAAAAAGACACTGATGTTAAATTATTGCATAAGAACAACAATATATGAAACAGATATTTCCACAGAAATGAAAATAAAATCAACGGAAAAGTAATATCAAAGATATGTATAATGCTTTAATCATCTCTGTTCCATGAATTTGAAGAAGTTATTGAAGAGTAAGGTTCTAACTTTTTTGTATGGGAAATGTTTACTATTATTTTTCCTCTCTGTTTCCTAAGTGATTTTTTTGCACATAAAATAAGATTTTGTACTAATTTCGTCTGTCTATTAAATGACTCTTTAGAGAACATAATACAATCATATAAATAGTCCATTCTTTCCATCTGCTTTGTGAAAGATGTCATGGAAAGAAAAGAAATATCAAAAGTCAATATGAAACAGGGCATTGAAAGGCTTATTGTTTTTGTTGAAAGGTTGAACGCCATTTTTCAGCATTCAATACGCTTTACATGGCAGCCAGTATTAATGGTGTAAGATGAGGCCAGAAAAATCCCTGGAAAGAAACACTGACAAATAAGAACCTACTGGCAACATTTCTTAAACATCCAAATTGGCAGACTCTGACTTGAACCCATGCAGAGAGAGGTATGATGGCAGTAATCCATAACAGAGCGCTTTTGACAACTCATTCACTCTGGGCTTCCCATTCAAAGGGTAATACAGAGGAACAAAATGATATAGTATGCTCTGTGTCTCCATTGGTTAGCATAGTATCAACTTTACTTATCAGATATATAGTCTATAATAACAGAAGTATATTACTTTAATGCAATAAGTTTCTATGGCTATATTTCACTAACAAAAATAGTCTGAATGTAAAATAAAGAACTTGTTGACGCACATATGATGTGACTATACTTGTATACATATATTTATGTAAAGATTTACGAATATTTCTGTGCATACGTTCATGCATGCATGGATTAACATGTGTATATTAATATGAATTTCTGGTTATTAGTCATATTCAGCATGCAACTGATAAAAATACACTATATATTCAGACACTGAATGGATATATATCAGCAAAGTCATAATATACTGCTGAATAGCAGTCAATCTTTTAAACTACCTCAAACAAAATTAGATGAATAAAATACGAAAAAAAAATAAACAATGAAATAGTTAAAAAAAAATCATGTAGAATGCTTTAATCTTATGAATCTCTTCCATTAATGTTTCCTTTCCGATTTCCTTAGGAATAATTCTGCACATAAAACCAAACTTTCTACTCTTTTGTTCTGTCTTAGATAATTGTTTAGTAGAAGTAATACAATTATATCAAGAGATAATACTTACGCCCTGTTTTGTGAAGGGTGTCATGAAAAAGAAGAAATATCAAAAAATCAGTAATTCGATATGACTCATTGAAAGGGTAATAGACGAGAACACAAGGATATAATATGATGTAGGGTTCGAATGGAGGGTTTAGTATCAACTTTACTTGTCAGATTTAACATCCATTGCATCAGAAGTATATACATTTAAAGCATTTTGCCAGTTATGGATGGCAGTATTTCACTGAAAAGAATAGTCTGCTTGAAAAATTAAAAAAATTGATGACGCACATATCATGTGCCAATACTTCTATACATATATTTATCTAAAGATTATTGAATCTTTATTTGCATGCTTATATGTCTGCATGGACGAAAAAATGAATTGGGGTATGAATTTCTAGTTATTAGTCATCTTCAGTCTGTGTGTGATGAAAATATACAGTTCATTTCGGCACTGAATTGATTTACATGAAAACGTCATAAAAAACTGTTGGATAAACTTTAATCAATGACATTGTTTCAAACACAATTAGAAGACTAAAACAAGCAACTGAACATTGGATATATATGTTGGTCCAGACTCGGAGTAATGACAAAATAAATAATTCAATACTGAAGAGATTCCAATGGATTTGGAGGATAATGTTATCAGGACATATTCACAAAATGACAGAAATTTAAAAAAAAACACTGATGTTAAATTATTGCATAAGAACAACAATGTATGAAACAGATATTCCACAGAAATGAAAATAAAATCAACGGAAAAGTAATATCAAAGATATGTATAATGCTTTAATCATCTCTGTTCCATGAATTTAAAGAAATTATTGAAGAGTAAGGTTCTAACTGTTTTGTATTTGAAATGTTTCCTATTATTTTTCCTCTCAATTTCCAAAGTGATTTTTTTGAACATAAAATAAGATTTTGTACTAATTTCTTCTGTCTATTAAATGACTCTTTAGAGAACATAATACAATCATATAAATAGTCCATTTTTTCCATCTGCTTTGTGAAAGGTGTCATGGAAAGAAAAGAAATATCAAAAGTCAATATGAAACAGGGCATTGAAAGGCTTATTGTTTTTGTTGAAAGGTTGAACGCCATTTTTCAGCATTCAATACGCTTTACATGGCAGCCAGTATTAATGATGGAGGATGAAGCCAGAAAAATCCCTGGAAAGAAACACTGACCAACAAGAACCTACTGGCAACATTTCTTACACACCCAAATTGGCAGACTCTAAGACTTGAACCCATGCAGAGAGACGTATGATGGCAGTGATCCATAACAGAGCGCTTTTGACAACTCAGTCACTCTGGGCTCCTCAGGAATAATTCTGCACATAAAATCAAACTTTCTACTCTTTTGTTCTGTCTTAGATGATTGTTTAGTAGAAGTAATACAATTATATAAAGAGATAATGCTTACGCCCTTTTTTGTGAAGGGTGTCGTGAAAAAGAAGAAATATCAAAAATCAGTAATACGATGTGACTCATTGAAAGGGTAATAGAGGAGAACACAAGGATATAATATGATGTAGGGTTCGAATGGATGGCTTAGTATCAACTTTACTTGTCAGATGTAACATGCATAAGAACAGAAATATATACATTTAAAGCATTTAAACAGTTATGTGTATACGTTTCTGTGTGCATGGATGAAAAAATAATTTGCTGACCTGGTTAAAAAAGACGAACTTACAGAACTTGTCTTAACTATTGTGAGGGAAGTATTGAAGAACGTGAATACATATCTGAGAAGGGTGATGGCTGTCGAATGTAGAAAGTTAGAAAAGGAGAGTACAGGAGAGTTGATGGGGAGTATCGATTCAAACATCATATGAAAACCACCAACTGCAAGGAAAATTATTAGAGGCAAGGAAGGAGAATGGCAGGATGCGGAGTGACCTGAATAACTCAGGAGATGGAAACAAGCAAGTATAGCTTCAAGATGGAACAATATTCAAAGGACCTGAAGATTAAAGTTTTAGGCTTGAAAGAAGAGGAAAATTAAAATCTGATCAAGCGAATAACAAAATTGGTGAAGGATGTCACCAAGATCAATTTAGAAAACATAGACATCATGGTGGCGGTACATAGAATTCCTAATTATCAGGAAGCGGAAGAATTTCCAGCAAAATAAAGGCCTGGTGGAGGACGTGTTTATGGTGAACACTGAAATTATCAAAGAAACTTAGCCAAACACTCTGTGACTGAAAGTGCATAATACTTGAAAGGATTTGTGTACGGTATGATCAAAATCAAATAAGGACAAGGATACAATTCTAAATTCATGATGAAATTGGAACCAAAGTGTAACTTACAAAGTTATGAGCTTATCAAATGGTTAGACTGGTATATGGAAGTTAAATTTCGCTGCATAATATTTTTTATTAACATTTTAATATTTTTGCTTGTTTCATGGCAATGACTTGTTTTCCCTTCCTTTTTGGGAATATACTTACCAATTAATTATTGCCCAGTAAATTCCTTTTTATTTCAATACTTTATTTTGTAATTCACTTTTTTCTTCATGAGTTCTGTTATTAATCCAATGGTTCATTTTTTCCTCATTCACTGTATCATATCCGTTCCTACTCAGTTCGTTCACTAATTCATCAATTAGATTACATTAATATATGCATATCTACATCTGCTTAATCATTTAATCATCTTTTCCAAAAATACACATAAGAAATTAAATTTCCTGTGCGGTCTTACGGCTCATACATTCTTCCTCCAAATACATCCAAATAAATGTTCACAAAATTGACTTAGCTACGGAAAGAACGGTTTGAGGCGCATACGAATGATCTCGGGTGGATTCGTTTCACTTGTTCATTGCCTATTATATTAATATTTAATGCCAATTCTACAGCATGTACTGTAATTGAATCGATGGTTTTATGATGGTATTTTGTATTTTGTGTGAATATGAGTAAGAGTGCCTGCGTATGTTAATTCCAGGTTCACACAAATTTTAAATATTTCTGCAAAAGAATATGAACAGGTATCATTTATGCTGATTTATGAATAATGACATAAATTGTATATATTAATGTTAGAGGCATGCAAGGTTCAGTGCTCCAATGAAGGGACATTTTCCAATGGGTAAAACAGAAGAACATATCTATTGTATGCATGAAATAAACTAACATTACAAAGACTGATAAAATATATTCGGTTGCTGAATGGGAACGCATAGAGTATATTTGCATGAAACTGACTGACAAACAAACAAAGGGATCGATAACAAAAATGCCTTTATGATAAGCCTCCCCATATATATATATATATATATATATATATATATATATATATATATATATATATATATATATATATATATGTGTGTGTGTGTGTGTGTGTGTGTGTGTTTATTGGAATACTTCACAGGTGCCAGCATGTCAATCGCCAGGAATATTATTGAATTGTTTTCTACGCTATTATGATTAGTTTATAATGGTAATAACTAATACCTGTTTGAAACCAACCGACGCTTCGTAAACAGAGATTTATAATGACGATAAAAATGTTGGACTTTGGGCTTCCTTAAACCATGGAAGTTAATACATATTGTTCACACTTGCCTCTGTACAATGACTTCCGAGAATAATAATGCAGCAAGTGGTTGGGAGTATAAGATAAGAAAATTACTTTCATTTTAGGCAGTATAGACTGTTGAAGTATTAAATTACCAAATACATTATGTTAGAAACGCTACGAATATTAATTAACTTAGTAAATTAGATTTCTGATAAAACTTCAAAAAAATATTTTCGATAGCACTGCGAATTCATTGAGAAACTGCAAAAAATAAATAAACATTTTGTAACAACGTATAAAATGAATCATTGTTTTGAAAGCGTGAGCTAAAACTAACAACATACAAAAATAATTCACTCACGATTAAAAACATCCCTGCATTAAACATACATAGCTTTTTATGCATTACAATAAACAAATCAGAGAACCTTTAGAATTGGACTAAAGGAAAACCGAAGGTAAACTTAAACAGTTACAACCAACAAACTCCAAAGGTAATGGTTAATAATAATTCCCCCGCCGACTATGCGAACGCCAAAACTGTCTGGTCATCGTTTGATTGTGGAAAACCCTTTCACTACCACGATCTGTATTTGGGCACGGACCTGTTGCAGCTCGCGTGTATCTTTGAGACTTTCTGTGATAATGACCCCGCGCATTAATTCCCATAGTCAGGAATGGCATAAGACGCATTACTATCAAAAACCAAAATCGAGTTAAAACTGCTCACTGACATCAATCAACATTTGTTTATCGAACGTAATATCACCCCGCTCATAAATAAATACGACCGCGCCGTCGCAAACACGTCTTGTTGAACATAACTTGTAATTGTAGGCGATGATGTAAAGGATGTCTGTGGCCGAGTTTACATGGATTGATTCCATGGATGTACACATACACACGTACGTGCATGCGAACAGCAGCAACAGAGACGTTGGATACTTTTTCGAGGTTAATTTGGACTATCCGGACGAACTTCACTACGACCAAAATGATAATACAATGCTGAACGAGGTGTTGTTGGTTCCCCGCGAGCGGATGTCCCTATACCGTATCAGTGTGCTCTCGTGGATGCTGTGTTCGTGAAAACGATCGAGAAAAACGAATTTGCATGGATCATGTTTTGGATAGTGATCAACGAAAACTCTACATGTTGACTGCTGACCAGGACTTCAAGTCGCTCAAGATATTTAAAGATGGGTGTATTGCACTGCACAGCATGAAGTCCAAACTGAAGCTGCCAAAACCAACTTGGTGCTTTAGAACTAGAAAGATATTCATGTACGAATTCTAAAAAGATACGATCAAACCACGGTACGGCTCCAATATTAAGATGCTGAAGTCGAATAATCACTCGTTGCTGATGCACATTAACAGCGATGACATCAAACGCAGACATGGTCATTGTATTGTATTGCTTGTAAACGAGTTTGACAGCAGCAGGTACAACGGCAGTCGCACATCGGCATGTGACGCGAGAGCGTGTTGTCATCCCGAGAAACCCCATTTTTGCAACATATTACGGAAATATTTTTGGTGGTGTTATCCGTGAATTGCTCATAGGAGACCAAAGATTATCACCTCTCTGGCCTCGCGCGCTGATCTAAGCTCTAACAAAGTTGCAATGCAAGTCTTTGATAGCATAAAAACTGCTCATCTTAATAGCTTTAAAAATCTGGGATCACGGAGGTTCAACATCTACAGCAACAATACAAGTTTCAGTTAGTACAATTATCAATTAAGTTAATCAACAACTTCAGGTACAACTAAAATATTATCCGATCCCGAGTTTGATATTGATGCGTTGCAGCTACAAGATAGAGGAATGCAAGATTACCAATATTACGCGTACGATGCTAAGCTGTCACATGCACAACGACAGAGAGAACTAAAGATTTAGGATACATTTCGGTATTTTCTCCGTGCGAGCAATTCGTAGGTATCGAAGGAAAGCTTGTACACTCCGACAACAATGCTGCTTACATCGACAACGATAAAGTCGGAAATGCCAACAACGGTATCACGACGTTGTTCAGCAGCGCTCTTTATCTCAACGACGAAAAAAAATCGAAGCCTGCTTTGACGAAATTGGCATTGATACTACGATATTAGGGCTCACCGGATACATTGACGATTACGTAAGATCTAGTGGTCAGACTCTGATGTTCGTCAAAGACACAAACTAGTATGCAGATCAAATGCTGTATGTGCCATTCCCACTTACCACTTTGGCAATAGTGATATGTCAACGAATATACAGATCAAATGCTGTATGTGCCATTCCCCCTTACCACCTTGACAACAGTGATAGGCCAGCTCTGACGCAATTCTGAACTGGTCCGATTTTGTAATCAGATATGGTCAAATAGTCTAAAAAATGTCAAAAATGTAATTTACTGAGACATATTTTAGGCTATCTAGGTCATTGCTATTGATATGATCACATCTGTCTAGTTGCTAAATCACCTCGAATTGTCGCTATCAGATCATCTGGATACTTACAATATATCACGATAATCAATATGATAGCGATCTATTGTTATACATCGATTCATTTAAATATCAATTCATAAAAACAATACTTAAATGAATCAAGCTTGCTTAACATTTTAACCTTTTAAAAAACTAACTTTATCCTAAATCATGAACGGAATTATATATTGATCGGCTGCTATACACACCAGTAACGCATTTTATGAATGAAGCGTTTGAAATACCGCTCATTTTTACTATCATCACTATTAGTAACATGAATTCTTAGACGCATGGGAGCAGAAGACATATTTGATTTACAGTTACTTACTGAGATGTTGTCAGATTTTGCATCACATGATTTTTCAGTAGCTGACTGGGTGATGTGCGTGGGAGTTACATCTATGATGTGCATTATATTTGTTTTGTGCTCTTTTATGTTTATCTTTTTAGATACAAATGCATTCTTAGCGATTTTGTGAGTTTTTGTATATTTGTACATTTAGATGCGATTGTATATTTTGAAAATCTTTCTTTCGTTTTCTTTGATCAATCCAAATCATCCATCCCAACAATCAATAGACTGCATAATGGTAAAATTCAAATTCAGAATTATTTAAAAATGATCAAGATGTGTATTCTTCAGGTGTAAATTAAAACAATAAATTATCAATAAATATCTTCGTCAAATAATACAAGCATCGAAGAGCTTGATCAAAGATTATATAATTTGATTTTGAAGTTCATTTAGCAGACATTGAGCAGCAGAGGGGGACGAACAGACCAACTTTTTACAGGCGTTGATTCGGCAAACTAAGGCTTCCTCGAAAATGCTTTATAGAAGCGTCCATTTGCCAAACAAGAGAGGGCACGAACCCTACAAATTTTATAGTCGTTGACGAGGGAATCCGAGGTTTCCACGCAAATCGTAAAAAAAAATGTCGATGAGGCAATCCGAGGCTTCCACGCAAATCGTACAAAAAGGGCGTCTACGGGTAAAATAAATATACGCCATGTGGTTGTCGCACCACCCCCTCTGCTGCTATGTGGTTAACCGAATATTTTATCAAGTCCGATACGATATCGCGTCCGAGGATCTACTAAGTTTATCGTTACAAATCTGTGTGGGGTTGACTCAGCGCGACTAAAGAAATTTTTTAATCGATTATAATCCATACCGCTGCACCATGTTTGCCAAATATTTCGTAGTGTAGGGTTGTCAACTCCGTTAAACATACACAAAAAATTGCAGTTATCTCTGATCACTTTTGTAATTTGAGTGTACCGTTGAGTGACATATATCACATTTGTGTTTTTATGTCTTCCTCTGGAAAATATCCTGGCGCAGTTCTTTTGATTGTCTAACATCACATCATCGTATACGACTAAACTGTTAATACTTCCATCGATACCATCAATGCTCGGTGCTTCTTCGATATCGGTTATAAATTTAATAACACCCTAGTTGACAATCTCTACAGCTCTTTCATAATCATCGTCGTTAATATTTCCGTCGATCGGTGCTTCCTCGATCTCGATTATATGCTCGCTGGCCCTCTCTATGGCTCTTTCGTTGTAGTCTTTTAACACCCGGTAACATCGTTGATCATCTACGTTGGTGCTACTAAATACAACTTGTCCCATTTCATCCATCTTATTATCATATCAATTAACAATTGTGTTTTACCTCTCCCTGATGGTCCAATGATAATCATTCGAATAGAGTTTGGTAACATGACATGATGTTTTACGGGTTCTGGTTCTTTTGTTGATGAATAATCAATTACAGTCATATCCATATAATATAAATAAATTATGGATCCATATTGTGTGAAATGTAAGGCGCGTACTGGCACAGATGGCTTGACGACGATTACAACTAAAAATAACCGATCAGCGCTTTCTGGTAAGTGTGTACAATGCAGTACAAAGAAATTTAAATTTGTTTTCTTTTGATAAAATCAAGGATTTTTTAAAAATTCGAGCAGGTGATATTGCAGCCAAGCTATTAAAACTTCCGGGAACACTATGGGCAAAGTATCCAGGAGAAAAAGACCTTCCAGGATATAGTTATTGCAAACCCGGGACAAGACTCGATATCAGACTAGATGATCAAAACCAACCCCGACGTGGTGAAGAACCAATAAACGCTATTGATAAGGCGTGTTATGCTCATGATGTTGCATATATAATCAGTAGTTTGCAACACAGACATCTCGCAGATGTAAAATTAATTCATGCGTTGAATTCTATCACTGATAAATCCTTCAAAGAAAAATTGGCTTCATGGTTAGTAACATCGGCTATGAAAGGTAAATTGATGTTAGGTGCCGGTAATTAATAACAACATGGAATCTATTTATTATTCTCCGAAAGGATACTGGAGAGGCAAGGCGGCAACCGGTAAACTCGCTAGCGCCGCGAAGGTAAAAAAAAACACTGCAGTGGATTGGTTATCCAAACAGGCGATATGGCAGATTTATCTACCACCTCCTAAACAAATTAACTACTCACATTTTGATGTGACCGTTCCTAATGAACTTCATCAAGCTGATATATTATTTCTGCCGCATGATGGTGGTTACAAATACGCGTTAACTGTAGTTGATGTTGCTAGTCGATACAAACAAGCAGAGCCGTTAAAAACAAAATCATCAACTGTAGTGGCTTCTGCGTTTGAAAGGATTTATCGAAGGGGTCCTCTGCGCTAGCCAAATCTATTACAAGTTGATCCTGGCAAGGAATTTCAGGGTGCGGTTCTATCAATTATGAAGAATCATAATGTCACCATCAGACGAGGACATACTGCACTACATCGCGATCAGGCAATTGTTGAACGATTTAATCGGACACTTGCTGAGCGGTTATTTGGATACCAATACGCGAAGGAATTCATTCAGGATAAACGATATCGTGAATGGGTCAAGAGATTACCAGCTGTGATTATCGCGCAAAATAATGAGATTACTCGAACAATCAACATGAAACCTAACAACGCGATTAAAAAAAAGTTTATACCTGAAAATCCACAAAAAGATTTTTCAAAACAACCAATACTCGGTAATGTCACTGTTAGGTATTTATACGAACCAGGAGAGCTCGAAGGTGGCAAAAATAGAGCTACTGATCCTATTTGGAGTGTCACTACGCATAAAATATCCGGCATAACACGATCTACGGGTAGACCAGCAATCTATAGGTTGGATTCAACTGCTCCTCAGCGAGGATTTACTCGACAACAGCTGCAAGTGATACCCGAGAAAACTCAATTACCGCCGCGTGGTCTTAACTAGCACCTCTGCGTCTGTTGCACTCGAGACAGGTCAGCATCACGTTATCGTTAGTATGACCAATGCTGCTATTCTTTCTTTCTACGGTGAATTGTCGAGGATCCGTATCCGACCAACACCAACTCATTACACAATTGCAACTCGTGCAGTGATTATTCTGTTGTTGTTTCAATGTAATTATTAATTCGGCATCAATATCAAATTCTGTTATTTTTTTATCCTGTTGTTTATAACCGGAGAGTTTTATTTTGATTATATCCCTGATAAAGTCAGGGGCAGAGTCAACGCTGGCAATATTATTGATTGTAGTGTCATTATCATCTCCTGACTCTGTCAGGATAACTCTTCGAAGCTGATTTATTCTTCGTACTCTGGATACTGCGAGATAAACTAAATTCGACCATTCTATGCGATTATCTATAATCCAAACAACTGTATCTGATATAGTCAATCCCTGTGAGGAGTGTATTGTCGCTGCGTAACCTTGCATCCACGGGGAATTATTAGCACGTAATACATCTCCGACGACGCTGATATCAACCAACACGATATCATTTAACACTAAATTCTGTTTCTCACTCCCTGACTCTGTCAGGCCAGGAATATCTACTTCGATTATCTGCTTTCATGTATCCTTGGGTCTATAACAAAGCGGCACTGGAAGTGTCGCAAATTTTTCTTTATGCAATTCAAATAACTTCATCTGAAGTGTGTCTCTGACTATCTTTCTACTTGCCACTATCAAATCGTTTGGTCTCCACGTTTCCCATAAATCTTTTAATGGGATTTCCGAAATTATTTGACGTGCTATCTCATATTGGATTCTATCCGGTTGTAATCTGATTAGTTGTTAGAATTCTCGTAATTGTTCATCAAGTGCTCTGTGGTCGATATTAATTTCTTCGTAATAGTCTACAAAATTCTTCAGCCAATTATGTGGGGATAAACCGCCAAATGGAGGTGGTTGACCGTGATCGCCGCACATTATCACTGCTGTATTCGATAGTAGAAGCCAATCAAGAAATTTTTGTAATACTTCTAACGACACCGTGCATACCTCATCGCAAATAATGATTTCAGGAATATATTTCTCACCCATTCGATCAGGAGTCCATTCGTCACCTTTTCATCGAAAGAAACTATGATAAGTACATGCTTGAACTCCTCGCTGTATCACCTCTCTTGCTAGTCTGTGGGTGGGTGTTACCACAATCATGTTTGACTTCCCACGAAATAGTTCAATCGCACGAGTCGTCTTTCCTGATCCACCACAGCCGTTTAAATAAACTGTTTTGTATCTACAGATTGGATCAGATATCTGCGGTGCATTAGATAGTTCTGATATCTGATCGCGCTTCAAGTAATTATTTTCAATCGTAACATCTGCCGATTCGGAATAATCATGCAGTATTTCCCGCTTAATTCTCCATGATCCCCAACTCTCGTCAGAATTTGTGAATTCAGCCACTGCGCTGCTGTGTTTCATGTTTATGTAAAATGAATCAGTGGCGACTCTAACTGCGGTGTCAGGAAATCTATTTATCATCGAAAATTGATTGATGGAAGCATAAGCCAACATAGATGCCCTCAAATGTGTATACTGAAGACTGTATCCATCGTTGCAAGTAACAATTGTACCCAATTTGGTTCCATCGGACAAACAAGCGTCTTTACGATTTACATATATACCTTTACTCGTTACATCCGCGATTATAAAGTCGTATTCAACGCTATCTATAATCAACCGTGAAGAACATCTTGTATTGTCGTATTTGCCACCCTGATTGAATTTAACGATTATTCTTCTACCGAGTTCTTTTGCTTGTCTATTTTCACTTTTGGACCAATTCATGATATCTTCTTCGTCGAAATCGGGAAATTGTTTTCGTTATTCGATGATTATACTATTTAGATCGGGTTGTGGTAACCAAACCAAGGTCTGACCTCGATATGATATAATTGTTTCACTGACAATCAGCGATATCAGCATATCACAATCATTCATATCTCGTAATAGCACTATTGGCATCCAGTGTTTTTCAGAAATGTGTCTACCAATCAGAACATAACTACATGGATGAAGTCCTGTATCCAATTCAAATGATACCACACGAGCGAATCCGGTTAAATCAAAATCAGGCAATGGCCCATTAATAGCAACACGAGTCATTTCATGTGTGGGGTGTCCAAATCGTTTAAAATACTCAGCGGCTTCCCCCGTCCAAGAAAACTCCCGGGGTAACACGCGACCATATCAGCCGAAATAATACTCGAGGAACCTGTGGTTCCAGGGCCATATTTTGTATTCCATAACCCGCCTTGTCCGTTCTCAATGCAACATGATCTGACATCTGACAGAAACTCACTTCTTGTTGGTTTCCACGCGTTTTTCTTTCTAGCAAAATGAGCTGCAACCGACGGAAGTGTAAAACAGTTTGTTAATAATTGTTCATCGTGCTCTGTTGAAAACTCACTAGCTAGTTTTTTCATTTTATTATGCAGCGCTTCAGTACGGTATAATTCTCCGTTGGGTCTTACAAATTGATCGAATCTACCCTCGTTGTCTTCAAAGCTGTGAAGTAACCACACTGATACAGGATCGTTTTTACTTAACACGTGAATAGCGTCGTTGTGGTATATATTTCACTGTTCGTTCCCGTGGAAATATTGTTACCGCAGATGTCCACGCGTGTTCGTTATGATCAATAATTTTGATTGGTTCGTATAATACTTCTCCTGTTATCGTCGTTACCGATATTGGGAATTTTAGTATTCGTTCTAACGCCGTCATATTCTGAATTATTGTCCCACGCGTTTTCACTGTTAGTTCCCACTCGGTAATTTTTTTGCGTCTTAGATCAGTCAATTTGTTTCCGCGCGATGAATTCATAAAGTGTTCTATTATTCGTTCTGCCACACAATTCAACGATAATAGTTTCATGGGTTTTACTTTTGCTATAACAGGTTTGTCATTTAACGAATACACCCCATAAACAACTGCTGTCACAGGATAAGATCTCTCGTAGTATGGTTTGTCAATTCCAGTCAGAATTCCTGGTTTGGAGTCTTGACTCACAACGACAGTTCTGTTATTCTTCAAGATTGGGTCGAATTTACTCCTGATAATCCAATCTCCCGTGTCTGATCGGATAATGAATTTCACTCTAAAAAAATACTTTTTTGCCCAAGATGTGAAATTATCACTGCTGCGCTTTCATCATTCATGGTAGCATCAACGCTACCATCAATTCGAAATGTTGAGCAACAGTGAGATGCTCCATCACGCTTGAATTCATTAAAACAATCACGGATTTTACCTATCATGGTTCTATCACTTATTAGACGTTTTGGTGTATCAGAGACTCTATCGAGATTGAATTTAGAATTTATCTAGGGCGAAATTTTCGATAGCCTCTCGAACTCCTTCATGTTATAATTAAAACAAGTATTTAAATAGAGAATTTATTATATAATGAATCATTGCAAATGGCTCATGATTGGATCAGTGACCCCGTGTAACAAATCATGCAGAAATGAATTCTGTGGGCATCATATGCAAAGTGTTCGTAACGGGAGCCTAGGCCCGATCCCTTGTATACAAAGTGGGGTAGGGGTTAGAGGAAAATCGCAGTTGTGTCTCGGTTGCGGTGGTAAACGATATAGAGAGTTGAAGCGCTATTATGACAAGAGAATCAAAAACTCCATCAATGACTGCGTCCTTGACTCTGTCAAGGATAAAATCATAAGAACACCCCAAGACTACATTGAAAGATTCTCAAGTAATACTTCAACCAAATAATTAATTAGACAAACAATAGTATAGTATATAAATGAACCAAGAATTCAGACCACACCCTGTGATCACAAACTACGAAGTGTCCCCTGATGGTACTGTCATAAACTGTAGATTGAAGAAGCTAGTAGGGTGGGACAATGGTATGGAGTATTTGGTGTTTGTTGCTGGAGGGAAAATACGTCTTAATCACAGAATCGCATACGAGTGTTTCCATGGATTGATCAAAGATGGTCTTGTTATTGATTACATTGATTCCAATCCTAAGAACAATTCTTTATCGAATTTGCAAGCTGTTACACAGAGTGAGAATTCTAAACGAGGAAGAACTGGCACTTGTAAATCAATTGGGAAGAGACCTGTAAAATCATTTAATACAGCAACTAATGAAGAATTGTATTTCAATAGATGACTGAAGCCGGTAAATATTTTGATATTTGTGAACCCTCAGTACGAAACGTAGCAGAAGGAATACAAAATTTCGCTTTTTCAAAGCGTTTTAAGAACAAAATTCGATTTATTAATCTAGATTTCATTTTACACTATGTGTATATAACACCAAGGGAGATAACTCATGTGGGTACGTAATGGCGAATGAAAGATTTACAGATCTCAATGGGTTTTTTGAAACATCGCGTCATCTGATTTTTGATTGGCTGTTATAATTGTAATGATTCTTAACGGAGATAATCAATTATCTGTTTTTTGTAAGAAAACGAATCAAATACGTGGTGTTTACAAATAATTATATTCTTTTTTTTTAGTGTCTTTTTCAAGTATTCAGTGTTGATTCAGCGTTGTTAATAATCAGTATTATATACCGAAAGATATATAGCTGTCACACCTCTTTCTTTAATAATTTCTGCCAATTTGTATTGGTTACATATATAAGCGAAATTTTCTCTATATAATTGGGCTTTTAAGCGAAGCTCAAGTTAAGAAAACAAGCCACACCGTCACGTGGTTCGAATTTTTCATTCAAACCAGGTCGATTTTGTGGGTTTGTTTTCGTGCTTGAGCCTAGGGTAGCCCGTCATCCATTGTCATTTATCATCCATTCATTCTATAATCTATTGTTGTGCCATCCATTCATCCTATAATCTATTGTTTGTGCCATCCATTCATTTTATAATCTATTGCTGTGCCGTCCATTCATTCATTGTCATTGTATTATACCTTATCATCCTACAATCTATTGTTTGTGCCGTCCATTCATCCATTGTCATTTTACAACCACCATATACACTCGATTTGGGGTTGATGTGCTGTCCATTCATCCATTGTCATTGTATAATACCATATCATCCTATAATCTAGTGTTTGTGCCTTCCTATTATATATCCATTCATGTACAACCGCCATATACACTCGATTTGGGGTTTGATGTGCCGTCCATTCATTCATTGTCATTGTATTATACCATATCATCCTATAATCTATTGTTTGTGCCGTCTATTCGAAAAACATACCTTCTAGATTCCTAACCCGCTATTTGGCGAGTTAGCAGTCTTATCGGAGACTTTTCGTGGTAGTGTTGTCTTATATGTAACCTCTGGGCGCCTTCGATGAATACCACACCTGAGGCGTTTCCAAATAGGATTCATCATATATAATCGCATATTATCTCTGAACGTGCTAAGATGACCAACACCTTAGCGCGTCCAGAGTTCATTTTTGAAAAATGTATTAGAAATATATAATTATCATATATATGAATCCTGAAACTATTAACTAAATCGTATCTGAAATATCAAATCTGAAAAATCAAAAAATACAATTATCAGATGGTTTAAACTGCGATCAAATTATGTCCGATTTTCAAGATATCGCATTCGCTGCCATGAATAATAAATATGTCCTTTCAAAGAAGTATGCGTTGATAAAGCGAATCCAGAATTATATTCGCGATTCACTTGTATGTTGTGAAGATGTTACTTTGTCCCGTTATGCACTATCGTGGAGCGAGTAAGAAGAGAACTGGGGAGGGAGTATGAAACCAAAAGGATGGTAAATTCGAAAATCAGAAGTATTAGAGCGCTGATCAGTCAAAACCAGAATCCTTCCTCGGCCGAGTATATTGAAAACATATCACGGTAGCCATTTTCCCTACACCTGACTATGTCCTATAAGTATGCCTGTTTTAACAGGTATGAATGACATGTATAAATACCTGTCGATGGAAATACAATGGATAGGTGCGTTCATTCAACCAACAAGGAAGTTTTAGTCAACAAACAATAGCGGTTGAAATTCTATACTGACATTGATGGTTAATGTGTTATAGTACTAGGTAGTTGTAAAATCATAGTAAAATATTTTTTTGTCGTCGCTTGATTGAAATCTCATAGTACACTAATTGGAAAATTGCTTTACTATTTCAATAATAATAAATGAAGCATTAACTATCCGATTGACGCGTGAGAGACTGGATGCTATTAAGAAATTCCTTCCAGTCCGTGATTCTCTCAGAAATAAACTACAACAGCGACAGAGTCTCCAGACCGATTTTACTTTAGGATCCGAACAGCTGTTTAAACCAATAACGACGGCGACGGCGGGGGTAGTATCAGCCACTGAGCGTGCAATATACGGAGATATTCCCGAGGGAAAAAAAAGAAAAAAACACATCTTCTTCCCACACTTGAACAAACTGCACAACAAACCACACAAACACAACAATCTTTAAAAACACTTCCTGGTGATATAGCAGCCGCACAACAACAACGAAAACGACAAGAACGACTTGAACAAGAACGAGAATTTGAAGAAGAACTTGCTAGTAGACCACCAATTATCGCACAACCTGAACCAGAAGAAGAAGGTGATACTGCTAGTGGACGAGTTGCATTCAATGATAAATTCCACTTGGGTAAATTAGATGAACTAAAAAATAAAAGATTTAAGTCTATGGAAGAATTAGCCGATTTCGTTGCTAGGAGTCTTCATCAGAGAAGAAATTATATCCACGATGATTATAATCTCCCTAGTAAAAGAGAATGGTATAAGGGATTATATCGTATATTAACATGTGCATCTCAGGCATCGAAAAATGATAAAACGTATAACGAATTTATGGAAGCAGTAGAAAAAGCTGAATCATCTACAACAACGCAATCAGACCCTGGATTTCTTAGATTACCAGAACAATCAAAACTTTTTTATATAACACAACCCTCTTCGCAGGGTGCAACCGGTATCACTAAAAAAATATTCGGGAAGGGATATTCAAGTGGTCCAAGCCGGATATCAGGTAGTGGTTTAGTTAGTTGTCCTGGTAATATTCTTGGTGATATAGCACGATTAGAAGTTCTCATAGGAGGAAAGCGAGCTGCAAATAACTCACCGGAAATAATTAATGAAGCAGCTGATATCTGTAGGCGTTTATTTCAAGGTGGTATCATGGATATCAAAATATATCGAGATTTCCTTGACGAGTTAGTTGAGCGCCATGTGATCACCATGGTGGTTATCACTGCGATTAGATAAATAACAATTAAATAAGATGATCATACACTACAACTATGATAAACCAACTAGTGTCTACGTAGTAAACTCACGATTGTCTCATTATAACGCGTACTATGGTGATGGTCTCGGTGATACCATTACAGGGTTATTTGCAAGAATGGCTCCAAAAGTAGCACCGCTAGCAAAACAACTATCAATGAAAGCCATTGATGTTATTCGTGATAAGGGCATTAGCAAAATCGGAGATTTCGCTGGTGATGTTGCCGGGAAAGCATTTTCAGCCGCGAAAGATAAATTAATAGCGTTAGTTCGACGGCGAAAGAAACCGGGACCACTACCATCTACAGCGAAGATGCCTGCGAGTGTTAGTAAAATAATAAATAACGCAGTAGATCAAAAACTAGCATCGCTGGCGACTTCGCTGACCGCAAATAACCAGGATAATATCGCAAATATGATAGCGGGATGTGGCTTAAAACCACGACGTGGTCGACGATGATTTAGACCAACGAGAATAATATAATAAAATGTTCAAACGGTCACCTGATACAGCGTTTGATATGGACGCCCCAGTGCTCAAGGATGATTCCGTCCGTGATTATCAATACTATTCCTATCATGCAGTACAACCCGATCTTCGATCAAGAATCGAACTTCAAGTCCATGATACCAGTACTTTCTACCGTGTGAAGCATTTATCGAAGTAGAAGGAGAACTCGTACAATCAACTGATACTCCTGCTGTACCAGCACCGTATCCAGCTAATACTCAAGTCGATTTTGTCAATAATGGTATCATGGCGCTATTTGAGAGTGCAAGATATCTCATTGATGGAAAAGAAATTGAGTCGGTAGAACGTGATGTTGATGCGGCCACAACAATAATAGGGCTAGCAAGATATTCCGATGATTATACAAGATCGGCAGGCCCTTCTATGATGTTTTCAAAGGATGGTAATAATACTGCTGAAAAAAATACATTTATTATAAGACGACCAAATGATCGTGCTGGCCCTCCTGCTGGTGCTGCTATCGAGGATATGATTATAAACAATGATCCTAATTTCAATCTAGGAGCCGCAACACGCATTAATATGCTACAAGGGGAACGTCGACGATTTTCATGCGCGATTCCACTACATCATATATTTGGATTCTGTAGAAATCTCCGAAAAGTTATCTATGGAGCAAAGCATACGGTAGTACTCGTGCGAAAAGGTGATGATAGGGACGCAATTTGGAGGATTCCAGCAAATCCAGCTGCAGCTCATGTAGATGATGATGCCGGTAAAGTCATTTTAACAAAACTATCATTGTGGATGCCAGTATTGACTCCGTCAATCGCAACAGAAGGACGATTACTATCATTTATGGATCAAGGAGGAAAATCATTGCTAAGTTGGCTAACAACAACAACAGATATTGTACGATCAACTGTTAACGGTACATTTACGTGGAACCTAGCATCAAAATAAGGCGTTTCAGCTCCGCGTCATATATTTATTGCGTAACAGGATACGGCGAGAGTTGGTAATCAACTCTTCAGCCATATGATATTTGATCGATTAGGTGTTACTGACGTCTCGCTGAGAATAAACGGACAACAGGAACCATCCGAGTATATACAACTTGATTACACCACTAATCATATTGCACGTGTGTATCATCGTCTGTTGTCATATATGGGACGCGATCAACATGTTGATACTGGTCTACAAATATCACAGATGGATTTTAAGAGTCTGTATCCGATCTATATCCGATCGCTGGAACATCTTGACTTAACAAGACAATCCGTCGTTGATATACACTTTAGAGCTCGTGTATCCCCTGCTGGTGTTAATTATAGAGCGGTTGCTGTCATTCTCAGCGACAAATCAATAATACTCGAAGGTGTTGATGGACGAATGAGAATCGTTGATGCACCAGTGGAAAACATGTAACAATTAGACCAATATATATTCCCGTTGTTAGCTGCAATTCCAGCGCTGATTGCGGCAGCGGCCCCAGCGGTGGCTAAAGCGGCTAAAGCGGTGGCGTTAGGAGCCGTTGGTACCGCGAAAGGAATGACACTAAAGAAAGCTACCGAGAAGGGATATAAAAAAAAGGGAAAGGGTCTAAGATTACCAGGAACTCCGCACTCGTGGTACAAAGGAAGCGGCCTGAGAATCCAAGGAATGATTTATTGATTCGGGAACCTATGGTTGTGGAATCTTCGATTGTAGATTCTTTGACTCCAATGTCAAATTTTGATTTACTCGATGCTGCTAAAAAAAAATATCGATTGAAAACTTCCGAGGTGTCTTTATAAAAGATCAGTTGCCGGCACAACCAAGCAACGCTGAAACCGGTATCATTAATCTCGATAACAGCACCGGACCAGGAACCCACTGGGTTGCATACGCGATAGATCCGCTCGCAATCGTTTATTTTGATTCATATGGATTAGCGCCTCCGAGGGAATTTATGAATTATATAAACCACTTAAAAACTCCTCGTTGGTATTCTACGCTACCAACACAACAAATGAATGACCCACCAATATGCGGCAACGAAGTATTAAATGTCCTTGACGCCATTTCAACATCCTTGGATCCACCTCATCAGGTCGTGAATGAATACACAAGTAATCGCTTTTTAGAGAGAGAAAGATTTTTACAATAACATGATTGATATTTGGGGGAGATCTTTATCAACGCTGAAGAAACCCGAACCTGATGGCGTTGCAACCGGTGATATAAAATAAACTCATCGAAGATGAAATAGCTGAAACGTTGAACTTAGCAAGTGTTGATCCTAATGAAATAGTTGTATTTCAAGATCGTCAGGGTAAATTGAAAACCAGTAATATTTCCCTTGATGATATTTTAGTTAAACAACGAGACGCAGCCGAAGATACTATAGCGCTATTTTCCAATCAGGGTAAACTCAAACCAGGCGTACTTATTTCAACTATTGTGAAACGAATTAGCGATTTAGAACCATTAAAAACTCTACGCGATGAATACAACGATCATAAAATTACATTTAATAAGTTTACTGAATTACAAAAAAACATCGTAGACAACATTGATAAACCCGTAGTGGAATTTGCTGGTAATCCACCAGTGACCACACCGAAGCTCACAGAGATAAAAACTTCTATGTTGGAACTAGCGACACTTCAATCCGAATATGAAAAACACGTTGAAAAATTTACATCATTTCGTAAAAATATCATTGAGAAATTTTTTGCAACCACGTTTGATAAAATTGACATAAAACTCCCGGATATTAAAAAATCCATCAATGAGATGAAAAACTTCATCGAGGCAATTAAAAATGATGCAGCGAGGATGATAGAAGTCATTGCAAAAACAAAAATTCCTCATGAGAGAACCAATAACGTAGTATACACGATTTAATATGGATCATTTGCATGGATACCACTAAATAACATATTAAATATCACTGCAACCGTCAAGGGTATTTATCGATTAACACTAGTATCAACAATTCAATTTAATATATCGTCGAGTTCAGCTGGGGTCAATAATACAATATCAAAAATCATCGACAAGGATACATTTGAACAGTTCACGATAACCTCTACTGATGAAAGATTGGTTAGGGTTCCAGTAACATGGTACGTGGAATTAGTAGCGGATTTAAGTAAACAAATTAACTGAAATCGTAAAACGATTTGAAAATAAAATGACAACATCAAAACAGTATCACTATGATCAGGTCAGAGAATTTCAAACTAGACTCAAAACCCTCACTGAGGAGTATCAAACAAAAATAAAGAAATACCGACGACGAATTACCGCAATTGATGTTACAGTGTACTTGGTGAGTGGTGTAATCACCGGAGCCGGAATAATGCTCGCATCGGTTACAATGATTGCTCCGGTTGTAGTTCCAATTTTCATTTCTGCGGTGACTACAATCGCGGGTATATTAACCGGGATAACAAAAAAACTATCATCATGCAGCCAGCGTAAACTGCGTGACTACTTAATCTAGTTCCATGTTGTGTCAACCGCGTACTCGCAATTATCCTCGATGATTTCCTCGTCACTAGTTGATACATTAATATCAGATAGCGAGTTTTCAGCGATGGTACGTATTTATGATTCTGCGATATCGAAATTAGAGCAGAATAATAATAATAATAATGACAACACCGCAAGAACTACTTCAACGGATAGCGGAGAACACATCCCAGGTGAAAACAAGCATGATATCAATAACCTCAACCAATCCTGAATTCAGTGTGAATTTCCCTACTTCGATTCCCGTGAAGGAGATAGCGCTGGCAAAACTACGAGTATATCACAGTTGGCCTAATATTAGGTCTGTAGCATTTGGTGGTCAACAACCGAATAATTCCTTGGTATCTGCAAATAAGAATAAACCCGATGGAACTCCAGACTGGAACGTTGTTTCGTTGCCATCTGGGTCGTACCAAATTGAACAAATCAATGCCGAATTTCAACGCAGAATAAAATCCATTACTCCATGGAGCAGAATCAAAAATCGCTATAACGGTTCACGAGCCGACGCTATCATCTGCCATTGAGATCAACTCACCCAGTTATGTCGTAGATATCTATCAGAGTTCTATAAGAACAATACTGGGTTGGCCTGAAATCCCACCTCCACGCGAACCACAAAAGTCTGATTATGTCACGGATAAACAATCATACCATGAACTTACTACATCATATCGAGAACACCTCAGTGATATGAAAAAGTCATCGTTACCGGGTAGTTATTTCAATTTTGTTGATCGGGATTCCGCTTTTTGGAGATTTAAGGTTGGACAGGCTCCAGAATCAATCACATACATAAATATCGACCATAGAAGAATTAGTGAGTATTTTAGAGAAATCAATCAAGAACACAGTCAATAACTACAATGACTACAACAAGCTTTCAATGAGTCTAATCGGAGTGAAATTATTAAACCATTTGAAATATTAAATCAACTTGCATCCGACATGGAATATATCAACCAGCGAGTAATTCAAGTAATAATTAATCACCGCGATGACAGCATTAATCACTCTAAACAAAATTTTCTAACTGCATACAATATAACAGAAGCTGATCTACCGAATTTCAAGTTTGTTTGGTATAACGCAAATAAACTGAAAAAAATCCGTTAATGATCTCATTGATGAAAAATTCAATACGATAGTCACAGCACATCGACAACAAAACAAGGGTCCAACTATCCTGACACATAATAACGACCCAGATGGTGGTGGTAGACATATCGCTCCTCAAAATGTGAATATATCCTCGGTGATTGCATTGAATTTAGTGTGTGATGTCATCGAAGACAGCTATCAAATAAATCTTGAACGATCAAATCAGGCCCAACAAGGATATATTTTATATTCATTTGCACCAACAGCTCCTCCAGGATTTCTAATAATTGAGGATCCAACTAATCCAGTCTATATGCGATGTCATAATGATTCGTTAACGAGAATTAATTTCAAACTCACTGACCAATCTAATAATCTGATTTATTTACGAGGCGAGGTTTTACAAATTAGTCTGTTTGTGAAATCGTAAAAAAAATAGTTAACCACATAGCAGCAGAGGAGGCGACAACCAAATGGCGTATATTTATTTTACCCGTAGACGCCCTTTTTTTACGATTTGCGTGGAAGCCTCAGATTGCCTCGTCGACGCTTTTTTTTACGATTTGCGTGGAAGCCTCGGATTGTCTCGTCGACGCCTATAAAATTTGTAGGGATCTCTCCCTCTCTTGTTTGGCAAATGGACGCTTCTATAAAGCATTTTCGAGGAAGCCTTAGTTTGCCGAATCAACGCCTGTAAAAAGTTGGTCTGTTCGTCCCCCTCTGCTGCTCATTGCATGTAGTAGTATTGTGAAAACTCGATATTTGATTGAATCTCTAACACACGCTGACAAAGGAAAATGTCACTTTAACCTATATTTCTTCATTTACTATCTATAATTCAGATTTTGGATTTATTTTATAAACAACATATTTTTATAAGTACAATTTTTTTAAAAAAATAAATGAAAAGTTTGTTCTTATTGCAGCTAAAATGAAATTTTCTTGATAATGCGCCCTGGCAATTTGTATTCACCCATAGGACGAAAAGAGTGATTCTGTTGAAGAGTAGTGTTAAAAATTCGCGTCTGAGGCGCTCCTGAAAGTGGAGACATAAAAGTTGACGACTGGATACAATAGAAATGTGTGTGTGTGTGTGTGTGTGTGTGTGTGTGTGTGTGTGTGTGTGATTTTTGTATCTTTAAAGTAGCTTTAAAAAAATGCAATTAACAATAACTTGGGATTTACATTTTATGTTTTGCTACTCAGATTACATTTGTATGTCTGTGTCCGACGTTTACGTGTTATCTACATAAAAGCCGATATAGACGGCTATTTGTAACCAATTTTGTTGAATGTAGGAATAAAATATATTTAGCCAGTGTTAAACTAGTCATATTAATTACTGTACAATGTAGATTGCTAAAATAAAAAGGTTTACTGTTTCTTGTACACGTGAAGGAGTAGACAGTAGGAATGTATGTATGTAACCACGAATAGTGAGGTACATTATCTCTTATGTAAGACTTTATATGTACTGGTTATTCACGGTAAAACCCTATGCTAATAATCGTGATAATAGTGACTATACTTATAAGGGTACTCAAAGTCTGTTATTCCCATCAGTTGAATTCTCTAGATTTACAAAAATAACAGGTTCTAAAGCTGATTTTAAATACAATTATTTAAGCAAAATATATATGTTTGGTTTCCATCAAACCATAATAGTGCAACTGTTTCATTCTGTAGAAAAGAATGTTATATAATTTTGCTTTATGACTTTCCTCACTTCCAAATATGTCAAAGGTCACTGTCAGTTTAAAATTATTATTATTTTCTACAAAGGATTTCATATTTGATAACAATAGTTGATTCCTGCTTGAGGCCAATAAACTCTTTTCATGACGACATGCTCCGTAGTTCGTGGTCAGATATACTAAGACCAAACAGGATCATCTCAGTCAGGCAGTCGATATTTATTGACAAGTTAGACCAGTTTTCAGCACGGTGTAACAAGCAAAAATCATGTACTGCTATTGTAAAATTGGAAAACGCATTTGTAAGCTCTGAAGTATTATTTGATGCAGCAAAGGCAAACGTGATATACAACAAAAATGTTTGTAAAATACACTTATGCCTTAATTACATCCAATACAATTTGAAAAATTGCAATGTTAAACCCTATGAAACTCACTAGCTTCTATTTAGATATCTCAAAGAGACGTAATTTGATCTGGGTCTTTTTTAATTATGTTTGGTGGAAGGGGAACGGGTTTCTTTTCTTTTTCTGTCAGCATATACAATCAAACTTCGCATTACATAATAGGTAAACTTTGCATTTTCTCATGTGAAAATATAAGAATTTAAAAAAATGTGAATAATATTTCACCAATAATTTACTGTATTTGACACTTGAACATATAATACAAAGAGAATATTTCCATTTTCTACTTTTGTACAAGGTACAGTGAACAAAATTAACATATGCAAAGTTAGCGCCACAAAATATAAATTTGTTATAGCGATAAAATCAGATTAGGAGAAAACATGTACTCAACTTTAACGGTTCCCGCTTATTGTATTACCGTACATACTCGCTTATAAGTCGAGTCCAACTGCAACATTCCAAATCCAGATCATTCTTCACACAATGCACCGTCAGATCTGGTTTTATTCAGTTAGGAGTAATAAGTGGAACAAACAATATAGACCCTAATTATCCTGCGTACTATGCCACGACAGATCAGGTTTTCTGTTTGCAGTTCAACTTGTTATCAAGTATAGACGATATTTCTCATCTTTATTTGTTCTTTTTATTGATTTTTTTGCAGATATACACTGTAGTCCAGACACAGTGTGTGTGTGTGTGTGTGTATGTGTGTGTGTGTGTGTGTTTATGTGCGCACGGAAAAGTCAAGGATGGTTTGCAAAATGCGTGCAATGAGCCACAAGACCGCAAACCAATCTACATCATTCCTCTACGACTCATGAGTTACGTCCCTTTTCTATCGGCTTGATATTACTCGTGATAAAATTGACACGTTCATTCATATGCATCATTAAAAAAAAATATATTAAAATTATCTAACTATAGCAATTCATAGCAAGAATTCCGTCTCACGTAGAGTCAACGTAAATGTATACAAAGCATTCCTTAAGTCATTATTTATTACATGATTTATTGCAGTGTATAATAGCCAAAAATGCTTCTACACTATAACCATTTCACATCGTCGTGGTGGCGGTGCTAGAATTTAGTACTGCTCTATTTACATACGCAGATTCTGTCTTGTCTTATATACAATATGCAACTTAAATTTTTTTCCATTCACGTCTTCAAGGGTCATTATTAATCGCAGCGATAGTTTCACTGTTTAACATTTGCATTATGAAACTTGATTACCATTCAAAAGGGAACATTATCTTTTATTTACTTCATTTAGCAATATTTGTAGCCAACCACTAATTTTATAAATAAATTTAACTTGCATATACATTATGACGGAGAAGGGTAGAATTCGGATTGACACACGAGGCCAACTGAAGTAACTTGGTATAATGGATAGCGTTTCATGAGGTCAAAAGCATATTGCAATTTTCAGTTATTAACTTAAATATATTATAATGAAATGAGTAAAACGAAATAGGCGTTTTTTTATGAAAGCATTTACTCATGTATTAATGTTTGTACTTCTATGAGATGAAATGTTTGATGCAACGCTAAACAATTTTTTTAGCGATGGCTACTATAGTTTCAGTCTCATAAAATAAATGGCAATCGAGTTAGAAATTATCGATGAATGAACGAAATGAGTATTAAAGGTTTGTGCATTTTTATTTATTTGATGTGTTTCATTTTTACAATTGGTAGATAGGTACAAGCTGCTGGGGGCGGGAGGGAGATATGGGGAAGTCAGATATTCCGTCAAAATAAGTATGACTTGCTGGTTTACCGCATACGAAATGCTTGCTTTATTTTTCAATTGATTTCTCTATAATTTATTATTTTTATGATGATGACTACTTGTAGTAGCATTTCTAAGGTCTATATGTGAACCATATAGTTTGCCTTTGTACATTTATAACAATGTGATTAGATGATAATTCTTTAAAGTTTTATATGATGTGTACATAATGTAGATCAGAACGAACTCCAGTATAGACTCGGAAAGTTGCACTTCACCCCTGTTATCTACTATGCAACTTATACAGTCAGTACTCACACATGTACTATTAACACAGTCCTAAACAATATTAACATAGTCCAAAACAAATGAGAGAGAGAGAGAGAGAGAGAGAGAGAGAGAGAGAGAGAGAGAGAGAGAACATGCAACTGACCGTACGAGGTCCCTCCTATGATGATGTTGGTTCTGGGAAGCTCGCGTTTGAATAATTCTCTGCAAGCATCCCTGGGAAGTTTCAAGCATTTTAAATGTGTGCATTTCTTCAAAAGAAGAGCAAGAGCCTTGTCTGAAAACATAAATAAGTTGTCGGTTAAAACTAGCTCATGCACTTGGTACTTTGTTAGTTGTAGGAGGTGTTCGAGTGTCCTCGGAGTCCCATTCCATGTGATTGAGGTCCAAAGAGCCCTGTCCCTACATAGATTGTACCAGTACTTACATACCAGGCTGACTTTTCTCAATAACTCGTACGAATAAAGATATTTGAAAATCTCCAGTATCAACTGAACAGGAAGCTTATTGAAATGTGGACCACTTGGAAAATCAAAACACTGAATTGATGTATGATACACAAAAAGTTGATTCGGTTTTCTCTTTCCCCTCCGACTTCTCATTCCTCCGAAATCACTTTTATTAAGGTATTTCAAATTCCCCTCCGGCATCTCTGCTACCTTTGACAAACCAAGTGCGACTAAGTTTCACTTTGACATCAGGATTTTCCAAATCAGCCTAAAATAGAACTGACGTAAATGACTGTCGGTCGCAGCATGAAATTTGCAAATTCCAAGGGTGACAATCAAAACGTTTGTCAAAGCATGACGTTCAAATATTATCGCCCTTTACGACTTGGGAGACGTTGAATGTACATATAAGAGATGTATGGGGAAATATGGCAAGTGAAGTTCATACAAATGTGGGTAATATTTAGTTGCCTTAGACAACCTAGTTTATGTTGTAGGTATGCCAATAGTATGTGGAGCATTATATCAAGTTATTTCCAAATATGACAGGTAACTCGAACTGGTCTGTCTTTGACTTCGAATGTATATTACTTGTTGGAGATACACAATATGGCTTGAGAAATTTCACAGAATCATGTAATACAGTTATCTCACATAACCCTTGCTTACCTGCTAGGTATCTATATATTACCTGAATCTAAATGTGCCTCGATATGTATACCGGCTGTGTTTGTGAGTGGATAGATATGTATGCTGTATTTGTTAGTGGATAGATATGTGTCTGCTGTGTTTGTGATTCGATTGAGATGTATACTGTATTTGTGAGTGGATAGGTATCCGTCTTCTGCGTTTGTGAGTGATATGAGTATTTCTGTTATTGTGAGTGGATATCGGTTTAACAGATGGATATAATATTATTTCATCTTAATGCAATTTGTCAAATTCTTGGATTATTATTAACCCTCAATGTATATAGTAGAAACGAAGAAATCAATAAATTAATAATAAATAAATAAACAAAAAACTACTTGCAACGATTTTTTTTAAGAAGCAATATGGGGGGTCTGTGTCAATATATATATATATATATATATATATATATATATATATATATATATATATATATATATATATATATATATATATATATATATATTGCGATACAGGATGTCTTACGAACTTTTGAACCTCATGCCATTCGACATATCTAATCAGTATTAAGTTAATAAAACACACACACACATTCTTCTGCATGCCTCTTTCTACAAGTTCTGAATGACGATAGACATGGATATTATTCTACAAGTTCGGAATGACGATAGACATGGATATTATTCTACAAGTTCGGAATGACGATATACATGTATATTGGTATTCTCAACGATCAAATGAAACATAAATTGTAACAAATACCATTTACTTTCTTGAATCATTGGCTTCATAATATTTTCAGTAGATACACATTTAAAGACGATTGTTTTGAGTGATACAAGTTCTAAAATAAATGCAGTTACTAATAAAATTGCAGCTTAGAAATGATTTAATATTTCAAATACGATTGACTCTAAAGTAAGGACGATTCCGAGTCATCTAATATATCTGCCAGATAATTCAGATTATCTAATCGATTTTAAACAGAATTTTATTGCATATGGTAGCAAAGCAAAATGGTTTGTCACAAGTTTTTCCACATTAGCCTTTCCCGTAACAAACACAAACACCAAAGAAACTTACAAAGAAATTGAAATTATATTTATTGAATGTAAGAATTATATAATCCTCAATTCATAAAAATATTCATGTGTCATAGTATTAATTAGCTTGAGGAAGCATATAAATGCATGCTAGATAAACTGTTTTATATGATATATCTACATATTACCTGACTTGAGTAAATTTGTGTTTTAAATTAGCATAACAGTCCTGAGAAGCCTGCTGTCAATTTGAAAATCAAAATAAGGTAATATATAGTTAATTAGGATATTAATTCGGTACAGGTAATGTAGGCATAACTGCCATGTAAACTATATTTTATTTTGGGTAACTATATTTGATCTGATATTGTGTGAATTCCAAGTGATAGATATTTATGTTAATCCATCCTTTTATATGAAGAGACAAATAGGCTGTTATGACCCCAGGAACTTAATATTTGTAAAAGAATTTAAAAAAAACTGAAACCAAGAATATAAGTAAAATGAGCAAGCAACATATTTCACTACAATACAAAGAGATAGTTGTAAAACTGCACATACACTTGATGGGTTTGATTGTTCGCTTTTGGGACGACATATGTTGTAACAGAAAAGGGGAACAATTTCCCGATCAGGGTTTGTCTCCTTCTGACGTATTATTGTGCCCTGTAAATAAAAGTAGTTCAGCGTATAGTTCTTAAAGTATGCAATGTAAATGTTAAATTTTAAAACACTTTATGGACGGGGTCGGATGAATGGAACATGCATAGAAAATCGTTGTGTGAAGTCAGTCTGAAATCCGATGAATACCGCACCTTTTTGAATGGTAGTGTAACTGTGCATGAACGAGAATCTGCGAATTATCTTCCTATTTTTTCATTTGAATTTTAAATCCATACATACCTAGATTAAAACATTTTTTTCTTTAACATAAAAATTCTTTCCACGTTTCTATGTTAATAAGGGAGGCGGCGTGAGTAGATGTGTATTGGAGTAGAGTGGTAAGACATTTTATTTCTGAAAGTGAAGATTTGACTAGAGGAGTAAAAAGTGTTCTCCTTTATAAATCACTAAAGGAACATGTTATCTGGAAGAGAACCGCATTCAAGAGAAAGAAAACAGCTATATACGCCTGACTGCACAATGGAAAGACCCCGCAGTCTGTGACTACGTTGTGATGACTCTAAGAGGCTAGTAGAAAGAGGAGAGAGAGGGAAACGCCGACCGATCACCTGCAGCGATCTCGGAACTAAGCCACTAAACCTGAACTCATTCATATAGTATAATACATTCTAACAACATGAATCATGAAACATGCGCTTAGTATTTCTGAACTCGAGGAAAAATTGAAGCAGGAATTTAAAATGAATTTAACAATAATTTAAAATTTACATCAATGAGCTTACATTGCATGCAACTGAGACTAATCTCGTTCTTTATCAGAACCGTATCTCGCTTAAAAGCATAAAATTCCCTCTCTTCCTCTCTGGATCCGGTTCTCTTCCAGACAACCGGTTCCTTTAGTGATTTATAAAGGAGAACACTCTTTACTCCTCTGGAATCAAGACTTCACCTTCCGAAGGAAATACTTGGACTGTTAAATGAATGACTGAAGTTTTTGAATAACACCTTAATTCTGTCAGGGAACAACCCTTTCTCATTTAACATAGCCAATCAGAGTTACTATTTAACCTGCCAGAAATTTTAATATTCCCATATAAGTGTGAGACTTCTTTCTACTCTGCCTTTATTATCTAATCTGGAAAATATCAAAAATGTCATTTTATAACACTTATTTCAGGTAATAAATCAATCTGAATATCTATGTGTCAAATATGTATGTTTATCCAGTTGTTTCAAGTTGAATACAGCACACATCAAGTACAATGAATACGTCTCAAATCATTCCATCAGCAATAATGACTCACATTTCAACCCTTGACGAATGAGACACACTTCATGAGTCCTCTGCTTAAAAGTTCAAGTTCAAAGGCGTAAGCAAATGCATCATATCAATGTTATCAGATACCTAACAATTTCCAACACAAGATATCAGCCAAACGTTTAATTTAAATCCAAAATGTTGGAAAATGATATTGCCGTTTCTGGTTACAACTAAACAAACATGAATAACTATTCCATAGACACTCGCATGACATTACCAATGTAAATGAATGAGCAGCATTTAAAATTTTAAAAATATGTGTCATGAAACGCCAACAAACTGTCCAATCCTGTTGTCAATAATTGTCAAAGTAATGCTGACATTCCCATGTCAAGTGTCCATCAGAGCCTATCACCATTTCCCAACAGAAACAGGTAAAATCTCAAGGCAGGATAATGAATATAGCAAAATCCTGGACCTGCATACTTTTATTGTAAATAGAAGGATTTTTAGTAGTTTTTGTTTATAATATATACCACATCAGAAATCCATCGATTCATAAAATATTTTCACATGTGGCTTTTACAAGTAAAGAGTGTTGTTATGTGTCTAAAAACAAGATACTGAAGGCCGTTTCTTCTCATGACAAATTGATCTGTGTGTTGTGCTAAATGATTAACTGCCAAGACTGTTCACTTGATGATGTACCTTATATGCACATAACAGAAATGGCCATGTGTTCTTCCATATGAAGTATATACGTGTGCTAATTGTCATAAAAGTCAAAATACACACTGATTTTGACTGGTACCCAGACCCAATGTACCAATTTTAATACTAACAGTATAAGGTGAGTTGGGTATCAGGCTAGTGTCATAGTCACAAAGGGTGGATTTCACTAACATGTCTTTAATCCAAATAGAAATTCATAAGATAGTGCCAGAACATGGCCAGTCATTAATCAATGTAAGGCTGCTCTTAGTTGTTTAAAATCCTTGTAAACTGACATATTCCAATTATGTCTGTGTACATTGATGGTTTCCAGTCAAATCCTTGTGAATTTATGGGCACCATAAAACTTCTTGGAAATTGATGATCACAATTACAATCCTTGCAATTTGATATAAACTGTAAATGTCCTTGTACATCAATATATGTACCATTGAAATCCTTGTATAACTGACATGCTGCAATAAATCGTTTTAAACTGATGATTTCTAGTTAAGTTCATGTAAATTGTTGTAAACTGTTCAAGTCCTTGTAAATTGTTGTGCAGCATTAAAAACCTTGCAAATTTATGTGCACCACTGAAGTCCTTGTAAACTGATGTGCCCATTAAAATCCTTGTTAATTAATGTGCACCATTAAATTCCTTGTAAATTGCTATGAACTTGTAAAGTTCTTTTAAATTGATGGTCACCATTACAATCCCTGTAAATTAATCTGCACCATTAAATTCCTTGTAAATTGCCATGAACTTGTCAAGTTCTTGTAAATTGATGTGTCCATTAAAATCCTTGTAAATTGATGTGCAAAATCAAAATCCTTGTAAAATGATGGATACAACTAAAATTATTGTAAACTGTTTTGAACTGTTAAATTCCATGTAAATTTATAAGACCCATTAAAATCCTTGTAGAATGATGTGCACCATTAAAATCCTTGTAGACTTGCAAGAACTGTTAATGTCCATGTAAATTGATGTGCACCTTTGTAATCCTTGTATACAACTGAGCACCATTGAAATACTTGAACATCAATTAATATCTACCAAATAAATCTTGTAAATTAATATCCACCATTAAAATCCTCTATGCCTGATATGCACCAATAAAACCCTTAAATTGACATGAACTGTTCAAGTCATTGCAAATTGATGTGCACCTTTCAATAATCCTTGAAAATTGATGTGCATCATTAAAATCCTCGTATATTGATGTAAAGTGTTTAAATCCTTGTAAATTGATCTGCAAGAATAGTCATGAGAATTGATGGTTTCCATTCAAATCCTTGTAAGTTGATATGAACTGTAAATATCTTCGTAAATTTATGTGCAAAATTAAAACACTCGTAAACTAATGTCATGTGTTTAAATCCTTGTAAATTGACCTGCATGAATAAAATCATGTGAATTGAGGATTTCCATTCAAATCCTTGCAAATTGATATGAATTGTAAATGTCCTTGTAAATTTATGGTCACCATTAAAATCCATGTTAATTAATGTCAACCATTAAAATTCTTATAAATTGACACAAACATTTGTAACTTGATTTGCACCATTAACATCTTTGGACATGCACCATTACGATCGTGGTTAATCGAGGCACAATATTAAAATTCTTGTTCACTGGTGTGCACCAAGGATATCGTTGTAAATTGATAGACAAATATTAAAATCCTTGTAAATTGATAGACAAAAATTAAAATTCTTGTAAATTGATAAGACAAAAATTAAAATCCTTGTAAATTGATAGACAAATATTAAAATCCTTGTAAATTGATAGACAAAAATTAAAATCATTGTAAATTGATGGCCTCCATTAAAATCCTTGTAAATTGATATGAACTGTTAAAGTCCTTGTAAATTGATGAGCATCATCAAAATCCATGTACATCAATTCGCACCATTACATTCAGTAGTCAGCATCTTTGTAAAGTGATAGTCACAATAAAAATCTTGTAAATTAGTATCCACCACTTAAATCCTTTTAAATTGATGTGCACTATTAAAATTCAAGTAAATTTATGTGAACTGTTCAAACACATGTAAACTGACATGCACCTTTTAGTAGGCCACATTTTGGTTTAGTGAGGCTTAAGTTTTGAGAGATTTAACTGTAGCTTGACATATTTAAATGTGTCAGGTTTAGTTGGCTGCCAGTATATTACATACATTTATTGTTAAAAGTGGCAACATGAAAAGAGACTGCTTCATACGTATCTATTCTGTAGGTAGAAGGATAAATACTGGAACTGTCTTAACAGTCTTGATATTTCATGAACGTTTTCGTCGGACATCATAAATAATTTATTTTAAATTGTGCTGCATGCTCTTAAATATATTACAGGCAAATATATGTTTTGTTGTTGTATGGCACATCAACCTAAGTAGATTTGAGACAAATGAATTAAAGTGCCTTGCACAAGGACATATTCCAGTAACTAAAACTTCAAGTTAAATACCTTAACATCTGAGACATCTCCATTAGTGTACTTCCAGTATAATGCATCATGTCAATTTTTCATCCTTGAGCTTTCATCCGTACACTGGTAATGATTTTTATGACATGTGTATTTAGCTTTTGGTAACGTGCACCAATCTGCATCTTCTGGAACTTGTATTGCATACTTAGAAAATTGTCAGATTCAATTAGTTTGGTTTGCTGTTTTGTCCTTTAGTAACACATGTTTAAATCATGTTGAAATAATTGCTGTAAATTCTTTTGCCCAGTGACACAATATGGTAGCTGACGCAGGCTGATTCGATAGCAGGATCTGAGCCAACACCCTTCTGGTTGCATGTCAAGTGAGCCACCAGAAAAATTAAGACCTCATCATCTCCTTTAGTTTACTTCCAGTATAATGCATCACATCAAATTTTCATCCTTTAGTTTTCATCCATACACTTGTAATGATTTTTATGACTTGTGTTTTTCACTTTTGTAACATGCACCAATATGCATCTTCTGGAGTATCTACAAAGTGTGTCACTGTGATCGAATAAATTTCATTTTTAATTTACTGGCCATCACACTTGAATGGTATTTATTGCTATCATTTGTGAGGCAGATGAATTGTTTAATACGTGTACATATGAATGTCACCATTCCTGATGCTGTTAGGATCTGCATCGGATGAATGTTTTCTCTGCATCTGTTAGCATATATATGAAGTCCATACATTTTTCAGGATAAGAGAAGAAATAAAAACAGCCATATTAACTAGAACACTTGCTATAATTGCTGAGGAGTTGGCACAAAAGTGTAATTGTTTCTAAAGGACACATCTCTCTGCCAAAGACTATTTAAAGAATGGGGAGAAACAGGGTGTGTGTGTATGTGAATCAGTCAGGGTAATAAAAAAAGACATAAAATGATTTTTAAAATTCTAATATGCGCATTTAAAGTTTGTGAATAGATTCTGAACTAAATCCAATAGTAGCAAACATTGTTCACTAATGACTTTGATGGTAGGTTGGGTTTAAAAAATCCTCAAGTTTAAATATAGATATGTTCATTATAAAAGAAATGACTGAAACTTATCCAGAAAAATGGTGTAGGTACATGAAAATCTTACCAGATTTGTCTGCTTACTGTTATAACATGGGGAAATCCTCTTCCTTAATAAAATCACAAGGTTTTTTTCCTGAAAATATGTACATGTCTTCTGGATTTATAATTCAGCTTTAACAATTTTAGTCATATTGATATGATGCCTGCAGTGTGGCAGTTTATAGTGGTGTCCAGCAGTAAGGCATATTAGTGCAAACATATATCATCATGTCCCACCCAGCCACATTATCCTGACACCATGGTGACCAGTCCTAACACTAATCTTTTAGTGCAGAATACCAAGTGAGGCAGTTGCTAATTCTATTTTTATGTCTTTGGTATGACTTGGCCAGGGTTCAAACCTGCAACGTATCACATCCATGGCAAATGTTCTAACCACATAGGTCACCAGGGCAGTCTCATATAGTTTAGTAATCCGAAAGAATTTGTTTTGGAGTCATGTTAAAAATGACCATTGTAAGTGACAGGATCCAATATCAGGAAATATGAAGACAGAAGACTGGTCCACTGAATTCATAACACAAAACTCTGCTTAAAATCTTGAATTAAACGCAGTTCACAGCTTTTAAGGTAATGTGCTTACAGTCACAAAGCTATTAGGATCTTCTTAAATGTTTTTTTAATAGCTGAACATGCTTTTATATTGAATGATACAAGTATTCTTACAGCATCACATCATGCTAGTCAGCTTGCCCTAAAGTTTAAAGTCCTAAAACGTGGTACATTTATTACGAAATGTGTCATTATAAAAAAAAAACTTTAAGAATTTTCTAACTTGATTCATCTCCTTGATCGCTAAGATGACTTAACTATATTTAATTTTTTATGCGTTATACTTAGTTTTTTTCCATGGATGTGTTGTGTTGAGCTGGAACTTGTATTTCAAGCTCAAAAAGTTGTCAGATTCTATAACTTTGGTTTGGTGTTTTATGGTTTAGTAACACATGATGGTTAAACCATGTTGAAATAATTGCGGTAAATTCTTTTGCCCAGTGACACAATATGGTAGGTGACTCAGGCTGATTCGATTGTAGTATCTGAGCCAAGACCCTTCTGGTTGCAAGTCAAGTGAGCCACCAGTAAAAATGAGGCATCACCATCTTCTTCAGGATAACTGGATTTTTGCTGCCTTTGACTTCTATAATATGTCAAAATTTTGCAGTCAATTTTTGATTTTTCTAAACAACATGTACAAGTACTTTGCAGCTTTTAGTAAAATTTTATCATACAACAAGGATAATCTTTTACACAAAGAATTCAGACATGCCCATACAATCAGGATGAAGTCATGTAATGAGGAAAGATGAATTAAATGACACAAAACAAAACATTTTTATCAAACTGAGGGCTAAGAAAGTAGTTTGAATAAGGGCTGTTCCATTAAAAAAATATATGGTACCCAGGGAAAGCAGTTTAAAAAAACAATATATATATAAGTGTAATATGATTTCACAAAGTATACCTCACATTAAAAGTGCCTTTACTGGGTCCCAGGTATGTTTTATTGGAACAGCGCAGTGATTCTGTAATGGTACATAATTTTACTGCCATGAAAACCCCATGATGTTTAATAATAAGCCCACTTCCACAACTCCATTTAAAATGGATGGGAGTAAATTTATACTCTAAAGTTGTTTTTGCCCAATGGAAGCCCCCCTCCACTTTTTGAAAACATTTACAAAACTCACCCCTGGGGCTTATTGTGGGAGGAATACTCTTATTAAGTGATGGAAACATTATTAGAACATGGTGTTGATTTGAATGTTGTAAATATTCAGATGATAAAGGTTTGAATAACCAAGGTAAAGTTCAATATCTGTTACAAAAGTAAACTTGTACATCACCAGCATAAAAGTTCATTATCTGTAATAAACTGAACTCTCTTGTTCATCACTGGTTTAAAATTAACACCAGGCACAAAAATGAACTTCCATGTACATCCCTGGCTTAAAGTTCAACATCTGTCATAAAAGGAGAACTGGCCTAAAGAGGAAAATATGCCATAAAAATGAAATATCTTGTACATTCACAAGCTTCATGTTCACTTTCTGTCATGAAAAATGGCAAATAATGGGATTTATTTTTACATTTGATTGAAAGAAGTAACTGACCAGCTGAAATATTTATTATTGCCTGAAATATTAAACATGCACTGAAATCCCCATCCCCCAACTCAAGCAGTTATGCTTCTGATACTAATAGTAAAAATTTACTAATTTTTACACTGTCACTATTCTTATATTTTTCTATGCCTATACTCAAAAAAGGAGAGATAAAATTTATCTCATTTTTTTGGCAGATGAAATGTAAAGAAAACTCACTTTACCATAATATTATTCTGTAACATCCATCAATTACACTTGACCTTAAGACTTCAAGGTCATCAAACTATACACGCACATTGAAGTCAAAAATGTCAAACTAACATAACTTGCGCATGTCATTTGATGTACTGATATTTGCATATTTTTGCCCATTGACTCTTGTGTATCCACATGAACCAACATACTTCTCCTATCTTTTGTTCACTTGCTACATGTTTATTATGCCTGTGTCATACGTTTACCATCTTTATGTTGTAGACTTTATCTTGTCTACTCTGCAGTTATTTCAAACGTTTGTTTCTCTTAAGTTAAGCAATTCATTTTTAAAATAAAAAAATTCAAACTTTACTTTAGTTGGCACTGTAAAATCACTATTATGCCAAGATAACATAGAATGCTGCAAACATGTACATACATACATTAACAATTAACACACACACACACAGGGTCTTGAAGATTTAAAAAAAAACTGTTTCATGGTAGAATACTAGACATATAAATATCCAAGCCAAGACAACATTTATGTAGTATTCAGGGCTGTTAACACAATTGTTTTCAAAGTTGATAGCTTATTGTCTGCTTATTACATTTAGTTTCATGCATTTTACACCATGTATTACATTTAATAATTTCAGTTCAGTTTCTGCTTGTTGAATACATGCATAATCAAGTCTATGATTTAATTGTGTTAGATTTTTTTTCTTTGTAATGTTATTTGAATTAAATAAACAATTATTGCACATCTGTGTGCCCTAATATTTAGAATTCAACCTTTTCCTTGTAATCAGTCACTATGGAATAAATATTTAAGTTTAAATTTGATTTTTTTTCATTTTATAAACAAATTCTTATTTTAAATACAGAAACATCATTTCGACAAAAATCAATTAACAGCTTTTGAGAAAAGGAAATCTGCATCACAGTTGATGTCCATATTAGGCACTGTCAACTCTTCAATAGTGAGATAAGAAAGGAAACTTCGGTTAAATGGCAAATACAAAATTACTAATGTAGTGCTTGCAGGTGATATAATAAAGTCATTATCCAAAATAAACATTGCAATAACTTGGTCTATCTATATTCTTGCTATTAACAACTTAAAAAAGATGAAGAGAGCAGTATAAAAGAGATAATAAATATATTTTTTTAAAAATATAAATCTATCCTACATATCACATTGATATTACTATTCAATTTCTGCCTTATTGTTTTATGTTTTATCTCATTGTAACGAGTTCTTCAGCTGAGGTGGGGTGTATGGCCACTGTGTTGTCAAAGTCAGCTTTTGTTGCCCCCATCTTGATAGCGACTGAAAACCCCTGCAGCATCTCATCACATCCCTGGCCAACCATATGCAGCCCAACAATCTGAACAAAGAAAAATAAATTTTTATTTAATGAGTCTCCACAACATGTACATCCCAATGAAAATCTGAACAGAAAATCAAATCATGTCTCATAGCTAAATTTTATTGGGTCCATGGATACACAAAATGCATCAAAGCATGAAATAGCTTAATGCTTGTGTTTACAAAGTATGCCAAGGTTCGTGACAATTCATCAACAGTTTCAGACTAGTTACACAAGAGCAGTAAACATGTATACATTTAATAAACACAAGGGACATAACTCTAAACAATGTTATGGATAGATGATTACTGAAATGGTCTCTAATACTGTGTGTATGGTATATCCACATGCTAAGTTTAGCTTGATCCATGATTATCTTTTTTCTTCTTCCAAATGTTACTGATATGTAATCAAGGAATTCTCCAGACACATCCATAAACCTAGTTTGATTAAACCCATCCATACAAGTTGGTCATTTCATGCTCAAAAGCCATCGTAGATGAAAGTCCCAGAGTCGAGACATTTGACCTTTAAATCAAGGTCAGCAGCCTGTCAACTTATTTACTGAAATGCAAGGGAAAAAAAATCTAGCATCCCTTATAGCAATAACTGACTTGATTGATTTCAGTTGATTTAAGTAATTGCTGTTATTAGTCTTATTGTGCACAATGTTGCAAACAAGTGTAAAAGGTGGGCTAGGTGTCTACTGTATGTAAATGATGTAACAGAAATCTATATTTCTGTTTGTATAATGACATTCCTGGAGTCTACTTTACTGTCTATAAATGACATACCATGAGTCAACTTTACTGCTGTAAAATGACTCACCAGGAGTCTACATTGCAGTCTGTAAAATGACTTACCAGGAGTCTACATTACAGTCTGTAAAATGACTTACCAAGAGTCTATTTTACTGTCTGTAAAATGATTTACCAGAGTCTACTTTACTTTCTGTTAAAAATGTACCAAGAGTCTAGTGTCAGTAAATGACATACCAGGAGTTGACAATACTGTCTGTAAAATGACATACTAGGAGCCTACTCAACTGTCTGTAAATGACATACCAGGAGTCAACAGTTTGCAAAATGATCTATTGTGAGTCTACATTACTGTCTGTACAATGACTTGTAAGGATTCAAAATTATTGTCTGTAAAATGACTTACTTGGAATCTAAATTAATGTAACTTACCAAGAGTCTACATTACTGTCTGTAAAATGACTTCCTAGGAGTCAACATTGATGTCTGCAAAATGAAGTCACCAGGAACCTACATTGCTGTCTATACAATGACTTATTGGGAGTCTACATTACTGTTGGTAAATGTTTTAAAAAATTAAAAACACATGACTGTCACTCATGCCGGAACAACCCAGTCCACCAAATAAATATATTTCCACATTGCTGTTTAACAGGATTATTAAATAGGATTGTTCTGTTAATTCTTTTCTTTTAAAATGGATGAGTTTCATATTGAATATATTAAATATATTTCCACATTGCTGTTTAACAGGATTATTAAATAGGATTGTTCTGTTAATTCTTTTCTTTTAAAATGGATGAGTTTCATATTGAATGTGGCATCACTTGGAGAAAGCTTATGTTGATGAGAATTGGTTGTACAAAACACATTACACATCAGCTTGGTTTACTAATAATGCTGGCACAAAAAGTTGTAAACAACACTATTTACCTTAGAAAAATGTTTTTCACCAGTTGTTGTTTTAGGGTTTAAACGCGATTTTACAAACACATGATAGGCTATACATGGCAGCCAGTATTAATGGTGGAGGAAGAACTCAGGAGCACCCTGGAAAGAACCATTTACCTACGAGAAGCTACTGGCAAGTTTTCTCACATACTCACACTGGTCGAACCTGAGACTCAAACCCATGCAGACAGAGGGGAGATGGCAGTGATCTGTAACTCTGAGTGCTTTAGACCATTCGGCCCCTCCCTTTTGTTAATAACATAACCTTTGATGAATAACATTTTATTTCAAAGAAACACCAATTCAAGTCTGTTAAAAAAATATAACAACAATCCTAAATTGTCATCAACAAAGAAATATCTTATGTGAGGTAAAAGTAGCACAATGTATGAAACATGTTGAAGGTTGAGCAACACATGGCGTGCACACTGTCAGTGTCTTAGATAAAAATAGCTGTTGGGTAAGAGTAAACCTAAACAGTAGATACAGGAAAAGATGGAGTTTTGTTAATTTCTATTAAGTAACATTATTTCAGTTACTGTCTACATGTTTTGAAATTTGTTAAATCTGAAAACTCTAAATATACTGAAGCTAAATTAGTTGTGCTGAACAAAAAGTGTTTTTTCAGACAATCAAAATCCACAAACCAAAGCTATATTAAATGATGATATTGAAAGCTTACATCTAAGATGTCAGAATTCATGTCATTTCAATGATTTGCTACAAAACATAGTTAAAATCCAATAATGTTAATGAGATGTTTACCCATTAAAATGAATCCCAAACAATTAACTGTTACAGAGAAATTGAATCACAAGATTTCCATTGGTCAGAACGTAATCATGTGATCAGACCTAATTGTGTTTATTTTTGTATGGACTCATTAAAATCAATCCCCAAAAGTTAACTGTTACAGAGAATTGATACCAAGGTAAATTGCAAAGAGATACAATGATTTTGGACTGGCCAGGCCTGGATTTGAACATGTTACTTGCTGGTTTGGAGTATAAAGTAACAACCAAGCCACCAGATAATGAAGAAAAATATTACTGCAATATATATAATTCATGAAATGCATCAAAAAGACAGCTCCATCAGTGTGATGTCAAAACAAATAGTTTTGAATTCTACATATAATAGGGTTAAAGAGGCTGTAAAAAAACAAATTGATGAAAATACAAAACATAACTAAAGCATGCATGATCTACTCTTGTTGAGATGTATCCAAAATGTCATTTTTCATAAGTGTAGGTAAAAATAGAGTAAAAGAAATTAAGGATGTAACAAATGAATAGCTGAAAATAGAAAATACAAGTCACTCCATACAGTGATCGAGTTTTGTAAGGTTAGTTTTATTTAGGTACATCCAAATACCAATTTACAAGAGTGTGAGTGAAATAGCATAAACAAATAATCTGGAAGTTACAAATGGCTGAAAACACATCAGTCACTCCTTACTGTGAAGTAACAAATGGCTGAAAACACATCAGTCACTCCTTACTGTGAAGTAACAAATGGCTGAAAACACATCAGTCACTCCTTACTGTGAAGTAACAAATGGCTGAAAACACATCAGTCACTCCTTACTGTGAAGTAACAAATGGCTGAAAACACATCAGTCACTCCTTACTGTGAAGTAACAAATGGCTGAAAACACATCAGTCACTCCTTACTGTGAAGTAACAAATGGCTGAAAACAGATCAGTCACTCCTTACTGTGACCTATATTGTATGGTTGAGTTCCTCTTCTGAGCTGCTTCTAAATATCACTTTTCTTGAATGTAGGTGAAATAGGGACCGAATCAATCTGTGTATAACAAGCAAATATTAAAAACTATGCAAATCTTTAGGTATGATAATAATTCATGCACTTGTATCAAATTAGCTCTTGCGTCAACACTTTCACTAGCTTCTAGACAGTTCAAATACAAAATACATATATTACCTTTTCTTCAGGTAGAACACAGACAAGCTTCATGCTACATTTGCCCTTGACCTCTGACAGGGCATAGTACATTGGAGTGAAGGATGTTCTATAAATTTTGATCTTGTCAGATCCATACTTCTGTTGAGCTTCCGCTGAAAATAAAAATAATAATGGAATTTCAAAGGAACATATCATGTATTGATCCATGCTCTATACTTACCCAAGATTATGTTTTGATCCATGCTCTATAATTGCTCCCACATCATGTTTTGAACCTTGCTCTGAATTGCCCCATGCCATGTTTTGATTCTAACTATGATTAATGCCTCACAATCAAATTCAGTATCTCATTAACATGCATGGATATAATTCACAATCAAATGCAGTATCTCATTAATATGCATGGATGTCATTCACAATCAAACGCAGTATCTCATTAATATGCATGAATGTCATTCACAATCAAATGCAGTATCTCATTAATATGCATGAATGTCATTCACAATCAAATGCAGTATCTCATTAATATGCATGGATGTCATTCACAATCAAACGCAGTATCTCATTAATATGCATGAATGTCATTCACAATCAAATGCAGTATCTCAATAATATGCATGAATGTCATTCACAATCAAATGCAGTATCTCATTAATATGCATGAATGTCATTCACAATCAAATGCAGTATCTCATTAATATGCATGAATGTCATTCGCAATCAAACTCATCCATGATCTTGATTGATATAATTTTGCAATGTAAGCATAATTAAATTCTGATGAGAAATGAAGCTCTGGTGTTCATAAGCAAGTGTTGGCTGATTTATGTACAGAAGATGGACAACATATGAATGTTACAGGAAGAAAGAAAAATACAAATAAATGATAATGGTTATCAATACTCCTATTTACAAAATTGACGGACTAAAAATGTGTCCTAAAACTTGGAATTATTTTTTAAATCACCAATACAACAAAATGTTTGCTGAATACCAAAGATAAAATTGTTTACTCTCCCTTACCTTCTGTAAGGCCAATGGTGCCCACAGGTGGATGGGCAAAAACAACTGTGGGAATATTATTATAATCAAGTTTGAAATCTTTCTTGTTGTCAAATAATCTGTGAGCTAGTCGCCGACCTGCTGCAATTGCCACTGAAACAGAAATCATGGCATAGTGATGAATTACATATGTATGTCCCAATTGTAGATCTATTGTGTAAAAGGAAAGATAGCTGTCATCATATTGCATCATACATCCTGAATATGTACATCAAAATATTGTAGCATCATTAAATTTCAGTGAATATACCAGTTCAGCTATATTGCTTAAGAAATATAAATAACACGGGTAAAATCGTTTCTTATGTTAATACCTCTACATATTTTCCTGTTCTTAGAAATTTCATTTTAGAAAAACTTTCTCTTTAAGCTACGTAAACTAAATATGCAGTTATTTGTTAATATTATTATCTTTCATTTCGAACAATCTTTAAAAAAGTCTTAATCCTCAATTGAAATTAATTCTTAGAATTAATTTGACAAAATATGGTTACAATTGGCACTTATAGTTAGGCAGTTGTTTTATGCCAAAAAAAGGCATACACAAACTGTAAGTAAAACAAACCATGAGTGACATAAAAATAAAATTATATCTGCAGAATTTAATTTAAAACAGCATCTACAGAATCTGATCAACTTCTTGTTTGAAAGTTTGACATTGTAAATATGGTTTGCTGTACATCAAACTGGATTCTAAAATCTAGATCAAGTTGCAGACTTTTGGAACCATATGTACCTTGCAGGTCATGGATAATTTTATCATCTTTATTATCATCTTTATTAATATCTTTTCATCTCATAGGGTAAATTTAATAATTTCACAAAAATTAGCTTCCATAATGATTTGGCTAAAATATTATTCTCTGGTTAATATATTGTAATTTACAGTACACAGGATAAAGAAAATTTTTTGTTTTAACAAGCCTGAGTAGCAGGTAAATAGATGAATGAATACACATGGCATATTAGGAATCCCTCCCTAGTAATGGGAACAGTAACAATTTCTTTGGCAAGAATAATAAGCAACAAGAGTACATCAGATTCCCCATCACACCATGTTTAATAGTCACCAATGTAGATAACTGTAAATTCTGTGCAGAAACTACTTTTCTTTCTGTCAGTAACAGTGAACCTAGCTTTTTAAGATTTTGATACCAAAATCAATACACTTTATACTTATCCTAAGTACAAGCCATTCACAAAGTTTGGCAACTGATGATGTGGAGACTTTGAGTTAAAATATTTGTCTTCTTGCAGTCATGGTAATCTTGATCTCTAGGCTTTAGACCACAACATTAATCGGGTCCTTTCTTACTCCAACTGAAAGCCATCCATAATTATGTTAGATAACTTTAAATGGTGGAAAACACACATCTAAACTGATAACAGAAAGCTGGACATATAGCCTTAACTTGCTCCACCTTGTGCCAATAATCAAGATAATACAAACACACTGTAAAGAGAATAACTTCCTAATCCATACCTGGTGTGAGCAAGAATTTACCACAGACATCTCCCAGGGCGTGGATCCCAGGTACACTGGTGTTCTGGTATTCATCCACCTTTATATGGCCCTGCTTGTCCAGTTCTACACCCTGCAAAGAGACAGTGATAAAAAGAAAGATAAACAAATTCAGAAAGGGATACATAATTAAACAAAGTTTTTAAAAAAAAAACACAAATTCAAAGCCTTATGTGACAATACCACCCATAAAGAAATGTTCCATGTAACTCTGATATTTTGGCATTTGTGTCCCATACCTGAACCATTTGGACCATGTGACAAAATATTAATATTTTTGGTCTGTCTGTCCCTGACCATGCACCATTCGTTTCATGTGAACCTAATAAATTTCCACATTTGTTTCATATGACCATGAAAGTACCTTCTAGTAAATGTGATCCTATGCATGTTTTGGCTCATTTGCCCATTGCCCTATGTTAACCTATCCATGTACACAACATAACAGTGACCATGCTAACCTTTCAACTCATTTGCCCATTGTCCTATTTTACCCTATCCATGTACACAACACAACAGTGACCATGCTGACCTTTTGGCTCATATAACCCTTGCATGTTTTTGTTCAATGTGAATCTGAACGTTTACCATTTCATTTGTATAATCATCCTCTTGTATCATCTGTGTCGTGTAACCAGCATAATGTGCCTTTTAGTAAAGATAATGCTTGGAATCCTTAAATATCCTTAATGATAACTTTATTTCACTCATGAAAATAAAAAAAATAGCAGCTTTAAAAAACAAGGGACAGACAGCTGAATATCATAATATTTCTTACTTTTCATAGCTTCCCATAGATTATGACAAACATACTGATTTTCAAGAACAAATACAGATTTTTAAAATTTTAATCCATTTGTAACTATTTACAATATCTAAAAACATCTGTAAAGTAAGACAGTTCCTATTGTAATTATTTAATGTCAAAAATGCATCAGTTGCACCTTCTAAACATGCACCCTTGTTCCCTTCAAGTACACATTAAGAAGGTGTAACACTCTGGTCGTTTATATGAGCCTTGTTCATACCTTGTTTTATTTTCTCTGATCATTATCAATTTCAATTTAGCATATTTCATTTATGATCTGAATTCTGTGTGATTTACTAAATTAACTGTTTTCTTTCTAACACACAAGTAATCTTTGTGATTTTACTGTGTGCGAAATAAATTGCCAGCAACATTAGTAACTGAAAGAAGGTTCAATTCTAAAAGAAATTTAATAAACTTAATTTTGATCAAATTACATCAAGGTTCTCTCTGGTATTTATATATGTCATAAGTTCAGGCAGAGTTGTGGATGATGAAACAGCAAACTGGTGTTTATTACTTTTTTCATGCTATTGTATGTCATAGGACCTCCATGCCCAATAGCGAAATCAATTTACACAAAACATAAAGCCTTTACAAGATGGTTTTGCCAATCTAAATAAGTGCAATTGTTCTTCCAGTTCATTTCTCGTCTTTCCTGGAGAAAATTCTGAATATTATGCTTTCCATTTTGACATGATTAAAAGTGGAATATTACAAAGATGAGACACAGTGATAGTGGCACAATCCAATATGGTGGATAACAACAGGCATGGTAGACTCAATTGTGAATGAACCAATCATATTTTAGAATTCTATTCCTATCATCATGCAATACATTTCAATCAGAATGGAACTGAGTGCCCATTCTAAACAGACAATTGCAAGGAAATTTTGAATCTTTTAAAAAAAAATTAAAACGTACTTTTAGCAAGAAAAAACCCATATTCAGGCAAAAATACAGGATAAATAGGGGAAAAATATGTACCTTTTCTGATAACTTTTGAAAGAAAGAATAATGGAGGGTTCAGTGGACCTAACTTTGATATCTTTTTAATAAAAGACACAAATGGTTCACTGGACCTAACCTTCTTTAAAATGATTAAATATTGAAAGCAAACCTTTAATGGCACATTACAGCACTAAACATGTAACTTATGAAAATACCAAATATAAGTATATGCTTACTGTACTACAGAGAATATAAAATATTTGTAGCCATTCAGACCTCAGATTATTTCCACTCTGAATGAAGTGATATATTTATTTGTTCTAACCAAACTTGCATCTGATCTGAATTCAAAAAGTCTTTTCAGCATTGTACAGTATGCATATTGCCTTTGTCACAGCACTGAAACTACTCTTCAGAAAGTAGTTCATGACATTCTCTCTGCTTTGGACAGTGGAAAGATTACAGTCCTCACCCTCCTTTGATTTGTCTGCAGCATTTGACACAATAGACCATGATATATTACTTCACCGTCTCCAGCATGTATTTGGCAATCACAATACAGCCATAACATGGTTCAAGTCCTACTTAGTCAACAGGACACAAATTGTATCTGTAAATGGAATACACTCCAGTCCAGTTGATCAATGTTGTGGTGTTCTACAGGGGGGTGTTATTGGACCTGTTAACTTCCTTCTATACACTCAGCCGCTCTCAAGTGTCATAGGTCATCACCCAGTGTCTGACCAATTGTATGCTGATGACACCTAAATATACAAGTCTAGCCACCCAACTGAAGTTGATGCTACCATCCATGGAGTAGAGAAGTGCATTTCTGCTGTGAAATCATGGATGACATGTAACAAGCTGCAGATGAATGATGATAAAACTGAGGCCATTCTGATCACAACACAAAGGCTTTCTCATTCACATCCTTTACCTCAAACAATAAATAAATATCAGCAACACCAACATTAAATTCTTTCAGTCAGTATGAAACCTAGGTGTTACTCTGGACAGTACTCTCACACTGCACCAACATGTCATGAACATATGCAAGGCTGCATATCTTTGACCTGAGATGCATCAAATATCTTTCAGTTGATGCCACTAAAACACTTGTGTTTCATTAGTACTTTCAAGACTGAACTATTGTAACTCAATTCTGTTTGGTTCATCTCAATATCTACTCCAAAAGCTTCAAAAATTTTAAAACACAGCTGCTTGAATCATCCTTAGAGTACCAGGATCAGAGTACACCTCTCCACTGCTCTGTATCCAATATTGGCTATCCATTTGATCAAGAATCTAACACAAAATTTGTTCTCTGTGCTACACTTCACTGATGGACTCCAGTCCAACAAATCTATCTGGACTCACCTATGTGTACACACCAGCAAGATACTTACACTCCTCTTCTGACAATCGTATACTCATTATTCCCACTAGGAAAATGAAGTCATATGGACGTTCTTTTGAATACCAGGGCTCAGTAACGTGAAATTAATTGCCCATTGAAATTAGACACAAAGAGACAGTGATCCCTTTCAAGAGTGCTCTTAAAACTCACATTTTTCAACTACAGAAACAAACTTAAAGACCTAATAATGTTTCCTCTCTTAAATATTTTCAGCATTTTCTATGTTTTTTATATTCAATTTATTTCATGGTGTTTGTGTTTGTTTCTTATACTCATATCATTATAGATGTTGTAAAGCGCTTAGAGCATCAAAAGATTAGGAGCTATACAAAGTCCTCATTATCATTATTAATTATTATTTGCTTTCTGCAAGCTTCATTAAACTTTGATGCAATGAAGATTTCTACTCTGAGTTGAAAATGTGCAAACCACATCTAGCTTTGATGCAACAAAGTTTTCTTCAAGCTTTGATAAATTGAAAAGTTATACTCTGAGAAGAAAATATTACAAGCCTCATCAAGCTTTGACACATTGAAAAGTTCTATTCTGAGACAAAAATGTTACAAGCCTCATCAAGCTTTGACACTGCAGAGTTGAAGATTTTACTTTTACCGAGATGAAAATGGGTCACCATGCTTTTACACACTTTAACAATAACTTAGATAATAGTCTACAACAGCTCACCAATTTTTCTATACCAATGTTGTCTGTATTTGGCACTCTTCCAATAGCCCATAGTAAACAGTTCACCTCTGACATCTGACCTGCTGTTGTATCTAGGGTCAAAGTCCCATCTGCCTTCTTTGTGACAGATTTTACCTTTTAAAATAAACATAGAAAAGGTTTAAAAAAAAGTTAAAATCTCTAAAAGTCTTTACTTTGAAGATTGGAGGGTGGGAAGGTAACAGGAGGATTGAAATGGAAGATGGCAGGAAGAACAGGATGCATAGCAAGTTCCAGCTAGTGTTAGACTAGACAGCAATTAGGTGTAATTTTTAACAACGCAAATAACTATTTTATCCATTGTCAATTGTGAGAAAAAAATGACAAAGGTGGTTGCCATTAGAAATCTTAATATGCTGTTTTGGCTACAACTGGGAATTCGGGGGGGTGGGGGGTTCTACCATAAACGTAATAATATCATGATATCAGTATTGATAACTAAAGAAACATAAAATGATCCATCTTGTAGGAAATGTTTCATCCTGAACTAACATAAAACACTGCCTAAAAGTTGGGTAGAAAGACAAACAATAGAGACTTGATATGCTATTGCATAATGTGCTTTCAGATTTGGATCCATTTTGTTTGTTTTATTGATTAATCTTAACAAACAGCATAGACCCAGACCTGCCAGTGCATCATGTGACAGCAGATATGGGTCTGTGGACAGATTTGACTCATAAGTGAGTATATAAAACAGATAAGAGTTTTGACAGTGAAATAAGAAATACTGCTGAAGATGACTTTTAATGCAGCCGGTGAAGAAATTTTTTTTTTTTTTTTTTTTTGGTTTAACGCCATTTTCAACACAATATAGGTTATACATGGCGGCCAGTATTAATGGTGGAGGAAGAATCCGGAAAAACCCCAGAAAGAACCACCGACCCACGAGAAGCTACTGGCAAGCTTTCTCACATAACTACATTAGCCGAATCTTAGACTCGAAGCAACACAAACAGAGGTGAGATGGCAGTGATTGGTAACGGACAGCGCTTTAGACCACTTGGCCACTCAGGGCTCCTGCCAGTGAAGAAATGAATTCACAATAAATAGAACAGTAAGCAAAAAAACAAACAGATTTTAGCAGATCATATATCTTAACAATGTTTAGTAATGAATATCTACATAAATCCAATAGAATCTAAAAATGAAAATGTTCCCCATTAAATTTACTTAAGGTCAGTTAAATTTCACTTTCTGTTAAATATGTGCTTTTGTCAATTTTAAATCTTTCTGTGATGTTTTCCTTAGTCTCACATTAGTAAGAACATGTACAACAATGAAAAGTGTAAACAAGAACATGTACAACAATGAAAAGTGTAAACAAGAACATGTACAACAATGAAAAGTGTAAACAAGAACATGCACAAGGCATAGTGTAAACAAGAACATGGACAAGGCAGAAAGTAAACAAGAATATGTACAACAAGGCAGTGTACATGAGTAAGAACATGTACAACAATGCATAGTGTAAACAAGAACATGTACAACAATGCATAGTGTATACAATTTAGAACATGTATAACAATGCATTGTGTACATGAGTAAGAACATGTACAACAATGCATAGTGTATACAATTTAGAACATATATAACAATGCATTGTGTACATGAGTAAGAACATGTATAACAATGCATTGTGTACATGAGTAAGAACATGTACAACAATGCATAGTGTACAAAATAAAGAACATGTATGCAGCATACATGAGTAAGAACATGTACAACAATGCACTGTGTACATGAGTAAGAACATGTACAACAATGCTTAATTTACATGAGTAAGAACATGTACAACAATGCATAGTGTAAATTAATAAGAACATGTACAATAATGCTTACTGTACATGACTCCTTGACTGGGGTATGTTTTAATTAGATAAAATGAACTAAGAGCCAACAGGAGATGTTGTTGTTGTAGGGTTTAATGCCATTTTTCAGCACACGATTGGCTATACATGGCGGCCAGTATTATTGGTGGAGGAAGAACCAGGGAAAACCCCCGGAAAGAACCACCGACCCACGAGAAGCTACTGGCAAGCTTTCTCACAAAACTATATTAGCCGAATCTTAGACTCGAACCCATGCAGACAGAAGTGAGATGGCAGTGATCCATAACGGAGAGTGCTTTAGACCACTCGGCCACTCAGGGTCCCTCCAACAGGAGATACAATCTGAACTGACCATTGAGAGATCTCCCTCTTTGATTGGTTAAATCATTACTTGCTAATAAGTCCAGTCCAACTGCAAAAAAACACAGACCCCAATCAGCAATGACAGAATGTGCAGGCATATCAGTGTCTATGCATATAACCTGTGATCTTTATACAATATTTCCCTCATAAAACAAACACCTTAGAAGATGATAGACTGACGTAATACTATACAAACAATCCCTCATAAAAACAAACACCTTAGAAGATGACAGACTGACGTAATACTATATAAACAGAATATGCATTTTTTTTTTAAATTTTTAAATTGAAATTTATTCATAGAACACTTTACAATATATGATAGGTCTTAACAAAACTAACCTAATCAGTGAACTTCACTAGACAGAGATAAAGAAGCACAATATGTCTACCATCAATCAAACAGCAATGAAATAAATCAAGTCAAAACGTATCTGCAAGGACAAACTAACAGCTTACCTGAGCTGACCTCATGACCTTGACCCCTGCTTTCTCCATGGCATCAGTCACAAAACTGCTGATCATTTCATCAAAATTTCGCAGAACCTGCAAGATTTATGTAAACTATTGTCTCTATGGATACATTAGCAAAATTAAAGGCTTGAATCTTTACCGTGTGTGGATTTCACAATGAAAATAAAAACATAATTGTTACTTTAGATGGACTTTACATGATTGCTCTTAGGTCCCAGACTGGTCTATTGTCTATTCTGAGTCTCAAATTTTACATGTATAGGTTTATGGAGACATAGGAATGACATTAATATGTTTTACGGTACCATATTTACTCACTTATAAGTCCAGTCATACTGCAAAAAGCAGTGGCCTAGTGGTTAGAGCATCAGCCTTGCATGCAGAATTGAACCCTGGCTGAGTCATACCAAAAACTTGTACAATTGTTACTAACAGCTGCTTCACTTGGCACTCAGAATTAAGAGGTTAGTGCTAGAACTGGTCAGCCTGGGGTCAGAATAATGTGACTGGATGGGACATGATGCTAGATGCCTGTGGCATCATGCCCCAGTGCTAGACATCGCTATAAACTATCACACTGGAGTCATCATAGCGATATGACTGAAATTTTTTGAAAGCTACTTTAAAAATCCAAATCACACACATGCAAATTGCAAACAACAAAGATTCTGATCTGCCATTATAGTACATTGTGCCTGTCGATTAGAATATATGTTTGTTCTACTGATTACTTCTAAATAAAACTGCAGAGACTTGGACCTGTCCGTGCATTATGTTATGGCAGATCTGGGTCTGTGCAGCTTGACAGTTTAACTCATAAGTGAGTATATATTTGAGGACACTGATATAATATAAATAAAAGTTTACCTTATGTACATTATAAAACAGTTACAAAATGTCTCAAATTATATATTTACAGTGAGACAACAGCATTATGGGTATTCCTCAAACCAACCTATCAGTGGCTGGATCTGGACATGTTATGTAGTCAACTATTCAACTAAAACAATGAGGTAAAACAGATTTTTAATTATGATAATGATGGATATATATATTATTCACATAGTAATCACATGGTAATCATATAGTATTCACATAGTAATTATATGGTATTCACATAGTAATCATTTAGTAATCACATAGTATTCACACAGTAATCACTAACCTAAATTCTTCAGTATTGCGCTTGGAGTGGTCATTCACTGCGACTCTTCCAGAACAAAATATGAATACAGAGTACTACCCAGGTCTGTGTTCTATGTTAATCGAAGTTTTTATGTGTTTTAATCCATTGAAACCAGTCAGCTTATTATTGCATTTTTCCTCATTTTTTTCTTCTCAACCTTACAGAATGTCCTCAGACACAGCAAAGTCCTTGGCAATTTGGCATTACATTTCACCAGATTTAAGCAACTTCAAAACATCGAACTTGTCATTCAAAGAAAAAGCTTTTCTTTTCCTGGACATCTTCATTGAGTGATTACATGTCTTATTTCATTTGCAAATACGGGCAGTACTGAAATCACTTCTAAATCTAACTGATTTTTACAACAAAGTGACACCTAATTGGTTTGATTGATATTATTTGTAACTAAATTATACAAATAAAAATATGTATCAGAGACTTACATTCTCTCTGGTTATTAACTAGTGCACTCTGGGCTTGCAATGAAGCATTTATGTCGCTAGTTTTCCATGACAAAATATAATACAAAAGAAAGTTTACAGCAGGGAACTCTTTAATTACACTTGAACAGCAGCAGATCTAAGGGCTGCCACAAATTCTATGATCTGTTGATATCCAAATGCGAATAAACAAAGACCTGCAATAAGCTCATCTCTTGAACGGTCAGCAAGGCATGTTGTGAAAGATTCAAGTCACTGATCTGCTGAAGCGACATTATTGCTGAAGTTTATTTAGACAGTTCTGTGTACAGTTACCAAAAAGCAATAGCTGACGATGACCAAAAATATAATTGTGGCTCATTAGAGACATGATGTATACTAAAACCCGTTTGGAAACAATATCTGATATTGAATATGACGATGATTAGAGTAATTAATTCATTAATTAATGACTGTAAAAACACATACTGGTTTGTCTGTTTGATTAGGATTTTTAACTTAGCTTTAACAATTTTTCAGTCGTATCGCTACGATGTCTGCAATGTGGTAGTTTATAGTGATATCTAGCACTATGGCATCATGCCACGGACATGTAGCATGATGTCCCACCCAGTCACATTAACCTGACACCAGGCTGACCAGTTCTAACACATTCTGGCAATGTCAAAATCAATTCCAAAGATGTACATTTTTAGCTGATGAATGTTCCTAACTCACTGTGATTTTTAATTTAATCATTTTGGACACAAGGCCTATCGCATTACAAATTTCTATCTGGATCTACATTTTAGTGAGGTGCATTATAATGGAGGAAAGCTGTAGTACAGTATATCTTCATAATGGCTGAAATACTGTGTTAAAATAAGAGATGACCACGTCATCCAATCAGTAATGTTCTAGACTGATATGTTTTACATAATTAAATTAACTTAATAATGAATGTTGAAATAGTGTGTATTGTACCTGATCAAACCTTATCAAAATAGAAGTGTCTGCACCAAGAGCGTTGAATATGCCAGCCAACTCAACCGCTATGTAACCAGCTCCCACAACCACTACCTTTCTGTAACAAAAATTAGAATATTGGAGGTAACAGACTGCTCAAAGTATTTACATGGAGAAACTGTCCATAGTGAAATAAATGGAAGACTGAATATGGAGGGTAAGCAAATTAATTGTAACTTTATGCATATTATTTTAATATGACCCACTAAATTGGTTTTCATCAGAGTTTGGGCATTCTTTTCTGGGTAAGTCATTTTTAAACATTTTATTCGCCACTTACAAATTTTTCAAAACAGAAAATGAAATTCAATGGTCATTGTGCTGAAATAAATTGACAGCAATATTCTTTTAAGGAAATTACATTATACTAAAAACACTAAAAGTATATACACTTGACTTAACAAGCCATTTTATTTTGATAATAAAGCTGTTTATTAATTAAACTTCCAAATTTCTTGAATCTGATTTAAGACAGTCAGAGACATTACTTTGTGTAAAAATTTCACCTTTTAACCTGAAAGTCATGCTCGCTCACTCTGACCATCACATGGTATGACATACTGAACTGTACATGATATGACATTATAATCACATGGTATGACATACTGACCAGCACATGTTACTACACAAGCACATGATATGACATCCTAATACTCACATATTACATAAAGATCACATGTGTCATACTGATCACATGGTATGACACACTGACCAGTTCAAGATGTCATCCTAATACTAACATATTACATACTGATCACACAGTATGGCACACACTGACCAGTACATAATATGACATAATATGACATCATAATCACATGATATGACATCATAATCATCACATGATGACATATTGATTATCACATCTCATGCCATCATCATGCTCAGGTTAAAATGATGATGGCTATATGTAAGTATTAAATTTATAAATATATAATACATTGTCAAAGCTGTGTCCTGTTGTAGGAAATCATACTCCTCGTCTGATATACCAGACGTCATGGCAATTCAGCAGTCATGCAAATCATCAGTGTGGAATCTACACTCAGTTTACAAGAGAGCTGCTCGCATTTTCTTCAGCCAGGCAAATATGGGAAATAGTATTATCCATTTTAATAGTATTAAGGGAAATTTATTGTTACTATTCAGTTGCCCTCTTTACTACGTGCATTACAATCTCAAGGAAATCCATTTTACTATTCAGTTGCCCTCTTTACTACATATACATGCATTACAATCTCAAGGGAAATCTGTTCTTACTATTCAGTTGATCTTTTTAATACATACATTACAATCTCAAGGTAAACCTGCTGACCTCTTTCTTAAATTCATTACAGTCGCAAGGAAAATTCATTTGTTACTATTTATCTGACCTCTTTAATACATGCATTACAACCTCAAGGGAAATCAATCGTTACTATTCAGCTGACATCTTTATTACATGCATTACAATCATTACTAGTAGGGGTATCTCCAAGATTATCAAGACAATACAATCATATTGCAAAAAACTGTTGCCCCTTCTGAGATGTCAAGATAACTTACTTCGGAAGATCTTCCAGTTCAAAGAAGCCATCACTGTTGATGCCATACTCTGCACCTGTACAGCAGAAAATAGCCATATATTAGGGAGAGAATATTCTTTTTGCAAGTATACTGTGTACTGTGTATCACAGATAACAGACAACTATTAAGGACAAAAAATCATGTTTACTCCTGTATATTGTGTATAATATACAATAGTCAATTGCTGTTACAGTACTAAGGATAATATCCTGTATAACATACACTAGTCAAGTACTGTACTAAGGATAATACCCTGTAAAACATATAACAGTCAAGTACTGTACTAAGGATAATATCCTGTATAACAATAGTCAAGTACAGTGTACTAAGGATAATATCCTGTATAACATACAATAGTCAAGTACAGTGTACTAAGGATAATATCCTGTATAACATACAATAGTACACTATTTGCTCTCATTAAGTGGATATAAATCATATTAACTCTTGTATACGGTGTATAATGCTCAAAAGCCACATATTAAGGACAGACTATCCTTTTTTTCTCTTATATATTGTGAATAAAAGACAAAAGCCATGTACATTGTGTATGTCAGACGAAAGCCATGTATATTATCAATGACAGACAAAAGCCATGTATATTGTGTATGTCTGATGAAAGCCATGTATATTGTGTATGTCAGACAAAAGCCATGTATATTGTGTATGTCAGACAAAAGCCATGTATATTGTGAATGACAGACAAAAGCCATGTGTATTATCAATGACAGACAAAAGCCATGCATATTGTGTATGTCAGACAAAAGCCATGTATATTATCAATGACAGACAAAAAAGGTAAAGCAAACTATAACTGGTCTATCCTTGTTGGAAAATAAAAAATAAAAATTGCATAATATCTGAGATTACCATGTAAGCATCAGTAAGAAGCAGGGGAAAGAAACAGAAATAAACTTTGTGATGAACAATTAACTTGTTTTCAGTTTTTAAAAAATAACAAATCCTCCCCTTGAAATAAATACAGCAACTATACCCACACACCCAACAGAACAGTATAGACACCCATACACCTAATCAAACATTGTAGACACTAAAACAACTGAATGGTGTTGGCACCCACATAAGATAAGATAAGAAGAAAAGAATTCTGTATTTCAAACTTAAAAGGGCCATACCTCTAAATTAAAATATAGAGATAAAGTAAAAAAAACATTGAAAACATGTATGTATATATATATATATATATATATATATATATATATATATATATATATATATATAGCAACATCTACAACTATTAACTGTGCATTGCATTATTAATAGAATTAAATGACACATTAAAGAGTAATTTGTTCCATCTACTAATAATATGAAATGAAATAGACACCAACACATTCCATGGAACAGTGTAGAAATTCAAACACCAAACACACAATGGAATAGTGTAGAAATTCAAACACAAAATGGAACAGTGAAAAATTCAAACACACAATGGAACAGTGTAGAAATTCAAACACACAATGGAACAGTATAGAAATTCAAACACATAATGGAACAGTGTAGAAATTCAAACACACAATGGAACAGTGTAGAAATTCAAACACACAATGGAACAGTATAGAAATTCAAACACATAATGGAACAGTGTAGAAATTCAAACACACAATGAAACTGTGTAGAAATTCAAACACACAATGGAACAGTGTAGAAATTCAAACACACAATGGAACAGTGTAGAAATTCAAACATACAATGGAACAGTGTAGAAATTCAAACACACAATGGAACAGTGTAGAAATTCAAACACACAATGGAACAGTGTAGAAATTCAAACACACAATGAAACTGTGTAGAAATTCAAACACACAATGGAACAGTGTAGAAATTCAAACACACAATGGAACAGTGTAGAAATTCAAACACACAATGAAACTGTGTAGAAATTCAAACACACAATGGAACTGTGAAGACACACACACACACATATCCAACAGAACATTGTTCACACTCACACAAACAAATGAATGGTGTAAAAACCCACACAATGAACTGAACAGTATCAACACCCACACATCCAACAGAACAGTGTAAACACCCACACCCAACAGAACAGTGTTGACACCCAAACACCCAACTGAATGATCTAAACACCCACACACCCAAATGAATGTTGTAGATGCTAAAACTTCAAACTGATCAGTGGTGTTCTTGTTGTTGTGGGGTTCAGTGCCATTTTTCAGCACAAGATAGGCTATACATGGCAGGCCAAAATAACTGGTGGAGGAAATACATGGGAAGAATCTCTGACCCATGAGAAGCTACTGGTAAGCTTTCTCAAATACCTACATTAGCCAAGCCTAAGACTTGAACACACACAGACAGGTGAGATGGCTATGACCAGTAATGGTGAGCAATATAGACCACTCTGCTACTAGGGGCCCTGACCAAACAGTGTAAACACCCACACACTGAACTGAAGAGTGTCAACACCCACACATCGAATAGAACAGTGTAAACACCCACACACTGAACTGAACAGTGTCAACACCCACACATCGAATAGAACAGTGTAAACACCCACACACTGAACTGAACAGTGTCAACACCCACACACTGAACTGAACACTAATTAGCAGAATTAAAGAAATTGGCAAAATAAAATTATTGACTTCGATTTACACATTTATAGAAAATCATTACAGTCAGCTCCACTTAAATGCATATCACTTAATTGCATAGATCGCTTAAGTGCATAGAGAAAGTGTGGTTCCATTTATCATTCAACAATATGCATGAATTCCACTAAATGCATACTCTATATATATGCATAGCTTGGGTCCGGTCCCAAGGCTATGCATATAAGTGGCACTGACTGTATTTAATTACCATTTTCATTTGTATTGTAATAATTTTGTATAAATACCATACACAACTATAAGTTATTCATGGATATAATAGTATTCTACAAGCAGTCAATCTAATTAACAGTAAAATCTACTTATACTAAATAGATCTGATAATCTCTGATTTTAACTAAAATCTGCCCACATTACCTGGTACACTGGGTATGGAGGGTCGACCTCCAGTGGCAATCAGGATATGTTTGGCTGCATACTTATTTCCGTTCACCTCAACACATTTGTCCTCTGTAAATGTGGCATGGCCAACTAATTTTTCAACACCAGACTGTAATAAAAACATTATATGAACACATAACACAGCATTATCAGCAAACTGAATTACTTTTATGTGACAATATGAATTATGTGGCACACACACACACACACACACACATATATATATATATATATATATATATATATATATATATATATATGAATTCTGATGTGTGGCATATATACATAAATGAATTCTGATGTGTGGTACATATACATATAAAAATTTTGATTTGTGGTACATGTATATAAATTCTGATGTGTGGTATATGACACGACTTTGGATGTGTGGCATATACATTTTGATATGTTTTTTTGGTGTGTAGAATATGACTTTTGATGTGTGACATGAATTTGAATATGGCTTTATGATGTGTGACATGAATTTGTATATGGCTTTAAATTTGTTGATTTGAATTTTAATATATGTACTACTTTTAAATTTGAAGTTTGGTACAGGACTATTGAGATGACTTTAGATTGGTGGCATATGAATTTTGAAATGAATTTTGGTGTGTGGTATATGACTTTTGATGTGTGACATGAATTTTAATACGATTTTATATTAATTTTGTAACATATGAATTTTGATAATTATGCTTTAAGTCACATGGCATATGAATTTTTATATGAGTTTTGGTGTGTGGGATATGAATTTTGATGTGTAACATGAATTTTAATATGATTTTATATGTGTAGCATATGAATTAATTTTGATATGCTTTAAGTCACAAGGCATATGAATTTTGATACGAGTTTTGGTGTGTGAGATATGACTTTTGATGTGTGACATGAATTTGATATGATTTTATGTCTATCATATGAGTTTTGATATGAGTTTAGATATGCAGTGTATGAATATTTATATGATTGTAGTTTTTGTGACATGAATTTGACCCTACTTTTAGCAAATTGTATATGACTTCTGATATGACTTTAGAGATATGGTACATGACCGTTTATGTAATATATTATTTTGATATGACTTTTTTATGTGAGATACATAATGTGAGTATAAAACAACTGAAATGATTGCTTTCTTGCTTTGGATAATTCATGATCATTAGTAATTTGCAAATACACAGAGCATAAATATTATAAGAGTTCAAAATTTTTGGCCAGCTAAGTAAGGCACATAAATAAACTTAAGATTGCCCAACCAGGCATTTATCATATAATATAAATACAATTTAAACTCCTTACAAAGCTCTTCATCTAATTTTTGATGTGATTCTTATTCCTATTTCAGGTATTCATTTAGAGGAAGTACAATCAGGTAGATCTCGTTGGTTTTAGTAACACATTGTTTTAGTGGCAGTATGTGTAGAAATGTTGGGTCAAACATTTGTTTGTGGCATTACATGTGATACTTGTTGGGTTTAGTGACACATTTATTTAGTCACTATACATGTAGTAGTTCCTGGGTTTAGTGACACTTCAGCACAATGCTGGCTATATGGAAGACATTAAAACTAAATCTCTAAAAATGGAATTATAATTAAAAGAAATAAAACTCTAAGAAAACAAAACATTCAAAAAGAACAAATAAATAGTATATAATGTAACAAATGATAAATGTTAAAGATAATAAAATCCTATTAAAGTTAATACAATATAAGATAAAGGTAAAATAGGTCAGAAAAGAAAAACTTATATGATAATGATTACACAGATCATTCTTAATTATTCCAAAGAGTCAATTTTCAAAATTAGGAAGGGGAAGTGATTTGCATTTGTTCATGGTTTCATAATGATACACATATTTGCATATGTATAAACTATATGTACATTTGTATTTACACATATGTAGAAACTAAATGTTTCATCAGGATCTAGAGATTAGTGTTTGCAAGTTAACTTTACCCTACCTATTAATTGATGATATTGCTATTGTTATTATCATCATTATTATTATTATTTTATTATTATGAATATGTCCAGGCATGTCTACATGAAATATTTCATTGAGGTAAAGATTCACTACAACTAAATCAGTTTGATACAACGAATGAACATTTGATAATTTTGATGAATTTAAAGTAGTCTAGAAGTACCTATTAAATTAACTCTTTGCATTAGTATTCAGATAAAAATGTACCAATGTAAATGTAAATGTACTGACATTTTGTCCAAGTGATTCTGTGGTCCAGTATTCCATCATTACAACACTGACCATGTGAGCATTAGATTATCCTACTTTACAGTGAGACTGCTTTATAATGAAGTATATAATACAGTACTCCTTCCTTGTAACACTGACCATAGGAACCATAGACTATGCTGTCTTATAGTAATTTTGCCTTGAAATGAAATATATGATAAAGAACTCCCTCATTAATGCTCTCAATGGAAGTAATAAAGTAGACTGTCTTACAATACAGTACATGATAAACTATTACTATCTACTAAAAATGGAATCCAGCCAGGCATGACTTAAAACAGGAACTGTTTAACACTGAAGGACCTTAGAGTGAGGGAGTAGTATAATGAACTTGGTAACCACAACTACTTGAAATGCAGAGTTTTCTCCATGCAAATCCATGCTATATTGAATAAACGACATACTTAAAACTGAACAGAAAGTGTTTACAGTCAATATGCCTTGAGTGTAATAAAACATGCAACACTCCTGAATACTAAAATCGCTTGATGTGATCATATACGTGCTCTACTTCTAGATCAACTGCCACAATCAAGCACTTACAAAGTAACCCTTGGACAGTATATGATGTTCTATCAACTGCCACAATCAAGCACTTACTAAGTAATCCTTGGACGGTGTGTGTAATAATGTGCTTTTGTTTAATATCTAGTTATTAAAGGCATTTTACCAACTGTACTTGGATGTTGTACAATGGAAGACATGACATTCTTATGATTGCATCGTAGTGCCATTTTACAAAATCACTATCAATCTTCCAATAAAGATAACACAATTCTTATTTTATTTATTAAAAGTAATTTAGTACAGACATGTTTGTTGAAACATAATATAAAGAATATTGTTAGAGATACTTTTCTGATATAAAACTGTTTCACCATTGGTAAACAAAATTAAAAATCTTTTCTTATGGAAATACAGTGGGGATAGTGTCTTCCTTGAAGAAAACTCACAGTACGTGCTGCAAGTGTTTTAATGTGGTTTAAATCCCAATGAAATAAAAATGATAGATGTTGTAGTCATTTACCTTTTCCAAATTACTGGCATAAATATCATTCAGCCTTTTTATGTACGCATCCCGGGTATGTTTGACATGACTGTAAGATACAAGAATGAGACATACATTTTACGAGTCATTTTCATGGAATTTTAAAGTGTAATGTGTATTATTCATATAACTGGAAACATGCAGACTTTTTTCAGACATAAATGTTTGCTTGAACAGGACTGGTAAAATCCATAATCTTGCATCCTTTGGCAAGAAGAATACTGAACAGGCGAGTAAAAAAAATTATGGTTACTTCCCCAGAATTTTACACAAAATAGGAAGGAAAATAGATAAATCAAAAATTCTGAGCAGGTAGCAAATGTTTGAATTTTTCCAGACCTGCTGAGCTCTCCAATTAAACTAGTAACCTTTGATGTATAAAAGTAATGTGAACTGATTATAATGGATCAGGTATATTTATACTGCATTGAATTTATTGGAATTGACCAATTGTATTATGTCAATTAATCAGAATGAAAACAGTGTAGAATGGACCAAATGTATTTATATGAACTAATAAGAATAGACTAAATGTATTAAGTGAATCAATTAGAATGGACCAAGCATATTCTACAAATTGATTCGAAAAGACCAAGTCTTTTATTTGATTACAATGGTACCAGTGTATTATGTGAATTAATTAGAATGGACCAAGTGTGTTATTTGAATGGATTAGAATGGACCAAGTGTATTATGTGAATGGATTAGAATGGACCAAGAGTATTATGTGAATGGATTAGAATGGACCAAGTGTATTATGTGAATGGATTAGAACGGACCAAGTGTATTATGTGAATGGATTAGAATGGACCAAGTGTATTATATGAATGGATTAGAATGGACCAAGTGTATTATGTGAATGGATTAGAATGGACCAAGTGTATTATGTGAACTGAATAGAATGAACCAAATGTATTAAGTGAATCGCATAAAATGGACCAAGTGTTTTATGTCAATTGATTAGAATGAACCAAGTGTATTATGACAGAATGGTCCAATTGTTTAATATGATAGAATGGACCAAGTGTTTTATTTGATTAGAATGGACCAAGTGTTTTATATGATAGATTAGACCAAGTTTTTTACTTGATTAGAATGGACCAAGTGTATGACAGAATGGTTCAATTGTTTAAATAGATAGAATAGACCAAGTGTTTTATTTGATTAGAATAGACCAAGTGTTTTATTTGATTAGAATGGACCAAGTGTATTATATGAATTGTTTTCATAATATACAACCTATTCATTCATCTCTTGCATAACAAACTTAACAAGAAATCAGGAACAAGTGTTTATTTCTATTCTTGTCTTTAATTTTATTCTCCCAAAAATGTTTATGCTTACAAAATTCTGAACTGATTTAAAACTGAAGTAAAAAAAATCGTTTTTGGTGATATGTTGGTACATGTACCTGGAGTTCATGTATGTTAATTAGCAATCTCTTGCACTGAACCGCCAATCTCCTCCTTTTGACAGCCAATTTCTTGTAATGAACTACCAATCTTCTGCTACCGAAAGTCTTCTGCTCTTGATAGTTAATCTCATGCAATGAACTGCCAATCATTAGAATTTCACTGTCAATCTCAGCTTTTGACAGCTAATCTCCTGCATTTGACTCTCAATCTCATGCCTGTGATAGCTATTTCTGAGTGCACCACCAATCTCCTGCATTTGCAATTTGGACTAACCCCATGTAAGTAATTAACAAAGAAGAAGACATAGCTTCTGCTAGGATCCTGAAGTCTAAAGATTTTCAGACTATATTCTGTATTTAGGGTATTTTTTTTATACCAGATCTTGTCTGTGTAAGTATATGTAATTGCCAATATAAGTAATCATTATCCTTAAAGATACTGGCTCATGTTCTACATGTATTTCCAGTTTACTTGTTTGCATAGAAAATGTCATGCCATTCCGCAGACACGGTGGGAAATGGCCAGTCTGCTTTGCATGGACAGGATGAAGTATGTCCAGTCTGCTCCATGAACAACATGTTCTAGCTTTAAATGTCCATGGATTTTTCATGGAATGAGTGTGGATTATATCCAATGCAATATAGTACCAGAGTGTGGATTGTATCCAATGCAATAAGGTACAAGAGTGAGGATTGTATCCAATGCAATAAGGTACAATGTGGGTTGTATCCAATGCAATACGGTATAAGAGTGTGAATTATATCTAATGCAATAAGGTACAAGACTGTGGATTGTATCCAATGCAATAAGGTACAATAATGTGGGTTGTGTCCAATGCAATACGGTATAAGAGTGTGAATTGTATACAATGCAGTACAGTACAATAGTGTGGATTGTATCCAATGCAATAAGGTACAAGAGTGTGGATTGTATCCAATGCAATAAGGTACGAGAGTGTGGATTATATCCAATGCAATACGGTACAATAATGTGGATTGTATCCAATGCAATACGGTATAAGAGTGTGGATTGTATACAATGCAGTACAGTACAATAGTGTGGATTGTATCCAATGCAATAAGGTACAAGGGTATGGATTACTGTATCTAATGCAATATGGTACAATAGTGTGGATTGTATCCAATACAATACGGTTCGAGAGTATGGATTTTGTCCTATGCATGAAAGTACAAGAGTGTACATTGTATCCAATGCAAAACAGTACCAGAGTGTACATTGTATCCAATGCAATACAGTACAAAATTGTGGATTGTATTCAATGCAATATGGTACAAAAATTGTTTTATATCTATTATTACACTTTGCCAGTAATAATCCATACACTAAGTTTTTACAGCTGATGAATTAGACAATTATAGTCCCATGACTTTACACAAGGAGAATCTAACTTTGCAATAGTTGATGGGGAAAATGAAAAATTATTTATAATTAACATATGACAATTACTAAAACCATTTGTAGTGAAGGTTAATAATGCATACAGCTAGAAGTGTGCTTTACCATTTAAAAATCCAACTTCCATCGCACACATGTCAGGGAATCCTCTGTCTTAGATGCTGTTCAAGTGAATCAGGTAATTAAAGTTCCTTCAGGTCAAGAAGATTTTATCAACTGATCAGAAGTCAGATATTTCAGTTGAATGTTACTACAAGATATTTTGTAAATTTTAATGATGATAAGCTGTACACCTTGGACAGATTACCAGGTTGTGGAAAGTCTTAAGCTAACACTATATGTGTGCCAATGAAGAAAGAGCAAATGGGAACAGAATGTATGTGCAAAGTAAAATCTCACCTCCAATCAAATTTCTTGACTTCCACATCAAAACCATAGTCTTTATGTTCATGAATGAACTCTGCATGCATTGCTGTATTGTACATGATCTTTTTAGGCACACAGCCAACATTGACCTGGAAATTCAAACAGATGCAAATGAAGCAACATTAACAAAAACACAGCCGTCTTCTTCAATAGAAACTCTTCTTATAATCAAATGTATTCTTTAAAAACTTTTTTAATATTTTTTTAATCGCATTTAGATGTATTATCATATTATGAGACCTCACAAAATTAAAATTTACTATTCCAGATTTACTATTCCAGACAGAAATATAACTCATGAAAGCATTAATGATGCTTTTATTATATGTACCCCATCAAGGAACATATTTTTGGAAAGTAGACATTTTCCCGTAACTATAGGTATTAATTTGTTCTAAGTGGTCACTTGAGTCATGGCATATGCTGACGTAATTATATGAAGTCACATGGAACTATAGTCTTGTAGTTTATAGTGTCCTTCATCATGGACACTATACTCTACCAAACATTATACAGTAACTGTTGCCTCGGAAGAAAGCAATGCTATTCTATAGGACTGCAGTATTAGAATAATACTTACAGTACAAGTGTATACGTAAATCTCAATTGCTACGAATTATGCGTACGTAATTCAGTGGAGTGAATAAACAGGATGTTCTAAAATATGACCACATCCCAAACAAATCACATCAAGCTGAATAAGGTGAAATAAAAATGTCTTAACAAATTCAGTATGTGAGCAAATGTCATGAGAATATAATTCAATAATGGTAACTTGGAATACGAGTAATGACTAGTGGAATCGAAAGTGTAAAACGTAAAAGCAAAAATTGATTCAAATGCATCCTTTGACATTTCTGTGCTTAAGCCTCTAACTTATAGTTGTCAAAACTTAAAACCATTTATAACAATGTTTGATGATACTTACACAAGTTCCTCCCCATCGTCCATGTTCCACGAGTCCCACCTTAATCCCGAATTCCGCGGCACGCCGGGCACTAGCAATGCCCCCTGACCCTCCGCCAATTACCAAGTAGTCAAACGTTTTCACCACAGGTGGCATGGCTCTAAGTAATGCAGCTGTTATGGGCATATATGGTCAGTCGTCTATGATGTTCACATATACTGTCGCCTAAGCTCTCGAATACAATTAATTATTCTTTTTAAGACGCGCAGGTCATCGCAGACACAGTATAGAACTACGTACGTAACAAATTATTTTAATACTCACAATTCAACAGACTACAATTAACATGGGTGTATATCGTTGCCAATTTAAAACTATATCCATGCAACAATGTAAATAATAAATTTTAATTACACACACACACACAAACACACACACACACACACACACACACACACACTCACACACAGACACACACGGATATATATATATATATATATATATATATATATATATATATATATATATATATATATATATATATTGTATATATTGTATATATATATACAAGTTTGTTCTTGAAATCGAAAAAGGCTTCTTTTAAGAATACTCTTTAAAGGATCACTGTCTTTGTGTCTAATATCAATGGGCAAATCGTTCCACATTGTTGGGCCCTGATATGCAAAAGAACGTTGTTCCTGAGTTCGTTTTCATATTGGGAACAAAGAGTATACGATTGTCAGAAGAGGAGCGTAAGTATATTGCCGGTGTGTACACATTGGTGAGGCCGGATATGTATGTTGGACTGGAGTCTGTCAGTGAAACGTAGCACAGAGAACAAATTTTGTGTTTGATTCTGGATCGAATGGATAGCCAGTGTAAGGTACGTGCAGAGCTGTGAGGAGGTATGCTCTGATCATGGTACTCTAAAGATGATTCGAGCAACTGTGTTTTGAGCTTTTGAAGTTTCTGGAGTAGATATTGAGGGGAACATAACTGAGTTACAATATTCCAGTCTTGAAAATACTAATGAACACACAAGTTTTTTAGTGGCATCAGCTAAAAGATATTTGCGAATGGAACTGATGCGTCCCAGCTCAAGATATGCAGCCTTGCATATGTTCAGGGCATGTTGGTGCAATATGAGACTACTGTCAAGAGTAACATATAAGTTTCGTACTGATTGTGTGAATTTAATTTTGGTGTTGCTGATATTTATTGTTTTAGGTAAAGGATGTGAATGAGAAGATCTTTGTGTTTTGATCCGAATGGCCTCAGTTTTATCATCAATTTTCTGCAGCTTCTTACATGTCATCCATGATTTCACATCAGAAATGCACATCTCTACTCCTTGGATGGTATCATCAACTTCAGGTGGGTGGCTAGACTCGTATATTTGCGTACAATTGGTGCGACACTGGGTGATGATCTATGACACTTGACAGCGGCTAAGTGTACACAATGAAGAGAACAGGTACAACAATAGATTCTTGTAAAACACCACAACATGAATCAAATGGGCTGGAGTGTATTCCATTTGCAGACACATCTGTTGACTAAGTAGGACTTGAACCACCGTAAGGCTGTATTGTGAATGTCAAATACATGCTGAAGACGGTGAAATAATATATCATGGTCTATTGTGTCAAATGCTGCAGATAAATCAAGGAGGATGAGGACTGTAATCTTTCCGCTATCCAAAGCAGAGAGAATGTCATTTAATACTTTCAGAAGAGTAGTTTGAGTACTTTTGCAAGGGCGATATGCAGAATGTACATTGCTAAAAAGACTGTGTTGAATTCAAATGAGATACACGTTGACTTAGAATAAGATTCTTCTTATATGAACGGGATATTAGAAACTGGGCGGTAGTTCTTTAAATCGTTATCGTCGAGTCTTGGTGCCTTCAGCAGATATCTTTACAATTGCAGTTTTGAAAATTGATGGGAATTCACGAAGGCAGTATTAGGTCCAAGCACTCAAGCAACAGTGATGTTGGAATCGAATCAAGTTTACGTGACTTTGGTGCATTCTTCAGCATGATTTTCCGTACTAAATCCATAGAGACAGGTTCAAATGATCCTAATGATGGTGTCACTGAAATTCTGTATCGTAACTATATGGTGACAACGAATCCAATGAAATTGTATTGTAAGCGTATCTCTAGTAGTTTGTACTTTCTCACGGAAGAATAGGTCCGGAAGGTCTACTGGAGAGAAGGTACTTGGAAGTGGTGTATATTTGTTCCTTGACATTAGTTTGTTAATTATCTCGAAGAGCTCTTGCCGCTGGAACTCTCCGTGATCTTGGTACTGTAGTGGGATAATTTGGCTAAATGGACTATGTTTGTGACATTCTTTTTAGCGGCTTTATTGATTTGTTTATGAATAGTGAGTCTGGTGGAAACCCAAAGCCTTTCTGCTTTATGGTGATGTATTTTAGCCGTGCGAAGCAGCTCCCTAAAACTGCTATACCACGGAGAACACTTTTAAAAAAAATTGATACTCTGCACTTGGTGGCTGGGGCATGTTTTTTAAGCAATAAATGCAGGCAGTTATTAAGCATATCAACTTGCAAGTGTTTTAATGGCCCACTCCAATATGCAAGAATTTTAATCTTGCACCTCGACTGCAAGGATTGCAATGGGGAACTGATTTTTTTAATAAAGATTTTAATGGTGTACATCAATCGGCTAGGATTTTAATGATGCGAATCAATTTACAGCGGACAATAACAATTCATGCAAATTTGCAGTGATTTTATTGGTGATCATTTTTAACGACTTTAACGGTGACATCAGTTTACTAGGATCATAATGGTGGACATAAAAATATATGGGCTTTGACCGTTCATTTCATATTACAAGGATATAATGGTGCACCTGATTTTCCATGGATTATAATGGCGAACATTATTTTACAAGGATTTTGATAGTGCATATTTATTTCCAAAGATTATAATTGTGCACTTGAACTTACAAGAAGTTTAATGGTGCACATAAATTTACCAGCGTTTTGATGCACAACAATTTAGACTGATTTTAATGGGGGGGGGGGGGAATCAGTTCACAAGAACTTTAACAGTTCGTGTCAATTTACAAGGGGTTTTATGGTGCACATTAATCGGCAAGGACTTTATTGGTGACGATAAATTTACCGGACTTTAACAGTTTTTTTTTTAATTAAAAAGAAGTTGAAAGGAAGTCACCAATTTACAAGAAATATAACAGTAACCATTATTTTTAGAAGGATATTAATGGTTCACATCAATTTACATAGAGTTTGATGGTTCACACCAATTAACAATATTTCTATGGCATACGTCACTTTACCAGGATTTAAAAAGTGCACATCTGTTTACCTGGATGTAGATGGTGAACATCAACTTAAAAAGCTTTTTAAACAGGCATAACAATTTAAAAGAACTTTAACAGTTAGATTTGATTTACTAGGAATTTAATGGAGGACATTAATTTTCTAGGACCTTAATGGCAACCATCTCTTTACAAGTTGTTTAATCTCGCACAGCAATTTAAAAGGATTTTAATGGTGCCCATAACTTTAAAAGAACTTTAACAGTTTATGGCAATTTACAAGGAAGTTATTGGTGCATATTAATTTAAGTGGATTTTAATCGTGGACATCAATTTAAAAGGATTTTAATCTTGCACCTCTATTACGAAGGTTATAATGGTGAACATCGATATTTTTTAAAACAAATTTAATGCTTCATGTCAATTTACTAGGATTTAATAGATGCACATCAATTTACAACGAACTATAACAATTCATGGAAATTTGTAAGGTTTTCATTGGGGCATATTAATTTAAAAAGATTTTTTCATGATGCTCATTATTTTTCAATGATGTAAACTGTGACTATCAATAAACAAAGATTTTAATGGTGCACATAAAGGCGTTTACCGTTCATTTCAATTTACAAGGATATTAATTTTCAAGAACTTTGATACGGCTGATTTATTTACAAAAATGTTAAGTAAGCAGATGAATTTACAAGAATTTTAATGGGGCACATTTGTTTAGTAGCGTTTTATGGTGCACATCAATTTACATCGATTTTAACGGAAAACATCAGTTTACAAGAACATTAACAGTTCCTGTAAATTTACAAGGGTTTAATGCTGCATAATACTTGACAAGGACTTTAATGCTGATGATAAATTTACAAGACTTTTTAGAAATTAAAATAAATTTAAAGGAAGTAATCCATTTACAAGAATTTTAATGGTAACAATCTTTTTACACGGATGTTAATGGTGCAAATCAATTTGCAATGTTTGTGATGGTGCACATTAATTTACAAAGATTTTAATGTTGACCATCTACATACAAGGACTGTAACAGTTCACGTCAGTTTACAAGGATTTTACAGGTGCATATTAATTTACGTGGATTTTTATGGTGCCATCAATTTAGTTGGAATTTAGTAGTGAACATTCATTTACAAAGAATTTTACAGTTCAAATCAATTTACAAGAGTTTTAATGGCAATAATCATTTTACAAGAATTTTAATGGTGACTATGAATTTGAAATGAATTTGATGATCATCATTAATTTACAAGGATTTCTATCATTCACATCCATTTTGATGGATTTTGACGAGGATGGACATTATTTTACATATATTTTAATAGTGATCATTAATTAAGAATTATTTTACTGGTCCCCAACAATTTACACAAATTTTAACGGTGCACATAAATTTACAATGCATTTAACAATTGATATAAATTTACAAGAATTTGATCGGAAACAATCAAGATACAAGAATTTTAATGGTGTACATCTTTTAAAAGGATTTTAATGGTGACCATAAATTTTTAAAAAATGTAATGGTGCACATACATTTGCAAAGGTCTTTAACAGTGTATAGCAATACAAGGATTTGAAAGGAAACAATCAAATTTAGAATTATAATGGCTACCATCATTTTGCAACGATTTTATTGGTGCATATTAATTTATGTGGATTTTAATTGTGCACATCAATTTAAAAGGATATTAGGAATGAGCATAACTTTACAAGGATTTTAACAGTTCTAATCAATTTGCAAGAATTTTAATGATAACCATACTGTTACGAGGATTTTAATGGTGCACATCAATTTACAAGGATTTTAAGTGTACAAATCAGTTTGTAATGACTTTTATGGTGGACATTTGTTTACAAGAATTTACCTGGTGCACATTAATTTCCAAGGATGTTGAAGGTGACCAACAATTTACAAGAATTTAATGGTGCACATAAATGTACAATGTCTTTAAGAATTCAGATCAATTTACAAAGATTTGAATGGACAAAAATCAATTTACATAAATTTTAATGGTTTCCATCAATTTACGAAAACTTAATGGTGGACATCAATTTGCATGGATTTTGATGGTGCACATAAATTTAAAAGGTCTTTAACAATTTATATTATTGTAAAGGGTTTTCAACAGAAACAATCAATTTAAAGATATGTAATTGTGTCTATTTTATGACAAGGGTTTTGATGGTGCACATCAATTTGCATGGATTCGGGTGGTGTACATTGATTTAGAATTATTTGTATGGTGCCATCCTATTTACATTAATTATAATAGTGCCACGTATATTTACTAGATTTTGATTGTGAACATACATTTATAAAGAAATTAACTGTTCTGGTCAATTTACAATGATTGTCATGGTGCACATTATTTAACAAGGATTTTAATGATGCACTTCAATCAACACGGATTTTAATTGTACACATCTATTATCAGTTTAAAGGGATTTCTTAATGGTGAACATACATTTACAAGGAATTTCACAGTTCAAATCAATTTACAAGACTTTTCATGGTGACCATCATTTGACAAGGACTTTAATAGCGCACATCATTTTTATAGTATTCTGTTGGTGCACATTAATTCACAAATATTTTTAACAGTGCACATCAATTTTCTAGGACTTTGATGGTGGACATTTTATTTTACAAGAATTTGAATGGTGCCACATTAATTTTTTAGGATTTTACATGTGACTAATAAATTACAATTATAATGGTGCACATAAATTTGCATTTGATGGTACACATTGATCTAGAATGACTTTAATGGTGCCAGTCAATTCACATTAATTTTAATAGTGCATGTCGATTTACTAGATTTTGAATGTAAACATAAATTTACAAGGAAATTAACAGTTCTAATGAATTTACAAGAATTGTAATGGTAACAATGATTTTACAAAGCATTTAATGGTTTAATTGAATTTGCAATGATTTATAAGGTGCAGATTAATTAACAAGGATTTTAATGAACTTCAATTAACACATATTTTAATGATACACATCTATTTTCTGGGATGTTAATGTGGCACATTCATTTACAAGCATTTTAAGGGTATATCATTTTCAACAACTATAACAGTTTGTGTCGATCTACTAATAATTTAATGGTGCACGTTAATTTACAAGGCTTGTAATGAGTTTTATCTACATACATGACCTTTAACAGTTCACATCAATTTTCAAGAATTTTTACTGGAGCATACAAATTTACGTGAATTTTTATGGTGCCCATCAATATAAAATGATTTTAATGGTGAACATAAATTTACAAGAAATTTCACAGTTCAGATGTGGTTACAAGAATTTTCACAGTGACCATGACTTTAGATGGATTTTTAATGGTGCATATCAATATTAAAATATTTTGTTGGTGCACGTTAATTTACAACAATTTTAATGGTGCACGTTGATTTGCAAGGAAGTTGATGATAGACATTATTTTACAAGGATTTTAATGGTGCACATGAATTTATAAGGATTTTGAATGTGACCAACAATTTACAAGAATTTTAATGGTGCACATAAATTTAGACTGTCTTTAACATTTCATATCAATTTAAAAGGATATGAACGAGCACAATCAATTTACAAGAAAGATTTTAATGGTAAAATTCTATTTACAATAATTTGAATGGTGCAGATAAATTTAGGTCTTTAATGGTTTATATCACTGTACAGGGATTTCAACAGAAACAATAAATTTACAAGATCTGTATTGGTAGTCAGCATTGTACAAGGATTTGAATGGTGCACATCAACTTGCATGGATTCTGATGGTGTGCATTGATTGAGAAGGACTTTAATCGTGACATTCAATTTATATTAATTTTAACAGAGCGCGTGTATTGACAAGGAAGTTAACGGTTCTAGTCAATTTACAAGAATTCCAATGGTAACAATCATTTTACAAAGATTTTACTGGGGTACATCAAATTGCAATCATTGACATGGTGCAGTACAATTAACACAGATTTAATGGTACACATCTATTTTCTGGGATGTTGATGGGGCACATCAATTTGCAAGCATTTTGTGTCATTTTACAAAAGTGTTTTAATTATTCACATTCATTAATATACATGGATTTTAATGGTGACCATCTACTTATAAGGACTTTCATGGTTCATGTTAACTTACGAGGACTTTACTGGTGGATATTAATTTACAAGGTTGTTTTTTATGTTGATCAATTTAAAAGGATGTTAATGGTGAACATAAATGTACAATTTAGAGAAAGGCGATAAACATGGTGTGGGGCAATACTCAGAATAAGGCTCAAAACATGATGTGGGGCAATACTCAGAACAAAGCTCAAAACATGATGTGGGAGCAATTATAGAGCAAGGATCAAAACATGAGCTTGGGTAAATATAGAGCATGGATCAATGCATGATATGTTCCTTGGAAATTCCATTAATATTCTTATTTTCAGTGGAAGCTCAACAGCAGTATGGATCTGACAAGATCAATATTTAAAGACAACTTTCACCTCAATGTACTATGCCCTGTCAGAGGTCAAGGGCAAATGTAGTATGAAGCTTGTCTGTGTTCTACCTGAAGAAATGGTAATATATGTATTTTGTATTTGAGCTGTCTAGAAGCTAGTGAAAGTGTTGATACAAGAGCTAATTTAAAACAAATACATGAATGCAAACTGTAAAATAGACTCCTGGTATGTCGTTTACAAACAGTAACGTAGACTCATGGGAAGTAATTTTTTTATAGTAATGTAGTCTCCTAGTACATCAATTACAGACAGTAAGCTTCTGGTACATGATTAACAGATAGTAATGTGGTAAATCATTTATAGCCAGTAATGTAGACTCCTGACATGTCATTTATAGACAGCACAGTAAACTACTAGTATGTCATTTACATAGTGATGTAGACTCACAGAGTCATTTTACAGACAATAGTGTCAACTCATGGTATGTCATTTGCTGACACTAGACTTTTGGTACATCTTTAACAAAGGGTATCAGGACATCTCCCCCCCTGGACATTCCCCCCCCCGACATCTCCCCCCCCCCCTGGACTCCCCCCCATCAAATAGGACTTTTCCCCCCCAGTCATTTCCCCCCCCCCATTATCTTTATACTACTTTATTTATATATAGTAACATTTAGCTTTGATGTATACTCGCACCTCGCATCACCGTTAGTGCATAGGTATGACTGTTGTCACCTGAAATAAATGCATTATCAAATTTAAAATATCTACTTTCCTGACCCCTCTCTCTCTCTCTCTCTCTCTCTCTCACACATACAATCATGCTTTTACTCACTGTAATCATTCAGTTTTTTTTGTCCTGGTACCGTATATGACAATGTGTTTGCATTTGTATTTGTTGCATTAGTAGGATCGTGCTAATTATGTTAATTCGTCCAATATTTGGACCCATACACGCACGTATCAGTCATACTTATTTCCTTATTTTCATATATCATTAAATATTGTATTCGCATTACCATCAATAGTGTTTTGTTGTTAATCCGGAAATCCCAAACTCGGTTTTCTTGTTACAAATCTTGTTATCTTTATTTCAAATAACCTTTTTCTTTTAACATAACTTAATATAAGTTTTTATAATTAAATATGAATTAAGTTTTAAGATAATGGGGGGGGGAATGACTGGGGGGGGAAAAGTCCTATTTGATGGGGGTGGGGAAAGTCCAGGGGGGGGAATGTCGGGGGGGGGGGGGAAGTCTGGGGGGGAAATGTCCGGGGGGGAGATGTCCTAGACTCTTAACAAAGTAGTGTAGATCGACCTGGTAAATCATTTTACAGACAGTAAAATAGACTCTTGGAAAGTCATTTTACAGAGTGTAAAATAGATTCCTGGTAAGTCATTTTACAGACTGTAATGTAGACTCCTGGTAAGTCATTTTACAGCGGTAAAGTTGACTCATGGTATGTCATTTATATACAGTAAAGTAGACTCCAGGGAAGTCATTCTACAAACAGAAATATAGACTACTAGTACATTATTTACATACAATCGACTACTAGCACAGCATTTACACATGCAAATGTTGCAACATTGAGCACAGTAAGACTAATAACAGCTAAATCAAATTTGTATTGAGCTGACTATTGATAAGATGTGCTTTGAGTTTTGTAAGGATTTCATTCCATCGATGGTCCCAAACGTTTTAGTCCCATGTTTCTCCCCAATAACTTTGGCTAATTTCTTCCTGCATCACACTGGTGTAAGATTTTGTCTTGACAAAGCTTGAATCAATTCAGTTTTAGGTATACTGTGGCATCATTTGGTTAAGTAATGGTTAGACTCAAAACAAATGAAAAATTCCATCTATGTAATTCATTGCCTTTTTAAAATGAAAATTCATATAATTATTGCGATATGTCACTAGTGTTTGTCTTTCCTTGCATTTCAGTAAATAAGTTGACAGACTGCTGACCTTGATTTAAAGGTCAAATGTCTTGACTCAGGGGGTCTTTCATCAACAACGGCTTTTGAGCATGAAATCACCAACTTGTATGGATGGGTTTAATCAAACTAGGTTTATGGATGTGTCTGAATACTTCTTTGTATTACATATCAGTATCATTTGGAAGAAGAAAAAATAATAATCATGATCAAGCTAAACTTAGCATGTGGATATATCATACACACTGTATTAGAGACCATTTCAGTAATGGTCTATCCATAACGTTCAGAATTATGTCCCTTGCGTTTATTAAATGTATGCATGTAGTGTTCATGTGTAACTAGTTCTGAAACTGTAGATGAATTGTCACAAACCTTGGCATACTTTGTAAACACAAGTATTACACTATTTCATGCTTTGATGCATTTTGTGTATCCATGGACCCAGAATAAATAATAAATAATTAAAATTTTAGCTAAGAGACATGATTTGATTTTCTGTTCCGAGTTTCATTGGGATGTGCATGCATTCATTAAATGAAAATATATTATTCTTTGTTCAGATTGTTGGGCTGCATATGGTTGGCCAGGGATGTGATGAGATGCTGCAGGGTTTTTCTGTCGCTATCAAGATGGGGGCAACAAAAGCTGACTTTGACAACACAGTCGCCATCCACCCAACCTCAGCTGAAGAACTCGTTACAATGAGATAAAATATAAAACAATAAGGCACATATCAAATAGTAATATCAATGTGATATGAAGGATAGATTTGTATTTGTTTTACATATTTATGATCTCTTTTTTATTGCCCTCTTCATCTTTTTTAAACTATTAATAGCAAGAATATAGATAGACCAACTTATTGCAATGTTTATTTTGGATAATGACTTTATTATATCACCTGCAAGCACTACTTTAGTAATTTTGTATTTGCCATTTAACCAAAGTTTCCTTTCTTATCTCACTATTAAAAAGCTGACAGTGACTATTATGGACATCAATTAGGATGCAGATAGTCTTTTCTTAAAAGCTGTTAATAGATTTTTGTCAAAATGATATTTCTGTATTTAAAAAAGAATTTTGTTAATAAAATAAAAAATATCAAACTTAAACTTAAATGTTTATTCCATAGTGACAGCTTACAAGGAAAAGATTGAATTCTGAATAGCTGGGTACACATATGTGCAATAATTGTTTATTTAATTCAAGTAACAATATAAAGAAAAAAAAACTAACACCATTGAATCATAGATTTTATTATGCATGTATTAAACAAGCAGAAACTGAACTGAAATTATGAAATGTAAAACATGGTGTAAAATGCATGAAACTAAATGTAATAAGCAGACAATAAGCTATCAACTTTGAAAACAATTGTGTTAACAGCCCTGAATACTACAGAAATGTTGTCTTGGCTTGGATATTTATATGTCAAATATTCTACCATCAAACATTTTTTTTAAAATCTTCGAGACTATGTGTGTGTGTGTGTGTGTGTGTGTGTGTGTGTGGCATTCTATGGTACCTTGGCATAATACTGACTTTACAGTGCCATCTAAAGTAAAGTTTGACTTTTGTTTTAAAAAAATGAATTGCACAAGAACTTGAGAGAAAAAAATACCATCCCAAAAAAAAAACTAAATGTGAAGTACAACAAGATAATGTCTACAACATAAAGATGTTAATATTCTGTAAATATTACCAAAAAAATCAAGACAATACATATAACATCCTTAAAATCTGTTTCTTAAACACAATGTTACATTTGAATCCATAGCTTTAAAGTTATATGGCAGTTCTATGACTCAGGCATAATAAACATGTAGCAAGTTCCAGTGAATAAGGATAAGAGAAGTATGATGGTTCATGTGGATACATAAGAGTCAATGGGCAAAACTATACAAGTATTCAGTACATCAAATGGCATGCACAAGTTATTTAGTTTGACATATTTGACTTCAATGCATGTGTATACATGTAGTTTGATGACCTTCAAGTCTTCAGGTGTAATTGATGGATGTTACAGAATAATATTACGGTAAAGTGAGTTTTTTCTTCACATTTCATCTGCCCAAAAAATTAGGTAATTTTATCTCTCCTTTATTGAGTATAGTCATAGAAAAATATAAGAATAGTGACTGGAAAAATTAGTGAATTTTTACTATTATTTCTGGAGCATAACTGCTTGAAATTGCATTGAGGAGGAATTTCAGTGGATATATAATGTTTCAGGCAAAACTAAACATTTCAGCTGGTCAGCTATTTTTTTCTCAATTATATGTAATAAAACAAATCCCATTATTTGGCGTTTTTCATGACAGATAGTGAACATTAAGCTGGTGATGTACAAGATATTTCATTTTTATGGCAGATTTCCCTCTTTAAGCCAGTTCTTCTTTATGACATATGTTTAACTTTAAGCCAGAGATGTACATGGAAGTTCATTTTTGTGCCTGGTGTTTATTTTAAACTTGGGATGAACAAAGGAGTTCAGTTTATTACAGATAATGAACTTTTATGATGGTGATGTTCAAGTTTATTTTTGTAACAGATATTGAACTTTGCCTCAGTTATTCAAACCTTTATCATCTGAATATTTACAACATTAAAATCAACACAATGTTCTAATAATGTTTCCATCACTTAATAAGAGTATTCCTCCCACAACAAGCACTAGGGATGAGTTTTGTAAATGTTTTCAAAAGGTGGAGGTGGTGGGGAGCTTCTTTTGGACAAAAACAACTTAGAGTATAAATTTGCTCCCATCCATTATAAATAAAGTAGTGGGGGTGGGCTTATTATTAAATATCATGGGTTTTTCATGGCAGTAAAACTATGGACCCAGGAAAGGCACTTTTAATGTGAGGTATACTTTGTGAAATCATATTACACTGATATATATATATATATATATATATATATATATATATATATATATATATATATATTATTTTTTTTTAAATTGCTTTCCCTGGGTACCATATATTTTTTTAATGGAACAGCTCTTATTCAAACTACTTTCTTAGCCCTCAGTTTGATAAATATGTTTTATTTTGTGTTGTTTAATTCATCTTTCCTCATTACATGACTTTATCCTGATTTGTTGGGCTTTCTTGTCTGAATTCTTTGTGAAACAGATTATCTTTGTTGTATGATAAAATGTTACCAGTACTAAAAGCTTGAATGTACTTGTACATGTTATTTTGAAAAATTACAATTGGCAACAAAATGTTGACATATTACAGAAGTCAAAGACAGCAAAAATTTAGTCATCCAGAAGGAGATGGTGATGCCTCATTCTTACTGGTGGCTCACTTGACATGCAACCAGAAGGGTGTCAGCTCAGATCCTACTATCGAATCAGCCTGAGTCAGCTACCATATTGTGTCACTGGGCAAAAGAATTTACCGCAATTATTTCAACATGGTTTAACCATCATGTGTTACTAAATCATAAAACACCAAACCAAAGTAACTGAATCTGACAATTTTCTGAGCGTGAAATACAAGTTCCAGAAGATGCAGATTGGTGCATATTACCAAAAGTGAAATACACACGTCCTAAAATTCATTACCTGTGTACGGATGAAAGCTCGAGGATGAAAAATTGACGTGATGCGTTATACTGGAAGCACACTAATGGAGATGGTTCAGATGTTAAGGTATAGGACTTGAAGTTTTAGTTACTGGAATATGTCCTTGTGCAAGGCACTTTGATTCATTTGTCTCAACTCTATTTAAGTTGTTGTGCCATACAACAACAAAACATATATTTGTTTGTAATAGATCTTAACAGCATGTCAGCACAATTTAAATTATACTGCATGAATCATATAAATTATTTATGATGTCCGACCAAATAGTAAGTTCACGAAATATCAAGACTGTTAGGACAGTTCCAGTATTATCCTTTTATATACAGAATAGATACGTATGAAGCAGTCTCTTTTCATGTTGCCACTTGTAACAATAAATGTATTTAATAAACTTTCAACTAAATAAACCTGACAAATTTAAATATGCCAAACTACAGTTAAATCTCTCAAAACTTAAGCCTCACTAAACCAAAAAGCTGCCTTGAAATTAAAAACGTTTCAAATTATGAAATTTCCCATCTTTTCAAAACATTTGTCAGTAAACCCCAAATCTCTCAACACCAATATTGTAATTTGTTCCCTACAGCTTTTGATTATGGAGAGATTTCACTGTATATTCAGATTTCCTTAGTGAAGCCCAGTCATATATCTATTTGCAGAAAGGATTTTATGTGAAAGGTTTGAGATGTAAGCCTGATGTAGCTAAGGATTTCCTAAACCTCATGCAGCTGAGATTTGAGATATTCTTAGCTTCATGTACTGTGATTTGGGATTTCCTAAGCTTTATGCAGCTGAAATTTGGGATTTCCTAAGCCTCATGTTGCCGAGATTTGGGAGTTCCTAAGGATCATGTAGTTGAGATTTGGGATTTCTTAAGCATCATGGGATTTGGGATTTCCTAAGCCTCAAGCAGCTGAGATATAGGATTTCCTAAGGATCATGTAATTGAGACTGAGGATTTCCTAAGCCTTGTGTATATGAGACAGGATTTTTGTAGCCTTGTGTAGCTGAGACTGAGGATTTCCTAAACCTTGTGTATATGAGACAGGATTTCCTTAGCCATTTGTAGCTAAGACTGAGGATTTTGTATGCTTCATGTAATTGAGACTGTGGATTTCCTAAACTTTGTGTATATGAGACAGGATTTTTGTAGCCATGTGTAGCTGAGACTAAAGATTTCCTAAGCTTCATGTAATTTAGACTGATGATTTTCTAAGCCTTGTATACATAAGACAGGATTTGCCAAGCCTCATGTAGGTGTTTGAGCTACAGCTCATCCCAGTTTCTCTACGAGTTGACTTAGAAGACAAAGATTTCCCTGGCCAGGACACTAGTGCATCAAAGTTTAACCAACCAGAGGGTTTTTGTTCCTAATTGAGTTGACTGACTGACTACAGCGAGTTAAAGTGCCTTGCTAAATGCATGAAAGTAAAAGTTATTAATACCAGGCTCAAAATCAGGACCCTCTTATCCTCAGTCGACTACTTACACTAAAGGATACTACATCTTTCATCATAGCTTAGATTAAAGACAAAACTTAAACTAGAAAATGAGGTCAATTTAAGTATGCTGCTTACAGGTTAAGGATGACATAGGATAAGAACAAAGACAACAAGTTTCTTTCTGTTGTAGAAAATTCAAAATGCAATGATGACTGTACCTGAAATTATATAATTATTATTTTTTATTAAAAATTTTAATTCTTTTCATGAATAGTCATTAATTTTAAGCATTGAATAAGTGGCTTTGTTTATGACCATGAACGCAAGGAATATATGCCCTTCAACCATTTTCAAAATGGCTTACAGCCATGAATGTACCCAGAATGACACCTCATAATTAATTGCCCTGTAGCTCAGCTGTCAAAAATCAGAGAGACAATGAGTGCAGGGTTATACCTAAACTTAATTTGTCTGGAAATAGTTTTTGAACTTTTATGGCTAACAGTGATTTAGACATGGCAATTGGAAACATTTTCAGGGACACAAGTAGTGTCAGGTGAGCAACTTTTTGGGATTTCCCAATTTGCAATACTGTTGAGTGGCATTTCTGATACTTTTAAATTTTGAAAAAGGTACATTATGTCTGTGCCTATCAGTCTCAATACAAAGCCATTAGTAAATTCTATACTAATGACAATCAATCATTATCCTGTCATCAGTATAGTCAACCCTAAAGATGAGATTCTTGTTGATCATCACTAAAGGTATCACTATCTGGGTCAACCCCAGGATATCTATCATGTCCACTTGGATCATAGTCACGAGATATTCTTCCTGGCAGTGATGGAGGGTGTGTGGGTATATGCCCACGACTTTCTGAACTCAGTGATGCCCTGTGTTCTGACAGTTGCTGGGTGTACTGGCGGAGGTATGGCATTGGATCCGAGTCAGCAAAAAATGAAGCTGCTCCTCGTGGACTGGTGGAAAGGCTTTCAGGATAGCGTGGACTTCTTGGTGCTTCATAAGATGCACGACGACTCATAGGCACTGGGCTTATCTCAAGAACATCAGACTCCAGGCCAAAATATGGTGGACTTTGAATCCGTTCTTCATAACGATGACTTGCTGTTGATAACACTGGTTCTTCATCTTCAAGTCTGGAAGAGCTTCCTCTTCTGAATAGCATTTCTCTTGGGTCGATTGGGCTAACACTCCTGCGTCTGCGGAACTTATCATGACGTGAAGGACCTCGTAAAGGCCCTGGCTGCGATGGGGGTGGCAAACCTACTTCACTGGGTCGTCTCGACATGGAATCACTAGGACGTCTACCTGCTTGGAAACTGCTAGGCACTGACTGAAGAGGAGAGCGAGCCAGTGGCTGTAACGGGAAGAAAGGCATGTCAGTGGAAGTAGGGAGAGCAAGTCCACTTTGTGATGCATGGGTGTGCTGGTCTGGACCGTCATACTGTGGAGTACCAGACGGAAGTAGACTATCCTGATCAGTCGGAAATGGCAGCCTGGCTTTCCTTCTAAATGATCCCAAGCGATATTTCTGTTCCCAAACCTTCTGGCGCATCCTTTCCTCACGTCTCTTTCGCTCGAGTTCCTAGTGAGAAAAAAAGAAAAAGATTAGTATATGTGCTTGCATCAGTACATGTTTAGTATTTTACTGAAGGTACCAATATCAACTTTGATGATAAACTCTCCAGTAACAAATCAGGTTTCAAATAAATAGTCTGGTGTATGTAGATGGTGTTATGTATCATTATGTCAGTAGGTCCAGGATGTTGTTGAATAATTTGATAATTTTGTGTTTCGTTACTGCAATGCCTGTGGTTCTTGTGTAAACGTATAATAATTACACTGCAACATGATTGTTGGCATACAAAAATACAATACCATTATTAATCAACTTAGTAATTTAATCAACTGTATGTGAAGGTAAAAAGTATACTTTAATTACAAAAAAGGAAATAAGAAATGTTACACATTCAATGTCCAAAGAGAGAAAGTGAAAAGTTAAATATCTACTCTCAGACTACCTGGCAAAGGTGAGATATCTACTCTCAAACTACCTGGCAAAGGTGAGATATCTACTCTCAGACTACCTCACAAAGGTGAGATATCTACTCTCAAACTACCTGGCAAAGGAAAAGTACTGTCAGTGTGACATACTATGGGCAATGCTTGTAATAGTATTTAGTACCACATTTACCTATGTATTAACGAAACTCCAGCATGCAGCCATGTAATAACCAAACTTTAAATAGTGTATAATCAAATATAACCCAAACTCCAGTGTACACACATCTTTTAACCAAACTCCAGTGTACAACCATGTAATAATCAAACTCTAAACAGTGCAAAATTCTGTATAACCAAACTTTAAATAATATACACCCATGTAATAACCAAATTCCATTGTACACACATATATTAACCAAATTCCAGTGTACACCCATATAGTAACCAAACTCTAAACAGTGTACAACCATGTATTAACCAAACTCTAAACAGTCTACAACCATGTATTAACCAAACTCCAAGCAATTTACACCCATGTATTAGCCAAACTCCAAATAGTGTACACTCATGTATTAAAAAAAACCTACAAATAATGTGCACATATCCATGTGATGGCAGATTCTTTGTCTGTATCCACTTATTCAGATGTCATTGTTATGGCAGATCAATGACTATTCCCATCAACTAAACTATGTTATTGCATAATATGATTGCACATCTGGTTTTCTACCCATCAATTCAGATCTGTATAGAATGTGAGGGAAGTTCAGGGTATATTCCCATCAACTCAAATCTGTCATTACATAATTGATGGCAGATTATGGTATATTTCCATCAACTCAAATCTGTCTTTGCATAATGCAATGGTAGATCAAGTCATATTCCCATCAACTTAGATCAGTCATTGCATAATGTGATAGCAGATCAGAGTATATTCCCATCAACTCAAATCTGTCATTACATAATGTGATGGCAGATTAAGGTATATTTCCATGAACTCACACTTGTCTTTGCATAATGCAATGGCAGATCAAGGTATATTCAAATTAGATTTGTTTATAATGTGATGTCAGATCAGTGTATATTTCCATCAACTCAGATCTGTCTTTGCATAATGTGATGACATATATGGGTATTTGCTGTTTGCAGCTGGGTGCACATTATTCACTTATGAACATGGCAACATATTTACCTCTCTCTTCTGTTTCTCCACTATTGATGTCACTTGGAACAGCAGATCATCTATCTTGGTTTCTGTGGAATCCTTCCCCATGGCTGCCAAAGACAATGCTCTATCCAAAGGGAAGAAGTCGAAGTTCTCCTTCTTCAACTGAAAATTACATTAAGTGTGGCATAATTTAAACTCATCAATCAAGATGCAATCAATATGAAAGCATCAAAATAGCACACGAAGTACCATCACAGAGTTAATTTTCAAGAAACATGCTTTGTATTTTGTTAGAGGAATAAACACTTTATAATTACAAGTTATGACTTAGGACTCCATGGTCCTTTTCCTTTAAATTATCTTTTCACGCAGATTTACTAAGTTTTAAGTTTTACCCCATATGATGTACAATGAATTAACCTTTATTTATGGAGCATAATGATTTGTTTCACAGTGGTTAGCTCTTAATCCACAAGCTTAAAGACTTGACAAAAAGTCTTCACATATTAAAAGACCCACCAGCACATTCCCCACCCCCAAACATGATCAGATCCACTCCACAAAAGTACTGATACAAGTTTTATTACTTTATCTTGAGCAAAAACAAATTACACAAGATGAATAATTCCACATTAATTCAGTTTGCAGTAAACCCTCTTCAGAGCAAACCTGGACCTATGAAATAATTTTCTCAAAACATAAATTTTGTTTAAAATTGGAATATTAGTAAATTGTATTTATGAATATGAATGTAATTAGATGCTGGTGCAAACCTGAATAACTAAGTGTAATAAATTAGGTGGAACACTGAAGAAATCTAAGTAAGAGTATACAGGAAGAGATAGAAAGGAGGAATGAATATGTACAACTAGATTCAGAAATTTGCTAAATTTTGTTGTAAATGCAGGTTCCACTGAAAAATGTAACACAAGTTTTGTAATGACCTGATCTCTCATTTGTGATCATATTGACTGGATCTCAGTAGTGATTAAATTTACCTGATCTCTCATTTGTGACAATACTGATGTGATCTCTCATGAATGATCATTTTGACCTGATCTCTTGTCATGAATCATTTTAACCTGATCTCTCATTAGTGATCTTACTGACCTGATCTCATCAGTGATCATATTGACCTGATCTCTCATGATGGATCATTTTGACCTGATCTCTTGTGATTAATCACATTCACCTGATCCCTCATTTGTGACTGGCATACCTGATTTCTCAATATTTATCATACTGACCTAATCTCTCATTATTGATCAAACTGACCTGTTCTCATTAGTGATTATACTGACCTGATATCTTGTGATGAATCATATTGACCTGATCTCTCATTAGTGGTCAGGATACCTGATTTCTCATTAGGGACCATACTGACCTAATCTCTCATTAGTAATCATACCTGATCTCATTAGTAATCATATTGACCTGATCTCTCATGATGGATCATTTTGACATGATCTCTTATAATAAATCATATTGATCTGATCTCTCATTAGTGGCTGGTATACCTGATCTCTCATTAGTGATCATACTGACCTAATCTCTCATTAGTGATCAGACTGACTGGTTCTCATTAATGATCATAATGACCTGATCTCATTAGTGATCATATTGAATTAGTCCCAATTTTTGTTACTTGGGTAATTATGAACAGGCAGGTACCCAAGTACCCTGGCACCTATAGGCAGCTTTAATGATACAGTTACTTTGTTTAAAGTGCTGACAAAACCAATAAACAAAATAAAGAAACAGATATGTAACTCTTGTTCAACCATGCAATATGTGCTGGTTGAACTAAGTCTATGGTCTACATAGATGAATATTAATTATACGCCAATGAAGAGCAATAATGAAAACCTCTGTACAATACATAACTACTTTTCCTGTAATTATCCAAAATTATGATAATGTACAACTTACCAATTTGAACACATACATCTCCATGGCTGTGTAATCATTGACTTTTGTTCCATTCAAGTGAATGAAGAAAAACACATAGGACCACATGTTGTGTTCAAACCGCACATGGTGTTCAAAGCCCTGTAACACAGAAAAATCTAATCTAAATAAAAGAGAAAATCACTTCATGCTATTCCATTTAAATCTATTAGGTAGGGGGAATATACTTTGTTTTCCTCAAACAAATGGGATCTCTGCCTTTGTTGTAATTTATCCAGGTCTTCAGCCTCAAGAGCTAATGGGATGGCCTGTTTCCATCATCCAATGTCCATGCACCAACTATCATCTGTCTTCCAATGTCTGCCTGTCTGTTAGCACTCATCTTAAACAGCCTTGCCATGAAACTATACACACACATTCATGATAAAGTCCAGTTAGTAATAATTGAAAATTGTGTTCCTCAGACACCCAAAATGGCCACCACAGCAACCATCTTGAAAGTGTTATATTTTGAATGCATGATCATATCAACATTGAGTTTTACAAAAGACTTCTTATGGTGTCTAGTTAGTCCTAAATGAAAATGGTGCTGACCTGATGTTGAATATGGCTGCCATCCTGAAAACAATGTGAACACTTCTCCCCCATAACAGAAAATAATGTTGACATGTGGTTTTCACCAAAAGGCTTGTTAGGATGTCATACTGGTGCAAAGTGAAAATGGTTCCAAAACAATACCTGTCTTGGAAATACTAAGGTTTTCGTTTTCACTGAATGTCATCAAATGATACCCAGTTGCTCATAAATGATCTTACATCCAATATGGTTGCCATGGAAACCATTTTGAAAAATCTTACTACAGTAAAACCTATTATGAAAGGCCACCCCTTCTGCCAACAAAAAGCTGTCTCTCAAGTCAGGTAGTCTCTAATAAAAAGCATTTATAAAAAGACCATTTTCCATGGTCTAGTTTCAGAACATTTTCAAGAAAATAACTATCACTGTACATATATTCTGTTCTTTATTAATAGTTGTTGCTAATATATTGTATGCATTCATCTAATTATATGGCAATAAAGATATACTTCTATCATCAAACATGAAATCACATTTACATTTAAGGATCACATATTTTAACATATGAAATCATTTCTAAATTACTCATTTTCCTTTATAATAACCTAAATTTGTTTAAGCGACATTTAAACTACTTTTATGAGAGTGGTCTGCTCTTTTTTCACTTCTTTCAGTTACATTATTTATTTTCTTCAGCCTTAAAATTTTAATTGGAGGTTCATCCATTGTTATTAAGATTCTAGATGTTAAAATTATTAGTGTTCCGTTGTAATATCGAACACAAAGAATGTTTTGGCTGGGCTGTGGAAAAATATGATAAATCTATACATGTCCGATGCATATCTAATAATTAATGAATAAAAAGAAACAATTATCTCATCCAGAAACAACCATTTACTCAGAGATAAAAGTCTACGGCTTCACTCCTAGATTACATACAGGGATTAACTCTATAAGCAAAGTGCATAACCTGGTCACAACAACTTGAATAGATATGACAGCATTGTGATTGGGATATAATCATTTAACATGTGGGGAAATACAAACATCATAGGTCTTGAACACTATCAATCAAATCCCATAAATAATTCTCTCTTGCTGGTTTAATAGGCAATGACCTTATTTACCCTTGGCAATGTGTGTGATAAGGATTTTTAACGTTGTTTTAAAAAAAATCAGTTATATCGCTACAATGTCTGCAGTGAGGCATTTATAGTGAGGCCAAACAGATGCTCTAACCACTAAGCCACCGGAGTGGTGACCCCTGCCAATACGGATTAACTCTAAAGACAAACAATATATGTGACAACTACATCAACTTTGACACTACAATGGCAAATTAGTGACATGTAAATTAGCCTGGTTTATGGATTGTAGCATCTATTACCGGTTACACAACAATTCTTTTTTTTTTAAATATTCCTTTCATGTGTTTTTTTTTAATCAGAACAATCATTACTAATCATCTTGAAAATCTAGTTATTCCTCCGGAATGGAAAGTCACATCATTTCACTGGAAGACTTCTTTTTTTGTTAGCTGGTCTTAAATAACAATTGTGTGGATTTGATATCCAGTATAGTTACTATGGCAGCCATCTTAAAAATCTTGTCATAGGTATTCCTAAATGGAAAGTCATACTGACATGGCATTTTCTCCAGAAGAACGATTAGGATATTTAGTTGGTTCTGAATGAAAATGGCACTGATCTATCCTTAATTTTATGACAGAACATAGAAATCTTGCCACTAATTCTCCTGATTCAATGGTGATATCAACATGGAGAGAAAATGAGGTCAATCTTACAGTCTGCCACTCTGCTTGATCTGAAACTCTTATTGCTCAAGAATTCCAAAGATAGTTTCATCACTCAGTGGTAAAAAAGAAATGGAGTAGAATTTCTTTTCAGACAAAAGAGCATCAATCCCTTCAGGGTATTCATGTTTCAAAAGGGGAAGAGGGGAAATAAAGACAAAATCGTTGCAGGTTAAATTATTTTAAGTCATGTGAGTACTTCTTTCATTTCAGTAATACAATATTTAAAAATAATTTTAAAAAACTTTTATTTATCTCACTGACAAATACCATTAACCTCTAGTCAACTGAAGTGACATCACAATAGTATCATAATGCAATGCAATACATAAATTCACCTTGACCTTGACATCTCAAGGTGACTCACCTTCCCATGGTGCTCAAAATCATAGCTGTTCCTACTACAGATAAAACATGTGTCCCTCATGTCTGATTCAGATGTCCACTGTAAAACAAAAATGCAATAAAATTCATGATAATTTTCCAATAATGATGTATTTTTAATTTCAAAATAACAGTTAATGAACCTTTGTGATTGTCAAGTAAATGTAAAACACAATATAAATCATGAGACCAACACACTCCCTGATATTGATCTTAAAGGTTTGACCCCAAAATGATAAAATATACAACCAAATGTGATTATTAGTAAACACATCAAAACTTAATTGAAAATGAAATACCAAGACTCCTAAGACTGTCCAAAAAGATTAGAAAATAATTTGTTAAACCATCATCTGAAAATTTCAAAGCATTAAAAAAGCATCCTGTCCAATAACTGTTGGTGTCCAAAAACAAAAAGGGTCTATAAACATACAGTATAGTTGAGATATTAGAACAAACCTTTAAATCCCTGAGTTCTGAGAATGTGTCCACAATGATACCAAAGATGATGTTAAGGCCAATAGTTGTTATGAAGATGAAGAAAGAGACATGATACAGGACAACAAACCCAAACTTGTGGAAGGTCTTCTCAGAGGGATGGGATTTCATGACCTAAAGAAAAACAAATATCTATTATACTCTATTCATTATATATGGTTTCACGTACAGACAAGATGGTGAAGCAACAACATAAAAATGTTTCTAAAAGAAATTGCTTCTTAGAGCTTGAATGTTTCTGTTTTCTCCCCTCATCATTTCTATTCTTCTATGAAGACCTTAATTATATTTAGGCTAAATGAATATTTTCTTGTGCAAGTTTTTAACTTTTTAAATACTTGTATTTTGGGTATGTCAAAAAAGAATCCATTACATGTCTACATGAACAAATGGACTAAGTAAGATGCCATCACAGTAACTGGATATGATAAATAGAGTCCATTTCTTTTCTAAAGAATAAAAATGGATTAAGCTGACATCACAGTAATGTGATATGACAAATAAAAGAGTCCATTACTTATCTATATGAAAAAATGGACCCAAGGTGCCAATTCAAATGCTAAGATAAAAAAGTACCATGCTATTCAGCTATCTGCTAGGAATATAGTCTTAGTCAGGATTGAGGAAAAAGGGGTCAACTGGCTCCCTTCATTTGAAAAAGTGTGCCAATGGGACAACTTCATAATAAAAAGGGCCTCTTGGTTGAATGTGTGATGCCCTTCCTATTTTCACTAGACCAAACTACTTTATCATTTTCTGTGAACTCTTGACATGCCATATACAAACAGTATCATTTACTTCATGTAAACTAATTTCATACTAGTAAATTATTATTAATTTAGATATAAATATCTACAAATTACAGATTACAATTTAGTTAACACAAAAAGTGTATGTACATAACTTCAACACGTTTTTGAACTGTTGTAACAGCTTGTTAAAAAAATCTTAAATTTCATTTCTGTATTTTTAAAATAAGCTTTCTATTTGGGATCATTAGTAGTGTATTTGTCCATTTTCTAGTACATTCTTTGGGGCACTTTCCTCACAACCATCATATTCTTTTGAATCCAGTCATTGTTCATGGCTTCTTAAATGCACCTCTTCCTCAAGAACTCGCAAGCGATGTGGTCAATACACTCTGACTGGGGCAAGTGAGGATAAGATATAATGTAACGGAATCAAATTTTGATTAATAATGGTTCGAGAAGGGAGCAGGTACTTGCAACTATAAAATATGACAATTATATATCCTTCATTCTAACCAATCTAATGCATTATAAAATATGTATGGAATTAGATCTAAAGAAGTGATTAAAGGTTATAAATAGAGAATACATTTTTAATACAAATCAAGTTGATATGCAATACTCAGAAATGTATGTACCAGTAAAGTTACTGTTGTCCAGTCTTTTCCAGACAGGAGCTCAAGCATCCTGTTTAAGTAAACACAATTAAAGTTTTATTATTAGAATTACACCCATAAACCAATACAGTCTGACCCATTAATATATTTGCACTGATTATTTTTTCAAGACATGCTTTTACATGCCAGTAGTAACTTTTCTGGTGATAGCAAATCCAGTGACTGAGTACAACTCCATATTGTTTAGGCTAATAAACAGAAATGATCATTACAGTTATTACACAGTGCTTTAAAGTACAGATATTGTATCAGTCACATGGTCCCTGATCCAGTCACATGGTCACAGTCACATGGTCCCTGATCCAGAACACGCAAAGAAATGGAGAGAAGAAAAGATACAATTCTGAAGTATATGTGTTTATTACCTTACACCTTGAAGATATTTTTGCATTTACGATTACATTTTTTGAATGAAAAAAATCTGCAAATTAGCCAAAGACAAAATTTAATGAGTTAGGCTGGCCCTACACACAGATGTTACTGTGATGTCAGCACATTCCACACATGCCTCTCCTTTATTCCACAACCGACCCTGCATTATATGCAGGTTTGCGTGTTATCAGGGCACAAGTTATCAAAGGAATTGTGTAGTTTATTCAGCTCAGGAGATTATTAATTTGTGAATTAGCTTACATAATAATGTCAAAAGACCATTTAGTTCTTAACAGTGGTAAAAAATAAAACTAACTCAACTGCCAAGCCAGTACAACAATTATAGCAACTGCTTTTTTTATCCTTTTGACTTCAAAATGTTCTCAAAGTCATCATCATAAGATATGATACATGTATTATGTCTACTGCCAGTGTAGCATTTACATAACATGTTAATATATTTCACTTATTATCCATTTTTTATCAAAAGATAATGGAATATTTTAACAATGTCTGAAAACAGGCCAATCATTAGGATTGGACTTAACAGAGTCATGCTTTGTCTTAATTCATTTTTAAATGTTTTTGTTGCTACTAGTTGGCATAAGGGATTCACAAATCTTGTTGCATTATGTGTGGCTTCTGGAGTTATAAATTAGAGATAAATGAAGGAGAGGTGTTGAAATACTTAAACTACGTGCATCTGTTTCAGATCAACAGTACACTTTCATGTTCATTTGACAATATTCAGCATGAAATAGTCTAATTTTTCTAATTCTTTACAACTTGCTCTCTTGTGAGTTTTATCCAAGCATGAGACAATCTTGATCACTCAGATGATTATCTCAATGTTTGAGAGATAAAATAATGTGTCTTAATGACTTTTTGGGTTTGCCTAATAGTTGGAGGCACAGAGCACACAACTGAAAAATCAAGATGAATAGTTGATTTCTGTGCAACTTTAATAAAGTGATTCAGATGTTAATATGCACCCTTTAGAATTTTACTGTTTTGAAAGGCTCAAGGGTGCAGCTGGAGAAAACAGCACACTGTAGTATCATAATTTACCTCAAATAGGTCCCCAATTAATCCATATCGTATGACAGTAATTGTACATTGCCAGAGTGAGTCGCAGTAGAGGTATTCATCTGGGTTAAACATGCTCCGCATCAATGCGAAGCCGATTATACCATACAGGTAAAACACCACAAGTCCTAGTACAGCCACCCACAACAAGGATCGACCTGAAAATGTAGTAATTTTTTTTAAAAACATAATTTAATTATTAAAACTTATGCCACTAAGGAATATAAAATCATAATTTTCAAGAACAGTATGCATGGATTCTGATTTAGCCATCTTTAGCTTCAGATTTTAAGTCACATTAATCTTCATAGAGTTATATGGCACTTGGATTAATCATGGACTACAGTTTTAAAATCTGACCACGAAATTTGTATGGAATAGATAAAATACTTATTAGGTTATAATTATCATGGACAGCCACTACAGTTTTAAAATCTGACCATGAAATTTGTATGGAATAGATAAAATACTTATTAGGTTATCATTATCATGGACAGTCACTACAGTTTTAAAATCTGACCATAAAATTTGTATGGAATAGATAAAATACTTATTAGGTTATAATTATCATGGACAGTCACTACAGTTTTAAAATCTGACCACAAAATTTGTATGGAATAGATAAAATACTTATTAGGTTATAATTATCATGGACAGTCACTACAGTTTTAAAATCTGACCACGAAATTTGTATGGAATAGATAAAATACTTGTTAGGATTTAATTATCTAACATCAGGTTTAAATCTTGTGTCTGGAGTCCTGGCTCTGACAGAATGCATGTTCAGGTGGCACCATATATTAAATTCAGGCAGACCAGTAGTCTACTAACTTCTACAAAACACAATTTAAAAATAATAATATTAATAATAATAACAATAATAATAATAACATCTTGAATGATACAATATTTAACTGTATGATGTTTAATAACATTGTATCTGTGCAATAGCAGGACACTGCTGATTGTAAAGTATTGATCAAGAAACCTTTGGTCACTGTTACCTCAACTATTAAACTGTCCAATCCCAACATATGTACCTTATTATTTGCTTCTCTTATTCACAAAGTTATCCTAAAGATATTTTGAAGAAGAAGCACATTTCCCCATTTACCACAGTCAGGTCACACATGTTTACATTCCCCATTTACCACAATCTGGTCACAAATGTTCACATTCCCCATTTACCACTGTCAGGTCACAAATGTTTACATTCCCCATTTACCACAATCAGGTCATAAATGTTCACATTCCCTATTTATCACTGTCAGGTCACAAATATTCACATTCCCCATTTACCACTGTCAGGTCACAAATGTTCACATTCCCCATTTACCACTGTCAGGTCATAAATGTTCACATTCCACATTTACCACTGTCAGGTCATAAATGTTCACATTCCCTATTTACCACTGTCAGGTCACAAACTATCACTTTGCCTATTTACTATTTATCAAATTCATCCAACTCTGTTTATCCAAAAATGGCATTTATATAAATTCAATGATTGAAAGAACTAAATATATTATATGTACTGGCCTTTAAAGCTCTCAGAGTGATCTAATGAAATCAATTGTGATGTACAATCGATTAGAAGTTACATTACTTACCATTCTGTGTCACAGAGTGATCTAATGAAATCAATTGTGATGTACAATCGATTAGAAGTTACATTACTTACCATTCTGTGTCACAGAGTGATCTAATGAAATCAATTGTGATGTATAATCGATTAGAAGTTACATTACTTACCATTCTGTGTCACAGCGTGATCTAATGAAATCAATTGTGATGTACAATCGATTAGAAGTTACATTACTTACCATTCTGTGTCACAGAGTGATCTAATGAAATCAGTTGTGATGTACAATCGATTAGAAGTTACATTACTTACCATTCTGTGTCACAGAGTGATCTAATGAAATCAATTGTGATGTACAATCGATTAGAAGTTACATTACTTACCATTCTGTGTCACAGCCTTGATGACCCCACTCAGTAGCTGGTTGTTGTTGACAATATTCAAAAGATGGAAGGCAAAGAAATAGCCGTGAGAGAAAGTTCCGCCAACGGACAGAGCAAGAAAAGCCTACAAAAAACAAATGATCAGAAGAATCATTATATGCAGCTATTTGTGGAACATTTACTGGTAACCACTAAAATTTGTTTTTAACTCTATTAGCTTGACATTCTAAAAGACTATGATACAGAACAGCTCACACGATTTTTCGATTCCCTATGCCTTGCAGTGTGGGTGGAGAGGATAAAGAAAATAACCTCCACCAGCGAACCCACATGTCCTGACAGAACTGCCACTGTGACAGCATCTCTCAGAGAATAGCTCTACACTACACAACTCCCACAGCCCTCCACATGTCCTGACAGAACTGCCACAGCATCTCTCAGAGAATAGCTCTGCACTGCACAACTCCCACAGCCCTCCACATGTCCTGACAGAACTGCCTGTGACAGCTTCTCTCAGAGAATAGCTCTACACTACACACCTCCAATAGCCCTCCACATTTCCTGACAGAACTGCCTGTGACAGCTTCTCTCAGAGAATAACCCTCCACATGTCCGGACAGAACTGCCTGTGACAGCTTCTCTCAGAGAATAGCCCTTCACATGTTCTGATAGAACTGCCTGTGACAGCTTCTCTCAGGGAATGGCCCTCCACATGTCCTGACAGAACTGCCTGTGACAGCTTCTCTCAGAGAATAGCCTTCCACATGTCCTGACAGAACTGCCTGTGACAGCTTCTCTCAGAGAATAGCCTTCCACATGTCCTGACAAAACTGCCTGTGACAGCTTCTCTCAGACAATAGCTCTGCACACCATGCTTTTGCACAGAACCACATATGATGACCACAGTGGAGTGGACATGGCTTTGATAAAATGGGCATTATTTATTGTCTATGACTGCTGCAATCTATGCATAAAAAGAGGTCCAGAGTAAAAGACAGAGAGATGCTGATTTATCTACATCATTGTCTCTATTAAGAGCAATTTGCTTACTTTATTTATACCAAAAAATGGAATAATTCAGTTAAATATAATGCATGAAACTCAGAGATACATGTTTTCTTTAATTTAAACTGTTTTATTATATACTAATTAACAAGGTTGTGGATTTTTTTTACAAATCAAAAAAGAGTTGAAGAAAGTCATCCAGAATACTTGTTAAGTTCACACAAATTCTTTTAAAGATAGATGCTCATGTGCAAACAAATAACCTAGCAAGAAAATGAATCCATCAACAATATATACTGTATATGCAGACATATTGAAACAGACAGACCGTTCTAACATAATAACTATAATATACAGCTCTATACTTCATCACTCTGGCACTTGTCAATAAATGTAGCTGTAAAGTAATTTTGATAACATACAAAATATGCTGAATACTTTTCAAAGAAATTTGTCTCAATAACCAAACACTACAACAATCACAAACAGGTAACTGAATATTTTAATATCTACATCAAAATAGTTATAAGAAATATATCTATATTGCAATTAGGTTGTTGATCTATAACTTCCACATGATTTATAATATTTTTCAAACAATGGTGACAAGTTTAACTGTTAAATCGTACACTTAAAAATGAGCAAATAACAGGATAAATTTTAAGTCTTCTATGAAGGAGGCTCTAAATATGCAGGAAATTAAATAAAATCCCTGAACATTGTATTATTTTTGACAATTTCTACATTATTATTGATTAATAACAAGTTGAGATCAGATTAATCATGGACAATTTTCAAAACTCCCAATGTTAATAACAGAACCAAGGTTTAATGCAATTATTGTATTGTAATTTACAAACAAATGGCATGCAAAATTGGAACTGTCTCCTTGAGTTAAAACAGTGTATTGAAGCATGGTCCGATCAATCATTATATAATGTGCTGGCAGATTGTGGTCCTTTAATTAACAGCTAGATGCATAATGCAAAACATTATATGCTATAATGTCATGATGTAAAACATTATATGCCATGTCATGATGTAAAACATTATATGCCATGTCATGATCTAAAACATTATATGCCATGACATGATGTAAAAAATCATATATCATAATGCAAAACATTGTATTCCATAATGTTATGATGTTAAATATTACATACTTTAATGTCATGATGTAAAACATTATATGCCATGTCATGATCTAAAACATTATATGCCATGTCATGATGTAAAACATCATGTCATAATGTCATAAGGCAAAACATTATATGCCATGTCATGATGTAAAACATTATATGCCATGTCATGATGTAAAACATCATGTCATAATGTCATAAGGCAAAACATTATATGCCATAATGTTATGATGTTAAACATTGCATACTTTAATGTCATGATGTAAAACATCATATGTCATAATGTCATAATGCAAAACATTATATGCCATAATGTTATGATGTTAAACATTATATGCCATAATGTCATAAGGCAAATCATTACATGCCATGTCATGATGTAAAACATTATATGCCATAATATCATGAGGTAAAACATTATATGCCATGTCATGATGTAAAACATGTTATGCCATGTCATGATGTAAAATGTTATATGCCAAAATGTCATGATGCAAAACAGTATATGCCAAAATGTCATGATGCAAAACATTATATTCCATAATGTCATGAGGTAAAACATTATATGCCATAATATCATGATGAAAAACATTATATGTTATAATATCATGATGAAAAACATCATATGCCATAATGTCATGATGCAAAACAGTATATGCCATAATGTCATGATGCAAAACAGTATATGCCATAATGTCATGAGGTAAAACATTATATGCCATAATGTCATGAGGTAAAACATTATATGCCATAATGTCATGAGGTAAAACAGTATATGCCATAATGTCATGAGGTAAAACATTATATGCCATAATATCATGATGAAAAACATTATATGTTATAATGTCATGATGTAAAATTTTAGATGCCATGTCATGATGTAAAATGTTAGATGCCATAATGTCATGATGTAAAATATACTATGCCATAATGTCATGACGTAAAATTTTAGATGCCATAATGTCATGATGTAAATACTGATCATGTGGCCTAGTGGTTAGAGCATCCGCTGAGGAAGCAAGAGGTCATGGGTTTGATCCTCGGCCAAGTCATACCAAAGACTTACAAAAATGGTACATACAGCTGCCTCGCTTGGCGCTCAACATTAAGAGGTTAGTGTTAGGACTGGTCGGCCTGGTGTCAGGATAATTTTACCGGGTGGGACATCATGCAACATATCTGCGGCATGATGCCCCAGTGCTAGACATCACTATAAACTGCCTCACTGCAGACATCATAGCGATATGACTGAAAAATTGCTAAAGCTACGTTAAAAGTCCTGATCACACACACACTCATGAAGTAATATTTTTATGCCATATTGTCACTATGTAAAATTTCAGATGCCATGTCATGATGTAAAATTTTCAATGCCATAATATCATGATGTAAAATATTATATACCATAATGACATTATGTACTGATGTAAAATATTATATGCCATTATGACATTATGTACTGATGTAAAATATTATATACCATAATGACATTATGTACTGATGTAAAATATTATATGCCATTATGACATTATGTACTGATGTAAAATATTATATACCATTATGTCATTATGTACTGATGTAAAATATTATATGCCATTATGTTATTATGTACTGATGTAAAATATTATATGCCATTATGTCATTATGTACTGATGTAAAATATTATATGCCATTATGTCATTATGTACTGATGTAAAATATTATATGCCATTATGTCAAGATATAAAATTTTAGAGGTTATAATGTCATGATGTAAAATTTTACATGTCATAATGTCATTGTGTCATTGTGTCAATGTTTTGATGCTATAATGTCGTGATATAAACTTTTTGATGCCATAATGTCATGATGTAAAATTTTACAACATATGCCACTTGATGACAAACTATACAGGAAATACTGTTCAGTTACTTCCTCTATTATGCTCACAGGACAAGTTCAGAGTTTATATTGTAAGGCTGATACCAATGATATGACCGCTTATAAAGTTCCAACATGAATGTACTAGGAGTTCAACCTCACCATATAGTAAAATGTAGTAAAGCTGAAAAACTTGGCATCCATTTTGGATTGGTGAGGTTTTTTTCTTTCATCTTCAATGTCATCATCTTTCTTCCCCCTGCTGCAAAATGATCTGCAAATATATAATTGTAAGGTCACTCATCATAATTTGATTCAGTATAATGGGAATGGTTTCATTGGATGTTTTCTTTGTTTAAAGTGGAAGAGTGGTTTTAGAAAATAACATAATTCTTTATAAACCATTGTAATACAGTTATATTTAACAATAGATCAACATCATTTTACACAAGTTCAAAAGTTTGCTTGTTTGCTTTTCGTTAAATTGATCTACATTTATAAAGTACATTATGAGAAAAAAGTTGCTGGAGGCTTTTTTTCTTGTACTAATTGTAGCATATTTGAAAGTGCATCAACAAAATGCATGCAAATGTGAAAATCAAATAAAAAAAAGTCAAATTTGGCATCAATTATACACTCACAAGTTCAATCAGAGTGCAAACAACAAAGATCCTGATTGGCCTAAACAATATGCATCAGCAGATCTGAGTCTATGTTATTTTGTTCTACTGATTACTCCTAACAAACTACATGAACCCATATCTGCCAGTGCATTATGTGATGGCAGATCTGGGTCTCTGCAGTTTTGGACTCATAAGTGAGTGTTGATGAAAGTTAATTTGATCTTTTACAATCTTTTAAACTTTGTTCTGAAATAAACATTTAACTGATGGTGTCAAAATTTGATGGCACATTGATAAAACTGATCTAAAAAAAATTATAAAAGTGCATATGACTAAAGGTTGTCTCAGAAAATTGGTGAAGACCCTTTTTATACAACTTTAAAGATTCTGTCAATTTTATAGTTGATGAATTAAAATTAATTTGTAAAAATCTTGAAGCCAGAAGTTTTCTATCAATCTGGTAAAATGAATCAGTTGGATTTTAAGAACCTGGCAGAAGCAATTTTTAAAAGAAATGCAATACAAGACACATGATGCACACAAATTTTAACAAGATTGTACGAGCTTCTATGATCACAGGTAGGTAAGCTAACAAAGCTTTACAAAACACTTAAAGAACTTTCCCACCTTATTGATTCCAGGATAGATTTTGGATTTGGTAACCCTGGATGGTTTCCAAGGAAATAGCTGATGAAGACAAGAAGACTGAAAAAGTTGTGAAGGCCACCCAGGGTATACAGTGCTATAGTGTATTGTTCTGGAGTCAGTGTAGTAATAACTGGAATAGGACTGGAATAAAGAAATAAAAGTAATATTGTTTTAAAAATTGACATATAAATTACCTACCATGATTATCAATGTATAATGCACTTAAAACTGCAAACTTTAATGACCCTAATCTCCAATTACATATTGTACTTGCCAATAAATGTTTATGTTGTTAGATGTTGGTTATGTGTTCTACAGGTCAGGGTGTATGTTGTTAATTGTTCACTGTGTCCTCTACAGATTAGTGTCTATGTTGTTAATTGTTCACTGTGTCCTCTACAGATTAGTGTCTATGTTGTTAATTGTTCACTGTGTCCTCTACAGATTAGTGTCTATGTTGTTAATTGTTCACTGTGTCCTCTACAGAATAGTGTCTATGTTGTTAATTGTTCACTGTGTCCTCTACAGATTAGTGTCTATGTTGTTAATTGTTCACTGTGTCCTCTACAGATTAGTGTCTATGTTGTTAGTTATTGGCTGTGTTCTGCAGATCTATGTCAATGCCAGTTAGCTTCTGTCTTTGTGTTCTGCAAATAATAGTAACTATAATAATAATAGAACTTCTTGATAATGATAATTATTATAATAGAATTTCATAATAATAACAATAATAATAATTAATCATTTTAATTCTTGCTATTATTATTATTATTATTATTATTATTATTATTATTATTGTTATTCTCCATAAGAGAAAGCATACTCTTGGATTATTTATTATTATTACTATTATTTATTATTATTACTATTATGATTATTATTATTATTACATACTCCTCTACATCACGCTGCACCCCAGTTGTGTTGGCTTGCTTTGGAAAATCATCGCTCAGTGAGGCTTTTGCACTCCAGGTCACCAGCATCATGATATTGATGGCAAAACTCAGAACAACAACAAGGTAGTTCCAAATTAACCTGAAATTAGAAATATATCATATTTTCCGGCTTATAAGTCAATGCAGAGTACAAGTCAAATTCCCCAGTTTGGTAAATTTTCCAGTCTTCATCTATATATAAGTCGATTTGGAGTATAAGACGAGGCCAGGTCAATATCTTGGCTTTGTATTTTACACTAGTAATGGTAACGTTGCATGATATTCCATATTACCGCCAATTGCGAAATTGCATTATCAATGCTAATATGTTTGTGATTTTACTTCTGAACAAATCACTGCTATATTCTGTTATCAACTGACACAGCTGAATAAACAGTCCATGCTTGTTTTATTATACTTGAAAGCACATCCATGTTGTAGTTCATTTTATTATCTGTTGTTATGAACATAACTTATATAAACTTTCAATGACACAATCCATATATAAGTCGATTCAGAGTATAACACGAAGACCTGACTTTCAAGTCAAAAAGTATTAACTTATAGGCCGGAAAATACAGTAAGAGTAATACCGGTGTAAGGCAGTGGGCTGTTATTAAATATCTTCCTTGAACTATAAGCATAAGGCAACAGGCTGTTACAAAATATCTTCCTTAAAGTGTATAGATTATCTGCCTTTATTTCTTATTTGAACCATATCATTGATGGTTGTATTCCTTTCAATTTTACGATATGTTTGGTTGTCATTTTGGCAGAGGCAGACAAATGCAAACTTCTGTTTTTTAATTTATTTAAAATTTTAAAAAGCCAGAATTAGTGTAAAATATGCTAGTTCCTTACTTTCCTCTAAGTATCATCAGTCAATATTTTATGTAAAACATCAAACTAGACAACTAAAACATCCAACAAAATGGTCTGTATGTTTTTAAATTTTCATAAAACACAGCTTACAAAAGATGTCTTGAAAAATCCTGATTTAAAATTCTTAAACATGCACTACTAACCCCTTATTTCGAAAACTTTCTAAGCAGGAAATTCAGTCTCAAACTCAGACTCCTGAATTAAGAGATAGTACTTGAAGCAGAACTATGGTATTACCATTTAGCAAAGTAAAATGAATAAATATTTTGAAAGTTCTGAATGTTCAATGTTTCCAAATTAATTCTAGTTAAAGATGCTGGGGTCCAAATTCTAGTGAAAGTTTCAGGGTGCCAAATTAAGTCTGATAAAATTTAGATGGTACCAAATAAATTTAAATAAATGTTACGGTGCAAAATGAATTTTAATTAAAATTACTGGGTGACAAATTTAATTCTAATGAATTTGAAAATAGCATGGCGACAAACTTATTCTTATGAATGCCATATTAATTCTAATGAAAGTTACAGGGTGGCAACTTAATTCAAATGCAATTTACGGGGTGACAATTAATTCTTATTATAATTACTGGATGCCAAAATTACTTCTAATGAAAGTTACATGGTATCAGATTAATTATACTGAAAGTTACATGATGATACATTACTTCTAATTAAAGCTACTAGGTGCCACAGTAAATCAAAATAAAGCTGTAGGGTGATAAATTAATTCTAATGACAGTAGCAAGGTGCCAAAAATGTCAATTGTACTTTGAGCTTGAGTCGCTTGTTCAGAATGAATAAAAAAATAACACAGGACCTATCCATGTATTCTCAATTCAGACCCATATTCTTGAAACTTTTTGAGCTCTAAACTCAAAGCCCCAAATAAGATAGGGTACTCACAATCTAAAGTCAACAAATTCTTTAATAAACATGTTACATAAAATGTAAAAGTTCTGAGACTTTGAGATAATGGTGGAACTTCGTGGTCAAAAAGGTTTAGAAAATATGGGACTAATGTGTCTGAAAGCAATTTGGGTGGGTAGCAAGTTTTGAGGACCCTTTTTCAAGAAGTGTTTCCACAAAATCTTTATAAATGCACTTTATTAATATAAAGTAATCAATGATGCAAAACAACACAGAACCACAGTAATCAGTTAAATTTTAATCTTTCCAGGAAAACGTTAGTGCACCAAGAGTACATAGTAATAGTACAATAAAGTATTTAGTTCAACCATGACAGCGATATATCATTATTCATGTTAGTTAACAGCCTTTTATTCTTGTTGAAAATCATAAACTCTCTCTCTCAGTACAAGTCAAAATAGAAGTGAAATTATAAAAAATGACTGAATGAAAATTGTTTGAATTTATGCAAACTATACTGACACTAAATTTTATCATGTTAAATGCTTACTCAGATCTGCAGTTGCATTGTACCAGAATTGATCAGGATTGCATAGTACACCAATAGATCAGGACTGCATAGTACACCAATAGATCAGGACTGCATAGTACACCAATAGATCAGGATTGCATAGTACCACAACAGATCAAGATTGCACAGTACCACTGTGACAACAGATCAGGACTGCATTATTAAGTACCCCAACAGATCAGGACTACATTACTACCAACTACCAACTGCATTACTACAATTACTACCAAGTACTCCAACAGATAAGGACTGCATAGTACCCCAACAGATCAGGACTACATTACTATCAACTACCAACTGCATTACTACAATTACTACCAAGTACCCCAACAGATAAGGACTGCATAGTACACCAATAGATCAGGATTGCATAGTACCACAACAGATCAAGATTGCATAATACCACTGTGACACCAGATCAGGACTGCATTATTAAGTACTCCAACAGATCAGGACTACATTACTACCAACTACCAACTGCATTACTACAATTACTTCCAAGTACCCCCAACAGATAAGGACTGCATAGTACCCCAACAGATAAGGATTGCACAGTAGCCCATCATATCAGAATTGCAAAGTACCACAACAGATAAGGATTGCACAGTAGCCCATCATATCAGAATTGCATAGTACTCCAACAAATCAGAATTGCATAGTACTCCAACAAATCAGAACTGCATAGTACCCCCAACAGATCAGGACTGTATTAAACCCCAAAAGATTAAGATTGCATAGTATCTCGACAGATCCCTGATCTACACTGTTTATTCCATTATTGATTTCAGACAAACAGGGTAGCAAAACCAACAGTATCAGCTCAGAACTGTCAGAAACTTATTTGTGGCAGATCTCCAGAGTCCATAACATCTCCAGGATCCATCAAGTACACATTTGTTAAGTTCAGTGTTTTTAATCTAGCATATTATCATAAATGAAAAATAGTCTCTCACCAGCCCTTGGTCAGAATAATTGCTATAAAGTTGCTAAGGATACCACGTTGATATGCAATGTCCTTCATGATGTCCTTAGTCCATGCCATCAAGTCACGAATCTTGTTGCTTGGCGATGACCTGTCTACATTCCATTTCAGCATTTCCTTGACCTCTTCTCTTAAAACTCGCTGGAATTAGTAAAATAAGATGAGAGTGCTGTATTAACCCATATGTATCGTGTATGCACAGTGTTCATGTGGAGATTTTATCATACAATGTGCTGACAGATTTCAGTTAATGGTGTTTGTTCTACTTCAAGCAAACAGTAATTGACTCTGTTGCATTATATGACAACTGGTCTTTATTGTTTAAAACTACAGCAAACCAGCATAGACCCTGATTTCTTAGCACATTATACAAATTATATATAAGCAAATACACCCAATGCGACCTATATTTTGAAGTATTTATACACTGACATAGTTAAATCATAAAAACAGATTTAAATTGGTTATTTTAAATATCATGAAAAGCACATTTTAGAATAGAGTAATTATGGAGCAGCTTTCAATAAATAATTTGCAATTTTTCGGCTTATGATAACAACAATCAGAAGAGAAAAAAAATCAAAGTGATAAGAATATTCATAGACTGGAGGGTTAAGTAATACAACAATAAACAGGATCAAAGAGATGGCATCGCATGTTCTGATAATACTACAAGACACAGGATCAAAGGATAACACAAAGGGTTCAGGTATTACTATAATAAACATAATCAAAGGGATGGAATGAAGGATTCAGGTTATACTACAAAAAACAGGATCAAAGGGATGGCATGAAGAGTTAAAGTAATACTACAATAAACTGGATTAAAAGGATAACATGAAGGGTTCAGGTAATACTACAATAAACTGGATTAAAAGGATAACATGAAGGGTTCAGGTAATACTACAATAATCTGGATTAAAAGGATAACATGATAGGTTCAGGTAATACTACAATAAACTGGATCAAAGGATAAAATGAAGTGTTCAGGTACATGTAATAGTATAATAAAAAGGATCAAAGGATAAAATGAAGTGTTCAGGTAATACTATAATAAACAGGATCAAAGGATAAAATGAAGAGTTCAAGTAATACTACAATAAACTGAATTAAAAGGAAACATTAAGGGTTCAGGTAATACTACAATAAACAGGATCAAAGGATAAAATGAAGTGTTCAGGTACATGTAATAGTATAATAAAAAGGATCAAAGGATAAAATGAAGTGTTCAGGTAATACTATAATAAACAGGATCAAAGGATAAAATGAAGAGTACAAGTAATACTACAATAAACTGAATTAAAAGGAAACATTAAGGGTTCAGGTAATACTACAATAAACAGGATCAAAGGATAAAATGAAGTGTTTAGGTACATGTAATAGTATAATAAAAAGGATCAAAGGATAAAATGAAGTGTTCAGCTATTACTACATTAAACAAGATATAAGGGATGGCATGAAGGGTTCAGAAACACTATAATAAATAAGATCAAAGAATAAAATGAAGTGTTCAGGTACATATAATAGTATAATAAAAAGGATCAAAGGATAAAATGAAGTGTTCAGGTAATACTATAATAAACAGGATCAATGGGATAAAATGAAGTGTTCAGGTAACACTATAATAAACAGGATCAATGGGATAAACACAGGAATATTTCTACTATTTTCAAAACAGGGTAACAGGATCCATTAATTAAGGAATATTAACCAGGAAATATGGGAAATTCTGATTTACACTCCGACAAAGAAAAAGTTCTTGAACATTAAAATATTATATTGCCCAAATTTCATGCAAAAGGATCATTCAGGTGCAACAGAAGCCATTGAGTCCATGATTTGCCTAATGACCTAAGGTCAAACAAGAGATGCTCAGCAATACTGAGCTGTAAATGATAGAAAATCCACAAATATATATCCAACATGCAAATCTGCATCTACCAGGTCAAGGGACTTATGTCAAGTCCAGTTTTCCTTTGCATAGCCAATTGTTATATAGTCTGGACAAGTGGACCGGAGGTCTTTGTGAGTTCTGCTTATGTCTAGTGGGTGTCCTAATAACTCCTTCAATACAGTCTATGAATTAAATGCAGTCATTGTCAAGGACACCAGAACATGATATTCTGCAGTATGCAGATTTCTATATATTCAGCAGCATCTGCTATAAAAATTCATTGCAAAGTAGAGTTAAGGTGGTCAAAGGTTACAATTGATGATAATGCTTTATGCCATATTCCAAGTGCTAATTACCAACTATTAAGTGAAGATTATCACAGTGAAGATTCATTATATTTACATACCAAAAAGGGAACTGAAGAAGACAAGATTTATTATTTTTATCTACCATTTACAGAGACTACATATTGCAAATGTGATGGTACAAAATGATGCTTGATGCTTCACCGGAGTACTTGGCTTGACTGTGCAAATATATAAGATTATCAATTAAATTGTATCTCAGCTGACTCAAAAGTCCAGAACTTTTGAAAATTGAGGCAAGAATTCAGTACATTTAACTCACCATCAGTTAAATTATGACTCAGTTATGTATTTTTTCTGTCATCAAGCAATGACTTAAAATTCCCAGCTTTTCCTGACTTTCATTGCTATTTCCAAAAAATAAAGGCTTTTCTTAAAAAGCATCTACCATAAAAGCTTCCAGATCTGGAGCTATGTAAATATTTTGCATTGTGTGATTGACCTTTGTCCATAATTGAGGATAGGAGTTTGGGCCTACCAGACTAATGTCATTTTGTTAAACTTTTGTCTATCACTGTACAATATATTTAAAGATTATTATCATTTGCCCATAAACATGTTGATATGGATTTGAGTTCAGGACATTTGTTTTCCCCTTCAGATAACTTTGTCAACCTGATTTGTCCCATGTTGTCTATTACAATTTTAGTAACAGACTAGATTTTGTTTATAACTAAGAATGGAAATAAACATTTGACCCTTATTCTGGTCTTCTTATTGTGAATCAGGTTTTTATATTAAGGTTGTTTTCTAATAGAATTACTCATTCCTATCTTATCATCTGAAGTGAATCAGTCTTTTATTTATGTTCAGTTCTAATTTGAGAGAATTTACTTATTTAAATTATTCAATGAAATTACAATGGGCTCATTAATAATTTTGGACAATGTCACTATTTGTGATTGTTGTGAATTCATTTAGAGTCAGTTTGGATTGTATCATTGTGATACATCAAGACTGTTAGCACATCAACACATTTCCAGGCTACTTAGGAACATCAGCACAATCAATATTTGAATTCATTAGGAACACTACTTGAATTCATTTTAAATACTCTAAACTTTTGTACTTATGATGGAACTTTTATGACTATTTGGGATTTAGTTCACAATACTGAAAGTTCTTTTCAAATTTTCACTTTGTTTTGATACAGAAAAAGATGGGGATGAAGGTTTTCATTTACTGTTGTTGGCTGTTAGGGATCAGTTCAAGAATCATAAGGTTTAAGTCCTTCTGAACCAGCTTTTGGACATAGTGTTCATAGAGAAACTTCTTTCAACTGAAGATTCAGAGATTAATCTTCTTGACTATGTCTCTTACTTCAAATACATATTATCAAAGGCTTGTGAAGTAGCTACAACTAATCTTCAAACTACTCAGTCGAAAATCAAGTTAAAATGTGACAAAAATACAAAGAAAAGGAGATTTTCGCCAACTGGTAGTATTTTCTCTTGCCCATACCTCAAAATCCTAATCAGGCAAGTAATAAAACTGGTTCCAGAACCAATAAGACTGCTGATGCCTGAAATCTGACTACTTACTGTGGATGAAATTTGCTTTGGCGTAGTGTTCTACCTATTATCTTTTACGGTCATTCGGTATGTATCTGAGAGCATTGACAAAAATGATTCTAACAGTTCGCTTTCTGAAGAGAAATCCCTCAAGCTCCTCTGATTCTTAATTTTGTCACAGAAACATTCAGAGATCTTTCTGACCTTCAATGATTGCTGTAGTAAACAGAAGATGGAATGTGTATCCTCATCTTCCAATTACCAAAGCCTCAACCTTACAGGCATAGCTTGCTAGCCTCAACCTTACAGGCATAGCTTGCTAGCCTCAACCTTACAGGCATAGCATGCTAGCCTCAACCTTACAGGCATAGCATGCAGACAACAGATATCAGTTCACAGTAAAAAAAAAAATCCCTGTTGATTTAATTGAAGCTTAATTTCATATACTCCATGGTGCCATTAGAGTATGCTAATTGACTATGGTTGTGGGGGTTGTCCTCCTATGGCATTGGTTGCATGTCCATAGAGTACATACCAGCAACAAGGACAATGTGATGCCATCATCCCTTTTTGTGTGACACTATATGAATATATAATAATAATAATAATAATAATAATAATAATAATAATAATAATAATTCTTTATTTATAGAGGGTGATTCATTAGTAGGACTATTCTCCCTTGAGGCCCTTCTTGTATGGCTTGCTCATTAGTAGATGACTGGCAAAGTGACATGCCTTGCTGGTATGGCAAGCCAGAAAGTGTTCCCTGGGTGGCTAAGTAGTCTCCAGTGTTCGCCATTACTGATTTAATGCCATCTAATATCTGCCTGGTGTCAAATTTTGAGATAGGCTAATGTGGGAATGTGAGAAAGCTTGATAGTAGCTTATAAAGACTGGAAAAATTATACTGTTTGCTGCTGGGATTAATGGATTTAGGAGGCAGCAAAGTTATTTTCTAACATCAATGTGACTGAAGAATGTATTAAAAAGGTTAAAAAATACACAAAACACAATCTCTGAGGAAATAAGACAACACCAGCAAATATGATCTGATGCTATGTGGACGGCCAAGTTAAATCTAGAATATCCCATAAATGGCTGTGGAATCTATCCTTTGAACAATCCTAGGACTAGTAACATACCTATCTGCTTCATTTTCCTGATGGGAATTGAGTCTAGAACCTCACAAATACCAGTTACCTGCCCTACTCACTAAGACAAGCTAGCTGCTCTACCATTGAAGCTATCCAAGCCAAAATCTAATGCCTGTTTCTGTTACAGATGGGCGTATAACCTTGGGCATTCCTAACCACTGCCTGGGTTAACTCTACATCACAGCAATATCCATCTTTAAGATATACCTTATTCTTGACCCTGAAGTTGACCTTCTGCAGTTCATCATCCTTAACAACTTCTACAGACATGCAGTTCTTCTTGTAGAAATTAAAGGCCTTCTGTTGAAGTGGAGTCAGCTTCACTGAAGAAAAAAATATTCGATACAAATGTGTAAAACTGTCATCTTGCCAAGATGTGTTTATTCAGGACAATTTATTGAGTGAATTCTAATTAAAAATAAATCTATTCCTTGACTCACACAAGAAGGATTGATTGCAAAGATCATAACCCCAACCAATAACTTAGATTATAGATACTGTCATATTTATTAAAATCTGACAAAATAGTTTTAGTACATCACATCATAAATTCTCAAGCTATGATTGGATAACCAAAAAGAGTAACACATATAGGTTTCGAATAATGAGCTTTACAACTCGTTATTTTAAATTCTCATTTTTAATATAAATGTCCAGCTAGTCTGAGCACAGGTGTCAGTAGCCTACCAAATTTAATTCTTTTACATTCTAGTGTCTACATCTGAATGATTTGAATGCAACATCAGAACAATATTATCACAGCCATTAAGTTTGGGTCTTCTCGCAACACAATACAGTAGTGTGCCAATTTTTGGTTATATATGGTAATGAAACAACCAAAACATGCCAATGTGCTACTGGGGAGCTCTTGTGTACATGTGTGATATTGGTTATCAAGTATTATTTTGAGTGGAGTTGTGCATTTGAGAAGCATGAAAGTAATTATTACCAAAAATTAACAAAAATTATTTCTCATTTATTATAAATAATAGAGCAAGAGTTGTGAGGTTTTCGATGATAATTAATAATTACAACTTGCCAAAAATATCTGACATAAAATTTCTCAGCAACAATTGTCAAACATTTGAGAGAGAGAAAAAAAAGAGATCAAGCTTTTTATATATATTGGCCTACCTCAGAAACTAGCTCTGATAAAACAAAACAAAACGAACTGATGAGGAAAAAACAGGAAAAGATTTCCACCCGGCTGAAAGTTCAGATATTTGAAGAAGGTCTTGATTATTAGATTCCAAATACACATACATTACACACTGCTGTCATAAGAGTGGGTTAATTAAGAAGTGAATCCCTCTGTCTCTGTCTCTCGCTCTCTCATCCATTTCTTATTCAATTTGATTGTTGATTGAGAGAGAGAGAGAGAGAGAGAGAGAGAGAGAGAGAGAGAGAGAGAGAGAGAGAGAGAGAGAGAGAGAGAGAGAGAGAGAGAGAGCGAGAGAGATTGGCAGAGCAAAATAAACTTTATAACATGATAGATATATTGTGATGTTTTACAAAAATGATAGTCAAGGAAGGTTTATGTTGCAGTCAACACCCGACACCCCTACCCATAAAATAAATGGTTTGTCCCTTTCAAGCTAATAGTTCTCACTCTTGATACAACTTGCACTCGATAAATTTAGCTACTATATAGTTTCAGCTCCATTTAGTGGAACTTTAAAGTTGTAACTGAATAGGATTGCCATGTCATAATACTTTCATATCAACATGAGCCCTGAGTGGCTGAGTGGTCTAAAGTGCTCTCTGTTATGGATCACTGCCATCTCACCTCTGTCTGCATGGATTCGAGTCTCAGATTCGGCTAATGTGGGTATGTGAGAAAGCTTGCCAGTAGCTTCTCATGGGTCAGTGGTTCTTTTCAGGGGGTTTCCCGGATTCTTCCTCCACCATTAATACTGGCCGCCATGTGTAGCCAATTGTGTGCAGAAAAATGGCATTAAACCCTACAACAACATATCTCATCTTCAAATACCCACAGGCACCCCAGTTATAATAACCATATCAACACATGGTATATTACCCCAATTATAATAACCATATCAACACATGGTATATTACCCCAATTATAATAACCATATCAACACATGGTATATTACCCCAATTATAATAACCATATCAACACATGGTATATTACCCCAATTATAATAACCATATCAACACATGGTATATTACCCCAATTATAATAACCATATCAACACATGGTATATTACCCCAATTATAATAACCATATCAACACATGGTATATTACCCCAATTATAATAACCATATCAACACATGGTATATTCTTGCAGAAAATTATATCTCAAATTTGGACAACTTTGCGTATTGCTATTTATACCTCCACACAAAGCCATAACAAACTTTATTCTAATTTTGCCACCATATTGTTTACATCAACGTCCACTGTTGGCAACAAACTTTCTTGGTCAAATAAGTGTGTTAGAATATTTGTTTCACTGATGTTCTGTTACAATGATGCAGAGATGTGATCTTAAAGTCAATTACATATACTATTTCTCTGCTATTATTAGCGCACGATTAACAATTATCCTAGATTAGACATCCATAGACGTCACTGTCGTGTGTTATAAAAATATTGTATCTACACACACAGCTTAGAAGTGATGTTTGACCATAAATATATGGTTCTCACATACACAGTCAGAAGATATCATCCGTATATATATGGCTTCCACACAACCAGGGACAAGTCCAAACATAAACAAGTAAGCAACAAACTACAAAATGTTTTTTTTCCAGTGTTGCACACTATTACAATGATGATACAAAGCAACAGACCATCGCAACGATACAATATCTAAACCAGGTTGCATCGGACCTTAAGTAATTAAATAAACTTATCATTGAAACAGTAATTGCTGACTGTAATGATTTCATTCATTTTAAACCCCTCCATGACAAAACTTAAACTGTTACAGTTGTTTCTCAGATACTATGTGCTCACAGAAGCAGATTGACCAAAATTCATATTACCAGGATTTTAACAACGATGAACTGAAGAAAAGAAAGAAACAACAGTTAATGACATAACTGATGAATATTCTCCAGTGTATCAGTGTATTATAGTATCTATAATTATTGAAAAAATATCCCCTATAACGATTATTCTCAAATATAACAATGATCTGTACAATGTTGGTCATCATATATCACCAAGTGTTGTCACAATCTCGTCAATCTTGTATATGATGCTACTGATGGCAGTTATCAAGTAAGAATATTAAACATACGCCATGGTGAATCACTAAGTGCATAATGAAATTTTAGAGATTCAGCGGGTTGTCTAGAATCAAATATAAATGCGAGTATGGTTACAATAAAAACACCCCCTAAGTAAACCCCAGGCACTTTGAGGTTCAGGAGTGGCAGGTGAGTTACACCTGGAGTTAGTTTTGATAATTTTACAATTACCTGTATAAGTATATCTTATCTTCCTCTGTCTGCGTCTGTTCAAGTCTAAGATTCAGCTAATGTGGGTATGTGAGAAAGCTTGCCAGTAGCTTATCGTGGGTTGGTGGTTCTTTCCGTGGATTTTCCCGGGTTCTTCCTCCATCAATAATACCATGTATAGCCTATCATGTGCTGAAAAATGGCGTTAAACCCTACAACAACAACATATCTCATCTTCAAATGCCCACAGGCACCCCAATTATAATAACCAAATGCATGATACCAGTAATAAGTCTAATGCATTTTTCAGGACTCAAACATATGGCGAGTTTCCACTAGTGGATCCGTATGCAGATGTCTTAACCTCATGGTTACCGGAGCTCTTACAGATATAAAGGTGAATTTATATATATAACTCGTGAACCACAACCAAAAAAAATCGCGGCCATCATTGTTACAGGTGAAGCTACTCTTTAATCACTATACTAAAGAAAGCTTTGCTTGATGGAGTTTTCTCCCTTCATCTGGAGTGTTTTGCACACAATTGAAAAACAATTACAACAAAATTCAAAATTCAGTCAAAATAGATTTAGGATTGGCAGTGTCTGTCAGGAGATTCTGAAATAGTATTTGGTGATTATATTTCTCTGAAATGCCAATTTGGTTATATTATTTGTGACAAAGTATATTGAATGCCTGTAATTATCAAAATATTTGCCAGCTGCATAAGTTAATGGAAGTTTCTTTTTTGTCAGTCTCCATGTTCACAGATTTAACAGCTTTAGTGCAATTATTGTTTATCCCACTACCACCACATGAAGACTTTTGGCTTTGTGTAATAGTCTGTATATTACATAAATAAGCCTGTAACAATATTATTTGTCTCAATTATTATTTTATTGTTAGCATCAAAATCAGGCGAGATGGTAGATTTATCACCAGCAATGATGATGCCAGTGTTATTTTTTTTAATTTTCGTAATACCATTTTTAACCACAGCATTCTACACACAGCTGTATTTCTCCTCTAATGCCAACACCACATTTTAAACCTGGTTTTGGTCCTAGACTTGCGTGCCGCACACTTTGCATGCGAGATCCACATAATTCATTTATGCAAGCCCTTTTACGAGTTGCAGAACAAATCTCAACCACCTACATTTATTCTTTGGTTAAATCATTATAAATAAAAAAATTAATCTTCAATTTAAATATATATTTGCCTTAATTATAAAATGGAGGAATTTGCAAGATTATCTGCAATTAGGCCCTCTAAAGCTAGATTTGACAGAATAAACCCTAAATAGTCAAGGCAAGCTTTGGTAGATGTTGATTTGATGAGTAAAGAATCTAATCAATCATATTTGTGAAGCCAAGAGAAAAGTTTGCAATGATGGCACACCTCGCACCTCATGTGTGTTCAAAATTCAAAATTATGAAAGACGTTGATGCTACATTGAGTGACAAGCGAGAGACAACATTATTAATTCTCTTGACATTCTATGAACTCAGAAGCAACAATATATTTTTAGAATAAAAATTATTGCAGAAGTAGATGACACATGGATTATCCATGACAAACATGACCTTTAAAATAAAAATTCAAACCAGGAGTACTGACTGGTATTGACAAACCATATTATAAATGAGCATATCCTGCGATGACAGTTGTTTATGCGATATATCTGCCGAATGAAGAAACCTAACATCGATGACCTTCTGCCGATGAAAATTTCCCACTTTAATTGTGTTGTTGAGTGAGTGACAAAACAATTCACAGATGCGATGCGAGAAAATAGTTGAAGACATATAAAAATAAATGAGTGGGCAGCAACATTTAAAGATACCAGAGCGTTTATCAAAGATGTTGATGAACTAGAAGAAAAAAAATTAAGATTTTCAATAAGGGTTAAGACACTAACCTGAGAGATTATTGATCATAACGCATGGACTTCAGACATAATATTTCCATGAAATCAAGCTTGTAAATTCTATAACGGTGATACGTTTGATTTTATCAGAAATATCAGTAAGATCCGTGTGGTAATTTCAAAGTTCAGAATCTGTAAACTCTGATCAGTTTGTATGGAATAATGGCAATATTTATCACACGGAATATCTTCATGACAAAATGAAATGAAAAATCTTACAGTGAAATACCCGAACTGGAGTTTTTTAAACTTTGATGATTTTATCAAATGATTACTCAGTAATTGCTTCACTGTTCCATCAGTTACAGCTGCCCACAAGGAAAATTCATGGAAACCAACATGGTTGGAATTTCTTGTAGATGTCCAATGCATTCATATCAATTACAGACAGTGGATTATGAAATATAAATTACGATTATAAAGATATTTTGGTTTATATGGTCGCATGTTATCCAGAAGTTTTCTTGGAGCAGGTGAATGTTCTGAATACTTCAAGCAATTTGGACATCCAACACATGATATGACCAGAGTGCTGCGATAAATAAACCATTGCCAGATTTTGACTTAACTGAATTTCCCATGCATTGAGTCATTCAAATTTGCATCAAAAAACCTTCATCTGATTGTTGCTGTTTGGTTTGAAAAACATTTTACAGAAACATGTTGGGCTCCAATAGCTCTATTAGGATCTATGCTTGATGTAAAATTATGATACCGTTGGTTGCAAGTGAAGCAATTCTATCATATTGTCTGCAGAAACAAGTTTTGCTACCACAAAAGAAGTAATATTAACCTGATGAAAATCCAGACAATGCCAATCTCAAAAATAAACTCGCAAAAGACCATGGCAGAAAAATAATTGGTAAATTTACACAACAAGGATGATATGATCATAAACATTGTACAAGATTAATTATATAGACAATGCAGAACTTGATTTTATAACTGCTGATACAATGGATAGAAACACATTTATAAATCAGAATAACGTTAACTTATCGAATGGAACTAAATCAGGTACAACTGTGAGCTACACTGATGGTGACTCACCACAGTTTACTCATTTAAGATAATTGATGCTTGTGTACAATTTGATAAATTTATTATCGATGATTTTCTGATACCACGGTAAGAGTCACCACAGATTCATTATATATCAATAACACAAATACAGGATTTCAAAATCAATAATATATAATCCTTGATGCATCATGGGGTGAATGGAGAATAAAGCAAGAAACAATTCTTAGCTATTCTGATTCTGCCAATGTTGAATCAAAGGAAATATATTTTCAAAAGTAAACAGATGTCAAAACTTTCATCAGCACAATTGGTATATAATCCTGTGGCCAAACATTAAACAGTTTATCTTGATAGACTCGGAGGTTCTTGTAAAACAAACATATGCGATTGAATTATTTTGGAATTTTGATATGGTTGTACTAACTCAACTCACTGGCTTGCCAGAGAAATGAATAAATGAGGAGTTAAATCTCACACTTATCTTCATGAAAGGGAGATCCATGAACACCAGAGCAAATGGATGAGAAATATATCCCCAAGATTGCTATCTGGGATGATGATGGAAAATTGACCTATTTATCTTGTTATTCAATGTAGTAAAGAAAATGGAAAATGGACCTAATTGTCTTGTAATTCAAGGTAGTAAAAACAATGGAAAATGGACCTAATTGTCTTTGTTATTCAATGTAGTAAAGACAATGGAAAATGGACCTAATTGTCTTGTTATTCAAGGTAGTAAAAACAATGGAAAATGGACCTAATTGTCTTGTTATTTAAGGTAGTAAAGACAATGGAAAATGGACCTAATTGTCTTTGTTATTCATGGTAGTAAAAACAACAGAAAGTTGACATGTTTGTGTTGCTATTAAATGTGGTAAAGACAATAGAATATTGACAGATTTGTCTTGCTATTTGATTTACCTGTCTTGATCTTCAATGTGGTCAAGATAAAACCTTGGTCATCAAAGGAAACTTACCTCTGTTATGTTGAATAAACTAACAAGTGGAATGAACTTATACCATATTCACTCACTTATAAGTCAAATGCAACTGCAAACTTCACTGTTTTCTGCCGAAAAACTTTAAAACAACAACAATAAAATGACCGAGATCTGCCATCACATAATGCGCTGGCAGATCTGGGTTTGTGCAGTTAGCTAGGAGTAATCAGTAGAACAAACAGCAAATACCCATGTCTCCAGGTGCATTATGATTTGGCAGATCAGGATCTTAGTTGTTTTGCAGTTTAACTCAACTTATAAATGAGTATTTATGATAATAATCAAAAGAAGAAAATAGAGATTATGAAGTAAAATAATTTTTTTTTATAATTGGGGACAACACTAATAATTTTTAAGGAAAGAAACTTACAATTATCAAGGAACTTGGGGTCAATGTCCACCATTCTGGCCAGGATCAAATAAAGACGGAATCCAACATTCATGTACACATCAGACAGCTCATCTTTCTTTTTCTTCTGCAAAATGTCAGATGTTACATCCAAAGCCTAATACTCAATTGCACTTAAATCAGAATTCCATTTATCCCAATATAACGATCTAATCACTCACTGCATTAAATCAGAATTCCATTTATCCCAATATAACGATCTAATCACTCACTGCATTAAATCAGAATTCCATTTATCCCAATATAACGATCTAATCACTCACTGCATTAAATCAGAATTCCATTTATCCCAATATAACTATCTAATCACTCACTGCATTAAATCAGAATTCCATTGATCCCAATATAATAATCTAATCACTCACTGCATTAAATCAGAATTCCATTGATCCCAATATAACAATCTAATCACTCACTGCATTAAATCAGAATTCCATTTACGCCAATATAACAATCTAATCACTCACTGCATTAAATCAGAATTCCATTTACGCCAATATAACAATCTAATCACTCACTGCATTAAATCAGTATTCCATTTATCCCAATATAACAATCTAATCACTCACTGCATTAAATCAGAATTCCATTTATCCCAATATAATGATCTAATCACTCACTGCATTCTGGCAACAATTTTTGACAAACCATTACAGTTCTTGTGGTGCTAATCTGACATTTTTGGGTCATCTGACAATTTGATGGGGATTATGTCGGATCAGATTAAGGACTATGTCCTGTATCCTGTAAAGCTCTAATAATAAATACCTCAATTACCAAGTATATCACTAATGCAAGTTATGGAATTTCCATTCATGTCAGCACCTCGTTAGTGAAGCTAAAAATTTATGAAATGAAGCTTTTTTATTGTCTGTGGTCTCAAAAATCCTATAGTAAAGCACTTTTATTGCCCGTGGCCTAAAAAATAATCAAGTCAAGACTTTTTATTGGCAATAGCCTCAAAAAGTCTAGCAGAAAAGATTTTAATGTCTGTGACCTCAAACATCACACACTAAATACTTTGTATTGCCCATAGCCTCAAAAAGTCTAGCAGAAAAGATTTTAATGTCTGTGACCTCAAACAACACATACTAAATACTTTGTATTGCCCATAGCCTCAAAAAGTCTAGCAGAAAAGATTTTAATGTCTGTGACCTCAAACATCACATGACACTAAATACTATGTAATGCCTATAGCCTCAAAATGTCTAGCAGAAAAGACTTTATTGTCTTTGGCATTAAAAATAACGACATTGTTTATAATGGCCTCAAAAGTCCCAAAGTAAAGACTCTGTATTGCCTATGGCCTATCAAAACATTTAAGCTTAGTTGTAAGTTTATCAGCTTCCATCATCGGCTAGAACTTATGAAATACATTTTAAAAACTGAAGTATAATTTAATCCAATGACAAAAATAAGAAATTTTTATGAGAAATACCATAACTCCTGTGAATATGTTCTTGCCAGCCTCAGAGACAAGTTTTGTGGCAGACTGATCTTCCTGGCCTAGGCCAATGATGGAGATGTTTTTCAGCTCCTCAAGTTTCTTTTTATCAGTCTGGTGCATCTCATAACACTCTGTCATCAACTGGAACACAGATTTCTTGTCCAGGGTGTCCTTCACCTCCTAAAATGGTTAGGTGTGGGGTGATAATTAAGGAAGACTTAGCAACATCAAAGATTCATACAGAATATTTTTAAAAACTTAAAAACTACATAAACTTTCAAGAAGTGACAGTTTAACTATTTCAGCTGAAATAAAGCAATCAGAAACGACTATTCCAATTTATTTACTTACTCTTTCTTTATCCTTGCCATTCATGCATCTTCTTGTATTATGGTAAATTAAGCCATCCTTTTCAGCTATATTTAATTTCTATTTGACCACATCAATGTTCAAGGATTTTAATGGTGCAACTTGATTTACAAGGATTTTAATCGGCACATCAACTTATAGGGATTTTAATGGTCACATCAATATACAAGGACTTTAACAGTTCATGTCAACATACAAGGAATCTAATTGTGCATATCAATTTACAATGACTTTAACAGTTCATGTCAACATACAAGGATTTTAATGGTGCATATCAATTTACAAGGATTTTAATGGTGTATATCAATTTATGTGCATTTTAATGGTGCATATCAATTTACAAGGATTTTAATAGTGTATATCAATTTATGTGCATTTTAATGGTGTATATCAATTTACAAGGATTTTAATGGTGGTCATCAATTTACAAAGATTTTAAAAGTGCACATCAATTTACAGGAATTCTATCATCTATTTGAAGCAATTCCGAATATGTTCATATTGGCTGAGGAATTATACACGAGTATCATTTGAGATGACCCCACTATATGCAATGAGAGTTAAGCAGCTTATTACACATTTTGGGTCAAAAAGTATGCCATGGTTGTTTTGTTTTGTAGCCATTAATACTAACTTCCAATATCAAAACTGTTCATGAAAGTTAAAATCATCTATGCTAGCCAATATTCTGATATATTAACCCTCTTAGTGCATCGAGCAGGTATTTTAGTGCTAGTGACATCTATTGGATTTCATAAGTTGCCCCAATAGCAAAAGTATGACTTCACACCAGAGAGATGTAATTACAGGTGTATTTGACTGAAAGGTATTTGTACAGATACATATCTGCAGTGGAAAATTCCTTATTTATGAGTCCATTCAAGTTGTGTGGCTCTCTTTTTCTTGATCATGTAGGAACAGTGTTCATATCTGAACAACTAATTTTGATTGGATGCAGTGGATTGTCACTGTATCCAATGAAATTCACAGACCCAATGCACAGAAATATTTGCTTGATCCACCACACTGTAGACAGGGTTAACATATCAGTAATGTAACTGTTTTCTCGTACATTTTACATGACTGAATTTGCAAATTTCTGCATTTTATAAATAGTTAATGAGGTTGTATTATGTTAATATGAACTTTTATTTATTAGTATAATCATTGAATATTACATTCTTTTACTTTTGTTCAACAGTATAGCCATGAATATACATTTTAAGTTTTGGTTGAGGTTGTAGCTTCTCGTTTTTTAAACATAGCTTTAACAATATGAGTTATATCGCTATGATGTCTGCAGTGTGGCCATTTTATAGTGATGTCTAACATTGAGGTATCATGCCACAGATATGTGGCATATGTCCCACCCAGTCTCTATATCCTGACACCAGTCTTAACAATAACCTCTTAAATGCTGAGTGCCAAGTGAGGCAGTTGCTAGTATCAACTTTTATAAGTCTTTGGTATGACTGAGCCATGGTTCAAACCTGTGCAGACACATTATCCACTTACGCTACAGGAGTGGCCATAACTTTTAGTGCACATGTACAACTAATAATTAAGAAAATTTTAGTAAAATGTCAGATTAAACTGAGCTGGATATGGAAGTTTAAGTTTGATTCTTGCTTTTAATCTGTATTTTATTAACGATATTATGGAGTTGTTAAAGTATTAGAGGAATGATTCATTGTGTAATGAGGAATACACATCATCTAATTAAACTAATTTTTACCTGTCATTCTTCTATCAAAATCTGAGTGGAAACTTAGGTCAACAGGTAAATTTAGTGTTCACAGTATAATTTTGTTTCACTCTTTATCTCAAAGTTTGATTGGTTTGGCTCTAAAGATAGGTTTATACTTCGTATCAGTCAGTAAAATAAGGTTTATACTTTGTATCAGTCAGTAAAATAAGTTTATATTTACAAATTCAAATTGTTACATTAAGAAATTCAGGAACAATGTGCCCTATCATAAAATACATACCCTAACAATATGACGCTAGTCAACTAGAAATACATAAAGTGTATGAAATGTAGGTCACAGTGATGTAAATTAGGTACACTGTATTTGAAGTGACCTATTTCATCTTGTTTCCTCTTATTTATACTAATATTATTTTTAAATTATGCTAGTAATTTATGCACTTGTTGGAAATAGTACAACAAATGAAATTGCTTCAAAGACAACTTTTTTCTTCACAAAAACAACTTTATTAATTTCAACAAGCCATTGCCTGTCCAATTACAGGAGTGATAAAGAAAAGTTTAAGGATAAAAAATTCAAAAAGTAAACAAAAAATAAAAGATGAGTAAACAAAAACGTTTGACCATAAAAATACCAAAACAATATTAAAATAAACTGGTATGCCAAAATGAGTTTCAGACCCATGACCTTTTGTTTAGCAGTCATTACACACAGAAATACAAATATGGGTGATTATATATAAGATATTATTAGTATTGTATATAAACATCTTACTATAAAAATTGTACAAGTACTTACCAAGGCAACCTGAGTTGCCAAGGGTCCATTTTCTTCTATCAGTGAGATGACAAGGTTAGAAATGGACTCTCGAAGGGCTAGGATCTGAAAGGAAGTAGTACAGCTGTACACACAATAGTAACTCATAAATCTGGAATTCTACATGCACAACAATTTTCAATTCTCGATTTTTTTAATCATGTACAAGTGAGCTGAGCCAATATAAGAAATAAGTGTTGTTCAACATTGTGCATATAAACATATAATCTATGATGTTAGTACATCTTAAATGGCCATGAAATGTCTAAGGTAGACAAACACAGTTATAGCCATAATGAAATGTCCATGGCATTCAATTCAAACATATTTAAAGCCATAATGAAATGTCCAAGGCATTCAAACATATTTAAAGCCATAATGAAATGTCCAAGGCATTCAAACATATTTAAAGCCATAATGAAATGTCCAAGGCATTCAAACATATTTAAAGCCATAATGAAATGTGATGGGTAGTCAAACATATTTAAAGCCATAATGAAATGTCCAAGGCATTCAAACATATTTAAAGCCATAATGAAATGTCCAAGGTAGTCAAACATATTTAAAGCCATAATGAAATGTCCAAGGTAGTCAAACATAATTAAAGCCATAATGAAATGTCCAAGGCATTTAAACATATTTAAAGCCATAATGAAATGTCCATGGTAGTCAAACATAATTAAAGCCATAATGAAATGTCCAAGGCATTCAAACATATTTAAAACCATAATGAAAAGTCCATGGTAGTCACACATATTTAAAGCCATAATGAAATGTCCAAGGTAGTCAAACATATTTAAAGCCATAATGAAATGTCCAAGGTAGTCAAACATATTTAATGCCATAATGAAATGTCCAAGGTAGTCAAACATATTTAAAGCCATAATGAAATGTCCAAGGTAGTCAAACATATTTAAAGCCATAATGAAATGTCCAAGGCATTCAAACATAGGCCCAACTTGATTCTATCGCCCGACCGGAGGACCGTGATGATGCTATCATGTGATTCGGCGTATTGACCGGGTGATCCAATAAAGGAAGAAAAATACGGCTAAAATGGCAGAGATAGCAATGTGTATGTCACGTGTCTTCTTCTGCTGTCGCCATCTTGGTTTAAAATAGGCCCGAGTGTTTAGCACGGGTGACAAACGGTCGCACAGGGGTATCTACTTATAATGAATCAAGTACGGAACGGGCGGTTCGTACAATCCGGGCTAGAACGGGTTATCGAATCAAGTTGGGCCATATTTAAAGCCATAATGAAATGTCCAAGGCATTCAAACATATTTAAAGCCGTAATGAAATGTCCAAGGTAGTCAAACATATTTAAAACCATAATGAAATGTCCAAGGTAGTCAAACATATTTAAAGCCATAATGAAATGTCCAAGCCATTCAAACATATTTAAAGCCATAATGAAAAGTCCATGGTAGTCAAACATATTTAAAGCCATAATGAAATGTCCAAGGTAGTCAAACATATTTAAAGCCATAATGAAATGTCCAAGGTAGTCAAACATATTTAAAGCCATAATGAAATGTCCAAGGTAGTCAAACATATTTAAAGCCATATTGAAATGTCCAAGGCATTCAAACATATTTAAAACCATAATGAAATGTCCAAGGTAGTCAAACATAGTTAAAGCCATAATGAAATGTCCAAGGTAGTCAAACATATTTAAAGCCATAATGAAAAGTCCAAGGCATTCAAACATATTTAAAGCCATAATGAAATGTCCAAGGTAGTCAAACATATTTAAAGCCATAATGAAAAGTCCATGGTAGTCAAACATATTTAAAGCCACAATATATTTAAAGCCATTTCACTCCATAACAGTGTATTGCCTATATCAGTTTTTCTTGTTATGCAATAAATAGAGAATCTTAATGTGTTTGCTAATTTTTATAAATAAAACTTTACTAAACTTATTACTATAGATAATTGTAATGTTTTGCTTGCAAGATTCACAAAAAAAATTACTCGAGCCTCCATAAATTTCCGAATACTCATGTCAGATCATCCACTCATGTAAATATGTGTGCAAAATAGCAGGAATAGCCCACTGTTTAGCACCCATCACCCGCCAAATAAATCACGAACGTTTTTAACAAGCAAGAACTATACATCATACATGTAATTATCTTTTCTGCTGGACTGTTAGGAAGAATTATAACACACATACATGTAAATACCTTTTCTGTTGCACTGATAGCAAGACCTATAGGAGACACAAATGTAATTACCTTTTATGTTGGACTGTTAGGAAGACCTATAATACACAGACATGTAATTAATATTTGTTACACTGTTGACCTACAGGACATATATAAACAATTGTTATGTTTTCTGATACAGACAGGTGATTACCTTTTCTGTTGGACTGTTGGCAATGTCTCCTGCTCGCAAGATGAAGTTGATATAGTCAATTATTTTGTTGTCATAGATCACAACCCTGTTTTCTTGATTACCCTATGAAAAAAATTATTATCAATTACTGAAATAGGGACAGTAAGTCATAACAGAAATGGGACAGTAAGTCATAACAGAAATGGGACAGTAAGTCATAACAGAAATGGGACAGTAAGTCATAACAGAAATGGGACAGTAAGTCATAACAGAAATGGGACAGGTGCATGGGCCCCGATGGCTTACATGCTTGAGCACACATCTAGAGTTAGCAAGATCCCCGGCTCAATACATTAATTTGTCCCCTTTGACATTTGGTGGCAGCAGTGGGATCATACAATATGGATTTGTCAAGATCAAAAAGTGATTTCAACCGCAGTAGATTTGTGTGTGTCAGATATAGATACTTGAGACTCAAGCATGTATTTTGATAAAGCATGTTGCAGAAACTGGAAAGGTGCAAGTCCAGATTTGACCCCAGTTCTGTATGTAATAATCTCTCCTGTGACACAATCTTTGAATTTAAACCAATTTCAGGTCTAATTCAGTAAGGGGAATTTAAACAACACAAATCTGGTGGAATTAACGATGACTTCATTGCAAACTCCATGGCAACAAAAGGAAAATCTGTCAGGGATAAATAAGATTAATTTAGTAATGATTCTTAAGACACAAAAAATATAGTCATTCACTGATACTAGGATTTTGAGAAATCAAGGATAATTTATATACAAGGATGAAAGTCTAGAATTGAGAAACACAGATCTAATATGTTGCAGAAAAATATATGCTTAACATAAAATATTTAGATTAGATAGATAAATCAAATAATGGATTGGTTTGAAAAACAGAATAGAAGGTTATTTAGGGATGAGGCAAGCTGAAATAAAGTGTCTTGTCCAAAGACACAACAAGGAATCCAACTCAGGTTGATATGAAAGCAGGATTAGAACCTGTACTGGTCTTGTTGTGCATTCAGTATGCTAACTACTTTGTCACAGTGACCTCAATTTGTCAGCTCTTATGACATGCAAGAGAGCACATCAGGCCTATTCTACATTCATGAGACCACAAGTGGTTCTAAATTATGCATTGAGACAAAATAGTTCTTGCATCTTATTGACTGTGTCAGTTTGAAGTAAAGCCTATCCAAATGACACAAGTGGAACATACTAAAAAAGAATATCACTTATAATAAAGGTGAATACTACTCACTGCTGTAAACTCATTCATGGATTCAAACAGCTGTATGACCAGATCTATACTCTTGCCGGTGATGTTGGAATAGATGACATTCAGGAATCGTGTCACTTCACCAATAATGTTAAATGACTTCACATTGTCCGGCTGTTCACGGAGATAATCCTGAAAGCAGCAGAGCAACCACTATCAAAATGGGGTGGGTGGATTGGGACAAAAACTAATGTTAATAATGTGATACTTACTAACTACTTGAACAGAAAACAAGAGTAATACCATACTAGTGGGTAACATATTACAGTGCTATTAAATACTAAATTTATGCAAAAAGGCTTTTAAAAAAACCCATTAACATTCAGAAGAATAAGTTATTGTGCAATGGATCACATTGACATTCATTTTTGACCTTCAGAACCATTATAAATGTCCTCAAGGGCAAACAACTGTAACTTTGGTGAAAATATATAAAACAAGAAATGACAATGAAGTAGAAGTCACTAAAATGACCTAATGTGTGTGGGAACATTTTTTTAACAAGAGGCACATGTGGGGCTAAGAAGACTCACCTGGTTAACATCTACCTAACAGGCTAATGCAACAGCAGTCGGATAAGGATGCTATCTGTACAAATTTTGTCTAGTGCTCCTGACCGCATCTGTTTTGAAAACAATTGCTCAAGGTTTTTATACTTTTTATATCTTATCCTTATTTTATAGCACATCAAAATCATTTGTCCACTATTACAAGGAAGCTTCATCAATTGTAATCACAATCAGTTAAGAAGTTTCTTAAGATATAGTTGATTTTAGTAATGAAGGCTACATTTAATGGTGGTCTGGCACCATTGTTTTAAATGTGAAAAGTCTTCAAGCTTTGATCCCTTCTGTTCAATTTTTGATCAAATTATGTTAAATGGCTTTCTTTAGAATAAGCAATGTTTATATTTTTATGGGCAATGATGATATCTGATGGCAGATTAGTTGCACTGGTATCTAACTATTGATGCCTCTTGTCAGGGCTTTGTCTGTCAAATTTACCATATATACTTGGGACCCTGAGTGGCTGAGAGGTGTAAAAGTGCTCTCCATTACGGATCACCGCCATCTCACCTCTGTCTGCATGGGTTCGAGTTTAAGATTTGGCTAATGTAGTTATGTGAGAAAGCTTGCCAGTAGCTTCTCGTGGGTTGGTTGTTCTTTCCGGGGGGTTTCCTGGGTTCTTCCTCCATCAATAATACTGGCCGCTATATATAGCCTATCGTGTGCTGAAAAATGGCATTAAAAACCCTACTACAACAACAACAACCATAAATACTCATGTATAAGCCATATATATTAGGAAAAAGAGAGTGAGGTGGTTTATTGGTGAGCCAAGGTCGAAACTTGAAAGGTTTTAATATTGTTTTTTTATCACCATAATGTCAAAACATACATTCTTGTTGACTTACTAAAATGTTATAAACTACTATGATTGCTTTTATTATTATTTTGCATGTGCATATCTTTGGATTATTCCAACATTAAATTATATAAAGGTAAATAAAGACTTCATAATTCATGGGACAGTTTTAGTTTACCTGGGAGACCAGGCTGTACTATAAGATACAGTACTTACACAGTTCAAATCTTGCTTAGTGTCAGTTTACTTCTTGTTTATTCCCAAATATAATAGACTACTCCAGTGGCCTAGTGGTAAGATCATCTGCCTTCAGATGTGGCAGATCATTGGTTTGATCACCAGCCGAGTAATAACAAAGACTTACAAAAATAGTAACTCACAGCTGCCTCACTATGTGCTCAGCATTAACCCTTTAGTTTGCCGCATCTAAGCATCTCTTGTAAATAGCTCCTGAACCCCACTGATGCATATATATGTAGTTCCAATAAGCCTAGTTTACTACACCAGTGTTGTATATGTTCGTAAAGTTCAGCAGTACTCGATACCCCAGTGTCTCATCTATACAGACATGACCGCTAAGTTAACTAAACGCAGATTGGTTTAAAAGTACAGAAGTTTACATATTTTGTATTATCATAACTAACGAGAGGACTGTTTACTCAACATTTTGATGCAAGTCTGAAAAATGAGAGGTAAAATTTAGACACACTGTAAAGGCTTTTCTGTGCTTTACGAAACATGTGTAATTGAGATAAAAAAGATGGATTCTGATTCAGATATGAGAGACTTTAAAGGGTTCAGTGCAAGCAATATCCAAATGGATCAATCTTAGAAAATGGATCAGATATTGATGTTAGTCGAATTTCAAAACTAGTTGCAAGTGATTTTTAATCAGATGATGAGGCGAACATAGTCCCATTTGCACAATGAAGTGATGACCTCGCCATGTTCAAGATCAATGATTTTGATTCTCAAGTTGGCTCAACAATCAAGCATGGACCACTGAGCAATGAGAAAGATTTTTTTCTCAAGTGTTTTCCTGATAGCCTGGTGGAAAAGACTGTGAAAGAACAAGTAATTTTGCTAAGAAAATAGGGGACCAAAAGCAAAAGCAAGACCTGAAATGGTATGAAATCTGCATCATGGAGATGTGGGCATATCTTGGAATAAACATCATCATTTATGTATAGATAATTACTGTTTTGAGAGGTACCAGGTTCAACTTATACAAGTTAAAACATTTTTTAGTTTACTGAAATCCAGTAAAAACTAATGAAATAATGAATATAAATGTAACCATGTTTTTATTGTCAATTTCTGTAGTCAGCCTTGATAATGCTCCAGTAATCAGCCTAGCAACCAGCCTCAGTAGTCTCAGTAACTGATATGATAGCCCTCAGCAGTAATGAAACTGTACAACAGCTATTACAGTAGTAGCTAAAGGATTAAGAGGTTAGTGTTAGGACTGGTCGGCCAGGTGTCAAGATAATGTGATTGGGTGGGACATCATGCTACATTTCTGCGACATGATGCCCCAGTGCTTGGCATCAATATAAACTGCCACACTACAGATATCGTAGCCATATGGCTAAAAAAAAAGTGTTAAAGCTACATTAAAAATCAGAATCATACACACACATCTGATGCAGATTCTATTTTATTCACTGTTTCAGTCAAATCACAGTCTTACATTTTAGCTATGCCATATGCTCATGAGTTACTAATTTTTATTGAAATAAAAGATGCTACAAATTCAGGAAATCTTTATGAAAATGTACATTATGTTCAATTGTGTGAGGCACCTAACCTGTATAATTGCAGACCTGCCAACCCTGACAAGTCTAGTCTCAGTAATGTAGCTGATTTTTTCCATAAGTTTGACATGTTTTTAGTAAGGTGTAACAAATTATCATAAAATGTTAATTGTAAAGCTAGACAAAGTAACGGTAATTAAAAGATTGGTATGCAAAACTTGCAGTGCAGATAAACATTGTGTTCAACTGAAAAGTTTGTATAGTAGGTAAAGACTTTATTTACCACTAGTACAGTTGCACAAATGTTAGTTCCAAACCCTATGCAGTTCAATGGTTTGTAGCTATCTCTCAACTTAATGTAATTCTTGGAAATTCTTTTCCATTTCACATGACAATGGCAATCATATCTCCTACCACAAGTCATACTCAAATTGGCAGGTGAGGAATCTTCAAAAAAAACTCATTGAAAGCTTTTTCTGATCTTAGCAATTGTAGCCATATTGGCCAATGGATTAACATCCGCTGAACAAATCGGAAAGGTCTTGATAGCTGAATGCTCCATGTAAAAACATTTGTAAATTGGTCAAGCGGTGTTTACAAGATATTGCAAGTAACAATTTTAAACAAATGAAAAACAACACGATGAATGAAGGAACATTACCCCTGAGGCCAGATGAGGAGTCCCATGACAATTTAATTTAGCAACAAATATTTAAGACTTAAATCAACAACAAATATTACTGTAAACGTCTTGAAAGACCCCTATTGCCCAAAAATAAGGTATCTCAAGACAGGTGGTCTCTCATTACAGGCGACAAAACTATAATATAAATCTCTTTTTAGGACATGGATTCTCAAGACAGGTGGTCTTTCAAGACAGGTTTAACTATAATAACTTCAAAATTATCTCTGGCGAAAATGATTATTCTCATGTACAAGATACAGTAAAAACTGTACAAGCTAGCCCCTTGAATATACTGGATTACAGCCTAATGTGGCTTTAAAATTTAGGTCCAATCAATGGATGCATTTGACAGGTTCCACTGTACAGAACCCACCTGAAGAGAATGGTTCTGACCATCACACATTCTGGCCATGACCTTGAGAACAAGCTCTATGTACCCATCATTCCGATACTCTGCCGCGGCTTCATCATCTTCTTCTTCATCTGGGTTTTCCTCTGGCTCTGGAACCTGTAAGTCATACAAAATTGACTTTATCCACAAACCAATTACAAATTTGAACAATCTGTTTGTGATTATATAAAGTTAACATCAAGGTTCTCAAATACAGCTGTCTTTAATGATAATAATCTGTCATTTGTATAAACTGATTACATGAAGCTGATTTAGTTGTTTTTATAAACAGAAAACTCTCGCAATATCTGTTCGAATTCTGGATAATCATTAGCCAAGCAAGACTTGTAGAAATCAATAATTACTGAATCTGTCAGTTTCCATCTGTATTCTAAACAGACATTAGCCAATTATGACTTATATAAATCAATAATTACAGAATCTGTCAGTTTCCATCTGTATTCTGAACAGTCATTAGCCAATTGTGACTTGTAAAATTCAATAATTACAGAATCTGTCAATTTCCATCTGTATTCTAAACAGTCATATGCCAGTAATGACGTAGAAATCGAAGATAACAGAATCTGTTGGTTTTTTATAGTATTCAGAATACTCATTAGCCAACCATGACTTGCAGAAATCAATGATTATAAAATCTGTTTACTTCTTAGAAATCAACAATTACAGAATCTGTCAGTTTCTAACAGTATTCAGGAAACTCATTATCCAACCACGACTTTTAGAAATGAACGATTACAGAATCTGTCAGTTTCTAACAGAATTCTGGACACTTATTAGCCAATTATGGCTTTTAGAATTTTGATTACAGCTGATAGCACATGTTATAATGGAATGTTATCATTCCATTTTCTTTTCATTCATGTTTTCTGATATATAATATCTATTACTACATAATTTCCTAGAAATACCAAACTAATGACTGTTTCTCAAATTAGGAAACTAGTTTTGTGCATATCTTAACACACAAACCTCAATATGTCTGGCAAAATTATATATTGTCTGCAAAAAACAAGTTTTAAAATCATTATAAACACCTTATAAATACTCATTTTAATCTTTATTTAATTATTGTCATTTTTTCAAATTTTTTACATAAAAAAACAATTATCTTTTTCCTTCTTTCTTGATAATCGGAGTGCAAATTAAATATTATGCCTGAAAGTCACTATCTCTGTTATGTTCTGATACACCCAGTACATTCACTCATCAATACCTATCAAAGATGAGCAATGTAAACATAATTGCATTTTTCTTTTCTTGCAAATGAAAATCACTTACATTAAAATATTTTAGTCTTTCCTTATTAAGATAAAGCAAATTTTGTAGTAAATTATGTTTCTCCGAGAATACTTACCCGATCACATTACTTTAGGGATATTAGCCTGCTACCTCGCGAATCCAGCCCTACCAAAAGACGAAAATTCGTCTTTCCTGTCTATGTCATAGGTGTCGCTTCTTTAGTTTTTTAGGCTGAGCGGTATATAAAATACGAGGATGCTAGCATGGCGGGGTGGTTGGGAGGGTTTCTTAGTAATGTGATCGGGTAAGTATTCTCAGAGAAACATAATTTACTACAAAATTTGCTTTCTCCTTTGAATACGTTCCCCGATCACATTACTTTAGGAGAATAAGTAATAGGAGGAGGGAATGCGGAGCATCCGACCTCCACCCCAGGTATCCTCTAGGGAATGATGGTTGGATTCCCCATGTGAATGATAACCCGGTCTCCTAATTTTCAATCAGCAACACAGCCCAGGGTCACGTGATATGTGACCCCTTTATACGGTTAAGAAGATAGTTATTGAAATCTTCTTACCTACGAAAATTTATCTGGCGAATCCAGCGAAGCTAATAGGCTGTGCTGATTGTTGCACATGGGTCTGGTGGGTGTCTGGGCTGCCCAACACCGGACCTACTAGAATCAATGTTTGCCTCTGCGAGTACAAACTTGAAGATAAAACTGTAGAAGGTTGACTCTGCATGTCAGCCAACAGCTTCTATAAGGTGACTGATTTGCGAATCCTCAGAGTACGCCGAGCGTATAACCCACTTCAGCCATGAAGCAAGGGCTTGAATGGAGATATCTCATGTCCCAGCTATCACCAGAAGAAAGACGTGCTTGTATGTGACCTGACTCACCTCTATGCATTGAAATGGTGCTAGAGTGCACAAACAGGATCTTACATGGCTGTTGATCCTGACTTATCTATAAAGAAGCGAGCTAATGACGACTCGTTGATTGCCAATGTATGGTAATCTATTTTGGACTACGAAGCCTGGCTGCGTCAAGAGGACCATCAAACCCTCTGATCGAAGCGGAAGAGAGTTCGGGTCACTAGAAAGGACATGTAACTCGCTCACCCTGCATGCTGAAGCTAAGACTATCAAGAAACCCAATTTGTATGATAGTAGCTTTAACTAATCATGGGTTAAAGACTCAATACTGTCTGAATTGAGTCATGTTAAAACCCAGGACAGATTCCATTTGGAAACAGGGTGAGGGATATAAGTCGACTGAATTTTTTAAAGTGTCTAAAAGATCTGACAAATCTTTGTCATGGCTGATAGCACATGTACCAGAATGGCGGAATGTGTCTGATATCATGGAGCGGTAGCATTTGATAATAACTGGAGCCAGCTGTTTCTCCTCAAAAAGCAAGAGAAAAGTTGGCCAGTTGAGGGATTGTGACACTCAGAGGAACAATGTGAATGATATGGTACCAGTCCCTGAAAACATGCCACTTGCCCTCGTAAACCTTCAGAGTAGAGGGCCTTCTTGCTCTCGAGATTCTCTCTGCAATCAAAGATTTAAATTGTTTGTCTTGCAAGGCTGTCTGGACAAGAGCCAGGCTTGAACATAAAGACGGTCCGGACAGGGGTGGAACACCCCTGGCCGTGGTTGCTTGCGAATACTTGTGCTGACTGTAATCTTCCTGGGTAGATCTATCGCCTAGATTGAGTAGATCGGAGATCCAGGAGTTGTTCCATCTGAGAGGGGCAATCAGAACCATCTGACAGTTCTGACCCCTAACTTCTGGATTAATTTCAGTACCAAGACCGTGGGAGGGTAGGAGAATGACCACAACCCTTCCCAGCTGATTGATCGAGCATCCACGACCCAAGCTTCTGGGTCTGGAACCTGTGAGATGAAAGGTGGACAACTTGCGATTTCACCTTGTTGCAAAAGATCAATCATCGGACGTCCAAAAAGTGTGTCAATTGGAAGAAAGTCCGATTGATGGAGTGACCATTCTGTGTGAATGACTAGATAGAGTGTCAGCCAAGACATTGAGTCTGCCAAGAATGTGTCTGAATTGTACATTGAGGTGGAGATTGTCGAACCAATGTAGAAACTGCCAGCTCAGATTGCACAGGTCTGGTGATTGGTGTCCCCTTGTTTTGAGGCAAGGCACCACCACAATGTTGTCTGACATAATGAGGGCAGTTTGTAATAAGAGTTGATCCTGCCCAAAATGAAAGGCATTGATGACAACCGTTATTTCTGAAAGGTTGATGTGGAAAGGGGCTCGCCCCTGGCACCCACGTGTCGCTGACAGTATCGAAGTCCGGCAACAGGTGGGCACCCCAACCGTAGGTACTAGTGGCGGAACATACCGTTATCCCCGCTTGGGGTATCTCCAGAGTAATCCCTGTGGACAGCCCACAGGGGTTGTGCCATTGACTCAAGAATGATCGTATCTCTGGCGTGAGCATGACTGTTTTCTGGGATCGAAGGGACTTGAAAAGGGCGCAATTACGCTAGCAACGTCCTTTGTAAAGGGCGCATAAAAGGACGGCTGAGCGGGATCAAGTCTGCTGCCGCATTGAATAATCCGAGGATCTGCAACTCTCTCGCTAAAATGCGCATCCTGTTGGAAACAGACTCTACGAGTGCAATTATCTGGATGATCGCAAACTCGAGGAAGCCTTACCAGATTCAGATCAGGAGAAACTCCACACCCAGATGGACCAAAAATCCGGATTGGACAGAGATCAGACTTTATCCAGTTCACGAGAAAGCCTATATGATGTAAAGTGATATAAGATCGTTTCTGCCTTTGAGCAGAGTAGAACTTGACAGATGTTTCTGGAGGATGTCGTCCAAATATACTGCCGACGCAATAGATGAAGTCGAGCGGAACAGGGTGACGACGTAATCCATAACCTTGGTACTAGCCCAAGGGCTTAAATTGAGGCCAAAAGGTATGACATGGAACTGATAAACCGTGTCCCAACAAGTACAACAGAGAAATGTTCGCTACTCGTGGGATAGGGACGTGAAATGTGCGTCGGTCATATCTAGCCAGCTTATGATGGGGTTTAAGCGACGTGCCCTTCAGACATGCGTCACGACGTATCAGGTCTAGGTTGGCAGAAGCAGTCAGCGCATTGGCCATGGAATGGTGAGCTGCCCTGTTAAGAACCCTAGCTAACCGGGCCGTCGATTCCCAAGCATGTTCATTGCCAGATTTTTCAGCGATCCTGAAAATGGCTAGGGAGGCTAGGTCTAAAAGTTAAGACGTAGCGACTACATTTCGAACCAGCTTGGACTTGGCATTGAACACAGTTTTGTCCACTTTATAAGACAATGGAGCAGACATATGGACTGCTGCCATATTTTTATCCAGAGCCGGGACCTCAGTACTGAACGCATCGGAGTGAGTTTTGTACCATCGACCTGAAAACGACGCTGGTACTTGGCTTTCAGAAAAGAACGCCTTAGCATTTCCTGGATCCCCTATACGTGTCGACAGACGGTCATTAATTTCCTTAATTTTTGTCGACTGGGGAAGGAGGCGGAAGGATAGAGTCTCTTCCCCCTCATCCAGATCGACTGATGCTCTAACCTTATAGTCGGTAATGGCAGCAGGAGGTGGAGGGCATTCTGAAGGGGCCAACACCCTATAAATTTCCTCCACTGCGGCTTTGAAGCTGAACTCAGTCCGTTCCATAGTTGGATCTGCATACAGCTGATTTGCCTGCGATTCATCGCACTCACTATGTGCATAATCTTGCTCTGGTAAAGCATCCATATCGGGGTAATGCATACCAGGTGGCATAGATGACTCGATTCTGTCATCTCTGATAAAGGCATTCACTCTCCCTTGTGGATGAGCTGTTAGCCTATGGACGGCCGGCAATGCCGAATGAATTGATTGGCATATGTTTGGCCTGAATGACTGCGACAGGCCGGCTATGACCGGCACCGACCGCTCGAATGGTCGGGTTGGATCGAGAGATTCATCGCCAACATCTGTGTCATGGTAGTGATATGTAACTGGTAGTACGGATTGACAGACGGAAACATCACTAGAATCTTCGTCAATCCGATTTGTGCGGATTGCGGTATGATAAAAGTCCCCGTGCTGGTACAGCGGTACAGTCGGACGGACTGGTATATGACTAAAATCTCCATACGGTTGGACGACCGGTGCCTGTTGGGCTGGACGGCCGGAGCCGGATGGACGGTCAGTGCCGGCAAGTGTCGGCTGGAAGCTTGGCTGGACGACCGGTGCCCTTTGGGCTGAACGGTCATTGCCGGATCGACGCCCGGTGCCGGTTAGTGCTGGCTGGAAGGTCGGCTGGATGACCGGTGCCATATGGGCTGAACGGTCATTGCCGGATGGACGCCCGGTGCCGGTTGGTGCCGGCTGTAAGGTAATAATAATTACATAATGCTTATGTAGTGCGGCCAGCACTGCGCGCCCATCTACCATTCGCTCAGAGGGAATGTTGGTTCTGGTACAGCTTGCATATCTGTACAGCATACCAGGTGACCTAGATGACGCAATTCTGTCATAACTGACACTTTCACTAAATCTCCCTTGTGAAGAAGCCGTGAACATATGGACGGCCGGCACTGCCGGCTGATTGAACTGGCGAATGGTCGGCCTGAAAGTCCTGTTCTGGTAAAGCTGCCATATCTGGGTAGCGCATACCAAGTGGCATAGATAACTCAATTCCGTCATCTCTGATAATGTCACTAATTCTCCCTTGTTTTAAAATCACACCGTCACGTATTTGACGTGACGGGAGGTGTACACCGGCAATACCGACTGATTTGTCTGGTATATGGTCGGCCGGAATGTTGGCGAAGGTCCGGCTATGACCGGCACCTGCCTCTCGAATGGTCTGATTGGACGGAGATTCATCTATAACATTTCTCTCATGGTAGTGATATGTAACCAGTAGTGTAGATTGACTGACGGGTACATCACTATAATCTCCGTAAATCCGATGTACAGCTGGTGCAGGTTGATGCCGGCTGGAAGACCGGTGCCATTTGGGCTTAACGGTCGTTGCCGGATGGTCGGCCGGTGCCGGTTGATGCCTGCTGGACGACCGGTGCCATTTGGGCTGAACGGTCATTGCCAGATGGACAGCCGGTGCAGGTTGATGCCGGCTGGAAGGTTGGCTGGATGACTGGTGCCATTTGGGCTGAACGGTCATTGCCGGATGGCCGGCCGGTGCCGGTTGATGCCGGCTGGAAGGTCGGCTGGACGACCGGTGCCATTTGGGCTGAACGGTCGTTGCCGGATGGATGCCCGGTGCCGGTTGATGTCAGCTGGAAGGTCGGCTGGACGACCGGTGCCATTTGGGCTGAACGGTCGTTGCCGGGTGGACGGCCGGTGCCTGCTGACGCAGGCTGGAAGGTCGGCTGGCCGGCCGGTGCAATTTGGGCTGAACGGCCGGTGCCTGTTGATGCAAGCTGGAAGGTCGGCTGGCCGTCCGGTGCCATTTGGGCTGAACGGACGGTGCCGGATGGACGGCTAATGCCGGTTGGTGCCTGCTGAAGTGCCGGCTGAACTGACGGTGTCGGCTGGACGGACAGCTGGACGGCCGGCGAAAGTGCATATTAAAATGGATCCAATTGATCCAGCATAGACTCCATGCGTCCGGACTTACAGGCCCGAAAGCCATGCATGGACCTGCGGTGAAATTTACACCCACTGGGCAGCCTAAACCATGTCAACATAATTTCCTCCATTTCCACATTGCCAACACCCATTTTGCCATTCATGCCTTCGTTGTCGACTTTGCTACTGAAACGACAAAAGAAGAGAACAAAGCACAAATTAAAAAATTCAGCATATTATTAATTCGATAATACTATAACCGTTACTAACGGAGTAGTCAAATTATTCCGTGCCATGTTAACTCTTAATGACAACACTAGTTATCGCCGTGAGCGTGTTGCAATGGTTCGTTCAAGACGAAGTCTACTGAAACGAAAAAGATGATAAACAAAGCACAATTAGCAATTCAGCACGCTATTAAGTCGCTATTACCGTAACCATAACTAACGGAGGAAGCGAAATGATTTAGTGTCGCGTGAACTCGTGACTACAACACGAATTCCGCCATTAAATAGTCGCAACTGGTCGTTCAGAGACGAAGTCTACTGAAACGAAAAAGAAGATAAACAAAGCACAAATTAACAATTCAGCACGCTATTAAGTCGCTATTCCATAACCGTAACTAACGGAGGAAGCGAAATGATTAAGTGTTGCGTGAACTCGTGACTACAACACGAAGTCCGCCATTAAATAGTCGCAACTTGGTCGTTCAAAGACTTTTTTGAAGTCTACTGAAACGACAAAGCAGGTAAATAAAGCACAAATTATCAATGCAGCACGTTATTAAGTCGCTAATATCGTAAACGTTACATATGGAATAAGCGAAATTATTGAGTGCTACATGTATTACATGCTAGTACTGCCATAAGCGTGCTTGACCACGTTGCAACCTGGTCCGAAGTCTAGAAAAGGTGACAAAGTCACTCAAATTGGAAAATATTGTAAAATAATGTATACAACCTGTAGAGGAATGATTATCCAACACAGTAATTCCAAATTTAACTTCGGATGGTCAGAATTTACACTAAGATGGCTTGGATTCATTGGAGGTCTAATTGCACATGTTTGCACAGTACAAGCGAAGCTAAAAAACTAAAGAAGCGACACCTAGCGGGTAGCAAGGGGAGGTAAGGGGCAAGAGTTATTGCCCTTTGTCTATATGACATAGACAGGAAAGACGAATTTTCGTCTTTTGGTAGGGCTGGATTCGCGAGGTAGCAGGCTAATATCCCTAAAGTAATGTGATCGGGGAACGCATTCAAAGGAGAAAGATTATTGGTTGCAATTCAGCTATGGTTTTTTTTCTCCATTTTGTTCAGGTAAATATACTGAATCTGGAGAAAGATGTTCATAAAGGCTTAGAATTCTTAAATGTACAATGTTTCAAATGGAGATAGCTTTTCTAAGTAAGAGTAACATTACAATATTTTGAATAAGCTCAAAGTGAAACAAAAGTGGTAATATAAAAGAGAACCAATAAGTCCTGAAAATGTAGGACCTCTACTTTGGAAACGACGGTAGTTTGATTCTTAATGATGAATGCATTAGAAATTGTACTAATTGCTCCTCTTTGCATACTGGTTCATGAATAGAAATTATACAGGTAATGTGAAAGAGTGGCATGAGTACAGCAACCTCTTCAGAAATATAACAATGATCTCTGCTATATAAAGTAGAACAATAACTGGGCAGGTCAAAGGAGTTGAGGATACAATTAAGTATATTACAGTGGTTTCCATTTCATTTAATCAATTATTTATTTTGATTATTGGCAAAACAAGGATTAATTAATTTTCCAACCACTAGCTGAACTGAACATTTGTCACATCAGCTTAAGAAAACATACTTTACTGATGGAACTTTTGTATACCATTGATAAGTACTAGTATTGCAAATTGACAATTTGGACATTCTGTATACACCGCTCCCTCGATAACTCGCGCACAACGGGGTCCAAAAACATTGACCGCACTATAAGCGAGGGCGCGAGTTACCGAGGGACCTATAAAAGAAACTAATAAAGAGATGGGAGATCGACAGATAGGCGAAGGGGGGGGTGCATTGTTAAATACTCATTTTATAATCGTGCTGAAAATAACTGAATAAATATTTCTTTATAAAGGTGTTGTTCGTTTTTCTTTATAAATTACCTTTAATTTCTGGATAAAATATATTGAAAAGATCGTAAAAACAAACATTATTCCACGAGGTATCAGTACTCTTAACATGTGTATCGCTAAACACATTGTGTATTACGTCACTGCTTTCTTTGTGTTGATTTGGATACATTCTAGTTTTATTGTTTGTTCAAAATGAATCAAAATTTATTTTATCAAAAAAGATAATATTCATATCAGAAAACGACAACGTCGAAACTTGTGTTGATCTAAAACATAAAATTCTGCTATCACTAAATAGATACATAGATAGATTGATTAGATAGATAGAGTAAAATGTAAAAAAAAAAAAGAATTACAAAGATAAACCATTACCAACCATGAATTTAATGGGTCTAAACGTCAGACATGTAAAAAAAAAATAAAAAAATATTTAAATCATCCGATAGCATAGGCCAGCCTCATCACAATTATAAACTTGGTTGTCTGTTAATCCATCACAGGTCAGTATCACTCAGAGTTGGTTGGGATAACTAGATGCGGCCGCCTGATTTGCTGAGCGTATCTCTCTCGACAAAGAATTTTGTTTTATTCCATGTCGGCGCTGGAATCTCCAAAGCCATCCATGGCTTGCCATGAAATCTTATTCAGTATCCATAGTTTTTGCCATTTTCTTTGCCTGGACCTTGAGAATTGTTCCCGAAATCTGAACACTTTGTTCACGTTGTTGTGTGAACCAGGTGTACACAGCATCATCTAATTCTGTGTCGTTTGCAGTGCGTGCCCGTTTCCATTTAAATCCATCATCAGAATCAACTTCATGCAAATAATCCCGAAATTTCTGCTCATCCTTGAGCCAACCTCTGAGTGTCAACTCGGCAAGTTTAAGTTCACTACAAACTTTTGATCTTGATTCACCATTACGAACCCTCTCTATGACAGTAAGCTTTTCATTCACCGAGTACGCCTTTCGCTTGATTCCCTTGCTCTCCATGATCACATTTACAAATGATTAGGATAAATTACTGATTAATATATACTTTAATGACACTAAGTACATACTATTTGAAACCATGTTCGATTGGTCCAACTAATTTGATTGATGTTGAGACACGATATTGACCACAAGAGTTTATGCATGTAGGATTTGCATTCCTTTGAACTTTTGTATTGTACGTCTTTTACCTGATTTGATACAAAAGACCGCCTTATAAAACAAAGCAGGTCTATTTTAATTGAGTTTTACAATGCAACAAACACTTCCCCAAGTCGTCGATCAAAACGCAGCCGGCAGTTAATTAGGTTCTCACAGATGTGCTCGCGGGCATCGATGTGACGGTCAATTGACTCTTTTCATGTTTGAATAGAAGAGAACATGCAACGATTATACTGCTTACACTGCAACACAATGAAAAGATTAAAACACTAATTTCCCCTATACATATACAGTATTATTATTTACAGTGAACTGAGAAAATATTATTTCCCGATAAAATCTAACAAGATATGTGATTCCTTATTAAAACCTGAAAATTTCACGATGTTGATTCTAACTTTTCGGACACTAACCGTCATTTTCGACGATAAAACAGGCGATATATCAAGGTTTGATTCACCAGTTCTGATCACGATTTTCTTCATTTTTAAAAAATATTTTCTTTTTAGAAAAACGGGATTTACGCCGGACACCGCGTTATAAGCGGGTTCGCGAGTTATCAGGGCGCGAGTTATCGAGGGAGCGGTGTAGTTTGATTTATGATGATGTTTCAGAATACATATGTAGAATATTTTTATTATAAAAGAAAACAACAGCAGCATCAAAATCACTTCTGTGTTTTATAAAATAAGAAAGGATCTAACAGGAACTACTTCTTCATATTCATTTGCAGCATCAAAACTATCACATTTTGGGGAAAAAGCCACTAATAATGTCACTTGTGAGAGATCTGGTGTGACATGAAGATACCTGGGGGAAAAAGCCACTAATAATATCACTTGTGAGAGATCTGGTGTGACATGAAGATACCTGGGGGAAAAAGCCACTAATAATATCACTTGTGAGAGATCTGGTGTGACATGAAGATACCTGGGGGAAAAAGCCACTAATAATATCACTTGTCAGAGATCTGGTGTGACATGAAGATACCTGGGGGAAAAAGCCACTAATAATGTCACTTGTGAGAGATCTGGTGTGACATGAAGATACCTGGGGGAAAAAGCCACTAATAATGTCACTTGTGAGAGATCTGGTGTGACATGAAGATACCTGGGAAAAAAGCCATTAGTAATGTCATTTGTGAGAGATCTGGTGTGACATCAAGATACCTGTCAAAAAGTCACTACTAATATCACTTGTGGGAGATCTGGTGTGACATGAAAGATACCTAGGGAAAAAGCTATTAATAATGTCACTTTTGTGATGTTGTAAAGTGCTTAGAGCTTCTAAAGATTAGACGCTATACAAAGTCCTCATTATTATTATAATTATAACCAGCATACTTCACATGTTCATGAAGAGTGTAAATAATAAAGGCTAAAATTCTCATTATTATCAACTAATTATAATCAATCTACTTTAGTTTTGTGTTTTGACTGAACAACATCACAACTTTCCACTTATTTTCTTATTGTCAACTCATAAGGCATTTAGTATTGTTTACTATAAAAATATGTAGTCTGAATTAGTCTTTTCAGGACACGTATGCTGCATGGTATGTATTTTCATTCCTTGTTTTAATTTAACAATGGTATATACGGTATAAAAATGCTTGGTGTTTACTCATTCATAGTGATCAGCCTTGGGTTGAACTTAATTGTCGACAGTTTTATAGTTGTGGGGTTTTTTTTGTTCTGGTTTATTTTCTGATTTTTGCATTCTTGTTGAGGTAAACAAAATAGTAAATTTACAAGAGTAATGTTAAAACTTAGCATTCTAATTACTGAGAAACCTAATTATTTCTAGTAAAGTAATTATTTTGTCACAACAATATTCATATGATACAACAGAACATGTTTTCCATCAATTCCATATGAAATATCTATTTATGTAGGACTTATGGATAAATAAAAATTGAAGACAATGTAATAATTGGGAGTTTTCTGCAAAAATCGGGAAATATTATGAAATCAGGAGATAGGCATAGAACAACTCATACAATTGAAAGGTTTATTCTTTCGTGCGAGTTGACAGGCATGGTGTAAGGTTGCTTATATCAAACTTCAACTCAGTTTTACGGAATTAGCATAATGTTCAAAGCATTATTTCTGAGACTTCATTAGTGTATTTTGGAGATATTGAATATTAGTGCAGTGGTACCCATGATTTGACTCCAGTTTTATTGAGTTAGGTATTTACAATTTCAAGGCAAAATAAAAACATAATTACTGGTACACTGATAAAAAAAAAATGTCCAATCCAATAATGCATAAAAAAACAATAATTTAGTCAAAAGGGAGAGGTAGCGTTATAGGAACTCATGAATGCTCAATTCTTGTCATCATCTGATCAAGGTTTACACAAATCTAAATTAGGAAGAAACAATAAGAAAACAGAAAATTAAATAAATTACTTTTTAAAACAAGTTTATACCATTTCTTTTTAATAACTTTTGTTAATATAAATTTGCCAAAAAATAAATGCATTAATAACTTACCGTACGATGTCACAGAGTTATAGGTCTGCTTATACATGGGTCATGCACTTTAGTGTTAATACTAATTCAGTTTGGGGGGCTGGTTTATACAAGAATGGGATTATATGTGAGCATATATGGTAATACAGAGATATTACCAACATGTTAATACATGTATACATACTGCCTAAAGGCTTGTAACCTTCAGGTATTACCTACAAACATGGTATCAAAACTGTGCCACAAATATACTGAAATTACTGAAAATTGAATGACACTATAATTACCTCAACCTTGACAGAGGTCATCTCAGAATCTGGGTTCCCAATAAGAGCATCCTCTTCCTTCATGCTACCATTTACAAATTTGACATCTTTTATAATTGCAGCAGTCTTATCTTTTTTATCTACTTTCACCTTGGGCTGCTTTGGTTTACTTTTTTTCTTTTCTTTCTTCTTCGATAGGGCAACTGGTTTGTTTTTCTTCCTTGTCTACATGAACAAAACAGAATACTGGCTAAATCTATATGGAATATTTTCTTATTCTATACTAATAAGACTATGATACTAAGCCAATATAATACAACTGAAAGACAAATCCCATAATCAAAGAGACTATAACTGTAAATTTCTTTCCAAAAAGTGATGAAAATCAATACTGACCTTATTGTTTCTTAGGTAAAGCCTTATACTAAATTTAGTCTCAATCCATGACATCGTTCAAAAGGTATTGAGCCGAAGCAAAATTCATGAAAAACCTGACATAATGAGACACGATGGAATTGATGGACACAGGTAAAACTATATGCTTATCCCTGATACAGTAAAGGGGGCATTAAAAGTTTGTCAGAGAAAACACTATCTGCAGTGTCATTTTTTTTTAGATAAGTCAAGATGCTGATTTCAATCTGATTAAAAGTATTAAATGCCCTGTGCAATAATGCAGAATGCATGAACATGTAATTTAACTACTAAAAAAAGCCTGTACACAATTTCATAGATTAATTAGTGTACATAACTGATCCTACCAAAATGATTACTTATGATGTCATTAATTAAAAATGCATATTAATTAGTTATGTGTGATTACTAATAAAATTTGTATGGCACATTAGCACATCAGTTTTACAAGTATAATTAGAAATGAAAATTGGCTAGCTAATTTTAAGTTCATGTGAAGTAAATTATGAGAATAAAGTCAAACGTTACCCATCCAGCAAGTCTTTGCTGTCTTAATGCGTCCTCATATGCCTGAATTTGCTGTGAAAGAAAAAAAATAGAGGATCTTACACGAGTACTGCTTTAAATGAAATTTATCATGTTATGAAAGTCTATTGATTTTCATCCTCTGCATGCCTTGGTGAGCAAACAACTGAAATTATTTTAGAACTTAAATAAATTTAATATTGAATTGAGCATGTAAATCACATGAAGAAAAATACCAATTTTATCAGAAGAAACCATAGAAATGTGAAGAGTAATGGTTTTGAAATCCAGTTTGATGTCTTGGTCATTATGTCTTGGTGCTATTATATAAATGTTATGTCTTGTCTGCTAATCGGTCGCATAATCCAAAAACCTGGTTTGTTGTTGTTGTTTAAGGGTATAATGACATTTTTCATCACAAGATAGGCTATAAATGGCAGCCAGTATTAAAGGTGGAGGAAGAACCCGGAAAACACCAGAAAGAACCACCAACCCATGAGAAGCTACTGGCAAGCTTTCTCACATAACCACATTAGCAAAATCTGAAACTTTAACCCACACAGACAGACGTGAGATGGTAGTGATCCGTAACAGAGAGCACATAGACCACATGAGGCCCCTCAAAACCCTGTAAAGCTGCTGGAGTATGAAGAGCATAGCAATACAACCTTCAGAGTAGTACTATTCAAGACATACACCTATCAAGTTTCATGTCTATACAAAGAGAAATTAAATCAAATGATAAAACAGAATAAAAGCACTGAAGCAAATAAATGAAATCACTGCAGATTAATTTTACCTGTGGTGATTACTACCTTTCAAATTAATTATAATATTTTGTAACTGTACATACAATAGTGACCTATATTTGTCCATGATGAGTACTAACTTTTAAGATGAATTTACCAATTAATTTTAAGACCTACATAAATAGAAGAGATAAAATGGAAGAAAGAGTTAAAACTGAATCTAATAACTGGAGAATAAAAAAGGAGTAGTTTACATTTATATCAATGCACCATCAAATTTCGAATCTGTACACATAACAGTGTCATAAAAACCACACTAAATGCCAGAAAGACTTAAAGTAATAACAACTAGGGCATGAAAAGTCTTACTGGTAAGTAGTACACTATTAGAAATGGAAAAGTGATTACTATGTCTTATGATTTGCAGATGAGATGAAAAGTACTTGGGTATGTTAATTTAAATTACAAAGACATCATGTGATAAAAAAATGCTAATAACTTGTATTAATTAATGAAATATCATGTGCATATACAACACAATATCATATAGAAGATTACATAAGATCACATGGAAAAACATAACTCATGTTATTTCCAGACATGGTCCTTATTAATATCTACTTTCAATAATCTTAGACAATTATCTAAATTGTATTTCCATTACATATCACAACAAAATTTTTAATGACTTGGGAAACAGTATATTTGGGAAATGATTGTGATTTACTTTTAAAATCATTTTCTGCAATTAACTGCTGTCATTTCTAATCATTTCTCCAAAGTTTAGTTGCCTTCCTTGATCTTTAAAATTAGCCTGAAGGGCCATTGGATTTATATTTTGTTACTAATTTTAACAAGACCATAAATTTGTTACTATTATTAGTAAAATAAGCTATTTTTGGTGAAGAAAAATGGACATATTACCATACGAATGAATGAAATGAACAAAGTGTGGAATACAATTTTAAGATTTTTATATTAAAACGTAAGCTAAGTGTCATTATGTAGTTTTTAATGTTTATCAGATGCAACACATGAATTCACTCTTATGGCACATAACTGATTACATATGACTCTTATGGCACATAACTGATTACATATGACTCTTATGGCACATAACTGGTTACATATGACCTTTATGGCACACAACTGATTACCTAAGATCAGGTACATAAACAGAAAACAGTTCAACAATATTTTTGATAAATTCATCATCTGTAAGTAATGCAAGTGAAGTCTATCTGCGTGGAAACTTGCTTAGTTATAATGAATATCCTGGAACTAATGTCCTTCAAGGAATTGTGGAATTTATGGTTATGAACAAATAAATGAAACAAATGAAGAAATTAACCAGTCATCAGACAAACTGACACTAAACACAATTTCAATAGTTTATACATGTAACTGAATATGAGAAAAGAAACAAGTATATTTATTTCAATGTTCTTTTGACTTTTTGATTTAACCTGACTAATTTGCAGTTCATAGGATGTCCAAAAAAAGTGCTATAATTATATCACTAAGCTTTAATTATTCTTTCTCCAATTTTTTAGAATGTACTAATAAATAAACCTGTCCAACAACTCCAGTCATTTCTGTGAACACTTTCAATCAAACCAGAAATACCAGTAAACAAGGAAATTGATAATGAATGTAACCTTAGATGATTTTTATATATTAAAAATGACACATACTTAGAGAAAATACACTTCAACATGAAACATAATGACAACAGCAGAAAGGTACCCTGCAACACCAAAATACTATGATCTAAATATATACATGGCAAACCTCACATTCAGCTAAGAAATGTTATATGCAACTGAAAAACTTCATTATGATAATGTATTTATTTCATTGGCTTGAGTGTCATGACTTGCTGTACTTATTCAATAGCAACATTGACATGGAGATACTGATTGAACAAGGGATTATTTCATTGACTGGCTGTATCATACTAAGGAAATGGGAGACAAGGATATACCAAGGCTACAATGGGTATTGAACCTGCTATCCTTGAATTACAACTCCAATGCTCTATCAAATGAGTTAACATGGCTCTTATACTGAACTCGATGTAAAGAAACAGCAAATGATCGAAAATTAAAATACATCGACATAGTATAAATTAGTGGTTACAAAATTTAAAATTTACAAAATTTAACCTTTAGTATTCTGAACTGCAAAGTAAAATAATAGTCTTCACATTCAAATGAATTTTCCTTCTGTTCATGATTGTTTTTAATTCTTCTTACCATATTTACATTTCTTCTTGCCATATTTACATTTCTGTCTGCAATTGTTGTGCAAAATTCAAACAATTTATCTGATGCAATCTATAACTAAGAAAAAACAACACAGAATCACTATCCTTCTACAAAGACACACAAACAAATTGAAAAATCAACTGTATTCATGGTATACATGAAAACACTGAAAATAAAGAGATTTGAATGATTTACATGGTTTGCCAAACTAAAGGCAGAATTCTAAATCACTGTGATATAATTCAAGACCACATTAAAAATAAGTTTGTATAAACTTGAGCGATTGTGTAGTTTTTATGTTTGTATAAGTTATTTTTATACTGTACCAATGTTATGTGACTTGTTTATATTTCTTGCATCTAATATCAACTGTGCTATTTAATGATCCTTCCAGATAATAATAATAATAATAATAATAATAATAATAATAATAATAATATTATTATTATTATTATTATTATTATTATTATTATTATTATTATTATTATTATTATTATCTTGCTTAAATATATTTGCCTTCATTGAAAAGTATTTTTCTTCAAGTCCTGGTTGAGGTAATCAGTAGCAAAAGTAATAATCAATATCCATAACTGCAACCTCATCCAAAGCACTGTGATGACTGAATTACCCTCCACCACCCAAAAAAAAACTACACAAGCGAGCTTTTGTCCCCTACCTACCTCTATGCAGTCCTAATAATATCCAACAATGAAACTGGACTGTAACATTTGTATATAGCATAACTTCTAGAATAATTATACCAACTTTCATTTATAAATTTCAAATGGTCTGAATAGCAGAAAAAAAATGTGATGGAATACATACAATACTGAGCCACAACCTTGATGATAGAACACCCAATGTGGTAAGCAACACACCTTCTAATGATGATAGGACACCTAATGTGGTAAGCAACACACCGTCTAATGATGATGCCAAGTTTATTCCCTTAATCTCATATGGAAATTAGACAGCATAATGGAAAGTGTGATTAGAAAACTTTAAATATCAAGGTGTGACATTGACCTCAATGAAAAAGGGTGGCAGACTGATGGATGTCTGTAAATGTGAATACCATATCCCATACTGTTTGATAACAGGCCATAGATAATAAAGACCTGTTTTTATCAGTATTCAAATTCACTGGATAAATTCAGCTCATAAAAAGCAAATACTTGAGCTTGTACTTGTGTGCATCTATTGAACTATCTCTACCTCTAAATACATGCAAACATTTATCATACTTTGAGAGCATTGTCTGATACTGTGAATGTTGGCAGCAAGCGTTTGGAGGACTTTGATGAATCTTTTTTCTTCTGAGCTTCCTGTTGTGCTTCAAGTGATCGTCTGCAAAAGAAATTAGGTACAGTTACCAAGCATAAAGCTCCATTGTTGATTATGTCCCTGAATATTTTGTTTCTTAATTATATAAATATTAAAATCAAATTTCTTTATGAAGCTAACATCATGAAAAATTCTTTGCCAAGAATTGTCTCTTACCGATTTTTTTTACTTTATTATCTTTGAAAATATGTGTAAACTGATCATAGGAAAAATCTCTTAGAACATTTTTCTTTTTAAAATTCTGTCTAAATGATGTAAATGTCAATTCCCTAAATGTTACAGGATATTTCTACAGATTCAGAAGTGCATATTAATGTATGGAAACCTTGTATTCACACTCCATGTTTTTTATTGCAAGTCTTAAAATGCAAGTCTTAATAGAAACACTCCATATAATTTGTTAGAAACACTCCAGATAATTAAATAGAAACACTTCATGTAATTTTGTAGAATCAATAAATCCTGTGCAATCTGGCCATAAAACAAGCTATTTCTCGTCAGAATACTCAACAATACACGGGACAACTGGAATTTACAAACGGATGTTTGTTTAAGACAAGTTTATTACTTCAATGATTTTGTTTACAGGACTATGGTATTATAAAATTGGAATTTAAAAATGGATGGTTGTTTAAGACAGGTTAATTATTTAAATGATTTTGTTTACAGGAGTCTGGTATTATGCTTGTCGATGATGATTGCTTGTTTGAACATCTGATTTATAAAGCTGGTCTGACTGTAAAAGAGACTGCATTTTGTTCTCTAGCAGTATGAATAGGTATCCATTTTACTTTTAGGAACAGAAGGAGTGGGAGATGAGAGACATAAATTAGTTAACTTAGCTATGAACAGGTATCCAGTTTACTTTTGGGAATGGAAGGAGTGGCAGATGAGAGAAATAAATTAGTTAACTTAGCTATGAACAGGTATCCAGTTTACTTTTGGGAATGGAAGGAGTGGGAGATGAGAGACATGAATTTGTTAACTTAATCTGTCAGTTACTGCAAGACAGGGATCAAGATAACTAGATCAAATTTTGACAGTTCCAGCAGACAAGCATCCAGATGATTGGGGTGGGTGGGGGTTGAGATAAGACTGGTTTAACTGTATTTACTTATTTTTCTTTTATTGTGACTGGTTCAACTGTATTTACTTACTTTTCTCTTATTGTGACTGGTTCAAATGTATTTACTTACTTTTCTTTTATTGTATTAGTTGAAAGTGACATTCTATCTCTGACTGCCATGAAGAACACCTCTTCTCTCGTTGACAAAAAGTAGTCTAGCATTGATTGCTAAGAGAAAATAACAAAGAATGATAAATCTCAGATTTCAAGCTTCAAATGTCCCAATAATAATAATCCTATGGATGAAAATATCTAATTTCTATAAAATTTTGACAGCTCGTTAAGCATGTGTATCAAAACTAATTTTTTTTCTTCTTTTGAGTTCTTCCAATTTGGCTTGTACACTTTACTGTAAAGGAATTAAAATTATGTCCCTTTACATAAAGTCAAATGAAGTTTGGGTTAAAAAAAAATGCTGCATTCAACTGAGTGTGTTTTCAGATTTGTCACTAAAATGATGTGGGCACAAAATATAAAAAATGGGATCTCAATTGCTATAGACATCTTCTACACAAAATACATATACTGTTTCAAATTAAGCTCTTCTGAATGAAAACTGTTTTACTCAAAATGACCCCTAACCTTTCAAGTTTTAAATGAGCAAAGATCTATCTCAGTCACAACAGTGATTGGAATGTCAACCCACTGCATGTATTAGTCTCCATTAACATCAAATCTATAAACAATATTTTACAAAGGGACAACGGAGTAGAAAGTTTTAAAATATCTAAAATGTTATTAAAAATAAATGTGACCAAATTAATTAATTTCAAAACGGAGCAAATTTCTTTGCTCAAGATTGTCTCGAGATATTGTTGAAGTCATTGGCGTCCAAACCATTCTTGTCAGCAACCAGTAATAGTCATGGTTCTTGAAAACTAGATTTAACATTTAAATTTATTTTCTTTGTCTCTAGTGCCTTTCAAAAAAGCCTGATGACCAATAATCAACATGAATTTGTAAACACATTTATTCACAAATCAGACCTGAATCCTAATTATTCCAATTCTGTTCATGCTGCCTTGTATGGGGAAAGCATACACTGAGTTTGTGCATGTGTAGCAGGAGACCTATGAAGCATAATTTGCAAGACCCTACCTGTACAATGAACCCTTAAAGTGATGCATTGTTTTGCAGTACAAGGTCCCTCAGTGCTGATTTGTTTCAGGGGAGAAAAGAAGAAAACTGCAGTCTTTAAACTGCATGTATTTCGTTAAATATACACAATTGATGGGCAAACCTATATGAAAAATGATGGTGCATGTCTAAACTTTAAGATTAGCATCAGGACACATGTGTAAGTTTAACATATTTGCATGTACAGGTGTAAATACAGGTAAAATGACAAGTTACAATTGTATTTCATCAGTATTTTTGTTTGTTTTTGATGGAAAAGTTCAAATATATCTAAGAAATGTTATATACTTTAGTACATGCACATGTTATGTCTGTCACAATGTTATATACTATATATAAAATGTGAAAATCACAGGTAAAGGAAGGGTGACAGTTTTGCAAAAATCCACTCCATGAATGTCAGAGGTAAGTTTAAACTCCCCAGTCAGTAATTAATGTTCATGAAAACTTGCACTTGTTATTTATTCTAATATCATCAAAACCAAGGTTCATATCTGGTGATTAAACCTCAGCAAAGGCTTTATTTTTTTCCAATCATTGGGCTGATTTTGTGTAAAGAGTCACCTTAATTGTTCTCATTGTCTGACAGGTGTAAATTGCTTGGAATAGCTTGAAATCTATCCCATACTTTTTTTTTGCTGAAGTATGCGGTTGATATCACATCATCAGTAGCCCATTAGAAATCAAGATCAGACATATGTACCAAACCCATTGTTTTAATTGATGTGAAAAAGTTTTAGATGCTCAGGTGTGATAGGCCGCCATTTCTTCATGTGTCTGTTTTCCTTCAAGTCTGCCCCATGAACTCTCTGATCTGCATTACGATTTGTTTGATTTACTATCAGATGCAATAACTCATCTAAGAAAAAAGTCTTCAACAGTCTGTAGGTTCATTATTCACCACCTTGACATTTAATTTTGAATTACCAGTGAATGGGGGTTGACAGGTGCACCATCTTTTCATGTCAAGCGAGCATGTACATCCGACTCCAGTTCAACGTAAATTCCTGGCTCAAAATCATTCATGGTTATCTCCATCAACACTTCGCTTGCTCAAATAATGTCATTTTTCTCATATTCTTCAAAATCATTATGATCATCACTATCAGAAGCAAGTATTTCTTGCAAGAAATCACCTTCGTATTCAGCATTGGCCATTTTAACTTTGCACAAGTACCATGTGTTTAAAAGCGAGTACTTGAAAAACTTCATCGTTAAATGTATAGTAAAGTACTGCAGAATGCTTGTTTCAGGCCTTTTTAAACCAATCAAATATAGTTTTACAAGAGGTTATTGCTAGCTGAAGTAATAGGATGTGTACATTGTTGGTTACCTTGAAAGTGACTTAAGTCGCAACAAGTGCTATAAGACAATGTCGTGACTAGCAATTTAATGGTTAAGGTAAAATTATCTTTAAACCTTTTTTAAGGAAATAGGACACAGTTTTCTTTGCATTTTAACAAATTTAATTTTTACCTGAACTTGTGTATTGGCATTGAAGAGCATGATACATAGGAATGCAAGCACCTCTCTAGCAACATCTTCATTTCTGGTGGCCAGATGTGGCAGAACTTTCTTCATCGCCCCTTTCCGATCATAAAAATTCTGGATGGTTTGGATAATTTTTAAATTTCTATATTCAGTCAAAAGAAAAACAAATTAGTATTTTTTAAGACAGTCTATATTAGTAAAGAATGATGTTTTCAACAATGAATTCAAGAAATTTAATAAGAAACAACACTATGCCAAAGTGACAAAAATGACAATGTTAATTTTTTACATGATAACCCTCTTTGTATCCATGGTGTACTAATCTCTGAAATTATATGAGCTGCAAACCACCATGCAAATTCATTTTTTTTATTCATGAAGGACCAATCTTTGACAATAGTTTGTTCCTTTGCACCACAAATTGATACAGTAAAACCTGTCTTGAGAGACCACTGCTATGAGAGGCCACCTGTTTTGGGACACCAGAATTTCAATGCACAGATTTATTGATTATATAGTGTTATGACTTGTTATAAGAGACCACCTGTCTTGAGAGACCATTATTTTTTGGCAGAAGGGGTGGTCTTTCAAGACAGGTTCTACTGTACAAGTAAATACCAATTTATATTATTCTTTTAGCAAGAGTCTGATCAAATTGGATACCAATCTCTGAAACATTTTCATTTCCTATGAGCCACATTCCAGTGCATCCAAAGACCAGCTTTTGTGATTCTATGAGCAAGAGTCTGAGAAAATTACCTACATATAAAAAGTAACCACAAGAAACTATGCCCAGTACAAAGGAAAACACAAATCACTGAAACATGAAATACAGGTCAAACTGACCTGGTTTAAATAGATGGCTAAATTACTTTATGACGCAATGATGCAACTACATCCTGAGCAATTTAAGTGACTACATATATGGTAATGCCTGCGAAAATAAGCCAATACAAAGATAAACCCAAATTTTACTGGACCATGAAATATAGGTCATTGATCTAATTTTCACTAAAAGACACTTCATGTTATATAACACATTTTAGCACCATGTTACAAGAGCTATAAATAGCAGTATCTGAGAAAACAATCTCAATAATACAAATCCTAACCTATTGAAATCAAACCCAATCCAAACATAAGCACAAATTCTTAAGTAGCAAAATATAGATCACAGTGATAATGTTTTCACTAACAGCTGTAAAACTCTTCATGATACAATTACATACCAAGCTATGTGACTACAATGAAATAGTGGCTGAGAAAATGAGCTAAACACAAAATGTAACCGAATTCATGTAACCAAGAAATATATGGATCACATTGAACTAGTTTTAATTGGAAGGTGTAGTGCTGAATGCAAACCTAACTAGAGTACTGCTTCCAGAAAGACTGACAGACAGAAAGATGGATGGATAAACAGCCAATAAGCCATAACTGTCATGCAATTCACCCACAAATTAATTATCCAAGAAACTTTCATGGAAAGTCATGTGTATCAATAAGGCAGTAACACATCTCCTAAAACTTATTTTTTTTCTTTCTCTATTCTGCATAAGAACCTGAAAATGAACAACTCTCGAGGGCTAAATTTAGTGCCTTAAGAAGGTTTGATATCGACATCTTTTGCTTAGATAAGTTTCATTTTTTCTAAGTAACTAAGCACATGTTTAGTAATGCACATGAAATATTAAAATGTTTTGCAAGCATCTTAAATGATCATCGTAACTAATTTAATAGATCCTCTTGATTGCAAAGGGATTTTGTATGCATTCATATTTAAGTACAAAAACAAAATGAAAGGTTCAAAACGCATGTCACACTATTGTGCTTTTAAATACATTTGAAAATACAGTATCAAATATAGACGTAGTTGCCAAAATTGTAGGCTATACTATATAAATTCGCTTATGAGCAGGCCCGCACCTAGAAAATTCTGGGCCCCAGGCAGCTGACAGAGTTCTGGCCCCTTTCGTGTTTCAAATATGTGCGTACTCGAAAAAGGGCAGGCCCCTATCTAGCTCGGGCCCCTGACAAGTGCCATGGTTGTCCCCCCTTAGGTGCGGGCCTGCTTATGAGAGTCCAACCACAAAGTGCATAGACCAAGATCTGCCATTACATAATGTGCCAGTAGATCTGGTGCAGTTTCTAAGGATTAATCAGCATAAGAAACAACATAGACCCTAACCTATAGATGAAACTGTAGAACAGGATCTTTGCTGCTTACAATTTGACTCAAATTCTATGCAAGTACATATGATACATTTATGATATGTCACAAAATGGACATCATAAATTATCCATCATTGCTATTCAGAACTAGTGTATGAGTTGTAAAAAGAAACTGCCATTAAACATTATTTTAAAAATAAAAATATGTAAATAGCACAATATAAGGATTAAAAACTTCTAAGATGTTCCCATTTCAACTGGCTAACACTTTGATATAAGAACGCTGCTATATTAGTGAGTCATACTTTTCTATTTTTGGTTCTGTTGTTCTTGTAGCCCAATCCTCAGGAAGTCTCCTTTCCTCATTGTGAATTATTCCACGCAGTATCTGAAGACACTTGATGTTTAATTCATCCATCTCAAGTCGAGCACTTTCTGTCATTCTTTTCACTTCCATGGATATACTATCAGAAAAGAAACAATATTCAGTTGTGCTGAAACTAGTGAAATGCAACACTTTCATTACTGACAGAAAGCAAAGTATCTTAATCGACCACTGAATCGGAAGTTAATGAACTAATTGGTGATGATGCATAAGATGCTTGCAGTCTAAAAAATTTCATTCATTAGCCATAGAAGACCACTCCAGTGGCCTAAGCGTCCACCTCAGACAATGGAGGTCGCAGGATGAAGCCTGGCTGGGTCATATTAAAGACCTGTAAAAATGGTACAAACAGCTGCCTTACTCAGCATGGTTGCTCTAGTGTCAGGATAATGTGACTGGATGAGACATGATGCTATATGTTTGCGGCATGACACCCCACTGCTAGACATCGCTATAAACTGCCACACTGCAGACATGGTAGTGACATGACTAAAATTTTTACGACTATGTTAAAAGTCCAAACCACACATACACACACACTATCCATGTAACATTACAAATATTAGAGTTTTAAATATAGCTGCATATTTTCATACTGTTCTCATTATGTTCAGCTCCACATGATACAAGTTTTCCCATTGCTCAAGCAAACCACAAGCAATGGATAAAGGCTGCATGTCTAAAGACCACCCTTAAATTATAAATCTATCTCTTAATTTATAGTCTCTATGTTAAACAGTGAAGGATGAGATGCACAACATTATGCACTCATGGGCAGACAATTATTTTCCTGGGTTTTAATGCTAGAGTCTTTCATAAGGATCAGTGAAGGATAGAAACATTCAACATAGGTTCAAAATGATGCATCAAACAGTAGGTTTCATTTAAAAATGAAATTAGTTATTTGAACAGAAATGCATAGTGAAAGATTCTTTTTCTCACAGTCCTGGCTAAAAAACCTAAAATGCAAAGTGAAGAACTGTTGTTTTCACATTACTGGCTAAAAAAAAACTACAGTAGTGAAGGATTGTTGTCTTCACATTACTGGCTAAAAAACCTACAATGCAAAGTAAAGGATTGTTGTCTTCACATTACTGGCTAAAAAACCTACAATGCAAAGTAAAGGATTGTTGTTTTCACATTACTGGCTAAAAAAAAACTACAGTAGTGAAGGATTGTTGTCTTCACATTACTGCCTAAAAAACCTACAATGCAAAGTAAAGGATTGTTGTCTTCACATTACTGGCTAAAAAACCTACACTGCAAAGTAAAGGATTGTTGTCTTCACATTACTGGCTACAAAACCTACAAAATATAGTGAAGGATTGTTGTTTTCACATTACTGGCTAAAAAAACCTACACTGCATAGTCCTGGCTAAAAAAAAACCTACACTGCAAAGTAAAAGATTGTTGTCTTCACATTACTGGCTAAAAAACCTACAGTGCATAGGGAAGGATTGTTGTCTTCACATTACTGGCTACAAAACCTACAAAATATAGTGAAGGATTGTTGTTTTCACATTACTGGCTAAAAAAACCTACACTGCATAGTCCTGGCTAAAAAAAAACCTACACTGCAAAGTGAAGGATTATTTTTCTTATAGTCCTGGCTAAAAACCTACAATGAAAAGTAAAGGATTATTGTTTTCACATTACTGGCTTATAAAACCTACAATGCAAAGTGAAAGATTATTTTTCTCACAGTTCTGGCTATAGTTAGGAATGTGAAAACGACAATACTTCCCTATCCATTTTAATGCATAGTTAAGAACTGTTGTTTTCACATTCCCAACTATAAAATCTACTGTACAAATAAAATAGTTCCCAAATGTTGCACACAAATAATGAAAAGGACATACATGACAACCCTGTTATAATATGCTAAATTATAACACAAATCTGTAAATACAACAGTCAAGTCATGTATCCCAATGTTTCATCTTTTCTAAAATACAGTCTGTGGGATTAATGGAATACTAATAAAAACAAAAAAAACAACAAATAACTTACTTTTTTTTTAAAAGTGGATAATATTTTATAATGAAAAAGCATAATCCATATACATTAATGCGTAATTTAGTGAAAAAAAGTGTAATGATTACGCCAAAAGCATAATGGTTGGAATGTATGGTACTGTACAAAAATTACACATTTCATCATATTATAAAATAATAATAATAATAATAATAATAATAATAACAATAATAATAATAATAATAATAATAATAATAATAATTTTAAAAATAATAATAACAATATTATTACTATTTCTATTATTATTATTATTATTATTATTATTATTATTATTATTACTTTCATTAATTTTTCTGAATATTTATAATATTTTGACATGTTTCAAAATCTTTTCTTCTACTACCTTTACAAAACTGACATATAATGTGGATTTTATATATATTTCAACATTTGTGAGTTCCATTTAAATTTACAAATTGTCTTCATGGTTAGAAATTATTAAGTTATTCCAGCAATGGTCCAGGATATAACACAGTGATTGAGGCCAGTGACAAAATTTGAGTGTATGTCTATACTTACTGAAGCTGTGTGATAAGCTTTTCAGCCCATTCCACTCTTTTGTCTGGCTTTTTCTCATTGCTATTTAGGAAACATTTGATGTGACTCTGGAACTCTTCTCCCATTGGCAGTTCTTCATCCCCACCATTTTCTGTGTATTCTATCAGAATAAAAACAAAACAACAAACGTTATGTAGTGATGAGATATCCTCCACTATTGTCAACATATGTAAATACTACCAATTTAAAGATCCAAGTATTATAAAAAATATTTAATATAGAAAATTTTAAGTATAAAAAGGCACCTCAATGGATGATTGTTTGACACGTGTACGAAGTCTGGTTTAAATATTTTGAATCTTTTGAGAGTATTTCCCAAAAGCAAAAATATTTATACTTACAAAGACAGATGCAGTCATCTGATGCCATTAGTCTTCTATACCACTGCTCAAGTTGCAGTCATTTGATGCCACTATAGTCTTCTATAACTGAGCTGATGCAGCAGTCATTCACTATAGTCTTCTATAACTTAGCTGATGCAGCAGTCATATGATGCCACTGTAGTCTTCTATAACTTAGCTGATGCAGCCATCATCCACTTGTCTTCTTTAACTTAGCTGATGCAGCAGTCATCCACTATAGTCTTCTTTAACTTAGCTGATGCAGCAGTCATCTGATGCCACTATAGTATTCTGTTACATAATCCATGCTGCAGTCATCTGTTGCTTGTAGTCCTCTATATCATAGCTCAAAATGATTCAGTCATCTGATGCAACTAGTCTTTCAAAAAACATGTACACTATTCACCTAATGACACTATAGTCTTCTATATCATAGTTCATGATGCAGTCATCTGATGCCACTATAATCTTAAAACACAGCTCATGTTGCAGTCATCTGATGCCACTATAATCTTATAACATAGCTCATGCTGCAGTCATCTGATGCCACTTGTCAAGTGCCAAATTTTTCATCAGTAAAATCCATTAATTAATTCTTAGTCTAGCCAACAATTAACTGTTATCTTGTGGTAGAGTTTGCACAGAGAAATGTTTTCCTAACTCAGGTCACACTGGTAGTATGTTTATAGTAAAAACGGTATGACAGGCTAGAAAGGGCGAAATTCACACTTAAAGCTGTCAAAAGTGATTTGAGACAAATGGCAGGGTGTTATTACAACCCCAGGTGGCATTTTTGGCACAATGTTAAGCAGTTTTCCAAATGTCGGTAGGAATAGCATTTATTCCGATTGGTCAAATGTGGAATGAGGGTTGGGTCGATCCCTAAATATACACTAAGATCCAATGAACTTTTGGGCAGTCTTGAAGTTCTCTGAGAGAGAGAAAACCAGAAGTAAAAATACATAGTAGAGACTCCGGGCGGTACTTTAAGGAAAGACTTCCATAAAATCGTGGTTCCAGGGAAAATCTATAATCCAGGAACAATTGTAAGACGCCAAAAACACAAGGAAATTAGTTTGTTTGGAGAGAGAGAAATAGCGAGGAGGTCGAGATCCAAAGGAGGAAAAGAATTTAGAAGTCAGAGTTGTGAGAATCCCACGTTCATCCCGAGGGCAAGTTAAAGTTGAGACGCAAGCAGAAAAACCAGTCTATGAGCAGGTCATGTGAATTTACCAAGCGGTCCAATGTTAATGAACACTCGATTTCATGATGAAATTTGCTATCAGCCATTAACGGCTAAATTTGTCTATTTTATTAGTGTTTGAAATTTAATTAATGTATCAATTATTTTAAACTTCGGGTTTAGAGTGCTTCTGAACTAAGAGTATTTAAAAGGGAAGAAAATTGTAATTTAATGTGTCTTTCTTCTCTTGATTCTTTTGATTAAATTCTTCATTTATCTTTACGGGGGCTCGTGTGTTGTCTTTGTTCAAAATAGTGTCTCAGATTGCCATATCCATTCTATAACCGGGAAAATCACACCGTAGAGGTCATTCCTTAGGTAATGAGTATTAGCGGGAGATGGTTTCGGGTGTTGTTTTTCCAAGCTGCGCAATACCTCTGACCAGTGGGCTTGTGCAATATTGTACCAATAGCGCTTGATACCAACTACCCCGTTACACCACAATAATCTTATAACATAGTTCATGTTGCAGTCATCTGATGCCACTATAATCTTATAACATAGTTCATGTTGCAGTCATCTGATGCCACTATAATCTTATAACATAGTTCATGTTGCAGTCATCTGATGCCACTATAATCTTATAACATAGTTCATGTTGCAGTCATCTGATGCCACTATAATCTTATAACATAGTTCATGTTGCAGTCATCTGATGCCTCAAATTCTTTATAACATAGTTCATGTTGCAGTCATCTGATGCCACTATAGTCTTTAAAAGATCCTAATAATATGTGTTGCTTTACCTTACATTTCCAATACAGAGTGCTCTATGACTTTAAATTATCCTATTATTAATGATGCATTATTTTCTAGCTATTCAGCATTGTTGCAAATGGTATCTTATATCACATCTTGCAAAGTATTATCTAGTGTCTCCAAAACTAGCAAAAACACGTTTTAATTTGAGTACTGATGATTCCGAACCATTTTAATTCAGTAACAGGTAAAACCAAACAGTTTTTGAACATTCAAACATGTTGGCCTGTTGTAAATATAATTCTAAAATCCGGCCATGATATTCAATGAGTGTATATGATGCAGAAAATGTTTTGTTACCTGTGGAATGTAGTATGCCTGGAAAACTCTTCTGTGAATAAAATGGTCTTTACCAATTCCAGTTCCAGGCTCTTGAGAAACATTGTGGAAATTACATTACAATGCTGATGTTAAAGAAAACCACAAAAAACACAGCTTTACAAATCATTAAAGTGCAATTGAAACACAGATGCTCACTGTTATACCTTGTGAGATATGAAAGGAAACTATTCAAGATGCAATCTGAAGAAGGAAAACATTTGTGGTCTTGCATCGCAGCTCTTATACCCAAATTAAAACACTTATTTAAATTGTTGCATAACATATAAGGAATATAAATTATTCAAACATTATGAATATTTTTCATATTTTATAAAAAAAAAATTATCATTCCAAAGTCTTTTCATTTGCAGGGGGGTATGCTTTTTAACATTCTGTTTGTGTGATTATTAGCAGGATTGAGTCAGCATCTAAAGAATTTAGAGTGTCATACCTCTTTTAGAGCTAATTTTCAGCTGAGCTGTCACTGTGTTGTGACCATAGAAGACGGTAGAGCTGTTCTTGTTAAAAGTGCGAAACTTGGCGTTGATCTCGACCTCATCTGCATAATATTCAATGTTGCCCTGTGAGTAAAAATGATATAAAATTAAGGAGTGTTTAAACTAGCATCAGTAACATACATTTTCACATTCTGGTATTTTTTATATATTATGAAATATTAAAATAGAGCAATGCAGAAGTATAATTATGTTAACAATTTCATATCCAAATTTTAAATTATTAATCTGTGCTAAGATCAAGCTAATAATTCACAGTCTTATCAAATATAGGTGCATATATATGGTAAAAAATCAGTTTCAGTTAAAACAGAACAAAAATTGTGCCTTGACTCCATCAATATTTGCACAAGTCAAATATGCAACCTCAATACAACATATGTGATTGCAAATATTTGATTTCTGTATATTGAGTCAGAAATATTGGGAAGCTGATTCATGGAAGGACAAATGAACTGATAAAATGAAGCATGATCTCGCTTTATTTTTTTTCAGTGCATATTAATATTTTTTTTACAGAATACTGAGTTTCTATTGTGATCTAAAAACCAAAGTTACTAAATACAAGTGCTGGTTAGAATCAAGACAACAACATTCACATATTCTTGACACAACTCAAAATATTTTAACATATATTCATGATGGCATAATATTGAGCTCCACAATGTTTTCATGAAATAAACTGATGATTTTAACTTCCTACACATTAATGTCATATGAGATAAACTGATGTTTTTTAACATGCTACACATTAATTTCATATGAGATAAAATGATCATTTCAACAAGCTATATAATGCCATGATATAAACTGATGATTTTAACTTCCTACACATTAATGTCATATGAGATAGACTGATGTTTTTTAACATGCTACACATTAATTTCATATGAGACAAATTGATCATTTCAACAAGCTACATAATGCCATTATATAAACTGGTGATTTTAACTTCCTACATATTAATGTCATACGAGATAAACTGATGTTTTTTTTTTAACTTGCTGCATATTAATGTCATATGAGATAAATTGATCATTTCAACATGCAACATAATGCCACGAGATAACTTCCTACACATTACTGTCATAGGAGATAAACTGATAATTTTAACTTGCTACATATTATTGTCATGCAAGATAAATTGATCCTTTCAACATGCCACATAATAATGCCAATAGAGGAAATAATTGATGATTCTAACTTACACATTATTGCTGAGAATGTTGCATATCACATTTAGAGTCATTTATGCTACAATGTCTAGCTCAGGAATCAACATTTTAAATATTTTCTTTATCCTGTATAACTATTCCTGTTTAAGTTGGATAAAATTTTATGCTATTATGTATCTTTACAAGTAGATGTGCTGGATGACACATCCAAGGTTATGTCTTCAAGGTCAATTTCATGTAAAAGAGATAAGTTATTTCCCTTTCAATTTTATCATTCTTAAACATTTTTAAATACAGACAGGTCATTTAATACTCATAATCTTTACCTAACCATTTATTCTTACATGGTTGATCTTGCAGTTGATATTAATATTCATTTTGTAATTCCATTTCAAGTACTCAGATGGCAACTATTTAAGATCTATGTGTCAGTACTTTAGCGACAGTTAACTTTTCCAAAATCAAATTCATTCTGAATTGTATTCATACTATAAAGCTAAAAGTATTTTGAAGAAAAAAGAAAAAAAAAAAAAAATATATATATATATATATATATATATATATATATATATATATATAAAAATAAAATGTATATAAAAGTGGGATATGTAATAAATAACATAATTTCATTTGTATTTTGTTCTGAGTTGGTTAAAAGAGCTTAAATTTGACATGGAGAATGAATAAGACTTGGTCTCGGATGTCACAGAATTATCCTTACCTCTTATCAAATTATTTCTTTCTGCAAACTCATAAGAAATTGTGTAGTGTTGTGTATGTATACCTTCCAGAAAATAAGCTGAGTACCAGTTTCAGGGTTGTATCTCAAAGGAAAACATTCTAAGGTCTTCAACACATGATTTGGGTGCATATATTCACAAAATGTGCTTGTCCTATGTACAATTGTGGACTGTTTCATACTTCTCTGTATGACAATGACCTGGAAGTTGATAATTCAAGATAAAATATCAACATCTCGAGATAGATTTAAAATAGATGTATCACTGTTCTGTCCATAGATGGTGCAAGTGTGCTATTTGACTTTCTCTCAAAGATTTTGCTCATGGATGAATGTTCTGCAAGAGGGAACCAGACAACCCTGAATACACATATACACCTCAAGAAAGATAACTCAGCTCTCTTACCCTTCTGACAGCACTGGATGTATCCTCCACTGTAATGCCAGAGGCAAATCGATCCAAAACATGCTCCAGGTTCTGTTGTGTAAGCAAAGTGACAAGCTTAGTCATGAAAATGATCAAGCATCTAATAGGACTTAATAATTGGATTTACCTGATCAGTTTACATGTTTTCAAATTTTAATCATAATTATATCTTCTTGGAAGGAAATTATAAAGTATTTACTAACTTCAATGAAGACAGTTTCTCAGTTTATGTTAATTTAATTGAAATGAAATCAATGTTTTGTACTTGTTCTGTGTCTGGCAGATCATAAAATGAAATTTGTCTGCATCATAATTGAAAATATGCAACATAACAATATACATGATACCAGTCATTCATGATTACAATTACAACATTAAACCATTTTATCTTTCACATTTTTATGTCCACCATTTTTGGCCAAAATGTCTTTGTTATATCTTGCTAGATCAGAGGGTGAGTTATGGAAACAATACTATGAAACTGAAAGTTACCTTTATCATGCAATATTTATTTTTCCTTCTTGATCTATACTTTTTTTATTTTTTTCCCAACTAAAAACAAAGCATAGCAATTTTATATATATATATATATATATATATATATATATATATATGGTTACTGAATGGTAAAGAATTAAATTACTGATCAAAAACAAAAGCAACAAAATTTATGTTAAATATGTTTCATTGTTAAGACTTGCTGGATCATTATACATTAGGAAATACAGCCATTACCATGTAAATCCATCCCTACCAAGCTAAAATAAACATTCCTGACATCTTTTAGTTTGTTTTTACAACAAAAATGTTCACAAGTCATCTGAATGCAAATACAGGTCAACCCAGAGTTGTCTCCTCTTGAACAGAGGGACTGCTGCCAATCCCATCAATTATCAATTACTACTGGAGATTATGTGCATGCTTTTCCAGGAATGCAACTGCAAGGGTTGGCCATATCTTTGGCCTGCCAACACATGAGGCAGCATGAATGTGAGATATGGGCTAGGGTTAGTACAAAAACAATGAAGAAGAAGTTTAGATTTAAAAAATGGTTTGCTCCAACAACTCCAGGATAAGTAGAGGACACCTTGCCCTTATGAAGCTGATCAGTGACTTGGGAGGGTAACCTGCTATTAAAGCTACCCAATGACTTGAATGAAGTCAGACTGGGATAAGTTGTGATTGAATGCAATGCTGTGACAACTGCCCTAACCTCTTGAACTGGAATGCATAGGAAAATCATGTTCTTGGGTTAATTCCTTGTTAATTCCTTCTAGGCTGTAAAGATAAACCTTAGGATGACAGATCCTAAGCAAAAATATAATTTCTTTCCTTCTTTCAATGGTAAGAACAAATTATACCTCTCTCTTCTGACTGGCCCAGTAAACCTCAGCTACCATTTCTATGCACTTAAAAGAAGGTTCAAAAGAAGAAACTGATTTCAAGACAAAGTAATAAATTCCCTGTTCTTGGCAATGAAAACAGTGCCATCATAAGAAACTGAACCATCAGGGTAGAAATTTTGATAGTTTTGGTTGACTGACACAAACAGAAGACAGAGTTGCCCAAAAAAACATTCTTGGACAGAATGAAAATGCTGTTTCCAGATAACATCTCTTGCCACAATCAAAATACATTCAATGTGCCATTAATCTCCAGGAGAATGATGAGCAATAAGTGTTTCCGAAGCTTGAAACTTTGCTCAGAACTTCAAAGGAGAGCAGAAGGTGAACATCTCGGCCAATCATGTTGGCATCTGTTCATATCATGATTTGTGGCATTTGATCCTGTAGTGGGAATAATGCCGTAAACCAAGAGAGGACCTCCACTTTTTGTATGTGACCTCATGTAGCTTTAAACTTTGTCCACTTGTTTAAGAGGACAAAATATTTGGCTGCAGATGGGATAGGATGTTTGCATTTGGTCTAGAATTATGAGCAATTATGAACATGATTTTAAGACAGCTTAGAATAAAACATCTTGCATGTTTTACCCAAATTGTGACACAACATTTTGCAGACGGTTTGCGGTGTTTGTATACTTACTGAGTTTGGCATATTTGATATTGGCACAATTGTTGTAAGGCAATTCACTAGGTTCTTCATATGATGTGGCTTGTACAATAAAGGTCCAACCACTTCCCCAAACAGCTGAAAAAAAAATAGATTCCAAACATAATTCATTTGAGGATGTAATATGATATCCATTGTCAAATTATATAGTGTTCCCCCACCACCACCCCTTATGAATTGAAAAGCTGGCCATATAAGTGGACTGGACACTATTGATGGAAAACAAATGGTAAAAGATTACAGCTGCATATTCTGTATTGAGAGGGGAAGATTTTTATATAAAAAAGAACAAATCCCAAAACATTTAACTAATATGGCATGATGTTATTCAAAGAAGAATATAGGAATTCTTACACTGATGAAAATTTTTTTATTTATGCTAACAAACTGTACCTGTTTATGCAAGTAACTTTTTAAAAATATTATTACGACAGCAAAATGCAAAACTAAGTTCTTGAAATAAATGCTCAGATTTAGAGAGTAAAATATTTTAGATGTAATCAATTAGTGGATCATATTTTCTTCACATTTCATTTATAGCAAGGCAAGACAAGGCATTTAAAGCTCCACATGACTACAGATGTAAAGAAAAAATTATTTGTCAGAACAGGGACAAGGCAACAGTACAAAATTTAGGCTGGATTTCTTTAATAGCATTTTTAATTGTTCACTTCCTGCAATGATTCTGGCTTAAAAATGCCACCTAAAAATCAGTTAAACTGACAATATATGGCAGTTGTCAAAGCAACTCTAAGCAGATGACACATCTGTAAGTGAATTTTAGTGAAAACTGTAAAGCATCACCATATTAGTGGTGGCCCCTGATCTGGGGTGGCCTCCCTTGAGATTAATCTCGCAAGTGGATTTACCATTGTATTTAACTCATTGCATTCTAAATTCAGGTGCTGCTGACATGTATCAAATTAATTTATATCCCCAGAAATTAGCAGAGTTATATTGTTTTACCTTCAGTCTGTCCATTCATCCATTCATCTGCTGATCTATGTATGTACATGACCAATCCTCCTGCCGAAAAGCTGAGTGAAAATTCAACAAATCTTGGTACACAGGTCGCCCATGTTGAGATCATCTACAGGATGAGTACTGCTTTTACCCCTTGCCCAAGGGGCCATGGGAAGTGGTCCAAATCAAATATACAGCAAGTGCAATCATACCAACATTTCTGAATATTTTTGGTTACCATACTTTATTCATGCATTCATAACAATGCTTATTACAGAAAAGTCACTCCCAGATCAGGGGCCACTTTTCCCATTAATGAAATGGTTATGTTTTACAATTTTCAAAAAAATTCACTTATTTACTACAAGAGAGAGAGAGAGAGAGAGAGAGAGAGAGAGAGAGATACAAAAGTCTGCCATGACAAGCCATGGAAGAATCTGTATTCATGGCAATGAATGATCTTAAAGCAAGTTCTGTATGATACTAGAATACAGACTGACGAGACTCAATATTGCTGAAAATGTTTTCAAAAAGAAAAAAATACAAATAAGAATGCAAATTAAATCCAGTCATATAAATCATAGGTCACCAAGAACCAGAATAAACAATCAAAATTAAACATTTTTCACAGAATTTGAGATTCAGTGTGCTAGGTGGAAACTAAAATATATTTTCAGAGTTGTATGTGCCAGCATTTATTTATTAACAGATGAATGAAATATAATCCAGACTTAGCAATAAAATATGATATTTACCACCACTGCCTTTGCCAGGTGATCAGTCTCATCAGTCTCAGTTCCATGGGACTGTGGGTCCGGGTAATAGAAGTCCCTATAGAATGCTTCAAGGAAGGGAAGGACTCCCTCTAGGAAAAACAACACTGACCCATAGGCTGATGATTCGAAGTCTGGGGCACTTGCTTGGCTACTACAGACATAAAAGAAAGGAATCATCAGGAATTTTATAAAATAGTTGATGCAACAATGAACAAGAGACCCAAATGGAGCTGAGTGTGTCTGGATGACAATAATGGCCTGATAGATGAATACAAGAACAGTAGGCCATGAAATACAGGTTACTAGGATGAATTCTGTCATTATTTTTTAAAATTATTATAGAAACAGCTGTTCAAAGGTATCTCAATTTTTAGATTTTAGTCAGATGGCAGATTAGCGACATTTATAAAATTATTTTGAACATCTTCATGCCAGAATGCTTTGTCAAGTAGTTTTGAAAAGAAGTAATTTAATTAATTTTTAAATATTGGTGGTCATAACGGATGGTGGATCAGCACAATTAATATAAACTTAATTAATATAAACTTAAAAGGTCTGTATGCTAGGACGATCACATTTTATTCAGCTGTTTATCAGATTGTGTTTATTGGCAGATATTAGCAACATTTAACAAAATCTGAGGCCTTTCATGTCAGGATGTACTTTTGTAAAAAATGGTCATTGTTTTTACTACACACTAATTAAAGAATAAGTTATTAAAAGGTTTCTCTGTGTTAGTATACAGTGGCCATACAGAAAGCTGGATCAACATCAACTGCACAAAATTAAGGTCTTCACGTCTGATTGCTTTTTTTTAAAATTTGGTCAAATTCTATTTAAGTTTTAAAGATTTTAATTTTGTTTAGTCACATCAGCCATAAGTGATGACAGCTTGTTAAACATTGTAAGTCCATTTTGCTATGATGCCTTTTCAAATTTGGTCAAATTCTGTTTAGCAGATTTCAACAGGAAGCCTTTCTACTGATATCAGATGACAGATTGGGATAATAAATACAAACTGAAAGACACCTAAATCAGAGTGATCAAAACTGGTTTTATGGATATTGTGAAAAATTTAAAATAGCAAATATTTACAGACAACATACAATACAGATCACATAATGGACAGGACACACCGAATGTTGGGCCTTACTACAAGTTCACTCAATCCAAAGGTCAGGGAGCTTGAAGAAAAAAAGATGAATGGTTTAAATGCTGTACTCACCTGTAAGTTGAGTCCAACTGCAACTGAACAGTTCTAGACCTGCCATGACATAATGTACTGGCAGATCTGGGTGTGTACAGTTTTGTCAGGAGTAATCAGTATAACAAATAACATATACCATGGTCTAAAGGCACATTATGCTATGGCAGATCAGGATCCTTATTGTTTGCAGTTTTTGCCTCGACTTACAAGTGAATATATATGGTAATGATAGTCAAAATGCAATCAATGATTTAAACAAGTCAGAATTCAGCAAAATTTATATGCATCTTCTTGAATATACTTTGAGATGATCCAACTGTAGAAAAGACAGATTCATTCCAATATGTCTCTTTGCATTAATTTCTACACCAAGCCTTGAATAAAATTATGAATAATTATATAATAAATGCATCTACACTTTAGTATTATTCCTTCAGGAAGGCTGCCAAGTTTGACTAAGGTGAATGTTAATAATTATTACATTCTGCTTGCAAGAAATCCACGACAGATGCATACTGAAGACAAATTTCCATTTACCTTTTCTCTGGGGCTGTTTTCAGGTGGGTCCCAATTTTATCTGGGTCCTCTTTCACGCTGTCTGTAAGTCGATTCATATCCACTGAGACATTGGACAGGAATTCCCACAAATCACTGCAGTTGCAAGGAACAGAGATGAAAAGGTGTAACCAATTAATTAGATACTAAAGTACTAAAGTAACATGAAGTATTAAAACATCAAGAAAGAAAATTATATACCATATATACTGGTAAAGTAGAACCTGTCTTGAAAGACCAACCTTTGTGCCAAAAACCTATTGTCCCTTAAGGTAGGTGGTCTCTCATTACAGGGGATAATACTACATAATTATTCAATACATGGTTTGATGAACTGGTCTCTTGAGACGGATGATCTTTCATAGCAGTGGTCTTTCAAGACAAGCTTTACCGTATCAAGAAACATTAAAGAAAATATCAATATATTTAAAAAGGAAAATTATTCTATTAAACATTCATAAATCAATGTGTGTTCTTCATGTTAAAAGTAAATTGGAGGGAATGACAAAATGCACAACAGAAATGTCAATGAATAGTCAAAGACACAAGAAACAATGTTCTATATTTTCAACATACAGATAAATATGTTTCTAAACATACTTTATTATATGGGGAACGTAAATGTGATTTAAAAAATGCAGAAGCATACTAAATATGACATCATGGTAATCTAATTTTTGGTACAAATGAATACATAGAGAAAACTTAGATAATTATGATGGAGATAATAAAAAATCTTTTGGGGTATGATAAAGAATTTTTTTTTGTATCTGGATAACCTTTCTCAAAAATCAAGCTATAAACCAAGCTATAAATTACCATCTAATCTTACTTGTCCATTTGCAAACTACACAGATACAAGCTGTCATGTTATATAATGCACCTGCAGATCTAGGTCTGTGCAGTTTGTTAAGAGTTGTTAGTACAACAAACAACATAGACTCTGATCTACCATCACTGACAGATAAGGATCTATGTTCTTTTTTGCAGTTAGCTTTGACTTCAAAGTGAAAATAGACAGAATCTATATGGCTATACTCATCTGCTTCATAAGTACCATATTATGTCAAAGAATACATCTCTGTTGCTAACTCCATTTCAACATGCCAATACCTTTTTTGTTACCATCTGTACTCACTTATAAGTCAGATCCAATTTCACACTGCATAGACCCCGATCTGCCAATGCATAATCCACTGGTTACATTTAGAACTAGGTATTTGCCGTTTGTTAGGAGTAATCAGGAAAACAAACAAGACAGATCCTTGATCTGTCATCACATGATGTTGTTTTTTTGCAGTCTAAACTTATAAGCAAGTACTAATGGTATATCAGGCACCAAAAAAAGTGTTTCCTATTGCACTGTTGTTAAAATTTGGGTAGATTGGTAGGCAGATGCTTTTTTAAACATTAAATAAATATTTAATGGATTACATATTTAATGCAACAAGCACTTCAAGTACTGTGCCAAACCAGCTCAAATAGATGCAAAAATCATTTTCAGGAAAACAATAATGAAAATTGTTTTACAAAAAAAGTTAAAACAATTTTATTTACCTCTGTTGGAAAAAAGTGATAGGGTTGGCAATGAAAAACAAAGACAGATGGCTGACCAGAAACATATTTTTTTGGTCTCAATATGCAGGAAAAAACAAACTGTCAATCTTCTTATGAAACTGTTTATGGACTACAAGAATAATCATAGAAGATCATGTAACATATCACCATGACAAACATTATTATCAATTTGTTCTATTTGTCTGTCATCAAATTCATTGCTCATATTTTAACAAAAATGAAATTATTAAAATCCTCTATTCCAAAAGAAAATCCCTTTAAAACCATAATTTGGATGATCCACCTGAAGATCATCTCAGTTGACAGAATGTTCATCATGTACAAATTTTTCATTAATATAAAATGAACAAGAATTAATTTTTTTCTGTGAATTTTGTGGTTGTTAATAATCAAGATTTTAAATATCCATATTAACTTATTTCCCACAAAATGCATTTTCAACCAGGGCAAATCAGCAAATATAACTACATGTACTATTAAAAAAAAAGTAATTTTTCAAAAAACAACAAAATATGATGGAAATGAAGAAATCAAACAAATTCCCATTATCTAGATATCTGTTACTTTCGATCCATGTAGCCCCTGTGTTCTGATAATCCCATTAGTTTTGATCCATGTCCCCCCCATGTTCTGATAAACCCATTAGTTTTGATCCATGTCTCCCATGTGTTTTGATAATCCCATTAGTTTTTATCTACATCTCCCATGTGTTTTGATAATCCCATTAGTTCTGATCCATGTCTCCCATGTGTTTTGATAATCCCATTACTTTTTATCCATGTCTCCCATGTGTTTTGATAATACCATTAGTTTTGATCCATGTCTCCCATGTGTTTTGATAATCCCATTAGTTTTGACCCATGTTCCCCAAGTGCTTTGATAATCCCATTAGTTTTGATCCATGTCTCCCATGTGTTTTGATAATACCAATAGTTCTGATCCATGTCTCCCATGTGTTTTGATAATCCCATTAGTTTTGACCCATGTTCCCCAAGTGTTTTGATAATCCCATTAGTTTTGACCCATGCCCCCCCCCATGTTTTGATAATCCTAGATTACTTATATTTATGATGATGTACATACAGTACCATTTACACCTGCTTTTAAATTGTGCCCACCTGCAAACAACATAGACCCTGATCTGCCATCACATAATGTGCTAGCAAAGCAGAGTCTATGTTGTTTGTTCCACTGATTACTTCTAACTGCATAGACCCAGATCTGCTGGCAAATTCGGATGAACTTTTAGTATAAATGGTGCATGATCTTTTGAAATAAATTAATAGTTTTAACCTGAGTCAACATAAATATAACAAACTTATTAGACATTCATGATCAAGTCAAAGTTGAGGTCCATTTTAGTATATAAGCTACTTTACCGGTACACAACAGACCCAATACTGGCACAATACTCACCTACTAATGACACAAAACACACTCACTATTGACACAATACATGCCCATTTGACACAAGACACTAATACACCCACTACTGACAAAACATTCACCCAAGACTGACACAAGACACAATATTGTCACAATACATGCTCCTTATTGACACACCCACTATTGACACAAGACACATTGTCACAATGCATGCTCCTTATTGACACACCAACTACTGACACAATGCACACCTACTTTTCACAGTCACATCCACTATTACTGGTAGTTACCATTTGCAGTTTTGAAATCAGCCTTTTCTATCAGTATGCATATGACATGTAACATTATTAACCTCCTTTACATATACACCCAGAGACTAATACACATCTATGCATCTAATACACGACAGTAACAATGCAAGCAATTCTAATTAGGAACATCTCATAATGTGTTTGTGTGATTTGGATTTTTAACTTAGCTTTACAATGTTTCAGTCATATTGCTATGATGTATGCAGTGTGGCAGTTTACGGTTATGTCTAGCACTGGAGTATCATGCCACAAACATGTAGCATCATGTCCCACCAAGTCACATTATCCTGACACCAAGCTGACCAGTCCTAACACTAACCTCTTAATGCTGAGCGTTAATCTGACACTTGGTCAACCAGTCCTAACACTAACTTCTTAATGCTGAGCACCAAGCAAGGCAGCTGGTAGTAATTTTTTTTAATAAATCTTTGGTATGACCCATGACCTCCTGCATCTGAGGTGGACACTCTAACCACTTAGGACAGTGGAGCGGTCTTCGATAAAAAAAGAAAGAGATTATTGACAGTACTACAAAAGACTGTGTATGTCTCCCAACTTTACTACAAATGTTTAATTATTTTTGTTCTTGATTTCTTATAATTTCTTGGTGAAGTTTTCAAAATATAATAATACTGGTTTCAATGAGTTTAACCTACAAATTTCATAAAATTTGTCCCTTCATTATTTTAAGTATAGATTTCCAAAGTAACCATATAATTCAATTAAAATAGAATTCGTTGTTTAAGCATCAAAGTTGTGTGTAATTAATTAGGTCTTATCAGCAATCATCACTGACATTAGATTGGACTGTTCTTGATGTGTGAGAGATACTATCTACACTCGCTTATAAGAGCTGTGTCAAACTGCAAACAAAGATCCTGATCTGCCATAGCATAATGCACCTTCAAATCAGGGTCTGTTGTTCAACTGATTACTCCCAACAAACTGCACGGACCCAGATCTGCCAATGCATTATGCAAAGGCCGATCTTGATCTGTGCAGTTTGCAGTTGGACACGACTTATGAATATATTTTATGAGAGGTGGGTGGAGTTGTGGCAGTGTCCATTTTTATTTGCAGCAACATATGTTGTCAGCCTCTTCTTTCCAGCACAGGCAATAATTGTATATTAATAACAACCAACCAATTATTTCTGCTCTAGACCCTAAAACAAGACACTGAATTTCTGTTCTTTGCTCTAGACCCTAAAACAACACTGAATTTCTGTTCTTTGCTCTAGACCCTAAAACAACACTGAATTTCTGTTCTTTGCTCTAGACCCTAAAACAACACTGAATTTCTATTCTTTGCTCTAGACCCTAAAACAACACTGAATTTCTATTCTTTGCTCTAGACCCTAAAACAAGACACTGAATTTCTATTCTTTGCTCTAGACCCTAAAACAAGACACTGAATTTCTGTTCTTTGCTCTAGACCCTAAAACAAGACACTGAATTTCTATTCTTTGCTCTAGACCCTAAAACAAGACACTGAATTTCTGTTCTTTGCTCTAGACCCTAAAACAACACTGAATTCTTTGCTCTAGACCCTAAAACAAGACACTGAATTTCTATTCTTTGCTCTAGACCCTAAAACAAGACACTGAATTTCTATTCTTTGCTCTAGACCCTAAAACAAGACACTGAATTTCTGTTCTTTGCTCTAGACCCTAAAACAAGACACTGAATTTCTGTTCTTTGCTCTAGACCCTAAAACAAGACACTGAATTTCTATTCTTTGCTCTAGACCCTAAAACAAGACACTGAATTTCTATTCTTTGCTCTAGACCCTAAAACAAGACACTGAATTTCTATTCTTTGCTCTAGACCCTAAAACAAGACACTGAATTTCTGTTCTTTGCTCTAGACCCTAAAACAAGACACTGAATTTCTGTTCTTTGCTCTAGACCCTAAAACAACACTGAATTTCTATTCTTTGCTCTAGACCCTAAAACAACACTGAATTCTTTGATCTAGACCATAAAACAAGACACTTAATTTCTGTTCTTTTCTCTAGACCCTAAAACAACACTGAATTTCTATTCTTTGCTCTAGACCCTAAAACAACACTGAATTTCTATTCACTCTTTACTCTAGATCCTGCAACAAGACATTGGATTTCTTTTCACTATTTACTTGAGACCCTGAAATAAGATATTGAATTTATATTCATTACTTGCTCTAGATCCCGAAAAACTATTTGCATGAGACCCTTAGAAAACTAAACACTACATTTTTATATACTATCTGCTTGATAATTGATATGATCTCACAGTTGTTAGTTTGGTACATAGTTTTTTGTGCTGAATTTGAAAATAAAGAGTTTTATCACCTTTATACACGAATAAAAGCATGTATATTTTCTGGAGGAAAAAGTGTGCCAGACCTGAAAATATTCATTTACATCATGGGTGCTATCCATAAGCATATTATGACTATTGAGATTATTCACATACATCATGGCCACTATCCTTAAGTATACTGTAACTTGTGAAAATATTCACATACATCATGGCCACTTTGCTTGAGTATATTATGACTAGGGCATAACCGATTAGCATTTTTCTACCGATTTCCGATTCCGGATTTTGGGCATGAAATTTTTCCGATTCTGGATACGATTCAATTAATCGGAAATGCTAAATCAGCATTTTTTTCTCTAAAAAATTTCATCTTCCGTTTCCGAGTTTCTGGTATCTGGTTTTGCCATGTCTAGCATGTTACTTAGTACTTTACCATATCCAGCTTCATTTCCGGTTTTTACCCGCCAGTTCAAATAGATTGTCTCACAGCGTGGTTGTGTTGACCATATTGGACTTTTCTGACTTCCTATTTAACTTTATTAACGCACTATCGAATGAAACGCAGTGTTAAACACGGTGCTATAGAAATTCAACTTTATTATTTTTATTATCCGAATCGGTCGTTCCTGCCTTGTCCGACTCCGATTAATCGGAAGTTCATACTATCTGGTGGAATCCGATTTCCGGATCAAAAGTCGGTTATGCCCTAATTATGACTATTGAGAGTATTCACATACATCATGGCCACTATCCTTAAGTATATTGTGACTAATGAGAGTATTCACATACATCGTGGCCACTATCCTTAAGTATATTGTGACTTGTGAAAATATTCCGATACATCACCGGGGCCATCTGCAAGTAAATTGTAACTTGTTATAAAACTACAACAAGTCTTTCATAAGGTGCACTACCTGAAACAGACTCAAATTAAGTTCATGTAAAAATGCCAATTTGACTGGAACATATCAATGTTGTTTTCTTGATTGTATTGGACAATCAACAAATCAAACTTACCAATGGTTTAACTGCTTTTCAACTATTTTAATTTATCTAGAAATTTGAAGCATATATTAAAATGTGCAAATTTAAAATCTGAGTAATTAGAGTGGTCATTAAAAAACAAGTTTAAATGAAAAATAAGTGCACACAGGCTATCCAACATAGCTGTCACATAGATAAGTATACATGACTAATTATCTATTACCTTGTTTAAATTTTCCTCAACTTTACCTTTAATCTTATCTTTCATTAAAATGCCACCTGTGTGTGATTTAATGTAGTTAATTTTTGAAGCAAATTTATACATATAAATATAACAACTACCTCAGAGATCAGGAAAAGCACTTGTCCTCTCATACTGACCATGCAAAACTCGTCTGGACTGAGTAAAACGTGTCTGACCAGGTACAACTTGTCTGGAGAGAGTAAAACTTGTCTGACCTGGTAAAATTTGTCTGGAAAAAGTAAAACTTGTCTGACCAGGTACAACTTGTCTGGACTGAGTCAACCTTTTTTAAACTTACTGATTCCTGGGCTGCATAGAGGCAGATCTGTTACTGGAGGATAAATCTGTGTCTGTTTTCTGTCCTTAACAAGTGTCAAAGTTCAACATCACTTAATATCTTGTGTTCATAAGCCATTGATTACTTTTGCCTACTTACTAATTTGTAATCACTCTAAAACACAATGCAAAGGAAGCCAGTTTCAATTTTTTACACAGGTACCTGATGCAAACCTGATACATGTATTATGATAGGTTTAAATCCTGAAGATATTACATTCTAATTTCATACCTAGGCCTTTATTCTTTAAATATATTTCCATTAACACTTTGATTGTCATTCTTATAAAGATAAATTTTCCCTTTCAATGAGCCATCATAAAACATTATAAGTTAAATCGCTGAGAAGTTAAGAGCTAAAGAATGTCAAAGTTTTTTCAGATAGTGATATACTTGACACTGGATTTTCAAGAATGAGGCTTGTCTGATATAGTCCAACCAAAATGAAAACACCATCAGTTAATTCAACAGCTTCTCTGCATTAAAATGACTTAGATTACTGTTAATTGTCACGGTAAATGAAAATGCCATTAAGAAATCCAAGGTAAGATGTGCAACTTCAATTTCTTGAGTTTTATGTAAGGGGTCATGTATTATAAGAGTTTAAAACCCACTGTATTCACTACAAAATGTATTATTTTCATAACTTTGACCCATTTTAGTATCTGAGTCTTACATTGGGCACATGTAGGCGTTTTAGGCATGCAACAGACTCCAAAGTGAAGGTTTACATATGCCAAGGTGAAAGTTTACTCAACAGACTCCAAAGTGAATGGCTACTGTTGACTCAAAGTGGGTGGTTTACTCATATAGAATCCATGTTAATGGTTCTCTACTGTTGACTCCAAGGTGAAAGTTTATTCCTAAAGACTGCAAGATCTTTTTTGGGTGTACTATTGATTCATAAGGCTGAAACTTTCTCTACATGTACTTGTTATAAGCAATTGAAAGTGTGACTCTCCTGAAATGAGACTCCAGTCCACTGCAAGTAACCCCTTTCTCCAGTGGATGTTGCTACTCATTTTAAACTGCATTACAATAGCATGAAATAATGTTGTCAAGGAAACAAATAATCCAAATAATGAATATTTTTATTCAAACATGATGTTCAGAATTAATCAATATGATAAACTAAGATAGTTATCCAGTTTTATAATAAATGCTGATGACACCCAATTATTAAACAAATGTAAATCTGTATATTAATGTAGGTATATTAATGTAGAATAAACTCCAGGTCCTCTTTGTTAAGCTTTCATTTATTTGATGTTAATTGTACAGTAAAATTCTAAATATTTTTAAAAAGTAAAAGTATGTGGTGTATTTTGTTTGAAATGACAACCTGAAGAACCCAAAACAGATTAATGATGTTCAAAAGCATAACAACTTATCTTAAAACATGCTGGAATTGGGAATCAAACCAGGGCCAATGAGGTACAACATTAGCTCACTGCTACAGAATATTTAAGGCGCCTTTCAAAAACTTAACCATTATTGTCACTGAAATTTCAAGAAACACTTTTTCTCCATGCAGAAACTATAGACTGGTTCGAAATATTATTTCTTAAAAGCTCTTCCCATTATATGGTCTGTTTCCTCAATGGCCACAACTACGTCATAACAGATGCATGGCTCTAAATTCTACAGCTGGTATACAAAACAAAAGCTCTTTCACTGATTTTGCTATTTCTATTCACTACCCACTAGCTAAGTCCAAGTCATTTGTAACTCCTCTAACATCTTCATAATAAGCAAGCATATGAAAATTGAATCACCAAGTAAAAATGAAGGAAAAATGGCTTCTTTTCAAATATTTGAATGCACATTAGTATAGATATGCGAGGAATGAAATATACATACCAGCTATTTTAGTCAGCAACCAAACACAAATCACATACCAAATTTAATGTAACTAACTTACTGACTTACATATTTAATTCTAAATTAACTTAATGTAAAGGATGGCAACTGAAAATATGATACAATAATCCCATTGCTTGTACAAAAATATGTTGTAAAATAAATGTTATATTGAAATTGATGCCTTTTTTCATAAAAACAATTCTAGTCCCTTTGTCTATTGTTTTTTTTATAATAAAATCTAGTACCATTAACTTCTCACAGTCAAATCTGTCATTAGTTATTTAAATAGAAAATACAATTCTAAAATTGCAGGAGTGGGAGAGTTAGGAATGGGTTTTGAAAAAGAGTAATAGACTAAAATGCAAATGTATTTTTGTTCCACTTCAGCAGAAATAACAGGTCTGATGCAGTCCTGGGATAAAGGTTTGAAGTCTTAGGCTGAAATATTACTTCTACTCCTTAGCCAAAAAGTTCATTTATACATAATAATGTGCCAGAATTGACACAACTCCTTCTAATTCACAAAGTAACACACGAGGGATAATTTGTTGTTTACATGATAATATTCATCTTATCACAATTTTGGGATATTCTTTTACCAATGTATTGGTCAAAAATGAGTTGTCAGCTCTTGATAGATCTTCAATGCCCCAAAGTAACAATGGATGCAAGACAAAATGAAATGTCAACTAAGCCATGGTATCTATCTATAGAATTTTAAAGAAAAGGTGAAGGCCAGAGAACAGCTCCCAAACCTATGTGTGTATGACTACATCCAAATATCACTGTAGCAGGTGCTATTTTTTAAAATTGTGCCACATATCATGGAGTGGGTACCTTTGTACCTAGGTCAAAATTGACCAGAAAAAATGAGTTTCAAGAAGTACCTTAATTCTGTTAATTTATGGTCTGGCATTGCAAAAATATTTGAATATTCTAAATTCATAATGGTGATGTGCAATACCTTTCCACACTTCTGCAGATATTTTCACATGGAAATAGGATAATACTGACATTCTGAAATGCTCATCAATGGACACCTGACACATTAGAACTGAAAATGTATTACAATTCTTGATTTCAGCAAAACTGAAAGTCTGTGACATATTCTTGAATTCAGATTAAGAATATCACTGTATCCAACTAAAATTCACCATGACCTAGAAAAGGTGTTGCAACTTATTTGGACATCCATCAAAATATATATATGTATGTATGTGTATATATATATGTATGTATGTATGTGTATATATATATATATATATATATATATATATATATATATATATATATATATATATATATATATATATATATATATCCCTGGGTACTCAAGGAAGTTATTAAATGGATGAGCCATCTTACAAAATGCTGAAAATCCCAAGTACAATAATGAATTTTCGCATTATCTGGTTCTGATTTTACAAATCAAGTGCTTCAGGCATCAACATCATCAAAAGTGTGTGTGTGTGTGTGTGTATATATATATATATATATATATATATTATATATATATATATATATATATATATATATATATATATATATATATATATATATATATATATATATATATATATATATATAATATATATATATATATATATATATATATATATATATATATATATATATTTATTTATTTATATATGCATGCATGCTATTATTCTTTGGTACCAGTTTTGTGGATTTCAGTTTTGCTGCGAACCCATGAATTAAACACCCAATGAATAAATATTTACCTTTGATAACAATAAGACCTTTTCTAATGCCACAAATTTAAGCAATGGCATAAACATCTTTGTAAACCACAAAAACTGTTACAGATGCAAAACATTTAAGGGAATTCAAAGTACAGTACTTGTATTGAAATCTGAAATAAAAATGTTCTAGAAATGTGATCACCAAAATAGAACCACAGAACTCAAATGTGCGATACATAATTATAAGTTCAATACAAAAAGAAAGATCAAGGATTTTTTCAGTTACGATAATTCCAATCTGAGAAGGTGATTGTCTACTGCAATTAAAAGAGCTTTGCAACTTTTTCTGTTTACTTTAAAGTGTAATAAATTTAAGTTTCAAAAAAAAGAAAGGTTCAAGTTAACCTCTTGAACTCCTGTTGGTTATGTCAATAATACAGAATGACAATCTGAACAATAGTATGAATGCGAAACCAAAGAAGCTGTATTTAAATGCAATATAAAGTTACACAAGATGTCAAAACGACAATAATATTCACATCACTTCACATGACAATAATTTCCAATAATATAATGATAGTATTATAAAGTTAAGTATCTGCAGTACAAATATTTTCTCTTACAATGGCACTTGCCACATATGATGCATCAGAATTTTCCCGTTTCAATGTCATGTGCTTTCTAGATAAAGTCTATGAAATCATCAGGATATAAATTTGATAATAAAAATAATCTATTCAATTACTTGGCTGCAAAAGTAAAATACTAACCTGTATATAAAGTTACTTGTTAAATAAATAAATAGCAAATGATCATGATGTACTCAGTGAAAACTTCAATTATGTTTTGCCTGCATTTTTTATTTATAAAAACTTTTCTTTGTCAGAAACGTAGCCACAGTAACAAGAGTACTAAATATGTCACCTACTATCATGGCTGCTACTTGCGTTGTATCCTGAAATCATCAATCGTCTTTATCACATCAAGAATAACAACCTACCTGTGAACTACTGAAAACTGTATATGTAGCTGAAAATGAGTTTTTATTGTTTCCCCTCTGTCTGATCCCACTGACCTTGACCTTTCACCTTAGTAGGTTTCTTCGTTTTTATCAAGGGCAGCATATCTATACATTTTAGTAAGGGTTTGTTTAGTAGAATGCAAGTTAAACAGAAACTATTACACTTTTGCAGATCATGGCAACCTTGACCTTTGACCACCAAATCAATAGGTTTTGTATACCTAAAAACTATATCAATGTTTGATGAAGATATGTTGAGCTGTGCTCAAGTTATCGCACATAAATTATATTGCTATGGCTGGTTGCAGAGTCTGTGATTTCAGAACTATTCATGCCTACAGGATTCTTCGTCTCCTAATGAGCTAACCACATACAAAGATTGATGAAGGTTATGTAGAGGAAACATTAAGTCATTGCAAGGAAACTAAATGGTTAAAATATGCACCAATCAATAGCCATGACTATAGAATTTTTAGCTTTGAATAATGGTTCAACACACAAGAAAATTGGGCAAAGATGAAGATTATGACAAGAAAGAAATATGTCATAAAAATTCTATGTACTTTATTTCCATTAGGTTATTATGCAAAGAAGGGAGAGCAGTTTGTCCTAGAAGGAAGAGAAAAATATAAAATATACATCAGTTATATTTTGTCTACATCAAATATGGGGTGGGGGGAGGAAACATTCCAATAATTATTTTATAATTGGTAAACGCTATGTAACATGCACTATTTTATGTTGTTGTTGTTGTAGGGTTTAATGCCATTTTTCAGCACACAATAGGCTATACATGGCGGCCAGTATTATTGGTGGAGGAAGAACCCGGGAAAAACCTCGGAAAGAACCACCGACCCACGAGAAGCTATTGGCAAGCATTCTCACATATCTACATTAGCCAAATCTTAGACTCGAACCCATGCAGACAGAGGTGAGATGGCAGTGATCCATAACGGAGAGCGCTTTAGACCACTCGGCCACTCGGGGCCCGCACTATTTTGTAATCACAACTATGTAAGGTTTGATTAATTTATGAGCATCAATGGTAGCACAAAAACTGGATGTGGTAAATAATCTGTTATTCTAATCTAGGTAAGGATAAGGAATGTACACCTTACTGAGGAGTTATATTTGAAATTGCTTCAGGAAGGAACACAATATAATCGGTGAATACCGTCATGTTGTATATTACTTACCCAAAATGTGACATTTCACTTGCACCTGTTTCCATGACAGCATCTCCACTCTTCAGGTAGACATGATGTAGGCATTTTAGGAAAGGTTTCTTGTAGACGTTCTCAACTTTATCATTGTTAAGCACCCAAAGCAGATCATCCAGAGGCAGGATTGTCTGACAGAGCGACTCTATGAACATGTTTTCTCCCTGCCAGTATAAGTTTTATCTAAGCATTCATAACATCAATGAAGGTTAGACTTAAATAGCATTAAAATGAAGTCAGGTACTAAAAATAAAATTCTCATTTATTAACTAAAGGAATGAAAAATGATGCTATCATGTTTGGAACAAAAACATGATCTAGGAGCAGAAAGGGAATCTTTAACATAGAATAAAAGTGCATCAACATTAAAGTGAAGTCCAGTACTAAAAATGAATCTCTCATTTAGTAAACCTTTACCTCATGTATGCACCTTTGGATGCCTCTAATCCATTTTGATGCAAGCGCCTTTAACATATTCACATCAAAACACCTTTTGATGCATCTACACCATTTTCATGGAAGTGCCTTTCAATGCCTGCTCTAAACATAAGCCATTCTGAGTGGGTTTTCATAGTGCCACCTTCAGGGAAAAACCCTATCATCTCCTACATTCATTAGTGTGAATGACCAATACATAAGATCACATTTGGTCACTGTTTAAGATCTGGTCAAAATCTGCTTTTAAAGTAACTGGGTTATATTCTCAACTCTCCAAAATGGAGGCTGCAAATTTTGTTTAGTATTTACTCGAGTTTTCATGATTAGAATCACAACTATGAAAGCTTCAATAGCATAGGTAAAGACTCTGGTATTGATGCAGACAGTTATCACTTTTTATAAACTATCAAATTGAGATGATTTAGTAATGTAGATGCAGACGAAGAACTTGTAAAGTTCGAGTATGAGAAATGGCAGATACAGTTGATCATGCAACTTCACTAACTTGATGGTGAACATGTTCTCTCAAGATTTTAAGCACATAAAAAATTCTTCTGTGATAAATAATTATACAGGTGTAAAGATCCGATTTTACTCTTAAATCTTTCCACACATAATATATATGTATCCAAAAAGTAAAATGGTTAAAATTGATGTTAAACATAGTAAATACTACACTGCTTAAACGTTAACAGGCATGCCTATATGTATGGAGTTGAACAGGTAACAGGTGTTCTATTTATAATGCACTGCACTGAGTGACTTTGTTATGTGTATATCAAAAAGCCATACACTCTATAAGGTAAAGGGTTACGGAAAAACAAATTATGCTATCATGTTTGGAACAAGAATATTATCCAGGTGCAGAAAGCTAGTTAGGAGCCCAAAGGGCATCTTTAACATAGAACAAAAATTAAAATAGTGAATTTAATATGAATGTTGTTGAGAATCTGGAGTTAAAGATTGTCAATCCAGGTTTATATAAGATTACTGAGAATAAGCATCGAGTCAAACTAGGTATTTTTCTGACAAGCAATGACTGTCACACTCTCTGACAAAATAGGCAAGAACTAAAGTAATGGTGAGCAACTGCCTCAAATATATCCCTGACCCCTGGCCCCTGACCCCTGACCTCTACCTTATGATGGAGATGAGTTTAGTAAAAAACAGTGCATAACTCCAAACAGCGTAAAAACAATGATTAGTCAGCATACACATCATCTAATAAAAGACCATAACCAGGTTTCACAGCAATCCAATGAAACATGCAGAAGAAAATTCAGAAAATTATGATACGCATTGCTGCAAGAGAAAAGGGCGATGAAAGAGAGCACAAAACTTTGTTAGTATGTGCCTATTGAGATGATAACACTAAGTTTCACTGCATTATCCATAAAAAAAAAACTGCAGAACGATTTGCAGTAGTAGTATTGAGTCATTATAACGCATTTAGCTACAAATAAATGAAGTGCAATTAGTCAACAAACATTGTGGGAGTGAGTTGATTTGTCGACATGCATGTCTTTAGGTAATAATCATATTATTTACTAAGTTTTTATTGCAATCTTTCAAAAATTACTGCACTAGATGCATTAACAAAATTATGTCATAGATTGCATTTAGCTCCATGACAAAACATTTAACAAACATTGAGTACAGAAACATTGCAAAACCTTGCTCAAGCCACAAATTATTTCTTGGATGGGATTTCCTTGTGCAGCAGCATTATATAAGATAGACTTTATTAATCAGTACCTTTCTATTCCAAAAGCAAAGGTATAAAAAGTCAATCAAACTTTGAGAATATATCAAGCTATCTGTATCTTGATGTGTATATATGAAAGCCTGTTCAAAGGGACAGCCTATTCAAATGGACCATATTATCCCATTCAAACTGACTATTAACCTATTCAAGGAAACCATATTAACGTATTCAAAGAGACTATATCAGCCTGTTCAATGGGACCATATCAGCCTATTCTAAGGGACCAAATTAGCCTATTCAAACATACTATATTAGCCTATTCAAGGGAACTATATTAGTGTATTCAAAAGGACCACATAAGCCTATTCAAAGGGACTATATTAGCCTATTTAAAGGGACCATATTAGCCTATTCAAAGGGACTATATTAGCCTATTCAAAGGGACTATATTAAACTATTCAAAGGGACTATATTAGCCTATTTAAAGGAACCATATTAGCCTATTTAAAGGGACTATATTAGCCTATTCAAACGGACTATATTAGACTATTCAAAGGGACCATATTAGACTATTCAAAAGGACCATATTAGCCTATTCAAAGGGACTTTATTAGACTATTCAAAGTGACCATATTAGCCTATTCAAAGGGACCATATTAGACTATTCAAACGGACTATACTAGACTATTCAAAGGGACCATATTAGCTAACTTTACCTACCTCAGCACATGCTGCCAGCAAATCTAGAAGACTGATGTAGTACCTCAGAGTGGAAATTCTGTTGGGATTGGTCAAAATCTTCTCCCTAGTCAAGTCATGCACAGAAAACTAATAATTATTATCAGAACGTTTCCATTTAAATTTAGCAAAAATCATAAAATTATTGGAGAAGTTATCATAATTGTTGTTTCAGTTATATCACAAGTCTCGAGTCAAAAGTTTTGTAAAATATTGTTTGCCTCCACAAATTGTGACTAGAGAATAGTGCAATATGAGAAAGCACTTGTTCATGAAGACTCTTATCAATGTTATTTGATAATTCAAAACCACATTACAAATTCACTAATTTAAAATTAAAAAACACTGATGAAAATACATCTATTTACTACAGGGATTTGCATGATATTAGAAATACAATGACTCAAAAACAAATTATAAATCTAACACTTGAATAAATGATAATGGCGATATAAAATTCAAAATAACTGTATACCAGTATGTTGTGACTGGACCAAAAATAATTTCTGTACTATTGATCAAGCCTTTCATCTGTTCATGATACTGCATTTCTTGATCTGTCTCAAAAAGTAAAACAACTGTGCAGAAATAAGTTGGTGACAAAAATACATAACATTGGTTTACAACATTTATCAATTTCTCTAAAGAAATCAAAATTTTAAACTGATGCAACATCTCCAATATACAATGAGTTACTAAATAATATGTATAAACAACAGACTTTCAAATTAAACAAAGAGCACAATAAGATTATTTATTACCAAAATAAGATTAATAATTAACAAAATATCCTCTAAGAAAGATACCTCACAAACAATATACATGCTGAAAGTAAACTAGACAGACGATAGATATAATTCAAATCAAATTTGCATTAAGCAAATAAATGACACAGTGATGTAAACTTAGAACATTGCTAGAACACACAAAAAAATAAATCTTAATGAACTAGCAGGAGTTTAAATCTAACCTCTCTTCTCTTTGAAGGTCTAGGACAAAAGCCACCTTTTTGTAATTCTGCATGATGTATTTCATGACGTAGGCTTGATTCCGTTTTAGTGTTAGCCCTGTGCCCACAACCTTGACGATCATTCCAAGAAGATCAAGAAATTCCGGAGCTTTCTCTTGCTGCTCTGCAGCCCGGTTTACAATCTTCTGGATTTGTCGAGGACTGATCTTCAGACAGGTTGCTTGATTACCACAGAAAACCTAAAGGTCGAAAAGACACGTACACATAACAACTGGATGGTTTAAATGACTCTGTGAAGCATTTACATCAATACAAGTTTGGAATAAAAAGTGATTTGAAGCCTAAACAATTTAAAAACTTCTATTTAAATACTGTAAATGATTTTTACTAATTTTAAAAGTTACATCAGTCTTTATGACGTTTGTTCATTAAGTTTTGAAAAACCTTGGTTAAAAAAAATCAATTTATAAAATCCAAGTTCCATGCTAAATCTGGCTAATTGTCAAGCATGGCATTTTGATAAGAACATAAATATGATTCTGTTTCCTGTATTATACATTTCCATACTATATACATAACAAAATGATTTCTTTAAACCAAAAACATAGGACAAAAATCAATAAAAAGCACATTCTTCTGAATCTGTTGCTCTATGTTCAGGCATATAATACATGTTTCAATTATTACTGCTGTAAGTATTGGTGTGAATAATATGAAACATTACTATTACTATTACTATTATTATTATTATTATTATTATTATTATTATTATTATTATATTATAATCTGCTATTATTATTATTATTATTATTATTATTATTATTATTATTACTATAATCTGCTGACAGAAGAAAAAACAAACCTGGTTATTGTCATCATAAATGCAAACTTTAAATCGTATATATAATTTGTCTTCCCATAGACAAACCAACCCCATTCTGACAGCATTCTACAAAGAATTAAGCTTCATGAAGTTTGCTTTTTTTAAAAAGAAACAAAATAATAAAATCATGAAAGATGAATTGTGTTTTCCATGACAGAGGACTAGTTTGGTATTGACATGTTAACGATTATTTCCCTTGTTTACAGTTCTGGAGACTGGTTAATGAACCTCCAAATATGCACATAAGATATCTGAGGTATTTATTACAAGACAGAACTACCATGAGAGTCTCATTTTCAAAAAAAAAAATGTTTAATATTGAACCATCACAATTTAGCTCATTAGTTATGGAAATTGTATTTCAAGCAGTACCAATACATATGCAGCAGATGATCCTTGAACCAAAGAATTTAAAATTACGGAGTTATCATGTTGGCGAGTAAAATCAAACTGTGCTGCATTTTGTTGATTAATGGGTCTGTAGTTTGGGTGCTGTTCTAGGTTGAGATAAGCAATAAGGACTTCTCTTAGTAGCAAATATATTCCAGTGCAATATTGCAGGGCTTTATTTATGCTGAAACACTATCCCTTTTCTACCTTCTTTTGTATCGAAACATGCAATTGGATATTTAAAAATTAACAACCAATCCTGAAACTAGAGACATTATTTTAATTATACCCTTAATCCATTCTTGATTCTTAGACTGAGCAATTATTTTCTCACAAAAGTGAATTATTCTTTAAAAAAAATTAAATCAGTTATATGCAAAGTATATTGAAAAGTGCTTAATATTTTACAACAATCAATTAAGATAATTTGATCAAAATTTAATTTACATTAAGTAGAAAGCAGTAATTAGTAGAATCTTGCATGTATTTTGATGCTCTGATAAAACCAAAAGTGTGCAGTGTCAACATGGCTGCCCCTATGTAAACCAAAAAGTTTCATTATTCTGTGAGTCTTGTATCAGCTTGTATTTAGTCGTCTTATTATTTGCCGTATAATTTCATTCTGACATTACATAAATACTTATCATGACCAGTTATAGTTGACAAGATATTTGGGTAAGGTACATCAGTTTAGAAAACCTGCTCAAACAAAAATGGTACCAGGATATATTTGCTACTTAGAGTAGTCTCCCCATTTGGTTACCGCAAAGCAAAGTGACTGATGATGTTATGCTACTTTCCTCTAGTACTAGAGTACACCAACTAGGAGCTGTACTTTTCTAAACACTTAATCAATTATTTGAAAATATGAAAAAATATATTACAATGAATAAAACAAGAAATACAAACTAGTTTTAATGCAGAGATGGAAGAATGTTTGAAAGATTACTTGAGTAATGCCTACTACTACTACTACTGTCATTAGAAGAAATATTTTAGTTGTAGACAAATTGTACTTATTTAATTATTCTATATTTGAAAAAAATCTTTTTGAAGGAAAATAGTCAGGAATCAATGTTTGCAGTGTCGGAGCAATGTAGCCAAATTGAATATAATTAAGTGGCACATTTTTGTTGTGTGTATATGTACCATGAAGTAAGTTTTAAACTATTGAGATTGTACTTCAAAAATGTCTTTAGTTAAATAATTGAATTGAATGAGGATAACTTTAAACAAAAAAAGAAACATATTTAACAAATTTTAGTGGGAGAAATTTACCATTGATCAGGACTTTTGGAACAAATATTGTTTAAGTTTGCAGAGTACAAAGTTTGTTTATATTAACTAAAATTTTAAATATCACTGTTTATCCCTGCTGTAGAGACTAATGAACTGTGGCTGCATACCTAGCATGTACAATTTAATACTTTAAATGATATGACTTTGAAATCTTGTTTCATATAATCATTGAGACTATAACACTGCAGATCAGCATTAGTTATGGTTGTTCCTGCCAGAAAGCAGTGATCATCGCCAATTTTTTTTCCTTTTTCTGGTGGTTCTCCATCCTACCCTGGAAGGAATCTGGAATATTAGTCCAAATACTCCATGGTTTTCCACGCTTGCACTTTCCATATTTTCCATGTTTTTTTTTATCTGGAATACCATGGAAAATCTAGAGCCAGAATTGCATGTTCTGTTTTAGTAAACAAGCCCATGTCTATGCAACCATTCTTTCCATCAAAGCAGCAAAAAACATATTTCAAGATGTGCACTACTGCTGTCATTTTAGAATTAGTATCCACACCACTATCATTTAAAACCTGCAACATACTGTTTAGTCTGATAAAAAGATGATATTGGGGCATCATGCTGCAGTCATTTAGCATCATGTCACACCCAGTGACATTATTCTGACACCAGGCCGACCAGTCCTAAAACTAATATCTTAATGCTGAGCACCAAGCAAGTCAGCTGTTAGTACCATTTTTATAAGTCTTTTGTATAACTTGGCCAGGGTTCGAACCCATGACCTCCAACATCTGAGGCAGACGCCCTAACCACTAGACCACTAGAGCAGTCAGTATTTATTGACTTTAACATAGAAACTGAAACGTGATCAATAAAGAACTCACTTCTTTCAGAGCTATTGCCAGATCTGATTGTACAACATGAACATCCAGTAGAATATCTAATCTCTCAAAGATGTGATGTTGGACACGACCATTCTCCCGTGCCAGCAGCTTCAGTAGGTAGAATGCCTTCTTGAAAATATCTGTCATTCCACTATACTGTTGACCCTGACAGAAGTAAAATGTTCAAATAATGTAATTTATTATAAGTTAGCAATGAATCAGCATTTACTCCATACAAAGATTGCATTTATTTATGCTGGAATAAATTTTCTTGGCTTGAAAAATATGTCTTTTACTTGCAATAAATACAACATAATTTTTTTTTTCAAACAAAAAGCTTTCTATGCCAAGGTATGCAAATATGTTACAAATTTTCATCTATTCTATAATTAAAAATGATTTTTAAAACCCATTTCAGTTGTATTAGTCCATCAATGAGTATTTATCATACCAGTTACTATTTGCAGAATGTTTTGTTACCATATGTCTAGGTTTACAAATGACACTGGATAGTATATCCCACTGTTACACAAAGAATACAGTCAAATAGTGAGGAATCTGTTTCATTCTAATCAAAATCACTGCTATGATACCTTTATTCATTTAAATTTAATTAAGTATTTCATTGTAATAATAATTAATTGATACACTTCCATTATTCATTTATAGCTGATGAAGTATTTCGTTGTAATACAAATTCAATGATATACTTCCCTTATTAAATTATAGCTAATTGAATGGAAGTAATTTACATGAGATAGTGTACATTCTGGCACAAAGAATCCATCATCATAGCTGCATAATTCTTTTTACAATAATGGTATGAAATTCTACTCAAGTCATCTAATTGTACGAGCATGCATGCCAAATTTTTTGACTCAATTACATGGTTTTTGCTAAATTGTAAATTTTTAATATGAATTTCATCTATTTATTGTTTCAAAACAAGACTATAATTAATTTTCTTTAAAGTAATTCAGAATTATAGCTATATATACAACCAGTCGTTTCATCTTAAATTTGCCATGGAAACAGTTTGAGTTGTATATACAATTTAGCACAAGGGATTTAAAAGAATACACGAATGTGCTTAAACAAGCAGGTGAAAGCATGTCAGATGCAGCTCAACTGGCTTACATAACTTAACATTCAATCATTAATTAAACAAATTTATATAAGTTTTATCCATTCCACTACAGTTTGATAAAATGTTTTTGTAAAGACAAAGTGTAAGTAACACAGTCTTTATGACCATAACTGATGTAATTTGTCACCTTAATGATTTTGTTTTTGTCAATCAGATACAAAATCAACTCATAAATATGTGAGTATTTCTCTTCTCATCCAACTCATCTGAAATGATGCTAAAAGTATGATCAAAATCAGATCTGTTATTGCTGAATGGATTTTAATGACACTTAAGCACATTATAGGCTATATTGTGTCAAAGAAATGGAATCCAAAAGTCGTTCTGATGCAGCAAAAACAGTGTGGAATAGTCTGGTATCTAACCTGTGACCCTTGGATTACAAGTCAGATGTTATATTTTGTCTTATCATTGGTACTTATTTCCTGTTCATATCTCATTATAGCTAAATATAATGTTTTTTCACTGTTAGTTCTTACCTAATTATAGCCATATATAATGTTATTTCACTGTTATTTCTTACCTAATTATAGACAGATATAATGTCATTTAACTGTTAGTTTTTACCTAATTATAGCCAAATATAATGTTATTTCACTGTTAGTTCTTACCTAATTATAGCCAAATATAATGTTATTTCACTGTTATTCCTTACCTAATTATAGACAAATATAATGTCATTTCACTGTTAGTTCTTACCTAATTATAGCCAAATATAATGTTATTTCACTGTTATTCCTTACCTAATTATAGACAAATATAATGTCATTTCACTGTTAGTTCTTACCTAATTATAGCCAAATATAATGTTATTTCACTGTTATTCCTTACCTAATTATAGACAAATATAATGTCATTTCACTGTTAGTTCTTACCTAATTATAGCCAAATATAATGTTATTTCACTGTTATTCCTTACCTAATTATAGACAAATATAATGTCATTTCACCGTTAGTTCTTACCTAATTATAGCCAAATATAATGTTATTTCACTGTTATTCCTTACCTAATTATAGACAAATATAATGTCATTTCACTGTTAGTTCTTACCTAATTATAGCCAAATATGTTATTTCACTGTTATTCCTTACCTAATTGTAGACAAATTGTCATTTCACATCACATTGTTATGAAAGTTGTGTTGGTATATCCTTTAATATAAGGCTTCTTTGCTGATAGTATGGGTCACTTTATAGCTCCCTGAACGGTATCAGGAGATGGTAATAATGTAACTCTAGCATGTTCAGGTAATAATAATAAATTTACATATGGTTTGAGCATTGGTAATGTATATATCTTTAAGATTGATAGGCATATTCAATGTTCTCCCTCAAATCTTTCAAGCAAATATCACATATGTGCTATGTTAAGGCTAATAAAATTAATATGGCAATATCATCTCATCTGTGCTAACTTTGCTAAGTCTAATACAATATGACAATATCATTACATCTGTGCTAAATTTGCTAAGGCTAATACAGTTAATATGACAATATCATCCCATCTGTGCAAAATTTGCAAAGGCTAATACAATATGACAATATCATTACATCTGTACTAACCTTGCTAAGGCTAATGCAATTAATATGGCAATATCATATCTGTGCTAACCTTGCTAAGACTAATTGCAATTAATATGGCAATATCACATCTGTACTAACCTTGCTAAGGCTAATGCAATTAATATGGCAATATCATCACATCTGTGCTAACCTTGCTAAAGGCTAATACAGTTAATATGGCAATATCATAACATCTGTGCTAAATTTGCTAAGGGCTAATACAGTTAATATGGCAATATCATAACATCTGTGCTAAATTTGCTAAGGCTAATACAGTTAATATGGCAATATCATCACATCTGTGCTAACCTTGCTAAACCTAATACAATTAATATTGCAATATCATCATATATGTGCTAACTTTGCTAAGGTACATACAATAAATATGGCAATATCATAAGATCTGTGCTACCTTTGCTAAGATACATACAAATAATATGGCAATAGCATCATATATGTGCTAACTTTGCTAAGGCACATATAAGTATTATGGCATTATATATATGCTAACTTTGCTAATGCCCATATACATAATATGGCTATAACATCAAATATGTGCTAACTTTTCTAAGACGCAAATAATATGGCTATAACATCAAATATGTGCTAACTTTGCTAAGACGTAAATAATATGGCTATAACATCAAATATGTGCTAACTTTGCTAAGACGCAAATAATATGGCTATAACATCAAATATGTGCTAACTTTGCTAAGACAACAATAATATGGCTATAACATCAAATATGTGCTAACTTTGCTAAGACGCAAATAATATGGCTATAACATCAAATATGTGCTAACTTTGCTAAGACGTAAATAATATGGCTATAACATCAAATATGTGCTAACTTTGCTAAGACAAATAATATGGCAATAGCATCATATATGTGCTAACTTTGCTAATGCACATACACATAATTTGGCAATAGCATAATACTAACTTTGCAGAGGCACATACACATACTATGGCAATATCATCATTTATGTGTTAACTTTGCTTAGGCACATACAAATAATATAGCAATGAAGGTAATTGTACCTTCCTCTAACGAGCAATCTCATTTAGAAATTTATTTTTTTTACTAAAATGTGGTCGATATTTTTAAACTTACCAATAGCTTTGTATCAATCTCTTGAACAAGGATTTCAAACAAAACAGTCAGAATTCCTAAGGAAAAAAGATATAGAAAATCACTGTGAATGAAGTGCAGTAGAAAATTGTCAGACACCAATTTATAAAAAAAAAGTAAAACTTGTCAATGAATAGTATCTACTTATTTACTGTTGAACTGCACCTCAGCTTCCGAAGCGTGACATGTGCACACAAGCCTAAACATCTATGACATTTTATATTTATTAAATACTCTAGAAGACTTGATTTTGTTAAGTATTTATATGTGAAAAAATTGAGTCCATGAAGTCATGATGATACAATGAGTCTGCAGAGTTATGATGGTACAATCAGTCCATGAAGTCACAAAGGTACAATTTAAGTCCATAATGTTATGATGGTACATTTAGTCCACAAAGTCACATTGGTACAATTTAAGTCCATGAAGTCACAATGGTACAATTTAAGTCCATGAAGTCACAATGGTACAACTGAAGTCCATGAAGTTATGAAACAACATTTAGTTCATGAAGTCACAATGGTACAATTTAAGTCCATGAAGTCACAATGGTACAATTTAAGTCCATGAAGTTATGAAAAAACATTTAGTTCATGAAGTCACAATGGTACAATTTAAGCCCATGAAGTCACAATGGTACAATTTAAGTCCATGAAGTTATGAAAAAACATTTAGTTCATGAAGTCACAATGGTACAATTAGTTCATGAAGTCATAATAAGCCCACGAGTTTCTGATGGCAAAATAGCTCATGAAGTCAAAGAGATGCTCCAAGATTTTATCAGATTTTCCCCTTATCCCAAAAATAGTGGGGGAGTATAACAAAATTGAGGGGAAGAAGGAAATGAACATACTACAAGTTATTTACACAGCACTTCTATATCCATCTCTCTTTCTTCCTCATCCACTCCGTAAGACCCCTTTTTAAAACAAAATCTTTCTAAAAGAAGTTGCCTCTGGTTGTGTAAGCATCAATTTGTTCATTGTTTCTCAGCTTAAACGGCGCATGAATATCATTCTGTAATGAGAACACCCTTTCACAACTAAGAGGGATTTTTCACTAAAATAAGCTCTGTCAACTTTCTTGAATTAGTACTCTACTGATTACTATGTTTGATTTACTATTCTGTAATGATATATTAGGATTTAAAGTCCATTAATGCCTTAGTCTAACTTTCTTGAATTAGTACACTACTGACTGCTATGTTTGATTTACTATTCCGTAATGATGTATTAAGATTTTAAGTCCATTAATGCCATAGTCTACTTGTTCAAACATAAGTTGTTTAATAAAATAAATATCTTTACTTTGCAATTTCATTTTTAGATTATTACTTATTAGATTTATTGTAATCTTTATATTAGGATTATATAGTTCTGTAGCACATAATACCACTAAGCTAAATTATGTCATAAGAAAAGAACTAAAACATGCACTCCACATTTAAATTGCCTTGATTTTAATTGGCTTGTTTGTCTGCCTTTTCTAAATTTAACCTTGAAATACAGCTGAAATGAGGGGTTGACCATCATGCTGTCTGGTTTGGTTCATCCAACATGTACATCGGTTTTTGTTATGGGACCCAAGGGGCCCCGAGTGGCCGAGTGGTCTAAAGCGCTCTCTGTTACGGATCACTGCCATCTCACCTCTGTCTGCGTTGGTTCACGTTTCAGATTCAGCCGATGTGGGTATGTGAGAAAGCTTGCCAGTAGCTTCTCGTGGGTCGGTGGTTCTTTCTGGGGGTTTTCCCAGGTTCTTCCTCCACCAATAATACTGGCCGCCATGTATAGCTTATCATGTGCTGAAAAATGGCGTTAAACCCTACAACAACAACAAGTTAAGCAGAAGAAACCAGATATGTCAACAGTATATGTTGTGCTTCAACATTTTTACCATTTCAACATGTAATTTAATGGTGAACAGCTGAATAAAGTTGTTTACTGCACAGAGTTCATTTTCATATGTGCAACTTGAAATTAATTTGTGGGAGTTAATTTGTGTGAATCATGTTATCGCACGCTCTGGGGGAGCATTTCTGAAGTCATGATGGTACAATTAGTGCATGAATTGATGATGGTACAATTAGCCCATGATGTTACAACAATACATATATCAGTCCATATCATCACAATGGTATATTCAGTCCATGAAATTATGATGGACAATTAGTCCATGAAGTCATGATGGTAAGCTGAGTCTTTGAAATCATTATGGTACAATGAGTCTTTGAAATCATGATGGTACAATGAGTCTTTGAAATCATGATGATACATTGAGTCCATAATGTCATGATGATACACTGAGTCTGCAAATTCTGTATGGTACAATGAGTCTTTAAAATTATAATGGTAAAGTAGTCCATGAAGTCATGATGGTAAAATTAGTCCATGAAGTCATCTTGGTACATTGTCTGCAAACTCATTATGGTACACTGAGTCTGTGAAATCATTATGATACACTGAGTCTGTGAAATCATGATGGTACAATGAGTCTGTGAAATCATGATGGTACACCTCTGTTTTTAACTTGCACACAACGGGATCTAGAAACATAGACTGCACTAAAAGAAAATCTGCAGGGTATCCTGAAAACCATGAGGGTGTAGAATTGGGTGGGGACAGCGCTTTTTAATGATAGAATCCTCATTTTATGATCACGTCAAGAATAATTGTCAGTATAGGGCTTTTGCTAATGAAGTTGTTTGTTATGCCGTATAAATTACATTTATTTTCAAAAAGTCTGAAAGATCATCAATGATTCCAACTGGTTTCAACAACCATTATGTGTACACAAAAATATTTGTGTATTATGTCACTGCTTTTTGTTTTGCTGATTAGTCTGGTTCCTTGAGTGATATTTAATAGTGTACTGTGTAGCAGGAAACCAGACTGACTGTTGATACACCACCTCTCAAGATTCTTTCTTGCAGAAACTAACCACAATTGTTTGTGAGACAATCATCTATGTCAAAAGTCAATTTTTGTATTGTTCAGTTAGTAAAATATTGGTGCCATCATTTCAATGCAAGTAATAATGAGACTTCTTATCATCCTTGAGAATATCTCAAAGTGCCACTTTAGAAATTATCAGATTCTCGTTTCCACAACAACGATCCATATCTGTGAAACAAAACTATTTATTTTACTAAGTATTCATTTCATTTAAGCATGTAGGATTTGCATGACTTTTGTCTTGTCTTTCATTCCACCTCCTTTATTTGACTCAAAAAGACTTCAATGATAATACAAATGAGGTCAGCTTTTAATTCAGTGCAACAATGCAAAAAAATACTTCCACTAGTCAGATATCAAAACATGCTCAGCCATCATTTAATTAAGTTTTCAGAGAAACACTCGCAGACATAGCTGTTATAATGGTAGAATGACACATGTTACATTTAAATACAAGACACACTGCACTGATGATGATTAAACTTAGGAACTAAAAGATAAAACTAAAACACAAATTCTACTTGATAAAAAATTATTTATTTATTAAGTACTGCCACCACTAGACATAAGTGACATATTAATTGATCAAAATTTACTTGAATATTATTAATTATGGTGTAATAAGAATGTCCTCTGGAAAGAAAATGTTAACAAATTATATGACTTCTTATTAAAAGTTGACAACTTCAAAATGTTAATTAAAATCTCCCATTTTCAATATCAAAGTTTCAGTTACCAATTTTGGTCATGATTTTCTTCAAGTTTAACAAATATGGATCAGTTTTTGGATATTTTCTGCTTTAAAAAATGGGATCCATGCCTGACCCCATGTAATAGTAGGTTCACAATTTATCAGGCACATGCAATCAAGGGAGTGGAGTACATCGATTCTGCCGAGTTGTGATGTTACAATGAGTCTATGAAGTCATGATTGTACATTAATTCTGTAGAGTCATGACGTTACAATGAGTCTATGAAGTCATGATTGTACATTAAATCTGTAGAGTCATGACGTTACAATGAGTCTATGAAGTCATGATTGTACATTAAATCTGTAGAGTCATGACATTACATTGAGTCTATGAAGTCATGACTACACATTAAATCTGTAGTCATGATATTACAATGAGTCTATGAAGTCATGATAGTACAATGAGTGCAAGTCATGATAATACATCAAGTCTGCATATTCATGATGGGCAGTGAGTCCATGAAGTCTTGATAGTACATTTAGTCCATGAAGTCTTGATGGTACAAGACTAAAGCTATTATCATCGAGACAAAAATAAAAAAAATCATATTGTACATGTTCTGGTGTTTATTTTGCATTAATTTAAATACATGTTCTTATTAAAAATGATTTAAACTAACAATTATCCAATCACAACTTAGAAAACAATGAGATATTGACACACAGTCCAGTTAGTTATATGTAATGTCCTTGAACTCATGTTAGTTATATGTAATATCCTTGAACTCATGTTAGTTATATGTAATGTCCTTGAACTCATGTTAGTTATATGTGATGTCCTTGAACTCATGTTAGTTATATGTAATATCCTTGAACTCATGTTAGTTATATGTAATGTCCTTGAACTCGTGTTAGTTATATGTAATGTCTTTGAACTCATGTTAGTTATATCTAATGTCTTTGAACTCATGTTAGTTATATGTAATGTCTTTGTTCTCATGTTACTTATATGTAATGTCCTTGAACTCATCCAAAACAGTAAGACTTAGATACATGAATGTTGTTGGATCAATGATAGTACTTTGGGTCTAGCTTTTATCAGCACTATTAAAATTGTGCCTTGTCTCTAATGGTTTAGCTAAAGTTGTTTGGAGTGGATTTTAGAAAAATTTCAAATCACCAATGAGTTGTCTCACGTTATAAATATGGACGACTGGGACCCCTGAGATAGATAGATAGATAGATAGATAGATAGATAGATAGATAGATAGATAGATAGATAGATAGATCCACACATACATACATACATACATACATACATACATACATACATACATACATACATACATACATACATACATACATACATACATACATACATACATACATACATGTTTTGTACTATAATCATATTTTAGGTTCATAGCAATTAAAGGAGGGTCAAACAGTCTTCATTCCATAACTCTGAAATATTCTCTTTCAAAGAAACAATGTTGTTTCTACAAGATACACAAAATCATAAACAGACAATTAGTGGTTTCTTCCATAGCTCTTGTGTAATCAATGCAGTCAAACATATAAGACTTACCGTTGCTGACCATGATGTTTTGGTTCATGGGGTGAGGTTCATCTGGTGTCATGGGAAGATGGCAAAACCTTGATAAGAGATTTATTTTGTGTTATTTATTCCTTTGTAGAAATACTGTGTTTAGTTATTACCTTATACAATATTATTTATATTATCCAGGTGAAAATACTCGTGTCCCATATTGCTTCTGTCATAAGAGAAGCAATTGATATCTTTAAACTGTTTGGTAATATCATCAAAATTATTGTGAATATAATTTTTTATTGATTGACAATATCTTCAATTGATTGACAATATCTTTAAATTAACTATTAAAATCTCTTTAAAAAATCTGTAATAAATTCAGTTATCATGACTTGACGAGAATGAAGAAAAATGCAGAGAAAATACCAGTGTGATGAAATGAGTAATGTAAGTCGTGTGTTCAACACAAGTCGCTGACAAAGGCAGTTCGATATTGCCCAAAAAATTGAACTTTTAAGATATTTATCTTCTGAGCCTGGGAAAATACTAATGATCTAATTACTAATTACTAATTACTAATGTTCATTAATTATCCAGAACAAGGAAGCAGCTTCTTTAGCTGTACTGTGGTTAAACTTTTCAAAAATTAAATCTTCAGTTGTGACCCTAATGAAACAGTGTGGGTTATACTTATGAAATTATTAAATGTTCTCCAAGTATTTATTGAAGTACACTGCCTCAGAATGTTATTTTACATACTCAGCCAAGTCATCTAAGATGTTTCCCATCAATCTGACTTGCTGGTCATCCAATTTTGCACGTGCAAGTCGACGCAAGATTGGCATACTCTTCAAGACTTCTCGATGTACACGGGCTGAATCTTGGGTCAGGAGGATCTGAAGAATGAATGAACCAAAAAGTGCTAACAGGCAACACTAAATCAGCACCATAAAACCCATATCACTTGTAGCTGGTTATTTAAGTGGCAAAATTACAAACTGCATAAAAAATGAATAAAAAGATTTCAACCAACATCAATGTAATTTTAAATGGGTGAATTGTATGGAATCAGTACTGTTTAAAATTATGCAGTTAATCATGTTTCTACAATCCGGGGTGATAATAAACCTATCTTTAATTTAAAAATTTTGCTTTTATGTAACCTTAAATTTCATTTTCACATCTTCACAACGGCCTATGCATATCTTTTGATGCATGTAAATGCTTTTAAATTATTAGCTGCCACTGAAAAAAATTTAGTATTTGGTCCACGGGATAGTAGTTTTGACAAAGTCTGTTTAAGCAAAATAGACTTTGGACCCAATGAAGACACACTTAAGGTGGAATAGTCGCCCATGGATACAATTAAGAGTTTTGTGTATTGTTTCATGATAACTCTTTGAGTAATCATAGTTACAATGGTAGTTTTCAAAAACAATCAATACATTTCTTGCATATCAACTATTTTATAGGTCTGCCATATTTACAGAATAAGAAATTCAAAAAAATCTAATGATAAAACCCTAATACATCAATTTAATGATAAAACCACAATAAATCAATCTTATGATACCCCAAAATAAAGCAATGTTGTGACATATCCTTAAAAAGCAATTGAATTATATAAAACCCTAATAATTCTAATGATACAATCCTTTATAAATTAATCTCATGGTACAACCCTTATAATTAATCTAATGGTACAACCTATATAAACGAATCTAATGTTACAACTATAATAGATCGATATGATGGTACCACCTTACCAAAGCAACATAATACAACCTTAATAAATCAATATAATGATGTGACCCTAATAAATCTATCTAATGAGACAATAAAATCATCCTTGTGATATAACCCAAGTAAATCAGTCAAATTATACAATTCTAAAAAATCATTCTAATGATACAACCCTAATAAATCAATCTAATGATACAACCAAAACAAATAAATCTTGTTATACAACCATAATAAGTCAAGTCTCAAAAATACAAACCAAACAAAACACTTTAATGATACCAATTAAGAATATACTATACCTGTGCCTTGCTTGCGAGTCTGAAAGCATTCCTTTTTGAAGAATAGATCTTGTTCAGGATGTTCAATGACTTGGTGATGATTTTATTGTACTTATAATTGGTCAAATCCTGAAATAATGGTAGATAATGAAATTAATCAGAAATTAATCTTATTAAGTTTCAGGAAGCATACATATGAATACTGTTAACCTGATTATACATCACAACATTCACAATTTAAGTACAGTATTTCAATAGTTACAACTGGCACCATACTGCGTTTATTAATCTAAGTGCACAATATAATGTTTCAATTTCAGCTTCATTTCTTTTCAAGTGTGACTAAAACCAAAAAAAACAATTAAATAAATAAAAATAAAATAATTACTACAGAAATTTGATTGATCAAAATTTAGTTAGATTTTAATCCAATCATATTTCTCCATTACAAAATAAATATAACCAAAAACAGAAGGAAAATGCCACATTTTTAAACATTTATTGTAAATGATGCTACAAAATCTCTTTTATAATTTCTCTGTCATCTTCACCAACTTACCATCAAAACTTTGGTCAATAATTCAATATCAAATATTGCAGACAGGTTGAACATGTTAATTAATTCCTTGTTCACTTTAGCTTGGAGAGAAAGTGCTTTCCTGAAGAATAAACAATCATTATATCAGGTGAACATAAGTCTACAATCATGATTTCTTGTCCGTACAAAAACTGTATCCAAGAAGATTCATATTTATGATATTTAGTCATCCATCCCTTTCTTTATAAAACATATTACTGGTATATTTGATCTGAATAAAGCAGCAATATACATCAGCTATCTTTGACTTAAAGATATTTTAAACTATGGATATAATGTTCCCAGAACTTGAAAATCAAATTCATATATCTAAAATTTGTTATAACCAATGAAATATAGACAAATATATAGAAAGGAATGATAACAGATATTTTGTTTTAAAATATTTCATTATAAGCAGTGTTTTCTGTTGTCATAATTACAGCTTTGGTTGAGTACAATTATACTTGTTGCCAATTATCTAAGTTATTTTGTAAGATGTACCTTTTTTCTTTTAACTGTACTCACTTCATTTCATCATCAAGTGAACATGCTTTATTTCTTCATCAATTGACCATACTTCATTTCACCATCAAGTGACCATATTTCATTTTATCATCAAGTGACCATACTTCATTTCATCATCAAGTGACCATATTTTATTTCATCAAGTGACCATACTTCATTTTATCATCAAGTGACCATACTTCATTTTATCATCAAGTGAACATGCATTATTTCTTCATCAATTGACCATACTTCATTACCATCAAGTGACCATACTTCATTTCACCATCAAGTGACCATACATCATTTCATCATCAAGTGACCATACTTCATTTCATCATCAAGTGACCATACTTCATTTCATCATCAAGTGACCATACTTCATTTCATCATCAAGTGACCATACTTCATTTCATCATCAAGTGACCATACATCATTTCATCATCAAGTAACCATACTTCATTTCATCATCAAGTGACCATACATCATTTCATCATCAAGTGACCATACTTCATTTCATCATCAAGTGACCATACTTCATTTCATCATCAAGTGACCATACTTTATTTCATCAAGTGACCATACTTCATTTTATCATCAAGTGACCATACTTCATTTTATCATCAAGTGAACATGCATTATTTCTTCATCAATTGACCATACTTCATTACCATCAAGTGACCATACTTCATTTCACCATCAAGTGACCATACATCATTTTATCATCAAGTGAACATGCATTATTTCTTCATCAATTGACCATACTTCATTACCATCAAGTGACCATACTTCATTTCACCATCAAGTGACCATACATCATTTCATCATCAAGTGACCATACTTCATTTCATCATCAAGTGACCATACTTCATTTCATCATCAAGTGACCATACTTCATTTCATCATCAAGTGACCATACTTCATTTCACCATCAAGTGACCATACATCATTTCATCATCAAGTGACCATACTTCATTTCATCATCAAGTGACCATACTTTATTTCATCAAGTGACCATGTTTGCATAATTTGTCAAAATGATCACTGTTCAAAGCTAAGATATTAGTCCTGCACAAATCCCATCCATTAGCTAAACTTTGATTACGTTAAAAAATAAGACGTACTTAGACTGATCATGTGGATCAAAGGTATCGTACAACAAAGGCACTGTTACAGTTAACTGTTTCCTCTGGCCAGCTGACTGCTCTGCAACCTTGAACTTTCCCACAAAACTCTGAAATGCAAACAAAAGGAATTTAACTGTATTTGATTATATTTATCTGAGATATCAAAGATAACACAAATTATTTCAGAAAGAGACTGGGCAATCCAACAAATTTTGATTACAAATGGTGCGTCGGGAGTAGTATCTAAAATGCAAAAGCTGTATTTAAAAAATTGCTTTATAATGAAATACCACATTTTACAAATAATTATATATTTTTTGTTTAAGATTTGCACAAAGGCCCATTCGTACATAAAATACTGTGTACAGCATTGTTGGATGAGGTATTGGAATATGGTTATATCAATGACCTTGATGCCCTGGTGTGCTGTTTTATTTATCCTTTTTCTGGTTCACACCTCAAACACTGACCCAGCATTCTACATTGCACACGTGTGCATTGGCTGACAACATGCAAACTTCTTACATTCTCTTGTCACAAAGAAGAGAGAAATACTTTGAGTGCAGAAATAAGATGTGATCTCGTACAGCATATTCATTCAGACTGATAGACATAAAAATGCACACAAAGAGGATTTTCAACTCATCTGCTCCACAGTAATCCATTCCAATTCTCATTTGAGTATCGTTCAAAATATGCTTCAGACTCCGTTTATATAACTTAATGTCTTTCCTCACAACTTTATTGAGGTCTGCTTTATTCATTGGAAATTATAAATATCATCCTTAAAGATTAACAAAAATGATTATATCTCAATACATTTTGAAAGAGCATCATATACATCGACTGTGTTACATCAGCTGACTGGAAGAATCAAGTGCGCCATAAAGAATGAAGCTAAGCCAATGTACTAGACTGGTACCTTAACTAGGACAATTTTAATTGCATCTGAAAATTTCAAAGGTTTTCAAATTCATAATCATATGGTTTTTTCTGGTATCTACATTCACCAAATCCTGTTGAAACCATCTGGGTTCAGGCTTCATTGATCCTCTTGGGATCTGGCAAATGCTCAAACAAAACCCCACTGATAATCACTATATACTGATACTGCTCAAGGCTGAGGTATAAAATGTCCAAGGCTACTAAGTCAATTTTATTGTACATAGTCCAATTTCATTTTGCTATTTTGTGGTTTATTTATAAAATGTTTGAACTAGGTCAGTGCAAGAATCTAGCATGTGATGATTTCGTATAAAATTTATGTAGACCACTCCATGGCTTAGTGGTTAGAGTATCTGCCTCAGATGCAAGAGGTTGTGGGTTTGAACCACAGCCGAGTATTACCAAAAACTTGTTAAAATGTCACTAACAGATGCCTTTCTTGGCGCTCAGCTTTAAGAAGTTAGTGTTAGGACTGGTCAGCCTAGTGTCAAGATAATGTAACTGGGTGGGACATCATGCTACAGATCTGTGGCATGATGCCCCAGTGCAGACTAAGACATCAGTATAAACTGCCTCACTGCAGACATTGTGGCGATATGACTGATTTTTTTAAAAGTTATGATAAAAAACTTAATCACACACATACTCACACAAATTTATGCAGATCAGTTTATGAATTACATATACGATAAACAAGCATGTATGACATTTCTATGAATAAACAAAAAGAAAAACCTACCTGAAGCCTGGAATTTCTCTGATAAGTCAAAAGAAGATCCAGAATGTCCAGCACTCTGAAAAGGTGAAGAAAAATGTATTGTGAATTCTTCATTACCATATTTTCCCAGCCAATTTAAATTAAAGAATGTTTGTTCTTTCTTTTTGTAATAACTGAATTAATTGTGATAAAGAAAACTAATAATTAAAAGATTAATGTCTTTTTAATAGTACATCAACACTTGAAAGGTCATATCATGCCAAGGCAATGGAAGAAAGTGTCTTGCCAATGGATTGGTTTGATTTGTAGGTTTAATGATATTTTCAGTACATGATTGCACATAGTAGACAGTATATTTGGTGGAGCCAGAACCTGGGAACCCTTCAAAAGAAGAATCAACCTAATGGCAAGCTGTCTTACATACCTATATTGACAAAGTCATGACCTGAACCCATATGGATAAACCTATAGGCAGCTAATGGCAAGCTGTCTTACATACTTATATTGACAAAGTCATGACCTGAACCCATATGGATAAACCTATAGGTAGCTAATGGCAAGCTTTCTTACATACCTATATTGACAAAGTCATGACCTGAACCCATATGGATAAACCTATAGGTAGCTAATGGCAAGCTTTCTTACATACCTATATTGACAAAGTCATGACCCGAACCCATATGGATAAACCTATAGGTAGCTAATGGCAAGCTTTCTTACATACTTATATTGACAAAGTCATGACCTAAACCCATATGGATAAACCTATAGGTAGCTAATGGCAAGCTTTCTTACATACCTATATTGACAAAGTCATGACCCGAACCCATATGGATAAACCTATAGGTAGCTAATGGCAAGCTTTCTTACATACTTATATTGACAAAGTCACGACCTGAACCCATATGGATAAACCTATAGGTAGCTAATGGCAAGCTTTCTTACATACTTATATTGACAAAGTCATGACCTGAACCCATATGGATAAATGCAATATATGAACCGAAAAAGCAACCAACTTAGACCACTTGGCCAACCACCACCACACCCCCTGCTCCCATCTTGCCAAGGGATACCATGGATGCCAACCTAGCTCTGTTTGGGTTACGATTCAAACCTGCACCCTTCTGGTCATAACTAAAGCATGCTAACCATTGAGACTCCAGCACTAATGTCTATGTTGAGTATTGGTCTTATGAAACATGTACCTAACTCTGTCATGTATATTTAATTGTTTATCTGTTAGTTTTTTATATAAAAAAAATTCATTACATGTTATTGTAATGTAACATTGTTTGCTGGACTTGACCTTATCCATAACGAGTTAATTTCTGCATGACCTGATTTACTTTTTTAAAATTATTTTTATTTCATTTATGTAAATAACTAATACTAGCATCATTATTCTCTATGTATATGAGCTTATTACCGAATTGTTCAGGTAAACAAGAAGTGGTAAATACCAAGGTCAGGGTTTTGGAGATTTCCATGAGAATTTTATAAGCTATTGTGCTGTAAGTAGACGAGGCTCATTAGACCACTCTAAAAGGTTATTTCCATTAGGTAATGGTTGTTTTTAGAAAATGCTAATGCGATCTTAGGTCAAGCACAAAACTGTATAATCTCATGATTGGGAAGATTTCATCAGTCATGTTTTAACATTTAGCACTTAAAGTTGTATTATGATGTAACAAGTTTGGGCTGAATTTTATTTTCTTCAAATTAATGAATTCAAGTGATTTTATTTCTCTGAAAATACAAAAGTACTCTGACAAAATTCTTGGATAAAGACATTATTTAGAATTTATTCTGAATTCAAATCTGGAACATTATTTACCTGATTCAACAAAATACTGTTGACACATCAGTACTTCTCTAACCATAACAGACATAGCATTGCCTCCATGATGGATATCTTCGGGACTTGAACTGAGTTTTATTCAGAACTTTTAATCACTAGACTAATGTTTTTAATTCTTGGATTAATTTTGGATTTAATTCGCTATACAGTAAGTTCTTTTTTCTTATATTTCACTTTCTATTCTAGGGAAATAAATTAGCTAATGTTTACAAAGCATGTTGTCTTCGCTCTTTTCTGTTACTTATTTTAAGACTTTAGACTTGTAACAACTGACAAAAATCATACATCTAGACTTGCCATCACATAAAGCATTAAAAAATCTGGATCCAATACATTTTTTTGAACATTTTTTATGGCAGAATTTTGGCCCCATTCTGAATTCAAAAATGTTTATATATTGTTTTCAACTGCAAACATTAAATGCCATTAATTTACAGTACACAGTATGAAAAATAGTTATTTATAAACTGGCATTGCAGGTTTTAATCTGGATGCATTATCTTTGCATGATTGCAAGAAAACAATTTTCATAATTTCCCCCAAATTGTAAAATTGCATTGACTTACTGCCAAAAGGTTTTTTAAATGAGGTATATAGACAAAAAATTATAACAAATTTCTTATATTTCAGCCCTACTGTCTCACAAAATGACCTATAAATCCCAAATCACACACACATTTACATATATCTGCATTATCTGCACCAAATATGAACATTGGGCAGTCAGTACTATACTTATGTGTGTATTATGTACCCAAGTATGAACAATGAGGACCCATTACTATATTTATTTGTGTATTAAACCTTTACCTCATTGACTTTATGGATTTTAATCCTTCAATATACATGTAGCAAAGTTACCCAATGCAGTACAGTGCGCAATAAATCAAACACCAGTTACCTATTTGACTCCATACACATAGGCCTGTCTCTTCACTATTAAACAGTGATGTTATGTTTAACAGCACTTTTAACCATTTTACATTTTTGGTACACAAATAAATATTAAGTATAGAAAGATTTAAGAGTAAAATCCAATTGTTAAAAATGTATAATTATTTATCACAGACGATTTTTTGGGGGTATTTTTAAATCTTGAGAGAACTCATTCACTATCAAGTCAGTGAAATCACATGACTAACCAAAGCTGCCATTTCTCATCCTCAAAATTTACAAGTTCTTTGTCTGCATCTACATCACTAAATCATCTGAATTTGATAAACAATAAAAACTATTTGTTGCCTACATCAATATTAAAGCCTTTACCAAAGTTATTGAAGCTCTCATAGTTGTGATTCTAATTATGAAAACTCAAGTAAGTACTGAACAAAATATGTGGCCTCCATTTGTGAAGTGGTGAATACAACCCAGTTACTGTAAATAACAGATTTTGACCAGATCTTAAATAGCAACCACACTGCAGACATTAAAACGATATGACGGAAAAATCATTAATGCTATGTTTAAAAAATCCTAATCAAACAAACAAACAAAAAGCAACCACATGACCTGACATAATGGTCATTCACACCAATGAATGTAGTATCTAATAGGGGCTTTTCCCTGAAGGTGGTGCTACAAACCCATACTCAAAATGACTGATGTTTACAGAGGCATCCAAAGGTGCTTCCATGAGAATGGAGTTGAGGCATCCAAAGGCGCTTCCATGAAGTAAAGGGTTAAGTACTGAAGTATGAACAGTGAGGATCCTGTACCATATTTTTCTGTTTATTTTCTATCTCCAAGAGTGAATACAGAGGACTAACATATGATATTTCAAAAGATACCAGCAGTTCTGGTTCTACAAAGTCATCCAGACCTAATCAATAAAATGAACAGCACAAAAATCATACTGATATTGTATGATTCAGCAGATCTTGGCATAAATTGATTGAATTTAATTTGTAAAATAGATGAAGCTATTTGATAATCACTCACTCCTAACATAACCAAATTGTCCTTCAAAGTCAGAGAACATGTGGTAGGGATGAGCTAAATCAAGATTCACTTAAATGTGTGAAATGATATTTATTAATGTGGCTCCCAACCAAGACCATACAATGGAACAATGTTTAGGTCACACAAGGGCTATAACTCTTATCAAATGTTGTCAAAAAAGAAAGTGAAAATCTAACTTGGTCTAGGTTTTCTTAACCGATTTTATCCTGAAAACAACTAGGGCCGTAATGCCTCATTCTATCCTGAATACACCTGCAGTCGCAGTCTCCCATTTTATCCTGAATTCACCTGCAGTCATACTTTGCTATGTAGATGTGTTGTGTCTCTAGAAACATGTGTTCTAAATCATAAATATTTGTATACTTCTTCACCAATACAGGAAATGGTTAAAGCACGCATGCACAGTGAAATATTTTTAAAAAACTTGGTTGGAAAAGAAATCGATGGATTGAAAACTGATCAATAAAATGATGGAAGACAACTCAGATGTAAACATGGATGTTGACAGCAAAGGTAACAACATTGAAGTTGACAATTTGGATGATTCTGGTAATACTATTGACTTAAATGATGGGTTAGGATTGAATCAAGTTGATGAAAGAGATCATGCATGACTTCATGCACTTTTCAACAGTGATTTCAGAGAATGAAACTGACTTTAAAGGCATTCAAAAGGAATGGGTTAAGGATGATTTTTCACCTCAATTGCAGACATGATTTAAATTGATAGAATATTGTTATTACTGATATAGTGATGATGTGAACTTCAAAATTTAAACAAAAATTGTTGTGATTAATTACCTCACTTAAAGATTTCTAGGATTAATTTGTGACAAGTTTTTGTGAGAAACTGCACACTGAAGTGCATGTTCTAGAGTGTGAAGTAAACAAATTGTTCCAGGTGTTTTGTTGTCCAATTTCAGTAAAATTATTTTAAAAAATTTGGACCAAAAAACTAGAAACAGAATTATCTTTATTTTATTAACAAAAAGATTCACTGATCCTCATGGTAATTTTTTTAATTGTTTTTTATTTTTTGAAGTCTTATTTCAAAATACTGATAAATGTTAACTAAACATAAATCACTGTGTTGCAAAATTCATTTTCATTTCAGAGATGCATAGTTTTATATACTTTAAAAGAGAAATAACAATGTTACAACATTTTTAGTAAACATTGTGAAGGTTATCATAATTTATACTGCTGCTGCTGCATGATGCTTCATTTTAACACAATGTATTTAGAATTGTTTCTCAGGAATCAGGCACTGAGGTGAAATTGGTAAACAGGATAAAATGTAAAGCCTTGTACCAAATTTGATTTAAATCCATGCAGTCTTTTTAAGGTGAATTAATGGATATTAAATTAAAAAAAGACATGACATGATATAATGGACAGACATAATACTATGTCATGACCTCTACAGATATGGTCGAGATATATAGTTATAATGCACTCACTGGTATTTAGCATTGACAACAGTTTCAGTTTCTCTGCTCTCATCGTATCTCTCTATGCTTTGGAACTGGATCACCTGTCTCATTGCCTCCTTAGAATAACCTGTACGAGATTTCAACACAAACAATATTAATAAGTCGAAATAACAATACATAATATGAAATATTTTCTAATGAGAAAGGGAAAATGAGAAATAAGCTAGATATAATAAAAGATCATACCATGTTTGGATTGTTCTATTAACAAAAAACATTTCATAGAACTAAATCTGCATTTTAGTACATAATCAAACTCTATAAAGTGTTGCCAAATGCTACCTTATAAGCATGCTTGAGTCCCATACTTATAAGCCTGCTTAAATACCATACTTATAAGCCTGCTTAAATACCTTATTTATAAGCCTGTTTAAATACCTTATTTATAAGCCTGTTTAAATACCTTATTTATAGGCCTGTTTAAATACCATACTTATAGGCCTGTTTAAATACCTTATTTATAAGCCTGTTTAAATACCTTATTTATAGGCCTGTTTAAATACCATACTTATAGGCCTGTTTAAATACCTTATTTATAGGCCTGTTTAAATACCATACTTATAAGCCTGTTTAAATACCATACTTATAGGCCTGTTTAAATACCTTATTTATAAGCCTGTTTAAATACCATACTGATAGGCCTGTTTAAATACCTTATTTATAAGCCTGTTTAAATACCTTATTTATAGGCCTGTTAAAATACCTTATTTATAAGCCTGTTTAAATACCTTATTTATAGGCCTGTTTAAATACCTTATTTATAGGCCTGTTTAAATACCATACTTATAAGCCTGTTTAAATACCATACTTATAGGCCTGTTTAAATACCTTATTTATAAGCCTGTTTAAATACCATACTTATAGGCCTGTTTAAATACCTTATTTATAAGCCTGTTTAAATACCATACTTATAAGCCTGTTTAAATACCATACTTATAGGCCTGTTTAAATACCTTATTTATAAGCCTGTTTAAATACCATACTTATAAGCCTGTTTAAATACCATACTTATAAGCCTGTTTAAATACCTTATTTATAAGCCTGTTTAAATACCATACTTATAAGCCTGTTTAAATACCTTATTTATAAGCCTGTTTAAATACCATACTTATAAGCCTGTTTAAATACCATACTTATAGGCCTGCTTAAATACCTTATTTATAAGCCTGTTTGAATACCATACTTATAGGCCTGTTTAAATACCATACTTATAAGCCTGTTTAAATACCATACTTATAGGCCTGCTTAAATACCTTATTTATAAGCCTGTTTGAATACCATACTTATAAGCCTGTTTAAATACCATACTTATAGGCCTGTTTAAATACCATACTTATAAGCCTGTTTAAATACCATACTTATAGGCCTGCTTAAATACCTTATTTATAAGCCTGTTTGAATACCATACTTATAGGCCTGTTTAAATACCATACTTATAAGCCTGTTTAAATACCTTATTTATAAGCCTGTTTAAATACCATACTTATAAGCCTGTTTAAATACCATACTTATAGGCCTGCTTAAATACCTTATTTATAAGCCTGTTTGAATACCATACTTATAGGCCTGTTTAAATACCATACTTATAAGCCTGTTTAAATACCATACTTATAGGCCTGCTTAAATACCTTATTTATAAGCCTGTTTGAATACCATACTTATAAGCCTGTTTAAATACCATACTTATAGGCCTGTTTAAATACCATACTTATAAGCCTGTTTAAATACCATACTTATAGGCCTGCTTAAATACCTTATTTATAAGCCTGTTTGAATACCATACTTATAGGCCTGCTTAAATACCTTATTTATAAGCCTGTTTAAATACCTTATTTATAAGCCTGTTTAAATACCATACTTATAGGCCTGTTTAAATACCTTATTTATAAGCCTGCTTGAATACCATACTTATAAGCCTGTTTAAATACCATACTTATAAGCCTGTTTAAATACCATACTTATAGGCCTGCTTAAATACCTTATTTATAAGCCTGTTTAAATACCTTATTTATAAGCCTGTTTAAATACCATACTTATAGGCCTGCTTAAATACCTTATTTATAAGCCTGTTTAAATACCTTATTTATAAGCCTGTTTAAATACCATACTTAAAGGCCTGTTTAAATACCTTATTTATAAGCCTGTTTAAATACCATACTTATAGGCCTGCTTAAATACCTTATTTATAAGCCTGTTTAAATACCATACTTATAAGCCTGTTTAAATACCTTATTTATAAGCCTGTTTGAATACCATACTTATAAGCCTGTTTAAATACCATACTTATAGGCCTGCTTAAATACCTTATTTATAAGCCTGCTTGAATACCATACTTATAGGCCTGTTTGAATTACATACTTATAAGCCTGTTTGAATACCATACTTATAAGCCTGTTTAAATTACATACTTATAAGCCTGTTTGAATACCATACTTATAAGCCTGTTTGAATTACATACTTATAAGGTTGCTTGAATACCATACTTATAACCCTGCTTAAATACCTTATTTATAAGCCTGTTTAAATACCATACTTATAAGCCTGTTTGAATACCATACTTATAAGCCTGTTTAAATACCTTATTTATAAGCCTGTTTAAATACCATACTTAAAGGCCTGTTTGAATACCATACTTAAAGGCCTGCTTAAATACCATACTTATAAGCCTGTTTGAATACCATACTAATAAGCCTGTTTAAATACCATACTTATAAGCCTGTTTAAATACCTTATTTATAAGCCTGTTTGAATACCATACTTATAAGCCTGTTTAAATACCTTATTTATAAGCCTGTTTAAATACCATACTTATAAGCCTGTTTAAATACCTTATTTATAAGCCTGTTTGAATACCATACTTAAAGGCCAGTTTGAATACCATACTTAAAGGCCTGTTTAAATACCATACTTATAAGCCTGTTTGAATACCATACTTATAAGCCTGTTTAAATACCTTATTTATAAGCCTGTTTAAATACCATACTTATAAGCCTGTTTAAATACCTTATTTATAAGCCTGTTTGAATACCATACTTAAAGGCCAGTTTGAATACCATACTTAAAGGCCTGTTTAAATACCATACTTATAAGCCTGTTTGAATACCATACTTATAAGCCTGTTTAAATACCTTATTTATAAGCCTGTTTAAATACCATACTTAAAGGCCTGTTTGAATACCATACTAATAAGCCTGTTTAAATACCATACTTAAAGGCCTGTTTAAATACCATACTTAAAGGCCTGTTTGAATACCATACTTATAAGCCTGTTTGAATACCATACTTATAAGCCTGTTTAAATACCTTATTTATAAGCCTGTTTAAATACCATACTTAAAGGCCTGTTTGAATACCATACTAATAAGCCTGTTTAAATACCATACTTAAAGGCCTGTTTAAATACCATACTTAAAGGCCTGTTTGAATACCATACTAATAAGCCTGTTTGAATACCATACTTATAAGCCTGTTTGAATACCATACTTATAAGGTTGCTTGAATACCATACTAATAAGCCTGTTTGAATACCATACTAATAAGCCTGTTTGAATACCATACTTATAAGCATGTTTAAATACATTATTTTGAGGCCTATTTAAATACCTTACTTATAGGCCTGTTTAACTCTTACCTTTGAGCCTGTTTAAATACCTTCCTTATACGCCTGTTTAAATACCTTACTTATAAGCCTGTTTAACACATTAACCCTTGGAGGTTACTGCTGTTTTCGCATGAAATGTGAGTAGGAAACACATTTTGGGGACTATTTCTGAATACAGCCTAATACATTGACTTCCAAGCAATATTCCATTAGACACATGGCTAGTTGTGCTAAAGAAAATGTTTTTCATTGGTTAATTTGATGGCACATGAGCAGAAGGTAAATAGTTAAGACTTCTTTTTTTCTTTTTTTTTGCTTAACGGACCCATAATTTTCATATGGAGAAGACTCTTTACTCCAAATGTCCACTTATCCTACTTTTCTGCACAGGTTCACCTGTCTGTGTGCGCTTCAGACTGGTCTGCAATAGATCTGAGGCCAGTAAGTCTAAAATCTAGACACAAAATCGGATTCCAACCATGGGCGAATTTTGGGTGGAAAAAAAAAAAAGGTCCAAAAAAGGTTTTTCCCTCTGTATTTTGTAGTGCAACTAAAATGTCGCACTGGGCATTGCTATGTATGCATTAACATTGTTACTGTGTATTGACCAAACTATGGTTTTGCATATATTTTGGAATGCAGCATAAGTTCAATTACTTTGTTTTTTGGTAGTGTGTAATTTTTATTCTTAAGCTTTTCATAGAAAACTAAAATGACTATCTCATAAAACGATTACTGCATTAATGTATGGGAAAATATGAACTCATTGTTTCTGATTAACACTCCACTCCCAAGGTTATGCAGTATTGCTCAGAAAAAATAGTTTATATTTTCCCAAACAAATGCAGCAACCTATAAATATGAGGCATTTAAGAATAGTAATGTGTTTATATCACACAAATCCAACCATCTGTGATACTGGTAGCTGACAACCATTATAATGAACACACAATTACTAATTAGTGATCTTATAGCTATTAAGTGCTCTTTTTATGTTGAGTTCCATAAAGCTCACCAAGTTCTTTTTATATATTTTTGTATTTTTTTAAACCACCATGTGCTGTGACCAAGAAATCAGACTGAACATAACAGCTTGCTGAAACCACCAAAGTAAAATATGAATTAAGGTGACATGGAGTTTAAGGTCATGATGTATTAAACTTGTTTACGTGCATCCTCTCATCATCTTTTAAGAGGTCCCAAGTGGCCGAGTGATCTAAAGTACTCTCTGTTACAGATCACTGCCATCTCACCTCTGTCTGAGTGGTTTCGAATCTCGGATTCGGCCAATGTAGGTATGTGAGAAAGCTTGTCAATTGCTTCTCGTGGGTCGGTTATTCTTTCCAGGGTTTTCCCGGGTTCTTCCTCCACCACTATTACTGGCTGCCATGTATAGCCTATCTTGTGCTGAAATATGGCATTAAACCCTACTACAACTACAACTACAACTCATCATGTTTCATGATACATCAAATTTGCTGAGAACTGATGTTCAACTGGAACTCATGTTTAATCTGGTTACAGTGATTCATTTTCTAACTCAACATGCAGCAATAATAAAATTTCCTTGCTTAAACCAGTTCCATGACTAATACATCAGTAATGACATCATCAAACACATAACAATAATGCCTGTTTGAAAAGACGAGATTCTGATCTATTGAGTAAAGCTTTACATATTGCTGGTTTTTTACCATTCCTATAATTAAATGAGAAAGTAAGATCGCAAAACTGCAGCTGTGCAGATTTTCACCAGTTGAAAGTTAAACAATTGCTACTAAATATAGACCAGGCTTTTTCTATTGTTATACCAGCCTTTTTAAATTGTTATACCAGCCTTTTTCTATTGCTATAGGCCAACTTCAATGACCTCAGGCACTCAGTCTACCCTTATCAGTAGCATATCAACCATCAATATAAATAAGCCACCATTTGACTGTTAATCAACTATAATGAAAACATAAGTCTTGACTGCCATTTTAAAAATTAAAATTTCACACTAACATCTGTCATTTTAGTTATCAAAGATTTTTTTAAAAAGATACAGATGTGTAGAGAAGTGACATTACATCATCAATAAAATTATTGTAACTCCAAAACTTACCTTTGCCTTTGTCCTTGGGGAATGGCAAGTCACGTCGGCCATCCAACAGGTTAAACAAACGCGGCAATAGGTTCTGTACATCTTCTGAGTCCATGTAGTAACCGAACTTCACCAAGTGATACAGCAGACGCAAAACCTGCCAAACAGTAAGACCTAGCAAATAATCTAGACTATTTAATTTAAACCTGTCACACACTAGGATCTAGCAAATTACTACTGCTATTCAATTAAAACCTGTCAAACAGTAAGACCTAGCAAATTACCATGGCAATTCAGTTTGAACCTGCCAAACAGCTGGATCTAGTAAATTACCATGGTCATTCAATTTAAACCTGCCACACAGTAGGATCTTGTAAATTACTATTGCTATTCAATTAAAACTTGTCAACAATAAGATCAAGAAAATTACCATGGCAATTCTGTTTAAACCTGCCACCAGTTTAAATTACCATGGCAATTCAGTTTGAACCTGCCACCAGTAAGATCTAGAAAATTGCCATGGCAATTCAGTTTGAACCTGCCACCAGTAAGATCTAGAAAATTACCATGGCAATTCAGTTTGAACCTGCCAAACAGTAAGATCTAGAAAATTACCATGGCAATTCAGTTTGAACCTGCCAAACAGTAAGATCTAGAAAATTACCATGGCAATTCAGTTTGAACCTGCCACCAGTAAGATCTAGAAAATTACCATGGCAATTCAGTTTAAACCTGCCACCAGTAAGATCTAGAAAATTACCATGGCAATTCAGTTTGAACCTGCCACCAGTAAGATCTAGAAAATTACCATGGCAATTCAATTTGAACCTGCCACCAGTAAGATCTAGAAAATTACCATGGCAATTCAGTTTGAACCTGCCACCAGTAAGATCTAGAAAATTACCATGGCAATTCAGTTTGAACCTGCCAAACAGCTGGATCAAGTACAGAGGTGGGCAAACTTTACATCGCAAGGGCTGCATACACAACTTTACAACATTAGCGAGCCGCATAGTTCATTAAGTAAAATAGTTAATATTTGAAATAGCAAAAAACTAAAGGTTTTTCTAAATAACATCACATTTAATTTTCAGCTGTTAATATGTTGTTAATATTTGAAAACTTAAATGCAAAAGAAGTACATTTATTTGATAACCAGAGTATCATAAACAGAGTCAGTGCAAATGATGCAGCCGATCACATTCATTTGCCAGTTTGTCAAAATTTGGTGACAAGATGCTCATGCTGATCTTTCAAACTGAGTGAAGATTTGAATCTGTGAGAAGCGATCTGTTCTTTGACTTGTTGACTTTCATAGTAGAGAAAGTCTGCTCACAAATGTAGGTTGATGTAAACAATACAAGCATCTTTCTGGCAAATTCTTTCAAATTTTGAAACTTTCCTGGTGTAGAGAAGCATAAAACTCAATCAGGGGTTTGGTTTCAAAAGTTCTTCTTAAGGAGTTGTCGACCTGCAAATCAATCAGTTCCATCTGCAGTTTTTCAGTGGCTGTTTCAATGTCACAAGCAAAGGGTGAGCTGAGCAGGTCGAACTGTTGTTCCATTGCCTTGAAATCAGCAAACCTCCAGATAAATTCTTCTTTCAAAGCCGTCATCTGACAACTGCACTTGTCAGATAACGCTTGTGAAACAGTCTGCGTCTTCAAATGAGGAAAATGAGCAAAGTTCTGCTCATTCAGCTGCTTGGCAAAAAGTTTAAGCCTCATTTGAAAGGATTTCACTTCCACGTACAATTCATGAGCAAATACACCTTTTCCTTGAAGTTTAGTGTTCAGCTCATTCAATTTTTTGCATTATGTCCACAGCAAATGCAAAATCTCAAGTCCATTCTTCACTCTTTAGTACTTTTCCCATGCTTAACCAACGGACATTTGTGTGGTACAGCACATCAGTGAAATCAGCTTCCATATCTTCCAACAGGCTTCGGAACTGCCTGTGTTTCAGTCCCCTGGCTCTTATTGCATTCACTGCACACACAACTGGATCCACAACATGCTTAAGATGTAAGGAAGACTTAAAGAGGCTTTCTTGATGTATGATGCAGTGAAAGGACAGTACACTGTGCAGTGAGAAATCTTCTTTAATTTTATCTTTCATTAACTTCACAAAGCTGGAATGTTTACCTGTGAGTGAAGGAGCCCCATCAGTTGTAATACTTGCCAGTTTATCTAAGCTTAATCCAGATCAGATTAAACTGTAAATGACACTGTTGTACAAATCTTTCCAAGTACAAGTGTCTTTAAGAGACTCCATAGATAACAATTCTTCTGTAATGTCAAAGTTTTCATCAATTCCTCTGATAAAAATAAGCAACTGTGCAGTATCCTGAAGATCAGTACTCTCATCAAAAGCAATAGAAAACCACTGAAAACTATCACTGGTCTTTAACAGTTGTTCTTGAAGATTCACTGCAATTGCGTCTATGCGACGAACAATAGTTCTTCGTGATAATGATATGGTTTCCACTTTTGACTTGGCTTCAGGACACACAACACTGACAGCATCAGTCATACAATCTTTAATAAATTCTACTTCCGAAAATGGTTTGTTTTGCTTTGCGATTTTGTTTGCCAACAAGAAACTTGCCTTTGTTGCATTCTCTTGTAAAGATAAAGTTTTAACAAACACAGCTTGCTGTTGTTTCAGCTTTTTAGCAGATCATTTGCTTTCTTTTGCATTTCTTGTTTTGATAAATTGTTTTCAAAGTAACCGTGCTTAGTTTGAAAGTGACGTTTCAAATTGAACTCCTTGAAAACGGCAATGGTGTCTTGACAAATCAAACATACAGCTTTAACTCCAACATCAGTAAAGAAATACTTGTCAGTCCACTCCTTGCTAAACGCACAGCATTCATCTTCAATTTTTCGCTTTCTAGATATCCTCGAACAACTCATTCTGGGTAAACTTTGGCAGATAATACAAGCTTTTCTAAATGTATAGATCAATACGGAACTGTCAATCTCCGCAAATTCTTCACTTCAACAATTTCGAGTTAACTGCAAGTCACTCATCTTCCATGGCAGGTGCATACACTGTTTAAAAAATATTTTTGGCACGTGAGTTGGTTCTGATGACACACAGTCAAGACACACTGATGACACACTCAGCCAATCACGAGCGTGCGAACAGTGAAAGATAACGCATCCGCACGCACACCTCGATCGACCCACCCATGGGAAAAAATCATAGATATATGAATAGAATGCAAAACAAGCCAAACAAAGTTGTATTGAAATTTATATGGCTTTTCCCATTGGGTGGGTATTTGGCATCACGTGGTTACATTTCTCTCAAAATTAGAAAGAAATTTTACCCTTGAGAAAATTAAATAGCGTGAACATAGGACTTGTTCCTAGGTCGCATGAAAACCCTTGGCGGGCTGCATGAAAGCCCAAAGCGGTCCACATGCGGCCCACAGGCTGTAGTTTGCCCACCCCTGATCTAGTAAATTACCATGGTTATTCAATCTGAACCGCCAAGCAGAAAGATCAAGTAAATTACCATGGCTATTCGATTTGAACCTGCCAAAGAGTAAGCTCTAGTCAATTACCATTGCTATTCAAGATGAACCTGCCAAGCAATAAGCTCTAGTCAACTGCTATTCAATTTTAACCAACCAAACAGTAAGCTATAACATATTAACATTGCTATTCAATTTAAACCTGCCAAGCAATAAGCTCTAGTCAACTGCTATTCGATTATAACCAACCAAACAGTAAGCGCTAATAAATTACCATTGCTATCCAATTTAAACCTGTCAAACAGTAAGCTCAAGTCAATTACCATTGCTATTCAATTTAAACCTGCCAAACAGTAAGGTCTTGTAATTTGCAAATTAGCATGCATATTTAATTAATTTAAGCCCATCAAACAGCAAGGTCTGGTAATATACTATGGGTATTCAATTGAAACACACCAGCCAGTAAGGTCCAGTTAATTACCATTGGTTTACAGTTTTGAACATCCCAAACATTAAGGTCTGTAAATTTCACTGGTTGTCAGTTTGAACGTCCCAAACATAAAGGTCTGGTAAATTAGCATTTGTTTTCAGTCTGAACATCCCAAACATTAAAGTCTGTAAATTTCATTGGATGTCAGTTTGAATGCCTAAAACATTAAGGTCATGTAATTAGCATCGGTTTTCAGTATGAACATCCTAAACAATGAGGTCGAGTAAATTACCATGGATACTGAATTTAATTCTTCCATACAGTCTTGTACTGAATTTAAACCCACCAAACAGCGAGGTCTGGTAAGTTACCAATGGTATTCAGTATAAACCATCCAAACAGTAAGGTCTGGTAAATTACCAAAGGTATTCAATATAAACCAACCAAACAGTAAAGTCTGGTAAATTACCAAAGGTATTCAATATAAACCAACCAAACAGTAAGGTCTGTTAAATTACCAAAGGTATTCAATATAAACCAACCAAACATTAAGGTCTCATAAATTACCAAAGGTATTCAATTTAAACCAACCAAACAGTAAGGTCTGGTAAATTACCAAAGGTATTAAATAAAAACCAACCAAACATTAAGGTCTCATAAATTACCAAAGGTATTCAATTTAAACCAAATAAACAGCAAAGTCTTATAAATTACAATTAGTATTTAATTTAAACATCCATAAAAACGGATGAACAATTATTATTTTTATTATTTCTATTATAATTGCAGATAACAAAAGAACATGACACAAATTATTACTACTAAATGTCAACTTTTGCTGTGTTTTTTTTTGCTGTAGCGATTGTTTAGGATGGAGCAATAACACATCGTATCAGACCATTCACTATTAAAATATTGTGTCATATCGTACATTTAGTTTCTCATTTGTTCTCTGCAATGTATTATTCTAAAGAATATTTAAAAATTTATGAACATTTTAATGTTAATTTGATATGGCTCCAAGGACATGTAAAAGTCAACATATTGCCACTTTTCATGCAAATTGGTCACTCACAAGAATTCATCTACAGTGCATTTTCCCAGCTTTTGAAAAACATACTTTGCCAGAATAACCCATCTCCTCAACAAGCATACTTTGCTAGAACAACCCATCTGCTCTAAAACCTTGTTCTGCCAGAATAACCAATCTGCTCACCAATCTCCTTCTACCAGAATAACCCATATCCTCAACAATATCCTTCTACCAGAATAACCCATATACTCAACAAGCATACTTTGCAAGAACAACCCATCTGCTCAACAATCTACTTCTACAAGAATAACCCATCTCCTCAAGAAGCATTCTTTGCTAGAACAACCCATCTGCTCCAAAATCTCCTACAAGAATAAGCTTTTTTTGCTAGAATAACCCATCTGCTCAACAATCTCCTACCAGAATAACCCATCTTCCCAACAAATTCTCCTTCTACCAGAATAACAAATCTGCTCAACAAATTCTCCTTCTATCAGAATAACCCATCTGCTCAACAACATACTTTAAACAAAAAAATCATCTGCTCAACAGGATACTACACCTGAATGACTCATGTTGCGCCAAATTAACCCACCTGCTCAACAAGCATATTGTGTCCTATTTCTGAAGCAACCATATAGTTGTTCATCTCCAGGAATTCTGCTATCCAGTCTCGTAGCACTGGAAAAATTGCCACCAGCTCTTTCACAATCTGTAAAAATTATGATAATTGTCATGATGTTCATAGACAGTAAACAATATATTTAAGATAAAGAAGGTGGTGGGAGGACAGTTGAGAATATGTTCATGCACACTCACTATTTTCCCCTTCATATGCAGGCCTGGCAATGCATTTGTTTAACTTCTGAAGCACAAAATTCAAACATAGGCTCAAAATCCCAAACTCTATTGTTCTGAAACTTCGATCAGGATTAAATTATAATCATCCAACCATCAAGATTTTTTTTAATTTGGTTCTTTCATTAGCATGACAGTTTCATTAAGTTGATTTATTCTTATTTTGGGTATTGCTCTTGACCTTGAGTTCTTGTTCTAATAGATTTTGAACATGGGTCCTATCCAAAATATGAGGCCTAAAATGAAGGCCTGTCAAAAATATGGGGCCTAAAATACAGGACCTGTCCAGAATATTGGGCCTAAAATATGGGGCATGGCCAGAACATGGGGCCTATCTAGAATATGAGGCCTAAAGTGAAGGCCTATCAAGAATATGGGGCCTAAAATATAAGGCCTGACCAGAATATGGGTCCCAAAAGATAGGACTCAGCTGAACTATAGAGCCTGACCAGAATATGGGGTCTGAAAGAAAGGGATAAGGTTTTTTAGGCAGCTTGGAGTGAAAATGCTGAAGTTCTGTACTTATATACATGTAAATTAATTCTAAATGATCAAAGTTTCAGGAATTTGTTAGCTGTGCTTCCTCTAGAGACAATTAAGGAATCAATGATACAAGTCAGCTATAAACATTTCCATTTAAAAAACTGCCATTCATTCAGATCATAAAGGATGATAATTTAATTTCTTAAATTTACAAAGTTTAAAACATACACTGATATTATATTTATTTGATATTATATTAACCTCAAATGCATTATAACTAAATATCAAAGGATTCAATCAACATCCTTTTCATTGCTTGATCTGTTAGTTCTTGTCATTATTAAAAAAGGCTGAAAAATGAGGTATACATCTATACCAAAGTGAATTGTATACAGAAAGTAACACCCTCAAGCAATGTAACGATATACTGGACATATTCTGTATTGAACAAAAATATCTACTGGATAATATGTTGTTTGGTTTTTATACAGTTATGAAAATAGGTATGTCCCAAGTAAAATAGGTATGCCTCAGGTAAAATAGCATTGTCTCAGAATCTGACAATGAGAAGCAAGCTGATTCATAAGAAAAAGTCTCTCTATTATCCATGCAATTCATCAAAAGATAAGGTACTGTTGTTGCCCCATGTATCTGTCTGTCATCCATCTGTCCATCTGTCAGTTGGTCAATCTGTGACAAAGCTTGTCATTGCTTCTTCTACAAAAGTGCATAAAGAATTGTAAAATCTTCAATGAAGAATAAAGGTTTATCACTGCCCTTGTATATCAGTCTGTCATCCATCTGTCCATCATTCAGTCTGCTTTAATTACTCCTTCCACAATGAAACTTTGAAACTAAATACAAGGTTGTTATATTTGCACAATTAGGTTTAACTTCCATTTTGGGAAAATTTCTTAAAATGGGGTATTTTAAAATTTCTGCTTGTCACTGCTTCTCCCATACAGATTTGAAGACTTTAATGAAATTCAGTTGGCAAAATATGTGGCTGATGCAGATGTGGAAAAAGGTTTAATCTTAAGCTTTTCTTTTGGGTGTACATTTCTTGAACAATTGTCAATAAAAAGTATTCTGAGTCTTCAGTCCAACATTTCATCCACAGTGATTGGATGACTTTGTTGAAACTTTGAAGGCTAAATATGAGATTGGTAAAGATGCACAATAAGTTTTGACTTTTTTGTCATGTTTGTTTATGGGGAATATATTTTTCAACTTGTCAAAACAGGGTTATTTTGAGAATATAATTCATCAACACATCTTCCATATTGCTTAGCACAATATTTGTAATACATGTCCTGGTAATAATCCTGGACTCTGCCACATGTATTACATGGCCTGGTAATATCTTGGACTCTGCCACATGTATTACATGGCCTGGTAATAATTCTGGACTCAATACATGGCCCACTAATAATCTTGGACTCTGCCTTTTGTAATACATGGCCTGGTAATATTGCAGACCTGCCAACCCTAATGAAACCATCTCATTAAAGCAGGTGATAATTTTCTGTATGTCTGAACAGTTTTCAGTAAGGTGTAATAAAATATTATGAACTGCTATAATATAAAGCTGGAAATCATATTTAAAAGTTCAGTATTTGAAAAAGGTAGCAATGGTAAACATTATGCTCAACTGAAAAGTTTGTAAAGTACACATTGACCTAATTTACAACTAGTACAGTTGCACAAACTTTTGTTCCAAACCCTATGCAGCTCAATGAATTGTTACTATTTCTCACCTTGATGTATTTCTTCAAATTTACTTTCCAATTCACATGATGATGACAATCATATCTCCTGCCATGAGACATATTAAAACTGACATGTCATGTCCAATAAACATAACTGTGTCCCTTCCTGCTTTAATTCACAAGAATCTGAATAGTCCTTTTATTATTCTGTGTTGATTAATAACACATTTTATCAGGCTTATTTTCCCTTTAATCTTCAACATACATCGCTTACTGGAAGTTATTTTTCTTCTCCAAAATTATATAAACAATAGTTTGATTATGCAGATACTTTGCATGAAAAAATATGTGCAGTTTAAAGCATCTGAGGTGCTGCTATAAAGTTAGTCTGGTTCCTTGACTAATTATAAAATGAAACCCAGATCCAAATCAGTCACGAAAGAACAAATTATCTGGAATTTTCAGCAACAATCATTTTTTTGAAGTTCTTGCTTTTATTCCATAAGTCTGTATTTTAAGGGTCATTTTCATATGACTTACGGCAAAATCACAAGGGCTGGCAGGTCTGATGTTTTGTTTTGTTTTTAGGGTTTAACGCAATTTTTCAGCACACGATAGGCTATACATGGCGGCCAGTATTATTGGTGGAGGAAGAATCAGGGAAAACCCCCGGAAAGAACCACCAACCCATGAGAAGCTACTGACAAGCTTTCTCACATAACTACATTAGCCGAATCTTAGACTCGAACCCACACAAACAGAGTGAGACAGCAGTGATCCGTAACGAAAAGCGCTTTAGACCACTTGGCCACTCGGGGGCCCCTGGCAGGTCTGATAATGCTGAATTCTGCCACATGTAGTACATGGCCTGGTAATTAATAATCAAAGACTCTGCCACATGTATTGCTCCATTGTGATTAATCCAAAGCAATTGGTACCTCAAAGTTTTCAAATTCTTTTCCACCTCAGTTGTCACTTCACAGCAATATCTCACCCACTGAGTGTTTACTATATATAATATTTTAAGTGAGTCAAACAAACAATAGCTATTAAAGACACTAGTCTCAGCAAACAAATTCTGAGATTTGTTGTCCAGTCTTTTTTTACCAGATTCCTTATTATGAAAAATATGGTGTATAAGGGTTGATGCAAATAGAAGTGAAGCCAAAAGTCACCATGTTTCTCACAGCAAGAAGAGAAAGAATGACTCATTAAAAAATTATAATCAGAGCTACATGCATGGTTAACTTTAATGCAAATCCTCAAGATTTTTTTAATAAAATGATCACCCTAAAATGGACATGGACTCTGACCCTCCTCATAACCCAAATTATATTTAATACGTATTTTTGCAAAGATGGATGGTATCAGAACACTACTAAAAATAATGCATGGAGTTATAAAAACAATGAAATACTGGGCTAAATGGAAAGGAAGGAGGGAGGGGACAAATTCCTTTAACATTTTGAATTTTATAGAGAATGCTAAATATGAATAAATGTTAACGAAGACTTACAAAGTCTCCCCGACTCTTCTCTCATAACTCTAATATGAATACATGTTAACAAAGACTTACAAAGTCTCCCTGACTCTTCTCTCATAACTCTAATATGAATACATGTTAACAAAGACTTACAAAGTCTCCCTGACTCTTCTCTCATAACTCTAATATGAATACATGTTAACAAAGACTTACAAAGTCTCCCTGACTCTTCTCTCATAACTCTAATATGAATACATGTTAACAAAGACTTACAAAGTCTCCCTGACTCTTCTCTTCATCTTTGGATCCAACATAATCATATACAAAGCAGATATTGGGATGATCCAAAACTGAATAGTTGTTTCCAACATCCACAAAAAGACCTAGGTTAAAAAACTCATAAATTTAAAAATTCTGTAAAAAGTAGACAGGAGCAATTTTAAAAGTTTCTGATAGCATAACTTGTGATTAGGTACGATATACAACATTTGACTAGCTTTCACTTTGACAATTATGTTGTGCCAGACGATATGAGATATTTGGAGCCTCAGCGAATTTCTGAAAATTTTTGGATTACACTGCTGCTGACTCTTAACATCTATTGGAACCTGCTACTAAAGATTATAACATTAAAGTCCAGGAATTTTAAATTAATTCAATATTTGATGTTAATAATACAGTATACAATCCTTGCATAAAAGGGGAATTAAGAATAAAGTACATCACTTAGTTGAGCCGGTAAAATGATGTGTCAGATGTATCAGAAATTACCATAATAATAATAATAATAATAATAATAATAATAATAATAATAATAATAATAATAATAATAATTATAATGATGAAGACTTTGTATAGCACCTAATCTTTAGTAGCTACAAGTGCTTTACAACATTAATAATGATATGACTACACAAAAAAAGAACAACAAACAGACAGAATTAAGTTACAATAGTCCAGCCTTGAAAGTAATTATTATAATGAACACACACGTGTTTTAGTGGAATCAAATGAAAAATATTTGCGACTGGACCTGATGCATCTTAGCTCAAGATATGCAGCCTTGCATATGTTCATGACATGTTGGGGCAATGCGAGAGTACTGTTTAGACTCTAGAGTAACACCTAGGTTTTATACTGACTGTGTGAATTTAATGTTGGTGTTGCTGATATTTATTGTTTGAGGTAAAGAATGTGAATGAGAAAGTCTTTGTGTTGTGATCAGAATGACCTCATTTGTATCATCATTCATCTGCAGCTTGTTACACGTCATCCATTATTTTACATCAGAAATGCACCTCTCTACTCCTTGGATGGTAGCATCAAATTCAGTTGGGTGGCTAAACTTGTATATTTGGGTGTCATCAGCGTACAATCAGTGAGACACTGGGTGATGATCTATGACACTTGAGAGCAGCTGAGTGTATAGAATGAAGAACCAACAGGTCCAAGAACAGACCCATGTGGAACACCACAACATTGATCAACTGGGCTGGAGTGTATTCCATTTGCAGATACAATTTGTGTCCTGTTGACTAAGTAGGACTTGAACCACATTAAGGCTGTATTGTGAATGCCAAATACATGATGGAGATGGTGAAGTAATATATCATGGTCTATTGTGTCAAATGTTGCAGACAAATCAAGCAGGATGAGGACTGTAATCTTTCCACTATCCAAAACAGAGAGAATGTCATTAATTACTTTCATGAAGAGTAGTTTCAGAAACGTGGCAAGGGCGATATGCAGAGTGTACATTGCTAAAAAAAACTATTTGATATCAAATGAGATACAAGTTGGGTTAGAACAACGTTTTCTAAGATTTTTTTTATATGAATGGGAGATCAGAAACTAGATTAAATTAGATGAGAGAGAGGTATTAATAACATGTTCTTGAAGGCAATATTGGGCCTAAGCGCTCAAGCAGCAGTGATGTTGGAATTAGATAAAGTTCACATGACTTTGGTGCACTCTTCATCATAATTGTCCATACTAAACCAATAAAAACACTTTCAATTGCTCCTAACGGTTGTTGCTGAAAATCTGTATCGCAACTGTATGGTGACAACAAGTCAATTGAAATTGTGTTGTTAACCATATCTCTAATGGTTTGTACTTTGTCACGGAAGAAATGTGCAAATAGGTCTGCAAGGTCTACTGGAGAAAAGGTAGTTGGAAGTGGTGTACATTTGTTCCCCGATATTAGTTTGTTTGTTATCTCAATGAGTTCTTTGCAGCTGGAACTCTCCATGATCTTAGTACTGTAGTGGGGGGATAATTTGGCTAAATGGACTATGTTTGTGATGTTCTTCTTAGCAGCTTCATAGATTTGTTTATGAATAGTGAGTCTAGTGGAAAGCTAAAGCCTCTCTGCCTTACAGCAGTATCTTTTTGCAGTGTGAAGCTGGTCCCTAACACTGCTATACCACGGAAAACACTTTTTAATTGATACTCTGCACTTGGTGGCTGGGACATGTTTATCAAGCAATGAACGCAGGCAGTTATCAAGTTCTTTTGCTGTAGGAGGTAAGAAAGTTGTTAGGCTTGCTTTGATGTAATGCATAGTTTGGTTCTATTTATCATACAGAGGTTTCTCTTAGTAGCAAATAAAGGTTGAGTGTTAGGGACTGATACGTCCTGATGACTTATAATGCAGAGGTGATCTGATCGCAGAATATTATCAACAGGTCTATGAAGAATCCAGTCTAAAATGTGACCATGTTAAACTTTATGGGTAGGTTGGTTAACTGACTGTTTAAGGTTGTTTTCTACTAGGAGGTCGGTAGAGGCAGAAAAAAATGGACTAACCTTTGTTCCAGTGTGAGTGTTGTTTGGGCTAGTTCAAACGAGGTGTGGCAGAAATTGAATGTTGTGTTGTATATAAGATATTTTATCATGAAATTCTTTGTGATGACAGCAATTCCACCTCTGCGAGAGTGGTGGGAGAATGACTTGATGGAGTAAACTGTGGGTATTAAATCTGTGCACTTGTGATCATTGTCTGATTTTTTAGCCATGTTTCTGTCAGGAAGAAGACGTCGATATTCTGGTTGTTGATAAAATTAACTATTTCTGTGCGCTTTTCCGGTGGTCCTACTGATTGGGCATTGAATAATGCAATACGCAGTGGTATCTCTGGGACAGTTGACACAATGGTTGACAATTTAAGATGGATTTGCACCAGGTTATCAATATTAACAGCCACATTTTTTAATTGTTTAGCTGGAAATGGCAAAAGGAAGATAACTAGAATTCTTCTTCCTATTCTATGCAGGCCAGCTTTGAAACATTTCTTTTTTTGCTTCCGTTTACATTTAAGTAGTGATGTATGTAGTCCCAGTTTGTTTAGTCTTGAGCACAATGTAGTATGAAGAGCCAAGGAGTGGTCATTTAAAGCAATTAATGAAGGTCCATCCTAGCATAAACAAGATGACTGGCTTTCACATGATGGCAGTTTATTCAACAGTGGAACAAGACAGCTGAGAAAAATTCTAATTGTTCTCGTTTCCAAAACAAGGAGATAAAGAAACACATACAAACTGAACAGCCAATGCATGATGAAACACAATAATGTAGACAAAAATAGACAACAAGCACATATATCATGAAAAAAAGCACAAAAACAGAAGAGCTGCGTCAAGCTGGCTAAGCGATAGTGACCATCTTTCCAGATAACTAATAATAATACCTAATAATAACAATAACAATAAATAATTAAATAAATTGTTATACTCTGTTATACTGAAAAATATTTGTAACGTACCTATAGTCAAGTCGCAATACTTTGCTCTGATGGCATCTGGCAAGATGTCAGACCTAAGACTTAAAAATGTCTCCTCCCATGTTAGATATCGCAGCTCTTTTGTAATCATGTTGATGGCATAGTCATTGCGACCCTGTCCAAAGAAAAGGATACATCAATCTTGCAGAAAAAGTCTAATTTTATCCTACCATTGGCTGATATTTCTGTACATAAGACTGTATATTCCAAACACATACAACAGGATCCAACAAATCTTTGCCTTGAGCTAATCAGGGGATGCTAGAATGACTGGGATAAAATATATTCAAATCTGATATATATAGCCCACTGGGCTACCATGTGATATCATTAAAACTATACTATATTCAGTGGAGGTGGTAGTAAATTTTGATTGATATCATTGTTTTCAAAAACCATGAATTTAAAGACCTAACACTGATTTTAAATTAAAACAATAGAATCCCTGCCCATTTACATGTAATTAAATTGAAATTGAGAAATACATTAAACTCATTTATACAACAATCAGGATTATTAATTTTATTTTTGCAGATAAAAATGTAAGCAGTTCTAACACGTACATACTGTAACATCAGAGTCTAACAAATATTGTGCCAATGTCTTAGGGTTAAGAATAGTGTGAGAGGGATACCAAACAATAAAATAGAGCCAAAGAACGGTGAATTTATGAATACTGTTCCAACCCATTCCTGCAATAATACTTTTGAAAGGATAATGGTGGTAATGACAATTAAGAACATAAAAGATGGTCTTGGAGTTAGCAATTTAATATTTTAATCAGTTGTTTACCTTCTTGGAGCTGCTGAAATTATCTAATAGCTTGTAATTGGGCTACTATGTGATTCTGAAATTTTTGCCAGACCTTTATACATGCATAATCTGTCTTTCTGTTACATGATGTGTATCCAAGTGAACAAAAATCATAAGAATCTTGTGTAAATCAGTATATTTATTTATCAGCATAAATGTAAAAAAAATATGCATCAAATAAATGCCTGACTCCCTGACTGACCATAGCTATTATAAAGTTAACTTATCACATGGAACCCAAAATCAAAAATGTTGCCCCAGTGACTTTGAGCTTTGACCTCTAAGCACAAGAATCCATATTTTAGGCAGGCCTGCCTAAGTGTAGACTATATATGAAGCTTGACAAGATTTTGATCCAGGAAACCACTAAAAAATTACAAGGTCAGCTTGTATTACCTTGACCTTCTAACTTCTCATTCTCTGAATCAACTGGGACATGCTGCCACTACCTAATAAATTTGATGAAATTTAAGCTAACAAAACTTAACTTATCATGCACAGAACAAAATCACATTACCAGCTCCAGCAATGATGCCCAGGTAGCCACCCCAAAATCAATAGGCTTCTGTTAATACCCTAGGGTAATGGCCATATTATGTATTGAGAAAAAGACCACAGCAAACTTAAGTTACACTGCAGATACCACCTCATCTATCAGGACAGACAGATGAATATTACTATCCTCCTGCACCTTTGAGTGAGATGAGGGGGGTAAGGGGGGATAATAAATGCATAGATGACTATTTATAGTGTCATCAAACTGAAAGCTACACATCTACTTAAGGTTTATGCTACATTAACAAAAACTGAAAAATAACCATATTTCATCATTTATTATGATCTTCTCAATGCTAGCATTGCTGAGTAATTTGTATTTTATGTGTAATGTAGGCTGATTGTGAAAGTGAGCAGATCAAAAACTGGTGACAGATAAAGTACGGATCAGCCTTGTTTAAATACATTTTAAGAAACCTACAAATCTGAAAGAAAATATTGAATCTAATTATTTTTTTATGACTCAGGTATACCAGTGTATTCAGGAAAATTAGTTTTTAAACTCTGTGTTATAAAAAAAAAAAATTCCAACATCTTACATGACAGAGAGCCTTGTACAAATCTAGCTGGTGGATGAGAAAGTCATGATGGTCTTTATCATAGGATGGATTGGATTCCTGAAAGAAATCAAACAGAATCAATAGACACGTCCATAAATGCACTATCAATAGAAAAAAAAACTAACACATGCCCTGTCAACTAATCAGATCCCAAGCATCAGTTGTCACAGGAATCTAACATTTATCAGCATCCAAAATTGTATCAATGTCCTAAAATTTATCAGTATTCTAAAATTTATCAGTGTCCTAGCATCATGTCATGCAAATTATAAGTTACATCATGAGATAAACCATTACAATTTATGTTGAGCAGTGTCTTTGAACACAAATTAAAGTAAATTTTCAATTACATCCATAAAACATTGGATGCAAACTCTTTCAAGCTATCCTCTAATACAGAATAAATTCCTAATGAAAAACATTCATTCTACAAGAAACATTAGACAGAAGTCCAGTTTTTTAAATATATTTTATACTGTTTTATATGGTCGTCATACACTATGGGTGCCTCTACAGTACATGATTTTGAACTGAAGTTTGAATAAATCATCTGAATTAATTAAGACATTAATAGAAAATTATTATTTGTAAAATAAGATTATTTATCAGTAGATAATATGTTTCGATTCTATTAAAACTGGTCAAATCTAATAGAATAAGTTAAGCACATCCCAGAACTTTTTGCATCTTTCTTCTTTCCCATCTTTCTTTATAATTCTGGTGCCTCCTCATTTTTCTTCATAGTCCAGCAGAACAGTGCAGTAGTAATGCAGCTGCATTGTATTTAAGCATACTTCAGCACAATATCAATTCTGATATGTGCATGGTTTAGAGATGATCAATCAAACGTTGAGGATTTTCTTCAAAATCTCCTGTTCTCTCTGCGCACCCCTGCCACCAAATTTTTCCATTTGCAAATGTATGGACAATTACAAGTACTAAGTATTTATTGTAAGTTCTTGTTGTGCAAGGAACATAAATAAAGTTTTAACTTGGACACATAAAAACTCTAACAAAAGCTACTATGACCTACATCAAGAAACTCATGCAGAGCTTGCCAACTGTGGCCATTGTTTGTTGAGACATACAGAATGTTGGGCATCCGGTTGATGTCCTGGCCACGAGCTGTCAGGAAAACTCCCTTCTGCAAATCAGGTTGAGAATTCAATGAATGAGACTATGTATGATTCATGTAAAAAAGCTCTTAAAGTCTATGGACACAAATTAAATTAGTGAACATAATACCCACATTTAATAGCATTATAACACTGTGTCATATAAACAGTAAATTACAGTATGACAAACATTCACATTTATTAGAATTAAAACACTGTGTCACATAAACTGTAAATTACAGTATGACATAACACCCACATATATTAGCATCGTAACAGTGTCAGTAAAAATCGTAAATTACAGTATGACATTACACTCACATATATTAGCATCATAACAGTGTCAGTAAAAATTGTAAATTACAGTATGACATTACACCCACATATATTAGCATCAAAACAGTGTCAGTAAAAGTTGTAAATTACTGTATGATATAACACCCACATATATTAGCATCAAAACAGTGTCAGTAAAAGTTGTAAATTACAGTATGACATTACACTCACATATACTAGCATCATAACACAGTGTCAGTAAAAATTGTAAATTACAGTTCAACATAGGAGCCACATTTATTAGCATTAACACTTTTTCATATAAAATGTCAAATGTGAAATACCACAAATGTCAAATGTCACAAATGTCAAATGTCAAATGCCACACTGGGACAATTACTAATACAAAATCTGTGCAGTTGTAATGGTATATTTCATACATCATTTTCATGATATATTGAATTTTAAATACCTACTGAATAATGAACAATAGGCCATTTGTTGTTGTTGTTGTTGGTGTAATGCCATTTTTCAGTGCACAATAGGCTATACATGGCAGCCAGTATTAATGATGGAGGAAACACCCAGAAAAACCCCTGGAAAGAACCACCGACCCACGAGAAACTACTGGCAAGCTTTCTCACATACCCACATTGGCTGAATCTGAGACTCAAACCCACATGGAAAGAATACATGGCAAATAATATTAGTTGACTCATTCCATAAATGCCATACCTACTGAATAGTTATCCTATGACTCATTTCATAAATGCCATACCTACTGAATAGTTATCCTATGACTCATTCCATAAATACCATACCTACTGAATAGTTATCCTATGACTCATTTCATAAATGCCATACCTACTAAATAGTTATCCTATGACTCATTCCATAAATACCATACCTACTGAATAGTTATCCTATGACTCATTCCATAAATACCATACCTACTGAATAGTTATCCTATGACTCATTTCATAAAAACCATACCTACTGAATAGTTATCCTATGACTCATTTCATAAATGCCATACCTACTGAATAGTTATCCTAGGACTCATTTCATCAATGCCATACCTACTGAATAGTTATCCTAGGACTCATTCCATAAATGCCATACCTACTAAATAGTTATCCTAGGACTCGTTTCATAAATGCCATACCTACTGAACAGTTATCCTAGGACTCATTCCATAAATGCCATACCTACTGAACATTTATCCTAGGACTCATTCCATAAATACCAAACCTACTGAATAGTTATCCTATGACTCATTCCATAAATACCATACCTACTGAATAGTTATCCTATGACTCATTCCATAAATACCATACCTACTGAATAGTTATCCTAGGACTCGTTTCATAAATGCCATACCTACTGAATAGTTATCCTATGGCTCATTCCATAAATACCATACCTACTGAATAGTTATCCTATGACTCATTTCATAAAAACCATACCTACTGAATAGTTATCCTATGACTCATTTCATAAATGCCATACCTACTGAATAGTTATCCTAGGACTCATTCCATAAATGCCATACCTACTAAATAGTTATCCTAGGACTCGTTTCATAAATGCCATACCTACTGAACAGTTATCCTAGGACTCATTCCATAAATATCATACCTACTGAATAGTTATCCTATGACTCATTCCATAAATACCATACCTACTGAATAGTTATCCTATGACTCATTCCATAAATACCATACCTACTGAATAGTTATCCTATGACTCATTTCATAAATGCCATACCTACTGAACAGTTATCCTAGGACTCATTTCATAAATGCCATACCTACTGAACATTTATCCTAGGACTCATTCCATAAATACCATACCTACTGAATAGTTATCCTATGACTCATTCCATAAATGCCATACCTACTGAATAGTTATCCTATGACTCATTCCATAAATGCCATACCTACTGAACAGTTATCCTAGGACTCATTTCATAAATGCCATACCTAACTGAACAGTTATCCTAGGACTCATTCCATAAATACCATACCTACTGAACAGTTATCCTATGACTCATTCCATAAATACCATACCTACTGAATAGTTATCCTATGACTCATTCCATAAATACCATACCTACTGAATAGTTATCCTATGACTCATTCGATAAATACCATACCTACTGAATAGTTATCCTATGACTCATTCCATAAATACCATACCTACTGAACAGTTATCCTATGACTCATTCCATAAATACCATACCTACTGAATAGTTATCCTAGGACTCATTCCATAAATACCATACCTACTGAATAGTTATCCTATGACTCATTGCATAAATACCATACCTACTAAACAGTTATCCTATGACTCATTCCATAAATACCATACCTACTGAATAGTTATCCTATGACTCATTCCATAAACACCATACCTACTGAATAGCTATCCTAGGACTCATTTCATAAATACCATACCTACTGAATAGTTATCCTATAACTCATTTCATAAATACCATACCTACTGAATAGCTATCCTAGGACTCATTTCATAAATACCATACCTACTGAATAGCTATCCTAGGACTCATTTCATAAATACCATACCTACTAAATAGCTATCCTAGGACTCATTCTATAAATGCCATACCTACTGAATAGTTTTCCTATGACTCATTTCATAAATGCCATACCTACTGAATAGTTATCCTAGGACTCATTCCATAAATACCATACCTACTGAATAGTTATCCTAGGACTCATTCCATAAATATCATACCTACTGAATAGTTATCCTATGACTCATTCCATCTATAAATGCCATACCTACTGAATAGTTTTCCAAACTTATCACATGACAAATGTTTTAATGACACCCAGGACTGAAATTCCTAAAGCTTCTCCAGTTTTTACTCACACTTCAGTTTCAATGTTTTCAGTGAAAGAAGCCAGACTGTGCTGATGTGCTATTTGTCCGTATTCATGTAACTACGAAGTCTGGTGGAAAGACGTATGCTTTATCTGATGAAACCATTAGTACATCCTGTTTTTTTAATCAATGCATAACAATCATAAAAACAATCCATTTCATTTCCTTCTCACCCGGCCATGGTCCATCCATCTCTCCACTATGTAAGACTGGTTGTTGGGAATTGCCACATCATCACAAACACATAACACTTGCAGGAGATCCAAGAATCGATAATTCTGGAAAAACAATTACTATCCATTACTAATTTATAAGTCAAATACAACTTCAAATAGTATTGACCCAGACCTGCCATTGCATAATTTGCCAGCAGTTTTGAGTCTATGATGTGTGTTCTGCTGGTTATTCTTAACAAATTGCAGGGATTCCGATCTGCCAGCACATTATGCAATGGCTTATCATTCTATGTGCAGCTTATAATTTCACTTAATGATATACCTTAGTCTTTTTATATAAACTTTTGCAAAATTATATCTCTTTACATTGATTCATTGATTCTTTATGGATGTATTCACTTATATAAGTCGTCAAACTGCAAACACACACACACACACACACACACATATATATATAATGTTGGTAGTATTCATTTTCTAATACATATTTTCCAACTCACTCAATCTGACTTTTACTATTGCAAATAAAGTCAACTGTACCTGCATATCAACTTTTCAAGGCACTGATATATATATATATATATATATATATATATATATATATATATATATATATATATATATATATATATATATATATATATATTAATTTAATGCATCTTACAATAATACAATAGAAAGAAGAATAACTGGTAACAAATTGTAATAGTCGATTGAGCCATAATTCTAAACCTGGTCCTTGTAATAGTGGATTCTACCACAACTGTAACTATCTCACCCTTCATAACACATTTGTACTGTGTCTATTTATCTTTCCAGCTAAACTTTTCAGACCTCATTATTCACAAAATAAATTACCATTATTCAGTGAATTTTTGTCACCGTGAACAGTAGTTAGATGCATCAAAAGTTATACAATGACACAATTTGACTGTGACCTTTCTGACAGAGTTGTAGAAATAGCAGGGCAGACATGGAATGACAACAGAGTCAAAGAATTAAAAGAGAAAAGAAAATGTATACTGTGAATGGCACATTGTATGTTCACTCCATGTATCATAGTCATCAATATACACATTAGCAATGTCTATTTGACTCTAGTGATTATTGACTAATGGGTCTCAGTGACTGAACCTTTGGTGAAGTTCTGCAGTTTTGAACTAAAGTTACTATTCAGAATTCTTTTTTTTCTTAATAGGTTTACCATTAGACCATTAAATCTGACCATTAGACCATGACTACTGACCTTTACACTCCAGAATCTATTGATTTCGTTATTATCTAAGCCATCCACAAAATTAGGCCAAGAAAATTATGCTCCAAAAGTTATTCTGCAAAACCTATTTTTCTTTAAGGTACAATGACTTTGACCTTTGAAGATTTGACCCCTAAATCAGTATGAGTCTTCTATACCTTAGATGCAAGTTGTCTGCAAACTTAGGTCAAGGTATTGTGTCAAGAATGAAAGTTATTATGCAAAATCCATTTTTCCACTTTCAGTCACCGTGTCCATGATAGTTTTCCCCAAAATCAATAGGCTTCTTTATTACCCAATGTGTAAGTCATTTGCAAATGTTTGGTAAAGGTACATGATCGAGAACTAAAATTTTGTGAAAATAGCATTTTTCTTCCTTTAGTCACAGTGATCTTCACCTTTGATCTTTCGACACCAAAAACTGATAGGCTTCCTCCTAATCACAAGTTATCCACAAAATAATTTGGTCCAGGTCAATAATGTTAGTGTGCAGAAACAATTGTTCTTCTTACAATCACAGTGACCTTCATCTTTGACCTTTGACCACCAAAATGGATATAACATTGTTTACCTAAGGACTGAAATAAACCAGTTAGTGACCTTGACACTGAAGATATAACCTGATATATAATAAAACAATTAGTGACCTTGACACTGAAGATATAACCTGATACACAAAATGTCAATGGACTGAGAAACATAAATCTGCCATGATTCATCCTTTTACCTCAAACAGCTTTAAAAATTTTGAGAAAAAAATGAAAAACTTAAACTACTGACTTGTGGCCTTATCCTAAATATGTAAAATACAGCTAATTCTCTCATGAAGATATAAAGTATAGCAAATTTCATCCATTTTATCTAAGGCAGCTCATAAGTTATGGGAAAGAAGGAAAAAAAGTGTCTGAAATTTAAAACACTGACCTGTGACCTTGGTCTTTAAGAGATAGGTCCAAAAATCGTGACAAACCATGTAGTGATGATTTACAATGTTCACACATACTTCGAAGTACATAAAATCAATGGAGAACATATCCTTTATCATATGACTGTTGTCTTACATCACATAAGTTCATAATATCATTTTGAGATAAATAAATAATAGGGACAATTAGTTAGATTAGTTCCACAAAACTTATTCTGTCACCTTCATAAATAAAGTGGATTGCCATTATTATTATTATTATTATTATTATTATTATTATTATTATTAAAATTATTATTAAAATTATTATTAATTACACAATGCCACTGGGATTTCACCATATTCTTACCATAATAAATGTTGCTATCATTCTGTCATTTTTAACTTCAGTAGATTCAAATTTATGTACATTTTAACTTCAATTCTAGATTTACAAGTTTTTCAGTGCAAACTAAACATAATACACGCTCTGTAAATATGAGAAAATGTTTAATGCATACAATATACTTGATACGTTTTTTTCCACCAACTGAATGCCATTTTGTTTATTAGCTATGCTTTGTTGCCATACATTTGTGAGAAAAATACTCCTTCATTACACATTGATGTTGTACCGGTAAATTCCAGCCTTAGGTATGAACATTTTGTATCGGACACTTGGCACAGCCTCATGTCTGGTGAAAATTTCTAGCTCTAAATATAGAGATTTTTCATCCTAGATCAATTCATATTGAAGTATTTTATTAATTTCAAACAGCCTCAAAGTTATGGAATGAAAAGAAAAGTATGATAGAAACTTCACACAATGATCCAAATGAAACACCCAATGTTGATACACCAACATGCCTTGAACCTCAATTTCATTACTCAAATGCCTCTAAAGTTGTATAGATGCAATGATAGTGTGGTGTTAAAATGTCAAGGTAATCCAATCTGACTGTAACATATTGACCTGTGACTTTGATATCACTGATAGGATCAACAGAGTGGTGTGTGACTTACCTACTAATGATGATGCATGCACATGTGCATAAAGTTTAATCCTTAATGTTACATGTTTCTGAGTTATGGAGTGGAAAGGAAAGTGTGGTTAAAACTTTAATAAAAATTGCCCTATGGCTTTGACCTTGAAGATTAGAAATTCAACACAATATGTAAAACCTTTCAATGATGTTGTATAAACATCACAGAATTCATCCCTTAATCTTAAACATCAATCTGTAAAGCAGTGGAGAAACAAGGAAAGTGTGATGGACAGCTTAATATATAGTCTGTGACCTTGAGTTTAAAGATAAAAAAACTAATGTACTGGCACATGTACCTTCTAAATAAAATTATGTATTTAAAAGAAACCTAAAATCTATCCATTAATCTATAAAAAAAATACTATAAAGTTTTAGAGTAAAAGGAAAGTGTGACCAACAGACAGATGGAACAAGAATACCATGTCTCTGCTTTTTGTTTTTGTTTTTGTCGAGTTTAATGCCATTTTTCAGCATACGACAGGCTATACATGGCGGCCGGTATTATTGGTGGAGGAAGAAGCCGGGAAAACCCCAGGAAAGAACCACCGACCCACAAGAAGCTACTGGCAAGCTTTCTCACATAACTACATTAGCCGAATCTTAGACTCGAACTCACGCAGACAGAGGTGAGATGGCAGTGATCCATAACGGAGAGTACTTTAAACCACTCGGCCACTCCGGGTCCCTCTCTGCTTTTTGTGAAAAGGTGGGTGATAAATATAGAAACATTGTGCTAAATCTGTGCTTAACAACACACTAGTCATATTGGATTCACAATATTAACATGTGCTTCAGTTCTAACAGATAATATTAAGGGGTTACCAGCACTCAGCAGTTTCTCTCTGTCTCTCTGTTAATACATATGCTCATTACAATCTCTCACAATATTCAGAAGTGCTCCAGTTCCAACCGAAACTCATGGGGTCAGTCACCTCTCTGCTATAAATCATTAGTAATTTATGTCTGTCCCTCTGGTGATGCATGTTACACTACACTCATCACAACAATCTGAGTTGCTTCAATTAAAACAGAAACTAACAGGTGCTTCTTCTTTCTGTCATAAATCAAGTTTATTTTACTTAAGCAATATCTCTCTGACTTTGTGCAGGTGATCACTACAACCTCATTAAAACTATGTAAATTTTGTATTATGATGCAGTATTGCTGTAACTTTTTCACATTTATTTCACTCTGGATGTCAATTTTTATTAAGCTTGATCTGTTTTAAAAACAAAGCGAAAAGCTGACAGTGGTCTGCTTGCTGAATCTGTGCCCCCCCACCACCACCACCACCCTTATGACCCCCTTTCCATCCTCCAACATCTATCTAAAATCTCACTCTCATAACATACCTGGTCTCAACCTGTATGACATGACCAACCTGGTCTAGACCTGAATGCATGACTTACCTGGTTCAGACCTGTTTGACATGACCCACCTGGTCTAGACCTGTATAACATGACCTACCTGTCTTGTCTCCTACAAAGAGATTGACTAATCTATATAGGTGTTTCAGATCAGTTTCACATCTACATATGCAGATTGATTTACCTGACTTGTCTCCAGCAGTGAGACAAACTCATCTATCTGGGAATGTGTGATTCTGTCCACAATTTTTCTCTTGTCACGGATCAGTTCAACAATCATCTGGGCTACATTTAAGCCAATTCCTCCCTGACAAATATATAATTATAAGTGTTTAATATTGTACATATAAATCTAATAAAATAAAATCTAACACAATTTTCAATTCTATCAGATTGTGACACCAAAAGCTACCATATATACTTGCTTAAAAGTAAAGTTAAACTGCAAACAATAAAGATCCTCATCGGTTGCCACATAATGTGCATGCAGATCAGGGTCAGTTTTGTTTGTTTCACAGATTGTTCCTAACAAACTGCACAGGCCCAGATCAAACATTATGGGTCAGCATATCTGGGTCGATGCAGTTTTCAGTTGGATTCATCTGATAAATAAGTATATACAGGTGTTTCAGTTCAAACAGATCAAGCATGCTGATTCATAATATAACTAGATTAATTTATAGGCTTTTTCAGGTATGAATGAGTATAATTAAATATTTTAAAAATCATGATCCAAATTCTCTTATCTGAAATGTCTGCTTATATAAAAAAGGAATATTTCTGTAAAATCTTTGAAAAAACTGGCCACGCCATGGGCCAAAGATTTAGGTTAAAATTTATAATTGGCCAGTTTTTTCATCCACCAAAACTAAAGTATGATAAATTTGTAACCCAACCTATAGGTTAAGAAGGTTGTATCATTACAGCCCTGTGAAGGTCATGTTATTCCTAGCTCCACCTGATCAAAACTCACCTTTTGTGTAAACTGTGTTTGGAAGAATTCGATGTATTTGGCAAAGTACAGAGCATTTTTTCTGCTCTTGCCAATCATGTAAGTATAGAGAATCTCATACGCCTCTTTGAAGACAAGGATAAGGTTCTGCTCATCTGCGACTCCATCCAGCGGACACTGAAGGATCTTCACCAGCAAGTCAATCACCTGATTGACACAAAATTCAGAAAAAAGAATTGCTGTGAATTCAAATATATTTGTGATGGAAAAAGATTTGTGGTGTACTAATTTTTGTGGTTTACAGTTTTGTTTGTGATGTACTCAATTTTTTGGTCTGCTAATTTTTTTGTGGTGTACTAATTTTCCTGAACACTAGCTGCATTAAGCCATCAATTTAGATACTCCATGAAAAAGCGTTCTACATTTAAAGAAAACAGGGCACCTCAATCAGGCAATTAAAAAAACGTAAGTAGTAATTAAAGCCAATATTTTTTGAAACAATTAAAATCAATACCCAATAAAAAAAAAAATAAACCATATTTTAAATTTTCCTACAAAGCCCAAAGAAATAAAAATAGCCTCTGCGAGTAAAATGCATGGATTCGGAGAGAAGCATAAATAATTATAAACTAGGATTTAATTTAATGCCGTGATTTGGTTTTCAAAACCAAGCCAGGGCATAAAGTTAAATAGACTTTATGAAACTCTCAGTTATAAAATAAAATTTTATTGAAAGAATATATTAACCCAAAATATGTTTGCCAGACAACAACAATACCCACTCCCTCATCAACCTGTGTACAAAAACATAGAAAACAGAATAAGAAAGGGTTAAAGGAACCTATGAAAGTTTAACACATGGATGGACATTAAAAATTTAACACAGGGATGGACATCAAAAGTTTAACACAGGGATGGACATCAAACGTTTAACACAGGGATGGACATCAAAAGTTTAACACAGGAATGGACATCAAAAGTTCAACACAGGGATGGACATCAAAAGTTTAACACAGGGATGGACATCAAAAGTTCAACACAGGGATGGACATCAAAAGTTCAACACAGGGATGGACATCAAAAGTTTAACACAGGGATGGACATCAAAAGTTTAACACAGGGATGGACATCAAAAGTTCAACACAGGGATGTACATCAAAATTGAGTAGTGATGGGAATAGGATAAGTGGTTGAATACTCATTTAACAATTGCATTCAAAATAATTGTCAATACACAGCTTTAACAAGAAACAATAAACAAAATATTCACTTTCTGTATAATTACCTTTATTTTCAATCTCCGAAAAATCATTTAAAACCTTACTCAAAGTGGTTTCAGCATGAATTACATGTACCATCAAAAACATTGTGTATTATGTCAACAATTTTTGTATGTAAATGTGGATACATTCTAGTGTTATTGTAGATCTAGATTAAAACAAGATTCCTTATTCATTCCATTACATTAGTTATTTTTTTTAAAAAGTTACATTAAGCCGCATTTTGAATACTGTAATATAATTTGGAGCTGCTATGGATATGAGATATGACAAAAATTTCCTGAAAAGAGAATGTAAAACAAATCTTGATCAGCAGATAGGAAATGTTCAAATGCTCACATTCAAAGTATTGCCAATACACAAGAGAAAATATTTTTGAGAAAGGCAAAAAAAATGTACAAGGTCTTACAAGCCAAATAAAGAGCTATTCAAAATCAGCTTTGTTCTATGTTCAGTTGCTTGTTTGAAGTAACATTCCACATGATATTAAATCGGCTCCAAGTATCTCTTCCTTTCACATTAGGTGTATTAGATGGATGAATGCAATACAGTGGAACCCCGCTATAACGCGATGATCGGGGTCCATAAAATCGGATCGCGTTAAAAGCGGGGTCGCGTTAATGCGGGGTTTTACAATATTTAACTTTTTTCCGAGAACATATACGTGTATACATGTACAATGATCAAAAGTCGGCTTATCATCAGATGAATATTAACTGGAATGCATTAAGATATATTCAAAATAATCGATGGCTAATATATTAATAGGTTATTACTGTGCATTAAAAACATTTACTAATTTTTATTTGTTTGAACGATAATACCGATTGACCGATAATACCAGACTATCGCTATATCATGAAAAGTGTATCAACACCGTATGCTACCGTGCCGTCGTGGCATGCAGTTCATCCATAATGGATGTAATTTCATTGAAAATCGTACAGATTTAAAATATTCAATAATTTTGTAATAGTCTGAATTCATCGTGCAAAATATAGGATGAACAAAATATTGAAACCATTTACTTGCCATCTGATATCATACGGTCATTGCATGCAGCTATTCCCGGGTCTACATACGGTGTCTGTACAAATTTCATACCACAAAAATTTTATCATATGCGACAACTGCAAGAATAATTAACAATCAACGCATGATTTCAGCGTGCAAATAACTTACATACAGTTTCTCTTTAGCAGAAAACGACTTGCGTTTTTGAACCTGCTTTTCCATAACAGTAAAATATTTTTTTATATAAGCAAACAACGTACACAGATAAAGCTCGATAACTAAGTAATGAAGGCCTGCAATGGTTACGAATCACTTTTTATATAAAACAAAATTAAGCTGAACGGATGTACAATTTCATACCCTTTTAATTTACAGATAATAAAGTGGATATCATTTACTTTCAACTGTTTGTTGTTTGATCACACCGCCAAGCACAGCATACATGTTGGCGGCTTTTGTCCTTTGATGTTTATTAAATTGTGCGACTCTTGCATCAGCCACAGCTTTGTCTGCTGCTTGGCTGTGATTGCAGTTAAATAAGAAGCCCATGTCGGCTATTGTTTGAGCAACGACTGTATACAGAATTCATGGAAGACAATCACAAAGACGATTTACTGGCTTTACTCATGGATCCGTAATAAGTAACACTTCCGATAATGTTTACTTCGGCTTAACAATTCAAAAACCTAATGAAACCAGTTTTCTCTTCTAGAGTAGAATACGAAGCTTCACCACAACCTGTTCAAATTGATAAATTTCAGAAGCCAAGCGTTATACACACTATTTCTCGTACGTTATATATATCGTATTATTTTAGAATTCATGCACGATCACTTCTCCAAAATCACTTAAAGAACCTGGATAAATTGTTAAGTTCCAATCGTTTATTATTAAAAGTCATACGCGAATTCTTCCACCAAATTATAATAAACGTTTTACACACTATTTCTCGTAGGTTAAACAAATATTTTCACGGTCCGATAAAAATACACGTAAATGAAAATTTCAAATTTCAGGAACCATGCCACGATCATATTATTTTAAAAGTCACAACTAATCTCATGCCCAAAATGAAGTTAATTTCTTGTTTTGTTTTTTTTTACTTTTCTCCAAATTTTTTTTCTCCATGTGTGAATGAATATATGAAATTTTGAGAGCCATGCTACGACCGCGTTATATCCGAATTCGCGTTATGGCGGGGAGCGTTATAGCGGGATTCCACTGTACAAGAAATGGTGTACTTAAGCACATGTAAATCCAGATACATCTTGTGCATTATTTTTTTCATCATTTCTGCAGCACTGCAATTTGTGTGTGTGTGTGTGTGTGTGTGTGTGTGTGTGTGTGTGTGTGTGTGTGAGTGCACGCATATGCACATGTTACTATTAGCTTGCATGTTATGCACCCTTCAAGAGGGTCTCAAGGCAGATTAGTTTGGCTTTTGTAACTAAGTGAGTCACCCTCTGAAAGTAGTCTTTATTATTATTATTATTATTATTATTATTATTATTATTATTATTATTTGTTAAAAAAGTGAGATTTATTCACAAATAAAACTGCATGGAAACACAAATTTTTATAAATACTGTATTGTTTTATTTGTACAATACTGACCATATTTCAAGTTTTAGTGACATTTCTGCTCATCATTGAACAAATTCTGACAGCCAATTTGAGAATTTTAAAATCACTGTAAACTTTGGAACTTGCTTCTCCATAATGAACCTATATTTACAACATGTTTTTGGATGACAAAAAATAATGACTTATTTTGTCTTCTTAAAACATATTATATTTTTTTATTTGGTATCAGAAAACAAACAAGCAAAGATAAATTTGTGCCAGGCATTACTTGCCTATTTTGTCTATTTGATATATGTCCATTACCAGAAAACACAACCATACATGTATTAGATAGAGCTTATCACAGAATAAGGCTTTCATACTGAAAAATTTGCTTACATTTGGTAAAAGGGATGGCTCATCACAGAATAAGGCTTTCATACTGAAAAATGTGCTTACATTTGGTAAAAAGGATGGCTCATCACAGAATAAGGCTTTCATAATGAAAACTGTGCTTACATTTGGTAAAAGAAAGAGATGGCTTATCACAGAATAAGGCTTTCATACTGAAAAATGTGCTTACATTTGGTAAAAAGGATGGCTCATCACAGAATAAGGCTTTCATAATAAAAAAATGTGCTTACATTTGGTAAAAGGGATGGCTTATCACAGAATAAGGCTTTCATAATAAAAAATGTGCCTACATTTGGTAAAAGAGATGGCTTATCACAGAATAAGGCTTTCATACTGAAAAATGTGCTTACATTTGGTAAAAGAAAGAGATGGCTTATCACAGAATAAGGCTTTCATACTGAAAAATGTGCTTACATTTGGTAAAAGGGATGGCTTATCACAGAATAAGGCTTTGATAATAAAAAATGTGCTTACATTTGGTAAATTAAAAGGATGGCTTATCACAGAATAAGGCTTTCATACTGAAAAATGTGCTTACATTTGGTAAAAGGGATCATGGCTTATCACAGAATAAGGCTTTCATGCTGAAAAATGTGCTTACATTTGGTAAAAGGGATGGCTTATCATAGAATATGGCTTTCATACTGAAAAATGTGCTTACATTTGGTAAAAGGGATGGCTTATCACAGAATATGGCTTTCATACTGAAAAATGTGCTTACATTTGGTAAATTAAAAGGATGGCTTATCACAGAATAAGGCTTTTATACTGAAAACCACTAGAATTTGGTAACAGAAGGGGATGGTTTAAGAAAAAGGCCTTTCAAAACTTATCATCAAGCATGGTTTCGTCATAAGAGGAATGTGATATGCTATTTGCTAATCCAAGTAAGGCAAAAATCAGGGTAAACTTTTTCTTTGTTACTTTTTGGCTTGACAATAAATATAAACTATAGGAATTCTGGATAAATATTTTCTTTTTAAGAGATACATGTAAAAGATAGTCAAACATGTTTTAAGCCACCACCCCTGGAAATGAAGAATATGGACTTTTAAGACATGGCAACTTGAATGGTGTGCAATCTCAACAATGGATTGGTTACACTGCCTAAACAAGGCAGGTAATTGCTTAAGAAAGAAGACATATAACACATTAACCCCTGCTGCCTCGATGACTCATTGTACTTTACCTCCCTCATCTCTCCGATAACGTGGCTGAGTTTACCTAGCTTGCCTCCCAGGCACCAAGTTTGAGAGGCAGTATTTGTCTATGCCTGTATCCCAAATAACAAGCTAAATTGGTGCAAACCATTGGTTGATTTGAAGCCATTTCTAATTATGCAGGCAGTTTAACCAATAAAATATTAAATTATATAGATAGTGAACAATGCTGAAGAAAGGGAAAAAATTTCACTTCGATAGTGGCAAAAATAATGGAAATATTTAGATTAGAAAATGAAGAAAATTATGAGAATCTGCCGCTGGACAGACTGAAGAAGTATTCACACAAGGTTAAGTTTGCAATAGAGATGACAAGTGGAATTTCTGTGTACATAAAATGGAGTGAATGTTCAGTTCACAATTCAGTGTGAATTGATCATGCATTTTTATGAATTATTCATGGCAAGAGAAACAAATTGGGAAGAAAATCATTTATCTTTATTCCTCAGTTTTATTTCTGCATGTAGCACAAAAATTTTATACCATTTTTTTTATGTATATTATTTGAGAACTGATGTGTTAGATTCTAGTTTAATTAAAGGAACATAAATAAGAAAATAACATTTATTACTCATAGCTCTCTCTGAAAAAGCAAAGTATTATCAGCGAGTCTCATGAATACAGGCACTGATAAGGCTTGCACTGCTCTAGGCAATCTCTGCAATTGTGCTGTAGGGGACTGCCTAGCTATTTGGCTCTGGGGTTAATGTGCTCAGAAAGATTTGACTGTATCCTCAAGAGCTTTCCATGCTTGACATGCACAAATAAAACTCTTCTATTACTTTAGTATGCATATTGACAAAAAATGGGATTATGCATTGTAAATTATGATCTCTGTTTCATCTTCAATAATGAATCTCTTCCAAGTTTTGGCAAGCATGCTATAATGAAAACGTTTATTCAAAGTGTAATGAAAGCACTCATTCAAAGTCTCTCTCTCTCTCTCTCTCTCTCTCTCTCTCTCTCTCTCTCTCTCTCTCTCTCTCTCAAAACATAAATACACCTCACCCTTAGATTTCTCATCAGTTTCTGTCTGTTCTTGTTGGGTTGGTTTTTTACCATCATGAATTTTCTAAGTTCTTCCAGAGCCTGTAAAATCAAGTCAAAAAAATAATGTCCCAAGTGGTTCTGATATAATTCCCCATTTCACAAAGCATGCTTATGTAGTATTTCAACAACACATCCTTATATATACCATCTCTAAAAAATTATACAATGTATTATGATACTCATCAAAATGATTTCCTAAAATAAAGGCATAATTAGTAAAAATGAATCTTTTAATCTGACTCATCCAAGATCATGCTGATATAAACTTACTAATAAGGAGTTTTATCAAGCTCAAACAAGCAATGTAGTCACTAGAGAAGAATCTGTCAAACACTATGATGATATAATCAAATAATGAAGTTTGACCAAACTCTTTTTGAAACTACAATCTCTACAGTAATATATATATATATATATATATATATATATATATATATATATATATATATATATATATATATATATATATATATATATAAATATATATAAAATCTATGTTGAGGTTTCGACCAAGACAAGGAAATCTCAGTCAAGAGGGTTAATATTATTTGTCTTCCCACGAAGTTTATTCAAGTAACCCCCACAACTGAGATTTCCTAGTCTAGGTCCAAAACTCCGATGTAGATTCTTTTTCTCACCCCAAAATTTCCTTTATAGTAAAAAAGAACTTCTCACTTGTACAATATAGTTCACATGCAAATGTTTACATGCGGTGCATTAATACAAATATGTTAATGAGGACTGTGACATGAATATGTCATCCAAAATGCACAGTTTTTTTGCGTGAGCCAAAAAAATAACATCGTAAAATGTTTCATACTAATGAGGTATAATCACATTTCATATAATTGATGTGATATGAAATTAGCAATAAACAGTTAATATTTATTACAAGAAAATGGTTCCTTTTCATCAGTTCCAATTTAGAAAATTATATTGTAAACAATGAAACGATACTGGGCCCATATCTCTGTTGTGGTGTATAGGCTTTTAGTATTATCAAAGTTATTTGTGGCATGAGTGTCTGTGCTTAGGTTATTCACAGGTAATTAGTGATTTCTGTCACTATCGTATATAACTTTTCTTATCTTTGGAGGAGGTGAAACTGTTTGTGACATACTTGTATTGCTCTTATTACTGATTGTAAAGTTACTCCCTTGTATAAAAAAAACTCCAAATACAGACACTAACGGATTACCATGTGCTAAAATTTCAATGTTCATTGAAACTTTATATTTCTGTCTTGGAAATATAGCGACAGCAACAGTGAAATTTGCTTATTGATTAATGTTGCTGGATAAATGATTCCTTCTGGCTGGTAAATGCATTATTTGTCATTAAATACTGAAGGTATATTTTTATTCAACTTGGGGCCAGTGGCGATTTTGAACCAAATTAGAATAATGTATATTTGACATAACACATTTCTGGCTGTTTATAAGTTTTCTGTAGTTGTTAAGAGAATTGGGAGGCTATCAAGTGTATAGGTCTATAGTCTATGTGCATGAATCAGTGTTTTCTGTCATAGTTCATTTCACACAGCATTGAGAATTTTATCCTATCTGTAGCACAGTCAATTTTCAGGTCAGTGTCATTAAATGTAGCTAACAGTATATAATCTGTTTCGTATTTAAAACTATTTAGGTTCCTTTAACTACATTTATTTTACTCTGACCTGAATATGTACTGAGCTAGGCCTGCATATAAGATAAAATTGACCATGCTGTGAGGAATGAAAGCTTGACATGTATGCGTGTGTCTTTGTCTTTCTCGAAATGTTATTGTATGGTGTGTTCTCAAAGATGGATTGACCTTAACTTACTATGTTCGTGTTATATATTTGTTGACATTGTTTGATTTTAGAAAAGCTATGACAGGCAGAAGACAACAAGGGTTTCCTTTTTTTAAAGTAGTTCTGAGTTCGTGGATACCTTGACTGAGATGACTGGTCTGAGATGTCTAGACTGAGATAAGAAAAGTAAGGTTAGCAAAACATCTAGATTTCTTTGCCATATGGGTGAGAATACATTATACAGATGCAAGATGACCCAAGTAATATGCACAGATTTTGCTCAATTAAAATTTATCCAACATCTTGATGATATGAACCAAATTAGATAAAATCGAGTTTTAAAAAAGCAGTCTCTTGCATGGTAAGAGCTCAGTCAATCAAACCCATATATCACCTCATTAATATAAGCAGATCTCACTCATAAAAAATGTAGGTGATATCCTGAAGATACAAGTCTATTTACCAAGTTTGATCAAAATTATATCAGGAATACAGTTTCTACAGTATTAACAATCTACCAATCTACCTGGCTAGATGCTTGATCATATCATGCTTTTCATGATTCTTTTTTATCAAAGTCATTGAAGATCTTGATAATATATATATATATATATATATATATATATATATATATATATATATATATATATATATATATATATATATATATATATATATATATATATATATATATATATATGATCAATAAAAATGAGACAAGAAAAAGGGCCTCTATAGAAATTATATATATATATTTGAAGATCAATAAAAATGAGACAAGAAAAAGGGCCTCTATAGAAATTATATATATATATATATATATATATATATATATATATATATATATATATATATATATATATATATATATATATATATATATATATATATATTTAATATGTTCAGCAAGCTTGTAAATGAGCAGGTAAACTGTCAAATAAGATATTTAAATTCACAATGGAATACTTGGCATTTTTATAATGTTATTAACTGTTAATTTCAACTCTAGTCCTACTTACCGTCAGTACCATGTGTGTTTTCTTGGCATTCAGAAGCAGACCTTGTTTTCTCTACAATAAAAGAGCAACAGATGTATTGTACAATGGCTGGATTGTGCCACAAATTTTTACTTTATTTCTTATTTAACAAAGATAAAATATCTTGTTTAAAAACAAAAAGATATATTTTTTTTAATGAAATATTATCTTGTTCAAACAAGATATGAAAATACTTTGATTATATATAAATCGTGTATTGATGGATTGTTTGGTGATATCTTTGGTACAAGTAGCTATCCTTGCAAGGATGGAGGTAATTGTCTGTAATGAGTTAAATCAAGACAAGGCTGCTCACAGAAGATAAAGGGAGATACAGGTAGAGAAAATAGGCAAATCGCTGCTATACAATTACTTCTAATTTGGGGAGGATAGCTTTAGTTTCATCTCAGGAACAAATAAATACATTTCATAAATCGGATTATAATGGAACATTTGTAGCATTTTCAATTGCACTTTTCCAAGGAAAGAAGTTAACCACAATTCTGCTTTATTAAACTTATCAACATATTTTATTAAGCAGTTCAAGAAAGCAATCACCTATAATCGTTCCCCAGATAGATTACTACCTATCCAGATATATTGTGAATTAAGTAACAATACAAATGGATAAAGAAATAAAGACAAACATATGCTAAACTGTGCTAGTTATGATATGTACGGATTGATGGAAGAATAAATTGATGCACAGAAAATGTAATTACTTTAGTACTACTGTGAAGTCCTTAATCATACATAAATCATGTTTTTCAAATTCGACTATAGTTACAATTACTTTAACTGTGCATTTTTAAGTCCAGATTAAAATACCTGCACAACAAAATGATTTAAAATGTCAGAAATAACCAGTGATGTTCATAAGAGGCAATAAAATAGGATTTCAACTTCTATGATATCCACTCGTTAGGACCTCGTTAAATACTGTTCTGAATTCCACAAGTTTTTCATAGGTCTTTGGTATTTCTAGCATACTGGAATATGAATGGGCAGTTGGCCTTCATGAAAAGTTGGTCAGGCTAGAACAATGGATGGTGACTGCATTCTGTGTCATCGAATATGACCCCATACAAAACCTGAGAAGTGGCTGAAGTGTGTATGAATCTAATTTCCTGAAAATATTACTGTATGAACCCAAAAATAATGTAACAATTGAATATTTCATTTAAACAAGATATTATTTCTTTTAAACAAAATTCAAAATATTGTGTCATTATCAAGCAATCTTAGTATTGAGAATCTTGCAAGAATGCCCTTGCATAAAATGTTGAAGTATTTACCTAAAGCATGACACAGACCCAACAGTACAAACATCAGACCTATCACACAATGCAATGATAGATCAAAGTCTATATAAAAATATCACAAGTTGAATGAAGAGGGTAAAACATAGCCCCTGTATTCTCAAAACCAATTGAGCAAAGAAAGTCAAGCTCAAGCTTTAAAGTCTAAAGACAGTTGTTTATGGTGCATTAATGTCATCAAAATTTTAAAATGAAAGAAAAGGATCAAATTAAGACAAATCGGAAAGTTCTGTTAATCTGGTTTGCTAGTAATAAAGGGTCAAAGTTCTTACATTATGGGCTTAAGCTTCTTCACCAAAAAGTTTAGAGAATACAGGGTCAAATTTGCTGACTCATTATGTAATGGTGCTCTGAATCTGTTTTCATAAGTATAGTGGATGTGAATTATAGGCATGTAAATACGGTTCCGATAAAAACAAGCAGCGGTCATCATGCCCAATGGTACAATAAACTTGTAATTATTAATTCAGAAATATAGATTTTGTCCCAATGACTCATCAATGAGATATCTGATAACGATAAAAAATAATTACTTGACTGGGATATTTGTTCATTGCGATGACAAAAAAAACCACAAAGAGTTCCAGATAAATGAATTATTTTGATACACATGTTCTTGGAGGTGATAATTCTCAGGTCATGAAATCATAAAATACTAGAACTAAGAAATCAGTTTTATTTCAGCAAAAACTTTCTAATTTGCAGAAATATTTTTAAAAATTCAAGGAAGAAATATTATTTATAAACTTTCCAATCATTTTATTAAATGTATTACTTAATAATAAGAGAGCAGACTTTTCTCAAAAGACAAGAAATATCAATGGTTTCTGCAAGGGTTCATAAGAATAATTAAGTATTCTTAATCATCGATTGGTTAAAGTAATCTTATGGTTGATAAGTACTCTAAACACCAATGAAAACAAATTATCACCACTCAATCTTATCAGCTGCATTACAGACTATGCAAAGGGCTGCCTTAGATATTTCACAGCTATATTTAGGGCTATATAAATGGCTGCATGAGAAAATGTACAGCTACATTTTGGGCTATACAGAGGGCTGCATGATAAAAATTTAAATTAAGGCCTAGAAGGAGAGTTACAAGAGATAATTCACAGCTACATGTACATTTAGGGCTTTTTAAAGAGTTACAAGAGATAAATCACAGCTAATATGTACATTTAGGGCTATTTAAAGAGCTATGAGAGATAATTCACAGCTACATGTACATTTAGGGCTATTTAAAGAGCTGCAAGAGATAATTCAAAGCTAAATGTACATTTAGGGCTATTTAAAGAGCTGCAAGATATAATTCACAGCTACATGTACATTTAGGGCTATTTAAAGAACTATGAGAGATAATTCGCAGCTACATGTACATTTAGGGCTATTTAAAGAGCTGCATGAGATAATTCAAAGCTAAATGTACATTTAGGGCTATTTAAAGAGCTATGAGAGATAATTCACAGCTACATGTACATTTAGGGCTATTTAAAGAGCTGCAAGAGATAATTCAAGGCTAAATGTACATTTAGGGCTATTTAAAGAGCTATGAGAAGATAATTCACAGCTACATGTACATTTAGGGCTATTTAAAGAGCTGCAAGAGATAATTCACAGCTAAATGTACATTTTGGGCTATTTAAAGAACTGCAAGAGATAATTCACAGCTACATGTACATTTAGGGCTATTTAAAGAGCTGCAAGAGATAATTCACAGCTAAATGTACATTTTGGGCTATTTAAAGAGCTGCAAGAGATAATTCACAGCTAAATGTACATTTGGGCTATTTAAAGAGCTGCAAGAGATAATTCAAAGCTAAATGTACATTTTGGGCTATTTAAAGAGCTTTGAGAAGATAATTCACAGCTACATGTACATTTAGGGCTATTTAAAGAGCTGCAAGAGATAATTCACAGCTAAATGTACATTTAGGGCTATTTAAAGAGCTGCAAGAGATAATTCACAACTACATGTACATTTAGGGTTATAATTTAAAGATCTACATGACATCATTTGCAGATAAATGTACATTTAGGGCTATTTAAAGAACTATGAGAGATAATTCACAGCTACATGTACATTTAGGGCTATTTAAAGAGCTGCATGAGATAATTCAAAGCTAAATGTACATTTAGGGCTATTTAAAGAGCTATGAGAGATAATTCACAGCTACATGTACATTTAGGGCTATTTAAAGAGCTGCAAGAGATAATTCAAAGCTAAATGTACATTTAGGGCTATTTAAAGATCTATTAGAAGATAATTCACAGCTACATGTACATTTAGGGCTATTTAAAGAGCTGCAAGAGATAATTCACAGCTAAATGTACATTTAGGGCTATTTAAAGAGCTATGAGAAGATAATTCACAGCTACATGTACATTTAGGGCTATTTAAAGAGCTGCAAGAGATAATTCACAGCTAAATGTACTTTTAGGGCTATTTAAAGATCTATGAGAAGATAATTCACAGCTACATGTACATTTAGGGCTATTTAAAGAGCTGCAAGATATAATTCACAGCTACATGTACATTTAGGGCTATTTAAAGAGCTGCAAGAGATACCGTATTTTCCGGCCTATAAGTCGAGACTTTTTGACTTGAAAGTTCGGTCTTCGTCTTATACTCCGAATCGACTTATATATGGATTTTGTCATTGAAATTGCATCGACTTATATATGGATTACAGTATCCGGTATTTTATTGATATTGCTCTATAATCGGCATAATCGAAAACAGGTCACATAGAAGTACAAATTCATGTTAAATTACTATGTCAATAAATTGTCATAAAATAATATGACTGCATTTATATTTGTAAGTTTTGTCATTATTTATTTTGCATTCTGCGTGTTTTTTCTTATTTCTCAAACATAAAATAAAAGAAAACAATTACCGGTAAAAACTTCACTGGGCCGCATAGCACACTTACGGTCTATACTCTATAGTTTACTGTACTAATTCAAAGCATATTGTTTGTTCCTTAAAAAAAAAAGATATGAAATAACTGGTCCATTAATATTTGATTTTCCAGTATAATGTTGGACACACGTGAGCAATTACCGGCAAAGCTTTTTTTATTGATCCAATTGATCCTACAAAGGGATGTAATCCATATTAACTCGAGTGTTCTATGATTTTTTATAAAATAATGTAGATCATGCATTCTACTGAATCCCCCAAATCATATGTTTCTAATTGTATTTGACAAAGTTTCTCAAATAAATTACCGTAGGTTTAAACTACACTAAAATCAGATATATGGATGGACTACCAGTACTCATAGATCATCAGTGATCCATGATTTTTAGTTTCGCAATTCAGTTTAAAGCAAATTGTAATGTCAACACTTCACCTATATTCATTTTTAACCAGCTGACATTTCGGTGTCTGTCTTTGATTATATCGGTTGTTGATAAATTGGTATTTGGTTTCCAACAACAATCAAAGCCAGTTGCTTCAATTGTTTCGATCTTGATATTGGCTTTAGCTACCGATACTAGTTACCATATTGCCGGTACCCCATTGTTCTTTATCATTAATCCGCATCAATTACGCTACTCATGTTTAATATCAATTGGATTAAGTACAACAGGAAATGATGCCCACTCCCTTCTCTCGGTGTAAATAATGAATTTAGCCATGGGCATTGTTTTCATTGCTTTAGTACGGGCACATTTTAATGAGTTCGGTATATTTTGATCAATCTTTGCAGTCACAATCATTCATATAAATATCCCCTTACAAATCATACAACTTCTCTCACAATGCCTCCCGTAAAATCACGCAAGTCTTACATGGCGGCTTTTAAGCTGGAAGTTGTAAAGTTCGCTGAAGAGAATGGTGGGAATATGGCTGCTCACAAGAAATATGGTGTAAGTGAAAAATGTGTCCGGGATTGGCGTAAAGCTAAGGTTGCATTATGCGCTACAAAAAAAACAAAGAAAGCAAATCGTGGCTGCAAAGCAAGATGGAGTAATATTGAGGATAAATTAGAAGACTATGTTTTGACACAACGTGCTGCGTATTAGAGTACATCAAAAGAACATGACGCAATAGCTGGGCGGCAAGTTCAAAGAACTTTGACTAGCAGCTTGTGTGGGAAAATGTGCTTTAGCTTCCATTATTTAATCTACGGACATGTACTATTTCATCATTCATTACGTACACCCGTTACGTAATTGTTGTTATTTTCTTTTCATTGAATTCAGTCACATAATGATCTGTGACAAAATTATTGAATATTTTACATCCGTGTGTTGATATTTTCGATGGAAATATTTGTATTATGGATTCAATGTATGTTACAAGATTCGCTGGTGAGTACACGGTGTTGATACTCTTTTCATGCAATAGATTATACATGTATATATAGACACGTGTATGTACCAATGCATGGTTCTCTGAATAAAGTACCGTAATTGTATTTGACAAAATTTCTCAAATAAATTACTGTAGGTTTAAACTTTCAACTGGAAGGAATGATCATAGCTCTTGTTGTAATGGATATTGCCGGTAATATGGAATATTATATGACGATACCATCAATATTCATGCAACCGGAAGTTACTACCGGTAGTATAAAATACATAGCCAAGTTATTGACCTGGCCTCGTCTTATACTCCGAATCGACTTATATATGGACGAAGGATGGAAAATTTACAAAATTCGTCAATTCGACTTATACTCCGCATCGACCTACAGGCCGGAAAATACGGTAATTCACAGCTAAATGTACATTTTGGGCTATTTAAAGAGCTTTGAGAAGATAATTCACAGCTAAATGTACATTTAGGGCTATTTAAAGAGCTGCAAGAGATAATTCACAGCTAAATGTACATTTAGGGCTATTTAAAGAGCTGCAAGAGATAAATCACAACTACATGTACATTTAGGGTTATAATTTAAAGATCTACATGACATCATTTGCAGATAAATGTACATTTAGGGCTATTTAAAGATCTACATGACATTATTCACAGCTACATTAAGTGCTATATAGTTGCTGCAAGTGAACATTTACAATAAATTCTTCATAGGAAAACAATTACTTACATCATAGATCAAGGTCAGAAGGAAGGGTACCATCCCTGACACATAGTTAAACTCAATCACATGCACCTTCTCCACACACTGGATGGTGAAGGCATCGTCATACATGCTCTCCCCACTGGCTGCCACCTACAGGAAATACAACAAGTACCATTTAAGCAAAAAGCCAAAGTGAAATCTTCTTTTGCTAAAATGATGTGACTTTACCTTGAGATTTCAATGCAAATGAAAACTTCATAATCTACATCTCCAACAAAGGTATCATATTTGCTCTTTTGAAAGTTATGTATATATGAATCTCTCATTTCTTTATACAATATTATCTTTTCACTGAAAATGATAAATAAACAAGGTAAAATTATCTTGATTTTGAGATAGTTCACAAAATACCATAAGAATTTTAATAAAGCAGATTGAAAATTTAAAAAAAAGGAATGTCTTATAAATTTTGGATATTAACATTGTTAACCTTCCATATAAACTTGCTTATAAGTCGCATGGAAAATTGCTTGCAGATCCACTGGTCCATAATGTGACAACAGTTGTGTTGAGAAAGGTAAATCTGAGTGTATTGCAGATGAAATTGACTTATAGACAGGTATATGCATAAGGATTACAAGAAGAATAATTAAGTTTCTTTTTTGCATTGAAACAATAACTTAAAACTTTACACACAGCATTTAACTGCCCCAAAGTGCTATTTCAAAATCTTGCATCAGCTCAGCTTGTTATGTCACTGTTGTTGTTGTTGTTGTTGTTGTTGTTATTGGGTTTAACACCATTCTTCAATACAAGATAGGTTATACATGGTGGCCTGAATAAATGGTGGAGGAACAACCCAGGAAAATCCCAGAAAGAACCAACAACCTACGAGAAGCTACTGGTAAGCTTTCTCACATACCCACACTGGTTGAGTCTGAGACCCGAACGCATGCAGACAGGTGAGATGGCAGTGATCCATAATGGTGAGGGCTTTAGACCAATATGCCAACCAAGGCCCCCAGCTTGTTATGTGTGTTGTCTATGGCATAAACAGCTGGTCATAGTTAAAGTACTTGTTGAAAATGAAATTAACCATGTTAAATAAAAAGAAAAAGAAAAAAAAGGAAAGCCAAACAAAGCCAGATTGTTTACTTGTCCAACACATCATTAAATTCACTTACGCATCCAACAGCAAATTGCACAGATCCAGATCTTCCAATGCATATTGGATAGCAGAAAGATTACAGTCCTCACCCTCCTTGATTTGTCTGCAGCATTTTACATAATAGACCTTGATATATTACTTCACTGTCTCCAGCATGTATTTGACATTCACTATACAGCTTTACAGTGGTTCAAGTCCTACTTAGTCAACAGCACACAAATTGTATCTGCAAATGGAATACACTCCAGCCCAATTGATATATGTTATGGTGTTCCACAGGGGGGTGTTGTTGGACCTGTTCTCTTGATCCAATGTCGCATCAATTGTATTCTGATGATACCCAAATATACAAGTCTAGCCACCCAACTGAAGTTGATGCTACTATCCAAGGAGTAGAGAGGTGCATTTCTGATGTGAAATTGTGGATGACAAGTAACAAACTGCAGATACATGATGATAAAACTGAGGCCATTACACTTTCTCATTCACATCCTTTACCTCAAACAATAAATATCAGCAACACCAACATTAAATTCACACAGTCAGTACAAATACTTGGTGTTACTCTGGACAGTACTCTCACACTGCACCAACATGTCATGAAGATATCTTGAGCTGAGACTATCAGCTCCATTTGCAAATATCTTTCAGAAGATGCCATTAAAACACTTTTGTGTTCAATATTACTTTAAAGATTGGACTATCATCTCAATATCTACTCCAGAAACTTCAAAACAAAGCTGCTTGGATCATGCTTAGAGTACCACACTCAGAGCACATTTTTTTCGCTTCTCTTTACCCGAAACTGGCTATCCATTTGATTCAAAATCAAGCACAAAATTTGTTCTCTGTGCTATGTTTCACTGACATACTCCAGTCCAACATACCTATCTGACCTCATCCATGTGAACACACCAGCAAGATACTTACACTCCTCTTCTGCCAATCGAATACTCATTATTCCCACTAGGAAAACAAAGTCATATGAACAACATTCTTTTGCATACCAGGGCCCAGAAACATTGGAACAAATTGCCCAATGAAATCAGACACAAAGACAGTGATCCCTTTCAAGAGTGCTCTTAAACTCTCACCATTTTCGAATGTAAGAACAAATTTAAAAGACCTAATAATGTTTTCTACCTTAAATATTTCAGCAGTTTATGTTTTCTCATTTCATGGTGTTTTTATTTTTTGTTTTTTGTAGTCATATCATTATATATGTTGTAAATTATATATGTTGTAAAGCGCTTAGAGGTTCTAAAGATTAGGCATTATACAAAGTCCTCATTATTATTTTTATCTGTGTGTATGCCGATTTTTCAGGAGTAATCAGTAGAATAATACAGACCCCAAGACCCTGATCTGCTGGAACATAATGCAATGGATGATCAGGATCTATGCTGTTTGCAGCTGAATTCTACTTATAAGCACGTATATGTGGTGTACATGTGGATTACTGTTATATATAATTTCTTTTCAGATGCAAAAATCTTAATCTGACATTGAAATTAATGAACTAAAATACAACCACTCCGGTGGTGTATTGGTTAAAGCGTCTGCGAGCGGGAGGTCGTGGGTTCGACCACCAGCCGAGTCATACCAAAGACTTACAAAAATGGTACTAACAGCTGCCTCGCTTGGCGCTCAGCATTAAGAGGTTAGTGTTAGGACTAGTCAGCCTGGTGTCAGGATAATGTGACTGGGTGGGACATCATGCTACATGTCTGCGGCATGATGCGCCAGTGCAAGAAATCACTGCAGACATCATAATAATATAACTGAAAAATTGCTAAAGCTACATTAAAAATCCTCATCAAACAAACAAACAAATCCATAATCTTCACTGTATTCATTTGGCCATAAACGGAAGAAAAAATCTACAATGTTCAATGGCTACACACCTGCCGTACTTGAGCACTGTCCCATCTCAGACCTCTAAGGCTCTGGTCACTGCTGCTATCCATGTCACGGAACTGCTTACGAATATAATCTTCATCTGAAAATATATGTCAAACTGACACTGACCATACTGTATCACATACCCCAAACATACATACATTTTGTAAATCCAACACAAAGCAATTTAAATTTTGAGTTAAAACATGGAAATTTCAGTTTTAACTTCAATATCTTAAAATACCATTTATCTTATTCTTATAAAGTTATTTTACCTGAATTATATAACTATATTCATTTTGAAAGATTTAGATTTATGGTTATTTATGCTTTTAAAAAGTTAGAGTTGACCAGTACGCACAAAGTTCATAAAACTTCATGGTTAGCAATTAGTTCAATTGTTTCATGTGTACTATCTGTACCATCCTCCCTCCAGAAATTACAAAAATAAAAAAGGGGGCATTTTTCACCCTTTATTTTACTCATCTGTGTTGCAGAGAAATCAAATAAATTTTTAATGACAGTTCCTTTAACTGTTTCCAAATGGAATTTTGAACAATTTGCTTTTTGTATGTGACTCTAACTCCTTAACTGGCTAATAATCAGTTGAATACACAAAATCAACATGGTGTATTAGAAATAAATTATTTACCAATAAAGGGAAAGAAAGACATCAAATATGAAAATACAGTACAACATCGTCCAAACGCATCATGGACATAAAAATTTTGTCCAGATGTCCAGTCAGCCAGATTACTGAATTTTAGTAAAAACAATGGGAATGGAAGTATACCAGTAAAATGGATCTATTAATAATACATCTGAATCTGTTATTATCAGTAACTAAGTAAATATTAATATTCTGTAAACATCTGACCCTGTGTAAGGGTAAAAAAAGTAGAAATAATTAAAATATCATTACTATACTTTATGTAAATTCCAAATGTGACTGTCATGACAAGATCTGACATTTGCACTTCACACCTAAGATCTATTCTGACAATCGATTATGGAATAATAACATACCCTATATGCCGTAACTAATTGCTTTAGGGGGCATTACATTTTCCAAAGGGGGGAGTATTATTATAGCACAATAGTAAAAGCTTAAGTTGTTCTTTTTATGTACTCCTATAATGACCCAAGTAGCATGTAGAACTCCTTCTGCCACTGAATTTAGTCAGTATGTGTGTGTGTGTGTGTGTTATTTGGATTTCAAACGTAGCTTTACCAATGTTTCAATCATATCGCTACAATGTCTGCAGTGTAGCAGATTAAAGTAATGTCTAGTACTGGGGCATCATACAGCAGGCTTGCAGTATTATGATTATGTCCCACCCAGGCACATTATCCGGACACCAGGCCAACTAGTACCAACACTAACCTCTTAATGCTGAGTGCCTAGTGAGGCAGCTATTTGTAGCATTTTTTTTTTACAAGTCTTTGTTACGACTTGACAGGGGTTTGAACCCACAACTCTTCCAGATCTGAGGCAGATGCTCTAACTACTTAGGCCACCAGAGCGGAGTTTAGTCATCATATATATCAGCACATTTTCCTATTCAGCAGCTGGTTAAAGTAGGACTGGAAAGTCTTTGAATTTGCCACTGAGCTACCAAGTCATGTTTAATTTAACATTACATTAATGCCTGTGACATATATATATATATATATATATGCATGAATCTTTAACAGATGGGTGTTTAAAAGTACAGGTAGTACAATACATCTTTAAAATTTTCTGTTCTTTTAAAAGTGGAGGGGTGTTAATTAGAGTGGGCATTAATTAAGGATATACAGCAGGTATAATGAACAGTCAATTTACATGTGGTCTTATGAACACAGGTGTCAAAGTTAAGCTTTAACAATGTTACTTTCATTGACAAGTAAATCTGCTGTCACTAAACATTCAAATTTGTACCCTTCACTTTTGACAGGTTTATAAAGTATCTCAATTTCTGTACCAACACGCTAAAACTAAAACGGTTGCTTCTTTGCTCTGGATAATACATGATCGTTAGTAATTTCCCGTACTCAGAGTATAAATATCTTCAGAGTGACTAATGTTGATCACATGACAATAATTCCATCATCCCCAAATAAACCAATGTGATTACATCAGAAGACAATATATGGAAAAGGAACGTAAAGGAGGCAATCAAAATTTGACAGCAGTGGCCAACACTAAACAGGGATAAGGGGCTTGAATTATCATCCATCTACACCATCGCCTCAACATTAGTCGCTGATGAAGGCAGTGAGATATTGCAAAACATTTGGAACTCTGAAGATGTTAATGTCTCAGTATGGGATTATATGCTAGCACTGATATATTTTCTGATAATCCAAAACTGTCCAACATCAGCAACAATGACCAAAAAAAAAGGAAAACCAAACACTTATTTTTAAAATGTGCAAAATATGCTTGAAAATATAGTACCAATAATGTAACAAATACACCATGGATGTTTACTGGTAAATACAAAATGCTGTCACAAATGGATGGAAAAGATTTAAACCTGAAAACTGGAGATACACCAAATGTTCTGGTGTGTATGCGGACAGTAATTTGAAACTGGACAAACATAAAGACCATGTTTGTAGATCTCTAATCGCAAGATTAACTATTTTAAAGAAGATTAAAAGATTATCTCAACAGTGAGTTAATAATGCATTTTTATAATGCTATATATTCCTATCATCGATTAGTGTATAACTCTTGTGAGAAACTTTTGCAATGGACAATAACACAGAATACACAACATACAAATGCATGATGCATGCATTGTCCTTGATGCCCCTTGTTGTACATCATGAATTTAAGATACAGATCAAATACAAAATTCAACTTTAAAACAAAAATCAGCAATTTTTTTTAACTTCAAAATCATAAATGTGGACACCCATGTTAATGTAACACATAAACAGCAAATTTTAACTACCAAATTACAACACCAATGCTAATGTAACACATAAATGGAGATACACATGTTAACATGCGTAAATGAGGACACACATGCTAACATTTCTGCAGCCATGGATAGTAATTTGTAGATTCTGACACTACACATTTGAGCCATTCAAATAGCGTTTGGTATTCAGGTACCTGATAGAGAACTTACATTCAATAAATGTCTGAATGGCAGCCCAGCAGACAGCATAATAGGCAGTTCAATACCCAGTTTCAAAATTAATTATCTTGAATTTTTATAAAGGAAGCCATTTTCTCCCCCCCCCCCCAACAAAAGTAATATCACTTCCCGCCACTGCAGTGATAAAAACTATTGTTACAATATTGAAAATGTTGAAAACCTAATCCTTAAATTATACTAACTAATGTCATGATTTATTTGGAAAATCCATCTCAATGGGTCCCTTAGGGTATAGATGATTCAAAGAAATGACTGATAACAGCATCTGTCTTTACCATATTGCTCGTGCTGTTAATAGTAGAGTTATTCCCATGTTAAATTTGTTGTTTCAAATCTTTCTCTCTTTCTCTCTCTCTCTCTCTATTATATATATATATATATATATATATATATATATATATATATATATAATGGGATGAATGTGGGATATCCAATTAGTTGGGATGATTAAGAAATCAAAGTAATTATCGTCTAAATGATTGACATCATGTTGTCATTTTCATCAAATACCTTCTACAGCTCCATACCATCTGCTTGTGAGTCAAGTCCAACTGCAAACAATAAAGATCCTAATCTGCAAAAGCATAACATGCCTGCAAATCAATGTTTATACTTTTTGATGGCTCTTATAACATCAAGAACTACAATATAATGAATAGAAAATGGTACATCTGACTGGAATAAGGTCTACAAAGTAATATAAGAAAACCCATCTGGTATAGTCAACATATTACAAATCCACTTCAAAGATAACTGAGAATATACGACTCGAAAGACTGAATAATGTTGCTCTTAATCTTGTTATTGTTGTTGATGATTTGGGTTTAACACCACTTCTCAGTTCAAGATAAGACATACATGGCTGCCAGTCTAATTGATGGAAGATAAACCTGGGAAAACACCAGTAAGAAACACCGATTCAAGGGAAGCTGATGACAGCTTTTCTCATATACCAATACTGGCCAAGTATGACAATGAAGTCTACATGGACAGTGGTGAGACGACAGTGATCAATAAAATTGAAAGCCCTTTTGACCACTCAGCAACCCAGGGTGCCAAAAGAATGATTGTGAAATATGCTCTATATGAATAACAAAATCACTGAAGTTTACATTAACACATATTTGCAAAAATATATTCATGGAACATCTTTCATTCCTTCATTTCCCATTTTAACAAGTCTAAAAACTCACATCTCAAATTCTTCACTACTTTAAAATTGGTATGCATAGTGGTAAACAATTAATGTATTGAAATTTGTCATGGACAAAACAATTACATTTTATGTTCATTTATCGATAGCAAAATGTATTTTGATGAAATTACTTTTATATTATTAAATTCAAAACCATTTTGCATAACTTAAGTTGATTAAAGAAAAGAAAGATATCAAAAAGGATATTAAACAACAAAATCAAGTCAAATAAAAAGGTCAAAAGTCAAAATAATTACCTAATTAGGTTAAGAAGAATTACCACAAGAATTTTTTCAATTTGGAATTCTTTCTTTTTTTTTACATGTCACATTAATTTAATGCCTACTTTTCTAACAAAAATACCTGAAGGCATGTATGCCCTTATTTTCCATACAGACTTTATTTTCAAATTATGAACCAATCAAACAGCTTATTCAGCATATCTAGTGATTAAAATAAAAATAGAAACATGCACACCATACCATAGCAACTGAAACAGCTTGTGCATGTTTAGTGAATAAAATACTGTATATTTAAACATGCATACTATACCATAGCAGTTAAAAAGTGTTTAACAGCATGCATAGTGAGTAAAATATACCAGTGTATATAAACATTCATACCATACTATAAAATTAAATAGCTTTACAGCATGTACAGTGAATAAAATTCACGTGTATAGAAACATGCATACCATACCATAAAAATTTAAAAGAATTTTACAGCATATATAGTGAACAAATTACACCAGTGTATAGAAACAAGTACACCATACCATACCATAAAAATTAAAAAGAATTTACAGCATGTATAGTGAATAAATTACACCAGTGTATAGAATCAAGTACACCATACCATAAAAATTAAAAAGAATTTACAGCATGTATAGTGAATAAAATTCACCAGTGTATAGAAACATGCATACCATTTAAAACAGTTGGTAGAGTCACCAACATTTGTACCTGCTGTTAGTGTTGTGTAAGTTGAAAATTTTGTTTGTGGGCAATTTCAGTTTCATACCTTTCAGTGCATGTAACCAAAATCCTGTCAATACATGCTCAATTCTACAATAGCTCTCAAAACGTATCTCATCATGTTCCTGTAAGACAAAGAATATTTTTCTGTCAAATTGCATGTACAAAATTCTGAATTACATATTTATAATCTCTTACACAATCTGAATTACATATTTATAATCTCTTACACAATCTAAATTACATATTTATAATCTCTTACACAATTCTGAATTATATATTTATAATCTCTTACACAATTTTGAATTATGTATTTTTAATCTCTTACACACTTTTGAATTACATATTTATCTCGTACACACTTTTGAATTATATAACTATAATCTCTTACACACTTTTGAATTATGTATCTATAATCTCTTACACACTTTTGAATTATATATCTATAATCTCTTACACACTTTTGAATTATGTATTTATAATCTCTTACACAATCTAAATTACATATTTATAATCTCTTACACACTTTTGAATTATGTATTTATAATCTCTTACACACTTTTGAATTACATAATTATAATCTCTTACACACTTTTGAATTATATATCTATAATCTCTTACACACTTTTGAATTATGTATTTATAATCTCTTACACAATCTAAATTACATATTTATAATCTCTTTCACAATTTTGAATTAAATATTTATAATCTCTTACACACTTTAGAATTATGTATTTATAATCTCTTACACAATCTAAATTACATATTTATAATCTCTTACACACTTTTGAATTATGTATTTATAATCTCTTACACACTTTTGAATTACATAATTATAATCTCTTACACACTTTTGAATTATATATCTATAATCTCTTACACACTTTTGAATTATGTATTTATAATCTCTTACACAATCTAAATTACATATTTATAATCTCTTTCACAATTTTGAATTAAATATTTATAATCTCTTACACACTTTTGAATTATGTATTTATAATCTCTTACAAAATTTGGAATTATATAATTATAATCTCCTACACAATTTAACATATTTTTAACCTCTTACATAATTTGAATTACACATTGATAATCTCTTAGCAATTTTGAATTACATAGTTTGATAAGCTCTTACACAATTTCAAATTGAGAAATAATATTGAGCCATATAGGAAATTTTGAAAAGAAATTCAAGTGGTGCTACATAAATCAGTTAATTCATCTCTATACTTAACCCTGATGAATATATATTTAAGGAAAAAGCTATCAAAAAATGATAATATTATTTAACCGTTAAAAACTAATACAAGTTTTAATATTGAAAAAAAATTAAAGCAATCATACAGCATTAACCTATAATGTCATTAAATCTGATTCAACTATAATTCCCCAAAAGTTAGGTTTTTGAGTTTTTTTAATCCTATATTGTCATTTGAAGCAGAATGAAACATGTTGAAACGAAACTCAGTTATTAAATTTGCACTTATAAAAAGATAATAATATCTCTGAAAGTGTTTAAATGGCATATAAAACTTGAGTAATTAGTATTTAAGTGAAATATCAATATTTACACTCAGTATAGAGTAGTTTAATGTCAAGTAAGTATTATGTACAGAATATTTAAATGGCATATTAATATTTACACTGAGTATATAGTATTGAAATGTCACATCAGTATTGGATACAGAGTATTTAAATGGCATATTAAATTATATTTACACTGAGTATATAGTATTGAAATGTCACATCAGTATTGGGTACAGAGTATTTAAATGGCATATTAATATTTACACTGAATATAGAGTATTTAAATGTCATATCAGTATTGCATACAGAGTATTTAAATGGCATATCAATATTTACACAGAGTATAGAGTATTTAAATGTCATGTCATTAATGTGTACTGAGTATTTAAATGGCATATTAATATTTACAGTGAGTATAGAGTATTTAAATTTCAAGTCAGTATTGTGTACAGAGTATTTAAATGGCATATCAATATGTACACTGAGTACAGAGTATTTAAATGTCACATCAGTATTGGGTACAGAGTATTTAAATGTCATATTAATATTTACACTGAGTAAAGAGTATTTAAATGTCACGTCAGTATTGGTTTAGAGTATTTAAATGGAATATTAAAACTGAGTACTGAGTATTTAAATAGTATATTAAGAATAGCACTTAATAGGGAGTATTTAAATGCTATATCATTACCCACACTCAGTTCTAAAGTATTTAAATGCTATATCATTACCCACACTCAGTTCTAAAGTATTTAAATGCTATATCATTACCCACACTCAGTTCTAAAGTATTTAAATGCTATATCATTACCCACACTCAGTTCTAAAGTATTTAAATGCTATATAATTACCCACACTCAGTTCTAAAGTATTTAAATGCTGTATCATTACCCACACTCAGTTCTAAAGTATTTAAATGCTATATCATTACCCACACTCAGTTCTAAAGTATTTAAATGCTATATCATTACCCACACTCAGTTCTAAAGTATTTAAATGCTATATCATTACCCACACTCAGTTCTAAAGTATTTAAATGCTATATCATTACCCACACTCAGTTCTAAAGTATTTAAATGCTATATCATTACCCACACTCAGTTCTAAAGTATTTAAATGCTATATCATTACCCACACTCAGTTCTAAAGTATTTAAATGCTGTATCATTACCCACACTCAGTTCTAAAGTATTTAAATGCTATATCATTACCCACACTCAGTTCTAAAGTATTTAAATGCTATATCATTACCCACACTCAGTTCTAAAGTATTTAAATGCTATATCATTACCCACACTCAGTTCTAAAGTATTTAAATGCTATATCATTACCCACACTCAGTTCTAAAGTATTTACATGCTATATCATTGCCCACACTCAGTTCTAAAGTATTTAAATGGCATCTCAATACTGAACACTGAGAATTTAAATGTTATACAGTAAAATCTGTTTTGAAAGAATGCCCCTTCTGCCAACTAAAAGCCATCTAACAAGACAGGTGGTCTCTCATAAGAGGTATGTGAAAATGGACTGGTTTCCAGGGTCAATAAAAAGTGTTGTTTGTTCATAAATCTTGTTAAATACTGCAAAAATATTGCAGGCATTCCTCTCAAAATAACGTTATATAATAAAGATGTACACCTATCAAGTGAATCACATTTATATCTGAACATCTCATGAATATGTACATATATTAGTACCTGTACATGTATATCATTTGTGAAATAAACAAAGGTAATATTTATCATATCCATAAGGTAACTTCACATTGCCATAACTTTTAGAGTTATTTCAAATATAATAAAAACTGCAGTTAGCTATGACGTATATATCTTATTCTATGCATTTAATTACATTTCTTTCAGAAATCCATTATACTTCATTGTTAACATTTTTTACTCAGCTGATTGGTCTGAACATGTATCTCCATTTTTGAGCAACAAAGCAAAAGTTTGGGATTTTCATGTTGTAAAGCATATTCTTTAATCTCCTTTAAATGTTCAATGACAGTCACTGTAGAATGTTAAATAACCGACATTGAAGCTGGCTGCTATTTTGCAAGCAGCCTCCCCTTTTTCACTTCATTCAATTACATTAATTCTTTCTTCCAGTATTAGAATTTTTATTGTTTTCATCAGATTCCACCATTGTTATTAGTGTTGATGTAATAAAGGCTAGATGTATTACAGTTTTGATCAGGTTTAGGGGAATAAATATATATTATGTACCAATGAATGAAGCCAAATGACATAATTAACTCATCAAGAAACAATACATTCATTCTGAGATGAAGTTTAAATGACCAGCGTTATAGCTTGATAAACAAAGGTTGCGACCATCTGTACCTGGGTAAACAGATGATGGCTTTGTGAAACATTGTAACAAAAAAATAAATAATCTGGAAATGATTTTCACTAGTATTTAAGACAAAAAGTGCATTCACACACACACACACACACACACACGGTTAGTTGGTTGTTGCAGGGTTTAGGGAACCTCCCATCCTCCAAGGATTATGGGTTAAAACAAATGACTAACAATGTACTCAACCCTACACTGAAGCCCTTTCAAAAGATTTCTCACTGCGATACTAGAACTACTGGCTATTCTGTTGGTTTTCACAAAGATAACGAAAAAATACAAAACTCTACATTGACAATGCATGTCCATCATTACACCCACTCATGAAAAAATGGTTAATCTTACTCGCTATTTACATGACTTTGGTACCACAGTGGTGGTCAGTGACATTTACTTTAGTCAGTTTACTGCAGTTTACAAAGTACACTTTACACTGGACTTGCAAATTTCACAAAACTGGTAGCTAGTAATTACTTTTAAAATTACCTTATTAGACAAATCTTTACTATTGTTGTGGTCAAAGGATTAAATGATGGTTTGTGGTTTCATTAAATACTTCATCAACTGAAGCGTTATTTAATGTGCACTTTCTTTGCATACTACTTGTATCTTGAGCTCTTGTATTTACAAGTTATTAAGTCAAGGTCAGTGGTGTCGATCTGATTTTTTGTGATGTGGTCATTCATAGCAGTGTCGAAATGCATATTTTGCCAAGACAACATGGTCTCTGATCGTTTTCAGCAGGTGGTCCCTCATAACAGAGCATTTATATATTAAAATGGATCCATGCATTACGATTGTGGTTAGAAATGACACGTGGTCGCTCATAGCAGTGGTCCCTCATATCAGTTTTTACTGTATCATTATCCACACTGAGTACAGCAGTATTTAAATGACATATCAATCCTGAAAACAGAGTATTTAAATGTTGTATCATTACTCACATTGATAACTGAAGTATTTAAATGGCATATCAATATTGAGTACAGAGTATTTAATTAGCGTACCAGTACTCACACTGAATACAGAGTTAATTTAAATGTTATACCATTACCAAAACTAATTACTGAAGTATTTAAATGGCATATCAATACTCACACTGAGTACTGAATGCAAACGGAAGACAGTCCTCGGGTCCTCACTGTCATCAGTCAGAGTAATCTCCTTTGTAGCATCGATACACAGGTATTTCCGGGTTGTCATATGACGCAAACGAATCTGTTGTTCCCAGCGTAGAATTTCACCTTACAAATTGAACAGACTGATTTAAAAAGATACCTAGATTTTGACACACGTCATAGTCTAATAGATTTATGCCAATTCCATTTTTAAGAGTGATACATCTTTATCACAAATTTCAATTAAAACATTAAATGCACAGTGTCATATAGAAAATCTGTGGTTAAATGTATGGTTTATGTGTCATACTCATAATGGGTAATATTAGTTTTCATAAGTATATCATACTCATAATTGGTAATATTATGGTTAATAAGTGTGCCATATTCATAATGGGTATTGTTAGGGTTAATAAGTATATCATACTCATTATGGGTAATGTATGCTTTTAAAAGTGTGCCATACTCATAATGGGTAATGTTGTTTTTAAAAGTGTGCCATACTCATAATGGGTAATGTTAGTTTTTAAAAGTGTGCCATACTCATAATGGGTAATGTTAGCTTTTAAAAGTGTGCCATACTCATAATGGGTAATGGTTTTTTTTTTTTTTTTTTTTTTTTATTGAACACAAGGTATCAGGATTTTACATATTCCCCTACATCACCACCTGACCTGGTGTATGGGGCATGATCTTAAATTCTTTTGTGTCCTGATCTCTACATGTGTTCCCTACACAACACACACACACATACACTTACTTACAATCACGATTATTGTACACAAAGTCATACTCGCATACAAACCCCAAGATGCATGAAATTGCATTTAAAAATAATAATAATAATAATAATAGTAATAATAATAATAATAATAATAATAATAATAATAATAATAATAAATATGTAAATTTTAAAAGTAAAAATAGTAATAATAATAATAATAATTCATGTACCAAAAGTTGATAATAGGGTCCACTTTCTTTTAAACTCGTCACTGCTGTTATTCACTTTGGCGACATATTTTTCCAGCGTTTTATATGATAAAACACAATTTTTATAATAGGCAAGATTTGGGCTTTTTGATGCACAACGTGATCTGTATATAACATATTTTGCAAGCAAAATTAGGAAGTTAATAAGATCGTCAAAGTTGTTATTTCCTATAAAGACATCTTTTCGTGTAATTCGAAAATTTGGGTCATAAGTTTGTATCCATTCTACCAACAGTTTCCAAAAGTTTTCAGTAACTAAACAGTCATAAAATAAGTGCTCAATTTCTTCTATTCCCTCATTACAAAAGGTACATTTATCATTATCACTTAAATTAATCTTTTTTAGAAACTGGTTTGTGGTAATATTTTTGTGGAGAAATCTAAAGTTAAAGCTAATCAGTTTTGTGTCTTTTGTACAAAATCTAGCCGAAACAAAAGAGTTGGTCCATTCATTTGTACCAATCGCACACTCTAGCTGTCTGGACCAAGTTTCCTGTTTACCATTTGGCTTTATTATTTTGGTTCTTATCAGGTCTTTATAGATAAATTTATTCTTTGCTCTTACCCTAAGGAGAGATGTTTTGTCCAAAGCTACAAGAAAACTATTTCCACTTTCATAGAAAGTTTTAATTTTCTTTTTCCACATCACAGAGATCTTTGAAATAATAATGGGTAATGTTAGCTTTTAAAAGTGTGCCATACTCATAATGGGTAATGTTAGCTTTTAAAAGTGTGCCATACTCATAATGGGTAATGTTAGCTTTTAAAAGTGTGCCATACTCATAATGGGTAATGTTTGGGTTAACAAGTGTGCCATACTCATTATGGGTAAAGTTAGGGTTAATAAGTATGCCATACTCATTATGGGTAATTTTATGGTTTAAAAATATATCATACTCATAAAGGGTAAATTTAGTGTTTATAAGCATGTCATACTCATAAAGGGTAATTTTAGGGTCTATAAGTATGTTATACTAAGAAAGCATAATGTTAGGTCATATCATACATATAATGGCATGGTATTCAAATCCAGCAGGATGGTATCTTCTTGACGATACTAGGCTACTGATTCATTATTAATCTATATTATCAATTATGTCTGCAAATGCAATATGTGCTTCTACAATATTGCTACACAGTATTTTCTTATTTAAAAAAATAGGATAACATGTCCCTGCAAAAGAAATTCTGTGAAATTTAGGATGTAATGATATTTATATGCACATAAAGTCAATGTAGTTTTCATTCACATGTATTAACATTTCTATATTTACAAAGTCAATGTAGATTTCATTCACATGTAATAACATTTGTATGCTTGCAAAGTCAATGTAGATTTCATTCACATGTAATAACATTTCTATGCTTGCAAAGTCAATGTAGATTTCATTCACATGTAATAACATTTGTATGCTTGCAAAGTCAATGTAGATTTCATTCACATGTAATAACATTTCTATATTTACAAAGTCAATGTAGATTTCATTCACATGTAATAACATTTCTATGCTTGCAAAGTCATTGTAGATTTCATGAAATCTACAATGACTTTGCAAGCATAGAAATGTTATTACATGTGAATGAAATCTACATTGACTTTGTAAATATAGAAATGTTAATACATGTGAATGAAATCTACATTGACTTTGTAAATATAGAAATGTTATTACATGTAATAAAATTTCTTTGCTTGCAAAGTCAATGCAGATTTCATTCACATGTATTAACATTTCTATATTTACAAAGTCAATGTAGATTTCATTCACATGTAATAACATTTGTATGCTTGCAAAGTCAATGTAGATTTCATTCACATGTAATAACATTTCTATGCTTGCAAAGTCAATGTAGATTTCATTCACATGTAATAACATTTGTATGCTTGCAAAGTCAATGTAGATTTCATTCACATGTAATAACATTTCTATATTTACAAAGTCAATGTAGATTTCATTCACATGTAATAACATTTCTATGCTTGCAAAGTCATTGTAGATTTCATGAAATCTACAATGACTTTGCAAGCATAGAAATGTTATTACATGTGAATGAAATCTACATTGACTTTGTAAATATAGAAATGTTAATACATGTGAATGAAATCTACATTGACTTTGTAAATATAGAAATGTTATTACATGTAATAAAATTTCTTTGCTTGCAAAGTCAATGCAGATTTCATTCACATGTAATAACATTTCTATATTTACAAAGTCAATGTAGATTTCATTCTCATGTAATAACATTTGTATGCTTGCAAAGTCAATGTAGATTTCATTCACAAACAATAAATTCAATTTGATTAAAAATTTCTAATACTTCAATTTTTCTCACCATTGAGAATGCTGCTCTCAGCCTCAATGTGCCAGAAGGTGTTTCCAGAGGTTGGTGGTGACAATGTTCGTGGTTTGTGCTGGTCCATCACACGAATCCGGAAATGCACTGCAATTTTTTTTTAAACATTTTACATTATCTGATTTAAATTTTTTTCTTCAATCTTATCCTGATTAATTTATCAGCTCAAAGTACATTCTAAATTCTAAGAATGTAAACAAAAATATACAAATCTATCTTGCTTTCAACAATTTTTTAATCCATTTTTAATTTAAATTATAACGTCAATCCACTGGTTTGAGATCAGCATCTTAACTTACTTATAAGTCGGGTCCCACTGCAAATTTAACAAAATGAGATCTAAGGCATTGTCTTAAGTGGTTAATTTATCTGTTCATTGTGTTAACTGACTACCAGCCAACACCCTGCTCTTGACAAGGTACAATAAATATGTGTTTCATAAATACACAGATTTTAAAACACTCATCCAAACATCAATTAGTGTGATTACTGTCAAAACAGTCTTCACATACATGGAACTAGCTTAGTGTACTGGCTCTCAGCACTGATGATGTTGTTCTTTTGGGGTTTAATGCCATTTCTCAGTGCAAGATAGGATATATATAGTGGCTAGTACAAGTAGCGGAGGAAGAACCCGGGAAAACCCCAGTAAGAACCACAGACCAACAGGAAGCTACAGGTAGACTCCTAACTTGCCACATTCAAAACTAGAATGAAGTGAAATGGCAGTTTATAGCAAAGGCACGCGCTTTAGACCACTCAGCCATCAGAGGCCCTTAAGTACTAATGACAACAAAAAGTACAAGGTGTCAGGCTAGTATTGACCAATTGGAAAAGATTGCGTTCACCAATAATTAAAACTTGTTTAGAACATAGTCTTTTATTGTTTATATTGTTGTTAATAATTATTCAGTGCGATGTGCAGAGAAAACTGTAATGATGTCGATGTCTTTACAAGGTGATCAGCTGCTACCAAAGTGGTAGAGATAAGTATGAATATACCTTCTTGTTTGTTTGTACCCCACAGCTTCTCTACTGATTTAAAAAATGAAAAGTACAAATGAGATAAAAGCTGCACAGAACTTATTTCATTAATTGATAGATAATTTCAAACTTGATTATGCCCAGACGGGACCCTAACATCATTAATGTCTGCATGTTTCCTTCCAAACGGAAGTTTTGTCTTTTTGTAAAAAGACAATCTGTTTGCCAGTCATTTCCAGTTCTTGGACAAGTCCATTTTCAGCAATGGGTGGTATGCATGACTACACACTTAAGTATGTATTAGAAAAATAAAATGTTGTCTGCTTCCAATATTTACAATGTTGAATTAAGGAAAGGAAAATAATAATATTCAGAAATGGAGTGTATGCATTGCAACACATTTATGTATGTACAAGAAAAACAATATGTTGTCTGCTTCCAATATTTACAATGTTGAATTAAGGAAAGGAAAAGAATAACATTAAGCAATGGAGTGTATGCATCGCAACACATTTATGTATGTAGAAGAAAAATAATATGTTGTCTGTTCCAATATTTACAATATCGAATTAAGGAAAAGGAAAAAAATAACAATTACAAATCTGCCTTTCACATGGATTTAACTAGCAGTGTAATTTCTTTGCACATTTATGCAAAGGATATAACTCGGCATTATCTGGTACTAGGTAGTTACCGAAAAGGAGGAACTATACGTTACAATGTTGTCTGAAGAAATCAACTTAACTAGTGTACACAACAAGTTAGTATGGAAAGTCTGTTAAGCATGAAAGGCGCCGACAATGACAGTGGTAGGGCCACTCCAATCACATTCAGGTAAGAAATTATAAATCAATGACTAAATTAACCAAGTTCCGTGCACTTTTTGTCACATTAAAGATTATATTATTGATGGAGGTGGGGGGGGGGAGATACAAACAACGGTGATGTTTATTCAGACTATTTGATGATGACAAGAGTGCATTCGCAAATTTGAACTAATTGAATTAAAGTGCTGTACGTCCACTAGAACATGTATCACTGCAAATATGACCACAAGAGTATGACATTTTATAGTACCGATATGGTGATTTCAAGTTGTCAGAGATTTCGTCGTACTTTATTGATAAAACGTCAGAATCCTGTGAAATGATAAAGATAAAAGTCTAAGAATGGACCAGAAATGCTGGAAAATTAACATAGAATGTTAAAGTATGGCCCTGGAAAAGCTGTGATGTGCACTTCCAGCACTGAATGCATGGGGTACTTCATTCGCGAGTCCGAGACAAATACACTAGTGGTATTCCGGTGTACTACCTGACGATAATCGCGTCCACTTTCATAATTTTATTATAAAACGCACAGGAAGTAAATATCCGATGCATATTAACATATACCAAAAAAAAACAAAAGCATCTGTGTAATTAGGAGTTATTACCCTAATGACCCAATATCTCGCGAGATCGTTCTAACGCCAAGTTATGTCACGTGATATTCCAGTAAAGTGTTGTAAGCGGGAAATTAAAAGTTTCAACACGAAAGATTTAGTCTGCACTACCTTTTTTGTTTGATTCTGGATCGAGTGGATAGCCAGTGTAAGATACGGAGCAACGAAGAGGTGTACTCTGAACGTGGTACTCTAAGAATGATCCGAGCAGCTTTGTTCTGAGCCGTTTGAAGTTTCTGGAGTAGATTTTGAGACAAACCAGACAGAATTGAGCTACAATAGTCCAGTCATCAAAATACTACTGAATACACAAGCGTTTTAGTGGCATCTGCTGAAAGATATTTGCTAATGGACCTGATGCGTCTTAGCTCAAGATATGCAGCCTTGCATATGTTAATGACATGTTTGTGCAACGCGAGAGTACTGTCCAGATTAACAACTAGGTTTCGTACTCACTGTGTGAACTTAATGTGGTGTTGCTGATATTTCTTGTTTGAGTTAAAGGATGTGAATGAAAAAGTATTTGTGTTGTGATCAAAATTGTCTCAGTTTTATCATCATTCATCTGCAGCTTGTTACATTTCATCCACGATTTCACATCAGAACTGCTCCTCTCTACTCCTTGGATGGTAGCATCAACTTCATTTAGTTGGCTATGTTTGTATATTTGGGTGTCATCAACCTACAATTGGCGAGACCCTGGATGATGATCTATGACACTTGATAGTGGCTGAGTGTATCAAATGAAGGGAACAGGTCCAAGAACAGCCCCCTGTGGAACACTACAACATCAATAAACTGGGTTGGAGTGTTTTCTATTTGCAGATACAAGTTGTGTCATGTTGACTAAGTAGGATCTGAACCACAGTATAGCTGTTTTTTTAATGCTAAATACATGCTGGAGACGGTGAAGTAATATATCATAGTCTATTGTGTCAAATGCTGCAGAAAAATCAAGGAGGGTGGGGACTGTAATCTTTCCACTATCCAAAGCAGAGAGAATGTAATTAACTACTTTCAGAAGAGTAGTTTCATTACTGTGGCAAGGGCAATATGCAGACTGTACACTGCTAAAAACAATTTGAATTCAGATAAGATACAAGTCGGTTTATAACAACTTTTTCTAAGATTCTTTATATGAACGAGATATTAGAAACCGGGCAATAGTTCTTGAAATCGTTATGGTCGAGTGTTGGTTTCTTCAGCAGAGACTTAAAAATGGCAGTTTTGAAAAATGATGGGAAATCCCCGGATGAGAGAAGGGTATTAATAACATTAGCTAGTGAAGGCAATATTGGATAAAGCACTCAAGCAGTAGTGATGCTGGAATTGATCAAGTTCACGTGACTTTCGTGCACTTTTCATCACGATTGTCCAAGCTAAATGCAGGTTCGAATGCTGCTAACGGTCGTCGCTGAAATTCTGTAGAGCAACTATATGGTGACGACGAGTCAATTGAAATTGTGTTGTCCAGCTTATCTCTAATGGTGTGTACCTTGTCACGGAAGAAATTTCCATACAGGCTCGATAGGTCTACTATTAAAAAGGTAGTTGGAAGTGCTGTACATTTTTGCTTGACATTATTTGTTAGTAATCTCGAAGAGCTGTTTGCAGCTCTAACCTTCCATGATCTTAGTACTGTAGTGGGATAGTTTGACTAAATGGACTATGTTTGTGACGATTCTTCTTAGCGGCTTCAATTATTATTTATGAATACTGAGTCTTGTGGAGAGCCAAAGCCTCATTGCTTGACGGCGGTCTCTTTTAATAGTGCAAAGCTGGTCCCTAACACTGCTATACAACGGAGAACACTTTTTAATTGATACTCTGCACTCTGTAGCTGGGGCATGTTTTTCAAGCAACGAACGCAGGCAGTTATCGAGTTGTTCTGCTGTTGGAGGTAAGCAAGTTGTTAGGTTTGCTTGGATGTCATGCATTAGTTTGGTTCTATTTATGATACGGAGGTTTCTCTTTGTAGCAAATAAAAGTGGAGGGTTAGGGACTGATATGTCCAGATGGCATATAATGCAGAGGTGATCGCAAGTTCGTGCAATACTAGGGTGGACTGTATAATATTATCATCAGGTCTATGAAGAATCCAGTCTAAAATGTGAACATGTGTATGGGTGGGTTCGTTAACTGACTGTTTAAGGTTGAAAACATGAATGGAAAATATGAGTTTTGATGTGTATGAGTTTCCAGGACAGTCAAAAGTGAAAATTGAAATCTCCAAGAATAATCAGGTTGCCACCTGTCAAATTTCCATAATCCAGGAAATTCATAAACTGTTCCAAATGGAGAGATTCATTCAGCTTGTTTTTTCTACTTGGAGGAGGGTGGTAGAGGCAGACAAAACGGACTGACCTTTCTTTCAGTGTGAGTGTTGTTTGTACTAGTTCAAACGATGTGTGGCAGAAATTGATGGTTGTGTTGTGTGTTGAATTCTTTGTGATGACAACAATTCCACCTCCGCGAGAGTGGCGGGGGAATGATTTGATGGAGTAACCGATGGGAGTTAGATCCGCGCACTTGGGATCATCGCCTGATGTTTCTAGCCATGTTTCTGTCAAGAAGAAGACGTCGATATTCTGGCCATTGATACAAATTTAATATTTATGTGCGCTTTTCCGGTGGTCCTACTGATTGGGCATTGAATAATGCAATACGCAGTGGTATCTCTGGGACAGTTGACACAAAGGTTGACGATTTAATAACGATTTGCACCAGGTTATATAAATTAACTGGCGAAGTTTTAAAGATCAAAAAGGGAGATAACTGGAATTCTTCTTCCTGTTCTACACCGGTCAGCTTTGAAACAACTTTTCTTTTTTCTCTTCTCTTTAGATTTAAGTAATGATGAATATATTTACATTTCGTTTAGTCTTGAGCACAATGTAGTATAAAGAGCCAACGAATAGTCATTTAAAGCAATTAATGAGGGTCCATCATAGCATAAACTAGGACAAAGGACGTTGTAGCAGTGAAACAAGACAGCTGAGAAAAGTTATAATTGTTCTCGTTTCAAAAACGAGGAGTTGAATAAACCCATACGAAGTGAACAGCCAATGTAATGTGAAACACAATAACGTAGACGAAGATAGACAACAAACACATAAATCATGAGAAACGGTTGTTGATAATTTTCATCTTGATAATCTTGCTACAAAAATTGATAATAATTAAAATAAAACCATTGTGATCCTACCGTCTTCAGTGACCTCTTCATCACACAAGCCCTCTGCCACCATGTATGCTTCAAGTTCTTTGTGAAAAAGACGAATCACACTGCCACCCTGAAAAATAGCAATAACAATAAAATGTCAATCACAAGAATATACCCATTTTAATATGAGTTTATCACCCTTTGGCAGTCTTTTAAGAAATTTTGTAGGACATGGGGACAAAATGGTTTCAGCTGGTAAATCATGCATATGCGTCGTGATTTGTACTAAAGCTCAAAGTATATTTTACTAATCTTCATGAACATGTAGCATTTTTGGGGTTAAGTTTTTACATAGTATCTTTGGAAGAGTATTTAAATGTACATATTCAGTACCGTAAAAATACCGCATAACTTCTTTGTTACATAAAGAATGTAGACAGATTTTTCAACTCAACACAATTTGATGCTAGATAACATATACAATACCGTATATTCTCTAACCAACCCTTCCGGTGTGTAACATTTACATAAAAAGAAGGGACAGCAGCCTACAAAAGCTTGTCCAATCAGAACGTTACCGTTTAACTTTTAATGTAATATGCCCTGACTTTTCCAAAGGCACATGTTGTATCTCAAAATGCTTGTCCTTAAAGTTCCATATTCTAGGCCGAGACATTAGATTGTATCTGTTGAATTAAACAGTAGTGGCTGAAAGTTATATTTTTTATGTCGTGGTCTTTGATTGCATCGTTGAATTAACACGGCAGTGGTTATAATTTCAAAGTCATACGTCTAGAATTCCTAATTACGTATTAGTTCATTTCATAAGTTGAGTATTTAGATTTTATCTGTTGAATTATACAGCACTGGTTGAAAATGCGATATCCAATGTCGAGTTTTTAGATTGTATCTTCTGAATTATACTGCGGGTGTTGAAATTTTAATGTCATATGTCGAGAGTTTCAGTTAAACATGTTAAATCACGTTGATTGTGCTGAAAGTTTCATTTTGTATGTTGAGTTTTTAAATTGTGTATGTTTAATTTACGCACCGGTGACTGGACATTGTATTGTGCTTGTCAGAATTATTATTTTTATATGATGAAATGATGTGTTCGTGTTACAAGTAACATTACACAATGCCCGCTTTAACAAGTCAAAATAATATCAAGTATTAAGATGCATCATTTGTGTATTAAATTATGAGGCGCCATTACATTTTATGCATTTACAGTTTGAAAGTTACCATCCTCAGGTCGAGAATTATTATGAATATCTTCACTAGATGTCTCCCTCGTGAATGGACCGCGTTATTTTTAAACAAGGAGGCTGCTGATCGTTGCTGTGAAATTCAATAGATGAATTCTAAATACTCGCCATCATATGAAATGGAACTTTCATCACAACGTGTGAATTAGGGATTCTCGACATATGATATTGTAATTTCTACCACCGCTGTGTAATTTAAAATATACACTGTACCAGTGATCAACTGAGACTGCTGCGGCATTTTGTTGTAATCATGCATGGATCTTAAACAGACAGGTATTAAAAAGCACAGCTCATACACTGAATCTTTAACACTTTCTGCTTTTAAAAATGGAAGGGATGTTAATTTGAGAATATATGGTATATTGAATACAATATATCAAATTTTGGCCTACAAAATAACAGAGAACGAGGAAAAAGTCATGATAATTAACTTTTGTTGATGGTTTTTATAATCACATTTTATTAAATGACAAAATGTGTTTTAATAAATTGCACTATATAATCATTGATACCTGGTTTTACCTCGTTAATGTACAGAAACAACAAAGGTCTGCTTTCATCTTCCATTTAAAGACTTCCAGACTTTTATCTTGGATCCAAGTATTGTGTAAACTGTTCCATGCATCAACATTACGTTTGAAAAAATAATGATTCTTAGATTTGTTTATCGTGGCTTTCTGTCATTGTTTATTGATATCATAAATATTAGATATATATTTTACATAATAAAGAGATATATACTTATGTACATAGTGTCAGCTTTAGGTTTAAATTACTTCCTTTTTGTATTAAAATCTGTTTGTGACAGCCAACTAAAATCAACAGCATATCACAATTAAAACTCGCCTACTAGTGGTCTGAACATCTATGAGAGTTCTAAGTATTTAATACGTTGGTAAATCTTTACAGTAACACAAAAAAGCAGGGCCAGATTAGGTAAAGTATTCGAGGGTGGGCTGTGGACCAAAATTTCAAAAGGGGTAATTCTTTCTTACAAAAGGACATATCAGCAAATGTCTACGTGTCTATTCAACTTTGTGTGCATATACCCAATAATACAACTATAGTCATATGGGTGTTTGCGGGTACAGGGGTGGCGGAACCATCCAAAGTACCCCTGGTGTCAGAAATAACTTATTGCAGTTAGATGGGCTGAAGTCCTAAAAATTCAAAACTTGTATTCAGTTCTCTTTTAATCAATATAGGACACCACCATTATTTCAATATATACTGAGCATAAACTATGTTGTGCGTTCAGATTTTGTCCCTGGATGTCTCTGTAACTCATTCATCATGGCACATGTTAGGCTTTATACCAACATGTGTGCACACTTACCCTAACATATACGTCAGGCTCCAGACTTTCCTTCTGAAACCTGACAAGAGTGAAGCCCGACCTCTCCACTCCCAAATTTACCTCCGACCTGTGTTGAAATAAATAAATAAATTAATAAATTTACAAACAACTTTACATCCAATACATGTAACCATGCATACAGAGTATGGTTTGAACTCGTGACCGTTCACCTTGGGCCTATCAATGAAATCAAATGACAATCAACTACTGCAATTAAAAAGTAGGTTCGGCTATTTCTAAAGCTTACGTGCAAGTTGTTAATTGTTGAACAGACGAACACATTATTTGTTGATGGGTATTTGAAAAGTTCAGAATATTTGGTTGTATTGGTTTCTTTAAACATGTCAATAAATTTAATTCTGATCGACAGAAACAATAGCGTTCTTTAAAAATGATATTCATTTGCAAATATAGCCCGCCGGACACCTGCATATATATGCGTATCATGTAACACACGTAAATGACTGCAAAGTAAAATTTAAAACATGTCGGAGGAGAACAATTCTGTTACAGAGCAAAGAGCATAATGTAAAATCAGGGTGCACTTAGGGTACTCTCCCTGATATCATGGCTGTCATATAATGCAGTTTTGAAGTGGCTTGATCGTGTTCGAGATGGTCAAAAATCCATGAAAGATGTTCCATGTTCAAGCAGATCATTGTCTGCTTGTGTTGAACAGGAAGTAGGTACTGTGGATGGGACATTTGATGAAGATGCTCGATGTATATAAGAAGATAGTTATAGTATTACAGAAATAATTTAATTCATAAATAATTTTGAAGGTATTGAAGAAACATTTGAAGCTTACTCAGGTTTGTACAAGACCCGACCTGCATTTGTCGAGAGCTGCTCAAAAACCGATTAAGTTGATACGAAAAAGCTACTCTCCAAATATGAAAGAGTGATTAGAAACATTCAAATGAAGTATCACAGGTGACAAAACATGGATCTTACTTTTGAACCCAGCTCAAATGAAATAATAAAGTTTGGATATGTTAAAATGAGCAGTGACCACAAACCAATTGACGTAATTGGACTGCATCTAAATATTTGACCAAAACATATGTTAAAATGAGCAGTGACCACAAGCCAATTGATGTAATTGGACTGCATCTAAATATTTGACCAAAACATGTGGAAAACTGCAAATACACTTATCCATCCGCCGGTACCCAATCAATCCTTCTACTCAATGACAAAGCACCAGTGCATAAATCCGTCATTATAACAGACTTCGTAAATGTACACAACATCCAAACTTAGGTATATCCTCAATACAGTCCTGATTTAGCTCGAAGCGTTATTGGCTGAATCGCGTTACCAAAGATTTGTGAAGGCTAGATGATTATAAAGCCACTGTACGGTTGGAAGTGCAATTTTCCAGTGATGGGGCAACAGGCCAAAAGTGAATTCCAAGTGGCATTCAATAATGGCATACTTATTCTGAGAATGTCTATGGAGGTGCAGGGAAAATAATCTGAGGTGATATAATAGTTTACTGTTACTAACATAAGAGAACATTTCACAACAGTTCAAGAAGTAAAACGCAAGAAGGAAGGAAAGAGACAGACATACAGTCGGAAGGAAGGAAAGATGAAGGAATATGTTGATACTAAGTGTTGATAACTCACCCAAAGGTCACGTGATCAATTTGAAAGGGAGCACTTGCATGAAAGAAATGGCCCGGAGATTTGATGCTCTCAAAAACAATCTGGTCATATATTTGCACCTGTAAATACATCAATTATAGTAACATCTTTGAAGAAATGATACAGTAGTGGCGGAGGCACGAAGAGACTAATGTCATATTTTATAACCAGTTATCACATTCCAGAACAATTTAGAATGGAAATGTAATTGATAGATATTGTTTTGTCTTAACCAGTTAGTATACAATGGTATCGCATTTAATTAATCTTATTTTACTTAATGGGTCTTATATTTTTTTCTTACTTTGATGAAATATTTGTTCCTGTTAACAAAGAAAAGGATCTGAATGGAATTCGGTATTTCTTAGTTAATTTGGGAACTAAAACAAAAGAATCAATGTTAAAATGCTTACCACTTCGCCTTCCGATTTAACCTTGTACTGCGGAAGAATTCGGAACTGTGCATTTTTGGCGTTATATTCTTGTAGCATAATCTGCAAGCAGAAATGGGGGATTAACATCAGAAAAAGTAGTTGTTGCCGTTAAATTATCAACTCACACTGAATCAAAAAGTCCCTTCGAGAGGCAGATTCCAAAACAGTGGGGTTTTTTTTGTTTATATCAAATTTACTTGTCTTTATTATATCACTTTTCACAACATTTTAAATAATTTATACTAATTTCCGTTTTTATTGAAAAAAATGCCCCTCCCCCCAAAAAAACAACAATCTAAAATGAAAGTACCTTTATATTATTACGATTGTTGTCTGTATATATATATATATATATATATATATATATATATATATATATATATATATATATATATATATATATGCCATGATACGTTCTACATAGGCAAATGTCACATAAGCATGGACAGTCAAAAAAGAATATGCGTACATGCTGTCCCCATTGTATAAGAATTTACTATAGTTTTTATAGTATTTTACTTATGTAACAAAAATAAAAACCTGGTTACTGCATAGTTATTAGTGGCTCCCAACCGTTTAGAGTACGAGGACCCCTTCATAACTTAAAAACATTTCAAGGTGCTCGTATACTAATAGTTACACTTTTAGGCTCTGTTAATTGAACAAAATACAAAATTACAAAATAACTATTATGAATGCAGCGGTTGGAATAACAAACGAAACCAAGTACTGCAAAGCTAAGTGAATTTGTGGACCTCTTGGATAAACCCCGCAGTAACCGCGAGGGCCCGTGGCCGACAGGTTGGGAACCCCTGGCATATACTATATAAGTTTGCTATCTCTTATATACAAGTTTACCATCATGTTGTTTTTGTCCACTTGACTCGTCTGTGATGTACACATGTGGATATACTTGTTTGTAAACGTGTGTTGAAGCTGCAAGAAACAAGAAAAAATTATAGTGCGTTTTTATTGGCACGTTCCGGATGAAGGTATGACATTTTCATAAAGAAAGACAAAATAGGTGCAAACAGACATTTATGTTTAACAGTAAAATTGAAAACAAAACTAAACATGCAAACAAACAAAGTAACCTCATAGTCGTAAAGTTGATACCATTGTTTCGCTGATGTGACGACAATTATGTGTTGCTTTCATCATTTTACCGTAAAACGCACATCAGCGGATATTTTCAGTAAACTTTCCCTTGTCCTTCAGTGCTGTTTAATTAGTGTTTCTGCAACTGACATTAAGTACACAAAGACCCACACATGGCGTCATTGAAATACGTGAAAACAAAGAAATGTGTGGAATTCAATGAGAAATATGCAACCTCGCGCTCTGTCATGTGCTAATACTTGGACTCAGACTCCACGCCAGATGGGCATTAAGTACCACACACACGATGTTAAAACTATTTACTGGTTGATTGGATTATTTGCAGAAACTGTCCAGGGGTTTGATCGAAAGTCAACAGAGATGCAGCTGTTGGAGTAAGGAAATGATCTCTATTCACACTAAAATCATCTTTATTATCAAGTAAAAATGATCAAATAAAACCCCATTGTGTTGCTCAGAGACTAATAGACAAGACGTTTGGAAGATAAATGATTATAATTGCTAGGCATGTAGCTGACTTGGCCCAGTTTCGTCTTGCTAAATGATGTAAAACATGCCAGTGTTCATTTAGTATCCAAATCAATATCTTGTTTTCATTACATAGATGTATTTATTTGCCGTGGTGAAAGACAGTGAAGGTATTGTATAGATGTATACATTTGTCATCGTGAAAGGGAGTGAAGATACTTATATGGAAATATTAGGAGATAAGCCATTAAGATGTGCATTTAGGTTCAGATTATATATGTTACCTGCTGAGTTTAATTTATTCCCTGCATACCGTAATAGCACTAAAAAGGAAAAGCTGTTTATCTGCCTAATGAAGAAAAACTTAAAATATTAACCTAATACATTTTTCCTAAATGTGGAATATTACACTCTAAAATACAGCATGCGACCAACCTTTAAGTGATTAGACAAATGTATACAATACTTCATATATTTTTCGCCAAAAGTTTTAATTTCAGAGCAATAAAGAAATGCAATGGAAAATATGGTTGAAAATTCTGACATTGATCTTGAGGAAAAGTGAAAAATATAGGATCTGGCACACTTGCTAGAGATAACACAAAACAATACCAAGTTTCATATTTATCTCAAACGGCCGTAAATTTACAAATCGGAAAAGAAGGTGTGACATAAACTGAAAACATTGATTTCTAACAATACACTTGAATAGAGGATCTTACATTAACTCGGTGATACATTCTAAAACATGTTGGCTTGCTGTTGTACAAGTCAAAAATTCTAAGATAGGATCTATAAAATCTGATAGTGATGGATTAGATTAAAAAAATTAAACTGAGCACATGTATAAAAAAGAACAATCATCAAAAAAGGAAGTTCAAACAAAAAGCTTAAATTTAAATTGCAAGAATAGTTTGAAAGTGTTGAAAACATCATTAGTATAGTTTGAGAAAGTTTTCAGAGAAAACATTGAAAAACATTCAAACGTTTGAGAAAAGTACCTGTAATAAAAAGGTTGAAACAATTTTTTATATAATTAGTTTACAGTTGTTGTTATAGCTACAGCGACATCAATAATTATATCAATTTTTGTTTTTGTCGTGGAAAATTATACAAAGATTGATTTAGTTTGATTGCCCTTTTCTTATATCCTAGACATGCAAGCATAGCATGATTGCTCGTTCAAAATACCTGCAAAACGCAATTGCAAGGTGCGTGCATGTACATATGTTAATGTTCTTTAGTTGTCATATATATATATATATATATATATATATATATATATATATATATATATATATATATATATATATATATATATATATATACAATATAATATAATATAATATAATGTAATATAATATAATGTAATGTAATATAATATAATATAATATAATATAATATAATATAATATAATATAATATAATATAATATAATATAATATAATATAATATAATATAATATAATATAATATAATATAATATAATATAATATTTTCACACTTTGATATTTTACTTAATACTATAGTATGATCTCATTAATTCAATTTATTCCCTTTAACCCTCCCTGTGATGGAATATGCAATATTGGTATATATCTATTTTTTATTTTTTCAATAACGAATTTTCAATCCTTTACAAACTTTCTATTCGTCTTTAATAGCCCGTGATGAATAATGCTTGACCTTTACCCACAGAACTCTGTCAATATAACACCGTTCAACTAATCTTTGAAAGGTTCAGTAACTTTCCTTTTTATTTGTGCTAAACCAAATGTTTTGCCTTTGTGATGCTTACGAATCTCATAGAACATGAATGCTATTTATCATTGTTAAAGCTTTTTGTCTCAACATGAATGCATAAATACCCCGTGTTAGTACTGAACAGTTAAAGGCTAATATCTTCTTTACTTTTCAACAGTTCTAGGAGAATCAACAATTGTAATAACACTAACACAGTAAATCGACCGTTAATTAGTTTTGTTCGTTCGATTTTTATGCTTTTTAACCTGACTAATACCATGTCCTCGTTCATTATCGTTCTCTATGCAAATGATGTATCTTTCCGACATTTCACAACATAATTTCCGTCTCTGCATTGTTTTAACAATGTTCTATTCCTGAGATGTTTCACCTGTTCACCGAATACCTCGTTTTATAGTTTAAAATATGTATTTTTTTCTTCTTATTTATTTTTTGTTTTCTATATTACAAATATATTCAAACGTATTATTTTGTCAAATATCACCGCTATATAATATATAAGAAAATTAGTCGTTTGATAGACAAACATCCTAATTAATGATAATAAAATTAGCCTTTGATCTAAATGAATAAAATATTTAATGAATTTGAAGGGTTTAGAACAGGATGGAAAAAGAGGGGGGGGGGTGGCATTTTGCTGCGGGATACCTGGATTATCTCCCCATAACGGACGCGTTTTCCTAGCTGTCGCTTTTGTTCTTGCGCATTGTCCGCATTCTCCGCATCGGCTGCCATCTGAAATTAAAAAAGTAAACGGAAACAGTCACAAGTTATAATTTAAAACAGTAATATAACATGCTGTCTCTCTGATGCAAATATTACACCTTTCGCAATAAACTCTGCCAGGTTGATCCTCACAAATAACTTTTTCTTTTCCTGGGAATGTTGTTGTAAGGCATTATCGGCTACTATAGATGCAGCCAATATTGTTTTGGATTAGCGACTAAGAGCCATTTAACACTGACCTTTGCCTTTCGGTCTTTTCACTAATAGAGCGATTAAATACCCATTTAGGACCTTGTGTAGGTATATCAATCACATTCTATTAACAGAAACACGGTGTACCGTCATTTCTATATAGCCAAGACAATGGAAATATGTGACATTGACAATTCTCGTTTGAGCTGAATGATCGATGGGAATGTTTATGAAACAGATGGAATTTAATGTGCTTAGGTCGATAACACTCAAATAGTTCAAGTACGACACAAAGTCATGAAAATGTCACGAATGCGTCACGCGCACTCTAGAACACACCACATACACACGAGACAACAGGGAAAAAAGGTTCGTCCTGAACCCGAGTTTAATTCATCCTATCTAACATTTTAAATACTTAATTATTCTGTATCTGTTATTTTGGGTGTGTGATCATTTGGTTATCAGTCAGTAGTAAGTATAATAACGATAAGCACCACAGTGATATTTTACATAATATGATCTTTCTCGTGTTGGCTTTTGGTCACGCGTAATAGATAAATACACTGAGAAATTCCTAAAAATCAAAACTCCAGCAATCTCAGCCTGTCTACTTTTCTAAAGTTACAGAACCAGTCAGAATTGATTGTTGCAATTTAATCAAAGTCTAGATTACAACGGAACAGATGTATGATAGCTCTAAACCATTTCAAAGTATTGACTTTCAAATTCCACCCCATTCCGTTGCAATAAAATTGTTGCAATAATCTCTGCTAACAGAGTTAGTCGTCCACAGAGTCCTTTTTTATCCGTTAAGTGTTATTCGCTAATACTGCATTGATCTCTCTTAAACAATTTATGAAAATCATTATGTTGAATAGGTTCGAATTTTGTACCTTTCTCCTCCCTTTGTATACATTACATGTCTTTGTTATGAGGCTGTTTTCTCTGACATTTTCTAACAGTACCCACCATCCATGTCAAAAGATGTTTCCTGCAATTTCATAGTTTCATTTGTTCTTCCTTAATTTCAGTTATTTCTTCTACCATGTTTAATCTCATTTATTTAAATATATTTGTTGTTCAAACGTTAAATTCTGTTTACTTAACAGCAGTGTAAAACACGGATTTTGTTGTGCTAATTAGAATACTGCTATTTGGTATCTCTTGACATTTATTGATGTATTCACACGCAAAACTAGTGTGTTCTTAAAATTCAACCATCGTCCTACTGTTATTTTATTATATACTCAAATGTGTCTCTGTTAACTTTACATTATCAGAATCGTGATGGTGTGTACCAAAGACAAAATATTATCGGCTAACCAGTTATCTTTGTGTATTTTACGACGTGCAGTTTCTTCAAATACCACAACCAGTCATCGATTGCTGTGTTTGAAGTTATCAGCAGCGCTTGGGACGATTACTTAACAGCGATAATACTCTGAGAACCTGCTGACTTTGGTGCACTAGGTAATTCTGTATGAAAATTCTTTAAAATACGCATACATTCAATAAGCTTATCTCTAATCGACTTTTCAGTTAAATATATTGTCATAAATGTTCCTGCAAATACGTCATTTCCCGTGACGTAGGTTGTTGACCTTGCATACAGTCATTTGTTGCTCTTGTTTGACTGGATAATACTCTGTTTTTGATAGACGTTTTATCACTTGAATTGCATAAATGGAATTAAATTGATTACATTGAATCGACATACCCGTGCCTGCTGGAGAAGTCCTTTCTCTTCGGAGACCTCTCCGGATGCATTGTTCACCTGAGATAGCCATTTTCTATGCTTCTTGTTCAGCTTGTATCTATTCTGGATGCACACTCTGAACACTATAGCTGAAAAATGTGTTGTTCAATATTTTTAATCATTTTATATTTCTTTACAGGCGTTACGACAATTGCAGGTTAGTTTAACAACATTAAAGCTTTAATATATTTTTGATAGGTTCCCAAAATGACGAGATTTCGATTACCTGTGGAGAAAATGCGAACAAGTTTTAATTCTTTTACATTTTGTTTCTGCACCTAATAACAACAGGCATATTTCATTCTGTGTAAAACGAACCTTTCACGCTTGCTTTTAAAAAAAGCAATAATAAAAAACATGTATCAACATGAAGTCGACATTACAAAAGGCTGTTGCGAAGGACAAAAATAATTGTTATAAAAATATCTTTACAAATAAACATCAAAGGAACACTCATTTTCCCTAAAATTTATAATTTGCTGTTTGTTAAATTGTACGTCTCAAAGCATGACAGAATGTCATTATCATTATTTTAAGTCATTATCATTGCTTTTAAGTCATTATCATTGTTTTTAAGTCATTATCATTGTTTTTAAGTCATTATCATTGTTTTTAATTTTTTATTGAAAAGACAATGTAACGACTTTCATTTAGGTACACATCATTTTAGTACAAACGGTCAGCGGATGTTATTGTTTAATTGATTTGAAGTAACAAAATATATTTTATTAGCATTTCTTTTCTTCCTCTTTTGTAGATCAATAGTTTATAAACTTCGGTTTCATTTTCTACATACATTTAGATAGGTATTCTAGATAATTTACATGAAAAAGGAACCATTCCAAATTGTATTGAAATAGTTATATTTCTTAAGAGAATATACTCATAAAAGGCCTCGTTATAAAGATTGAATGCATTAATATATATATATATATATATATATATATATATATATATATATATATATATATATATATATATATATATATATATATATATGAACATTTAAAAAGAACTAATATACCAATTTAATTTAGAGCCAAAGTTTAACCTACCCTATCATTTTTCTTCGTTGAATTTAGACAAAGAAAAAGAAAGGGATAATCACGCTTATGATAATCGAAAAGAAAAGAAAAAATGGAATTGATATAGGTTTTCATTAAAAATGCTCATATATTTACCCGAAACGTATTCCTATCGAATTTAGACAAATATACATTTTTGTCGAAGCATTTTACGGGAAAAAAAGTGAAGCCAGAGCTGGACGTTTAGTACAAACATATTTAATAGCTTTGAAGATTACATCTTGAATTAAGTTTCTAGTACATTCACGAAAATGCAACGTCTGGTTCCTGACTGCACGTGACATGACAAGACTCGCCATCAGAATTAGAATTCTTTTAACCATTGCACCTGACTAAAATCCTAGTATTCCACAAGTTCAGATTTTGAAAGCAAGTAAATGTTCAATTATTAGTTATAATTATGATGGCATTAAACAAAATGTTTCGATTTTTTTCTCGTAAATCTCATAATTTTCTTCTTCGTAGTAGGCGTCGTCATTTTAGTCGCCTTTGCGTCATAGTAATATAATTGGTGGACACGGACACTATATTATTATATTACCGGTGAATTGTAATAAAACGAGAAGCTAATATGGCAAATTGCTCAGCTGTAACCGTGCATGCTGATACCAGCTGAAGAAATTGGTATTATATCATCACATACCGTGAGCATCGGGAATCTTGGTCGGTTTATCTCTCTCTTGGTTTTGATAGATATATACGCTGCTGTGCACCGAACTGAAAAAGAAAACCGAAAATGGCTTTAGGTATGAAGGGCAAATTTCAAAGCATCATTTAACTGTATCACATTAGCTCGGGAGAGGTGGGGAGTGTATTGAGACCAGCATTTTATCAAGCAGGTTCTTATAGGTGCATATAAAATCGTCTGACATATATATACATATTTAGCAGAAGTGGGATGATAAAATTGTTATAGAACTGAACAACCCCTTTTCGCACAAGGTCGATCAATCAGTCACAATATCTTCATACCTATCCATCACCAAAACTGACCCATTTGTGTGAAGAGTCGAAGCAAATCGCCCCAAAAACTGACCCATTTGTTTGTCGAGTGGACACAGCTCTCCCAATCAAATAACGCGAGGGCTTATAACAGTTAATGGCATTTACTTCTGCAAATTAATATGAATTACCAGTTCAGTAGAACCAGATCAGTTATTTCCGTACACATTCTGAATATTGACAGTTTGTTCCCATCTGATAAATGACAACACACAACATAGAAGATTAACCATCAAGGTTTACCAGGCAATTACGTACTTATTGGCAGTTTATAAACCGTTCAATAATAAATCGAAATCCTTGTTTTCTAACTATCTGGAAAGTATGAACGCAAACAGAGTACAGTGGTTACTCTGACAATAATGTGTAGTTATTCACTATTCTAAATTTAAAAATGCATTTGAGACAAAATGTTTTATTTTCGTTGTGGAAAAAATACAAATATATTCTCAGTGTTACCCTATGTTTCAAAATGTATTATTTTCTTATTTTTAATTAAGGATTTGTATTTATAGCCAAACTAGCAATGCTACAATTCTCAACTCTGAAACATATCAATATACATAAAAAGGCTGTCTGAAAATTGTGTTTTATATAATAATGACCTGCTTTTTGTTTGAAAATCTCAGGTGTAAAGCTTTATCCTGAAGATGTAAACAACTTGGTTCTCTCTCTCTCTCTCTCTCTCTCTCTCTCTCTCTCTCTCTCTCTCTCTCTCTCTCTCTCTGAGTTTTCTGACAACAACAAACAACGTATATTAAGTGGAATTGGAGCAATTGTCGCTGCTAACACATTTAAAATATACCAGTACTAACATTTTTTAATAGAATGACTTTCACGTTTGTATACTAACTAGTTTTCATTGCAATATATATATATATATATATATATATATATATATATATATATATATATATATATATATATATATATATATATATATATATATATATATATGTATGTGTGTGTGTGTGTGTGTGTGTGTGTGTGTGTGTGTGTGTGTGTGTGTGTAAGCCATAATATTATGAATTTAATTATATCGACATTGTGGCAGTTTGAAAGTCAAATTATATGCTCGTCCCCATGAATAAAAAGAATAATAGGTTAAATAGGATTTGTAAACATTTTTTTAAAAAAAAATCAGTTATTAATTGGCTTCAGCGATCTAAGGCGGGAAAGTTTAGTCTATGTTATGAATTATTTATTAATCGACACGTTTTCTGCGGTTGTACATAACTGTTTTGACTGGTGATGTCGGAATTTCTTGGCATCAATCCCAAAACTTTAATAATGTAGAGGCAAATATCGACAGTCATTGAGGAATGTAATAAAGATTAAGTTCCTCGCGGAAACGATACTTATATTTCTCATTCAAAGTTACCTGTGCATTGTTACCTATATATTGTTACGATTTTAGGCTCTAATAAAAGGTAAGAAAGAAAGAGTACATGCAACAATCCTTTTTAATTTAGCAACTAATTTATTTCCTTGGAAACGGATTGTAAAAAGGGAAGAAATAAAAAATTAAGAATCAAATCCAAAATTAATCCAAGAATAATTCACGAATTAAATTACAAAAGTCCTAGTAATTAAATGTTCTAATAGACTCAAGTTCGAGACCTGTGGGACAATCAAAGATGGAAGACGATGACTTGACGTCAAATCCCAGAACTGAGAATATTTCTCTAAAACAAAGGTTATATCTTGTTCTTATACGCAGTTACCAAACACTACACAAATTGCGAAAACACGAAAAAGGGGTAGGAGTCACGTTATTATTTTATATACCGTATCCCTGACATGATAATGACGAGAAAAAAATCATTTTTTACCTTAAGAATAAAACCTTGCTTACTTCTTCGCTAGTCCCATCATGACCTTGACAACAAGCAATAATTTTAAAGTTAAAATAAAACCTGTTTACGTGGGTCTCACTAAACTTGAATGACGGTCAGCATCTAAATGAACATTACTTGGTTATCAAAGAAAATTAAATACATACATACTTATTGCTAGTGTATTTTAACTATAAGACAACAGTTATATTTAGTTAAGTTAGATATATCTATTTTTCGCCAGTTTGTGATGAAATGAAAGTGTGTGTGTGTGTGTGTGTGTGTGTGTGTGTGTGTGTGTGTATGTGTGTGTTGGTGTGTGTGCGTGTGTGTGTGTGTGTGTGTGTGAGAGAGAGAGAGAGAGAGAGAGAGACAGAGAGAGAGAGAGAGAGAGAGAGAGAGAGAGATTAGGATTTTTAACGTAGCTTTAGGACTTTTCAGTCATATCGCAAATCTCTGCAGTGAGGCAGTTTTTTGTGATGTCTAGCACTGGGGCATCATGCCGCAGACATAAAATGATAGAAGCTAAGAAAGATACAGAGAGCAAAAACTGAGAATAATACAAAAATCATACATACATACATACATACATACATACATACATACATACATACATACATACATACATACATACATACATACGTACGTACGTACGTACGTACGTACGTACGTACGTACATACATACATACATGCAATACTCACACATGTTTCCAAGTTAGCAAAGTTTATGACTTTTACCTGTTTTGTACGATAATCATTTAACATTTACAATTTACAATTTCAATAAGTGCAAAACTTATTTATCATTAAAATTAAATGAACTAATGTTCTTGAACCGATACATACCTGATCTGTCATTGCATTCATAAATATATTATTTTACATATATAATTATCATAATAATCATATATTCTCACTTAGTTTTGTCTTTCATTCCAAAAAAATATTTATATTTTTTAATTCCAATTATTGTTTTGACTACATTTACTTTTTACCCATGGTAAAATATACTTGATAAGAGTGTTAGCTATGCGACAATATCAAAAGATAGTATGAAATTGTCTCTGTGTGTATTATACAAAGAGAGAAGATCTCGTTTTGAGGTAATTCTTATTGTTTTGTGAAACGAATTCTGAAGCAATATTCTATGCAATATCTACATCTGCAACTATCTAAGATTTGGACATTCTGAAGTTCAACATGGTAACATAAAACATTTCTGCCATTTGTCTATTTTATAAAGTGCCAAACAGTCAACATTCATATTAGAGATAGCTAAGCTCTTAATCACGTTATGTTTTCAGAGTTAATTCCCTTTATTCAACTGAATTAGCAGGCTCTTTATTTCAGATTTAAATTGATCTTAAGAAGCTTTTATTTTGTTTTCCCTCCATGTTTGTTGAAATTTTAATACCTAAGACAACAAATGCAGCACAACCGCAGTTAATTTTATATTCTGGACAATAATTTTATATTTTTGGACAATATTTTATATTCTGGACAATATTTGTATATTTAGGACAATATATTTATATTCTGGGCAATGTTTTTATATTCTGGATGACAATATTTTTATATTCTGGACAATTTTTATATATTTTGGACAATATTTTTATATTCTGGACAATTTTTTTTATATTTTGGACAATATTTTTATATTCTGGATGACAATATTTTTATATTCTGAACAATATTTGTATATTCTGAACAATATTTTTGTATTCTGGACAATATTTTGATTCTGGACAATATTTTTGAATTCTGGACAATCTTTTTATATTTTGGACACTATTTTTATATTCTGGACAATATTTTTATAGTCTGGACAATATATTTATATTCTGGACAATATTTATGAATTCTGGACAATATTTTTATATTCTGGACAATATATTTATATTCTGGATGACAATATTTTTATATTCTGGACAATTTTTATATATTTTGGACAATATTTTATATTCTGGGTGACAATATTTTTATATTCTGGACAATATATTTATATTCTAGGCAATATTTTTATATTCTGGATGACAATATTTTATATTCTGGACAATATATTTATATTCTGGGCAATATTTTTATATTCTGGATGACAATATTTTTATATTCTGGACAATATTTTCATATTCTGGACAATACTTTTATATTCTAGACAATAGTTTTGAATTATAGACAATATTTTTATATTTTGGACAATATTTTTATATTATCGACAATATTTGTATTTTCTGGACAATATATTTATATTCTGGACGAAAATATTTTATATTCTAGACAATATAGTTATATTCTGGGCAATATTGTTTTAATTCTGGACAATATTTGTATATTCTGGACAATATTTTTGTATTCTGGACAATGCTTTGATTCTGGACAATATTTTTTAATTCTGGACAATCTTTTTATATTTTGGACACTATTTTTATATTCTGGACAATATTTTTATAGTCTGGACAATATATTTATATTCTGGACAATATTTTTGAATTCTGGACAGTATTTTTATATTCTGGACAATATATTTATATTCTGGACGACACTATTTTTATATTCTGGACAATAATTCATGGTTCTGCTTCCTATTAAATGCACCTTTTTCTTTCAGCATATTGTACTTATACACAGAAAATCTGGAATCGATACAAAAGACGTAAAACAGACACGAACGATTTCTCTGAACCATCAAGAGTAAGTCATGTATCCTGAGCATGTTGAGTAAAACAGTTTATGTTATGTATCAATAATCCCCTAATGTTATATTTGTCTTATCATCTGTACTAAATTCCTCTACACACAAGATAAATATATATGAGAGTCGATCGCACTGTCTTCATCCTCTTTCTATACGAAACAAAACTGGAAATTTGACCATTAATAATTACAAATGATTTGAAGTTTCAATTTAAAACTAATTGTATCTAATTTATGATCGGTTCAACTTATTTTCTTTTTCTTAATGCATAAAATTATCAATAAATGTCTTGCAACTGAGTCAAATGCTTCTTCAATAGCAATCAATATAAGCAGTCCAGTAATATTGCGCTTTTTAGTGTAAAGCATTAAATAACATACGTTTATAATGTTCTATCCAAGAAATCGTCCTTTTCAAACTTCGATACAATCCAGCTCCTTTCAAAAAGTAAGACGATGTTCATACGCTTTTATTAGATTTGCATCTTCATATTCTATGCATAAGTGTGAATTATTCAATATGATTTGTGCAAATGAAATTATACCAGTAAATCAGCATGTTAGTTAATGACTTTTTTTCTTCTGTATGCATGCATACGAATATCAGATGAATTGAATGTCATAATGTTTTTGCGTTTCTAGTTTGTAAACGACAGCCGCAGGAACTATTCATCGTTCCACCTGGAATAAGATATCCTGATAATAAACAATTACTGTCGAAAAGGGCACATTTGGTGATGCATTATTGAAACGGCTACGTTTGAAACAAAAATATTATCTGTCAGAATATGGAGATTAAGTGGCCAGGTGTGCCTGTGTTCCTAAAGCGTCTCTGTAAATTAGGTTGGCTTGACACAAACAATTTCTCCATCTCGTTTGGGCAAGAAGCCTGAGTGTATGTGTATATATATATATATATATATATATATATATATATATATATATATATATATATATATATATATATATATATATATATATATATATATATATATATATATATATATATATATATATATATATATATATATATATATATATATATATATATATATATATATATATATATATATATATATATATATATATATATACCGATGGTAGATTCAAACCAGCACCTATTCGATCATTGTTACAAGTACAGCACTCTAACCACTGAGCCACCGACATGTGGGTGAGTACATCAGGCCTATTTGTGATTTCCATGCCCCTAGAAAGGGTTGAAGCCAAAACAATTCTGTACATGTGGTCAATCAGACGCCTATTCAATAAGTTGCATTCACGTCCGACAGTAAATTCGATTTGCCTGATTAAATTATACTTTAGCACTAAAGTGGTTGATAATGGGAAATATTATAACAATAGATCGTCACAAAACAAAAACGCACTGCAATAATTATATAATGGTCGGCCCACACAACAATTATTAATTGACCTGATACACGATGTGCTCATTTCTGGCCTGCATAAAATATGCATACTTTTTCGTTTTGCTTTGTTTTTGTTTTAACATTATCGACCACATTTTGGGTTTCTTTTTTATACTTATTATTTAATCTATATATACATTAATTTGGTTCATACGCAATCGTAAGACCCAGTGTGACTGTTAGTAATACATGAATGCTAAAATGAATCTTCATTGTTGGTTTTGTAGTGGACTGTGGTAGTTCAATAGTTTCGCAAAATATGATAAATCAACCATACCATATTAAGATTATATCGAACCAGAATGGAGGTGTCACGTATGTATGTATGTATGTATGTATGTATGTATGTATGTATGTATGTATGTATGTATGTATGTATGTATGTGTATGCACGCACGCATGCAATTAAAACACGTCACTTGACTAGCAAGACCCTTTCCCTTTCCAATCGTTTTATATCATTTGTTTAATGAAAAGAATATTCATATGCAGTTTCAACCGTCAGAGCACATGGTCACACGCATGTATATTCATGTATTTGTATGTAATATGAAGTCATGAATAATACGGTATTGCCACTTATTGAAGTGAAAAATAGAACCAAGATTTGGTTAAATCCATAGTTGGATGCATGACGTTTCATGTATAGAGCTTGGTTTTTACTTTTTTGCTAATGCGAATTATGTTAACATAAAGCATTTCTTTAATTATAAATCACATATAATATGTTAGAAGTGGCCAAGCGTATTAGCATATTTAGAAATCGTTTTGGTCTATCATTAGCACATTCTTAATCCATTCCATAAAATAGATTAGGACTAGATATTTTGTTTTTTTTCCTTAGAAGTACACTACAACAAGAAGAGTTCAACATAAATTCTTTTCGATGATATATATATATATATATATATATATATATATATATATATATATATATATATATATATATATATATATGTGTGTGTGTGTGTGTGTGTGTGTGTGTGTGTGTGTGTGTGTGTGTGTGTGTGTGTGTGAACCAATTTGAACAAAACTTGCAAGATTGTGTTATATAAAGCTACATGATGAACACGATATATCGCGATACGCCTCTGGTGTGATATTATCGCGATATAAATTTAGAGTATCACGATATGTTTCTCATATTTCTGCAGTAAGAAATATAATGAACATATTTTAGAAGTGACATCAACGGTAACGTTTGTAGAAAATTTAAACTACAAATTTAATTTACAGCGATATAACCAAGTACATATCAATAAGTATTTATATATCACGACTTTCTATAAATCCTATGTTCTCTCAGTTGACAAACTAACTTTCGAATGTTGTTTTCTTTTTAACTTAAAGTCGACATGATAAGTTAATATAGGATAATTAATTATTCGTTTTAAATCTTCATGTAGCTGCTTTTGTGCTGAGAAATTTATAAGCTACTTTTTGTTTTGATGATCAAATTTTACTATATTCCATAAATACACTTGTAGATTTTCTCCTGGACATTTTTTCTTTTCTGTTTTTTTTTAATTCTTCAATTTAAATCAAATCATATCATTTACTATAACCTTTACTAGTCTTATCAGTTAATAGAAATGTTTCAAACTAAATCAATAGTATCGCGATACAACATGAATTATCGCAATACAACTGATGGTGTATCGTTGCAGCCCTAGTGTTATAACATCAAGATGAGTTAGATAATTATTCTGGTGATCTTGCATCTGATTAGCTGAGTCTTTTACCACTCTGTCTGTCATGTTTATAATCCGATTTTTTTACAATAAAGTTTGGTAAACACGTTTTTATCAAAACGATCCCAAAAGAACTCTACAATATGTTAGATTTACTTATATTAATAAGGTACATCTGATTGGCTGGGTTAGTTCACCCTATTGTACATTTCAATGTACTATACTAATATAATGATAATACTTTTATATGTATATTTGTGTGTGTCAGTGTACGCTTGTACATGTCACCTTGTATTCCAAAGTATATTCAACTACTTGGTATGGTTCATGCTTTACAGAATAGTGTATAGATGTTTTCTTTTATAAATAAAGTAATTAAATTAAATACTTAAAAATTAATGTAATATGTCTTCATAGCTTTAATTTAATAGAAGAGTAATTTTCCACTAGATCAAATAAAACAAGATTCCATCGTATGTTTAAAAGAAACACCGTATTGTTACAATAGTGAAAATATGTATCGGCAGCCGATTATGAAATAAATTCTAAATATGCTTTAGCCATAATTTTTGGTTATGGTTCTGGTGTTACTTTTCTTTTTAAAAATAATTTTCTTTTTTATTTTTTTAAATTCAGAGAGAGAGAGAGAGAGAGAGAGAGAGAGAGAGAGAGAGAGAGATTATTGTGGGGGGGGTAGATACTTTTTATGACATCCATTAAATGACGGGGAAATAATTGCACTAGTAAATGTATGTGGTCACCATGGCGATAACCCTGATTATTTACAGCATTTCAAAAAAGTTATTGTAAATCTAATAATTCGTCTATTTTGTTTTAATATTTTGTGACAGAACTGTTGTACACTTTACCTACACTATTTTACACAGTAAAATAGTATGGCTGGAGGAACAGTCTGGAACATCAAGAATTAATTCAATTTACCAGATCCACGGAAAGCAGCTAATCCAGAGAGTTTGCTGTTTACTTTTTTCAGCAGCCAAATTATATAAAAATAGAGACGATTTGATTATTTCTTAATATCTGAGGACATGTTATTACATTTTATAGATTCATCTATTATTTCTGGATATAAACCAGACCACAGAGCTGTAACTATGACTTTGTCCATATCTACAATTCCTAAGGGCCCTGGCTACTGAAACTTCAATGCAAAACTTCTAAAGCAAAAATGAATGTATTGATTCGGTTAATAAATGGATAGAGAGGACAACGAATGATTTCTATCACCATGGCGACGAAAGTTATTATTAGAGGAAGATTTTTGTTTTAATTTGAAGGATATATTAAAGCTTATCTGTGTAATGGTGTTAAAACAAATTTAAAATTTTTGAGATATAAGGTTATGGAGTATTTATAGTTTACTGGAAAATCAGTATAATAAAATTGTTGAATTTTATATTAATTCCTCCTCTTCTTAGCCACACGAAATCCTCAAGCAAATGTAATTAATTATTGAAGCAAATTATTTGTTCAATTTAGGTAGAGTGGCAAAATAGAGAGGGTGACGGGAAACAAGTATAGCTTCTCTTTAAGATGACATAAATATATTTCATCTATATCCATGGTTACAGAATTAGGAGGATGAAAACAAATTTCTGTAATGCCTGAGAAATATTTGACTATTTTTCGTTGTGCGTGCGTACAACGTTAACTAGGGTAAGCATGTGTTTTTTCCAGAGAAGCGACGAAACCAACATATGTCTCGCCGGAAATTAATTGCGGCGATGGACATTATAATCACGATATGCACAGGTATTTTACTCTGAATATTACTCACTGTTGTATGAATTTAAGGAAGATTAATGTATAACCGACACACTGGTCGCTTTGGATCTTGACATGGAGTGCACATATCTCCACTGTATTCTATATCCATAGGGGTGAGTGTTACATTTATATTTCATTTGATATGCGAAGTTTATTGAGTTTGTATTGTCAAATCGTGTAATGATTCATTTATTACAACGCAGAATTTAAACGTTGAGAACTGTAAATTTCAAGCTGCTATTAAGAGTTTAATGTATTAGCATTTTACAGAACTCATTGTTATTACCAGTTTGGTTTTATTGTAGCTAACAAGTTAACGAGCTAACGAGTGTAACGAGTGTAGCCGACGAGTTTAAGCTGACGAGTTTAGCTGAAGCGTAGAGCTGTCTATATGTATGTACGTATGTCTGTACATGTGGTGGAGCCACGACTGAAGACGTAGCTAATACAAGGGTGCTGTATGCAGTCTGTACGTGTGTATACGTATGACTGACTGTACATGTGGTGGATCCATGAAGGGTACGAGCGGCCGATACAAGTTTTGACCAACCCATGGGACGTGGTGAAACTGTGCGGTTTATCGGTGCATGAATCGTGCGACTGTACAAGGGTCAAGAAGCATATGTTTGTTCAAATTCTTGTTCCAACTTGTACATTTTTATTTACATGAGATTATTTTGAATCTTACTAGTATTCCAGGAGATTTGTGAATCTCGCTTACAGTGCAGAACATTTGAAACGTATTTGAAAACTTGAGATTGTTTAAACCTTAAATTTAGTCTATACGTGAAATTGTGTGAATACTATTATTTGAAACTGAGGTTTCTTGAATCTGTATATCAGATATATATAATATTTTTGATTTATTTTCAATGTGTGAATCTTAGTATAGAGTGATTGGATCAATTGTATGTTGAGAGCGCGTGAGAATCATTGTATTTATACTTCATATATTTTTCTTTACTAATTAAGTTCATAAATTTCCATCTTTCACACATTGTGTTTGAATTATTCATTTAATTCCAAATCCACTCGGTTTCAATTCTGCCACATTCATTTTCTCGCTATATACAAATTCCTTGGACTGTAACAAATAAATTTAGAAGCAGTCAAATATTTAAATTTAGGAAAATCAAGTCATGGAACTTGTACTGTTTCTAATACCTCTGCTCCGTGAATAAACGAAACCTTAATCGATGAAAGAATTAGCAAAATTTGGACAGGTTAGTTAGTATACGCAATTAGAAATAAAGAGTTGATAAAGCTTTTAATTTGTAACAAAATAATGCACAAAGGATACAATGTATTTTTGTATAAATTTGGGACTTATGCATATAATTACAGTCAAGTATATTTGTTGTTAAATTCTACTTTATTTATGATGAAAAGTGTGATTTTTGTAACGTTGCAAGAGTGAATCTTCATCACTTCTTTTTTGACTTCTTTGTTATCGAAAGAGTTCTGGAAATATGATGTTGCATGCATCAAAATATTAGCATTTTTTGTAGAAGTGTTGAGAGTTTTTAAAGGTAAAGTCAATTTTAATTGGCTTATCAGTTTCCTACCCTTAACGCATTGTTGCCATTCGCTCCAAGAAAGCAAAGCCGAAGGTGAAAAACACAATTTAAGATTGCGTGTTGGCGTCGGATCTGTCAAAGTTGTTCGTTTAAGACCTGTACAACGACTAGATGATGTCATTCTGTACACGGATACGGACTCGATCATGCACACCTCTGACAGTGACGTCTAAGTGGACATGGATGAGACATCACTTGCGAACGAGTGTGACACATGCGAGTACATTAACTACAATCCATTGCTCAATAACACCTAAAATGTATTCAATTCTGGTAGGAAGTGGCAAAACAGCCAAAATGATGCCTCAGGTTATTTAGCAAAAGGATTTCAGGCACGACATACATGTGGCGTATCTTGAGCAACGACGCGAATTCGTACATGTGGCAAATCTTATTAGCTCAAAGAAACAACGCATGGGAAGTTATCGTTTTACTAAAGTAAGTTTATCACAGCGGGATACCAAGCGGTAGATTTTCTCTGATGGAATCACTCATTTAGCGTAAATGTACGTGCAGGTCCCAACACAAAGCATGACTGTTAGAGTGTATTCACGGAAACGACTTGTAATTCCTTCTGCTTGTTTGTCCAATGGCGCCAAATGGTGGCGCACTAGTTGCTACGGAATCTCGATTCAGACCGAAATCGTAAATATATCGACTGACCATACTGAACCAGTAGTACGACCTTCTAACTTCCCCAGGTTATAAAGACACAGAAAGAAATTGTTTCGGATGGATTGAGTTTTACACGGGTGGCTGTGAAACAGTTTTGCAGTAGGAGGTGAAAGATGTTTACCGAATTGTGTGTCAACTTTGTTTTTATCCAATCATACGCTTTGTTTCATTTTTCAATGTGACCGACCGAAGAAGCATCACCCATTCTTCGGAGAGATCGTCACGATTCATCAACAATCACTGTGCACATTGATTTCCGAATAATCGTCCCGAAAGTGAACGGTTAAATAATCCACAATTGCTTGATCACGATGTATGCTGACATGTCAACGACGAACCTGCACGTGATGCTTCGTCAGGAACACAACAATGGCACACAATTCGCCAGAATATTTACCAGATATATTATCGCCGCTGTTGTGCTTTTTTATATACTTGGACCCAATGGACATGAAAGGTTTGATAAAAAAAATAAACTCTTTTATTCACTCCGAGAACTAATTACAGCGATTGCTACTGTGCTACTACGAGTTAGAAACTGAGCTTGATTTGTGGCACGAATTGTCATGTGACATCACACACAGTATGAAGCTATTGTGATACCTTATACAGGAAGGGGCATTCAAAGACTATCTGAAAGTTATTGACTTCTCTGCGTCGGCGGAGCCTCGGCCGCCCAAGAATGGTTCATATGGAAACTGGTGGGACCATTTCACGCCGGCAACAAAGCGCCAGAATTCATTACTTAGGCTCGGTCCATTTGTCAAACAAAATCATGGACATCGAGAGGTTTACTTTTGTTATTGTATAACTCATTAAAGATATATATGATGTTTACAACACTATTGAGTAGTTCTGAAGAAACGCTTCTTGTTTTACCTGAAAACCTCGTTGCACATACAACCTCTAGGGTCACCTCGAAGATTACAGTCTCATCTACGAAACCAGACTCCCATGTGGTCTTTTCCACACCATGTACTGCGAACTCGATATCGCACTCGCGTCTTTGCACGTTTGTCGTAGCTGACCTAATATCCGATGGCGACTTTCGGGGATCGCATGGGTTATCGGTAAAGGTCCGTCGAGAAGGTACCTGGAACATTATTGGACTTTCAATTGACACGTACGAGATTCAATATACATGAATGATGAGATCCAACGGAGGATCACGCCGGTGCTCGGTCAAGGCTCTAAAATCTGCATGGAGGTACACAAGCCTACGCTAATTTCTGCCTTTTAAATTTAGTCCTTACAATAGGTGGTTGACATCGTACAGTCGTTACTGAGGACGGCACTCAGTTGGACTAAATATATTAGTTTTCTGTCCGCGCACCATAGAATTATGCGTGCAGAATTCGCCGCTATTAATTACAATGTCTCACCAGATGTTATCAGAATCACCACGACGATCCTGGTTAATGGTCTGTGACGATATTATTTGCAATTATAGTTAAGCCTCAGGAAGAGTAGCTTCTGGTGGCATTGCCTCCCAGGGTTACATATTGATAGGATTCGCCTGGGATACACACCCCAGTGATTTGATATCGATTACTCCAAATGCATCATTATATCTTTCATGCGGCAATCGCTCGTTGACGAACCTTCATACCACCCTTGGTAACCAGGACAGATATGCTTTATAGCTCCGTGGAGAGACTCTAACGATACAAGACATTAGAGATCGATTTGGTATTTAATATAATGACAATATTACGTATACGTGTAATCCCCGTGCGTGCTGTCAATATGACAACGTCCGTTTACGCGATATATTACTTAAATGGTCTTTGCGATGTCTTCTGGGGATTGAAGAGTTCTCTCGTTCCTTGCCTCGCAAGCTGTACCGATCGCTAAAGAAGATGCAATCCGAGTATTTCATAAGATCAAAAGCGCTAATGAGGTCGGTTAAAAATATGGAGTCACATGTGTTTCAGTGAATTCGAGATGTTACACGACGATCAAAAGCGGTTGCACTTCCATCGACAGCAACAATGCAAGCTCTAGTTAGTAATTTATCAATGAATCCATTCAACAATGTCTGGCACATGACGATACAGATTCAATGTCTGAAAATCTGGTAACTGAATGGATTCCGGTTGTATTAGAAAAGGTATTAGACGAAAACAATAATGTATAATTGATGGGTCAGTTCAAAACAATATTTATCCCGCTCGAGACGTGGCCGTGACTGTCTTGCGAGATCTTCATCTTCCCCAGCAGAGTCATGTCAAGAAGTTCTACAACTCAAAATGTAATGTATTCGGTTAGTGATCTGTGGATTCAATGATGTGGAATAAAAATAATCATCACTGAAGAAATGAATGGAAGAGCATAATTTAAAGGCATAAAAGAAGCCCGCATTGCTTGCAGAGTTTCAGACTTTCATGATAGTATCATTATAGGTATTTATAAGACCACGCTTGCCTAACACGGATCTCGTAACCCTCGAATTCCTGACACAAGCTTCCGCGCGGACTTGAGAACTGAAAATTTTACTTGGATACACGCGTGTGTGAAAATATTCCATGAGAACTATAATGAGTTCTTGACAAGGGTCTCGTGAGAAGCAATCTTGGTCTAAAATGCCATTATGATACTACTAATCGTTTATATTTCAAAGTCTATTACTTCGTCAAGGTATATTTCGTATCTGATTTCGATAAAATTTAGTAAATATGTTAATCATCAATATCTTCGAAGAGTTCGATTATGAACAAGATCTACGTATTTTGAATACGACTTGATCGTCGCATTACGTTAAATCAGACATTAAAATATATAAAATATACATTATATAAAGGACCGGACATAGTTTACCTAAATTAAGCTGCTGACTTAATACTTAAAGTTCTTTTGTTAAATGTTCAACCGTTAAGTAATATTAGCCAGACGAATGATACCGGATTCTTGAACCTCTTGTTGTCTCTGAGAATGATAGCCACAAGAAAAGGGGAGGGAGTATTGCTCACAATACATCCAATTTAACATCAACGTTCGAAATTGCAGGTGATTCCCACCTCTAATGCATTGAATATATATATATATATATATATATATATATATATATATATATATATATATATATATATATATATATATATATATATATATATATGTGTGTGTGTGTGTGTGTGTGTGTGTGTGTGTGTGTGTGTGTGTGTGTGTGTAAATTTGCACCAAGTTTTCTGACATTGCATGAATTGTCTTGCATTTTGTCAATAACCCATACAATCGTCTTGATATAACTTAGTATAAACGCATCAAACAGACATTTTTTATGTTGACAATATAATGTTCCTCATTCTGTTGAAAGACATATTCAGAACTGGATGATGTCATAGGCGAGGTAGATTCGATATTTACAGCATAGGATGTGATTTCAGTATATTTTTTAAAGGACAAAGGGTTATTCGAATAGTAATCATACACTGGGGATAAAGAGAAGGTTTGTTTTATCCAGGAAAAAGCGATGTAAGCAGAGCTCTACACAGTTTTGAAATACGCTGATGGAAGCTGTATAACTAGATACTTCGCGTTCAAATTAAGATTTCCCGTTGGACTAGAGAGGAACTTATAAAAGCCCCGAAGCCCTAAACAAAGATGAAACTATTTAGTGACCTTTGCCATGAAAATATAACACTAACTTCAACATGCGATATCTTGTCAAAGAAACATATGTGTACCAATATACATGTACATCAAACAACTCGGAAGGTATAATGCGCTAGCAAAAATTAAGAGAATGTTGAATGTGACCTTGAGGCTGTGAAATGGACTGTGAAGACAGAATCGTAAATATTTAACGAAATAATTCTCTAATGATACTTTAAATCTACTGAGTTTCACCCATTTTTTTCCTACAAAAAGCTCTTCAGTTCCAACGCAAAAGGGAAAATGTCGCTAACTGAAACATTAACTGTGACCTTGATCCTGAAGATAGGATCAGCAAGTGACATATGACATACTTTCTAGTGAACATGTATAAGTATCCCAAGTTTCCCAGAATCTTCTCAATGTTTCGAAAGTTGTCGAATCAGAGCGTGAGTGGAAACTTTCAATATCGACCCTTGATATTGAATCATAAGATAAGCCTCCAGATCTGTTATGTGAAATGCATATTACAATAATAAGCTTCATTCATTTATCTGAAACATAAAGTTATAAACGGAAAGAAAAATGAGATTCACAGTTTGAAATACTGACGTGAGCACCGCGGAAGCGGGAGGTCGTGAGATCGATCTCCTGCCGAGTCATACCAAAGACTTACAAAAATGGTAATAATAGCTGCCTCGCTTTACGCTAGCATTAAGAGGTTAGTAATCGGACTTTGTCGGCCTGGTGTCCGGATAAAGTCACTGGGTGGGACATCATGCTACATGTCTGCGGCATGATGCCCCAGTGTTAGACATCACTATAAACTGCCTCACTGCAGACATCGTAGCGATATGACTGAAAAGGTGTTAAAGCTAAGTTAAAAAGCCTAATCAAACAAACAAATAAGGACATGTGAGCATGACCTAAAATATATCACCCGCAACATGGTATACCAAATATTTTCCATTGATGATATGTAAGTATACCAAAAAGTTATAAAGAGGAAGGGAACATTTGCTAGAAACTTTAAAATATTTACCGGTAACCTTAACCTTGAAGGTGGTATGTGACAAGCTTAATAATGATGCATACTATTTAATTCTCTAGTCGGAAACAGCATAAAAGTAAAAGAGCGGAAAGTCAAGTGTGACTGAAAAATGAAAATACCCGTAGGAAACCATGACTTCAAAAGATAAAGTCTGGAAAGTAATAGGCGACATAGCTCCCTTCACTTTTACAAGCTGGATTTGTTAATTTCAAACTTCTTTAGATTTATAGAGAAGAAAGGAATAGGCGTAGTATAGAAATGAATCGGGCATCAACGAAGAATTTCACAAGATAGAAAGTTTGTTGTAGGTTTTCTTATCAAAAATATGCGTGAACAGGACGATCCTAAATTCAAACATTTTAGTCACTACTTCATTGCTTTTATTATAAATATAATTAGAGAAGAAATGTAATTTTTGATGGGTGTGTGGATATAATTAATTCAAAGTATAACAAAAAATAATGTCATTACCTGAGTGGTATTTTGACGACGAATTTTAATTAAAAAAAATTTATGCCATATTTCCCTTTTTGTCTGTTTGAATTTATTCACTCAGCGTCAAGTAAATTTGAAATATATTCCTAAATAGTATATGTAGTCTAAGCAAGTTTGTACATACTATTCCAGAAACGTATGCGTAGTCTGAGTGAGTATATCAGGCCTATTTCAGAATAGTATGTGTATTATATAAGGCCTATTTCAGAATAGTATGTGTATTATATAAGGCCTATTTCAGAATAGTATGTGTATTATATAAGGCCTATTTCAGAATAGTATGTGTATTATATAAGGCCTATTTCAGAATAGTATGTGTATTATATAAGGCCTATTTCAGAATAGTATGTGTATTATATAAGGCCTATTTCAGAATAGTATGTGTATTATATAAGGCCTATTTCAGAATAGTATGTGTATTATATAAGGCCTATTTCAGAATAGTATGTGTATTATATAAGGCCTATTTCAGAATAGTATGTGTATTATATAAGGCCTATTTCAGAATAGTATGTGTATTATATAAGGCCTATTTCAGAATAGTATGTGTATTATATAAAGCCTATTTCAGAATAGTATGTGTATTATAAAAGGCCTATTTCAGAATAGTATGTGTATTATATAAGGCCTATTTCAGAATAGTATGTGTATTATATAAGGCCTATTTCAGAATAGTATGTGTATTATATAAGGCCTGTTTCAGAATAGTATGTGTATTATATAAGGCCTATTTCAGAATAGTATGTGTATTATATAAGGCCTATTTCAGAATAGCATGTGTATTATATAAGGTCTATTTCAGAATATCATGTGTATAATATAAGGCCTATTTCAGAATAGTATGTGTATTATATAAGGCCTATTTCAGAATAGTATGTGTATTATATAAGGCTTATTTCAGAATAGTATGTGTGTAGTCTGAGTGAGTCTATAAGGCTTATTTCAGAATAGTATGTGTGTAGTCTGAGTGAGTATATAAGGCCTATTTCAGAATAGTATGTGTGAGTATATAAGGCTTATTTCAGAATAGTATGTGTGTTGTCTAAGTGAGTATATAAGGCCTATTTCAGAATAGTATGTGTGTTGTCTGAGTGAGTATATAAGGCCTATTTCAGAATAGTATGTGTGTTGTCTGAGTGAGTATATAAGGCCTATTTCAGAATAGTATGTGTGAGTATATAAGGCTTATTTCAGAATAGTATGTGTGTTGTCTGAGTGAGTATATAAGGCCTATTTCAGAATAGTATGTGTAGTATGATCGAGTTTGTACAGCGAAACTAACGCACATACAAACAACAATCATATTTTCTTTCGTTAAAGTTTAGAAAAGATCAGAAACAAAAAAAATGAAAAAATTCTTTTTCAGTAAATGTTTCCCATTATTTCTATGTCCCCAATCAACGAGCGTCTGCTCACACGTCAAGCAATGATATTGATATCTACCATTTGAGATTACGATAAAGCTATTGCGAACTATCGAATATCAGGGTGATAATAACGAAATTAAATTACTTATTGAATATTGAAATAAGAAATAAAATGTTCAACTGGAAATTCATTTGGCTCCTTGAAGAAGTAACTACATGTCCATTAACGTTGATACTGATGAGTCATGACCCACTTTCGTTGCCCTTTTCCAGTTTCTGCCGACCACTGGCATAGCCGAATGAATAAATGATAAATTCTACAAGTTTGAAAAAAGACAAACAACTATTGAATATTCTCAGTTAAAGCCACGGGGAGTTGCAAATATGATCAATCAAAATATGCAATTAAGCAGGCTAAGTACACCCATTTTACGATAGCCTTACTTGTTAGGCTTGTGAAGAACATCATTAAAACCATCTCCCCTCTTCGACATACTCACTTATGACTTGTTTTACCATGATTGACATAATGACAGCGCATTTTCGCTCCATCAGTGCCAGTAACCAAACTATTATTAGCTCAAGAGAAGAAGTATGAGGAATGTTCGGGTTACGAAAGGACATGCTAAATCCACACTGCATGAAAGCAAGAAATTATCTACAGAAACATGACATTTGTGGTCAATAATAATCCAACAAGTACCATTAGTTGATGGCGAAACCGCTATTATTCATGTTAAAAGCCGTTCTTCAGAATAAATACATTTTATTTCACTAATGGAATCAACTTTCAAAAATTAGGTTCAAAAATAACGTCAGATCTCTGGCTCTGTATTTTTAAACAGCTGATAGTACCATACTCTCGTATATATTCAACATCGTTTCCATTCTTGTACTAAGAAACAATGGCATTGGATCAGAGAGGCATGGTTTGCATGGGCTTTTTTTTCTTGGTTAAACGCCATTTTTTAACACGTAATAGGCAATCAATTGTGGCCAATATATTATATGGAGGAAAAATACAGGAAGATTCCAAGGAAGAACCACCGACCAAAGTACAGCTGCTGGCAAGCTTTCTCACATATTCACGTTGTATGTATGTATGTATGTATGTATGTATGTATGTATGTATGTATGTATGTATGTATGTATGTATGTATGTATGTATGTATGTATGTATGTATGTATGTATGCATGTATGTATGCATTTATGTGTGTATGAAGTTATGTGTGTATGCATTTATGTGTGTATACATTTATGTGTGTATGCATGCATGCACGTACGTACGTATATATGTATGTATGTATGTATGTATGTATGTATGTATGTATGTATGTATGTATGTATGTATGTATGCATGCATGCATGCATGCATGCATGCATGCATGTATGTATGTATGTATGTATGTATGTATGTATGTATGTATGTATGTATGTATGTATGTATGTATGTATGAATTTATGTGTGTATGCATTTATGTGTGTATGCATGCATGCACGTACGTACGTACTGACGTATGTATGTATGTATGTATGTATGTATGTATGTATGTATGTATGTATGTATGTATGTATGTATGTATGTATGTATGTATGATGAATCTGACATAAATCTTACTACGAAATATGCGGTTAATCTCATTTGCGATACTGTTGCCTTTTTAAGCACATCTACGACTTTTATTTTTTCCTTAAATGTAGTATCTAACCAGGATTTATTAAGAATATTTGATTGACTCAGATAAAATGAAAACCCAGTTTCCGATAAAATATTATGAATGCCTTGTATTCATATATTTCCGTGTAGACAAATATAATGGCTTCATATACATGATATAATAGTTTCGTTTCTTTACCAATAATGAGATATTTAAACATATATCAACCATTTTCATTTTTTGGGGTAAAAGAAGACAGGCTCTATTAAACGGACCATAAAATATATATGTGTGAACGGACTTTTATATCACATATTAGGGAAAGTCTAAATGAATCTTTTGTATAACAACAAGCTTATGCTGACAGTCAAACGGCAAAGTGAGATTTAATAATCTTTTCTTAAGAATGTACATAACGTTCGTAGCGTGACTTATTAGATCCTTAATTCACAATAAATATATTCCATTTTTAGCGAAGATCAATACTAAATATTTAAATTTGTCAATTTCCAGTTTCGAATTTCCTAATTTTTTAACTTCACATTTTGTCTATTTCTACATTTCCCAAACGGCAAAATATGGGGTCAGCTTATGGTAATGATTAGTTTACATTATTGTACTAATCAAAGAATACGTCAAGATTATTTTGCACGTCGTTTAGATTCTCTGAAAATACAACGACATCGTCAACACAAAGTAAAAGAAATCATTCTACATACTTTACCATATACCCATCCAGAATATTATAGAAATGATATTTCAATTTGAACTCAAAAAGTGATTCTCGGAGTCATTAGATACATGGCAAAAAACACAGGAGGATAATTTAATATCTCCGGTCTTCTTACTGACACTGTATCTTTGTATGAGCTACCCTTCTCACAATAGCATCTTCAATGACACAGGGTAGCAACTATTTTTCGGCGCGACAAGAAATTACATTGATTTAATAAAAGAAGGATTTATTTCTACAGAAGAATATAACTTGGTGATGTTCATGTACAGCTCTACATGTTATCTCTTTGTTTTTCGTATTGTTGGTTTTTTTAATGCATTTTTGGGGAGGCGTCTTGGTTTTGATTCTTTGCTTTTTTTCTTGTTGGTGTTGTTGTTGTTGTTTTAATATAAAACAAGGATGAAGTGCCACGTTTTAGAGGGACACAGCGCTTTTGAGTTTTATTTCGAACAAGGTAAAACGAGTATTCCCGAACTTATTACCAGAGGAATTAGTTAGATATATTATGTACAGAGACAAAGACAACTGTTTCAATGCATTGTGAAAACCAGTATTTCAGACGACAGAAAGTATTGTTTTTAAACTGCCATCTTAGTCGTAGAAAATGATATTTTGCCATGTTTATTTTTCTAGGATACCTTTCATGATTATGGTCTTCACGAAGTAAGCCGAGAAAACTTAATTTCTCCGTCTTTGAATATATCGTTTGCAAGATACTTGGAGATTGAGTTTTACACTGGTGTGTAAAAATATGTTCCTCTTAATACGAAGAGTGTATATGTACAAACGATTCACGAGGAAAAAACAAAGAGTTTGTCATATAGATTAATATAAACCAGTTTTCACATTAGGTTTGAACAAGAAGAAAGGTTGGTATAAAATTGTAATACGCATCACTGTGAAATTTATGGAAAACTATTATAATATATAAACCTTTAGCTAGAATACCATGTAGATTTCTACTTTAGCGCTGACCTTTCACCACGCAAATAGGACGCTGTACATGGATCCAAATTTCATAATAGAACAATGTTCTAAACCCTAATTTAGCCCCATTACACGTCATAAAGGACAACATGTAATTAGGCACTAGATATTACATCGCTCCGTCTTTTTACCATAGCAATAACCATTTGGCACGCTACGGTGCTTCGGCTCAAGACAAACCAGTTATTGGGCGTCTTTTTTTTCTCTGACACAATAACTTAGCACTAAACTCAGCTTTATGTACGAGGTCCACTAAAACGCAAGATTAGTATACCATATTTTCTCAAGTGTTTTTGAAATGGTACTTTTAGAATTCTTACCACATAAATGACTGTCAATTTTATTCCACAGTTCACATTAAATCAGATGAGCTTCCGAGAACCAAGTTTATTGTGAGAAAAAAAACAAGTCAAATGCCCGATTAAATGTAGCTTTATATATAGAATTCGGCACACGGTTCCACGCAACTTGCAAAGATGTTCTTAAAAGAGTCACTGCAAAGGGTCACTTAACTCCCTCGAATAACTCTTCCTCCGACATGTATAGCGTGTCCCATGAGAATAACATCGAATGACGACTGCTACTGAATGATAATGATACCCTACAAGTAAATTTGCGGCCACCATTAAAATATTCGAAGCCTCAAATACAATGCGCTGTCACTTTTTATTGTTTTAATGAATATAATAAGGACATATATAATGGTCAAAAGGATTCTGGTCTATTCACTCAATTGATGTTCCGTTTCGTGTTATTTTTGTTTCCTCTGACTTTAAAAATATGCTCGTATTTAATTACATCTGATCTACATTGCAGTTGGTTACTATTGTCCATAAACCGGTAATTTCTTGGACATCCTTATTAATGAAATTCATCACTTGTAAGCGAGCTCAGTTTTAATTGGTAACAATTCTTGGAAAACCGGTAATCTGTGTATGTACTTTCTCGCCTTCTTCACCAAGCTAAATTCTATTTTGATATGACTGAAAAGGATGGGGATTTGGTTGTGCTTTTAATTCCGCTCAAGAGATATGATGGCTCAGATGTCTTTATTGTTTTCTTTATATGAATTAACTTCTTTCTTAACTGTTAACGTCTATAACGTTGCGACGTTTTATTTCATGTCAAATTTGTTTCTGAATATTCCCTGCATTCTACCTATTCCTTTAACCTATTCTGTTACTCTGATTAAATCATCACTGCTTTTCGAAATATCCAGCTGCTTAGCAGCTGCAGCTTTGTGTTATTTGGTTCCTTTTGTTAGATGCAGATATGTTAAAACGTTTTAGACTATATAAACTTGATATTTATGATGTGTCAATGACAGATCGAGATTTCTAAATGGATTTATGCTTCATTTATTGTTTTCATGTCTCAAATTAATGTATTGAGTTGTGAAGATGCTTGTCATATTAATGTATGAATGATAAACCGTAATTAAAAAACAGCAAAATTTCGTTGACTTTGAAAAGAAAAAAGGAATATTGGATATATAAAGAAGACACGTACACAGACTATGCTAGTTGTCAAAAATTGTACTGACTGCTGTAAGAAACAAGTGTAGCTATATGATCATCGGGATTCAATGATGTTTCAAAGAGTCTAAATGTTCGCCGTTCTCGGCTTGAAAAAGATCAGAACATAACGAGCATCCAAACTCAAGAATTTTGTTTCAATTTTCTAAGCTATTCGGTTGTGGTTTTGCCTTAGGAGAATGAATTACACAAGAAATTCCGCAGGGGAATCTGTTTATCATCTATGTATTTTCTCAGTCATGTTAGTGTCACTAACAGTCAAAGCATAATTATCAATGCATATCATGTCTTCACTATGTGAAACTCTGTTTTGCTTTGCCGACATTTCTATTGTTACGACTCTAGGTCTTAACATCCATAGCAGAAAGAAGTGAAAACCAACAATTAAAACAAATATACAAGCTTTTTATTTCACTACAATACAAAATGAAACTTTAAAAGACACTGCGGTATTGTGAGATAAATCACAAATAATCATAAGAGATCTACCCCAAGTCCAAAAGAATAAAATGTGATAATAAATTCCAATAATCTCGAACGTCCTAAATCCTGATGTACCACAATGATGCAATCAATTATGTCTTTCTATGAATTTTCAATATTTTCAAACTAATATGTTAATGAAACGTTAATGAGCAGTTAATACTTCAAATAAATAGTTGAAATAAATTATTTATCTTGAATTATATCTGAACACACCTGATAACAAACGGATTCAATAGATTTATCATAAAAACAGGGATGAATTATTTGTTTATCAAGTCCAAATGTATATTATTTTCACTTGACCTATAACGCAATAGATTTGCGACGGAAAAACTTAGCTAACTGTAAAGAAGACTAGCCTTTAACACTTGCAACTTAAACATTTGATTTACATCTTACAATCATGAACAAAAGTTAACTATGTAAATATACTGTTGACAAATGACCATTATCTTTCAAGTACAATCTACAGTCACGGACAAAAGTTCAATACACAATATAGATATGATAGCAATATTAAAATCATTTGAATACTTCAGAGAAAAAAATTACTTTTTTTACGCTATGCGTTTACGGTTCGTTGACAGTTTCGTCAGCTTTTCTGTAATATGCGTTATGCACAGCTGTACAATGTCATCAACCAATAACATGGCAGGTTTTCATTATTAAAAAAGAAGAAAAGTAAGACACAAAAGCATATGTTGATTTTCATATATATTTCGCTGCAAATTAAATTTGAATGTTTTCGCACCTATTGTTTGTACCAAGCGTTGCGTAATATATTGTTTTGCAATAATTTCCATGTATTTCTGTTTTATTTGTGGATTCGTGGGTGGCCACTTTTTCCCTGCACGAGTCAGTTGTGAATGTAGACCTCTAGACCCAGTGTGAGAAAGGGCATTTCTTGGTAGATTCCAATGAATGTCCGAGTTCAGAGAGAATATAATCGGACCTAATATGTCATGACCAAATACCGCTTTGGAGAAAATTCTCCTTACTTTGTGGGATAAGAATTAGTGGGTCTTAAGAAAGTGCTTGCCCATAAAACAATCTACTTGCCATTGAAAGTTTGTGTTTACAAACTGAAAGAAATCAAGAGGTTTCTTTGGCATGCAGATCGTTGCCGACGAAGAAGAGCCCAAGTAAGATTTAGGTAGCCCTGAGCTTAGGGCTATCGTATTTATGCGACCTATTAATTTTTTTAGAAACATTGGCCACGGTAGGTAAATTTGTATCACAAATTATCTAATTTTCTTTTCTTTAATATAATTTATTTCAGCAAATTGTCTCCGCGTACTATCAGGTTTCAACAGCCAAATAAAGCGGAGTGTCTGGTGTCTAACGATCATTCTTAATAAGGTATGATCCATTTATATTAAATATTCTTAAAGTGGATATCATCACAATCAAAATTAATATTTTTATTTTGAATACTTTCTTAGATACTGTAGCAAAACAATCAAACACTAAATATATTCCGTTTCTTTAGATATACAAATCTTTTCACCTTCAGGATTACCCTTCCCCCCCCCCATATACCCTGCCTGTAATTATTTTAAATGTACATGCAAATTTGTCTACAAAGTTATTGCATAGTGTTCAGTAATAAATATTGCTGTTTGATAATTCCTCCTTCAAATCGCTTCACCTAAAATGAAATAGGTCTTTCGACATTTTATGTTTGATTAGTTGTGTTTTATATTGGGTACTTTAAAATGTTCACGTCAAGCTTTGTACACGTTGTCTTTGCAGTCACTGAACGTCATGCGCCATGTGTCAAAAGTTAAACCGGTACTCCTGAAACGTGTGAAAGAAAAAGCTCAAATTCAAATTAAAACTTTTCAAAGCTTGAGTTCCTAAGACTACTAAATGAATTTGATGCTACCTTGAATTTTTCACATAATCCCTTATTGTTCTTACTCTTGTATTAATTTGGTTATGCAAGTGAACAATGTGCTATGAACAGGGGTCAGAGGGTTTCTGATCCATAACGATTCCTGCTAAACCAGAGAGAAAAGCCGGAAAGCTGATTTTGACATTGATTTTTACTGGAAACTCACATATACCCACACGTTCTGATAAGCAATTTGGGACAAGAAGAAAATGTCTGCAAATCAATTTATTCTCAAATGAATGATTGCAGTTGGTATTTAAAGTGATAAATGTGATGTTAAATGATATTTAAGTTTTATTAACGTATTGGTTACTGATTATATTAATAGCGCGTCGTATTTGTAAGCACGTGAGTCCGAGTGTTGTTGAGGAACGAGCTCAGTATGAGGATAGTAACATTATACTGTAAGAGCTTGCTTTATTTCATACCAAAATCAACTAACGATAACAAGAAGATGGTGCGAGACCTTGAAAATGCTAGACATTATGGTCAATTTATGAATTTTTTTTTTCTTCAAAGGTGTAATCTAAACAAAAATTTAATCTTTTCAAAGTAGTACCTTGCATGTACATATTGGCTTTTATTCAGTAGCAAATTCGTAATTTTTCAGCTTTCTTGTGTTTACTTGTCCTTTGCGTATTTTAAATTGTAAAGTCTGAGATGCACGTTTCGCTACGCCATTGTGCAGAAAAACCTGTTCAAATGTGCAGAGACAATATTTAATCTATAATTTCCAAATAAAATAAATATTACTTTATTTTCCAATATTCATCCTCGAAGGTACATTGTATGTATATTCACCTTACAAATGTAATAGCGTTAGGGTTTATTTAATGAACCATTCAATTACCTATTTTGGACCATTCGAATGTTCATGCAAAACCAGTAACTTCTTGAGGCTTTTAAAATTTAATTTGTACTCTTATGGGAGCTCAAAGATAAAATCATTATACCAACTAACATGTCTGAACCTAAACTTCGTTGGAGTCGACGTTGTTTTTCTTTCCGCACTGGGCGGAAGCGTTAATACATGCTGTATAAATACATCGATGAAATGATAGTCGCCCATAAAACAAAACTCCTAACAGGGTTTGCGCTCTATCAAATTGGTTTCCTGAACGAACAAACTATTGCCAAAGCCAATATTTACATTAACATCATTCATGTCTAATGTGATTCCATTTTAGAAATTAGGAGCAAGGGCTTTTTCTTTGCAATGTACGTTATATTTCATTACAACAATGACATAATATTGTTATAAACGATCCATGCTTCTTTCGTTCCAGATATATGTGACATGAACTTGGGTTGAAAGATTAGGGACTATAATGAGCCGAGTTTTAACATGCTTATTTATTTCCAGTCATCTCGTTCCTGTGAAATGAAGTTTCCTTTCGAATGAAGATGTATTCATGCGAGGTTATCTGGAACTTATGGCAGAGAGAGAGAGAGAGAGAGAGAGAGAGAGAGAGAGAGAGAGAGAGAGAGATGCATACAATCCCAATAGAAGAAAATTTTCTCACTTTAGTTGTTGCTCTGCAGTGTTGTTTTGTTACTTTGGTGATGTGACAACACACGAATGTTACATTCAGAATTCAGCAAAGCCATGACCAATGAAATATTTAAATATTGATTTTCATTGTACTATATCCCCAGTCACAAATTCAAAAATTCATCTTATTGTTATGTCTGGCTGCTGCTTGTGCATTTTAACGAACAGCTCTGTGAAATCTAGTTTTGGTTATTTTATTGACAAGGCGGAGTCTCCTGTCACTTTGAAGCACCGTTAAGATGTCACTACCATTTGCGAACACTAAGCATTAAAAGTTAATTCCAGTTGGAAGATGACGGAGAAGTTAAAGAAAATATGACGATATTGCTTTATGCTAGGCAGCTATCGAAACATAGGGGTGCTTTTTCTTTAATTTATAGGAATGAATTAACCGAACATCCCCCGCTAACATAGTCAGGAACACTGAAAAAAGAGAATTTTTTTAAAAATAGTATCAAGTATTAGCTTAGAATATATTCTTGGATATTTCACTGATTACATAAATGTCACAGAATTACTCACTCCAGTTTATTAGGAGAAGAAATACAATACTTAAGATGCGGTCTATTGATTCTCTTGTAGAATGTATTTATCTGTTTATGAGGTGAATAATTTAAACTCAAGAGCTTATACCACATATTATTGTAAAAAGAAGAAATCACTTCTTTATCAGTAACATTACCTTTAAAATTAAGACATTCTGTCAAGATAAAATCAATACTTTGCCAGTCCGATAACCCGTAAAGTTGCGATACCGTGTCAAGATAAAATCGCTTCATGGCAGATTTGATTATCAGCAACGTTAAGACACTCTGTCAAGAAGAAAAAACACTACTTTGCCGGTCCGATTGCCAGTAAAATTAAGGCACTCTGTCAAGATGTAGTCACTACCTTGCCAGTCTGATTGCCAGCAAAATTAAGGCATTTTTTTATGTCAAGATAAAATCAGTTCTTTGCTTATTTGTCACGAGTAAAGTAAAATCATTCTATCTTTTGCATACGCGTGCATCAGCGATTGTAACCTACAGGTGGACCCCGAAACGAAGTATCGGGGTTTGCGCTTACCGACCAAGATACTCAAGCCGCGCGTGAGACACTTCGAGAAATGCAACTTCCACTTCGATGACATTTACGAGAAGTGGGATTGAAGCAAATGTTGAGTTCAAGCTTGTCTTGCCAGGCAAGAATTATAGGAGTAAACGTCCAGTGTTTCGTTGATTTCTTCCTGGAATGCACCAAAATATTCTTCTGTCAACCTTTTGCCTTCTTTTGACCAAAGTGTTCCATCGAATTAACTATAATTTCTATTGTAAAGCACCATCGTACGACTGAAAGCACAGGGATCATTAAGAGATTTCTTAATGGCTCTAAAATATTGCCTTGCGTTGTATCTAAATTTGTTATTATCCATGGCTGATATTGTTTTCGAATCCAAGCCTGACAGACTCAACATTATAAGTCATTTTCGTTGATACCAGATATTTTTGCATTAGCCGTTGCTGACCAGTTATTATCAAATATGGGATGTAGATCTTTCTTGTTGATACCAGATACTTTGACAGCTGCTCTATATTTGAGAGCATTCGACGTCTGATATAATTTTGTTGAGCTGATTACATATATTTCTTGGACTTCTTTTGCAAAAATATAACCGTGGAGATTTTGCTTATCCGCAACGATTTGCGGCGGAAGGTCTGTCTTTTTTAATGGCATTTCATATACTTCAACTTGTCGAAGGAAATTACCTTTACGGAAGCGGAGCTTTCTTCAGATTTTCTGATTACTTTATCTGTGCAATGAGTCGTCAGTAGCTTTCATCATCATGAAATACAAATGCTTGACAGGCTGTCATCATCATGAAATACAAATGCTTGACAGGCTGTCAAAGTTGTCAAAGTTAAGTCTCTAAAACTCCGAATACTATCTGAACAGAACCGTGCAGAAACGCCACACGCATATACATGGACTTGACTTTGCGTGAATACGCCGTTTAAATTCTGGTTGGAGACAAAAACGTGTAGGTCCACCATTAGGACCAGGTTTGTCAGGCATAGCAGCAGGGACCTGTTTAATTAAGATATTAAAATACACCGGATATATTCTGAACGGTCGTTTGTGTCTTCGACAAACAGTATAGACGGGTCAGTGGATTTTGCATAAACGCTACTCTAATGGGTCAGTCCGATAATTGTTTTAGAACACTTTACGTCCGGTCGTTCACTCAAGTAACCACATTCTTGATATCCTAAGCCATTCTATACAATGAATATAAACACTTATACTCCTGGTGTACCCACAGTTTAGTCATGTGGTTCAAGTATTTATAAAATGGCAGATCAATGTGATGATGCATACAAGGTGTTCTTTCCGTTCACCGGAGGCCCGGTTTGTTGCGACTGAATCGTCCGTTTCAGGGAGTATACGCAGATGTAAGACAATCTGTCCAACAAATGAACATTACAATGGTGATACTGTGTCTTTAGTAACATGCTATTGTTTTAACGGTGTAATGTAACTAACTTCTCTGCTACGCAGGGAACATGTGGGATTATACCGTAAATGAGGACAAAGCGTGAGAAATTTTTTTTGTGCTTGATATCCTCAGTTATTGACAACACCTCTTATAATGTTTTACTTGGAAACTCAGTCGCGTTCATTATAAATTACGAGAAAGAAATGTTTTACAAAATATGTTTGCTGCTTTCATTAACTTGATTCGTAACTTACACCGAAATGCAAAATTAAATCAATTATTCCAGTTTCTGCAGCTTACCTGGAAATACAATTAAAATGAAATGACGCAATTTCTGTAACTTATGTGGAATTATAATTAAATCAGCTATGCCAGTTTTTGTCACAATGATCATATTTCCAACGAATGAGGTAATTGTTCGCTATGTCATATCTTAAAGGTCAAATACGATTTATTGTTATTCTGCTATTTGTTCCTTCGAATTCTGAGATGTCCTATTGTAAACGTGATAAGTGTATTGCGACCCTCCTTTTGAAGACACAAAACCCCACTAAAAAAGTCTAAAATTATTTTGCTAATGAGTAAATTCCATGGCATATCGATGTTACTATTGTAGGCAACATAAAACACATTTACGATTAATTTTAGACCACTCATAGAAGATGCAGCTAAATTGTTTGCTAATTTGTAAAACAAAATTGAATTTTTAAAGTCATCTGGAAACTGGATGCTGCGATCTTTAACTTAGTCTGCAAATAATAATAATAATAATAATAATAATAATAATAATAATGCATTTATAGATTGTACCTTAGTCTAATTTACTCAATAGTCTATCATACAAAAGAATAAGACCTTCATGAACTACAAAGAGCATTCCAAGTGGTCAGGGCCTTAGGAGGTAATTTATCTAAACATAAATATAAATGCATATTTTCACATTTTGTGAAATAGCTGAATCACATTGCACCGCAACAATCTTTAAACAGCCAAGAAAACAATAGTACACCAAAAAATCAAAATATGCAGTGGAGAAGCATTTAGGCTTTCATGGAAGCGAAGACGGGTACTCTCGATTAGCAACTATATTGACAATGAACTACGTAGAATTGCATGATCCAGTCTATATATTGCGGAGACTAAGTGGAGGATCAAAATTAATCATTCTGACGGACATATGTACCGGATATATGTACGCGTACAAAGGAAGCAAGGGGCAGTTTCGTAAATTGACCCTTTGACAAATTTCTTGACTTAAGGCTATAGTGTGACTTTTTGATCTATTATTGTGTAATAAATTAAATACATTGATATATTTCAGAATTTGGTCTTTCCGGCTTGCGTTGTTCTTGAAACTGATGTGAGGCGTGCAAACCTCATTTAGTCGTTGCACAGTATGTGGCGAGTGAAATACCAATAGACGGCTAGGAAGCAGAGCTAGTCACTGATAGCAGTATACACGCTGGTTCAAGGCAAGCAGAATATCTTAAAGAAACTGCCTGGATAACAATATTTTGAATTGCATCAAGCTTTTAAATACACCATATTTTTCAAAATTATCATCCAGGGAAATCGCTTGTCTTTGCACTGTGAGCATCACATGTTCTCAGAAATGACATTCGAACATGAAACATGCATATATAAATTTGGGAGTAGGGTGCATCAAATTTTGCATTCTTTGAATTTCTACTGACTTTTCAAATCAAGTGAATGATATTCCTATGTTTTCCTTTATTATACTTATCCAAAAATATGAAACATTTATTTCCTCCCTCACGTATTTATTTTTATAGTAGGCAGGTGTATGCATAATTAAATTTGTGCATACAAAAGTGTCCCTTGCACCCTAACAATATGCTGACTATTTCCTAATGTCTACCTTGACTGGAGACTGTAGACATATCCCTCGGTCTCAACGGCATATAAACATATGTAATCTCCAACACACAGGTACTCCCCCACGTTGTTTCCCGTCCCCAGATTCATGATTGTTGTGGTCACTTTTCCATCTTTAATATTTTGGTGTCTGCAGAGAGAATAGAAAGAATACAATATGCATGAGTAAGATAGACATGGGAATCAATGGTAGCAACAATTCAAAACGACTAGGTCGATAGTAGTAATAGTAGTAGTAGTAAATAAATCAATAAATAAAATGTAGATGACGAAATACGAAATAGTTATTGATGCAGACAGTGTAATGCATTTTTGAATTTTGCCGTATGTGGATTTATTGCCGTATTTCAGAATATGTGATGTGTGCGTGATATGCAAAGGCGAGCACCTTAGACCACTCTAACACCCGGGACTTCCAGAACCAAGCACATAAAGATGATTGATACAATCATAAATGTTCAGTAATGTTTAGACTTGTTGGGCTTAAGATCAAAAGCAAAATGGACTGAGGGTTCCTGGACAGTTAGGTACGCAAGTGAAGGTAAGGTTGGAATGATTAGACATATAATGATAAAGTAATCCATGGTGAACTGCATCCAATAGCTGATGCAAAACACACCGTTTTCTTGTTCAATAAATTGGGTGTAGAGAGATACGATAAACGTTGAAGGCGGTGCTGAGGCAGAAAGGATGAGAATAGGGAAAGTGTGCAATAACTTTTGCTATTTAAGTTAAGAAAGAGCCATGTTGTAGATAACGTAAGAATGAGTTCAAGTGAGAAACCGAGAGTTAATACCACTGGAAATGGTTGCAACTTGGAGAACTAAAACGCAACGAAAGAGTGTTGATTGCATCGATAGACAAGGTACTTAAGGTTGACAAGATGAAACGAAGTGTTAGATATCAGATCACATTCCTGTGCGCAACAGAAAGGAATAAGGACGAGACAGTCGATATTCTTATCAGTGTTCCAAGCTAGCCTAGTGTAAATACAACAATTCTCACTATCAAGCTATCAATTGCAATATAATGCACCTTTTTGCGGGCGGAGAAACCCATCTAACACAATAGATTAATATGTTCAAATTATTTACATTCGACTCATATCTGGATATTCACGCACGAACCAATGTGAACAATATGCCGTCTTGATTAGAGAACAGCCACACTGAAGTCATGTCATGCGTGTAGTTACATGGTGATAATCCACTGGTGGAAACGTTCGAGGTGTTCCGACGGGACAAATTATAGGCATGGCGGACCTTCCAAGTGGCGTATCTGTGTTTATAATTGTCAGTCAAAATTCACCTCATCTAATGTATGTTTGTATAAACTGTTTCCTGTTAGTCATGTTTGGTGTAAACTGTACTTACACGGGGGAACGTTTTATATTTTCATCGTGTCTTTACTCAACTCATATAGCGGAAATTGTTGTTGTTATGAGAGAAAATAAGATGACGAAAGGGCAGTGGAAAGGCTAATTCCGCGTGATGAAATAGATACATACCGTTTGAGGACTTTCAAAAGAATGGTTTTATTTTATTATGGATTCGATATAAACAGTTGGCAAAAATTAACTATTTTCTTTCAACAGGCGTGATGAAGGTTGTCACCACGTTTAATCTGATAACGAGTGGAATTGGTGAAAATTGTCCGGTCTTCTGCTAGTAATGCCATTGGTCTTCATATATTTGTGAAAAAAATTAATATAATAAACTGTATAATATAAATAAAGTTTATTTTCATGGTTTAACATTTGTAAGCAGAAATGGCGACTGGTTTACGGTGTGTCATGAATATATGTTATAGACAGCGGAAAGCTTGTGTCGAAGTTAATTATTTCTGAGACATTTGAAGACATTGTTACCCCTTCATAGCGGAAGGCATGTGACAAAATCAATAGTATTACGGGCTGCTGCAAAGATGTAAGAAAGTTAATGGACTTTTGTTTTTACTATCTTTATTTCATAGAATTCTACTTCATATAAATATAGTTTATGAATTTATCTCTGGTTCAAATTCAACAAGGAATGTGTGTGTGTGTGTGTGTGTGTGTGTGTGTGTGCGCGCGCGCTTGAAATATTAGTTCCATTGAATTCGTTCTTCTTTCTTTCTTTCTATGATTGGTTGCTATGGATTGCGATACATAAGTATTTAGTTTTGCAAAATAATACTGTTTATTTATCTCCAACTCAATTAAAAAAAATAATTAAATTTCGGCAAGCAAAGGCGGAATTGTTAGATATTCCCTACGGTGTAAGAAACGATTTGTTTAAATTAAGCTTTGAAAAGCGTTTCTTTTTTATATTCATTTGAAATGTTATTAAATGAAATACTAATATGAAAGTATGTCACTTATATGGAGAATTTGTCATTTTGTGATACATTTATTCTCTGTCTATTATATTAATTAAATTTTTCAGTGAATAAATATAGTGTGGAGATATATGATTGTCTTCGTAAAAATAATTTGTATTTCTAACATGAAGACACGTTTAAATTCAAAGAAATATCTCATGGATACCGTAGTTGTAAGCACAGCATCTTTCAAGCCACACGCATTTTTGTATGAATTTTTAATTATATTTTAAAGATAGTTTCATATAGTTACATTTACTAAGATAATGGCAGGTTTGTTCCAACGATAATCTATTAACGAGAATAAACAGGATAAGTGTCTTCATTAAAACTCTACATGTACGCACTTTAGTTTACATGAATGACATGTGACCCCACTCGCCATTTGTAAATAACATCGCCCGTTGTACAGCTTAATATAGTTATAAGTTCATACCTGGGTAAAAAAATAATAATCATTTTCTTGCCTCCAAAACTATTCAGTTGTAATGACCTAGTCTTGTACAGTATATAACCGAGTCATATGACGTGCTATTTTCTTTTTTATAAATATACACTCCTTTTCAGAATTATGGGTATTTACTGTATTGACATCTTCAACAGTAAACACCTGATTGTGAACACAGTTGCTCGACGCTAGCTTTATGTGAAGAAGAAAACAAAAGGGACAAAAATCATTAGAGTGACAAAAATGCCTTAGATTACCCCCATTGACCCATTCTGACATACGACAGGCCCGCACCTGGGGGGGGGGGGACAACCATGACACTTGTCAGGGGCCCGAGCTAGATAGGGGCCCGCCCTTTTTCGAGTTTTAAAATATACGCACATATTTGAAACACCAAAGGGGCCCGAACTCTGTCAGCTGCCTGGGGCCCAGAATTTCTTAGGTGCGGGCCTGCATACGACCCTCTCTATCATACTATATACTCTTTTTATATAGTATGATAGAGATGGTCCAATGTCAGAATGGGTCATGGGGGTAATCTAATGTATTTTTGTTTCTCTGTATAATTATTTTCCCTTTAGATTATTGGGATTTTGTTCACAACATCAAGCAAACGTCGAGCACCTGTGATTGTGAACCCTTTAGAAACGTTAGAAGCTGGTTTGCAAGACCAGTATGCGACAACCCTTAAGACCTTGAAATCATAAAAAAATTTTAGCTTGATAGTATGTGTTGACCAATCATAAGTTCACAACCCATCATTTGTTAAAGCACTTTTAATTGCCTGAGATCAAAATTTCCTCTCTAACTTGAACCAATGTTGAATACTGGCCTGGATTTACGCTGTTTGTACCTGGTTTCGAGTTACACTTAGCGAAATAAGGTACTACTGTCGCCTACGTATCAGGAAGCAAGGGAGGGATGTAGGAGATAAAGTTTAAAAATATAAACTATAAACACAGGTGAAAACTATTAGTGATAATAATTGTGTATTTTAAAAATTATTTTCATTGGTCAGTTGATACTTGTTCTCAGAACAATTGTTTACAAATCATACGACATTGCCTGAATGTCATTTCATTGCGGAATATGACTATTGGTACCGTCTGTTTTGTTTGTTTTTTTTGTTGTTTTTTTTGTGTTTTTTTTTTGGGGGGGGGGTTTTGGGGGGGTGTCTGTGTGTTATGTAACAGCATATTAGCACAATAAAAGCTATTGTGTACCTAGGCGATAGGAGTAAAGTGTCTTGCATATAGACATATCACATCAGCTGACCAAAGTTTTCTGGACAGGATTTGAACCCTCGACAACGATTTATTCATGTAGGTGTTGACAATTAATTAACTTTCCATAGACCGTAATTACTATAATTTAGTGGTAAGACTGGCCAACATTCTATGCAGGATCTATCAAGATGGAAGCTCTTAAATTAAAATAAATGGTAGACTGGGCAGCTCGTTTTCAAAGAAAATTCACATGTAGGTGCCCATTAAAAAGATATGGCTCTGTGAGATCTCTCAGCTTAAATCCAGTAGCGTTTGTGCACCAGTTCGGAAACAAAGGTTAAAAAAACAAAACAACTGGTTGAAGTTCAAACCTTCCAATACGTACAACGTACATATACTCAGGCTTCGTCTAAAAAATTACCTTAATTATGTCCTAAAAGTATTTTCAGCCAATAAACAAGCCTCATTCATTTAAATACTTTATTCAATAAATTAACAAAACATTGACTGGTTCCGTGAAATAGTCGCTTTCCTGGAAACCAGATAAACGTTGTCCAAATGCTGAAAATAGACAACAGCAAACTATTTCAAATTCAATTGACATCAAGAACTTTTTACAGTTATTTATGGAGCTAAACCAATTTGAAAAATCATATGGACTATTAAGCCGATTTTTCATATGAGTGGTTTCTTTCTCTATAATATTTTGGTGCTGGCACATGTAATTGGAAATAAGTTTTTGCTGACGTTTGAAAGTTTCAAATAAATCAGAAAAGATTCAATGTAATGTAACAACCTCTCTTGAAAAAAGATTCATGCAAGCGATTCGTTTAGATTTAAAAAGGTAACGATCAGCAAATCCAAAGATATTCTGATACGTTGCGAAGATTTAAGGAAATTTAATAACTCGAAGCGATATATTCTCTCATGGTATTTTAAACATAATGGTTATCGGATTGTTCTGAGACTGTTTTAAACTTTGACTTGTATATCCAATTCTTTGAATTACCTATTCAACTGCTTCTAGTAGTTCTTATGTAATAAAATCTTTAAGACACATGGAATATATTTTTGCTTGGTTCTCTTGTTTATTATTCTGTGTTATACTCTCTCTCTCTCTCTCTCTCTCTCTCTCTCTCTCTCTCTCTCTCTCTCTCTCTCTCTCTCTCTCTCTATATATATATATATATATATATATATATATATATATATATACAACGTTCCCACAATCTCTCTCTCTCTCTCTCTCTCTCTCTCTCTCTCTCTCTCTCTCTCTCTATATATATATATATATATATATATATATATATATATATATATATATATATATATATATATATATATATATATATATATATATATATATATATATATATATATATATATATATACAACGTTCCCACAATCTACCTGTCGAATTTGAAATGCTGTCAGTTTAAGGTTGTCCACGATCCCTGACATCGAAACAATGGTAATACATGACCAATACCATTATAAGATTGGAAGTTTAAATAGTATTGAAAGAGATAAACAGAAGAATCAAGTATATGTATTGAATAGCAAGGGTTAACTGACGTAGAATACGCTTTTGTCACTTCTTTTCATGTTCACATTAAAAAAAAAAAAACTTATGTTGTCTTCTATATTCTAACGCTATTTTCTGACAATATTTGGTGACCGCTCTGCTTGCTATAAGTGGTTAGAAAGTCTGCTTCGGATGCGGGAGGTCGCTTGTTCGAATCCTGGCTAAGTCTTACCAAAGACTTATAGAAAACATTGTACTAGCAGATGCCTCGCTTGGCGCACAACCTTATGAGGTTAATATTAGGACTGGTCGGCCTGGCATCAGGATACTATGATTGGTTGCGACATCAAGCCTCAAAGTCTGCGTCATGATGCCACAGCACTAGACATCACTATAAACTGCCAAAAATTCAAGTCACGTACACATATACAGTATTTAGTAAAACTTTCATCGAAACTGTCGGAGATGCTATTTCCATATTTTCATTAATATTGACTACTTTTTCACGCCATCCTAGCTAGACGTATTCTATATCGAAATTGAATCTGAAGAATTTTATTTACTTCATGTAAATTAGAATGCAGACTGTAACTGTAGAGTTTAACATGGCAGAGTGAACTATTCACTAAAATATGACTAATTTTAACTTGATATGTTGCAAAATAATGACTTTACGACTGTTATATAATGAATTTTTAAGACAGAAATTCTTCATTACTGAATATAAAACAATAGCTTTTAATTTTATACATATCAGTGCTTGTAACAAAGTTCTTCTTTGCGGCTGATAAATGAGTTCTATTATTTGGTAATGGAATTCTCTTGTGTGCATACAATTATATGCAACATGGATGAACCTATTTTTACATCTCCGAATACAGGTTAAAAAATAACCGGAGTCAAAATTCTCACTTTATCAACGCAAAATGTTTTGGGTGATTGACAAAAAAAGATAAGTCTAGCAAAAAATAATCTTCTAGTGAATATATTTCTTTCTCTAATTTTATAACTTTGGAATTCGAAATTGGTTCCTGGAAAATCTACGCAATTTGTTTCTTCTAAAAGGAAAGAAAGATATACTAAGTTCCAGTTTTTACGTTTCTCAAGATCTCTGTCAAATATTTGATCTAAAACAGGTATGGTTCATATAGTAAATGTGCTGTCGGGACAATGCACACAAGGCTGTGCCATGGAATTATGAGTTTCTTTACACCCATATTTCATGTACATTGTTAAAGAAAATCAATAAGAAAAACCGCGTTACCGAAATTACACATGGAATAATTTATCGATTTAAATCATCCAAGAATAACTTAATTGACCATAAATTCTTTCATAAAAGCAAAACTTCCAGAAAACATAAAGAAGCCAGTTTGTGCAAACTTTTGCGCCTATAACTACAGTGTCTTTTGATTTGCCTGTAAACCGCTCCGGTGGCCTAGTGGTTAGAGCGTCCGTCTCGAATGCGGGAGGTCGCAGGTTCGAATCCCGGCTGAGACATACCAAAGACGCATGATACTAGCAACTGTCTCGCTTGGCGCCTAGTGTTAGGAATAGTCGGCCTTATGTCAGGATAATGAAAAATGGATGAGACATCATGCGACATGTCGGCAGTATGATGACCCAATGCTAGACATCACTATAAACTGTCACACTGCAGACATCGTAGCTATATGACTGAAAAATTGTTAAAGCACAAATACATACATCACATCTCGAAATTACTAAACCGTAATTCAGCATACGGAATGTCATATGTATCCATCCGGCTAGTTTGATGTATTCCTGCTGAAGTATATTATCCCAAAACGAACTAGCACAATTAAAAGTAAATATTACACCTTAATTATTAATTAAATATTAAATTGTTATGACATGGTTGTCACGATTGAATTGGATAACAATCTAAGCGCATTTTATTTGGCCAGCGATCTTTCGTTTCTCTAAGTGCGGTGGTAATCATACTTACAAGCTTCATACGTACGAAAAGACGGACAGAAAACAGCAAATATGACACGACAATATTTACAATGGGTACAAAAAAAAATTAAAGGTATATCTAATAATGATCACGCAAACGAATCCAAATTTTGGCAGAAATAGGCATACAAAGCTGATTTATTTTTCTCGACTTTCCTCAACATGAAAATCGATCTGACTGATTCGTCCATTATTATACCTGTCTCAAGGGTATGGTATGTACATTTTGGTGATAGAACTGAAAAATTGGATATTGATGCAAATTCTTAAAATGCTCTTCCACTTGCAGAAATGTCTATCACTTGCTGATATTCTTTCCTAAAGTAGCTGTTAAATATCTGCAAAATCATTGTTAAAACACTTATTCATGGTAAGCTGGGTTGCAGCACATGTAACAACCTCATTATATATATATATATATATATATATATATATATATATATATATATATATATATATATATATATATATATATATATATATATATATATATATGTGTGTGTGTGTGTGTGTGTCCTTGCAAGAGAAAGAAAGTCGAACGATTATACAAAAGGCCAACTTGCATGCTAGTAACCACTGGAGGTAAGGAAGTCAGGTTGAGCTCCCAAACTTCGTTCGTGACATATGTATGTACTATGAACCGAATAGTATTATCATTTTCAATACTATTAGTATTATCATTTGCAATACTATTAGTGGTAGCAGTAGTAGTATCCATATTATGTCATATTTATTATTATTATCAGCAGTAGCAGTGTGCAACCAGGATACAGCGTTCTATACTGGTCCTTACATGATTGATTTTGTTGGAGAGATAGGGGGTATTACTTGTAGGTGAAAAGAGGTTTTTATCTTCTCTCCTTTATAGAAATAACTGCATTTATCAGAACCCGACTCGGCTTTGTCATTTAATGTCACATACAACCAATCTGATATATTGAGTACACTCCCATTAAATTAAGACAACTAAAACTGTGTGCATGCACTCATATATACATCTCTCTCTCTCTCTCTCTCTCTCTCTCTCTCTCTCTCTCTCTCTCTCTCTCTCTCTCTCTCTCTCACACACACACACACACACACACACACACACACACGTACGCACATAGGCAAACGCCTTTATACCATTATCAGTAAAAACGGCTCCTAAATATTACTAATTGACTTCTTACATGTAATAGTGAAGCCTATAACTATGTGTTAGCGCAGTTTTGTATAACAATGCATGAAAACAAGTGTTTACACTTTGTGCAATCGATCTATTTGTTAAGCGGTTGCTAAAACTCACTGAGATCGAAAGATGAGGTGTAGGGTAAAGCTTATCGAAAAGTTAAGATTTCGCCTTCACCGTAAAGTGTAAGCATAGGGTAGCCGCTTAACAGTGGCCTGGCGAACAAACTAAGTTACCTTGCTGCATGATATCGAAAGGAAAATTATTTATTTTCTGAGAAATTGCCAGTTTTATAATATAGAATTGATGAAATTTGACCACGGAAGACGGATGACCCTGATTACATGACATTTTTACAGGATATTTGGCCGGGAAGGGGGGGGGGGGGGGGGAATTCGAATGACTGTTGTCACCATGAACGCTGCGTTCAGGTGATTGTTAGGACAGGTCGTAGCAGACACAGTTTCGGCTCTGCGGCAATGCTACATGTAATGACAATTATCCTTGGAAAGACACCTTATTCCTGTTTTGTAGACATGATAGCTATAGTAAGTGCCGTTAAAAATAACTAGCGGGCCTTCATTGGGGATTTTTGAAAACTATGCAATTTATGGCATGGCATCATAAAAGGCAATCATGAAAAATATGCAATTTAAAATACAAGACACCATGAAGGGCATGCATGTATACTAATAACTAAAACTGATATAAGATTCATACTTTATCTCCTTGAACGATAGTGTGTGTGTGTGTGTGTGTGTGTGTGTGTGTGTGTGTGTGTGTGTGTGTGTGTGTGAGAGAGATTTGGATTTTTAATGTAGCTGCAACAAATTTTCAGTCAGATCGCTACTATGTCTGCAGTGTGCCAGTTGATAGTGATGTCTTGAAAGATAGCAAGTAAATATTTGTTTAATAGTTTTGAATAATTTCACGAGGAAAGAAAAGTATTAGACAAATGAATAAAATCAGTTTCGAGATTATATTATTGCTATTATTATTATTATTATTATTATTATTATTATTAGTAGTAGTAGTAGTAGTAGTAGTAGTAGTAGTAGTAGCAGCAGTTGTAGTATTAGTAGTAGTAAAAGTAGTATACTGACAATCATATGGGAAATGATAATGTTGATGATGCCAACAACAATAATAATAATAACAACAACAACAATAATAATAATAATAATAATAATAATAATAATAATGATAATAATAATAATATAACAATAGTAATATTGATGAGTATAATAATAATAATAATAATAATAATAATAATAATAATAATAATAATAATAATAATAATAATAAAGCATCACCATTGTCATTTTCATTGCATTATTTATATATTCTACAACAATCTCCAGGACAAACTTCATTTGTACAGGAATCTGCATATGTTTTTCTCTATAAAATAAGAAAAAGCGAAGAAACAAAATCTAAAGATTTAGATGAAAGAAAGAAAAAGAAAACTTCTGTACCTTTGTTAGCTCCACTGTATGTCGTGTATCTCTAATTTAAATAGCCAAGGAAAACAATCACAGATTGTTTAATAAATCCAGAACAAACACATAAAACACAGCAGAAGAGTGGGGGTCCACTCCGACAATAGCAATCATTCAAGTTTCCAGGTTCGGGGATTTTAAAGCGTTACATCCGATCCGAATGACCGCCGAATAGTCGATCATCGATCGAAGCGAGCTCGGTAACGGAGTTTGTGCAGTGGTAGTTAATTCCAGAGGCCATTCTGCGCCCTATGGAATTGAACGGAATGGTACTTGTTTGTCATGAATGATGAGCTAAATGTTGAATTTTTTGGCATAATCTCTATCTGTATTTCTTGTTTGGAAATCATCAGATTAGTAATATAAATGGATCTATAACTAATGTTATTCCAATGTTTCAGACAGTAAAATCTACCTTTAAAATGATAATCATTTATTGTCTGGAGTAGACACGCTGCCATTTATATTACAATTATACAATTTTAATCAGCAACAGAATTTACATGGAATTGGGCAAATACAACCAACCATAAAATTGTTTCTAAATATTAGAGTTATGTATAAATGTAACATATTTAAAGTACTTTTTTTTGCATGTAATGAGAAGCTTTCTTAGAGAAGATATGTTTTTCAATACATTGATAATTATGAAAAGAGAAATTAGTCACGTGATATTTCACACACAGAGAAGAACGGATTATTTGTTAATATCATTATCATTCATTCTGAAAATCCTTTCGAACGTCAACTGTTGCAGAATGAACCCTAAATCATCATTCCATGCGACTTACTTTTCAGCTGATTGGTAACAACGTACTTTCTGCATGCACATCATTTGACTGATAAATTGGTATTAGACCGATATATCGGCCTAGATTGTCGATAAAAATATCGCCATCGTGAAAGATTTATCGGTTTAACATTTGGGTTGTTATACGTCTGAATTAAATGATGTTTTTTTTTTCTTTCTTCAGTTTACCTGTATTTTGCTAAGTTAAGTACGTTGACGTCATTCAACAAAAGTATATTCCATTATATCTATATTTTTATATAAGACACCAGTACATACTGCATATTTCGGTGCAAAATCTATGTGATCGCATGATCCCAAGATTCATGACTAACTTGTTCCTTCTCATGCAGGAAGGATACGACAGTCCATACGTCAAGTCTGCTTCATGATAAGAATGCATGTTTATAAATACAACTGAGCCTGCTCCGTGTTAATTTATCACCCAACTTTACATTTTGATAATATATACCAACACGAAATATATTCTTGAAAATACTGACCACAAAATAAATACATCAATCTATAAGAAGTCATTTTCCCCACAATATTCCTCAATATTTCTGTTTAATCTTTGAAGCAAGCACGAAGTGGACCAGGCAAATGACCCCCGTTATGGCGTATTTTGCGTACAGTTTACATATATTATGTTGAGTGGATTACTTTTATGTATATTTTACATATATACATATCGATCTGGTGGGCTACATGGTTAGAGCGTCTGCCTCGGATGCGGGAGGTCTCGGGTTTGGACCGCGGCAGAGTCATACCAAAGACACATACAAATTTTGCAAATAGCTGCTTCGATTGTTGCTCAGCATTAATAGTTATTGTTATGACTGGTCGGCCTGGTGTCAGGATCATGTGTCTGGGTGTGCTATCATGCTGCATGTCTGGAGCATGCTGCCCCAGTGCTAAACATAACTATAAACTGTCACTCTGCAGACATAGTAGCGATAAAACTGATTTTTTTTTAAAGAGCTACGTTAAAAATCAAAATCACAGGCAAATGAAGAATTGGATTTTTACCGTAGCTGTAACAACATTTCAGTCATATAGCTATATTTTACAGCACTTGCCATTTGATGCAGCTGTTTGTACTATTTTTATTAATCGTTGGTTTCACTCAGGAGTCTACTAGCAACATCCTGCATCCGAGGCGGACGCTCTAATCCCTTGGGCCACCAGAGCGATATGTATATATGTAAAATATACATAAAAGGAATCCCCTCAAAACTAATGGAAAAGTAGATTTATGGTTTAGAATGGTTTTTTTACGTCCTGGATTGGTGTGTTTCAAAAAAAGTGTATTTTTTAAAATTTTAAATAACTTAAGAAAGAGTATCTGGTAATAATTAATACTGTATTTAAGTGGTAATAATACAAGATATTTTTATATGTCATTTCATTCCCAGTAGGTTTGAAAGGTGCATGAACTAATGGGTTGTGCTTTGCTTATAATTTAATAAGGAAGCTGTCATCTTCCCTGACGACGTGACGCTATATATGTTACACACATGCGAGTAAACAACAAACACGTTGTCAAAAACAATACAATATTGTAGTCTCCTCTCCTTACTGCATAGCTTGTGACAACAATATTATGGAACCCTGATCAGTCATAAAACTTTTCAGGATTATGGTAATCCTAAATCCACTGCATTAAAATTCGATGGAAGGATGGATATAGCATTTAATACTGTTTCCATAGCTTTGCGATTACTCTGCCGTGTAAAAATGACACATGGATCTGATGTTTTCAAGAAATGCCATCTGCGCTGCCGTGAAGTATTAAAAAAAGAATAAATTATGCAAATTGGGGGACTCATTGACAGTTATTTTGACTGTAATTAGTTGATTCCAAACGGACGCTTGACAATCTTCTAATTGAGTGGGAGTATGATACGTTGCAGGCAGGAATAGTTGACTGGTGCAATCTGTTTTGTCATAACGACATAATGAATACCCAGTAATGGAACATTAATCGTATCCCATTTCAAAGATAAGCGCTTAACTTTTTTTTTTGCCATGCATAATCAAATCTTGATGGGGTTTTATAATTTACTTACAGACCATACCAATATAAGTGTAAATTTTGTTCAATTAATAAAGGTGAAAGGTCTTTCCTCGCATGATAATTATTGCATTTGTCTGATACAGATTTCGAAGAATAATTTGTATTTATTTGGCAGGAGCGCTGACATTTCAGATTAGATTGTGGTGGACACTGGCAGGAAGATGTTGGACACTTCTAAAATATTTTCTAGTAATTAAGATGTTCACACACATAATGTAATCAGTATAGCAGGAAAAACAACTTACTTAACTTGATGGGGGAATTGAATAAAGAAACAGCCCTGGTACACATTTAAGTTCCATACGGATCTTTAAAGTCACACTTTGACAACTCTAAACGATATGCTTTTCTTTTGAACTTATTTTCGTTGTTTATGTTTGAGTAACGTTTTGTAATCTTCAGTGTACATGGCGTGGTTTACTTAGTCTTTGATATATTTTGCCCTTTATTATATAACAGGAAACTCGCTTTGATTGAAAAAATTTAAAATACATCTATGGCATAATCAGTAAAATATAAACAAAAAGGGCTTCACGTTAAAGTCAACTTGCTTTTATTCTTAACCCCAAGCCCCCCTCTCCGTGTCTCAGACATTAGTCGCAAAATATACCTTTGATTTCTTATATATATATATATATATATATATATATATATATATATATATATATGTATATATATATATATATATATATATATATATATATATATATATATATATATATATATATATATATATATATATATATATATATATATATATATATGAATGAATGAATGAATGAATGAATAGTTGGATTTAAAGTGAAACCGGCCACTAGGGTCATATGTTCACTATTTTGCACTGCCATTTATTTATATGGTAGTGATTTAATTTATCCAGGAAGATGGAATGGTGCCACATCTTCCTGGCATTTATGCGCACAGAGTGCACTAATTAATTTGGTCGTCATATCATACCCCTAAAAAGGGGCTAATGATATGAATGTTAGACTTGGGTGAGTGGGAATAGACCCATCACGCACTCAACCTATCAACCAATCGAAAGTACGTACGCTTAAATTCAATCCAGTTTTTCTAATGTATTTCCCTATGCCAAAATTGTGTAAGCCACCGATGCAATTCATCAAATGGTAGAGTTGAAGAATTAAATTACGTTCCTAACTATGCCAATTTTCTAATACAAAAGTGTACATATTATATGTCCCTAACAATTTCTTTGCTAATATGACTAAACGTCATTTGAAAGGTAGCCACTGTCAGAGAGAAATAGATTGTTAACTTTGAGCGGTGGGTCCGAAAATGATCAAGTTAGGCTTTTTGGATAGATCTTGTCAAGGAGGGTTTCCGTAACCAAGTGGAAGACCCTGTTAAGGCAATGAAAGACAATAGCCCTAAAAAGGACTTTTTTTTTTGAGAATCCCATGATCACTTGTTAGTGACCGATTATCCCTCTGCTCCTTTGGTTGGTCCCTGTATACTTCTTGAGTGTCTTGTTTGACCCTATACTCACTCGATGATTCCCTGTATACATCTTGGGTGTCTTGTTTTGGATTCTCACTCTAAGCATCTTTGCTCCCTCATCAATTTCCTTCCGTATTTTTCCCTATCAATTTGGAATTCTTTGTGCTATTTTGTGTAGAATATATAACCCCATATGACAACTATTTGCATTGTTATTTAATGCATGATGTTATTAAGTTTATGCAAGGCCTGATAGTTTTGGGGTTAACTATCTTTATAGTGTATGAATTTGAGGTCATTTTCTAAATTAGCATATTTTCGGTTGCAACCTTGTGTTGCTGGGCCTGATAGTCTTGGGTTTGAGACTACCTTATAAGATCTAATTTGGGGTCATAACCTATGCATATATGATGAGGTTTTTAGTTGCAACATTGTGTCGCTGGACCTGATAGTCTTGGTTTTGAGACTACCTCATACACTCTAGTTGGGACCATAGTTAGGGGCGCGTGTTAATGTTAATGGTTATACTTTGACCACAGCGGTATCACATTTTTTTAGGGGCCTATAATACCTTCGTAAGATTTTGTCAATGGGGTTATATAGAAGGAAGAATTTAGAAGCATAAGAGAAGAAAAGAGGTAAGACGCTTGCCTTATTGATTGTATAACTGGTAGTTAATATAACTTTTGATGTTTATACCTTTATGTATTTCTTTTATATTAGGTTTATTTTTATTGTTCCATGTTATTTTACCATTCCATTAGGTTTGGTTGCTCTGGAGCCGCCATGGGAACGTAATATCCAGCGTAGTGTAGATGGGCTCTCTTAAGAGATAACGATTCCCTTTTGGCCCCGTACGCTTCCATCATATATAAAGACCACTCAAGTGGTTTATTGGTTGAAACGTCCGTTTCGGATGCAGGAGGTCGCTAGTTTAAACTCCGGCCAAGTAATACCAAAGACTTATTTTTAAAAATGGTACATGCTGCTGCCTCGCTTAGCGTTCTACCGATATTACGAGTTTTCACACAGGCTATTACGGTTGGTTTCAGAACTAATCAGCCTTAGTCATTTATCTATACATGATCTAATTTGTCAGATAAAAAAAATAATGTACTATTTTCTACAGTAATAATATAACCGAATCAAGTTAATATTATATACCTATTTTGAAACCTATCTAATGTACGATTTTTACTTCATACCTAGAACCTACCGTTTCGACCAGTCGTACTGTTTTCTGCTGTATTTACATAATTACAATCTTTACAATGTTTTTACATTTTCATCGGTTGCTTCTTACTCATAACGGTTCAAAAATGTTTAACAAACTAACCCTTTCATCAATGATTGTACTGTAAAAGTGTCTCTATTCTGCCCTTTATATCTAAAGTAAACAAACAACTTACACTGTCCGTTTTCTCACATTTTCAAAAAGCATCTTCTTTCCCACTTACATGTAATATCTCTGTGACATTGGTACCTCTTTCCTTATTGACCCATTGATCCCAAAAGGACTTAATTATCTTATTGAATACTTTTCTAAATGGGATTTGTAAATCACTGACAAACTCGTTTAAAATAACCAGGTAAGAATGATGACGTTCGAGCTGAAATTCAAATGAACAAGACTGATACAGACGTGGATCTCAAGCATGAAATATTTGGATTCATCCACATGTTGACGTAATTTTAGCTTAAATCCGTGTTATGTTGAAATTGAAACACATTATTACCTTGGCGGATATTTGTCTAAATAATTAATTACACTTTGTCAGACAAGATTGTTTAGAGACTAATTTCAAGGCGAAAGTGACCTCAGACAGTGCGTTTGCTTTTGCTACCAAAAGCAAAATCACCTCATTGTAACAGGGTTTGGAAACTAAAGCAATTGATTTCGAAGTTTTGTAAGATGTTCTGAGATGACCTCTTCACAGTGTCACAAACAATTTTTGACCTTATCAAAGCAAAGTAATAGCCAAAATTACGACAGACGATAGTAGACAGGGAATAAATAGACGCAAAAAGCTATAATTATTATATGAAAAATCTTACACGAGTATTGATTTTTTTTACAAATTATAAAGCGAATTAAATAAATGGAATCTTTTTGCAAACCTTGGCGAGTAAAAGTATTAAATGAGCACAACTGTAAGAGTATATTTATCACGTGACGATAATACTGATTTATTTTACCAAACCGTACATTAATGTTGTGAAATGACTTTGAGACATATTCGTATGCCTCAATTTATTTAGCCTTTTCTAATCGTCGTTGTGACGCAATTCATGACGTTATGATTTGTTATTACACGTGTTATATATACACAAATTATTAAGCGAGTGTATTAACATAAAATACGATAGTACTCGAGGGAAATGGAAATAAATTTTATAGTTTTTTTTCTTTTTACTGGGACATGAAGCTAAACTTTTGTGATGAATAATTCAAATAGCTCAAGTATATATATTTTCCCGATAATGTGAAACATTGACAATAATGTATCCTTATAAAAATAATAACTACCATCTTAACAAGACTTAATAAAGATGGCTCAGTTATTTCGGGTATGATATTGTTGTGTTTAACGCCATTTTTCATCACTACGATAGGTTATACATGCCGGCCAGTATATGTGTTGGAGGAAGAACACGGGAAAATCCCGATAAAAAGCACCGACTCAAGGGAAAGTACTAGTAAGCTTTCTCACATACCCACCTATAAAACCTAGGCTCGAGCCAGCTCTGACAGAGGTGAGATGGCAATGATTGATATAGGTGCTTTAGACCACTCGGACATCATGGGCCCCATTTCGGGTATGTATAGGAATTCTAAATGGAAAATAACTTCCTGTTTAAATCAGCGTTAATTTTATTGTATTACTTTATGGGATAGCATTTTGGTTATGTCTTATATCATGTTTCTCTTGGAAGGGCTTTATCGTAATTTTGAACCAAGTTCAATATTCTTTATTTATACAGGAATTTCCGTTCCGTTCGCCATCGTCCATTCTAAATTAACACTAAATGACCGTAGCGTGTTTCTCTTCCACGAACCAATGATGGAAAATGACCCCAGTCAAAACAAGGAACAGGTTGCTTTATGCATTACCTCATCCTATAACTGTAAACGCAGAATGTGACGCGTTATATTTTACATCCATTTGGTTGAACTAGAAAATGTAATCCAAATGCACTTTTTTTTAACCATTTACGCAACATGTAACTACCTACCATGAAATTCGGACATTAGGCAATGGTTTATGTTTTTCGTTATGTTAAATTTTGCAGTGTAACAAGGAGCCGAGCAATGCAAAATAACTCAGAATGTAACCAGATAAAGGTTGCGTTCGGTTACTGTTTATGACAAGTAGTTACATTTTGCATCGGTGGTTCCAATTTGCCATTACTCAAAACCTAACCTTTGCACTCGGCTCAGCACTGATAGAAACAAAAATGCCTTCCGAAGGCAGCAACAGGTCGCTCAAGCTCTGTAGCCCATTTCAGAAAATAACTTAAAAAAACAATAATTGTATTGAAAGGGTGGTCTTTATGCTATTGCAACGTCTCATAAAAGCAGCATCTGTGTTTCCACGCAGTGGATTGTTCAGCAACAACAGTCGATATATATGAATGCAAATTCCTCATTTATTTTTAATTTAGGTACCATCATTATGTTTGACCTGTCGTGGATACTGAGTGTCACGCCTATATACGTACAGGCGGACACGTCGTTTATTTTTGATATATGTACTATCACTACTTTTGACTTGTCGCAGATACTGAATGTATTGTCAAAAATTGTCACTTTTGATGAAAGTTGTTAATTATAATTTGATTAAATATTAATAAGATAAAATTGAATAACTTGTCTACTTGTTCAGCTTGAAGTGTACTTAAAAAAGGGTTCAGGCAAGATGAATATCATTTCAAAGCGCTCCGAACTCATGTCGCCACTGTGACTATCAGTAAGTTTCATTTCAATCAAAGACTGCAAAAACTACGGCAGAACAGATATATGATCTAATAACTCCAACGAAGTGGAGTTATAAAATGAGAATTGAGGAAAATCGGAAAGAGACGTTTTCGTCAAAACTCGTTTCCATACCATTTTTACCCCTGTTATTGCCAGGTTGACTATATTGGAGATTTGAAATTAAATATGGTATGATGAAAATGATACTGTTAATGATGACGACGACTATGATAACGACGATGACGACGACGATGATGATGATGATGACGATGATGATGACGATGATGATGACATTGTGCATATAATCATTCTAATAAAAAAGAATGCTGTTTATCTTCATTGCCCGATTAAGTTGCCAGAGTCTGCCAGTTCACTGATTTTACTTAATGGAGTTACAGGCGAATGTCATTGAATGCTATGGAACTAATGTCCATTATATAAATGATTTGTAAATTAATATTTTGATTGCTGCCGACATTTTCAATAATATATCTCTAGAACACATTTATTTGCTAGGTAATGTCAAACCAGATGAGTTTTAACTTGACCACACAATGACCAGTAATGTAAATTATGTTAAGGAAAAGCAACTTCTGTCTGAGGCATAAGTGATAGCTTATCATACAGTCAAGAAAAGAGAAATTATTTAATGAAACTTGGTTTGTATTCGCTTTCAAAGAACCTGAAAAAGATTCAGAGGAAAGAAATTTGATTTTTATTATGAAAAACGACTCTCATCAATAATTGGTTTATGACTGCGTTATTCGATCAGATGACCCGAAAGTTTTGTATTTCATTTCAGCTCGATATAATGTTGTCTGATCTCGTGTATAAAATCAATGCACTGAACTGTAGTATCAACCACCCACCCCCCAAAAAAAAAAATGGCAAGGCAAAATTAAAGAATTAATTTATTAATTAAAAAAGTAAAAACATTGTAACTGATGTACATAATTATACAAGAGTTAGAAGGATCTATGGCAATGTACGTATAATGCAAAAAACACGTTAATGCGAGAGTAAATGTAAGTGTTTCCCAGCACGATGCTTCACGTTTTTTTTTAATCAATAACACAAGTAGAGGAAAATGAAAAGGAATTGAACATGTTTCTTTGAAAATGAATTTACAAAGAGTGAAATGTAAAAATTGATTTGGAAACGAATTACACAAATTAGTGCGAAACAAATTAGAGTAAACACAAAAATACTTGTCAATGTCTGAGGTAGTATTATGCTGAAAGCAGTGTTAGATGGTGCAATTTATTATGTAGCATCACTGATTAGTAAATATTTTCCAATCGACAACTTAGACAGTTTAGAAAATGAACTGAAAGATCATTGGCTAATTTTAAATGTATGCTTCACTGGATTTGTATCATTTAAGTTAGGAGTATTTCTATCATTACTGAGGTCAAGAACAGTAATATATTAATTTGAAACGACTAAAGCACAGTAAGGAAACAAAAAAAGGATGGACAAGATGTCATATGAATGTTTACTGGCTGCTTAATCTGACCCCACTTGGGATAATTGTTGTCATTATATTGAGTGGATGCTCATCGCGCAATGCAGTGTCACCTGAAACAAATTTAATACTACTTTTTAAAAAAAATCTTCGTAATAATGAAACTAGCCATCATGAATGTTTCAAAGGTTTTCATACCATTTGCTATTTCATTTTCAGAAGGGATTCGTTTAGTTTTTATATTTCACTGGACGTCATTCGTGTGTCTCGTGTTTGAATAATGGAAACATTTCGTTTGATCAAATGATCAACATTGACTGAAATGATCAATATAAAGGTTATCATCAATGACTCATTTGATGGAGTATCGAATGTTGCCAAGCTGTTCTGATTTAATTATTTGTCTTAATGCTTGTAAAATTCCACTTCCTAAAGGCGAATTAGTTCTTAATTTTCATCACAATGGTATTTTTTCCCCTGAACTCATATTCTTAACCCTTTTTCTTCTCTCCGCTTTCTTTTGAATTCGTTACCATAGTCTTTACTGTGCTCTCTTTGTATCGTACTTCATTGTATTGGTTGCTTTATGAAATAATCTGCAACTATCTGATAACACACTGATTTTTGCATTAAAATTTTGTTAACACTATATAGGCAAGCGTGAAATCAAAGTTACATTGATAAATAATTAAGAATAATAATTAACATTTTGATAAATAATTAAGAATAATAATTAACATTTTGATAAATAATTAAGCATAATAATTAGCATTTTGATAAATAATTAAGAATAATAATTAGCATTTTGATAAATAATTAAGCATAATAATTAACATTTTGATAAATAATTAAGAATAATAATTAACATTTTGATAAATAAATAAGAATAATAATTAACATTTTGATAAATAATTAAGCATAATAATTAGCATTTTGAGAAATAATTGAGCATAATATTTAGCATTTTGAGAAATTGAGCGTAATAATTAGCATTTTAAGAAATTGAGCGTAATAATTAGCATTTTGAGAAATGATTAAGCATAATGATTAGCGTTTTGATAAATAATTAAGCATAATAATTAGCATTTTGATAAATAATTAAGCATAATAATTAGCATTTTGAGAAATGATTAAGCATAATGATTAGCATTTTGATAAATAATTAAGCATAATAATTAGCATTTTGATAAATAATTAAGCATAATAATTAACATTTTGATAAATAATTAAGCATAATAATTAGCATTTTGATAAATAATTAAGAATAATAATTAACATTTTGATAAATAATTAAGAATAATAATTAACATTTTGATAAATAATTAAGAATAATAATTAGCATTTTGATAAATAATTAAGAATAATAATTAACATTTTGATAAATAATTAAGAATAATAATTAACATTTTGATAAATAATTAAGAATAATAATTAGCATTTTGATAAATAATTAAGAATAATAATTAACATTTTGATAATAATTAAGCATAATAATTAGCATTTTGAGAAATAATTGAGCATAATATTTAGCATTTTGAGAAATTGAGCGTAATAATTAGCATTTTAAGAAATTGAGCGTAATAATTAGCATTTTGAGAAATGATTAAGCATAATGATTAGCGTTTTGATAAATAATTAAGCATAATAATTAGCATTTTGATAAATAATTAAGCATAATAATTAGCATTTTGATAAATAATTAAGCATAATAATTAGCATGTGTAATAGATAGGTTACTTTTTTCACCCATATTCAAATGTCGACTGAAACTAACATAAATATTAACACAATATATCCTGCAACGCCAAACTGGGCTCTTAGTGTTGGCTACATCATGTATTTGGACAAACTGTCGACGTTTGCAATTAATATAATCTCAAGCTCGAACTTTGACTACATTGTGAAGCTAATCATTTCTTCTTATAGCCAGTTTGTAAATAGGCATGACGTTAATTATACCCGGACTAATGGTCAGTGCATATCTGGTTTTAAAAAGGAGGTCCAAGAAAAATATGAAAATTAGAAATAATGTTGAAGGAAATGTGTCTGGTGTAAAAGACAAGAACAAATCCTAAAAACGGTACAATCACAAATGTAGTAGATGGCAAAACATATATAGGCTACGTAAATTGTCACTATCCTATATACATACAATTGACCCATATATATATATATATATATATATATATATATATATATATATATATATATATATATATATATATATATATATATATATATATATATATATATATATATATATATATATATATATATAACCTAATTTCATCAGAGAGAATAATATTGCAGTGTTGGAAAGAATATATACAATACCATACTGAATGAGGATAATAGTGGAAATAGCTATTAATGCAGATTGTTTCTTTTAATGGAAATGGTTATCAAACCATTAAGAATATTAGTAAGACACCGATAAGGATAAAATTATATACAATAAACATCAAAACATAATGCAATGTGTGTATGAGGGTGTGTGATTTTTAACGTAGCTTTAACAATTTTTCAGTCATATCACTACGATGTCTGCAGTGTGGCAGTTTATAGTGATGCCATAGACATGTAGCATGATATCCCACCCAGAGAATGTCTGACTTGTTAATATCTGAATGGTGATGGAATACCGTACTCTAACTTGTTAATATCTGAATGACGATGGAATACCGTACTCTAACTTGTTAATATCTGAATGACAATGGAATACCGTTCTCTAACTTGTTAATTTGTGAGTGTGGTGAAATACGTACTTTAGTGACTTTAAGAACACTAGTATCTTGTAAAAGTTTTACATATATTTATGTCCTTTAGAAATCTGACTGCTTTTAACACTACTACTTTTTTTTAAGTCATATAGAGTTTAAGTTTGTCGTCAGCCAGTCTAGCATATATCCCTACCAGGTACTTCTAGCATGTGCGATACAATTAATTGACTTCAAAGACTTCATTCGTTTCAATTCATTCATTGTAAATAATTGTACGTTATCGTATTTATACTGTCAATCAAGAAACACTTATCATTATGATTAGATAGTGCCATTTTATTTATTTTAAAAAAGGCAAGAAATGTCTAATTACTTGTTGATAAATTAGCCCAGCTGCATTAGACATACAAACACACATACAGGGCAGGAAAAAATGCGCCGGCAAATCTGAATACACCAATATGATATGACTATTTAGAAGAATCTCTGTTGCTTGTACTTGCTGAATGTGAGTAAAATATCACAGACAGTACTAAATAGGTTTTCAATCTAATTGAAGTATGTACATTAATATTGAATAACCCAATTAAAGGTGGCTATTAAATACAGTAGCCCGATTGGGTTAAAATAGCGTGTCAACGTCAGAATTTCTGACAACCGGTACTTTTCCAACGCAATGAAATTAATTATAAGCACACTAAGGGCCCGACGAGACACATAAAGTGCAACATGAAGAAAAATATTCCTGTGGGTTCCATTACTGTACAGTAAATACTGAGGACCTAACTGAATCTGATGATGAGTTTAATATAACAGTTATCGTCAACGAAACAGTCGAACTCAACTATATTAGACTCGTATAAATGTGAAAGAGAGAGAGAGAGAGAGAGAGAGAGAGAGAGTGTGTGTGTGTGTGTGTGTGTGTGTGTGTGAACTTCATTCAACTGCTCAAAAAATCGGTTGGTTATGTTAGCCATCCATGTGTTTGTGAGTCCGGAGTCAGGTCCAGGACAACAAATGTTTCCATCATTCATTGATCTCTCTCTCTCTCTCTCTCTCTCTCTCTCTCTCTCTCTCTCTCTCTCTCTCTCTCTCACTCTCTCTCTCCGTATCAAATCCAGATAAATTATCAATGAGGCTAAGTTTGACAAGGCACAGATTCCCCTATCTGGGTGAGTAAAATTAGATATATGGTTGAAAATTTGAATGATTAAGTGCGCCCCTTAGCCTTCCCGCGGTATATAACCGCTTGTTGTGGCAAACACAATCAGGAGATCAATAACAATCAAGTGGAAAGGCAAGAAATGTCTAATTACTTGTTGATAAATTAGCCCAGCTGCATTAGACACACAAACACACATACAGGGCAGGAAAAAAATATTTCAAACTTAGAGTGATAAGATCGATAGCCACTTTCAATGACATTTAACTTACCGGACACAGTTTGTAATGTGTATTTGATGCATGTATACAACGTATGAAAGAATCAATTCTTAAATTAATGGTTAATTTTATTTATTCTGGGTAAATAAAATGATTGGAACATTTAGGAGGGCCATAAGACCACTTTGCCGATATTACAAATTCACCTTTTATATACTCATCGATACTAATTGAGCCAGGTGGAACTGGTTCGCTAGCTGGATTTACGACTGAAAGAGAGTGGTCTCATATACTATCCACGGATAATAATAATAATAATAATAATAATAATAATAATAATAATAATAATAATAATATTATTATTATTATTTATTTTATTATTATTATTATTAATAAAAACAATAATAATATATATTATCATTGATACTACTGCTACTACTACTACTAATAATAATAATATTATTATTATTATTAATAATAAAAACAATAATGATATATATTATCATTGATACTACTACTACTACTACTACTACTACTACTACTACTACTACTACTACTACTAATAATAATAATAATAATAATAATAACAGTAACCTTGATAACATTTACTATTATTCTGGAATATATCTTCGGTGGTCTTTTTGATATCTCATTTCTCTGACGATACAACTGTCGTGAGAGTAATCGATACGGCGTTTGAAGTTGATTAATTAGTTAACACTAGATATAAACATCTCTTTGCCTTCAGGGATAACGCATGCCAACGGCGTCAACCAGGTTTAACACATCCCATGCTTATTCGTCCCTCCGGACAAATGTTTCGACTTATGACCCATGTAGGCACACACAAAAAGAACTTGAATCGTTTGTATAGAGCCAAAATGCTCATCCCAACTTTCATATTCTAAATAATTGGTTTGTGACTTTGTTCAAGAAGTCCAGACAGTAGAACTAGAGAAGGAACGAAAGCAGCCAAAGAGAAAAAGAGTTTAGAAGAAAGAAAATATTCAATACGGGTGAATAAAATTCCAATACTCTCCCTTTTTGATACCCAGAATTGGACTTTTGTAGAAACTTCACTTACTGCCTTGATAATTGTTTTTAAATACTTGTTTTAGATATCCGCGTACCACACTCATACGCAGCGCAAAATTACAGATTGGAGTCTAGGAGTAGAGTCTGGAGTGGTGTCTGAAGGCTGTGGTCTGGGTCAAGTGGAAACAGTTGTGTGTATGTTGATTTTAGCATAGATGATTTAAACGTTTTTTCGATTTTTATTTTACCTCGAAAAACGCGTTTTTTAAACGTTTTTTTTTTTCGTTTACATTTGGTACTTCCATTTTTATATTATCGGGCATACAGGCAGTCCTCTGTCATACTCAGATAACAAATATCGATCAATAATGAATCTATAATGCTGGACAATATAAATTATATGGATGAAACCATAGAGTGGTCAGATCAGTCAGATGGTGATAATGACATTGAGTGAAAAAAATGTCAATGTTACCTGGACTACGGTTTAAACTTTAGACATTTTTTTCATATTTGTATCATTGAAACTTTAAAACTGGTATGTAGCGTGTAAATAAGTAAAATATTGATTTTTATGTTGCCTAAAAACTACTGGAACGTTTTTTTTTTCGTTTATTATTTATTGAGAAAAAAATGCAGGGTTTTATTACGTTTTTTAAAAAAACAAATTAACGTTTTTAACATCTATGGTTTTTAGCATGTGTTTGTGAGTGGATTTTAACTTGAGGAATATTTCTCACTACGAAAACAGGGACTTACCTTTCACGCGCATGTGATTATATATCCCTCTAGTCAAATTTAGGGATATACTATAGTTTTCTTTTGGCGTTAGACAGTTTTATATTGGCCGAAGTTGTTAATAAAAATCATTTTTACTCTTTGTTTGACACTGTTGTATGCATGATTATGAAACTTGTCACTATATAAAACTCTTGCTGGTTCTATTTACCATGTTAGACAATTTAGTAATATAACGAACAGCAAATTTTAAGTGGCATAAAATAATGAATTCACAGCCTGATAATTATATGATTATGTAATTTATATTATGGAACACTGCTTTGTGTCAACAATTTTCTATTGAAAAACATTAATACAGTTTATTTGTTCATACAGTTACACACATATGTACACATACACACCAATCTGATTAGACTGCCATATTCCAAAGTTTTATCAGCCAATTAAATGAAGTCTTATATCTGAGCAGAGTGGGTGAAGAGCATAATGTGTGCCGAACGAATTGATTCAGCTCCGGATTTTGAAAGCTGCCTTTCCATTTGCTAATTTAAAGGTCAACAGAACATTACCCCTAAGCGGTCGCTGACAGATCTTCACGTAGAACGGTGGAAATCTCATTTTAATCAGATCTATATAAGCATGTAACATACAAATAACCTTTAAAACGCAAATAATCCATTTGTAAACCATATAAGCATCTGATCAGTAGAAACCTCTGTATGTGCGTCTGTCTGTGCGTGCGTGTGTCCGTATTTGTGTGTGTTTTATCATCTGGCATGGTCATATCACCATTTGGAAAAAAAGGGGGACTTTTTCTCAAAGCTAAAAGAGGAAACCGTATCCTTGGGTGATTAGCCCATATACGGGTCTTAAACTTTTACAGTTATGTGGTGAAGGCCCATGAAACCTAAATATAGTTGTGACTGTGACTGAAGGAAGATGAAATAGGCAATATAAAATTTCATGCGAAGTTTAGTCCTGTGACAAAGGTAGTTTGCTCCACTCAAACTGAGCCAACTGTTATTATCACCTTGTAATAAATTACACAGTACTGTAAATCTAAACATCGTTCTTCACCCGTTCCGTCCTATGATACATATATTGTTAGAGCTGGATATACATGCATTGTACAGCATGATTGTTTTGTTCATTAGTGCTTTACATCTATTAATAATATGACTTTAAGAAAATTTAAAAAAAAAAAAAATTAGAAAACAAAATATGCTGAAAATATTTAAGGTAGGAAACATTTTTAGGTCTTTAAGCTTGTTCTTGCGTTCGAAAAAGATGAGTTTTTAGAGCACTCTTGAATGGGATCACTGTGTCTTTGTGTCTAATTTCAATGGGTAATTCGTTCCACGTTGCTGGGTCCTGGTATGCAAAAAACCTTTGTCAATATGACTTCGATAGTGTGAATAATGAGTGTAAGATTGTCAGTAGAGGAGCGTAAATATCTTGCTGGTGTATCCACATGGGTGAGGCCAGATAGGTGTGTTAGAATGAAGTCCGTCAGTGAAACGTATTTGATTATGGATCGAATGGATAGACATTGTGGGGTACAGAGCAACGGGGAGGTGTACTCTAATCGTGGTACTTCAATGATGATCCGTGCAGCTTTGTTTTGAACTTTTTGACGTTTCTGGAGTAGATATTAAGACGAACCAGACAAAATTGAGCTACAATAGTCCAGTGTTGAAATTATATGTGCAGATTAGATATGGGCCCTATTTCTCCATTTATAATTTACGTAGAAATGTTACATTTGTCGAAAATAATAGTGTCAAAATCACAGATTCATTAAGTGTGAGTACGTATATATATATATATATATATATATATATATATATATATATATATATATATATATATATATATATATATATATATATATATATATATATATATATATATATATATCCGGTTTACACCCAGTCACATTATCCTGACACAAGGCCGACCAGTTCTAACACAAAGTAACCTTTGAGCGCCAAGCGACAACAGCAAGTGCCATTTTTATAAGTCTTTGTTAAAACTCGACCGCGTTTCGAGTCGGCGACCTCCCTCATTCGAAGCCGAAGTTCTAGTCACCTAGGCCACCGGAATTCGGCCTTGAAGAAACGTTCTCATTCTCCTCGGTTCTTTAACTGCACCCCATTATATGTTAACTGTGGGGTATAATTGTTTTTATTAGTAATTATCTAAGAGAGTGTCACACAGGAAACATAGCAAATACAATGATATTATTCAAATATATTTATACCTATCAAAATATCTCTTTAGAAATAAAAGGCGGAATTGGTACTGAGAAACATTATTTTTGAAATTTTGTGAAAATATTTCCATTACATAAAAGGACGGGATCTGTACTTGTGTTCAGGAATAATTTATGAAATTATTTAAAATTATCTTATTTCTTTTATATTCTATATTTCTGTTATGACTTATATGACATCAATACTGGGGGGGGGGGGTCTTTTACTTTATGGAGTCGGAATGGCCAATGAAGTAGTTAATTTTTTGTGTAATTACGTGGACGTGTGTTCGCGAATTAAACAATGACATGTGTTCTATCATTGCCAGAACTGTTGGAATCGTGACCAAAAGCACTACGCATGGGTTATCAGCTTTGATAAATTCCCCAAATCTATTAATTTAATTTCCCCTGCGACAAGGTAATTTTTCATTTTTATCAGAATAGCTATCTACTTACTTCTGAATTGGCTTAATGTAGATTAAAAAGCAAGAGATGTAATTAAGAATGCGTTGCAGAATGTCTAACTTATTCCAAGATCACATGAGCCATTTAATAAATTGTGTGATTTTTTTTTTTAAAGAACGCCTATATCATGGGGATCTCTAATGGTGATATGCGAGGGTTGGGTCAGTTCATGTTTCATCATTTAAAAGCTTGAAATGTTTCGCTGCCAGCGTGTGATGACTGGATCCAATTTTATTCAATACATGAATGTATGTATACGAATTACAACGAAATTGACAAGCGATATTCATAAATAACAACAATCATAAGCTCATGGCCTGTAAAATAGATAAATCATAGTAGTGAAAAATGTGACCTTAAATTCATTGCATACAATATCATTTGAAGTTTGATAGTAACATTAAACAAAAGTAAATTCGCAGACTTCGACTTTGCTACTTAGCTTTCCTGATTAGTTTCATGTAACTAGACACTCGATTTTCACGAGACTTTATTGGGTTCATGCAATCGGACAGTTTCGACTTCAGCTAGACTTCATTAGGTTCCTGTAACCGGACAGTCGATTTTTCTACGTGACTTTATGTTTCACAATGAGACACTCTCGACTTGCACGAGACTTGTTTAAGTATCAAACACTCTCGTCCTGCGCGAGACATTATATGCAAATTAAAATGAAATTTTGATTCACGAATTTTGACTTAGAAAAAAGGTTTTCCTTACGGCATATGGATTTTATAGCCATTATTGGCAAATGCGTGTCTACAATACATATTTGCTCATTAATGCTGCGGATAAATACATGGATAGTCAAAGCTATGACATGATAGATAGGTTTGTAAATGATTAACATGTGTGCTCAGTTCAAGCATGTACTATTACGATCAGCAAGATCTTCCTCCTCTCTACACAATTATATTCACGTCTATCATTATATCTCCCCTCCAAGGAACGTATATATTTTGCTGCACGCGCGATAATATATCAAGTTTGCATCTGGTGTCTTGCATAAGTGCTGGGATTATGATCCACGTGGTGTTTCCACATGTTTGTAAAATACACACGCGCGTGTGTATGTGTGTGTGTGTGTGTGTGGGGGGGGTGATTTTCAGTTATATCGCACCTATGTCTGCAGCGTAGGAGTTTAAAATGGTCAAGTACTGGTGATCACGGCAAAGACGTTTAGCGTGGCAGCTGTTTGTACCATTTTTTAAGCCTCGGGTATGACTCAATTGGGATTCGAACCCACGACATCTCGCATCCGAGGTGGACGCTCTAACCACGAGGCCGTCAGATCGGTGCACGCAACTAGAAAACAACTGGAAATAACGGACTGAAATCATGTCGTACTAACTTATGTAGACCTTAACAAGCTGAATGCAAGAAAATTTAAATTAAAATTTCAGGTAAATCAGATAAGACATACAAATGATATGAAAAAAGATCAAATATGAGTTAATAAACAAACCAATACTAAGAAGAATCAAGCGTGGTAGTTGAAATCGGGGACATTCACGACGTAACCATATGAACTTGAGCAATTTCCCTTCACTGTTGATAAGAAAATAAATGGTGCTTTTTTGCTTTTTTGTAGGTTGTCACCAGCTGGATTGCCATTTTGGAGTAGGCGCTACATAGAACATTGTCAAACAATACTTCCATCAGACAGTCATTTAAACATCTGTAATTTAAACACTTTTTCGTTTGTGTTTGTTTTTTGTATTGTCTCTGTTTTGTGTTTGCCATTGACAAAGCGGAATAAGACTGTGACTTGTTATAACGAGTTTTGCACTCTTTTTAGTTGTTATAACGAGTTTTGCGCTCTTTTTAGTTATTATAACGAGTTTTGCACTCTTTTTAGTCAGTCTGTTGCATATATCCTAATCAGTCGTTTATACACCCGGTCCCAAGCTCGAACCAGTGCACTTGTTATTGTGGGTGTAACGCGATTTTTCAGTACATGATGGGCTCTCTACGTGGCGGCAAGGACATCTGATAAAGGAAGAACCTGGGAAACCCCAAGCGAGAACCACCGACACACAAAAATGCTAATGGAAAGCTTTCTGACACCACGTTGGCCGAGCCCGGCGACTCAAACCCTCGCTTACAGATGCAAGATGTCAGTGATCTGTAAAGGTGAGCGCCTTAGATGAGTCGGCCACCTGGAACTGGGAGGGGGGGGGGGGGCAGCATCAGTTCACCTGAAAAGACGGTTATGTGCATTGTATTTATATGGCAATCCAATAAAAGTAGCAATTAGGACCTACGTAGTACGTCTCATGTTGTGAAGATAGGGTGGGTCGTTGCTGTACTCCGTCAATAGCAATTCATCTATAGCTGTGTGTTTTTCCCCTCTAATTTCTGTGTATATAATTAGTCTCTATACTTTCTTTTGACGTTATTTATTTGTACGTAGAGTAAAGAAATACTCTCGAGACGTGCGTTTTACAGGATTGTCATGGTTGTTTTCGGCATAGCCTGTATAAACACGATCAGAACGATGCGAGGGTCACATCTGCTTTGCAGAAAACAAGCCACGTGTTTTGGTTCATGTGCGGGAACTTAGTATGGTATGTTTTCTCTGAGGAGTCAATCTGCATAGTACTGCATAAAAATATAAAATGAATCAAGTACCACTTTCTTGGTTACAGTCTCGATTTTATTCAGGTATGTCCAAATAATCGTTTCGTGCCTAAAATGAAATTTGCATTTTCGACCAAAGAATGTCTAATTTAATTGAACGCAACCTCATTTTCTTTGTTTGAGTTTGTATTGATCACGCAATGGTTCCATAAATATACAAAACAGTCGGTGGAAATGATTCGACTTTTCTCTTTGACGCATGTTAAAGTAATACAACTACAAATGGTCACGTTTCTACACATTCACAGGGGGATATTAATACAAACATATATACAATCGAAGTCACGAGCTGGTTTTAAGGTTCTTGTATTGAACAAAACATGATTTATACCATGATGCATGATCGGTGAATTATTGTGAGAAATGTATGCATCATTTGTTGCTACTATTTATTCTGTACTAACGAAAATATCATGATAATAGACTCCGTAAAGCTGTTGTACAAATCCGTCACCTATAATCATGTATTGCGATTATAATCAGATACGGCCTTAACAAATGTGGGGCCCAGTTTGTATCAATATGGCGCAACCCCTGGACTTACGCGAGGGGCCCATTTGCGCACGGCATTAGGAAATAAATTGTAATCAAGTTTGAAATTATACAAAACTTTAAATTTTCTTCTAACGCTTTAAAATTGATTTCTCTCTGTAGATATATTTTTTAAAAATTACTAAATCGCGTGCCCACCCCCCACCCCCCAGCGCGGAGTCTTATTGGGTCAAATCAGTCCAATCGACCTAAGACTGGTCCTGATTATTATCATCCCATATTTACGTTGGTGCGTTCAAATTTTGCATTCTATATTCATCCGCAATTATTTTGTTTTAAATAGTTCTGATTCTGATTCAAAAATAAAATAACGGATCATAAGTTACTCGCATAATGTATCCGGAAAGATGGCCGCCATCGCTTAACTGCTCGAGAATAGGCTCTTCCGATTTTGTACTATATTTATGATATTTGTGCTTGTTTTCTATCATCGTCTACATTATTGTGTTTCATCATGCATTGGCTGTTCCGTTCGTATGTGTTAATTCATCTCCTTGTTTTGGAAACGAGAACAATTAGATTTGTTCTCAGCTGTTTTGTCCCACTGTTAAGACGTCATTTGTTTTTTTTAATAAACCGTCGTCACGTGACCGCTTACAATACGATGGACCCTCATTAATTGGATTAAATGACCACACCTTGGTTCTAGATACTACATTGTGCTCAAGACTGAACGAACTGGGAATACATTCATCATTTCTTAAATGTAAACGGAAGCAAAAAAAGAAACGTTCTTTCAAATCTGGCCGGCGTAGAACAGGAAGAAGAATACCAGTTATGTCCCTTTCACCCGTAACGGATAAACAACTTAAAAATTCTGCCGCTAATTTTAATAACCTGATTCAAATTCTTCTTAAATCGTCAACCGCTGTGTCAACTGTCCCAGGGATACCACTACGTATAAGATTATTCAACGCTCAATCAGTAGGATCACCGGAAAAGCGCACAGAAATTGTTAATTTTATCAATGACCAGAATACTGACGTCTTTTTCCTGACAGAAACTTTGTTACATTCGGCAGGTGATGAATCTAAGTGTGTGGATTTAACACCCAGCGATTACTCCATCAAGTCGCTCCCCCGCAACTCTCGCGGAGGTGGAATTGCTGTATTTACAAAGGATTCCATGATCAAATGCCTTACGTACAACACATCCTTCAATTTCTGCCACATATCGTTTGAACTAGTCCAAACAACGCTCACACTGGAACAAAGGTCAGTCCATTTTTTCTGTCTCTACCGTCCTCCTCCTAGTAGAAAAAAACAAGCTGACGGAATCTCTCTTTTTGGAGCAGTTTCCAAATCTTCTAGAGTATGGAAATTCGATAGGTGGCAACATAATTATTCTTGGAGATTTAAACTTTCACTTTGACTGTCCTGGTAAACCATACACGTCAAAACTCCTAGATTCCATTCACGTTTTCAATCTTAAACAGTCAGTTAACCAACCTACCCATAAACTTGGTCACATTTTAGACTGGTTTCTTTGTAGACCTGATGATAATATTCTGCAATCCACCCTTGTATCCCACGAACTTGCATCGGATCACCTCTGCATTCTATGCCATCTCGACGTATCAGTCCCAAACCCTCCACCTCTATTTGCAACTAAGAGAAACCTCCGTATGATAAATAGAACCAAATTCATGCATGACATCCAAGAAAACCTAACAACTTTCTCACATCCAACAGCGGAACAACTTGATAACTGCCTGCGTTCATTGCTTGAAAAACATTTCCTAGCCACCAAATGCAGAGTATCAATAAAAAGAGTGTTCTCCATGGTATAGCAGTGTTAGGTACCAGCTTCGCACTGCTAAAAGACATCGCCGAAAAGCAGAGAGGCTTTGGCTTTCCACCAGACTTACTATACATAAACAAATCTACGAAGCCGCTAAGAAGAACGTCACAAATATAGTCCATTTAGCCAAATCATCCCACTACAGTACTAAGATCATGGAGAGTTCCAGCTGCAAAAAGCTCTTCGAGATAACTAACAAACTAATGTCAAGGAACAAATGTAAACCACTTTGAACAACCTTCTCTCCACTAGACCTACCAGACCAATTTGCAGATTTCTTCGATGACAAAGTACAAACCATTAGAGATTCGCTTGACAGCACAATTTCAACTGATTCGTCACCATACAGTTACGATGCAGAATTTCAGCGACAACCGTTAGGAGCATTTGGACCTGTTTCTATTGATTTAGTACGGACAATCGTGATGAAAAGTGCACCAAAGTCTTGTGAACTTGATCCAATTCCGACATCACTGCTGCTTGAGTGCTTAGACCCAAAATTGCCTTCACTAACTGATATTATTAATATATCTATCTCATCAGGGGAATTCCCATCATTTTTCAAAACTGCCATCGTAAAGCCACTGCTGAAGAAACCAACACTGGACCATAACGATTTAAAGAACTACCGCCCAGTTTCTAATCTCTCATTCATATGAAAAATCTTAGAAAAGGTTGTTCTAACTCAACTTGTATCTCATTTGAATTCAAACAGTCTTTTTAGCAATGTACAGTCTGCATATCGCCCTTGCCACAGTACGGAAACTGCTCTTCTGAAAGTATTTAGTGACATTCTCTCTGGTTTGGATAGTGGAATGGTTACAGTCCTCACTCTCCTGGACTTATCTGCAGCATTTGACACAATAGACCATGATATATTACTTCACCGTCTCCAGCATGTATTTGGCATTCAGAATAAAGCCTTACAGTGGTTTAAGTCCTACTTAGTCAACAGGACACGAATTATATCTGCAAATGGAATACACTCCAGCCCAGTTGACGTATGTTGTGGTGTTCCACACGGATCTGTTATTGGACCTGTTCTCTTCATTCTGTACACTTAGCCTCTCTCAAGTGTCATAGATCATCACCCAGTGTCGCACCAATTGTATGCTGATGACACCCAAATATACAAGTCTAGCCACCCAACTGAAGTTGATGCTACCATCCATGGAGTAGAGAAGTGCATTTCTGATGTGAAATCATGGATGACATGTAACAAGCTGCAGATAAATGATGAAAAAACTGAGGCTATTCTGATCACAACACAAAGACTTTCTCATTCACATCCTTTACCTCAGACAATAAATATCAGCAACACCAACATTAAATTCTCACAGTCAGTACGAAACCTAGGCGTTACTCTAGACAGTACTCTCACATTGCACCAACATGTCATGAACATATGCAAGGCTGCATATCTTGAATTGAGACGCATCAGTTCCATTCGTAAATATCTTTCAGTTGAAGCCACAAAAACACGTGTGTTCATTAGTATTTTCAAGACTAGACTATTGTAACTCAATTCTGTCTGGTTCATAATAATATTTACTCCAGAAACTTCAAAAAGTTCAAAACACAGCTGCACGGATCATCTTTAGAGTACCACGATCAGAGCACACCTCACCACTGATATGTATCCTACACTGGCTCTCGATTCGATACAGAATCAAACACAAAATTTGTTCTCTGGGCTATGTTTCAGTGACAGACTACAGTCCAACATACCTATCCAGCCTCACCCATGTGTATACACCAGCTAGATACGTACGCTCTTCTTCTGATAATCGTATACTCATTGTTCCCAAGGTGAAAACAAAGTCATATGAACAACGTTCGTTTACACACCAGGGCCCGGCGACGTGGAACGAATTGCACATTGAAATTAGACATATAGTCACAGTGGTCCCTTTTTAGAGTGTTCTTAAGACTCGCCTGTTTCGACTGCAGGGACAAATTTAGCGACTTAATCATGTTTTGTATCTTATATGTTTTCAGCATGTTTTTTATGTTTTCCAATTTCATTGTTTTGTCATTTGTTGTTCTGTAGTGTAGTCATATCATTATTGATGGTCTAAAGCGCTTAGAGTTTCGAAAGATTAGGCGCTATACAAAGTCCTCATTATTACTATTATTATTATTATTATTATTATTATTATTATTATTATTATTATTATTATTATTATTATGTTAATTTACATTTTACTTTATTTTATTTATACTAGCCATTTACCACATAATAATTATCCAGCAAGCGCAATATTTGTCCGTCATCAAAAGCCAACAAGCGCCGTATTCGTCCGTACAAAACAAGCATTAAACATCTAAAAGCACATGCCTATAACGCATCAATAAATCAGGGTCTGTACTATTTGCTATAACGCATCAATAAATCAGGGTCTGTACTATTTGCTTGAAGTCACCTGGCTTGGTAACCATAAAACTCAGAGTACGACTTTGAAATTCAGGTTTCGTTTTCAGCCAATAAAAAAGACGTTTCTAGTGTAACGTTCACATAGATGAGCTGACCCTAAATCTTAAGTTTAAACTCAATCTCGGAAGATTTATATTTTCCAGGCCACTAGTAGGAATGGCGTAGACTCTGATTTTCGACGTATTATTACAGTAGATCTGGGTATAAAGATGTGGCTAGTGGGTTGACAGTGCCTCAAAAAATTGTACAATTTAGAATTAGAACAATATGTTATGCATGGCATTCACCTACGCAAAAGAAATAAAAGGCATACTATCACTCTGATAAGTTCTTATTCTGTCTCAGAAATCTGACTATTCAAGCGCAGATGGCAATCCAGCCCACTAGTCTAACTATTGAAATAATCAGCACAATAATCTGACTATTTAATACATGGTGTTGATTAGCACACTCTGTTACTACCGAATATTATTTAATAAGAAGTAAGCGCTGAGCGGAGAGGAGTAGAAACAAATGCAAAATGAATTGATTTTTAAATTATTGTTAAATTTATTCAGTATAAATATCGACATAAAGATATACTGTGATAAATTCCACGGATTTTTGGAGTGGGGATATAAATATTGCGTCAGTCTAACACAATGGCATCAGCCTCGGTATGAATAGGCAATACTCATGTGTACGTATTTGGGTAGGATAATGATGTTGCCAAAGTTATTTGTGTTACAGGAAATATACCAAAAAAAAGCAAAATATTTCTATCAGATTCAAGCATAAAATATATGTCATGTAATAAGCAAAGATCAATATTTACATATTAAATTTAATGATGATATGGAGATAAACATAATCATTCCTGAAAGCAATCAGCTTAAATTGAACAGTATGTGAAACGAACATCTATGTGTTTGATTTTGGTAAATACACTAATATAGATTTCGCTAAATGTACGACATAACATGAAGTTCTAAAAGTATTGACCATTGTCCACCAACCTACAAAGATTCGACACAACAGAAATATAAATTAACGAGACCAGAGTTCAATTGGACACAGTATATGACCTAATCGTAGTGGAGCCCTCTATACAATTGGTCAATTTTAACAAAACATTTAAGTCTTTCACACGTTTGAGAGGATAGAAGAAACTTTATAAAATGCTGAAAACGAAACTATCAGTTTTACATGGATGGCTTGTTGGCTTGTTTATAAGACAATAATACACTTTATCAAGGACAAAATATTATCTGCATGTATGATGACTTTTAAATGATATAAAGCTGTCGGAAACACTGGCAAGAAAAGAACATTACAAATATTTTCCTACGATCATATAATTTAGATTGCTTGTATAAACATCAGTCAATTCAAAGAAAAAATTTTACTGGACAAAAGGAATGTAAACTATGAAGAAATGAACAAATGGTTAACCAAACAATCTACCTACACATTATAAATCAATCCATAAAGAGATATTCCAAACGGAGATCAATGCAAGTAACGTGGATGATCAGTGGCATGCAGGTTTTGCTTACAGGTAAACACACACACACACACACACACACACACACACACACACACATCAGAAAACGACAAAACGACAAAACGAGAAAGGGAAATGACATGTACGATTCTTTTGATAGAAATCTTTAAAGAGCGAAAGCCTTAATAGCTACGACTGGAATATTGAAAAGAATTGCACGGCAGTAAATTTAAGGATTTATTAGAAAGGAAAAAATATTACTTAATAATTTATTTAGACAAAAACTCCTCTGTACATTTAAGCTTTAACTGAACTCTGGAGATATTTTGAAGTTTTTTTTTCTTTTTTTTTCTTCATTTTTTTTAACTTTTCAGCCACGTACACAAACAATATCGAGAAAGCTAACCTGAAACATTTGTCCACACGCTAAGGACTTCATCAGCAGACTGATTTAATCTCTGCTGACTGTTAACATCATTCGATCAAATGATGACCGATGTTCCAGTTTGTCCCAGATATGCGGCAGGTCATAATATTGCCCGTCCGTGTTCAGCGTCGGTTTGTACGCACGGATGTAAATCGATTCCTTAACCACCACCACCACCATCCCACTCCCGCTAAAGCCAGGCTTGTTCTCGATCTAGGATTTTTTTAATACTGAGTTCCAAGTCATAGTATGACCAGAGCAAACATTGTGGATGTGACGTAATACTTCAGACCAGCTTGATTTTGGTCGTCTGTGTTCATGAAATCTCGCTTTCAATGTTCTTTCCGTTTCCCCAATATATTCGTGATGGCACTGACGTTCACCCTGTTCTTCACTCATAATTTTATAGATAGGTCTGATATCTTTCGTATCAGATTTATCCTTAGGGCCAACAGAGATCTATCTTAGGGTCCGGTTCGATTTGAAACACACATTAATTTTTTGTCCTTTCAAAGAACGCTTCAGACATTCGGAAGTCCTTTTTGCATATGGTAGGATGATGTTACCTTTTGAAACTATTCTCCCTGTTGGTCTACTTTCCCCGGTATTGCCATTAGGACTTGTGTTGAGCCTGTTGGAAACCTTCCTAATGGCCATTCCGGATAATTATACCTTTTAATGGCAGGGTTGACACGGTCTAGTTCTTGTTTTAAATCGTTTGGGTCTGTGATATATTGTTCTGACCACTCCAAGTTTCCTATCCAATGGATGGTACGAGCTTTCGCCAAAGTGAACTCTGGAGACTTAAGTGTGAAACGATTTAATTGAGTGATACAAAAAAACTCATCAAACATTAATAAGTATGACTGCAGCTGAAGTAAGCAAAGCAACAACAACAAAAAAGATTAAACGTATTGATTGGTCTATTTGTTCGGCCATCTGAGAACTGATAAAGTTGGAACGCCTAAATTAAACATCAGTTAATGAGTTCCATTTTCGAAATACTAAACGATTCTTGATCTTGATGAATAAATGGCAGACTTTTAAACTTTACGGAGAAAAAAATATAACAAATCAGCCACGACATTTTAGTAAATCCAGTCGTTTATAATAAGTAACACCTACAAAAAAGAGGATACAATGTAATAAATTTAAAAGCATTAGATCCGACTGAAGAAGAGCGTACTGAAAGAAATATCAAGGAATATGAAAACATTTCTAAATGAAAATGAGCTTGTATAATGTGCCCTAGTATGGTAAACCGTGACATTACAGAAATGAAAAGAGATAACATGTATGTGTAAAAAACTGACATTTTTTCTTCTTCACATTTTTGAAAAGAAGTAGAGAAACAATTTCGATGAAAAAGATACAACTATGTCTACGAGATGTTGAACATCATCTGGATTAATATAATAGATAAACGTTGTTAGTATATGTATATGCGTGTGTGTGATTCGGATTTTTAAAGTAGCGTTAATAATTTTTCAATCATATCGCTTCGATGTATGAAGTGAGACAGTTTATAATTATGACTAGCACAAGTTTATCATGTACCAAACATGTAGCACCATGCATCAACCAGTCATATTATTCTGCCGCCAGGCCGATCAGGCCGAGACTAACCTCTTATTGCTGAACGCCAAACGAGGCAACTGCTAGTATAAAATAAATCTTTGGTATGACTCGGCCAAGGTTCCAACCCATAAGCTACTGCATCCGAGGCGGGCTCTCTTAGGGCACTGGAGCGGTCTAAACGTTGTTAGAATGAGGAGGTCATTTAATTATATATAAAATGTCATGCAAAGAATGTATCAGCGGCTCATTAAAAAAATGAACTTTTCATTTTGACTGGGAAAAGTTTTACCTCGTCCAGTTGCAACATATTGAAAATCACAAAGAATTCCCTCAAAATAGACCAAAATCTGTTTATCGTAGATGGCTATTTTGGCACCATCTGGATGTCGTAAAATCGGTACATCGTTCACAGTATGTAGGTATACCGATTTTAAAGATAGTATTTTCACAGACGTTTCATTTTAATGTAGTAATAGTTAAAACAAAGCAAAAAATAATAAACTGGACAATCATGCAAGCTGCACATTGAGTGGATCAAAAAGGAAAGGTAAATACAAGATTCCAGCGATGAAAAGATTGTGCTAAAGAAACCAGTTTAATTATGTATTACATTGGAGCTAATAAAAACGTTTAGAAAGCAAAAGAATATAGTTTTTCATGTAAATGTAGGAAGAAAACAGTAAATAGCGGCTGATTATATATGCAAAAGAACGAAAGAAAAAACAGTTTTGTATTTTGTATAACATGCCAACGGTAACATGTATAAAAAAATTAGAATTGAATCTTACATTAATATAATGCAAGTTCCGGTGCCAGATAAGTATTTCAATAAACTAATAGCTGAAAATGATGATGTCTTCTGTAATAGAATGAGAAAAAAACCTACTAAAAGTATTTCATGTTTACATTTATGGAAATTTTTATGATATTAACGAGCTTTCACAAGACTTTGAACCAGGTGCTACGAAAAACCTTGTCAGTAGGAACTAAACAACTTGACATTTAATTACCACCTACACTATATGAGACCAGTTACAGCTCCGGAAATAGATTGTGAAGTGGATACAAAGAACTGAGCAATATGATATTCTGGCACAATCAGTTACACTGGAATCATTGAAGGCAACTGCGTTTGAGAGATTTCTTATTGGTAATAAGCATAATAAATAAAGCAAGAATTTGTAAAATCTATTTTTACGGTTTCATGTTGACTTTCAAAAAGAAAACTGTTACCTGATTGTATTTTACCTTTGTGAAGTTACCGGGCATTTAAACCTGTTCCTAATGAAATATATTTCAGACGATTTCACGTAATACTTTACAATTTTAATATTCAACCAAATTAAGACTGGATAAATTCTAAGGAAAGAAAATAAAAATGTTTAGATGATGACTTATTTTAATCGAACAATGGATAACTAAAAGGTTAATTAAAAAATATTGTTGCTGGCAATCAAGAAAGACGTGGTCCTTTAAAGTTGTATTTTCAGATGCAGCTACCAGACAATATGATTAATCCTCTAGCAGATAAAGATAATACAACAGGATGGATAAATACATATTATCTGATACATAATTATTGAATAATATTGTAGGAAAATCTATTTTTAATTAAAATTAGATGATTTTTAATTGGTCTGTTAGGTGCAGATGTATAAAAATTATTGTATGTTATAATCTCCGTACTCACATACATGTAATGGAGCTATAAAGCAGAAAGGATACGGCTTAGAGGAAGACATTATTGCTGGACACAACTCAACAGTATGTCATCATCATCAGCCTCTTGACCTAGTGTGGTCGTTGAGGCACTGTGCTGATGAACATCTGACCATTTCCTGCCACTTGAATCGATCATGTGCCAATGCCTGTGTCTCCGCAAAACGTTTCCTGATCCATCCTGTGATGCTTGTCAGTCCACTTTTGTCTCTGTCTACCTCTCCTTCTGCCACCCTGGACACTGTTTTGTGGTACTGGTGTGGAGAGACTGTTGGCTCTAGTGACATGGTCATACCATTTCAGCTTTCTCTTTTTGACAGTGGTTAAGAGGTCTTCATAATGGCCTACGTTGTTCCTGATGGTGTTAGGCACTTCTTCATTTGTGATGTGGTCCATGTAAGAAATGCAAAGGATGGTTCTGTAGCATCTCATTTCAAGTGCCTGGATTCTTCGTTGTAAATCTGCTGTCAGGGTCCAGGCCTCACATGAATACAACAAGACCTAGATGACTATTGCTCTCAATAGTCTGAATTCATTTTTAAGGGAAATACTCTTGTCTCTCCAGATGAGTCTTAGTTTTGACATAGCTGCCATTGTTTGTGCTGATCGTGATAAAATTTCTGCTCTTGATCCATGTCCTCTGACTTTAATCCTAGTTGAGATTTGTTTGCCACTATTTATCATCAGCTATGTCTTCTCAGGCGCTTATATCCATGTTAAATCAGGAAGATGTTTCATCCAGGTTCTTCACTAAGGTGCCAAGCTCGTCTTCACTGCCTGCCATTACTGGGCAGAGACTATGAGGAAAGACACCAGAGGAACAACGCCCTAATAGGAAACGAACTCGCCAGATATATCGTGGACATTGCTGTCTTGAGCGAGACTCGGCTTTCAGGAGAAGGCGAACTCTGTGAAAGGGGCTCCGGATACACTTTCGTTTGGAGCGGCCGAGGCAGTGAAGAAGGCCGTGAGGCTGGCTTCGACTTTGCAGTGAAGACAGCACTGATTGGCAAATTGGCTGGACCTCCCAAGGGAGTAAACGACTTACGCATGACCATGCAACTGCCCCTCCTGTCTCGAAGAAAGCACCTTACCATCACCAATTGCTATGCTCCAACAATTACCAACCCAGATGAATTGAAGGTCACGCTATATGAGGATCTTCACTTCATCACTGATATAGTTCCAAAGGCAGTCATTCTTGGCGATTTCGATGCAAGAGTATGCTGTGATCCCGTTGCCTGTGATGGAGTGCTAGGAATGCACGGAGTGGGTCACTATAACAACAACGGTCTCCTTTTGCTCTAGACTTGCGTGGAGCATCAAATGCTTCTCATAAAACAGTCTTTCGCCTCATTACCCGTAACCGGACGTCACGGATGCACCATTACTCTAAGCACTGGCACCTCAGCTACTACGTCATTGTCAGGAAGAGGGACAGACAATATGTGCGTGTGACCAAGTTACTGTGAAGCGCTGACTGATGCACACACCACCAACCTCATCAAAACCAATATCAGCATCCGCATTCATCCCACAAGACGCCCACCGAGAATGAAGGCTCATAAACGACTATTCATCAACAAGCTTAAATGCACCAGTAAAAAACAGTTTCTCGTGGATGCCCTGGAAGAACGTCTGAAATCTACCCCTCTTAACAATAAGAAGTTGCAGACAGACTGGGCGGCATTCAAAGAGCTGGTCTACATCACAGCTTCGGAAATCCTAGGTCACCTCAACCAGAAAGCATCGAGTCGTCTTCCACAATTACCTATCAACGAGCATATGATGACCGTCCAACGTCTACTTTCCAGTCGCAACATAAACCCTGATTCCTGGGAGTAAACAGCATGCGGTCGAGTCACTTGGTGTTCATTCTGAGCACAAACGCTCCAAACTGAGAGAATCTAGCAGAACAGCAGCTGCAGAGCTGAATAGGCAAGCCAGAAAAGCAAAAGCCATCAAACCTCCTGGTCATGTCCCACTCGTCTCATGTCCCTTATGCGAACAAACATTCCGTGCAAGGGCTGGTCTCATCAGCCACCTGCGCACGCACAGAACAGAACCAGCCTTTCCAGCCCTCGGATGACTAGAAAAGTCCTCGACTAGAAGACTAGAATCGACGGACAAACAACAATTATCACTATCAATTCAGGGCTATTGTGCTTGTTTACCCGTATTACTTCAATAGTTTGACTAGTACAGTAAATAACACGTCATTCTAGTAGTTCTACTAGGGGCTAGCTCACCAACTGTACTAGTGAGTTAGTATATTGAAGGAGATAGAATTAAAATTTAACTTGTTGTTTTGTTTGTACTTTATTGTGCGTGGGTGACACACACTCAAAGAGATCATACCGATTTAAATGTTACAAGTGTGCCCTTGCTGACACCTTGTTAACAACTTAAGACGTTCTCATATTGACGAGTATCGTTTACGAAGAAGCATGGTAAATTTAATTCACTTTGCTACTGGTTAAAACGAGATATGTAAATTGAATTATATTAAAAATGAAGACAAGTCATAAATATATTGTACATTAAAATACCCCAATAACAGTACTGCTGTAATCAGTACGTGGAAAAAATCGCATGTTCGGCTATTTGTTCCACACTTTCATTTTCATATCGAGCAGAATCTGTCTCGAGATTGAAATATCACATTTTTAAAACAATTTTAAATTTTTCAACTGTGTTTTAAAATTAATACCGTTAAAGTTAGATAACTAAGGGACAGAGTTCTTTCAAATATGGAGAGCAAAAATGTTAAATGTAAGTAAAATACATTAGATGAAAAATATATTTTTATAGTAAATAAATAAATAATTAAAATAAATTAAATAATTAAAATACAACAATATGCGATGTGGTTCTTTAATTTCAATGTTAAGCGTTTTTTTTAAAAAAAATCCCTGCATGGAAACAACCAATTGTGTCTTGTTGCACAGATCCTGTAAATACTTTCGGATTAACGATAATTGCCTTTCACATACACTACATAACCCGTCTATATTCCAAAAAAATATACAAATGATATTTTGTTCTGATAAGTTCAAGCGAATATTATTTCTCTGGATATACATCTGCACCCGCAAATCCATATGCAATACAGTAGAATCTTGCACAACGTTCATCGTCGTGTAATCAGTAATGTTGACAATAACCATGCCTCCCTCTTGTATTGTCTCTCCTGTCCTGCGGCCTATCGGGATTCGAACGCTGTTATTGATTGCATACTTAAGATGAAGAAGAAAAAAAACACACACTTGGCCCAAGGCTTCATTGATATCAAAGTATTAGTATTATGATATCATTATTCATTGTTATTCCAAAATCAGCAACCGCCTGCGCAAATGAAGTTGCGGCAAACTAATATTACAAAAGCATGTTTCACTTCTGCTACAATGATCCCTCACTGCCTCTCTGGCTGGATCAATTTTATTTATAAAATGAAAATAGACTGTCTCAAAGTTTCAGGAATATGGTCTGTTTGAGAATGAATGAAGTGAAGACCTTACATTAGGCTTGGAGTATGGACGTCTCGGATCGAACCAAAGACTTATAAAAATAGTAGTAATAGATGCCTTGCTTGGCACTTAGTATTAAGAGGTTAGTGTTAGGACTGGTCAGCCTGGTGTCAGAATAATCTGACTGGGTGGGACATCATGCAACATGTCTGCGGCATGATGCCCCAGTGCTAGACATCACGATAAACTGTCACACTGCAGACATCGAATTGACAAGACTGGAGAATTGTTAAAGCTACATTAAAAATCTAAATCACACACACACACACACACACACACACACACACACACACACACACACACTTTAGGCTAACAAATCACAAGTCTTATGGGGACAGCAGATGTCTCGTCAGTCGTTCTAACATTAGGTTCATAGACGGTTAGTTTAGTTCAACGTTTACCTAAACATGAGTGAAGTACACGAGTCCAATCACATCCATTTTCTTTGATTCAGGTAGTAACCTCTTATGTGAAGACATATAGCGATATGATTACGATTAGGTTAAACACTTATATCATATATATATTAGTAAAGTTAGAATATAGATAAAACATGCTTTAATTTGGGGAGAATCTACTGCAGTATATCTACATTATAAAACAAAATATAATATTAGTAACTTTTGTTTTTTTTTAAATCTTATTGTCAGCAGATTACATCGCCAGGTTAATGCCATGTTCTTTTTATAAATATAAGGTCATCTTATTGTATATACACTGTTGTTGTTGCTTATTTTGATATTCGTGGAACAATGAGGGATTTCATTAGAAGTATCCCTTCCACACACAAAAATCCAATATTTATGTGCATAATATTTTGAAAATATACCAACATGCTGAATGCATCCAGCCTTTAATGAATGATGTTTCGTTTCTTGTTCACGCTTAATAGGGTTTTAACATCCTGTGTCAGTTAGCCAATTACCGGAAAAGCTCCATCTATTACTTAAACTTCCAAATCGCTGTGGAGCGGATAATTGCCAATATTTATAAACAAATAATTCTCATTCAGATTTTGTGAATAATATTCTTGAGCGATTGCTAGGCATTTAACATTAGGCAGGCATATTCTTGAACAATCGACAGAGAAAGACTGCAGTGCTCAAAATGCTACCATTGAACTGATTGCAGTTGCCTCTAAATGTAGGTGACAGGGGCAATAATCCTTTTCAGAAAACATATTACTCAATGATTGGTCGGTATTACTCAATGATTGGTCGGTATTAAAGGACAATAGCTCCTGCAAGGAAGTTTCGTAAGTGTGACAGTTAGCCGTCAATAACTGCAAGATTCGTCGAGTTCGCTAAATTCTCTGATACAGTGGTTTTAATTGGGGGGGGGGCCGAGTCGTCTCCTTTACAGATCAAAAACATCTCACATCTGTTTGCGTGGGTTCGAGTCGCAGGCTCGGCCAGCGTGGTTATGTGAGAAGGCTTGCCATTAGTTTCCCATGGGTCGGTTGTTATACCCGCGATTTTTTCGAGTTCTTCCTCCACCAAATATACCAGTCGCAATGTATAGCCTCTCATGTGCTGAATAAGGGCGTTGCACCAAAATAATAAGAAACAACATTTTCTCGCGATTTACATGAACATTGCTGAGGGTCTCGGCAGACCTCTTAATGATCTTTCCTAATGTTGATATTAGGAACAGGCAACTGTTTCGGGTACAGCGAAATAATATGTACATTAGGAAATAATATGTACTAATATAGTTCGATAGCTATTGCAGCCTTTCCGCGTTCCGCCCTAACTCGAGCTTGCTGACCACCAGTAGTCCGCATACCACAGTTTGAGAACATCTGCTAATAAATTTCATTCACCTGTAATTTATGAAAATAAAGTGCAGTAACTCATCCGAATAGTATGAGAGGATAATGAGTTTTTATCGTGTTGATCGATTTTATCGATTTATCGATTATCGTGTTTTATCGTGTTTTTCAGTAATCCACGGAAATATACCATTGTTACATTACAAGATTATGCAGTGCATTGAACCTGGCATAATGACTGAAAGGGCGATAACTGCGGGAGCACAGTGATTTTTCAAAATCGCGTTTTTAGTTGATGACCACCACACTGTGTACCAAGTTTGACTGCAATCCATACAAAACTGAGACACAAGCTGAGTTTACAAGACTCTATCATGCGTTTTATTCAGCTGACAGGCAACATTTGCAATAACTGTTTCGGGTACAGCGATATATCCAGATGTTGACAATCGTAACATGTACAAAGTTTCAAAGGGATCCACTGAAAACTGTAAGACTAGCTCCGTTCACAATATTATTTTGCACTGCTTAAGATTAAAAAGCTGCACTAAAACAAAATCACAGGATCAGATGATGGAAATAATATGTACTAATATAATGACAAAATAATACTAAATATAATGACAAAATAAGGCTAATTATATGTCTAAAAAATACTAATTATAATGACAAAATAATACTAATTATAATGACAAAATAATGCTAATTATATGTCTAAAAAATACTAATTATAATGACAAAATTATACTAATTATAGTGACAAAATAATGCTAATTATAATGTGTTACGTATATTTGATTTAAATAATTTATTTATTTTTGTCAGATTCAAATTTGACATTTTGGATTAAAAATTCATTCATTGATAAATGTTTCTAGAAATTTTCAATCTACAAGTAAACAACAGATGTTGACCTCATTTTCTGACCTTGCTTCAGAGTGTAAACAAGCTTCTAAAATGATTGGTTGATTCCAATGACATTAGAGATTTATTTTAAAAATGAGTAGTTGATTCCAAGGACATCTTTCTAGATTATACTGTATACATGACTTTGCGAGCAATGGTTCGTTCTGTGACCTTCTAGAAAATCACGTGACCCCTTCCTGTTTATGAGAGAATCAGTATATAGCTGTGTTTTAGAAGTTAACGGTTCAGTAGTTAGTCTGGGCTTTAGAATACAAAGATGTGTGTGTTATTGCTTGAGTGTAAATTATTTAAATTCGTTTGGGATTAAGAGGAATTTATTGTGTTATTTATCTAGAAATTACTTGTGCTCATTTGAATTATTATAAAACTAAAACTGACTTCATCACGTGACATCGTCGTCCAAATTGGATTACATCGTCAAGATTCGAACAGGGAACTAGTAGGACATTTTATTATCAGGACTGTTGCAATTCCACTAGTGGATTATATTCTGAATTCTTTTTGGATCAATTTTTGGACTTGATTCTCTAAAAGCGTAAATTTATCTTTTATGAAAATATTTGTACTCAATAAATTGTTTGTTAAATTTTTACAAGCTTGTTATTTTCACTTCTTTCTATGTTGCTGCTTATTCGAGCCTAAGCACGTAACAGCTGACAAAATAATACTAATTATAATGACAAAATAATACTTATTATAATAACAATACTAATTATAATGACAACATAATACTAATTATAATGACAAAATAATAATAATAATAATGAAAAAATTGTGCAGGCAAAATGATTTGTCCTAATGCGTATCTTAAAATGGCAACACACATACCTAGTTCTGAGAGACAGTCCATATTAAACGAGACTAAATTCAGTTCAGTTCAAATACTTTATTAATAAGTAAGGTCATAATACACATCTAAACTATAAAAGTAATGAGACAGTGCATGCAATGTGGACTAACAAACGTATCATGCAAAGTAAAAAAAATTAATTTTTTAAAAATAAAACACAATTTTATGAGATCGACAGTAATCTGCATCACATATAACCATTCTATAATATTGTGGTTTTTTTTAATAATATCTATAATTATGAGGTTCGGTTAATTCTAATCTAAAAAGAATCTTTTCTTTCTTATCTCTTCTCTTTCAAAATGTGATAAATATATGGAATTATTGATACAGTAGTTCTATTTTGGTCATTAGCCAGTTAAATTGGACATAATTATACTGACGAATGTGTGGGATATTTTAGTTTTAACGTACCTTCAACAATTGTTCAGTCATATCGCTACGAATGTCTACAAAGTGACAGTTTATAGTGATGTCTGTCACTGGGGCATGATGTCGCCGACATGTACCATGATGTCCCACCCAGTCATATTATTCTAACATCAGGCTGACCAGTCCTAACACTAACCTCGTAATGCTGAGCGCCAAGCGAGGCAACTGTAAGTACCTTTTTTTTGAAAGTCTTTGGTATGACACGTGCGGGGATCAAACCCACGACCTCCTGTATCCGAGGAGGACGCTCTAACCACTAGGCCACCGAACCAAAAAAGAAAATACCGCAAACCTCTATTAGCAAGTGACCCTTACTGATAAATTTCATATACTTTCATACGAAAACGCCTTTTTTAAAAATATTGATATCACCAGCTTCTTTAAACACCAAAAATAACCACTTTTGATGATTTTTTTTTATATACATCAGTTAAATAATTTTGTCCTTTGACTTTCAGTTTAGCTGACGTACATGACAATTTTGGAGTGAATAAATTACACTTGTATTTAATAACCGAAATAGCTTTAATAATTGCGCCATTATCAGTCTATTTTCCGTACTTTCGCATTGAAGCACCATTTAAAGAAATCAGCGAAATATGTTTTGTTTAATCATGCCAGTTTTATCAAAAAAAATTCTTTGTAATATTTAGCTGATTCTAATGTTGTAGTGCAATTTCAGCGTAGTTTTGAACGTCGTATTAAGCATTACGGTTACAGATACATGGCCCACAAACTTCTCTCAAAAAGGTACATAACTCATCAACAAACGGGAAGCAGTATTTGGCTGCTTATGTCCCTTACTCTACTATCTAATATTACAAGACCTTAGATCAGGCAAGCCCTTTCCTATTCGTACTTTTGATACATATTTATCAAACATTGCCATAATAAAATCGGAAACGTTTTCCATGCACATCTTTATAGCAAGCTGTCGTATTTACATTGATCAAAGGCATTGGAAAAGTCAATATGTATGTATGTATGTATGTATGTATGTATGTATGTATGTATGTATGTATGTATGTATGTATGTATGTATGTATGTATGTATGTATGTATGTATGTATGTATGTATGTATGTATGTATGTGTGTATGTAAGTGTGTATGTGCGTGCGTGCGTGTGTGAGAGCGTGCGTTCGTGCGAGAGTGCGTGTGTCTGTATGTGAAAAGTCTACTGCCAGAATTATAGAAAATATTTTGCAATATGTATAAAATAATGAGATACTTATGGAATTATTATAATCGTTTCCTGCTCCACTTTTTAAATCTGGAAACATAAGACTCCCCTCCCCCACCCTCACCCCAAAGACTGCATACGTCATAATAAGCCGATGACATCACAGTGATGTGTATCTGAGTCGCCATACACAGTCTGGTTCATCATTCCAAGGACCGCTCCGGTGGCCTATTGCTTAGAGCGTCCGTCTCGGATGCAGGAAGTCTTTGGTTCGATCTCAGGCCGAGTCATACTAAAGACTTGCAAAAATGGTATGGATCCCTTTATGTGGTCTTTGTGGGCGTTGAGAGGGCCTTCGACAGCCTGCACCGAGCCTCTATGTGGAAGATCCTACGACACTATGGCATCCCCAAGAAACTTGCCAACGTCATCAGGACCCTGTACGAGAATTTTGAGTGCAGAGTCATCCACAACATCCTACTCATTGAACCATTCAAGGTGGAAACCGGAGTGAAGCAAGGATTCATTCTCTCTCCGATCCTCTTCTCACTGGCCATTGACTGGATCATGCACCGCACCACAGAGGGCAAGAGACAATGAATTTAGTGGACATTGACCTCAATGCTGGATGACCTGGACTATGCCGACGACATCGGGTTGCTGGGAAGCAGACACTAGGATATCCAACAGAAGACACAACAGTTTGTACAGACAGCAAGCACCATAGGTCTTCGAGTCAACATAGGGAAGGCAAAAATCTTGAGGAAGAACACTAGAGTGGGCAACCCAATCGCAATCAATGACCAGCCTCTGCAAGAAGTAGACGATTTCACGTACCTGGGCAGTAAGGTCACCATGATGATCTTTTGGCAAAACATGATCTTGAACGAGGAACTCTGGCACATAGCGGAAGCAAGCATCATCGCTGAGATCAATGCAACTAGTCGATGGAGATGGCGCGGCCACGTCTGCAGAATGCCTCCTGACTCACTACCAAGGGTGGCACTGAGATTTACCCCACAGGGGAAAAGGAACCGTAGCAGACCCAAAGAGACCTGGCGCCGAACCGTGAAGCGAGTACTTAGGACCAGAGGCCTCACCCTGCAGACCGCCACCGAAACAGCAGCCGATAGACTACAATTGTCGCATCATGCACCAGACGGCGCATAGAGGATTGATGATGATGATGATGTGAGGACTTTTTTGTCGGCCTGGTATCAGGATAATGTGACTGTTTGAGACATCAAGCGCCAAAGTCTGCGGCATGATGCACCAGTGCATCACTATAAACTGCCACACTATAGACATCGTATCGATATGACTGAAAATGTGTTAATGCTGTGTTAAATATCCAAATCACACATACACACACATTATTCCATACTTTGACTTTATTTTAGTCTGTTATTCTAAAGGAAAGGTATAATCTAGTCAGCGTGCTTGTGCTCTAATTCGTGGAGACGATATACTAAGGTATATGAGACCAAGCTTCAAAACAGCCTTATGTTTTGCGATATATTCTGAAGCTACCAGTGAAATGTGAACCAAGTGCATACCAAGCGTGAATGCAAAGAATGCAACATTTTTGTTCAGTGTATGTACCTGGTAAAACTCTAAGACAATATGCTACATCCCACAAAAGTAAATTTAAAGTATTAACTACCTTTTTTCATCTGTATTGTTTGATCGTTTCGAAAATCATTTATTTTATCAATGTAAAGGTTAGGTTACTTCCCTTTTTGGGATAGGGTGATTCCGATTTATTTAAATTAATACAGAAAACCAACCCTGGCTCGTTCTTTGTCAGAAATTGAAGCAGTGACAGAGAGATGCAAAGCTTTGAGCCCCCAGTCAGCCGTGCCGACAATAAAAATAATGAATATACAAATTGAAATTATTAATAACAACAATTAAATATAATTCAAACATTAATCTCTCAAATACAATTCAGCTAATATCATATCACTACGTACACCAAGTGACGACCTAGTTCATCCTTTGAATTAGTGTGTGAAATTTTCCCTTCTGTCCTGAGTCCTACTCATCTGTATGTTTTTCTTCAAAGTTCCTTTCTCTCCCTCCGTTCTCCCTTCAACTTTTCCCTGTGTCCTTCCTTCTCTCTTGTGCCTCCCAGAGCTGGGGTAATTCCATTTGGTCCCTAAAACTTCATTCTAATTTCTCTTTGGTCTCCTAGAGACTCGGACCACAGCACTGAGTAGTTCTCTCTGGTCCCTAAAAGCTTCTGTTTCGAAGCTTCCTTGTTATTTCCAGAATAATAATCCAGCCATTACGAATGGTCTTGGAGTACTTTTATTTGCCTTGTCTCGCCAAATAACTGTAACCCTACTAATGTTTTGGTTCTCAAGATGATATATTTAAACTTAAGATTCTAATGTCTGGCACGCCTAACTCAATCCCGATTGGAGGTTTGTTCCTAATGATCAGACATCGCAACTCCCAACCGTTTGTCAAATATGTTTACGATACAATTTGACGATCCCTTGTTCAAAACAAGAAATCGCCACTTACCTGTGAACAAGGTTACGTAACTGACTTTGGAAAAAAATAAACCGCGTCTCTTGGGTTTATGGCTATGTCAATTAACCGGCTGGACATCTCAGACATTTTTCCGGCGAGAAATTATAGCCTCGTTTAACATACCCATGCTAAAATCTGGTTTCTTCTATTACGTGCCAATCAACAGACCAGTGAACGATTATTGCTGAAAACGATTCTATTTTTATTTCTGTTTGAAAATTATGTTGCATAGTTAGATTTGGATTTCTGCATATCATGGACGTTTGCACGAACAGCCCTCCTCAAGGTTTATTCTGCAGACAAAAATGTATATAAAATTAAAGAAACAAGAAACGATTTAATATACTAGACTGATGTGAAATTTCAAAATATCAAACAAATTTGCTAGGGCCTATAATCTGAGCCTTACCAAGGAACTATTCGAAATTAGTGCATTACTTGTCGGTGATCAGACAGTCCGCATACTTGAAGGCCTAATGGGAGATTATAGACAAGATATGTCGTACGACCAAGCATTATCTCTATACGACAGACAATATGCTATATACGAGGTTGAAAAGATTATGAACACTAGATGAATAAAAGGCACAACGTATTTACTTATAAGAAAGAAAGGCAATGATGAAATGTGTAACATTTGGGTTGAGCAGAAAATATTTTTCCACTACAAATTGATGGACCATACTGTATAGATAGAAATCAGTATTAATTATTATATGATATAGGAGTTTTTGAATGATATCGATTGTTCAGAACAGATGTGACAAAACATTGGAAAGTGCAAAAGTAAAAGTCATACATCAGTACTGTTCTAATATAAAGCTGAATTCCAAAGACTGATAAATGATCTTTGGCAGTACAATGCTAGTTTATAGACGACAAAAATAAGTCAACGCGAGCACAAATTATATTGAAGGAAGGATATTGAAGACGATGGTGTTCTTAGTCAGTTCTCCCAAATGCATGCGATTACAAAACGCTGAAGAGGTACAGTCCCGGATTACCCATTAGGCAGAGTAGGCAACTGCCTATGGACCCCGCGACTTTTATGGGCCCCATAAAACTTACATTACGAGCTAATCCTGATGCACTAAAACGTAAAATTGTGTGTGCTTTAGTATACTCTCCGCCATACATACATAATCTAAATTATTCAAAGTGTCACATGACACTTTTTCCTAACGTATGTTTCGTGAAAGTCACTGTGTGATATCATATTAAAGTGTGAAATCACATACTAATCTTTATACTAATCTTCATTTGACTCGTTAAGTGATAAGTGGAACTTTTCTTTACATGGCATAGTTGTTGCAATACCTTTCAAAATCACGCATACAACTGTACAAGGATTCATTCGCAGGAATTTGATTCCATGTCACTAAAATTTCCATCTGTCTCAATCATCTTGTCATGGTATAAATTAGTTATGGGCAACAACTCTGGAAACTATCTCATTTACCGAAACTGTCTATAAATTTTTAACCGCTCTACGTATCACTGACATAGTTATCTCCCTTCAACACAATGGGAAATGCTGAAATATAATTTTTTTTAGTTATACTTCTTCGAAAAGCCGATTTAGTAATATTATCTGCGACGTTTTGTACCGAATTTTGGTGAATATTAAAACAGTTGCCAGCTACATTCATTGACATCAATATTATTTCTTAACGGTGGTCCAAGGTTGACATTGCCGGGGTGGGAGTGGGAGACAAGCTCCCCACTCCTCCAAAAATGCCCCATAGGGCTTGCGACTCTGAACGCCTCTGTCAACTAAAATCCAGCTCCTGGCCTTCACGAGTGGCTTAGCTTCTAAGTCCGGCGGACCATGTTTTCACTGACATGGAGAAGGGGTGAAGGCGGCCACTGGCGCCTTAAAACCATTCGCTTCGGGTAGATGGGGCTCGTAAACCTTGGATGGTAACTCATCTAGGAGAAGGAAAATCCTGATCCCAAACCTCCGCTGCCTTGCGGCTATACCCACTCACGGGAAGGCTAAGGGAGTAAACCCCGACAGAAAATCCGGAGACGGAGTCCCTTAGACGGTCTGACGTTGACTTCAACGTCATTCCGGCAACTCCTGCGACGCCGTTGGTGCCAAGCTGTAGCGACATTTGTTGTTCCCTTGGGTCCACCAGCTGCGTGGAGAGGGGGGATCTGCTGCATGGGCAACAGCTGATTCTCCATTCTAGACTGCCCAGGCTTTGTAGCTCCACTGGAGAGGACACTCCAGCGTCGTCTTAAGGCGTCGGCACAACACGGGAAGCAGCAGTCTACAGGTTATAAGCCATAGCTCGATTGGCGTAGAACTTGGCGCCAGGGGCTGCTTTCGACGGTGGGAGAGATCGCCATGTCTCATTGGAAGCTACCGCCCGCCTCAAGCTGGGCAGCCCTCAGTCAATAAGGTGCTTCCCGCCATGGCCTGCCTGCTTCACTGGGTGCGTGGAGCTTAGAGAACCATCTCGACAATCAGGCCAAAAAATTCTGCACCAAGCAAGATACAAAGAGGAATCAAGAACACTCCAGCTCTTCGTTTCGAAAGCTGGATTATCAGAACCTTGTGCCCTGGACAAACCACTGACCTGCAGAAGATCAACGACGCACGGAAGACTGCCGTCATTGACAGAGAACTTTCCCGACTGAATGTCGACATTGCATGTCTTCAAGAGACCCGACTGGCTGACAGCAGCACCATCAGGGAAACCAACTACACCTTCTTCTGGCAAGGAAACCCATCAGACGAACCCAGGCAGCATGGTGTCGCCTTCGCTGTAGAACACCCTCGTCGCCTTCATTGAGACTCCATCATCAGGCACTGAGAAGATCCTTGCCCTCCGGCTATCAACATCCTCAGGCCGAGCTAACATCTTCAGCGTGTATGCCCCAACCCTTTACTCAAACCCAGAAGAAAAAGACCAGTTCTACGAGGCTCTGGATCAAGCAATATCAAATATCCCCAGTACCGAGGGTCTCTACCTTCTAGGAGACTTCAATGCGCCAGTGGGAGCTAACTACGAGGCATGGCCCACCTGTCTCGGCCCGCACGGAAGGGGCAAAATCAACGAGAATGGCCAGCGACTGCTGGAGATGTGCTGCACTCACAGCTTATATGTGACCAACACCTTCTTCAAATGCAAGGAGATCCACCAGGTATTATGGAGACACCCACGTTCCCGCCACTGGCACCAGCTAGATCTAGTCATCACCAGGCGCGCGGAACTAGCCAGCGTCCTTCTCACCCGCAGCTACCACAGTGCCGACTGCGACACGGACCACTCCCTTGTGGCCACCAAGGCGCGAATAATACCCAAGAAACTGCACCACGCCAAGAAGAATGGTCGCCCACGCATCAACACCTGCTGTGCAAGCAATCCAGAGAAGATACAGCAGTTCATCTGCAAACTTCACGAGGCTCTCACCAAAGAGACGCCTGATGACACCATCGACTCCAAGTGATCCCACCTCCGAGACGCTGTTTATAACTCAGCCATTACTGCCTACGGGAAGAAAGAGCACAAAAACACAGACTGGTATGAGGCCAGCTGGGATGAGATGAAACCCGTGACTGAGGCGAAGAGGAAAGCCCTCCTGGCTTACAAGGCTGAGCCTAGCCTTGGTACATTACAGGCCCTCAGGACTGCCAGGAAAAATGCCCAGTAGACCGCCCGTCACTGCGCTAACACCTACTGGCTGAACCTCTTCACCAGTATACAGATAGCTGCCGAAACCGGGGATGCAAGGGGCATGTACGAGGGTATCAAGAAGGCAACAGGCCCACCCACCTCCAAGATCGCCCCACTCAAGTCCAAGACTGGCGAAGTCATCAAAGACCAGGGCAAACAGCTGCAGCGCTGGGTTGAGCGCTATCTTGAGCTGTATGCAACCCAAAACGTCGTCACGGACACCGCCCTAGACGCCATCCCAGACCTGCCAGTCTTGGAGGAACTAGAAAACACCACCCACCCTGGAAGAGCTTAGCAAAGCCATCGACTGCCTCCCTTGTGGGAAGGCCCCTGGGAGTGACGGCATTCCACTAGAAGTCCTAAAGATAGGGAAACCAGCACTAATCCAGCCTCTGCACGAACTCCTCTGCCTCTGTTGGGGACAAGGACACATCCCCCAGGACATGCGAGATGCAAACATTGTCACTCTATACAAGAACAAAGGAGACCGCAGTGACTGCAACAACTACCGGGGCATCTCTCTTCTCAGTATTGCTGGAAAGGCGTTCACCCGTGTCGTCCTGGCGCGCTTGCAGACACTAGCATCCCGAGTCTACCCCGAGTCCCAGTGTGGCTTCCGAGCAGGCAGGTCAGCTGTAGACATGATCTTCTCACTACGACAGCTGCAGGAGAGGTGTCGTGAGCAGCTGATGACCCTCTACATTGCCTTCATAGACCTGACCAAGGCTTTTGACCTGGTCAGCCGGAGCGGACTCTTCAGGATCCTTAAGAAGATAGGCTGCCCCCCACGACTGCTCGCTATCATAACATCGTTCCACGAGAACATGCACAGCACAGTGTGCTTTAACGGCGCAACATCAGAGGCCTTCCCAGTCAGCAGCAGAGTGAAGCAAGGCTATGTCCTTGCGCCAACTCTCTTTGCCATCTTCTTTTCCATTCTCCTCCAGTACGCCTTCAAGGACTGCAGCGAGGGCGTGTATATACACACCAGGACTGACGGAAAGCTGTTTAACATCGCCCGTCTCCGTGCAAAGACTAAAGTTACAAAGGTTCTCATCCGTGAATTGCTCTTCGCCGACGATGCAGCCTTGACATCACACAATGAAGATGGACTGCAGCAGCTAGTATGCCGCCTCTCCCACGCCTGCAAGGAATTCGGACTGACCATCAGTCTGAAGAAGACGAATGCAATGGTGCAGGACGCAGACTCCTCTCCCACTATCGCCATTGATGGGTACAACCTGGAAGTTGTTGAGGACTACACATACCTTGGGTCCACCATCTCCAACTCTCTCTCCGTTGATACTGATGTAAATGGCCGGATTGCCAAGGCATCAGCAGTTATGGCGAGACTGAACCAGAGGGTCTGGGACAATCACAACCTCACCGAGAAGACCAAACTGCGCGTCTACCAGGCATGCGTGCTCAGCACACTCCTTTACAGCAGCGAGGCATGGACCACCTACGCGAGTCACGTGAGGAAACTCAACAGCTTCCACCTGAGATGCTTGCGGCGCATTCTGCGTATCCAGTGACAGGACAAAGTTCCCAACACAGAGGTTCTGAAATGCACCGGCATGAACAGCATGTTCTCCATTCTAAGCGAGAGGCGCCTTCGCTGACTAGGCCATGTTAGGAGAATGGACCCAGGCCGCATACCCAAGGACCTGCTGTACGGCGAACTAGTAGAAGGTGCACGAACGACTGGAAGGCCATGTCTGCGCTACAAAGATGTCTGCAAAAAGGACATGAAGACAGCCAACATCAACATAAACAATTGGGAGAGCTGTGCTGACGACCGCTCCGCGTGGCGTCTTGCTGTCAGACAGGGCACTCAGAAAGCTGAGGAGATGAGAAACACAAACCTCGCTGCAAAGAGAGCCAGGAGGAAGGCAAACCAAAACAATCCTCAGCAAGCATCAGCATACACCTGCAGAAAGTGCAACAGAGACTGTCACTCAAGGGTCGGACTCTTCAGCCACTCGCGAAGGTGCAGATAGGACACCCAAATCGGAAGCTACACAATCGTCTCTCGAAGACGGACGGATACCGACGATATTTCTTAACATTAACATTTCTTATTTATTAACAACCCATTTTCCAGTTTTTTTTCTGCTTACCAGTTTCACCACGTGTATAATTCTGACAGTGTAATATAGCCGGCAAATTAATCAAAGATTTATGAAGTTTTTGACAGCTAATAAGATCGATCACAAGACCTTTTTCGACTACTCCATAATAGCACTCGTATATGAATTTATAACAAAGATATCTTTTTTGAAGCAGACGATCTAAGAAAAACCAACATTTTCAACAGTACTAACTGGGTCTGTTAGTCGACAGTTCCTGATGATGCCATCACATTATGTTTTAAAACGCATTTTGCTCCATTTTATATAATAGCATTATCTAAATAGTATTTTGATAATCTAGCTAGATACTCTGACTAAATATTCTGATGATAAAAATCCTGATATAACTGATTTTGAGATTAAAATCGAAAAAGATCTTGACAGGAAAACAATTATTAGATTCACCAAAGGAGGATCATATGATCATAAACGACATTGTGTAAGATTAAAATATAGATGATGCTGAACTTGATTTTATAATTGATGATACAACGAAGAGGTACATTTATAAGTTGAAGTAATGCTTACTTGTCAAACGGAACTAATTTAGGCACATTTGTTAGTTATATTGATGGCGAGTCACCGCATTTTACTTATTTAAGATCTTATATGCTAGCTTACCTTTCGATAAAGCTATTATCGAAGATAAACAGAGTTGTAGAGCTTGCTTGCAGAGTCGCTACAGATTCATTTTATATCAATAAAAAGTAAATGGAATTGCTAAAACAACTACATATCCGCACGTATGCATCATGGGGTGAATAGAGAATAAACAAGAAAATACACTAATTTATTCCAAATCTCCCGAAGTTGAAATCAAAGATATTTTTTTTATAAAAACAATCAAACATTAAAGCTATATTCTGCACCGTCAGTGTATGATCATGTGACCAGATATCAAACTGTTTATCTTAATGAACCAAGATGAACAGGTAAAAAAACTCGTGTGATCGAATTATTTCGTGGCCATGATATGATTGTTTTGACGCCAGAGAAATGAAAGAACGAAATGTAAAATCATGCCCGTATCACATAGAATTTAGACGGAAAGGAGATAAATGGACTTCTGAACAAATGGGTGAGAAATATATTCCAAGGATTATCATTTGGGATGAAATATGTACAGTGTCTTTAGAAACGTTAAAAATATTAATCATTGGTTATTGATCAAAATTAATGCTGTGGTAATGTGTGGCGATCATTGTCAGCAGCCACACTTTGGTGGATTGTATCCTCACGAATGGCTCAAAAAGGTCGTATATTATTATGAATAAATAACAGATGATCATAGAGCACTTGATCCAGAATTAAGAGAGCTGAAGAAATGAATCAGACTACAACCAATTAAATTCATTGTGAAATAATGCGTGATATAGTATCAGAGACACAGTCAAATGGCTTTTGCAATTTATGGAGACCTGATGATTTGATAGTTGCAAGTAGAAAGACAGTGATATTCTTTAACAACAATTATTTTTGTTACATAAAGAAAAAGATTCAAATCTACCTGTACCGTTGTGTTATCGTTCAGCAGATACTGAAGTTGATATCTCAGATGAGTCAAGGAGGAAATAAAATATTGTGTTAAATTTTATTGTTTTAGTTCCTGTCAGTGTTGTTGAGAGCGTATTAATGGGCAAAACTCCGTGGACTCCAGGATATGCTATAACGATTCATTTATCACAAGAATCAACCATCTCTGATACAGTAATCTGGATTACCGTATAGAATGGTCAAATTTAGTTTATCTCCAAGTGTTTCCAGTTAGTTAGAAGAATATCTCAGCTGTTGGAGGTTATTGTAGACTTTTAAAAAAAAAATAATGATCAAACTAATGACAACAACAACAAAATTGTTGACGATGATGTAGTAAGAACGATATTAGAGCGCTGACATCAAAATGTGCGAACTGAAATTGTTGAGGTTGTGGTATATAAATTTGCAATATTGCTTGTCGTGCTAACCAATTTGCAACGACAGAACGTCTGACAAGTTAGTTAATAGCTGTTCTACCTCTCCAATATCCTCTTGGGCAATAATAATTGATTCCATTATTTTTAAAATAATCGGTTGATTAATTACCTGCCCCTAATGCATCGCAGATCTTACCAACCAATTAGCTAATGATTCTCTGAAATATTTTTAATGGAAGTTAACGAACCAATTAACTTCACATATGCAATATGTCGTTGTTGTAGATCTTTATTTTACGTCATGAACATGACATGTGACATTGACGGGGGTTGTACTGACTGGGTGTCCCGCTTAAGTTAAGTTGGTTTTCGAGAGGTTGACCGCCCTCGATATTATTGCCCGGTTCGAGTATATATAAGTGGTGAAACATATAGGTGATATATATATATATATATATATATATATATATATATATATATATATATATATATATATATATATATATATATATATATATATATATCTGAGCAGAAATATAGAACAAACAAACAAACGCCACGTACAGGTAAACAAACAATTTAATTAATTACATAAAACAACTATACGAAGTCATTACATTAGGAATATACCTGCTTTTAGAAAACAAAACTTTCTTGAATTACAAAGGAAAGCGCAAATGGATCTAAAAAATAGTTGATCTGTTTACTGATAGATTTAGTTCATCACAGGATCGAGTGAACATTCGAAGTCAACGTCTTGTACAATTGCATAACCTGCTTCTTCGGTTCGCTCGATTGTTTTAACTGTAGCTGTTCAGACCCCTGGATCTCCGGATACTACTTTCAGCAATCCGTCTCAGGAATATCTCAGAATACCTCTCAGAATTTATTCGTCGCAGGATTGCGTCACAGAATTGTACGTCTCAGGATTACACGTCTCAGAATTACACGTCTCTTGGGCTATTTTCTCTTATTTAAATAAATATAAATAGAGACAACTTAAATTTCTTGTTCTTTATGATACCTGGGATTTTGAATTAGGCTCTGCTCGTTATCAGATCTTTTTATCTGCGCTAAACAACAGATGATATGGCTATCCATCAATCGACTCGTGTCTTATAATGACCCAGGTTAGTCAAATGGCTAAGTCGTCACGCATTAACACCACACATTAACACACACCACATGAGGCCTAGTGGTTCTGAGCCAGCCTCAAGTTACACAGCCAATAAATTAGATACATTACATCTGTTACTACGTCGTTACACACTCGCTCTTAGTCATACGTGAAATCATCTAACTATGTTGAAGTCATTCGGATTCTTGTAATCATATTAAGTAATGTAATGCATTCAATTCTTAACACTTAATTTTTATGCAAACACGACAACACATTAAAACAATTCGTCAAACTTATCTAAAGATTAAAGTACGACTTCCTATGCATAACTATACACCGTTATACTTCATAAAGCAAATTATTATACGAATGTATTAGAAAAAAATTCATGCAAATACAAGTAAATAATTTAACAAAGCATTATACATGGCATCCACAAATTACATGGAATTGTGACACTATCTTTGCAGTTCGTAGGTTTACTTCGACAACAGTTTTTACGAGGAAATTTCTTGCAAATTCCCCAGAGCCTATTCTGGTTTATCTTGCAGAAAAGCTTGGACTGATTAAAAGTTTCGATGATGCGATATAAAACCGTAGGAAATTTTGTGCATGGAAACACATCTTAATTAGCGTAACCAATCAGTCAAATCTCTCTTCCTCCTTTCTCTGTGGCGCCACAAACGGGGCTATCTTGACTTGGAAGTTTTATAGTTACAAAGCTTCTGCTATTTTTCAATTGTGACAGCTTTAACATGAAAATAACGTTTATCGTGTACATAATAGTCCGTCCTGCTGCTGTTTAAATAAATGCCTAATTAAGAATAGCATTCTCCCCTTGACACGACATTCTGGTACTTGGTTAGTCTCGCTCGTCGAATCGGATATCAAGAACAGTTCCAGGAACGCAATATTTGTATCCGGGAAGATGTTTTTCTCGAAGATACTTAGCCCATGAAACTCTTGGTAATTGTCCACGTGAAGTAGCGATATCTCCGCTTGTTCTCCTTCACTTGTCAAGAGAGATTAAATTTGTATTTCTTCGTACCACATTTTAACAACTTATATTATATTATATTTGTACAGCATGGATGTCATTAACTTCTCGGCCAAACGAAAACAAGAGCCATTCAAACATCATCCATCTCTACCGAATTCTGTCAGAGCAATTATCATAGGTCCATCTGGATGTGTTAAGACGCAATTATTACTTAATTTAATAATAAGATGGTATAAGTGGGATAAATTATAATTTAGTTGCACCATCTGTAAATGATTAATGATGATACGATGTTCTTAAAGATTTTAATGAAAATACAAAATTATTGAATGGAAATGGTGATGAGTGTATTGATTTTATCACCGATACAGATGAAGCTCTATCTGCAAATGAACTCAATGGATTAATTAATAATTTAGTTGTGTACGACGATGTAATACTGGATAAACAATCAAATCCAGCAAAAATATTTTCTCAAGGACGGCATTAAAACACAGATGTGATTTCTGTAACACATCGATATACATAAATATCGGAGATAACTAATATTTTAGCTGTGTTTAATGGAGTCGATTCACATACTCTGAGAAACATTCATCAAACCTAGAGTAGTTGTGTCATGGATATAATGAAGTTTTAAAGTTTCTTTTCAAACGCGCAAGTTACCCCACATGGATTTATAACGAAAAATTCACATGATCCGTTATCACGATATTGTATCGGTCTTGATAAAATATTCAGTTAAGACATAGCGGCAGAGTGGGTGCAACCTCAATAAAGTGTAAAGTCGGTGAACGAGCGTGCATACCATTTTTTTAAAAACCACTCAACTGATAATGTAACAAAATAAACTAAACCAATTAGACAAACTCTCTGTCACTTAGAGGCTTCAGTTTAGCGTTGTTTTCATTTTCGTAGCAAGCTTTATTTTGAAGTAAATGACGTTTGAACCAAAGATCTGTTTACCATCTCTACTGTTTGAGTACTATTTGCTTCCTCTTCATCTAGATCATAGCTTTGAAGCGTCTATAAAACATTTACTCTTCATCTATTTCATCAATTGCAAGCGTCTTGGTGAACAAATGATCTTACCTCTTCATCTAGATCATTGTCTTTTAGCGTCTTGATGAAGATAAATGTTTTCCTCTTCATCTAGATCATTTTTTTTAGTGTCTTGATGAACAGATGACTTTTATCGCGGAACATGGAATGATTTAACTGTTGGTTATATGTTTTGGTCTCCAAAGTTCAAATTGCCATAATAATCAGCAATACATTTGTGTATGGCAATTTTTACCGTTAAGCGATCAAGCAGCAGAGAGGGTTAACCGACTAAATCGAAACATCACCCTTTTTTGATTACCAAATCGACTAATGGTGACTAACATTGAAGTCAGTTCAATGACTACACCTAGCTTGACCCAACCCAATGTTGTAGTCGACCCATCTCTGCTGCTCTCCATGTGTTAAATTGTCAATCTGATGATAAAAAAAATCTTGTATACAGATCAAACAAAATGAATAAGCGGACAAACGATCAATCTGAAACTTTCTTGAGCATTGAGTAATATTCTTCCTCGTTGCTGCTACAAATTAGCCAAATATTTTATCGATACATGTAATTAAATCATTATATATATATATATATATATATATATATATATATATATATATATATAATATGTAATATATCGGAGAAGCATATACTGCTAGATTAGCTCGAGAACGCCAAGAAGCAATAAAAATGTATTCCTTTGAGAGATTCGCTTCGAAGAAAATTTCAAGAACGCCAGGAGTCACAAGTTGATTACGTAGGAGGTACATAAAGATTATTTAAACTAGGGCATAACCGACTTTTGATCCGGAAATCGGATTCCACCGGATAGTATGAACTTCCGATTAATCGGAGTCGGACAAGGCAGGAACGACCGATTCGGATAATAAAAATAATAAAGTTGAATTTCTATAGCACCGTGTCTAACACTGCGTGTCATTCGATAGTGCGTTAATAAAGTTAAATAAGAAGTCAGAAAAGTCCAATATGGTCAACACAACCACGCTGTGAGACAATCTATTTGAACCGACGGGTGAAAACCGGAAATGAAGCCGGATATGGTAAAGTACTAAGTAACATGCTAGACACGGCAAAACCAGATACCAGAAACCCGGAAACGGAAGATGAAATTTTTTAGAAAAAAAATACGGATTTAGCATTTCCGATTAATCGAATCGTATCCGGAATCGGAAACATTTCATGCCCTAAATCCGGAATCGGAAATCGGTAGAAAATGCTAATCGGTTATGCCCTAATTTAAACCTATTACTCCAACAACTGAGAAAGTTGTATGGGGAGATATCACTGGTCCAGAAGAAAAGAAACCTCTTCTTGGGACAATACAAGAAACCGCTAGGGCAACGCAAGAGATCTTCCAGCTAGAATAGCTGCCGCACAACCTAAACAAGATATTGATAAAATTTATACTGAAATAGCAGATGTGAAAGAAAAACTTGCATCTAAACCTAAAGCAAAAGGAGATGTTAAATTGATCAGTAAATTTAAGGGAAGGTTTTGTTGAATATCTTAAAGAAAATGTTAAGGACTAACATTTTCCTCGCTTTCTTATAATAGTCTATTTCGAAAATTTGCAATTTTAAAATCCGATTATGTTAAAACAAATAATAACTATTTTAAATGGCTATACCGTGTGTACTACGATAAATATCAGGTTAGTAGAGATGACTAAGTATTTAATGAATATATTAACGATATTAAAAGATTTTATTCAGAAGAAACTCAACAGCAAATAGAACAACCTCCCCAGTATCAACTTCCTCCACCTCTGCAACAAATAGAACAACAACCTTCTCCACTGCGAAAGATAATAGAACCTGAATTAATTCCACCGAGTCAGTATGAGGCTACATTTGAACGAAGCCCATGTGGTCAAAAATCTAAGAAAACTAAGTCTTTGATAATTGAACTAACTAAATCGCCTGAAAGTTTACCGTAAGAGACTTTATCCACGAAGATTATACCGACAGGAAGTGGTCTTAGAGTAGAACCATATTTCGAAAATAATCATATCACTTGCCCTGACAACGTCATTGCTGACGTGGATAAACTAGAAATTCTCATATGAGGAAAATGCGCTGGAAATACTTCTCATGAAATTATCAACGAAATCTCTGATATCTGTCGAAGATTATTTACCGGTGGTATCATGCACATCAATACCTATCGGGAATTTATCGATAAAACTACAGATGATTAAATCCTTTGATACATAATTTAGATCATGGTGAATAATTAAATAAAATGATCGTACACAATACGTATCACAGACCAAGAATGATCAGAGTAGTAAACTCACGATTACCAGTTTATGAAATAACCTACGGAGATGGACTTGATGATGTTGTTCGGGGTTTATTTACCAGGATAGCCCCAAAAGCAATGCCAATTGCAAAACAACTATCTATGAAAGCTATCGATGTCTTTCGCGACAAAGCTCCTAGCGCAATCGGTGATCTTGCCGGTAAAGCGTTTTCTGCGGTCTAGGACAGAATTTTACGGTTGCTACGACGAAAACAGCAACTGAAATTACCATCTACTCAGGTTGTGCCTGCAAATGAAAATAAAATAATGAATCAGGCCGCAACCCAAAGATGCATCGTTAAAAGAAAAAGAAGATAACATAACCGCTAGTCTGATAGCAGGAAGTGGTCTTCGTAGATAATTACAATTTAAATCATAGTAATTACAATAAAATGTTTAAGCGTGAAATTGATACAACGTTAGACATGGGTGAACCAGTTCGTAAAAATGATTCCCTGCGCGATTATCAATATTATTCTTACGACGCAGTACAACCAAATCAACGTGGAAGATTCGAATTACGAGTTCAAGATACAAGTCGGAATTTCTTACCTGCTGAAGCATTTATCGAAGTCGAAGGTCGACTTATAAAAGCAAATGATACAGATTATGGAATCGGTGACAGAGTCGGTTTTGTTAATAATGGTATCATGACGTTATTCAGCAGTGCTACCTATATGATCGATGGAAACACATCGAATCATGCCTGGAAAATGTTGATATTGCTACGGCGATACTTCGTCTAGCTAGATACTCCGATGATTATTCAAGATAAGCCGGTCCATCAATGATGTTTACAAAGGATACAAATGATCATCCTGAAAACAGAAATGTAACGATGAATACAGCTGGAACTGCTGTTGCGTCAATGAACGAAAATTTCAATGTTCATGTGCGATTCCATTATCTCATATTTTTGGATTTTGCCGAGATGTTAGGAAGGTTACGTTCGGTGCTAAACACACTGTGGTACTTAGCAGAAAAGAATCAGACAATGATGCAATCTGACGAGACGGAGGTGATGCTGGTAAAGTAGCAATAACAAAATTATCATTGTGGATGCCAGTAATGGTTCCATCTATCACAGAAGAAAATAAATTACTTTCTTACATGAATCAAGGTGGTAAATCACTGCTATCATGGAAAACAATGACTACAGATAGTAATCAAGGTAATGCTGCTGGTTTATTTACATGGCATATAGCAGCACAACAAGGGGTTTCAGCACCACGAGATATTTTTATCGCATTTCAAGCGAATGTACGAGTAAATAATCAGGAAAGAAATCCGATGGTATTGACACACTTGATGTTACCGAGGTTAGTTCGCGAATAAATACACATCAAGAACCTGCCGAGGAAGTTACTTTAAATTTTGGAAAGAATAAAGTTGCACGTGCATATCATCGTTTAATGTCATTTATGGGGCGCGATCTAAATGTATATACCGGTTTGCAAATATCACAAAAAGATTTCACAACATTATATCCGATCTATTACTTTTCACTTGAACATTTGGATTTATTTCGACAATTTGTTGTTGATATACATTTTCGAGCTCAAGTAGGCTATTTTCCTGCTGCTAGTTTCAGAGCAATCGCTGTTATACTTAGCAACAGAGCGGTATTACTCGAGGGTGTTGGTGGACGAATGCGAGTCGTTGCTGCACCCGTAGAAAATATGTAATTAAAATCATTCGAGTAAATATAAAAATGTCGTATAGTCATGTTAACGCAACTCTGACTGAAGGTCAGATAAACACAATTACAATCAAAGAACGCAAATCAATGTGCGGAAAAAAATAACATTAAAGAATAAACAAATGAGTGGTGGTCCAAATAAATTATCGTTAACCGGTAATCAGCTTAAGCGTTTCAATAAAGCTCTGGTATCAAAAACTGGAGTTCAACTTGAGTTTTCTCCAAGTGCCATCAAAGATATGATTAAATCAGGAGGTATATTTCCACTTCTTGCAGCAATACCAGCATTAATTGCTGCGACCGCACCTGCAGTTGCAAAAGCGGCTGCGTAAGGTGCTGTTGGAACATCCGCTGGAATGGCATTAAAGAAAGCAACAGGAAATGGGTATAAAAATAAGAGACGCGTTCTCAGACTTCCAAGAACTTATTTAGGAAAGAGACTGAGACTTCCAGGAATATACTACCGATGTCAAATTTTGATCTGATAAATGCTGCTAACAAATTAAAAATTAAATATTTTAGAGGAGTGTTTATGTGCGATCAATTACCGAAAAAACCACATCACGTTAAAACCGGTATCATCAATCTCGATTTGAATTCCGTTCCAGGAACTCACTGGGTTGCATATGCGATTGATCCACGCGGAATTGTTTATTTTGATTCGTACGGACTATCACCACCAGTCGAGTTTTTAAATTATATTAATCAATTGCCTGCCAGAATTTGGTATTCAACGTTACCGACACAGACAATGACAGACCCACCGATATGTGGTCGTGAATCCATCGCTGTACTTGATGCGATATCAAAATCAACTAAACCAAATCACAAGGTTGGACATGAATACACAAGTAATCGTTGAACAGGTATTTAAAATTGTACACATATATAATGGTCGATATATACGGAAGATCTTTGATCAGAAAATCCGAGAAAGTAACCGATAAAGATTTCGAAGCATCAAAATATGCAACATGAGATGACCTTGCTGATATTATGAACATAGCTGGGGTTGACCAAGACGTAGTTGTTTTTTTTTTTCAGGACAAACACGGTGTTTTGAAAACAAGTAATATTAAGTGGAATGATATAGTTCGTAGGGTTCTTGGCGCTGCTATGGATAATATTCCGGTATTTACCGACAGCGGAAAAATACGAGATTCAGGTATATCGATATAATATATCAGAAGTGAGATTACAAAACATGTTCAAAAACGATTATCAACGTCAGGTGGTGTATTAACAGGGGAACTGTCCATGAACGGAAATAAAACCACTGTCCTAAGAGATACAACATCAGATACGTTGACACTGTTGATGGTAAATTATCTACGTTTAAAACCGAACATGATGCCGTTAGTGGTACATTATCCAAGTTAAAATCCGGATACGAACTTCACATAAACGATCACAGTACCGTAGACGGAAAATTATCTACGTTGAGAGCTGAGTATGACGTTTACGTAGGTGCGTTTACAAATCTTCGCAGAAATTTCAGAAAGATCGATGAAATTGCAGAAGGATTCTTCGGAAATCCATTAATCGTTGATACGAAACTTTATGATATTAAAACATAAATCAATACGATTAAGAAAAGACAGGAAAATATTGTGAGTGATGCTCTTGATATTATTAATAAAATTGATCTCCTTGAAAAATATCAGGGTAAAACTCTCCACAGGCGGACTAACAACGTCGTATACACAATATCATCAGGATCAATAACATGCTCTCAACAAAATAATAATATCAAACATACCGCGGAGGTTACTGGCGTGTACAGATTGTCTGTGCTTAGTAGTGCAAAGTTCGAGATATTTGCCACGTATCCATGGCGTCACACAACGTTCTCTGGAACCGTATTTGTTATATTAAACCGTGGAGACGAGGAAATATTTATCCTGGTTGCATCATTTTGGTGGTGTTTGGAATTTTTTGCTGAAACACCTCAATTGATTACAGCGTAAATAATATGGACTATAGATACAATCAAGCGCGTGAGTGGCAAGATAAATTAAAATCTATCGTTGATACTTACACGATAAAAGTATAAAAAAAAAATATCAAAGACGTGCAATTGCCATTGACATAATTGTATACTCAGTCTCCGCGGTTGTTACTGCAGATGGTCTTTTATTGTCCACGGTAACAATGACATCACCTGCGGTCATAACGATATGTGTTTCAGCGTCAACTGCGATCGCTGGAGTTTTTAATATAATCACAAAAAGATATCGACGTGCACGAATGAAAAATTATCCGATTATGGGGTGAAGTTACACGCGGCAACGGCGTCGTATTCTAAACCATCTAAGTTATCTGAAAGCCTCAACGATGATTCAATATCCGATTCTGAATTTGCATTAATGACTAAAATATTCTCAGAAGCAATGACTGTGATAGAATCTACACCCATTAAAGTTACAGATAAATAGATAAATAGATAAATGTTGTCACAGGAACTATTGCAACAGATTGCCATGAACACAGCACCAATAAAAACCACTATGATATCAGTGAGCACAACCAATCCCGAATTATGTATTAATTTTCCAACTGCAATTTCAGCAAGGGAGATTGCACTTGCACAACTGCGAGTATATAATAGTTGGCCAAATATCAGATCTGAACCGTTAGGTGGATTACATCCAAATAATTCGCTTGTACTTGCCAACAAAAATAAACCGGATGGAACCCCAGATTTCTTTGTTGTTTATATCCCCACAGGTAGTTATCAGATTGAACAGATCAACGATGAATTCCAGCGCAGAATAAAATCAACAACAAAAAAAAAGAATGAAAAATAGCTATTACTGTTCACGAACCAACATTATCATCTGTGATTGAAGTAAAATCTGCCGATTACGTCTAGAACATATTTCTATGATCATTCCTGCATTAAATTTGATGAACTTAAAAAAATATTATATGGTTCTGAATAAAATCTGATTTGAGTTAAACAGAATATTTCTTTACAGATTTGATGAATTTCATCTTTTTTTCAACCCATTTTATTCAATTTTATCGTAGAAAATCTGACAGATTTCTGATTTTTGTAGGGTAAAACCCAGAGCCATTTTCTAAATGATTTATCGATTTATCGCTAATTTCATCTTTTTTTGGTCTGTTTTTTGTATATTCTCGTAAAAAATATCCGATTTTAGTTGATTTATGAACAAAACACGGCACATTTACCGATTTAACGATAAATCATTTAGAGAATGGCTCGGGGTTTACTCTACAAATATTACAATTTTGACAGATTTTCTATGATATTTCGACTAAAATGTTTTTTTTTTTTAAAAATGGGTGAAATGCATCAAAATTACAAACCTGAATAAAAAAGATATTATAACAGAATAAAAAAGGATATTATAACAGAATTAAAAAATATAACAGAATAAAAAAATATATTATAACAGAATAAATAAGATATTATAACAGGATAAAAGAACAGAACTATAGAGGAATTAATCCAAGCTGGCAACAGCGTTTTCATTTATAATCGTTTTTAGTTGTCTCACGCGTATGTTAATAATTTTGTTCGTTTCATGTTCGTGAGACAGTTTTGATTTAATATGTTCTACTGCGATAGAAAGTGGTACAAACTTATCTACATCTGTATCTTTTACCGTCGATAAGTACTGGAACATTATAGACTGTATGTTCTTTATTCGTTGAAAGTGTATAACCACCTTCTAGGTTTCGTTGTTGGATTGACTCGAAATCACAAATTATTTTTTTCTGGATCGAGCTGTATATTTATATTTTCATTTTTTAATGTTTTTAATGCAGATATTATAGCACTAATATTTTTGATGTTCATATATATATATATATATATATATATATATATATATATATATATATATATATATATATATATATATATATCTATATATATATATATATATATATATATATATATATATATATATATATAAATTTAAAAAATATGACCTTTAACATCTAGGTTCGAGTGTTCTAGCAGGCTCAAGGCATATTAGGGACAGCACGACCTTTAACCTCTAGTTTCGAGTGTTCTAGCAGGCTCAAGGCATATTATTGACAGCACAACCTTCGAACCTTTTAAGGTACATGAAACATATAATCTTAATTAAGGACAGCACAACATGAAAAACTCAACATTAATATAATACAAATTACGTATTACAATGACCTCTCTACAGACTATGTACACACCACCACCACCAACCCCCTAACCTCCCGGATATCAATCCCGGTGTGAATAAAACGATCTCCCACCATGATTCGAATCATGGTGAGATGTGTGTACATATATGTTCAATATCGATTTTTGAATTTCGAGGTCCTGAAAATCCTGTCGCTATCATTATTTTTTTAATCATAATATCGTTTCAGTTCTCTGTATCTTTTACCACCACATTGCACACACAAGCGTGTTTCACCTAGTACTCCAACACCACATTGTAAACATGGTTTTGGTCATAGACTTCCATCTCGGACACGTTGCGAGTGGATTCCGCAGAATTCGTTTACGCAAAATCTGTTACAATGAGTAACAGAGCCGATCATCAACCACTTGCAGACATTCCTAGTTTTAATCATTATATATATATATATATATATATATATATATATATTTTTTTTTTTTTTAATTTAAATAGTTGTTTTAATTATAATGACGGGGGAATTCGAGAGATTACTCAAGATCGAGCTTTCTAAAACTAAAAGATTTAATCTTGACAGAATATTCCGTGCCGATGCGAGATCTGGTTGATCCGACAGATAAAATCTTGATCAATAAAATATATGAGGCCAAGAAAGAATTTCAGAAAAATGAAGCATCTCATGTGTGGTTGACGTTTAAGATTATAAGCGACACTAAAAATATAGATGCTGCGATGAACGACAAACGAGTGGCGATGATCATTAACTACCTTGACGATAGAAAATATATTTTAAAGATCAAATTTATCGTACTATCAGATACAAACAATTGGATTATTCGTGATAAACGTGATCCTGTCCTTTATAACGAAAAAACTGCCATACTGAGTAAAGGTTCCAAACCAGGGATGTTGACCGGTATTGATAAACCATAATACGAAAGATCTTATCCTGTAACAGCGGTTATTTATGGGATATATCCGCTTGAGAAACCTAACATTGATAAGCTAAAGCCGATGAAATTCTCGTAGATAAATTGTGTGGCCGAACGAGTAACAGAACATTTCACTGTTTCGACTCGTGGGAAGGGGTTAACAGATAACCGACGTAATAAAATAAATTCATGGGCAGAAAAGGTCAAATTTACCGGAGCATCTATCAAAGATGTTGTTGTACTAGGAAAGAAATTGAAATTCCCTATAACAGTAAAAACGATAACAGGAGAGATCTTATAAGAATCAAAATTTAAATCAAAGGAAGCTTCAATCGAAATTGTTGATCATAATGCGCATGCGTGGACTAATGCAGTAACAATATATCCACGCACGAGGACGGTTAAATTCTATAACGGTGATATGTTCGACCTTATTAACGAAATAAGTAAAAACGATCCTGTATCCGTGTGGTTGTTTAGTTCTGAAGATGAATCGGATGAGTTTGTAAGACCAAATGGTGATATTTATCGAACAGAATTCCTCCACGAGAAAATGAGAGAATATACGCCTGACGAAGAATTACTCTGTGAATGTTTTACTGTTCCATCAGTTGCAGCTCATTTTGCAAGAGAGAAACATTCCGGGAAACCAACTCGGTTTGATCTTGTTGATGATATAATATTAGGTTGTATTGAATATGGTCACGTTGGACTGTGGAACCGTAAATACTCGGGTAAAGCTGTTATCTTGGTTGATATGGTTGCATGTTATCCGGGAAGTTTTCTGGGATACGGAGAGTGTTCTGGGTATTTTAAAAGATTCGGTCACCTGACACACGAGATGACGCGAGTATCAATAAATGGACCATTACCTGATTTTGATATTATTGGATTCGCTTGTACTGAATCATTCGAGTTTACAGATAACCTTTACATTTGTCAGAAAAGAAGTGGGCTCCAATAGTGCTGTTACGATATATGCTCGATTGTTTAATGTTGACGTCGTTGATTGTCAGTGAAGCGATTATATCATACCAAATGCAGACCGAAGTTTGGTTACCACAACAATAGGAATATTCTGATGAAGAAACTCCTGATAAAACCGACTTTGAAAATAAAATTGCAAGGGATCTTGGCAGGAAAATAAATGGGCAAATTTACCCAAGGATGAACATACGATCATAAACGACATTGTACAAGATTGATCATGGACGATGCTGAATTAAATTGTATAATCGCTGATACAACGAAAAGAAATACATTTCGAAGTCGGGATACAGCTTTCTTATCAAATGGAACTAAGTTAGGTACAATTGTGAGTTATATTGACGGTGAATCACTGCAGTATACCCATTTAAGGTCTTCGATGCTCTCGTACGTATCGATTAATCTGTTATCCATGATAAATAAAATTCCAAAGTTTGCTTTCAGAGTAGCTACCGATTCGTTTTATATCAGTAAAAAATATTCAATATTACTAGACCAACTAAATATCATCAATCATGCACCCTGGGATGAATGGAGAACAAAAAAAAGAAAATATACTCGGTTATTCTGAATCAGCAGATGTTCCATTCAAAGATATTTACCGTAGAAATAATCGGACATTAAGACCATCATCTGCACCATCAATATACGATCCCGTAGCTAGACACAAAACGACTTATCTCTATGGACCTGGAGGATCAGGAAAGACGACACATTACGATTGAACTGTTTCAGAATTCCGATATGATCGTTTTGACACCTACACACAGACTTGAGCGAGAAAAAACCCAACGAGGAACACGGTCATGTACTTATCATAGCTTTTTCCGATGGAGCGGAGACGCATGGAATCCCGATCGAATGGGAGATAAATATATTCCGAAGATCATAGTTTGGGATGAAGTATGTACTGTATCATTAGATAATCTAAAAATATTTTTTGATTGGTTGTTGACGAAAAACACTGCTGTAATAATGTGTGGCGATCATGGTCAACCACCACCCTTCGTTGGACCGTCTCCACACGAATGGCTAAAGAGATCCGTTGACTATTACGAAGAAATAACTGACGATCATAGAGCACTTGATTCAACATTAAGGGAGTTTAAAAATTTAATCAGATTACAACCGAATAAAATTCAATGTGAGGTTATGCGTAATATAATCTCAGAAACCTCTTTGAACGACTTTTGGGATACCTGGAGTCCAAATTACTCTAATAGTTGCAAGTAGAAAACTAGTTCGTGACACACTTCAACAAAGATTATTTCTGCTACATAAAGAAAAATTCGAAGAGTTACCGGTACAATTATGTTATCGCCCAGCAGATACGCTACGACAGAATATTCTCGTTGACAGACCAGAACAGACGGAGAGAATAAATCTCGTGTTGAATGATATTGTTTTAATTGATGTCAATGTTGCTGATAGCGCTTTATCGGATTGGACGCTAGGATACGCAATGACGATACATTCATCTCAAGGATTAACTATTTCTGATGCAGTTGTCTGGATTGTGGACGATCATATCGAGTGGTCGAATTTAGTTTATCTTGCGGTGTCTAGCGTCAGGAAAATATCTCATCTACGTAAGATTGTCGTGGATGCATCAGAAACCACTGACAGTGTTGACAATGCTATAGCAAGAAAAAAATTAGATGGCTATAAACATTATGATAAAAAAATAAACGTGACTTCGATCTGGACGTGCAATGTATCATAACATTGAAACAACAACAGGATAATCACTGTGCAAGCTGTAATTGTATAATGCTATGGCAATACTCGAGTAAAAATTCTCGACAATTTACCGTAGATAGAAAAGATAACAGTCTTGGTCAAAAATTAAATGTAATCGGCGTAGAGGTGCTAGTTAAGCGCATGTGGTGGTAATTGTGTATCCTCCGGAATTACCTGTAATTGTTCACGTGTAAATCCACGTTGAGGAGCAGTTGAATCTAATCTGTAGATTGCAGGTCTACCTGTGGATTCTACCAAGCTGGATATCTTGTGTGTAGTAATACTCCAAATAGGATCTGTCGCTCTTTTTTTCCTCCTTCAAGTTCACCGGGTTCATATAAATACCTGACGATGACATTACCTAATATTGGATGCGGTGAAACATTATGCTGTATTGGTATATATTTCCTTGTAATCGCATTAATAGGTTTCATGGCAGTTGTTCGAGTAACCTCATTATTTAATGCAGCTATCACACTTGGTAATCTTGCAACCCATTCATGAGATCTTGTATCCTGAATGAACTGCTTCGCGTATTGATATCCAAATAATCTTTCAGCAAGTATTCTATTAAATCGTTCTACGATCGCTTGATCACGATGAATTTCAATATGTCCTCGTCGTATTTTAACATTATGTCGCTTCATTAATGATTATGCTGCACCGAGAAATTCATTGCCAGGATCAATTTGTAATAGTTGTGACCATCGCAAGGGTCCTCGTCGATGAATTCGTTCGAAGGCAGATGCAACTTCAGTAGCTGTTTTAGTTGATAGTGGTTCTGCTTTTTTTATATCTACTTGAAACATCAACAGCGGTTAATGCGTATTTAAATGTAACTCTACGTATACGATCATGAGGTAAAAACAGAATATCAGCTTGATGAGCTTCATTAGGAACATTAACATCAAAATATGCGTACTCGATTCGTTTAGGCGGTGGTAGGTAAATTTGTCATACTGCTTAACGCGCTAACCACGCTGCTGCGGTGATACGTGTGACATTTGCTGCATTGGCGAGTTTATCGATTGCTGCTCTACCTTTCCAGTATCCTCTTGGGCTGTAATAAATTGATTGCATTATAATCAATTACCCAGCACCTATTGCTAATTTGGTTTGCATCGCAGATTTTACTAACGGACAGGCCAATCCTTCCTTGAGATTTTTATTTTTTATGGAATTCAATGCATGAATCAATTTCACACCTGCAATATGTCGCTGTTCTAGATCTTTACTTGTATAAGCTTCATCATGAACGTGACATGCTTTATCGATTGCATTTACCGGATATTCACCGGATTTTGGTTGATCTTGTTCATCAAGTCTGATATCAAGTCGAGTGCCAGGACCGCAGTAATTATATCCTGGAAGATGTTTTTCTCCGGGATATTTAGCCCACGGAGTTCCTGGAAATTTTGACATTAATGTTGCAAAGTCACCACCGGTTTTTTTTTTTTTTTGGGGGGGGGTAAAATGGAAAATTTCTTTCTGCCACATACGTAACATTTTCCACCGTATGCTATTCTTTTATTTTTTGTTGTAACCGTAGATAAATCAGTAGTTGCAATTTTAACCTTACAGCGTAAACAATATAAATCCATGATATAATATTATATTATGGATGTAATTGATTTTTCAGCGACGCGAAAACGAATACAGGTAAAACATCATCCAGCGTTACCAGATTCGATCAGAATGATATTAATAGGCCCGTCTGGATCTGGTAAAACACACCTATTACTTAATTTGATAATGAGATGGATGAAATGGAAAAAATTGTATTTAGTTGCACCATCTGTAGATGATCAGAGATGCTACGAAGTACTTAAGGAATTTAATGAAAACGCACGATTGCTGAGCGGTGATGATATTATTGATTTTATAACCGACATTGATGAAGCACCATCTGTCGATGATCTTGATGGATTCGTTAATAATTTAGTTGTGTATGATTACGTAATGCTAGATAAACAAACGAATCCGGCAAGAATATTTTCTCGAGGACGGCATAAAAATACAGATGTTATTTACGTAACTCAGCGGTATACTCAATTTCCGAAAGTAATCACAGATAATTGTAATATTTTAGCTGTATTTAATGGAATTGATACATACACGCTAGGAAATATTCATAGGACCTGGTGTAGCAGAGATATGGACATAAATAAATTCAGAAATTTCTTTTCACGTGCACAAGCAACACGGTATGATTTTATAACAATAAATCTGCATGATCCCAATACATGATATCGTGTAGGTATCGATCAAATATTTGGCTAATTCGTAGCAACAGAATGACAAAATAAAGATATCCTCTAACTAAATTAAATAGATACTATTTGATATATGAAAAATTATGCATGGTTACGTCAAGGAAGCACAGATAAATGTAATAAAAAATGTCGTGGAGAATACTGCAAGAAACATAAATATATCCTATTAAACAATCCACATGCTGGTCCTCGACATTGTGTCGGATGCAATGTTGGCATTCGAGGACAATATCGGATTTGTAATGAATGTGGTGGAGATAAATACAGAACTTTGATGGCGTATTACCGTCGTAGGATCGAAGAAGGAGTTTTGATAACTAGAAAAGAAAATCCTCCAACTGAGGAAGACAATATTACTCATAGTTCAAAAAAATCTCAGGTTGATCGTTTGTCCGATAATTCATTTTGTTTGATCTATATACAAGATTTTTGTATCATCAGATTGACAATTTAACACACGGAGAGAGCAGCGGAGAGGGGTTGACTACAACATTGGGTTGGGTCAAGCTAGATGTAGTCATTGAACTGACTTCAATGTTAGTCACCATTAGTCAATTTGGTAATCAAAAAAGGGTGACGTTTCGATTTAGTCGGTTAACCCTCTCCGCTGCTGATCATAGTTGACAGAATTGCTTCTTATTGTTCAGTTAAAATGTTTTTCATCACCTTTCTGAAACAAAAATAGGATTTGCATTTTGTAGGCTCGTTATGTCGGACACTAATTTTGCGATCCCACAATGCCAGTTGTATGACAAAGGAAAAAGTCAGAACCTCTGCAACGTTTATGAATTGAGTTGTATTAAATGAACTATGTTTTATGTTTACAATGTTTAAAAGATATTTAAATGTTGCTTATCACTTTTACTCAATCTACAATCAAGAAAGGGTCATGTGTCTAGGAACTCCAGTGCAAAATAGTACAAGTAGCTCCGCTCTGTCGTATCGCTATGGACCAGGGACATGATGTCGATTTTTCTCTCTTCAAAAACAAATATGACTGGAATAGAACTATTTTCAATACAGAGAAGAGATTTGAACTATTTTAATTATATTGATTTAGTGGTCAAATACTGACACACACAAACCCCACCCATTCATAGAGCTGCATTTCACTCAAATAAACTAGAATGGGTGAACACTTCAGAAAGATAATTCAAAATTCAAGCAGACAGCAAAACAGCTGCAAAAAGAGTTAAAGCTACTTCAGACTTTTTTTGAAGGTCTGCAAGCTGGGAATAGTTTGGTACTCCATATTGGGACGAAGACCAAACATCTTTAATTTAAATAATGATAATGGGTACAACTGAAAGACGCTTGTGTCACAACATATAATGAAAACCCCTTTACAAGCGATAATAAAATTGCACGGATACGAACGTTCTTACTTTACGTACTTTAAAGGCTTCCAAAGCTATAGGGAGAAGCCGTCTAATATGCCTTGAATGTTAAAAAGCCAATATCAGTGAAGGTTACGATGATCGATGTAATAATCTAATTTTAGATAATGTGAATTTTCAGTATTTTGTATGTGCCATTAATTAGTGTTTCCTCGTTTCTATTTTATGTATAGACGTGTTGTGCAAAGTGATAATGATTCAGCGTTGACATTTTGAAAACTTATCGTAATGGGAACGGTGAATCTTCAAAAATATGTCCAGAATCAATTAGTGTAATGATACTGACAACAGCAAACTACTATATTATAAAGTAAAAACCATAACCAGCGGTACAAACGTACTTTTCTTTTCTTCAGACTGGAAACTGATCGTGACAAATAACGTTGGCTTAACCGTTCTTGCTGAGAATCCAGCCTCACGTTTGTCAATGTTTCCGTCATTGTCGACAGAAAGGTTCTATCATATTTTATTATCAATATAACGTATGAAAAATAATACTGCATAGCATTAGATTATGACGAAATACTGGTAAGTCGCTTTGTATTCATTAAAGGGAACAAATTTTCCTCCAATTGTGGCTTGGAATGACTTGCAGATGTTAGGGTCCTTCAGTTGTTCAAGGTTGAATTTGAGCCTGATGTTCTTTGGCATGTTAATCTTCTTCAGCCTGACTCGGAAGTAGTTCATAATCACGAGGTCGTGATCACTCACAACATCAGCACCTGGAAACGTCCTTATTTTAGCTCTTTCGATGCTAGATCGGTACCGGCTTTGAACCAGTATGTATTCGATCTGTTGTGATGGGTATTATTTGGCGCGTGCCATGTTCAGCATCGTGAAGCTTTTTGTTGGCCAGGGTGTTGGCTAGTACCAAGTTGTTGTAGCAAGTTGTTGTAGCTTGCGAATTCAAGCAGCCGTCTCCCTCTTTCATTGGTAAGCTCATTAAGAATTACATAAATTTACATAAAATAACAGATGGGAATATAGCTCATCGATTTCACTTCAGTATCAATTACATTCGCTGTTTTTAACTTTTTGGTTGAATCATATATGTTCAGAATTTTGTTATACGCTGTGCTGGACAACGCCTTCGTTTCTATCATATGTTGACAGGCTTTGGACCTTTTATCATCACAGGGGCCAGACTTAGTAGGATGTATTGTTTAGTGGTTAGCGTTAGTTTCGCTCTGACTATAGTGTCTTTGATGAATTTTGATATCCGATAGGTTTGTTCGGGAGGATTAACTTTAGTATGTCACAGGATTCCACAATGGGCTAGTGTTGATTTTACCTATTTAGTTTAATAAATCCCTGACACACGAATGTTTTTTGCCATATGATTTGTATTCTTTATATATTTTTAGTTATGCGATCTCAATATAGACTTAATGAATGACTGGCAATTAAATGAATGACAGGCAATTAAATTAAATGAATGACTGGCAATGAAATGAATGATCGGCAATTAAATGAAATGAATGACAGGCAATTAAATGCATGACGGCAATCAAATGAATGACTATCAATTAAATGAATGATTGGCAATTAAATGAATTACATTCTATAAATATAAAATCAGACTCAAACGCTATAGTCCAATACTAAACTCACTGACAAGTCGTATTCTACGCACTCTGAATTTATACTCGAGACATTCATCCTGGCAACATATTCTGTTAGTGACCATTATCCAATCTGGGCCACACCGAGCAAGTTCAAAAGGACCGTTCTTGTGGTCTAAGTGGTTAGAGCTTGCGCATCGGATGCGGGTTCTTACCCGCCCGAGTCATACCAAATATTTATATAAAAAAAAATAGTATTAACAGCGGCCTCGTTTGGTGCTTCGCATTAAACGGTTATTGTTAGGACTGGTGGACCAGATATCAGGATAATGTTACTGGGTGGGACATGAAACTACATGCCTGCAGCATGATGTCCCATTGCTAGACATCCATATAAACTGGCACGCTGCACACACACACACACACACACACACACACACACACACACACACACACGGGCCATACCACTATTAGGAACTGATTATATAACCCTTCCCATGACAATACTTCTTGACCCGTTTGAAATATAAGTAATTGTCAACCTACGTTTATAAATCCAGACCCTGGTGTAAAACATCGGACTGCACTTGGCATTTCAGTCCCAAATCAATATGCTATAATTAAATGCAAAAGAGAAAAGAGAAGTATGCAACCTGATTGCTTCAACGCTGAAATGACAGAAGCCATGAAAATGAGTTATTTCTTTTACAAATGGCATGACAAACAAAGTTACAAAAACAAATTTAATTAAAAAAAAGTTTCATCACTAAAGCTAACAAGGATTTTAATCCAAGGTTAATTGCAAATAAAATTAACTGCAGAAAAAAACGAAACTATATAAACGTTCAAAAGGGAATGCTTTATATTCAGAATTAAAACCTGTTATTTATATTAGTTCAGAGACATTAGATATTTCAAATGACCTAAGTACATTTTAACATTATTAACTTCGATATATGTAGAATATTTTTCTACATCACGTGATTCTTGTCTCCGTAAATATTTTATGTAGTCGAAAATTTATATATCATTCAGATCCGTTCAAATATATATATATGTGAGAGAGAGAGAGAGAGAGAGAGAGAGAGAGAGAGAGAGAGAGAGAGAGAGAGAGAGAGAGAGAGAGAGAGAGAGAGAGACTTTACAGACACTTAATGGCAGCAAAACAACAGGACTATATAGTCTCACCAAAAATGCTAAAACTACCAGCCTATATCGAGACCATTTCTGATGCTACCTCGAAAAACAAGGTGGTCGATCGCCAGCAAACACTTATTGATCTATATCAATTATACCAACCTTATCGAACATTTCTCAGTTTATATATATATATATATATATATATATATATATATATATATATATATATATATATATATATATATATATATATATATATATATATATATATATACTGACGTATCAGGTTACACAATATATATATTTATATATATATATATATATATATATATATATATATATATATATATATATATATATATATATATATACTGACGTATCAGGTTACACAAAGTTGGTTGATACATCGCTAACAGCAATAAATCACAGACAAATATTAGGAGCAATTTAGTTAGATTTTAAACAAGCATAGGATTTAGTGGATCATGAAAACAGATGACATAAGCCTCAATACATGCAAAATCACATGTAATTTGCTTGCTTGGTTGAATTCCCACCTAATAGGACTGCGACAGCTTAAGTATATGGCCAATGCTACATGTTCTTTACAATACGGGAAAAGTGGAGTCCTTCGATGTTCGATTTGTTGCCCTTTGCTCTTTCTCCTTCTCATTATTGATTAGCTCTTCCTATGTCTGTCACTGAAACAGATAATTAAACTCCAAGCCAAGTCGCTAGCACATTATATAATGCACACAATTTCATTAATATAAACTTGGGCTTCCCGACATTCTTTTAAAATGATAATATGGTTTTTATTCACATTCATTATTTATTTATTTATTTATTTATTTATTTATTTATTTATTTATTTATTTAGACCATGTATATGAAATAAAATATATTTCATAAGAAAAGATTCCTTGGGATAATACAAAAGTATTAAAGCAAATTTTTAAAATCTTTTTACGGGAAAAAAAAAACAGTTCAAGTTAGGTACTGAAGGCATTTTGCCGGAAACCGTGTAATTTGTATCGGAACAGTCCATGGCATTTTTACTGGTCAAATATCTTTAATTCTGAGCAAAAGAAAGGTATTTATTTATGTATTTATTTATTTATCTTTTAGTCCACACGTTAAATGTTTCGTTGTAATATCGCACGCTTTAAAAAAAAAAAATCAGTCACGTGACTCACGTCTGATTGCCTGGTGTTCAGTTGACCAAGATATCAGTTGAGACCCACGCATAAAGGTCCCCAATTTCTGTTGTTTTGCATATTCAGAAACAAAGAGAAAGAAACAAAGAAATAGAGCAGACAATGAAGGAATGACGGACCGCAGAGAGAAAGGAAGTAAATAAGTACAAACTGAAGATCATATTCCAAAAAATCACGGATATCAGAGGATGTACAATTTTTGAAATGGCGTGCCTTATATCACTTTTGTTTTCCAAACCAAATACAGTGCTCTGCAGTTAGGTCCACCGCATTCATCTGCCATTTCCTCTTATTGCATTGTAAGTCCTCACACAATTGCATCCTATTACATGTTCTCAGGAAAAAATATTTGTGTCTTATTTTTCATAGAAATGTTTTGGTGTGTTTTTTCATTGACCAAATAGCTTCGTTAGAGAAAATAGTATGCGTATAAGTGTTTTATACTCCAAGTTCGACATTTCTGTTGAAATAATTATGTCTCAGTGGGAATTCTCCAATGGATCAGATGAACTATTGAAATTGCTTTCATTAGTTATCAATGTTATGTTAGACCTTTCACGGTAATAATTACAACTAATGCAACGAAGCAAATAATGTGTAGTACTTAAATAAAAATACTTGTATGGTCATTGATCAAACACGGAGAGAGACAAATTAATGGATATTTGTAAACGTTATGGACTCAACGCTGTTTTGGTCATCACATTTTGAATTGTATATCGTTCAGTACCACTCCTAAATGTACATTCTTACTGTCCTGATTGGACAGTCACCTCGCATTAAATACACCTAAGAAAGAAAAGAAATAAAAACGTTGTATTTCAAAACAACAGGGTCTGTATTTTATGCTGATGGCAGCTTTTACACTATCTCTACATATACGGTATGCTTTATAATTTTCAAGAAATTAAATTTGGTAACCTAATCAATGTTAGCAGTATCTAAAAAGATTGTTTTGGTGTCGCAAAAACTTATTAAAATGGGTTAGACAGAAAAGGTCGTATCACTTGATAAAACCTCTAGTGTTAGGTATTCCATAAAAAGGCTTTTGCAGCATTAATGTTGGCAAATCAAGACTAAATCTGTTGAATCTGAAACTACTTATTTCACTCAACATAAACTCACACAAGTTGCACATGATCTTAAGTTTGTCCGGATTGAGAAAATTCGTGCAATTCGTAAATTTCGGAGTTCGTAACTTCTGTTTGGTGAAACGCAAAAAAGTCAATACGGTTTGATGAATAAAAATATACATTAGGAGTAACGCAAGCCACGTATTATCACCGTGTGCCTTCACTGACTGAAATAGCAGCAGGAGGTTGAGGGTCAGGTGTAAAACGAAGTTTTTGAAAGTTACTTCCCTTGTCCAATTTATAGTATGAAATACAGAGTCCTGTCAGAACAGGTCATGGGGTTAATATGAGATAATTTTGTCACACGGTATCATTTTGTGCTTTTTTTTAGTGCTTTTTTTCAACATTAATTTTGCGTCAGGCACCCATTCAAGAATGTAACGTTCGACAAACAGCCAGAGCAATTCTTTTTCTGGTGACGCTTGTACGGTACGGCGGGAGGGGGGGGGGGCATACTTAGTAAATACATAGAAATGATCAAAGAGCATGGTATTCCTAATTAAGTCACTACAAGGACCAGAGATAATTCAGTTAGTTTTTTCAAACTATGTCATAATTTTGAGTAAAGATAATATTTTCTTTTAGAATCATTGCTTGTTGGGACAACTGAAGAAACAGGCTTTAAGTTGAATGATGACTGTTACCAGTGTATACACATACCAACATTCCTATATGTTTAGATAAAATTACAAAAAGGTTTATACAATTTCACAAACTAATATATAACACTTTATCAAACATGTTTTCAAGGATAGTGTTGTGAATTTAAACACCAACAGGGTAACGTATAGGTATTTTTAAAAACTAAATATTGCTGCCTTTTTGCATTACTCCGCCATGAATGCATTCTTTGGACACATGCACTACAATATAGTTTTATTAAATAAAAAGCCATACACTTTCATAATCACGTGATATGATTAAGCATCTGGCAAGTAATTATCGGCACGAAAATTAACCGGTCAACGAAAGAGAGGGGAAGGTCCAACGGGGAGGGGGTTAACCCCTGCTGACAGCCAGAAAAAAGTTTTCAAACCAAATGAAAAATTTGCCAAAGTAAAAGTTATTTCCAATTTGCTTCTCACAGCATTGTTCTGTTTAAAAAAAATCTACTTACAAACATAATATATTTTTGTGTTCTTACATTTTTAAATTCTTTGTGGGGGTGCCAAAGGAAAGATCCGCCTCGGGAGCCAAATACTTTGGGTACGCCCCCGGTATGAGCTAAACATACAAGAAACATTCTAGTGAACATTTAAAAAATTTCGGCAATAGCATGGTGATCATAGCTTTCAAATCGTATTTCTTTCAAGAAAATGTCACCGACCCAGAGCGGATTATTATTATTTTTAATTTGAATTCGTTTACTTTAGAATTTCGGCTAAAAGAAACTATAGAAGGCCAATGTTTAAGCTAATAACGTGCCGGTGATGTATTCTGCAGATAAAACGTTCGAGTGATTTTTTTTTCTTCAACGTTTAGTTTGCGTTATCATTCTACCAGTTAAAATAAATTTTGTAATTATCTGTCTTAATACTTAAGTACTATACCATTTAAATACTTCTGTAAAGGATGCAATTGGAAACAAATGTCCTCGAAAATAGGTAACTGCATGTGGATATTAATTTGAAAAAAAATATACTTCAAACTTCATCAGTTCTGGGAGTCTTTTTAGCTTATTTCACGACTATGACGTATTGATATGCTTCAGACCCTAAACTACTTTGTATTTTTTACTTAATGCCTGCTTATGCTGTGATTTGTCTGATGAGTAATAAAATCTGTTTTTCCAAACAAAGAAAAGATTCGCTGCGATAAGCATATCGTCTTCGTAATTTTAGTACATGTACATGTATCGAGATTCAAAGGCAAAGAATTAACAAAGTAGGCAACTGCAGTAAGACCGAAGTTAACCAAATAGGAAGGCTAGTCACTCCTTTACGTACTCACGTTAACGATTAAGCTCCCAGAGTAAAACTATGCAAACACGATGATATTCTGAATGCTAATAATCAAACTTAATTTCATCAGTAAAGACATATCCATGATAACGGCTTCTGTATAGAGAACAATATATAAGCAAAGGTATTTTCTGGATCTATATATGTTTGCAAAACATGTTTTCAATTCTGCATCAAAGAGTCAGGTGCTAATTTCAGTTGTTATGAGTTTTCCAAACTCAAGACTATGCAAGGACTGACATTTTTGTTCAGTTATATCTACAATAAACTCTCAAAAAATTATTTTCACTAAAACGTTTCTTTAATTATCAACCAAGTATGAGCATGATCAGATAAAATTCTCTCTCTCTCTCTCTCTCTCTCTCTCTCTCTCTCTCTCTCTCTCTCTCTCTCTCTCTCTCTCTCTTTTATGTGCACCGATTTGCAGACTGGTTCCAACCCTTCCATATCATTAGAAACGCCAATCTTTAAGTGCTATTGGTGATGCGAATATATTTAACAGGGATGGTTGGGTGTTATGTAGCCAAATATCATGTACATTATTTAAAAATGAACAGTTATAAATTAGGAACATAAAAACTGTAATTTTAACTGTGGATGTGCAATCTATTTTGCAGAACATGTCTTATTATAAGTTAAAATAATCAATTTAATATTGCATTTTACGGGCAATAATAGATAACAACATTGAGATACTATTGAGCTATTGCTTTCAAATATCGACTTACATGAAGACTAATATAGGTATATATATTGTTACGGCTATTGGATTTAATTTATTTATTTTTTATTGTTAAGTCCAAATTTGTCATTTGGGGTTTGATATTCATTAGTTTGGTTTTTTCTGGAAAATTCAGGCTGACCTGGGTTCTAATTGTAAACAAGTTTTCACCTTGGCTTGTTGATCTAATTCCTGACCTTGCTTTGGACATTGTCAACAAGCTTCTAAAACTATTGGTTAATTTCAAGGACAACTTTTTATTTTTAGTAATTCGTGGCTTATTTTCTTCTGGATCATTGTATTATTACGTGACTTGGTGAAGGTAGACTCTTCCTCTGACCTTCTATCAATTTCTAGAAAATCACGTGATCCCTTGTTTACATATTAAAAACGGGTATTTAAATCATTGTACTGGAAGAGATATTCAGTAGATGTTTGGGCTTTATTATTATTATTAAGTTGTGTATTTCATGTTTGAGTGTTATCTTGTTCTGGACTTTGTGTCAATTCATTGAAGAAAGAGGATTTATTATCTATTTGGAGGAGAAAACATGTGCTCATAATTCATTTGGATGATAAATTAAACAAGAACTGCATCACGTGACATTGTCAGCCATTTTGGATTACATCGTCAAGATTCGAACCTGGAACTATTAGAACATTTATTTATCAGGACTCTTACAATTCCATTAGTGGATTATTTTTTGTGAATTCTATATTGGATTAAAGTTGGATTTGATTCTCTAAAACTGTAAGTTTATTTATTTTATGAAAATAATTGTACTTAATAAAATTCATTGTTCAATTTATACAAGCTTGTTAGCTTTCACTCTTACTGTGTTGCTGCTTATTCGAGCCTAAGCACGTAACAATATATATATATATATATATATATATATATATATATATATATATATATATATATATATATATATATATATATATATATGTATATGTATATATATATGTATATATATATATATATATATATGTATATATATATATATATGTATGTATATATATATATATATATATATATATATATATATATATATATATATATATATATATATATATATATATATATATATATATATATATATATATATATATATATATATATATATATATATATATATATATATATATATACTAGGCCTTGCGTGCAATGTATGGCAAACAGCAATGTCCTGTAATGGGGGCTATGATTATGGTCTTCTTCCATTCTACCCGGTAACATGACCGACAGTCATATTATACCCAAAGCTGTAACCCTAAGGCTATACAACATTTCACATTGAAAATACAGTTGTGGTCGGTACTGAGAATAGTAAAGAAAATTCATGAATATACATGAAATAGATTGTATGAAATGACTTATTTGCTTCTTTATTTTTTAAAATTATTTTGCTCTCTTCTTACACATCTTTAAGTTATTTAAATATTAATCTGGCAAACTTAATATCTTCGGTTATATTCAGTCCTTCGTTCGCAATACCCGTATAAAGATAAAGAAAAGAACTTGACATCAGCTATTTGTCCTAAATGAACCTTATGCATACTGTATGCATAAATGGGTTGAATTTGCTTGTAAGTATGAGAACTAGTGAAGTTGTCGTATTTGTTTCCGTTAGTGCGTGAGAAGGCGCTTCTGTACAGCACGAGTGCGGTTCAAATTAAGAAAAGACAAATTGAATATTTTAGAGGAGGATACATCGTACATCTCTAATGGCTTTTACGATTTTTACGAATATTTACGAACTAAAAACAGCATAACAAGGAGCATATCGACGTCGAATATCAGATGTAATATTTCCATGTGCTTATCTGCAGTGGATTCTACGTAATGGCGGAAAGTCCATGTGTAGGTGCTTACAATTTGTTGTATACATATTCGTGGTGATTTAGTGCCATTTTAGGTATTTGTGATAAAATGGTTATTTATATTGCTCATTTTGGGATCATCATAATGTTGATGGCTTAATTTTATGTAATTGTTATTATCAAATTACATGTACAACGGATTCATTGTTCAACATAAAATGCTACTTATGGCCAGTTCAGGCCTTCCTATCTCTTTTAATCACTGCTGTCAACGTTGTTCAGGGTTGAAAATATCCATTTTCTTTACAAACTCTGTAGGCGAAGAAAAACAGAATATGTTCAAGTTCTCTAAGTTTACTGCAAAATCGACTTGTTTTTGCCACTAAAAAAGCATTCATCATTCTCCGTGACATCTATTTTTCACAACATCAAGACTCCTTATTGCTGTACAGTTCATCAAAGTTTGCAAATTAAAAGGTATGGAACTTTTTAAAATTAATTTCTAATTGAGTATTTTTTCGAAATCTGTCCGCAAAATATTGCACGATACTTAAATGAAAGATGTGGGATAACATTATTCCCTTAATTTTTAGCTACCTCTGCACACTCCGAACACCACTCCCCACCCACGTAAACTGAATTGTGCATTACAATATCAAGACGAGTTTGGTACCTTTGAATACATTTAAAGACACTATAGTAAAAAAAATCACTGAGCTACAAACGCAAACATTAATTATCCATGATACTGTGTGTAACGAACTATTAATCTTCTGCCATGTCTTCTCAAACAATACTATCAAAATATGTTGAACAGATATTGATGAAAGTCTTGAATCCAATTCTAAAATTAAAATAAAATAGGCTTATCCTTGTTATATTTTACGAGAGAGTAGAGGATGGATAATGATACGACATAAGCTTTCACACTGTAATACTTTGAGCAATGTGAGTTTCCCCGGCCTGACCCCTCTGAACCCATATTGATATTTGGACATTTGAGTTGGTGTTGGTTCGGAGCCTATTGCCTTTAAAGAAAAAAAAACAGTAGGAATTAGCCGACACCGTGCATAGAGTAACCGCTTACAAGCCGGTATAGCAAACTTGAACGACCTTACTTCGAGCCATACATACATGAAATCGATAGGAAGACGATTTATTTTCTCAGAAATTGCGAGTATAACTTTCGTTATATATTGAATCCTCTGACAGACGAGACGAAACTACAGCGTTGGTGAAATTTGATTTGTAACTTGTATTTGCATTGCTAGTCACATGACTATTCAAATCCCGCAACCTACAAAGATACAAGTCACGTGATATTACCGTAAAACAATAAAAGTTACACAATATGGGGAATTCAGCTGGTTAAATAGGCTGTTTATTCTATGAAATAATTAATATACGCTGACTTTAACATTATACCAGCCTTGATACTCGCCATACTTGGATCATTTGTTTTTTCATTTATCTTTGTCAAAGGGCATGCTTTGGTTGGTGGAATTCTAACAACAACTGATTATGTCTTTGCTGCGTAGGCGGAATTTATATTCCCAGCGAAATTATCAGATTTAATATTGACTATCTGAAGCCCACATGAATATCAAGTGAGAAATTCCTATTTAACCGCATCAATACGGAGTGGAATGACAGTTTAATATCGACAGGCAAGGAATGTTTAATCTATGAAACAAATGTTTGGGATTCTGTATTCTAAAAAGCTCTGTTGTTGCAATCCCAGATTGATTTATTCATGCCTAAAAGCGATGTTCGGAAAAGTATCATTGAAAAACAAATTTGTTCCTTCGCTCCATTTGTATTTGTGTATACTGTGTGACAGTGCGTGTGTTGCTAATGCATGCAACTCTGTGTGTGTGTGTGTGTGTGTGTGTGTGTGTGTGTGTGTGTGTGTGTGTGTGCAATGTAGCATAAAGCGCAACATACTTACATCCATTCGGAGATGCACATTTAAGGATGAAGCTTTTGGTGATTTTAAGAAGTTTCCAACGATCAGGTTAGAAAATGCACTGTACATGCTTATAAATAACTGATATGCAAAATACGGCGGCTTCGCGTTGCTGCATTCGGCGGCTTTGCTTTGCTGCATTCTTAAGATTTAGGAAATACATAAATCAAACATAAAAACAACAAGCCTCGCTGTCCCAGTTATTACCATAATCAAACCCTGTGTTGATGTAAGCACTGTTTCTTGTTCAAGGGGACAAGAGCTAATTAACACTTCCACTTTATTCCAATTAATTATATTTAGTGGTATGTGTGCTGAAGGAAAAGATCGAAAACATTGTAACAGAAAAAGAATGATAGCAAACGATTTAAAGAAAGAATGATAGTAAAGCATTCAGAAATAAAATGTTAGTAGACGTATAAAACACGAATGATAGATAACGATTTAGAAAAAGAATGATAGGAAACGATACAGATAAAGAATCATAGTAAACGATTTAGATAAATATTGATAGCAAACGATTAAGAGCAAAAAATGATAGCAAACGATTTAAAGAAAGAATGATAGTAAACGATTTAAATAAATATTGATAGCAAACGATTAAGAGAAAAAATGATAGCAAACGATTTAGAGAAAGAATGATAGTAAAAGATTTAGATAAGTATTGATAGTAAATGATTTAGAATGATAGTAAACGATTCGGATAAATATTGATAGTAAACGATTTAGGAAAAAAATGATAGAAAACGATTTCGAAAAAATATTGATAGTAAACGATTTAGAAAGACATAGATAGTAAACGATTTAGATAAATATTTATAGCACACGATTTAGATAAATATTGATAGCACACGATTTAGATAAATATTTATAGCACACGATTTAGATAAATATTGATAGCACACGATTTAGATAAATATTGATAGCAAACGATTTAGATAAATATTGATAGCACACGATTTAGATAAATATTGATAGCACACAATTTAGAGAAAGAATGATAGTAAACTATTTAGAGAAAGAATGATAGTAAACGATTTAGAGAAAGAATGATAGTAAACGATTTAGAAAAAAATGATAGTAAACAATTTAGAAACAGAGCAATAGTAAATGATTCAAACAAAAATAAAAATTGTTAGTAAAAGATTAAAAAGAATGATGGCAACGATTTAGAAAAAGAAATTCATTAAACGATTCAGAAAAAAATTGTTAGTAAACAGTTTAAAAATGAATGATGGCAAACGATTTAGAAAAGGAAGGTATGCAAATGATTAAGAAAAGAATGATTGTAAACGATGCATAAGAATAAAATGTTAGTAAATATTCAGAAAAATATTGTTAGTAAACGAGTCAGAAAAATAATGACAGAAAACGATTCAGAAAATAAGAATAATAGTAAACAATTTTTGAAAAAGAATGATAGTAAACGATTTAGCAAAAGAACGATAGTAAACGATTTAGAAAAAGAATTATAGCAAACGATTTAGAAAAGAATGATAGTAAACTATTTAGAAAAAGAATTATAGTAAACCATTTAAAAAATATTGATAGTAACGGATTCAGAATTTATTTTTAGTAAACGATTAAAAAAAGATTCAGGAAAATAATGATAGCAAACAATTATAATCAGAATAATGATGATAGTAAACGTGTATAATCAGAATAAGGATGATAGTAAACGATTATAATCAGAATAAGGATGATAGTAAACGATTATAATCAGAATAAGGATGATAGTAAACGATTATAATCAGAATAAGGATGATAGTAAACGAGTATAATCAGAATAAGGATGATAGTAAACGATTATAATCAGAATAAGGATGATAGTAAACGATTATAATCAGAATAAGGATGATAGTAAACGATTATAATCAGAATAAGGATGATAGTAAACGAGTATAATCAGTATAAGGATGATAGTAAACGATTATAATCAGAATAAGGATGATAGTAAACGAGTATAATCAGAATAAGGATGAATGTAAAAGATTATAATCAGAATAAGGATGATAATCAATTATAATCAGAATAAGGATGATAGTAAACGAGTATAATCAGAATAAGGATGAATGTAAAAGATAATAATCAGAATAAGGATGATAGTAAACGATTATAATCAGAATAAGGATGATAGTAAACGATTATACTCAGAATAAGGATGATAGTAAACGATTATAATCAGAATAAGGATGATAGTAAACGAGTATAATCAGTATAAGGATGATAGTAAACGATTATAATCAGAATAAGGATGATAGTAAACGAGTATAATCAGAATAAGGATGAATGTAAAAGATTATAATCAGAATAAGGATGATAATCAATTATAATCAGAATAAGGATGATAGTAAACGAGTATAATCAGAATAAGGATGAATGTAAAAGATAATAATCAGAATAAGGATGATAGTAAACGATTATAATCAGAATAAGGATGATAGTAAACGATTATAATCAGAATAAGGATGATAGTAAACGATTATAATCAGAATAAGGATGATAGTAAACGATTATAATCAGAATAAGGATGATAGTAAACGATTATAATCAGAATAAGGATGATAGTAAACGATTATAATCAGAATAAGGATGATAACAAACGATTATAATCAGTATAAGGATGATAGTAAACGAGTATAATCAGAATAAGGATGATAGTAAACGAGTATAATCAGAATAAGGATGATAGTAAACGATTATAATCAGAATAAGGATGATAGTAAACGATTATAATCAGAATAAGGATGATAGTAAACGATTATAATCAGAATAAGGATGATAGTAAACGAGTATAATTAGAAAAAGAATTATATGAAGATGCCAGTTTGACACAAGTTAGAATTTTCATGCTCTCTCAAATTTAAGAATCAAGAAGTTGCATCAATTGAAAACCGTGAAATATTTCCTTTTGGCGTTGTTTCTTCATTTATTTATCCATTTTACAATTCATACAAATTATCACAGGATAAGGACTTCTGTCTGTTTAAGAGTTTGTTGAGGACATTCCTGGCGACTTTTAACGACCCCTTTCTTTCCTTTTCAGGGGTTTTTGAAACTTTTTCAAAGATGGCATCAGGGTTCAACTTCAGTCGTATCTGACTAAGTGTTCCGACTAAAAGTTCGTCCACATTGTGGTTCAGGGTGGCGGAGGTTTCGATGTATTTACATTTGTAATTGCAGGCAGCTGAGCGGGCTTCTGAAATAAATTTTATAAAAGAAACTATCAATCAATCAATTAATCAATCAATGCACATACATACATACATACATACATACATACATACATACATACATACATACATACATACATACATACATACATACATACATACATACATACATACATACATACATACATACATTCAATTCAGGATTATCTGGCGCAGAGTGAAATCATCACATCTGGATTTGGAAAGTTTGGAATAATTTGTTTACGGACTGAACTTAGAATTTTACTGGATTTAGAAAATCGCCGATCTCGAACAGCATTTACACAATGCACGAACAGTATGCTCTGTGACCGTTAATGCAGTGTGTAATCGAGTTTTAAATTTAATTACTTTATGAATGTGTAAAATACAATGCGTAAAAAATATACAATGTGTAAAATACAATGTGTAAAAAATATACAATGTGTAAAATAGAATGTGTAAAAAATATACAATGTGTAAAAAATATACAAAATGCACAACATACAATATGTAAAAAATACGATATTAATTGTTTGTAGTTACAAATAGTCATAACAATAATAACGAGTCGCAATAAATAAATAGCAAAACTATGCTTTAATTATTCTTTACAGATAACTGGTAAAACACTCGAGAACATGAGGTGGTGTTAACCAGTTTAAATACTTGTTACAAAGGTTTCTGTTTTCGCTACTTTGAGGTTTAACACCATTTCTCAGCACACGATAGGTTATACATGACGGTCAGCATAACTGGTGGAGGAAACACCTTGAGAAACTCCGGTAAAAGCTACCACCCCAAGGAAGGTGGCAGGCTTTCTTACATGCCCACATTGGCCAAACCCGAGACTCGAATCAACGTAGAAAGAAGATCGGATGGCAGTGATCGGTAAAGTTGAGCGCTTTAGACCACTCCGCCACCTTGCGCTCCGCAAAGCTTGGAAAAGTCTTATAATTATATATTGACAATATTAGCCAAATTCTTGACAATATATTGCTTTCCCTTCACCAGATGCTTAAATGTATACATGTTACTTGGAAACTGATACAAACTGAAGTAGTTTAAAAGATCAGAGATCAGGTCTACCCCAATCTGATTAAAATCAGATCTCCACTGTTATACATGAAGATCTGACAGCGACCACTTAGAGGTCATGTTCTGGTAACCTATGTTTATTACCATAATAACTAATATTAGAAGCGAATCAGAAGATATTTTATATCTTCGCAGTTGGAGACCGGGTAGTGTTAATGAAGAGCACCAATCAGTACCTAACGATGTGATTCACTTTCAGAATTTTGAAAGCTGCATTTATATTGGCTAATTCAAATGTCAACAGAACATGACCCCTAAGCGGTCGTGGACAGATCTTCAAGTAAGACAGCGGCGATCTGATTTTAATCAGATTTTTTTTATTTTACCCAGACTTAGAATCCCTGTCGATAGTCTCTGCAAAACTTGTCAAATAAACCCGAAATCACTTTGTAAATTAACACAATAAACTATATCATATATTACTGGTTAAAGAACATAGAAATATTCCGCCTATTTAAATGTAAAGAATTTCAGAAAGCAACAAGAGGAGATTGTGCTTCTAAAATTATTTCAGTACATTTAATAGGAAAGGATATACTTTGTATACACTTTATGCTAATAAACCTTTGTACCAAAATAAATCTAAATTTTGCAAGCGTCTCTCTTAGGATGTGTACTTTCGCTGAAGTAACCAGGTGAGTGCACGTGAAATCCAGCAGAGGTCAATTCCAAATCAAGGGGATCCATTAACATTTCATTTAGACCATTTTAAAGAATAGTACTTTTATCCTCTCTGACCCCCCCCCCCCCCGCCCTCCAGTATAAATTGAACATTCTATGTCCAGAAGCTACAATGACTCTTTAGGATCAGCATTACCAAAAGGTAACTCATTGATTGAACCGAAATACGCTTCGTCCTCTTCGTCAATGACAAGAAAAATGTTAAATCCTGTTAAAAACACATACAAGTTCGCAATGCATAGGAATGAAAACTACTGTCAAATTCTCACATGATGTTTGAAAGATGGATATGCCTAAAATTGTGCATCCATGGGACGAAGGGTGATTTGTATTCCTCGTAGATACGATTAACTCTATAATGGGAATTTACATATATTAGTCAAAGTATCATTATGAACAGCAGTTTTACTGTGATTAGCTAAGATGATGTTATTTATATCGAAATTGCGTTTACCTGCTCCTGACACCATTCTATTCCGGACGAGGTCAGTCTTATTGGCCACCAGGACGATTGACCTGTCTGTCCCAAGATCATTCCTAAGATGGTGCAACAAGGTCAAGGACCTACTGAAAGATTCTCTATCGGTGATTGAAAATACCACCACGTACGCATCCACGTTGATGTCTTCGAATGGGAGCTAAACGTAAAACAAAAAAACATGCAGAAACAGACAATTCAGTAAACCGAAGCTCTAGGACTCCAAAAGCTTTCAAAATCTTACAATATATTCTTGCTATAGAAAATAAGATTCAATAATAAGTCAACATTCATGTGTTCTGGTTGATCAGCAGAGGCGTAGCTAGGGGGGTGCAGGTGGGTACATATGTCCCCGGGCGCCAAGGTACAGGGGCGCCAAAATGAGGCTTACAACTTTACATTATAATAAGTAAACAAGGGTAATAAATCGGTCACATGATCGCTGGGGCGCCAATTTTATAGTTCGTCCCCGGGCGCAAAATATCATAGCTATGCCTCTGTTGATCAGTAATGCAAAGGCGTCAATGTTTTTCTTATTTTCGTAAAAAGAGTCAACAATGAACATTAAACAGCTTGACATAATACTGGTTGATTGTATGTGTTATGGTTATGAACCTTGAAACAATATAACTGAACACACTGTCCTGGATCCAGACATTTCAAACATATAAATGAATGACGTAGAACACAAATTAATACACAAAAATGTATCCAATCAATGCGTTCAAAACGTTTTCATCTATCTTCCCGCAGTTACATCTGAAGAGATTAATGATCAAGATATCAGATGCAACTTGGAGCGATTTCACTCTTGCAAGTAGCGCAAATATCTGCGACGTTACTATTTGTTTAAAAACGACGAGAATTAAGAATTTTACTGTGCTATTGACCAACCTATATATTCAAGGAATCTCTTTAATAACCATTGTCGTTGTGGGTTTTTTTTCTCTCCATGAAATTATCGTATGTTTCATTTGTGCTTACTGTGCCACGTGCGGCGTGGAGGAGGGAATGGTTTACCGGTTTCAGAAACAACATATCCTGCATCTTTTCGAGTATTTTTTTCACACTTTCTTCTTTCTCTCATTGTTTTTATTTTTATTTTTATTTTATTATTATTAGCAGTAGTAGTAGTAGCAGCAGTAGTAGTAGACGCAAACTGTCGCGCTCCCGTACAAATCAAATATCTGCGTTAACCAGGCTGTGAATCCATTGTTTCATATTCTTTCACGAACGTAAAGACAAGTCATTGTCAACTGAAAAGGTTCTTAAAAACTCAAATACTGCAATATTTTTCTCTAATAACCTAATGATCGCATATCACGAAACTCTAACAATTTCATACCGTCATATTGTTTCTTGTGTCCCACTTGTATGACTCTTCAGTAAGCCTTTCCATGCCAAATATTAGTGCTCACGCCATGCAGTGCAAAACACGACCCAAGCACATGATACATGGAAAATATTCCTATATAAAATTTCTAAATACACATGCCTGAAAATCTCCAGAGCATTCCCTATGTTAAGAATTAAGGATAGTCCATCCATATTGTCATGAAGTCACGTGAATGCAGTGCTTTACGGCGTCTGCTCTTGCAAAATGACTGATAGCTCGGGTTTAGAAATATATTCTCTGACTCCCATCATCAAACATATGGTACTATAATCTAACAGCTATAAATGAAGATGTAAATGTGAAATAGGATATAATAATAATAATAATAATAATAATAATAATAATAATAATAATAATAATAATAATAATAATAATAAAATTATAATGATGATGATGATAATAATAGCTATGAGGACTTTTAGCGCCTAATCATTAGAAGCTCTAAGCGCTTTTCAACAGATATCATGATATGACTACAAAAAGCACCATGAAATTAAAAACAACATAAATATATACTGAAAATATTTAAGGTAGGAAACATTATTAGGTCTTTAAGTTTATTATTGAGTCGACAAAGGGGAGTTTTAGGAGCACTATTGAAAGGGGAGTTTTAAGAGCACTCTTGAACGGGATCACTATGTCATTTTGTTTAATTTCAATGGACAATTCGTTCCAAGTTGCTGGGCCCTGGTATGCAAAAGAACGTTGTCCATATGACTTCGTGTACATAATGGGAATAATGTATATACGAATGTCAGAAGAGAAGCGTAAGTATCTTGCTTGTGTATACACATGGGTGAGGCCAGATAGGTATGTTGGACTGGAGTCCGTAAGTGAAACGTAGCACAGAGAACAAATTTTGTGTTTGATTTTGGATCGAATGGATAGCCAGTGTGGGATACAGATCAGCGGGGAGGTGTGCTCTGATTATGGTACTCTAAGGATGATCCGATTACCTGTGTTTAGACGTTTTGAAGTTTTTGGAGTAGATATTGAGACGAACCAGACATAATTGAGTTACATTAATCCTGTCTTGAAAGTACAAGATTTGTTACATTACTATCGTCCCACACGTGCATCTTTCTTACAAACGATCCCCAGCTGCAGTCCCATACAACAGATTCCTTTTGTTTGTTCACAAATGGTAACCATCGTCTTAGACGTACTTCTTTTCATTACAGATTCCGTATAACGTATCCTGCTTAATAACTGAGCTGTCCTTCAGTTGTGTAAATAATTGCGCAAAACATCTAATGTAGAATTCATCAAATACCCATTGATTATGTTGTTTCCCCGAGGAATACAGTCTTAAAATCGACAGAAAATGGAACATGGTGCAAACAGAACGGCAAATTACTAATTTAATACTATTAATCATATATATCGTGTATGTTCACCGTTGATAAACAATCTTCTATGAATCTATGACCTAATAGTTCGAGTTAGGGATTAATTCTATGTTATGAACAACGTGATTTGGTTGATTAAACTCTCAACTTTAGTAACTTTTCATTCACACACACACACACACACACACACACACACACACAAAACAATGTTCAGCATAAAGAATTAAGTGTCTGGCTTGTGATGTAAGATAAGTGTTTTAAAGAAAACAGTCCATTAGACTGTTAGTATTAGATGAATATAGGGAAAGAAACCTACCAACCCACTCTCGAGTTGAAGATTTCCATGTCAGTGTGTGTGTGTGTGTGTGTGTGTGTGTGTTTAACGAAGCTTTAACAATATTTCAGTCATATCGCTATCACATCTGCATTGTGGCAGGTTATAGTGATGTCCAGCACTGGGGCATCATGCCGCAGACATGTAGCATCATGTCCCACCCAGTCACATTATCCTGACACCAGCAGCTTTTAGTACTATCGTTATAAGTCTTTGGAATGACTCTGCCGAGCTTCCGATTTAGTAGCATGGATGACGTTATACTAGTATTGATGCCTTTCAAGTATACATGAATTATGCCCATTTGACACTTTGTCTCAATCATCGCATTGTTCGGCCAGTTACGTCAAGTCAGGGAATACGCATAAATTTAACAGTTTGGGGTTATCGTACTACATATGTGGCGACAGAAATGGAATAATGTTGCTACATTGCGACATTGTCTCCTTCCGCCGTCATACTGTGTCTGGTGAACAAAAAGCAGCTACAAATATTGCTCTTAATGGCAGCGAATTGCATTTGAGCTTCCGTCTGACACAAAAGGCAGATGATCTTCCAGTTGACTTGGTATCAGTCGATTACTTCACACAATTCGGTCACTTCTTTGGATTTGCTTAAAGTACACAAGAAGTAGGTGACCGTCACGCAACATATTTGTTACTGCTGTCAAATTTTAATGCTTAATCAGTGTGTATATGAAAGACCTGGACATAATTCCTACTAACTAAGAGAGAGAATCAATTAGCGGACGACAAATAACTATAATTTGTTGTCATAAATCTCACCAAGAAGCTAATTTGCCGACAAAACGATTCGTTTAAGAGCCAAATCAAGTCAGTATGTGGCATAGCAAGGACACGAGGCGTCCTAATCAATTCTGCAGCCTTGACTTTATTCAATCAAGATCGATTCGAAGAGAAAAACAAATCTTCTATCGCTTTCAAAAAAAATGCAAACTAACGTGAGCTGCAAAAAAGAAATATGATGAGAACGCATAGGAGTGTAATCAAGTAATTATTTTATCGCTCAAATCCAACGTAAATCACATATAGAGGCACTTAAACGATTCTTAATTTATGAAACGACTCGAATGATGGATATCTTTTATGAGCTTTAGCTAGCAAAGAATGCAAATTATTCAACGAATTTCATAACTTGTATTTTAAATGAGAACAAAAAAGATTGTATTTATCGCACGACGAAAAATACTAGTGTAGTGATATAGTTATGTGATAAATTTGGAGTAAGTGTTAGTGAATTTGAACCATGCTTGGGTTGTTAGTAGTGAATTTGGATACAAGCCGAATGCCTGTCCCTTTCGTAACATAGTCCATATTAAAATTCCGCGGTATATACAAGTATTGTGATTGAAAAGGCAGCATTTATGGTTGGAAATCAGTAAATTATAGAATGGAACCAATAAGTTGGAACTTGGTAGGTGCCGTTTATGTGGCCATAGTGGAAAATGGGCGTATGTATATGAGAGTGATACGCCGGAAATTCTGTGGATTGACTGGCCTAGGGTCGCGCAGTTAAATATTTCCCAGTTAGTAAGGGAATACTAGTGGAATTTCTACGGCATGACAGGCTTGCGGTACGAAAATAGGATTATAATGAAGAAAAACCATGCTAAAGTGTGGTTTATGGACTCTTGGGCAAGTTGTCTCCTCTGGGTCGCCCATTGATTACAGCAAAGATTATTAGTTATAGCAGACACGTCTTTCTTTCCATTTTACAACGCAAGTTGTATGGAAGTCTTTGGAAATTTGGGGAAAACTTATGACTTCCAGCGTGACTCGCGCCAGAGTTTTGACACCGCTCGGTCAAGTGAATACCCCTGTGCTTGTAACAGTTAGAACTAGATTCATATGCCACAACCGTTGCACATTCCCTATACACGACGTTAAGAGGTCATCTGTGACGTCATGAGGTGTTATTACATGTGTCACATATGTAAACAGATTATACGGATATATTAAGGCATAATTTTTAACATTTTTAAAATAATAAGCTCCTAAATGGATCGTTATAAACAATAATGCCAAGTCGTTCACTTAAAATGAAACACTTAAAATCTCATTTATTTAAAAATGTACATTGAACGTCAAATGGCATTTTTTTTTAAAGACAATTAAGTCACGTTCCATTTTGGGTAATTTTGTAATAGATCCTAAGATAAGACTCCTTAGAAATGCACGTTTAACTGAGGGTCGTATCTTTTATATTAGACATGAATAATAAGCGTATCAGATACAGACATTGAGGTACAACGTTTTCCAATGCATGTTATACGTGCCTATTGATTGGTACGTACTGACGGTGTCTTGGATTTCATTTTATGATTGAATAGTGCTACAATGGATGATTTTGTTTAAAGGAAATAGTTTTATTTCATTTACTGAGCTGGTTATCTGGCTATACATCAACATCTAAAACTACTTTATGAATCTATCTTTTTGCCGTGAAACAATGGGAGACCCGTTCAATGATTTGCCAAGATACCATGGCACGGCAAATGATCGATGCTCCAGAGGTTCATATATTCACAGGTTTATAATCAGAATTATTTTTAAAAGAAGCTTTATTCCGAATAGTGGTTCACTGATACAAAGATTCATAACTTTGACTGAAATTGTTTAACGGTTCACATATTGGAAAGTGTCTCAGTCTGAAAATTTGGGATGACAATGGATCATTTGATAAAATGGGTTATTAGTCCGAATATATTGTAAAAGGGTTCACAAATTTGAAGATTATATTGCTTTGAAATTATTTGAAAATGGATGTATTTATTGCTTCTAACATAAAGTGTTTTGAATTTATTTTTATGTGTGCAGTCTAATGCATCTACGTACTACTGGACCTTCGTAATACATAACCCTTCTTTCAGAAAAATAAAACTTCGGACCACTGAACCTTTTAATGGACTGTCGGCCTGGTGTCAGGATAATGTAACTGGGTGGGACATCATGCTGCATGTCTGCAGCATGATTCCCCAGTGCTAGAAATCACTATAAACTGCCACATTGCAGACATCGTAGCGATATAACTGAATAGTTTTAAAATTACGTTAAGAAACCAACACATTCTCTCTCCCTCGCATACCTTCACGTACATGTACATTGAAATATTAAGGGTGCTTACGTCTGTTATATTTACATAATAATAAAAAAATAAATAAATAAAAAAAAATTTTTTTTAATTATTTTCTATCGGTTTAGTTCAGAAAAAACTTTTTGTCTGTTTGTTCGTTTAGGATTTATAACGTAGCTTTAACAATTTTTCAGTCATATGTTTATAATTATGTCTAGCACTAGTGCACCTGTGAACAGCAATCACCTAGACATAACGGTCATTTTAATCCCACTGCAAAGTTTCCTTAAAGATGCCCTTTATATAACTTACACTTGGCATCTGCGGTAAGTGTAAAAGTGATCCCTAGCCAACAGTTGATTCGCCGAGCTTATCAGCAGTGCCCATTACAGGTATGCAAGTAAAATCGTTTTTTCTTTGATGAGCAAGGATTTGTTTATAAAAAGGCATATCATGTTAATCGATGTTTTTCTTCGGTGACATAACTAAGTCCAAATACATTGTCAAGGGTGAAGATTGCTCTAGAGGACAAATATCCAAGGATATATTTACCATTTTATTTACCGTTTGTGCCAGTTTGACGAGTAGGTTTCATTATCAACATCTGTTTTTGTGTCATACTCTATTTTATATAAACAATAATTTTAAATGGATTTTTTTCTGTTTATCAAAAGAAATATGATGAATATGTTAAATGTAATTTTATGATTTTGAATTATAGCTTCACTTCGAATTTTTTAAAAATCCAAGTAGAGAAAGATACACTTCACTCTTGATATCCCCTTACGGCTTATGTTACTAACAAAAGCTTCAAGATTTTTTCTCATTCCCTAATCATCAAAGGTCTATCACAAAAGCCGTCTGTCTGTTGATCTCGGCGAGTTTGAACAGCTGTTTAATCCATCAATTGTTTGAAGTCTTAATATCTATTTCAAACCCTATTATGCAAACTGGCATACCATATATTTAGTCCGGCGTTTCACATTCACGCGTCAAGTTTGGATGCGAATCAAACGAACTGCTACAGAACGGATCAAATACTTTTAAGCATATGTCAATGAAACGAGAGGCAATGCTGCTTGAGTGCTTAGATCCATTATTGCCTGCACTAACTGATGTTATTAATGCATCTCTCATCTGGGGAATTAATACATCTCTCTCATCTGGGGAATTCCCATCATTTTTCAAAACTGCCATTGTAAAATCTCTGCTGAAGAAACAATCACTTGACCATAACGATTTAAAAAACTACCACCTAAGTTCTAATCTCCCGTTCATATCAAACATGTTAGAAAAAGTTGTTCTAACTCTACTTGTATCTCATTTGAATTCGAGCATTCTTTTTAGCAATGTACAGTCTGATTATCTCCCGTGGCACAGTACTGAAACTACTCTTCTGAAAGTAGTTAATGACATTCTCGATGCCTTGGATAGCGGAAATATTACAGTCCTCACCTTCCTCTTTGATTTGTCTGCAGCATTTGACACAATAGACTATGATATATTACTTCACCGTCCGCAGCATGTATCTGGCATTCACAATACATCCTTACTGTGGTTGAAGTCCTACTTATGTCAACAGGACACAACTTGTATCTGCAAATGGAATACACTCCAGACCAGTTCGTCTATGTTTTGGTGTTCCACAGGGGTCTGTTCTTGGACCTTTTCTCTTCATTCTTTACACTCAGCCGCTCTCTCAAGTGTCATAAATCATCACCCAGTGTCTCAACAATTGTACGCTGATGACACCCAAATATACAAGTCTAGCCACCCAAAAGAAGTTGATGCTACCATCCATGGAGTATAGAGGTGCATTTCTGATGTGAAATCTTGGATGACATGTTACAAGCTGCAGATGAATGATGATAAAACTGAGGCCATCCTGATCACATCACAAAGACTTTCTCATTCACGTCCTTTACCCCAAACAATAAATATCAGCAGCACCAACATTAAATTCACACATTCAGTACGAAACCTAGGTATTACTCAAGACAGTACTCTCACATTGCACCAACATGCCATGAACATATGCGAGGCTGCATATCTTGAGTTGAGACGCATCAGCTCCATTCGCAAATATCTTTTAGCTGATGCGACTAAAACACTAGTGTGTTCATTAGTACTTTCAAGACTGGACTATTGTAACTCAATTATGTCTGGTTCGTCTCAATATCTACTCCAGAAACTTCAAAACGTTATCAACACAGCTGCTCGGATCAGCTTTAGAGTACCTCGATCAGAACACACCTCCTCGCTGCTCTGTACCCTACACTGACTATCCATTCTGTCCAGAATCAAACAAAATTTGTTCTCTTTGCTACGTTTCACTGACGGACTCCATATAAGCGTAATTTCAATGGAAATTTAATAATATTGGAATGTAATACCATCGGAACATAATGTCAATTGAAATGTAATAGCATGAAATGTAATACTATTATAATGTAGTACCATATGAACGTAATTCCGATGGAAATGTAATACCATGTAAATGAAAACCATGGAGCTGTAACACTTTCAGAATGTAATACCATAGAAACATAATTCCAGTGGAACTGTAATATCATGGAAATGCAATGTTATTGGAATGTAATACCATATGAATGCAATTCGAATGGAAATGTAGTAATATGACATGGAAATGTCATGCTAAGAGAATGTAATACCAATGGGAAATGCTGGTCCTCTTTGAGATGTTTCGTGATTTTATTACTGTGACAAGGTTTTGTACATCCCGAAAAACTGCCTATATTTTGAATAGGCGGTGGCATTTCTAGAACAATCCTAGTAAATGAGAAGGATATCAGTTGATGTTAGGTGTAGAGAGTATGCTACAGAAAGTAGGTTATCTTGTGTGCAATTAGACCAACGATCCTTGTTTTAAACATAAGAAATAGAAGAAGATAAAACAACATTGATCTATAATATAACAAACACTCGTTGTTGCCGTTTCCTGAAATGAAACTTTTTAAAGTTATTTTAGAATGTGAAAAGTGTTATACATTAACTAATCAAGTGGCCAATCAGAGATCAAGAAGTTTATACAAAGGGTTGGTAACATTGCTTTTTTATTACATACCGTGTCTGTAAATACTGAGCAGAATTCCATAATCGACTCCTCGCCATCTAGCACAATGGAAACAGCGGCTTCGGAAGCTGCAATGGAGCAATATTTTAGCATAGTCCAGTCCTGACCAGACTGTGTCTACATAGAAAGTTTGCACACTTCAGTCTGTGGGAAAATACAATCAATTGCGAATTGCTTACATTGTACCGATACAATAAATCCCATTCTTTGACAAACCACTGACATCTTGAAGATTATGATTATATACCGGGTTATTTGTCGAAAAAATACATTAAGACAGAATACAAAGAAATTGTTCTGACAACGTTCATGTCGGCTAGATAAATTTTAATTTGCCTCAATTGTTTTATTGATACGAGAAGACGGAAGGGGCATGTGTACAACAATTTATATTGTGGCCACTGCTTCAATAGATTTGGCATGCTTGATTTTTTTTATTAATGTAATCTGCTTTTGTTGACATAAAAACAGCGCCATCTAAAGGCCAGTGATTAGAGGAATCTGGCTTTGTTTTTCACTTTTCGGTGAAAGTCTCAAAGCCTGTTGACTTGTTGATTCCGGTTAATGTCTGTCATTAAATAGATGTAATTTAACAGTCCTCGCACAGTGTATCTGAGCGCAACGAGCTCGTGTGTACATGAGAGTTCTTTTTAGTACATTTATTTTCATTTCGAATTCGTACAATTAAATTAGTAAATGTGAATATATACATGTGTGTGTGTGTGTGTGTGTGTGTGTGTGTGTGTGTGTGTGTGTGTGTGTAAATGTAGATTTAATATGATTCTTTGTTATGTCATCCATAATTTGAATGATCTTTTTATTTTTGCAGAAATCGTTCTAGAATGAATAGAACTTAAGACTGTGGGTCTGACCTGAGCCTGTATACACACAGCATTGTAACTTCTTTCTCGCGATACCATACGTCTTTGCTCTCCATCTCTTTCCAAATAAGAAGCAGGAAAGCAACGATTAACAAGTCTAAACATGCATCACGGGCTGCAAATGAAACTCGTATATCACCGACGTCATCATGTATGGGCAACGAGGCAGTTGCTGCCATTACATGACAATGGGTCACTTTTAGCGCCCATGAACATAAACGCAATGTGTCTTCGTTTATAGTGATTGCTTTTTATCTTTCTAGGAACATTTTCAAAAATGTTTTCACAAAATACATATAATAGGATTCAATACGATAAGAAAGAAGTCAAGGCCAGATTCAGGTTTTGGGTGGAACTGCTTTGTTTGTTTGTTTGATTAGGATTTTTAACGTAGCTTTAACAATTTTTCAGTCATATAGCTACGATGTCTGCAGTGAGGCAGTTTATAGTGATGTCTAACACTGGGTCATCATGCCGCAGACATGTAGCATGATGTCCCACCCAGTCACATTATCCTGACACCAGGCCGACCAGTCCTAACACTAACCTCTTAATGCTGAACGTCAAGCGAGGCAGCTGTTAGTACCATTTTTGTAAGTCTTTGGTATGACTCGGCCAGGGATCGAACCCACGACCTCCCGCTTCCGCGGCGGACGCTCTAACCACTAGGCCATCGGAGCGGTGGAACTGCAAGCCTTATTGATCTACAAATACATCCTCAAAGAAGTCTTTAATCTTTCCTGTATATATCTGTATTTATTATTATTATATTATTCTACATAATAGTTTAAACACATTGGTAGTTTCTTTTAAACACGTGTAAGGTTTTCCACGGCAACCAGTGGAGTTCCATGACTAGGGGGTCCAGGAAGTTGACCCACCCCCTCCTTTTACGGGCATCGGAAAGAACCCAACGTGACGTCGTGACGACTTATGTATTATAATTATTGGGAAGACAAAAGACAAATGTAAACATTGGTTCTCTTCAAATTTGATGTAGTTAATGCATACATGTGTATAAAAAAATTACAGTATGAGCGGTTTGCACAAATATTACTCCATCTAGAAAGTAGACTATGACACACTTGCAGCAAAGCTATTATATATATATATATATATATATATATATATATATATATATATATAAATATATATATATATATATATATATATATATATATATATATATATATATATATATATATATATAATTTAAATCACGTGAAATAAAAACGGCACCAGGGATTTAAAAGTACCGTTGATTGCTGAGGCAACAATTATTTTTATCACGCACAGGCAATCGGTTTTGCGTTGAACCTGTGTAGCTTCATGCAGTCTGGAGTTTTCTACGAAATGGAACCATCTTCTGCCTTCAAGTGATTTTTGGATTATTTATTCCAATCAATATAATTTCTCTGCAGTGCACTCGTGGACTCCGTAACTCATTTGGTTTATTTACTACGTCTTGTGTAGTGCTGGAACCGAATACAATTTCAAGGTCCATCATTAGGTTCTCAAAAGCGATCGACCGATGAGCATATATAATCGATTAACATCTCACATAATTTCTTGCCGGACCTTGTATATATTTAAAATAGTCTGTAGTCCGAAACAATATGAGTTATGATGAACTGAATTTTGACCAAAATAGATCACATAATAATTAATTGGATGAGTTTTCTTTGCCACTAAAGTGCCCGCTACTGGACCAAATCGATTAAATTGAACAAATCTAACTTTCTAATAATCTGTCATGGTATAAATTTCTAATAATCTGTCATGGTATAAATTTGGATAAAAGCAGCATATTTAAACAATATATTATTGCGTGCTTGAGTCGAGTGAAAGACGCACAGACAAGAAAAAACGAACTTTTTGGACTCATAAAAATAATATCATTTAGTTAAGAATAAACTGCAAATTTTCTTTCTTATCGAGAACCGATGTTAAAAAAAGCAATTGCTTGGAGTGGTAAGTATGTTTTACAATGGCATTGGTGTCTTAAGAATGACATTTAACTTCTTGCACTACTTGTCATATCATACAGTTATCAATATTAATTATTAACTCATTTAGACCTTAAAGATTTGCCAAACATATTACAAATCTGTATGAACGTGTTATCAGGAAATATTTGTGTGTGTGTGTGTGTGTGTGTGTGTGTGTGTGTGTCGTTTTGAGAGAGAGAGAGAGAGAGAGAGAGAGAGAGAGAGAGAGAGAGAGAGAGAGAATAAGTACCTGCAGTTTCATCGGACGTAAAAACATTTTCGGATGACATGAAATGTTTAGTTAACAAACTTTTACCCACACCGTGTGATCCCAAGAGTAAAATCCGAAAATAGGATGGCGCAGCAGACGATGCCGTTGACGAGATTGTTCCACTGTCCTGAGAAGTAGTACTTGGTGTTCTTGGGCGGTTGATAGATGGAACAGAAACGGTATGTGGTATCACCTCCTGAGAATCACAGGAAACGGCACACCCAGTCCAGACTGAGGGTCCAGACCATCTCTTCCGCAGAGTATCTCCTTTGTTCACGGGACCTTTAGGGGTCATTTTAAATGATCGAACCATAGCTACTTCTCCGCAGCTTTTGTCCACGGTTCTGTTGATGTCATTGAATGAAAGTGAAAGGTGTAAAGGATTAGAGGGCATGCTGTGTCGTCTGTGTACAGCATCTTCAACAGTCAGGAGATTTGTTTTGTTGTAATGTACCACAGAAGAAGATCGGAAAGACGTAAAGGAATTTGGATTGATATCACCTGCATAGTATTTCTCCGCCATCATTTCTTGCCTTGACTGAGATTCCCGCTCAGCTCCACATATGAAAATAAGAGCATTAAATCTCCTAAAAATGAATTTACACCACACACATTTGATGAAATTTAGAAGAAAAAAAACGAGGTTAATTTGATTGTGCAGGTCAATGTTCCAGTAAGGCATCCAGAATTTTAATTTTAATTTTCTGCTGTTCGTAACTTTTTACGCTCTCGAAAATAACCAGCAAAGTTTTAGTCTATGTAGCTAACTAGTGAATGAATCTAGAACACCGAGCTACTTAGGATGCGAACCTGTTACTTGCTATTTGACAAGCTGTCACTTTGCACATGATATAAATTGTCTGGGATCGATCAACGTCTTGCACGTCACTTTTACCAGTTTTGCGGTCAGGTTGTTTATTCTCGCACAATGTACTTAACTATAACACCATCATGCGATATAACACGACAATCTACACTAGTGTCAAATCTCCGAAGAAAAAGGCTATTGGTGAGGGAGCGGGCTATGTCAAAGAATATATATCCCGTTTTCGGACAGATTATTGATTTAAAAACTGTCAGAAGGTATATTATCCATAATTTGTAATTTTGTTGATTTAAAAGAGTTTAAAAGAGAAAAAAAAATCTTTTAAATCAAAGTTACATTGACTGCTAAGATCGCATACAAAGCTTATCCAATCTCTTTTTGGTACTCACGGCTTAGCGGCACAACTTACAGAGAGTATTTGGCTGCACTTGTTCGATACGCACAGCACAGCCTACGCATCAAGCCGGGAAATTGTTCAGCCACTTGTCTATTGTGGGGTACGCCCCCAAAGAACCATGGAATACTGATCTTTCTGATAAAAACACATCTGGTAATGAAAAAGACCTTCATTGATTTTCGCAGTGATGTTATGTGTGATTTAAAAAGAACAACTGCTGCTGATGGCAAGAAACTATCAAACGAATATATTTTGTTAAAAATAGTATCAAAGAAAAGGGCCGGACAGGAAACTAGACTTGCCCGAGTTTCCTTTTCTTTTAATTCACTTTTTTTTTTACAACGAGTGGTAGGTATATCAATGATACATAGTACATATATTTTATTTATATCACATACAAATACACATATTGCACTTTAAAAAATTACCATATGCACCTGGCAACTGTGTTCACAGATTTAATGAACTCCTCACATCCCTGCGAGTGTGTCCGCTACAAAACTTAGTTCTACGATTTTTCTTCTTGTTCACAAGCACATATGAAAATTGATGCGTTTGTTGTTTTCTTTCTCAGTTCCTTTTCTATATTCACATTTATTAAATTAATACAAGACACACTCATGATTTAAACATGAAATATAGTTTTTATAAAGAAAGTAGCGTACTTTATTCACGGTTGTTTTTTTTATAAACGGAACCTGTACTGTAAGGCGTTAACGTACTGTACTATGGAAATTGGCCTATGGAAATATTTTATCTTTAATAATTAACAACAGATTTTAGAACATTATATGTTTAAGAAACAACAACAAAGGATTCAAACACAAAATAGTATGTGTGCCTCGTAACCGACAAAATTAATATACAGGCCTAGTGTCACTAGCTATTGCAACTACATGTATGTATCATTGATATTATGAACACTATAGATAGATCCCAAGGAAAGCGTAAACATAACGTTACGACGAACCAGATTACTGTAGGTTACTTGGTACAAGTTCAGTTTTAATGTTTTCGTCCAGCGCATTGTTTTTTGTCTCTCACTCCAGATGTGTGCTTGTTTTGTCATTTAATACTCACAAGATTGGAATGGAAAAGAAAAATAAAAGGATTCCGTTGAAATGCGTACCATATTAAAATCACGTAGAAAACAGGGGTACTATTAATAGTTTTTATCGTTATTTTCATATGACATTTATTAATAATGAATGAGGAGAAATTCATCATTTATCAATAGGCCTGCGGTTGAAAGAATGTTAATATATTAGTATTGGTATATCAATTTGCTTTATGCCAATAAACCAACACTTTAAATGCCATGTTTTCTTCAATGATGTGTGTTAGTTAATTCTTCCAAAAACCATTACAATCAATTATATATATATATATATATATATATATATATATATATATATATATATATATATATATATATATATATATATATATATATATATATATATTGATTTTAATGGTTTTTGGAAGAATTAACTAACACACATCACGTTTAATCTTGCACGTGTACAATATGACAATATCTTGGGGGGGGGGGTTATGATAGATGGGCTTTTTTTTATTATTCAGTATTAGTAATTTGGTCTAAGACGCATGCAGAACGTAAATGTATGGTTTATATAGTGCTTGTTTTGTTCTTTTTCAACTGCCTGAAAATGCATTCATAATATTTCCGAAGAATGCTATTAGTGCATACGGTAACACAAAGTTAATAAAAAATATCAGAACCACTAACGCTGTCAGACATGAGAGTGACGTTTTTTAAAAGTCACTTTTTTAAACAGTGTTTTACAAAATTGCATATTTCTCTCTAAGTATTATATTGATATCATTATATATATATTGACTTTCAATCAGAGGCCACTGTCCTTGACACGTGCTGCAACGGAAACGCTTGCTGTTAAAACGTCTTTCGTTCGTGTGAAATTAATTTTAATTACCCCAAAGTTAAATGTAAAATAAAATTTTAAAAATTCCGTAACTCTCTCAGACATAGCATGGCCTATAACTATAGAGTTAGCATAAAAAGGACATTATTTCAAAATATGTATGAAAACATCGTCCATGCATGGGTAACAAACGCAACTTATGAACTGACCATGAACTATCATCGAACCGGACTTAACGACACTGTATATGAACATGATATATCCAGTCAAACCTCCAACTTATTACGTATGGACGATACTCGGAGGATTAACGGATCTACGGCGTAAAAATAAATGAAAGGGCTTAATTAGTCAAAGATATCCAAGTTAAATCAATGATGTCACTAAGTTAGAAAAACACTAAAATTTGCAATAATAGTAAGAACAATAACTGGAGAGTTTTTACACTATTCGAAACATTGTAACTCGAAAGGTACTTCGATTGAAGTTATTGATCACAATGCCCATGTTTGGACTTCTGCGGTGACAATATTTCCACAAAAAAGAACTAATACATTTTACCGCGGAGATATGCTCGCTTGTATAGAGTCATTCAAGTTTGCTGAGAATTTGCACCAGATTTGTTGTCTGGTTTGGTATACATTTTTCAGAGAAACGTTGGGCACCAATAGTTTTATTATGATATATGCTTGAATTCAAAAACTGATTAGGTCTAAATCTCAAATTGGAAATCTAAAATCTGTTAAAAGTCATTGTTTAATACCATGTAAAACATGTCCAGCTGAGCCAAAATTACAGAACTATCAGTTTGATCAGCCATGCAGGTAAGGTAATGCTGAAGATCATCTTGAACAGACTGAAACGACAAGCAGAAAAAATAATTGCTGAAGAACAGGCAGGTTTCCGGAGTGGAAGAAGCACAACTGAATAAATATTCAATCTAATGGTTCTGTGTGAAAAGTACTCGCAACATCAACAACGTACTCGCAACATCAACAAGACATCTATCATGCGTTAATAGATTTCAAAAAGGCTTTTGACAGAGTGTGGCATGAGGCATTGTGGACCACAATGAAGAAGTACAACATGGGTCAAAAGGTGACCAATACCATCAAGCAGATGTACGCCAAGGCTACCAGTGCAGTAATTGCTCAAGGTTCTGTGGGGGACTGGTTCAAGACAACAGTCGGAGTACGTCAAGGCTGTCTCCTGTCACCCACACATTTCAACATCTACTTAGAGCGCATCATGAGCAAAGCCCTGGAAAACCACTGTGCGACAGTCAGCATTAGAGGGCGTAACATCACCAAACTTCGCATTGCAGACGACATTGATGGGCTGGCAGACAGTGAAGACGAGCTTGCCACCTCAGTGAAGAACCTGGATGAAACATTTTCCAGATTTTACATGGCAATAAGCGCTGAGAAGACAAAGCTGATGAAAAAAGTGGCAAACAAATATCAGTCAAGATTAAAGTCAAAGCACAGGAACTGGAAACAGTGAGCCAGTTCAAATATCTTGGTTCCATAAACACCGAAGAGTGATCAAGAGCAGAAATTATTTCACGAGCAGTACAAACAACGGCAGTTATGTCAAAGCTAAGACTCATCTGGAGAGACAAGAATATCAGTCTGAAAACTAAAATCAGACTATTGAGAGCACTAGTCATCGCTATATTTTGTTATATTCATCTGAGGCGTGGACCATGACAGCAGAATCACAACGAAGAATCCAGGCACTTGAAATGAGATGCTACAGAACCATCCTTGGCATCTCTTACATTGACCATATCACAAATGAAGAAGTGCGTAACATCACAGTCGCAAAGTAGGCCAATTTGAAAACCTCCTCACCACCGTCAGAAAGAGAAAGCTAAAATGGTATAGCCATGTCACTAGAGCCAACAGTCTATCCACAACAATACTGCAGGGCAGCGTCCAAGGTGGCAGAAGGAGAGGTAGACAGAGAAAATGTGGACTGAGAACATCACAGAATGGACCAGGAAAAGTTTTGAAGCGACACAGGCATTGGTACGTGATTGTGACAAGTGGAGGGAACTGGTCAGATGTTCGGCAGCACAGTGTCTCGACGACCACACTAAGTCAAAAGACTGATGATGATGATGATGATGATGATGATGATGATGATGATGATGATGATTAAAATTCAAGGTTCTTAGAATGAGCAAAACAAAGATGAAAATCTCTTCCTACATAAAACAATAATCGTATATAGCTGCAGATAGGTATAATACAATCATTTTCGTATGCTTATTTAAATTTCAATTAATTATTAGGGTCTTCAATTTTATATCTCTTTTTTATAATAAGAGACTTTAAACCCGTATGTTAATATTTGACTAGCACAACACTAAATAGTAATAAAAGGTTGAATATAGGAGAATATGACTAAGGAAAGATGCAAGATAACGCTGCTTGCATCTTGATCTGTCATTCTTGATCTAGGGAACCCAGGTGGGCCGAATGGTCTACAGTGACGTAATTGGGAAGGGGGGGGGGTGCTGTAAAATTGATGTAGCCTATATACGAAAATTAACAAGTGCGTCATGTTTTGCCATGTTTGCCACCAGCTGATAAAAAAAAATTGAAATGACGTCCCTGGTGGTCTAAGACGTTCGCTTTTAAAGATCACTGACATCTCAACTCTGTCCGCGTAGGTTAGGGTATCGGCTCAGAAAACATGTTTATGTAAGAAACCATGACTCTAACTTCCCGTGGGTTTGGTGTTTCTTTCCCTCGATTCTCTCTCCATTAAATCTACTGGTCGCTGTCTTAAAAATGGTGTTAAACTAATAACAGCAACAACTTTTATCGATCGCAGTTGAATTCGTGTATCTTTATGATAAATTCAAAAAGGTAATGCATTAGTGTCTATCACGCATCATGCAAAAGATGTCAAAACAATAACCTAGTTTCTAAAGATAAAAAAGGCGGAAGTTGTGGAGGAAAAAAAATACAGAAATTTGTGGATAATGGACAAAAGAAATTTACGTTTGGAAGCTGTTGATTTTGTTTCTGCGCATCTCTCTCTCTCAAACCAACACGTTTCCACTATGTATCTCTTTTGGAATGCAAGTAATGATTCTATGATACTGCAATTCTGAAAAATATTTAAAATTGGAGAAATTTATAATTGATTAAATTTCTGGATATGTATTTAGTCTTTTTATCTCGTCCAATTAGTGAGTTTCACTGTACACAATTCTGATTGAAAATCATTTCTGTTCTTGGCGATGCTCAAATTTGGTATATACATTCCAAATTTCACAATGAATTTGTTTTGAGCAATCTTTCCGCAGATCATCGCCCTTCTCATCTACAAATGACACATAACAATTATTCGCCATCTTAGTGAACATTAATCTGCCATTTTTCTTTTGTGTTTCATGTGTGTACAAACTGTTGATGAAACTATTTTCTAAAGTACTTTTCCTTATAGCTTGCCATCTTCATGGCTTCCTTGGATCGATGTTTAATATTTCTCCCGTTCTTTTCTTCGATTTTCAACTTATTTCCTTGATTACAATATAATTCTTTTCTCAGTTGGTTGTTTCATGAATTATTGATGCAATTTAATCTTCCACTCAGTAACTTTGGTTTTAGGTTTTCTGTCCATTCCATACAACAGTTCAACTGTAAGTTTATCAAACAAATGAGATATGATTTTTCTATGGGTACAAACAAATTAATGCCCAGAGCCGGTTCAAGGGTATTTTGCGCCCCAGACGAACCTGCCACCTTGCGCCCCCACCCCTCAGTGCCTTTCTTATTATAAACTTTTCGTTAGTATTAATGCAAGTTCCAATCAATACTTTACTTTTTCTGTATTCACTCTTACATATTTTATGATAATAAATTAATAACCTGACAGTGTACTTCATTTTTGGCGCCCATCCACAAAAATCTTGATGGCCATCTATTTCGCCTATTGAGGTAAATAGGCCAATTCAATACCTGGTTTGATTTTAAGTAGATCGTTCTTTTTTATTTGGGCAGCAATACTCATATCTTCAGCATCACAAATCAAATTACTGGACCGAGAATTTGAACTTGGCCTCCTCATTGGCTTGATGCTCTTCTTTCTAGCACTTTGAAAACTGGGGCCATTTTCTTCGGATTGCTCTGGTTCTGACATGTTTAGAGACTTCAGTACTAATTACGGTAAACAGTAAAGGTCGCAATATAACTATGGAACAAGTAATATAAATATTGGTAACTGCTGAAACTCAATTAGCACAAGTATTTCAGTCGTGAATGTCTGCACCAAATTAGCTGGAAGTGGTCCGGAACATGTTCCACTCACCTCATTCTTTAATATTTTTTAAGCAAAGCCCAGCCTTCCACACAATCAAAAGTTCTGCTGAAATCATTATTGATCACGGTATCTTGCAAATAGTGATGAATGGCATGATTATATTGCTCTCAAATGCCGAAGAAATCTCAAAGTAATCACGTACCGAACAACCAAAGTAAAATTGTCGTGTGTAAAAATCATATAGGTCTATAAAATCATCTTTAGGGCGAGTTCTAATCTTTATGGCGAGTTCAAACACTGAAATCTCTCTGAGGAAATGTAATATATTGTCTGAAATTCACATATTTGATATTTCTAATAATCAACCCGAGGCATATGTGACGTTCAGAAAATGGGCTCTTTGTCAATATTATAGATCAACTTGTTGAATTTAAACCCCAAAACGAAATCCGAGCTGGTATGGACTACATTTACATGAGGAGAGAACGAATGTATGATTCAGCCACCAATATGCACACTTTTTCGTTTATTTGTTGGTTGCCTATTTTGAAAACTGCAATAATATCCTGGTCTATTAATAACGCCATAATTAGCAAATTTTATTTCATTTACAAAGAAAATGTCATAATTCTTTTTTTACAATACCAATATGGAGATAATAATCAACGTTCTTTGCCATGAGGCATTTAATTAGCGGTACGAATGATGCTATCAGCGTACAAACATGTAATAAATTTGAGAACACATACAAATTGTAAGAATGTGGTTAAACATAAAATGATAATTGGTGGGTGGGGAGTGGGGTGAGTTTGAGTGTTAAATTACAGTTTGTTTGTTTGATTAGGATTTTTAACGTAGCTTTAACAATTTTTTAGTCATATCGCTACGATGTCTGCTGTGAGGCAGTTTATAGTGATGTCTAGCACTGAGGCATCATGCCGCAGACATGTAGCAGTCACATTATCCTGACACCAGGCCGACCAGTCCTAACACTATCCTCTTAATGCTGAGCGTCAAGCGAGGCAGCTGTTAGTACCATTTTTGTAAGTCTTTGACTCGGCCGGGGATCGAACCCACGACCTCCCGCTTCCGCGGCGAACGCTCTAACCACTAGGCAACCGGAGCGGTGTTAAATTACAGGGATAGGCGTTCAAATTGTATCAATGAAAGCCAAAGGTAATGACATTCTATATAAAGCATAAGACAACTTTTTGTAAATTAGAAAAAAACAGGAATTAAATTTACTGGAAAGTCATAGAAGATGACTTTTATTCAAAATCACTCTCGACTGTGGAGACTTGATCGTTATTAGTGATAGTGTTACTAAATTGTTGAAACTTTCATAACAGTCATATTTTGTGATTCAAGGCTGACATCGTGTCCATGTTGGTAAAATGCTGAAGTAAAGTTCGGTTTGCTACACCTCGCAAAATAATTCATACTTTCTTATTCGTTTGAGGAAGACTGAATATAATATCTTTCGTGTAATCACTTATGGAATAAAACTGGAAGTTAGTTGTGTGTGTGTGTGTGTGTGTGTGTGTGTGTGTATATATATATATATATATATATATATATATATATATATATATATATATATATATATATATATATATATATATATATATATATATATATATATATATATATATATATATATATATATATATATATATATATATATATATATATATATATATATATATATATATATATATATATATTGATTAATTGGATTTAAGACGTTTTCGCCCATAGGGCATTTACGTCTGTTTAATGCCCCAAAAGGGCTAATTAATTGTTTCGGGGGACGGAATAGTGCCACGTCCCCACGCATTATTGCACAATGTTATGCTAATTAATTGATACCAACCGTCGGAAGCAGAAGAGGTAAAGGCGGAACGAGACTGCATTGGAAGGAATGTGATATACCCAATAATTTAATCCCCCGAATATAATTTAGAATAATTTTCGTCCGGCATTTAAAAATAAGTGGTTGGGTAGGGACAATTGGAATGGGGTGCAGTATTAAATACTGTCAGACTTGTCTATTTCCCGGAGGAATAATAGGATCAGTTCTGCAGTTAGGTTGGGATTAGGGTTCGTGATACTAAGAAATGATGGGTAGGTTGTGCTCGAGCCTATTTTAATAAGAGAGCTTGCAAGTTTATTTCTTGCTACTCTATATGCTGGGCACACATTAAAAACATGTGATAGATCTTCTAATTGATTGCATGATTGGCAAGAAGTATTTCTTCCAGGGTTGGATTTACTGTATTTGCCCATACTTCCGGCTAGTAGAGTTTTTCCTGTTTTGATGCGATTGAAGATTCTTTCGAGATGTGTATGTTTAATCTCTGCTCCAATAATATTCCTGGATACTTGGTTTTGGATAGAGTATAGTTTACGTCCTTTCTGGCTTGAATCCCATTGTTGTTGCCATTTTGACATGATTCTTTTGGTAATGACATTATATAATTCTGTTACCGAGTACTCTATATATTCAATTTCCACGTTGTTGAGGCTATTTTTTGCAGCACGGTCAGCTTGATCGTTTCCAAACAGATCTATATGAGATGGGACCCACATAAATTCTATTGTTTGGTTAAGGTTAGCAAGATCTTTGACAGTTAGCCTAGTTAGCTTTTGATAGTTGCCACGCCCTTTTGAATATATATATATATATATATATATATATATATATATATATATATATATATATATATATATATATATATATATATATATATATGTATAGGAAAAAAGCGTAATCCAAGTGGTCAAAAAGTGGAATCCAGGCAGAAAAAGCGTAATCCACATATAACATGCTAAAATTTCAATAAACAATTATTTATTTGCCACTCTGGTATTTAAGCATCCTTTACTGTTTCAAGCTTTTATATGTATGCTTTTGTAGTACTCTTAGCTTTACACACATCGACTGGAATCCATCTTATGACTATTAGAGCCAAATATTAAAATTCTTTCCACACGGCCTGAAATAGATGTCACGTGATGCTGTACTCTTGTCTCAATATTTAGAGGATTCTGTTATTTTTTATCTTTTTTTTTTCTAATTTATCTGGGAATATTTTTTAAAGGAGATAGTTTTGCTCACATAAAAGCATAGACTAAAAAAAATATATATACTTTTTAGCGCCAAATACCCTTAGACTGGTTCTGCACTAAATATGAATTAGAACATGGCATCTGCGCATAAAGATTACAATTAGAAAATCTAATCTCTCCTCACTAAGCATACATATATAAGTAAATATATCCATATACTGGCTTTCACTTATTGTTATACTGCATGTCGTACATCAGCCACTTAGTTTCAACACAATTACGCCATCACCAATAGTGTAGGCAATATGACTTTCTAGTTCTTTATACAACTAAAAATAAATTGTTACCAATGGTTCTTCTCCTTACATATGACAAATGCGTATGGTATCTTTGATGTTCTTTTCATCCTCACATATTTTAGAATCCTTCTCCTCCATTGATTTTTCGTCTGTTTTTTGGACCGCAAAATTATTGATGAGTTTAAAAAAATCTCTGTCAATACGATTGGTTGTTTTTCTTGTCTTAGATTGGTATACAGTTTAGTGCAGGATTATGACTTTGGTACTGGTCGAATAACACTACACTGTTTATCTTCTTTAGACTCAAACGGACTCAAACGGACGATATAACTTTCAAATAATATGGTATCTCTTTTTGTTCTTGAACGTGAACAATTATTTATACGCCATTGATTTTGTTCTCTAATTATTGACATTGCATAGTTGTTTAAATGTGTTAGTACCTTAAATCCTGAAAGACCACCAAAATACGTGGAACGGTGCTAATACTTACTCTATCATCAGCAACATATACAAATCTGTAAGTAATTATAATTGTTCATTTTCAAATTTGCAACAATAGCCAGATTCGGTGCACGGTAAGAACATGCTGGGTCCAAGTTTTACATGTTTTTTGCAAAATGTCCTAAACTCATCAGAAACGTCACTAAAGCATTTTTAATCAAGAGATTTAAATTGGAAGTGTTTAATTAAATTTGTATGTCTTGTTAATCCTCAGCTATTATTCCTGATTATCAATGGCTGCTACGCAATATTTCAGTCTGGTGGTTATAAAAAAAATATTATATCATGTTTCTAATTGCGTCAAGAAAATGTCTATCATCGTGTTTGCTTATATTACTTGCAAATAAACCAGCAATATTCCCGTAACATATCTTAATATAGAACCTAAACGTAAACAGGTCTAAATGTACTGGTAAAAGGTTCCAATAAACAGGTGAAAAATAAAATAAAACAAACTGTGAATGAAAACGAGTTTAAAGAATTAAAACATTATACAGCATTAATAACTGTTTTTATGAAAACAAAATGACGAACTAAAAATAAATCTGAAGCAAAAGCAATAATAATAATAATAATAATAATAATAATAATAATAATAATTGTTATTATTATTATTATTAATAAGAAGAAAAATAAAATAATAATAATAATAATAACAATAATAAATTTAAAAAAAATAAAAAAGAAAAAAATAAATAAATTTAAAAAATAAATAAATAGAAAAATATACACAAAATTTATCACGAGTACCTTGTATAATATAAAAATGAATATCTATAAGATATTGAACAATAAAAGCATATAATATTCGTTAATAGTTAGTCTTGTTTCCTGCGTTGTGCGTACTTATCGTTGCTATTTCTGTTGAACCCATATCGTGCCCTATCCATGGAATGTATTTTACTTATCACGTTTGGGCAGGCACGATGACGTATTTTTACATCACATATCGTACTTTTTTATATTGCTGCCAACTTTGATGTTCCTGTTCAGACAGGATGCAGACAGGTGGTACCTATTATCGTTGTTTAATATTAAGTTGCGCTTCGACTGCACATATTTAAGTTTTCACATATCAACTCTGATTCCTCCAAATATTTACTCTGAACCGAGACATCTACCAACTGTGCAATTACAATTTTAGTATGGATAGCGGTTCGCGGAGTACTCCGTGAAACGATAGTTTTTGCACCTGACGATTGGCCATGGGCAGTTGCAATGGCCTTACGAGTTTGTCACGACAGTGATTATGCTGCTGCGGCTACTGTTACTACTACTACTACTACTACTACTAATAATAATAATAATAATACTGTTATTTGTTATTAGAGAATAAATGCAGAAAGCGTTATATACTATTTAATTAATACTATTTATTTAATACATGACATCAATACAGCTAGAAAGGGGAGTAAAGACCTGAGAGTATAATTCCCATTGAACATGCATCCGAGCAAATGTATAACAAACCAGCTGTTGTGTGTGTGTATCAGTTCTAATCCAGTGTGGAATATCTGATTACTTTAACTGTCAAGTGATATTTCAAAGCTATCTAGATTAAGGCTTACACTACAAATAATAGTATAAATTATATTATAAAACTATATGTAAACTATTAAACTATTAAAAAATATATGTATCGTCAAATTTCACAGCATTCACAAAAGTTCAATAAAATTGTATACGGGCATTATTAAAATTCTCGTTTGATGTATTTTTGTTTGTTTGGATTTGTAACGTAACTTTAAAAAATTTGAGTCTGTAGTGTGGCAGCTAACAGTGATGTCTAGCATTGGGGCAGTCTTGACAACAACATGATGTCCCATTCAGTCACATTATCCTGACATCAGGCCTACTAGTCCTAACACAAACCTCTTAATGCGGAGCGCCAATGTATATACACAAATTCAAAAATTCAATATTAATCATTATTTCATATGAGTTTGTGGAGTGGAATACTCACGATTGTATGTACATGATTAAAAAAAAATGCAACATATTACAGAATATCATCCGCATTCTCATGCCATATGTAAATTCAAAATTCAATAGTTGATATTTATGTAGTGAGAGAGAATTTAAACGGGATGAAAACCTTGAATTCGAACTTTAACCTATTAACTTACCGGAAGTCAAGATGTTACAATTGTATGTGTACACTTTCGGTGAGATATTTTATTTAAAAAGTATTACACAATACCAGCAGTCCCGGATTACCCATTAGGCAGAGTAGGCAACTGCCTATGGGCCCCGCGACTTTTATGGGCCCCATCAGGGGCCCCCATGAGACCGTGACCGTGGGTCTGGGGCCCCAAAAGTTTGACTGTCTATGGGCCTCCACGGTGCTTAATCCGGCGCTGAATACCAGTGTTACCACATTGCAAAAGCTTAGCAAAACGATTGCTATATTAGAATCTATTTCGCTATTGTATGTAATTCATTGCTTAGTTTGGTTTATATTGTTTGTATTTTGTAATTAAAATGAGCATATAAAGAAATGAGCATGTAAATATTCATCGCACAGGGCGAGAGAGAGAGAGAGAGAGAGAGAGAGAGAGAGAGAGAGAGAGAGAGAGAGAGAGAGAGAGAGAGAGAGAGAGAGAGAGAGAGAGAGAGAGAGAGAGAGAATAAGTACCTGCAGTTTCATCGGACGTAAAAACATTTTCGGATGCCATGAAATGTTTAGTTAACAAACTTTTACCCACACCGTGTGATCCCAAGAGTAAAATCCGAAAATAGGATGGCGCAGCAGACGATGCCGTTGACGAGATTTCGTTACATGTCGTATTAACTTCTACGAAATCTGGATACGGAAAACAGAATTAATGCACGTTAATGTAAGGTAACGGCAGAGACAATACATAACAGTTTAGACCACGCTAATGTCAACTTTATTAATCATAATGACATTGGGTTTTTATGACTCTTATTGATTTACTAAATTTCCTGTAAAGAATGACCGAGACAATGATTCTGAAAAAGGTTTTGGAAAAAGGCGACAAAAACACATTGCACAAATTCCTTTAAATTACTAGTGTTTTAATTTGGTGCAATAAAAACGAAATGATGTTCAAAATCAGCTATTAAGTTTTTAAAAAAAAATAAAATATGAAACCTTTGCGATACTCCTACATAGATCCCTGTACATGTGCCTTCATTGGCACGCACAAAGCGAACTCATATCGCTGATCTGCGCTTCTATTATAGGCATAAATACGGTCCAATGTTAATAACGAGGCCAACTTTTGAAGATCAGCATCAAGAAGCCTTGTCTATAAAAATCGATGTATGTATGAATCATAGGTAACTACTAACTGAAGTCATACAATATTTTGTTCTTTGTCGCTAAATTGCTTTTCAATTGAGGGCGAGATGACTAGGAAATCCATATATCATTACAGCAGCGGGCATATTAATTCCATGCATATGAAGAAGTATAGCAGCTGATATCTAAGGTATCATGTCCAGATCCCCAAGGGATCTATAAGTTTAGGTAGAGAGTCGTGTTTCCCTCATTAGTCTCCGTGTATATAACATATCTCTTGGATTCAAGGGTAGTATTTTTTTTAATAGTTTAAAATTTTGTGTGCCGCCCGGGGAAGAGGCAGGGTGGACGAGGTAAGGGACATTAGTTGTATTGTCTGCGAAAACATCCATAAAATAAACGGTAGCTTGCATGCATCAGATATTTTTGTAGCTCCAGACTCGCCTGAGATTAGTACTTTTTCGATCTAGATGTGCTCCGATGTTTTTTTTTTTATGTCAACCACTGTGAACCTATACACGTAACATGAAGCAACTGGATATATCTGGATCAACATGGTTTTGAATTAGAGCCTATTGCCTTTGTGAATTGGTGTTTTTCATTGTGCAACCATTATAGAGCATTTGATACACATGTTAAGTGCATCCGTATTTACGTGTGATACGTCACCACTACGCCCCTTCTCAATCTTGCAACAGATGTCAAGTATTGATACAAAGCACCAGAAAAACGTAATTATATCGGATACAGCAACAATATGCGCTATTTTGGTTCAATGCAGAAAAATCACGGCAAATATAAATTATTTATGGATATTTTAACAGATGGAACAGTAGTAGTAATGTGGGGCGATATAGCGACAATGGGAAATCCAGTCAAAAAGAGCTTGGGCCTGTATAGCGACAATGAAAAACCCAGTCAAAAATGTCGTGGGCCTGTATAGCGACAAGGTGGGCCTGTATAGCGACAAGGTGGGCCTGCATAGCAGCAAGAGGAATTTAACATGGGAACTATATGGGCCTATATGGCGTCAAGGGGAATTGAACACGGGGAATATTGTTTGTATTTGGGCCTGTCCAGCGAAAAGGGAAATGGATGGCAAAGAAAGCAAATATCTTTTCGAGGTATATGAGTGGCCCTGAAAAGGGCCGTTATGTGTAATGTTAACAGTATCTTGTTAACTCAGAGGACATCTCACAGATCTTCTTCTCTTCCTTAAACTTCTCCTCACTGTTGGGCCATAAAGGAGAACGGTCTTTGCCTCTCCACATATATCCTTCTCTTCCAAAAGGCTGTATCAGTCATATGAGTGATAGTCCACGATGATCTGACATACATGGGTAAGTCAGTACGAAATAGCATGGTAGAAACAAGGGTAGATGATTCTACGTTAGTCCACATCTTGTGATGAGAAACAGGTGAATCGAATGCCGTGTACTGCGGTTATTTATAGGGGAAGAGCGGATCGAAACGGATTGAGTTTATTCACCAATCCAATCACGCGTTACAAAAGTCAGTCACAGTCGTCCAATCGGACGAGAGCAGTCTGTGACATCACCTTCCCTATATAGAGGTACTAGCGTCTGTGCGCAGTCAATCGATGCGACAGAGTTGTCAGTCATGTCGGGCACTAAGTAGACGATGAAATGGGGAGAGCCAGTAGTGGTGACAGCAAGTAATGGGACAGCAGTGACTAACAAAGTCATGACAAATCTACATCCAGAAGAACTTGTTTTTAACTGGGATATTGTGGATTTTCTAACTTCACAAGAATTTATTCCGGAACCTTCGTTACCTTCTGCTCCTTCTTATGTACACGTCGATGATTTTAAGCAAAGACAAAAAGAAGAATTGTAGCGATTTTTACAACAACAGAAAGAAGAAGAAGCTTCCTTCAACAGCTGGAAGAAGGAGAAGCAAGAAGGAAACACCAGGAAGAAACAGTAGCAGCAACCGAGACGAAGACTAAGTACAGAAAGAGAATAGTGAAAATCAAACTGTCACGACGGTACTTTTAGATATTTTAGCAGAGTTAAGGAGTCTGAAACAAATGTATCAGACTTCTTTATCACGACCGAAGAGAAAAAGACCTCGAGCTAAACAACTCAATATATCTGTGACTACGTCTGCCATACCACTTTTAGTGATTTCTACCAAATCACTGATAGGAACCACCAGTCCCGAAGTAGGCCTTGGCCGTAGCAAATGCTTAAGACAGCTAAAGATGGTTACGTGACGTTTCTGAGTTTGTTTTGTTTTAAAGAAACAAAACCCCAAGGTCATTTTCAGGGCCACTAAAATCTTTCGAAAAGAAATACTATTTCAATTGCCTAATTCAATGAAAACTCAAAAGTCCTTTTTTTTTTATAACCCATGATGTACGTGTGAGTGTAGGAGTGTGTGAGTGTAGGTCCTTATTCTATAAAAATCAAAACCAACACTTACGCTTTTTCTCTCTGGTGTATTCTGGTACAAACGTTACAATCCAATATCACAACATAACATAATACAATACCACTTTAAAAAGTTCATATGTTTCTTCTGTTCACTCTTTCCGTTTCTTTAATTTTCTTTACTGTCACAGGTTTTTCTTTTTTGTTCTTCCTCTTCACTTTCGTTTCGTCTTCTTTTCTTGTTATTGTGATCGTGTCAGGGTTCTTCCTTGGGGAGGGTACCTCTTCCTCTTCCTGTTCAGAATTCCTCTCCCCCTCCTCCTCCTGCTCTTGTTGTTTCTTAGGACAGTTTGGAAACCAATGTCCTTTCTCTTTACAATGATAACAGGTATCTTGACTTTTGTCTCTTCTAACACCTGTTTTGATTTTGTTACGATCTGGACATTCTGTAGCCCAATGTCCTTTTTCTTACAGATATAACAAGTATCTTTAATTTTATCTCCAAAGGAGGGAGAGTAGTCCGTTGGATTGTCTGAAGAAAACTTACGTATGACACCACTCAAAGCTCTGATGAGAAGTTCAACTTGTGTATGCTCTTCCATCGTTCTGGTCAATGTGAGAGCGAAATGAATACTGAAAGGTTAGACACTTACCCTTTATATATACACGGATCGGACATGAATATATATGGGTCATGGTCTTAAAAATGTAGTCATTTGACTTTTTGCAGACAAGATGAAAAGACCGCATCATGTTGTCGAGAAAGGAGAAGACAGTAAGAGACAGAAACGTGATGTATCACCTCGTACAGTAGCTGAAGTCTTGGCTCAAACTCATGCCAGTGATTTTGAAGATGACATGAGTGAGCCCGAATCCACACCCAGACAATCAACGTCCAAGCAAAGTTCATTACCCTTAGCAAACCCTGAAAAGTACTATCACATTCGAAAATTTAGAACTACGGCATACACGTACGCCATAAAGTTTAAAGATTTGAAGTCCAATGTACCTTTGGAGAATACAGAAGGGTTCATTACCGAGGTGTGGGATTCTGTGTTAACTACACTGAAACAGCAATGCCAAGCCAAAGAAGACGATCGCTTGAGATTTTCTATTCATCACGATAATTTGAAGTCTGCCGTTTGGATCGAATTTAGTAGCCCATCACAATTAACACCTTCCAAAGTCATCGACAAATTCAACACGTGCAACAATCCAACGACAAGTTTCACATCACCGATGGAAAAGCCACACTGTTCCTGACCCACGTTTTTCTTCCCCAAGGGACCGGACAATGCAAAAAGTGTTATTAGTCGACAACCTTCGCAGCATTAAGCTCCAACAATTAAATAAAGATACAAGAGAAGTTTAGAGCTATGGGACATCCTGACTGGATTCCCGAGGACGAAAAGAAGAAACAGGGAATCATTGGTAAAATCAAAAGGTGGTGGAACAACAGTAAAAAATAAAAGATGAAGAAGAAGATGTATCCGAAGGCCCTTTTCAGGGTCACTCATATACCTCGAAAAGATATTTTCTTTCTTTACCTTCCATTTTCCTTGTCGCTAGACAGGCCCAAATACAAATAATATTCCCCATGTTCAATTTCCCTTGACGCTATAAAGGCCCAAATAATTCCCATGTCCAATTCCTCTTGACGCCATATAGGCCCAAATAGTTCCCATGTTAAATTCCCCTTGTCGCTATACAGGCCCAAGACCTTTTTGAGTGGGTTTTCCATTGTCGCTATATCGCCCCACATTACTACTAACAGTCGAATACCCATCGATTCCCGGTTTGATGCATCATCGTCTAACGACTGGGCGATACAATTATATAAATACCAACAGTAGTAGAAGAAAAACGACTAAGGTGCTAAAGACGAAAACTCGTTTATTGATTGGATGACTCTGTGTGTGTGTGTGTGTGTGTGTGTGTGTGTGCGTCTTAATTTTTTGTTAATCGGGCTGTTAAGCAAAAATCGCAAACCCACATCGAAAAGGGGGAGTTCGCCTCCTCTGCTGATATTATTTTATTCAAATATTTTATCAAGAACTATACAATAGCGTGATCGGGGGTCGTGTAAATGCATTGTTATAAATCCGTGTTGTGCATGTGAGAAGAAGTTTTGAACTTAATAATGTCTCCGCTACACCATGCCTGATGAATATTTGGTAATGTATGTTTATCAGCTACATTAAATAACAGCAAACATATCAGTCTTCTCTGATTACGTTTGGTACTTGTGTATATCGTTGAGTACCATAAATCACATCAGAATTTAACAATTTTGCACCATCGCGTGCTATATCATTAAAATCTGAAAGTACACCGTAAAATCGCTGATCACCAACTGACACAGCTATCAAATACAACTTATCCCACTGAAGGCATCTCATTAAATTAAGCAGTAATTGTGTCTTACCAGACCCAGATAGACATATTATTATCATTCTAATATAATTCGGTTCCGCTGGATGATGTTTTTATTGGTTTTTGCTTGCGTATCGCTAAGAAATAAATTACATTCATGATGTAGAAATATTGTAGATAGTATGGATCTATATATGTATAACATGTAGCGTACCCACCTCCACAAGTGGACTAGCAACTATAACACAAAAAAGGCGTGCACTTACAGGATAATGTGAGCGATGTGGTACAACAAATATATATTTATTTCCGTTGTTATGGGCGGTGTTATCGCTACATTGCTGGGAAACATACCTGGAACTCAATTGGTAAAATGCCCAGGAGAAAAACATCTTCCAGGATATTATTATTGTGGTCCTGGTACTCGACTTGATATCCGACTTGATGACCAAGATCAGCCAAAACCATGAGAGTATTCGGTAAATGAAATTGATAAAACGTGTCATATTCGTGATGTAGCTTATAAAAGTAAAGATTTACAACAACGACACCTCGCAGACTTGATGTTGATTCATGCATTTAATTCTATTTTTTAAAAATCTCACATAAAAACTTGCTTGCTTCATAGTAAGATCCGCGATCAAAGGTAAATAATGAAATCGATTTATTATATCCCATGAGGATATTGGAGGGGTAAACTCGCCGACGCAGCCAATGTTACAAGTGTTCTTGCTGAAAATTGGTTAGCACGACATGCAATATGGCAAATATATCTACCACCGCCTAAGCGAATTGAGTACGCACATTTTGTTATCAGTGTTCCAAATGAAGTTCATCAGGCGGATATATTATTTTTACCACAAGATACTATTAAAATTGGAAGACGTCGATTAACATACAATATGTGTTAACTGTCGTTGACGTTGCGAGTAGATATTAAGAAGCAGAGCCGTTATTAACTAAAACAGTGACTGAAGCTGCTTCTCCGTTTGAACGATTTTATCGGCGAGTATCTGTACCACAATGTGGTCTACCATGGATACAGCTGCTACATGTTGATCCTGGCAAGGGATGTCTTGGCGCAGTATCATCTTTTTAAAAAAAAATATAATGTCGAAACGCGTCGAGGACATACCGCAATTCATCGTTGAACGATTTAATCGAACACTTGCTGAGCGGATATTTTTGATATCAATATGAAAAGGAAATAGTTCAGAAAGATATATGATCTGGCGAATGGGTTACAAGACTACCATGTCTGATAGGTGCGTTAAATAATTAGGTTACTCGCGCAATTTCTATGAAACCAGTCAATGCAAATACAAAGAAACATATACCAATATAACGACATGGTTTTTAAAAACAATCAGTATTAGGTAATGTGACTGTAAGATGTTTATATAAATCAGGTGAACTTGAACGTGGTAGAAAAGGGAGCTCTGTTTCTATCTAAAGTAGTACGATGCATACAATTTATATCGTTGTAAAATCTACGGTTATACGTACAATATACAAATTCAACTGCTCCGCGACGTGTATTTACACATGCACACTTGCAGGTAATTCCTGAAGACAAACAATTACCCCCGCAATCACTTTTGTAAGGTGCTAGCACCCATACGTCGATTACACTCAAGACAGGTCAGCATTACATTTTCTCGTGTATGACCAAGACAACTATTAATTATGACTATGGTAAATTGTCTTGGATTATTAAGAATATTGCCCCACAACAGTACTGTGTTACAGTTAACACTATGATTATTATGTCATTGTTTTAATGTCATGATAAATTCAACATTGAGATTACATTCGCGTTTGTTAGTTTGTTTTTTGGTCAAATAACTAACATTTTCCCCTTCATAATATTACATTATCAATAACATAACCAATAGTTTCTATAAAGTCTATGACAATTCTGACCAGATGAGATATTCTTCTAACTCTAGACACTACGAGATAAACTAAGTTTGATCATTCGATAGGATCATCGACGATCCAAACACGCGTGTCAGAAATAGTTAATCCTTGTGATGAATGGATCGTCATTGCGTATCCTAGAATCCATGGAGTTTTGTCCATAGTTAACTCGCTCTCAACAAGACCATCAACTAAATCATTATCATTTAATTAAAGATTGTTTTTCCGTCGAACCATGTATATCAACGTCGATATTCTGTTGTCGTGTATCTTATGGTCGATAACATAGTGGAACCGGTAAATCCGAAAACTTTTTCTTTATGTTTTTTAAATAATTTTTGTTAAAGTGTATCGCGTACTATTTTCCTACTTGCCACAATCAAATCGTTTAGTTTCCATTTATCCCAAAATTAGTTTATAGAAGTTTCTGAAAGTATTTCACTCAATGTTTCAAACTGGTCTGATTAATTTCTTAAAATGCATCAAAATTAGATCAAGCGCTATATGCTCATCAGTTATTTTTTCATACAAATGTACACAATTCTTAAGCCATTCATGTGGAGAAAACCCAACGAAAGGTGGTGGTTGAACATGATCACCGCACATTATTACAAAGGTATTCTTCAACAATAGCCAATCAAGAAAGGTCTTTAGCACATCTAATGAAACGGTACATATCTGATACCAAACAATAATCATTTGAGTATATTTTCCAGCCATTCGTTCAGGAGTCAACTTGTCTAATTACCATCGGATGAAGCTATGATAAGTACATGATTTTACATCCTTCTTTCATATCTTTTGAAAGTCTTTGCGTAGATGTTAACACAAATAACTCCAGGTAGTTGTAATAATTCAATTACTCGAGTTGTTTTACCAGAACCTCTTGATCCGTTCAGATCAACAGTATAATGTATAATCACGGGATGACGCCGATGATAATTTTGATAACTGATTTTTTTTGTAACAAATATCTTTTGTTTTAATGTCGGCGGATTAGGTGTAACGATGTCATTCTTCCAGCTTTATTCTCCACTCGCCCCGACCAATATTGTCTTTCGATATAAAAAGAACATGTGGCACTATGACCGCAGTATCAGGAAATATAATTATCATCGATACTAAATTTATCGAAACATATGCGAGCATTTATATCCTTCAATGGATAAATTGAGGTGACTCACTATCACCGTGACTCACTATCACCGTGACTCACAATTGTACTTAAACTAGTTCCATCTGACAACTGTAAAATCAAACTCAGAATCATCTATAATTAATCTTGTACAATGTCGATTTTGATCACATGACCCTCTTTGAGTACATGTACCGATTATTTTTTTGCCAAGATCTTTCATGCCTTTTTCCTCACTTTTGTCTTTGACTTTAGATATATTATTAAACATTTCAGTAATCTCACTTTCGTTAAGATGTGGAAACGTTTATCTGATATTTTCTTTTTTAACTTATCTGGTTGTAGTAAACAAACCTCGGATATTTTCCGATATCTTATAATTGCTTCACTTACACTCAACGATTATGTTGTTGTTTTTTTTTTAAATTCAGGCATATATCATAATAAAACTATTGGTGCCCAACGTTTCTCTGAAAAATGTATACCAAACCAGACATACAAATTTGGTGTAAATTCGACCAATTAATGTATTCGATATATTTTAAACTCTGATTAAAATGTTTTATTGTTTCGATATATTGTTGTTTTAATTCATGAGAATAATGTTGTCTAATACTAACAAATCAATTTTGTAATATACAAAAAAAATGCGTATAAGCTCTGGCTTAATTACTTCTGACAAATTATTAATATATTCTTCATTTACAGTTAATCTAAATTCCGAAACACTAAATAAATTATATCTTCTTGGTATTTTATCACCAAATCCAGTACAGAATAAAGCATTTTCCCAAATATCTTTTCTATACTCTATTTCCTTTATAAATAAATAAAAATTCGTTTGAAAAAAAAATTCATCTCGTTTTGGTTCTGATGGTTTTTGTTATTATTTTGAAATTTCAGGCCATCCTAACATTGATCTGATCGACGATTGATATATATCTACAACATAATCTAGATAATTTATTTAAATCTCGATTAATAATGTTGGTTAGTGAACTGTTATACCTATCTTAGATTTTTCTTTTCCTGTAACAGAGTTAATTCTGCGTCATTGATTTGTTCGATTTGATAACTGCTCGTCAGAAAAGAAACAACCTGCCAGTCTGGCTTTCCAACTGGTTTGTTTTTATTTACAAATACCAAAGAACTATTTGAATCTAACCGCCAAGCTATCTTGACCTGATATTTGTCCAACTATGATATACTGGTAATTGTACAATCGCAATTTCTCCTACTTGAAATGCAGTTGGAAAGTTGGCGTTAACTTCATGATTTATCGGGCTTACTGATATCATCGTTGTTTTTTTATGGAGTCGTATTAACGACGAAATGTTGCAGTTTTTCTTGTGATGTTGACATTATTATTATTTTGTTCTAAATCAGACTTAGTCCTGGTTTTGTCCTAAATCTTAATCATTTCATTGAACTCGCTATCTGATATTATTCCCTCGTTAAGACCTGATGATATCAGCGAATATAATTTGGATTATGCTAGAGTAGTAGTGCGTATTTTGACTGTATACTCCTGTAGTTTTTCCCCGATACATGTAGATAATTTTTTGCAGTTAAGAAAACAAGCAATTATTGTTGTAGTTGAAACACAAATTGTTATAGCTGCTTTTGTTTTATTATTGATCGCAATACATGAGATAACAGCTGACACCGAATACACAATTTTGTCAACGAGACGTCTTCAATACTTTTACTGTACACTAATCAAACATATGTTTTAGTTTATTTTGCCATTCACGCACATAATTGTAACTATAATTGTGCACGTTGATTGTAGGACACATTTTTTTAAGTAGGCGGTAGTTTAGCAATCAATTCAAGACCCTAACAGGAAATCAAGCCGAGTATTTTTTTCTTCAGGTTCCACTTTAAATGTTACTTCGATTTTTTTTCATCTAGTGGTACTAACATAGATCCAGAAGATTTTGTTAGTGGATAACCCCGTGGTATTGTGGGGGATATTGTAAAACTGTAACACCAATCACTGACAGCCTGTTTAACGCGGTAACCTCAGCGCGATGTTTAATACATTTATTAGGCGGTGACAACAATACTTGTCCATAAGCTACAGCATATTCTACGCTGTCGGTTTTCGTTTTATTTCAATGAGTTTAATGTCGATAGTTGCTGGACTACCGAGAAAAAAACTCGAAAATGTTTCTATTCACGTTTCTGCGAAAACTCAAGAACGTGTATACATGAGCAGTATAATCAGACCTAAGACTGATTGATTCATTATTGAATGTTATTAACGAGTTCGTCATCGGGACACCTGTACAAAACCGTTGACAAATATCAACTACTTCAAAAACAATTTCTGGGGAATGTTTACCGGCTCGTTTTTCTCCAATCAAATTTTCTAATTGTTCAACATGGGCACGGACATTGGTGTGACTTTGGGTAACATGATCACTTCCTCTTGACGAGATACCACTTCTAGTAGTGTCAGGAGGATCTTCTGAACCATAATATTCTTCTTTATCACGCTCTCTTCCACTTTTTAGTTTAATTTAACAAAATCTCAATCACTCGTACTAATACAACTCTTATTATGACGAATTTTAAAAATTAATTTTCGAGAATCATTTTATAACGTCCGTGATTAAATTTAAAGTAATCTTCAGTAAATTTATCACGTATTTCTTCGACTATTTCGTCATCGTTTTTTTTTTCTTTCTTCTCTTTAGCAACATGTTTTGCTAGTTGAGACAATAGACCAGGAAGATCTAGTAAAAGCCTCGATGTTTCTTCATTTTATTCAGCTTTTTTCAAGTTGAGGAAGAAGAGGTTTAGTTGTTTAAGTTTCTGAATAACTGTTGAGAACTCTCTGCAAAAATCCACCTGAGATTCCTGGCGTTCTGGTACTTTTCGCCTGACAAAATCACGTCCAGGAAGAAATTTCTTAATTGCTTCTAGTTGCTCTCGAGCTAATTTAGCTGTATAAGATTCCATAGCTGGTGCCATATTAATGATATACATAATAATGATCTAATTTGCATTTTACACAATATAGATCCATGCTATTTATTATATTTCTACAACATGGATGTAATTGATTTCTCAGCGACACGAAAGCAAGAACCAGTAAAACATCATCCAGCGTAACCGAATTATATTAGAATGATAATAATATGTCTATCTGGGTCGGTAAGACACAATTACTGCTTAATTTAATGAGATGCCTTCAGTGGGATAAGTTGTATTTAATAGCTGTCAGTTGATGATCAGCGATGTTACGATGTACGTATAGATTTTAATGATATCGCACGCGATGGTGCAAAATTGTTAAATAAAGACGGTGACGCTATTATTTTATCACCACTGATATTGATTAAGCGCCGAGTGTAGATGACCTTGATGGATTTATTAATAATTTAGTAGTATACGACAACATAATGCTAGACAAACAATCAAATCCAGCTCGGATATTTTCTCGAGGTAGACATAAAAATACTGATTTGATTTATGTTACTCAACGATAACCTCAAATACCAAAAGTGATCAGAGAAAACTGTGATATTTTTGCTGTATTTAATGGAGTTGATAAAAAAAAAAATACATTACGAAATATTCATCAGGCATGGTGTGGCGGAGACATGGATATAATTAAGTTCAAAATCTTCCCACGTGCACAAGATACCCAACACGGATTTATAGCAATAACTACACGACCCCCGATCACGCTATCGTATAGGTCTTGATAATAACAAAAATTGGAATGAAACAAATATCAGAGAGTGAGAACTTCCCCTTGTCGAGGTGGGTTTGCGGTTTTAGTAAAGCAAACCGATTTTGTTGTGTTGCTGGTTTTTATGTGGTTTAAGCAAACCCTTATTTTTCCAAACGTACTTCGAAAAGGTGAGGTCGGTTCACCATATCTGCTGCTGTGGCTGTTATTGCGTAATAGCTTTCTCTCCCTCAGAGATGTTTTGCAGACTGAAGACCTTGATTTCCATGACAACGGCAGTATAATACATGGACTGTATTATTAAGTATTATAATGAAGTTGTGAAATGTATTGAACTTTTAGAATGTGAAAGACGTGGAAAACATTGTTTATTTTTTTATAAAAGAGTTTTATCTCACAAGAATTTTAATTAGTCATAAAACCTGATGCAAAAACTATACAGAACATACCAAAACATCAAAGTAAACCAACAAATTGGTATAGATGAAAACTGTATAAAAGGGGCAACAAAGGCGGCAATGTCCTAGCAGTGTCATTAATGACATCTCATAAATAATGAAAAGACATTAGTAAGACAATGATAATACAGGGCTGAATCAATCTCTATCTGAAAAATACTACAAACTTGGTCTACGGGAGCTTAACCAAGACACAAGGAAACGAAAATTACAAACATGCTAATGATATTATGACTTCACATGAACGTCTTTCAAATTTCATCCAAAGTAGGCGTTGAAACATTTTGCACAAATAGTCATGCAACCTTGCATGCTTCTTAGACAAACTTTTACACTGCAAATTTAGTACCTACAATCACAAAAGAATTACCACCAAATATCCAAAATCAGATGGTATGATACCTAGAATCTATAATGCCTAATCAGTATGATATCCAGAACATGTCATGCCTAATCGATATGATACCTAGAACCTGTAATTCTTAATCGATATGATACCTAGAACCTAAAATTCTTAATCGATATGATACCTTGAACATATCATGTCTAATCGATATGATATCCAGAACCTAGCATGCCTAATTAACATTGCCTAATAAATATGATACATAGAACCTATTATGCCATTCGATATGATACCTAGAACCTAAAATGCCTAATCGATATACCTTCAACATATTATATTCTATCTGTATAGTCAACATAAAAGTTTGATTTTAACAATTAACCCCATTGTCCTTGAAAATGGATATTTTTCTGTGATTGTGCTGCAGAATTCTATTTTTAACAACGATGATGGATCAGATGTCATGTTGACCACAGGTATCAAGAGTGTCAACATAGGATAGCAATGCTTTCCAAAGTATCTGCATGGAATGGGTTTATCCAATAATACATGTCTTTAAATAATTAAATCATATTGCAGACATCATTTGCACATTAAAAGATTTTAATTCTTGTTGCCCATAATATCCTTATTTCATATCACTTATCCAGTGTTTGCTTTGAACTGCATGATATATACTGTCTTGCTGTCATGGAAAATGAGGGAGTCTCAAATTGTTTGAACAGTCTTTATTAACACACCTTCACAGTACACGTCCATAACTTTCTATAATGTATCGCGGCGCCCTCTATCCAGGGAGCAGTCCCTATCTAATGTTGCAACTACTAAGGGGAGCAGTTATTAATTAGAACTAACAAGTAAACTACAATATGTCACATCTCCCCTCTTCTAAGATTATCAGAACATAAGATTTTGCTTATTAGTAAATAAGAAACACAATGAATCAATTCCATTAATATGAAAACATTAAATAAGTAAACAATGAATTTACTGTCTTTGTATCTGACATGTCCACAGATAGAAATTAACGGAATTGATTTATATAATAGGTTACTGTAAACTTGCATAAGATAGTCCTGAATATAATACTATAGAAACCTAAAAGTCCAATTCAGAAATCGAATACTAAACTACGCGTTGGCACATTTATAAAAGTCACTTTCTTAGACAAAATCATTGAATCTGGCTGGTTTTCGGACGACTCTCCCACTTAACGTCCGCACTGGAGTGTTTGGGCTATTGGACCCATTTGGTACCACTGGCTTGCTGGGGGTTGACGTCCGCACTGGAGTGTTTTGGCTATTGGGGTTTGGCTGGACTGGGTCACACTGGGTGGTACATTCATCCGATGGTGGTACGGGCTCCATGTTATTTAGAGACTTTGTGCTGGAATCCAAATGACTCCTGACAGTACACTGTGGGGACTCTGTTACAATGTCTGTAGACGTATTTGTCTCAACTGGAAGTAGGTTCTCAGGGCTTTTTATCCGCATAACATGGATTCGACTGCGCCTGTATATCCCTTGGGGAGTTTTTACCAAGTAGCTTCTTCGATCTTTGTCGGCTTGAATAACTGTGCCTGGTGTTGACCACTTGTTATCATTTCCATGCCATTTGATTCTGACGCTGTCTCCCTCATTAATGTCTGTCAAACTGCGTGTAGTGTAGCGCCGGTTGTAAAATAATTCATATCTTTGTTTTCTCTTACGGTCTCTCTGCCTGATGATTTTGAGGTTTGGCCACTTGGGGTTTAACTTCTTTTCAATAATGGGCAAGGTGGTCCTCATCTGGCGTCCCATCATCAATTGGGCTGGGCTGGCACCTGTCGCAGCCGTCGGTGTGGCTCTATAAGCCATCAAGGCAAGGAATACATCATCCTGCATAAGTATAGATTTTGCTATTTGGACACCACTTTCTGCCTCACCATTCGCTTGTGGGTAGTGAGGACCAGTAAATACTTGTTTGAAGTTGTATTTATCCGCAAACTCCTTGAATTCTGATGAAGTGAACTGGGTCCCATTGTCTGAAACTACAAATTCTGGGATTCCCCATCGTGCAAATGTGCTCTTTAGCTTTCCAATTACTTGCTGCGAGGTTATTTTTGTTAGATGCATAATTTCCAGATAGCGTGAAAAGTAGTCAATAGCTACCAGGTATCTTTATTGTTTGACTTCATAAATATCAATTGCAATTTTCTGCCATGGTCGGTCTGGTAGAGAGGTTGTCTTCAATGGTTCCCTCTTCTGTACTGGCTTTCTAATCTGATAAAATTCACATGTCTCTATTTTGTCTTGGATCTGTCTCGCGATTCCTGGCCACCATACACAACTTTGGGCTCTTTCACGACATTTGGCTAATCCCTGATGACCCTCGTGAATGTTATCCAGAATTCCGGGCCTCAAGACTGTAGGTATAATAACCCTGTCCATGAAAAGAAATAGGTCGTTCTGAACTGAGAGTTCACTGCGTACAGCAAAGTCTGGTTGTACATCTAGGGGACAACTATTTTTCTTATCCGGCCATCCATTTCTGGTGAAGGTCATTGCAGTCTGCAGATTGTGGTCACTCCTGTAACCTTCTTTTATTTGTTCTAATTTCGTATCGGAAATTGGCCTGCATGCCTCCATCGACTCTATAAAAACTTCCACTTCCTCTTCGTACGTGGCGTCCTGGTCCAGGAGAGGGCTCCGAGAAAGGGTGTCTGGAACTACTAAAAGCTTCCCAGCAACATACTCTGCCTTTGCGTTGAAGCGTCTTAACCGCATCAACAGTCGTTGACACCTTAAAGGGGCTTTATCTAAATCATGTGTGTTGATCAATGGCACTAAAGGTTTGTGGTCTGTATGCAATCTGAACGAGTCCAGTCCAACAAGATATCGTGAAAACTTTTCACAAGCCCACACACATGCAAGGCACTCCTTCTCTATCTGTGCATATTTAATCTCTGCAGGGGTGAGTGTTCTTGAACAAAAGGCAACTGGCTTGAGTTTTTCTCCATGTTGTTGGAATATTGCCCCACCAATTCCATAACTGCTGACATCAGCGCTGACAACAGTTAACTTGTTAGGGTCATAAAACGCTAAGACTGGCGTGGATGTCAGCATCTTCTTGACTTTCATGAAGGCATAATCCTTGTCTGGGCCCCAATACCAGGCTGTGTCTGATTTCAGCAGGTCCAAAATTGGTCGCATTATTGTAGATAAGTCTGGGAGAAATCTACCAAGGTAGTTGATCATGCCCATGGTGCGACCAAGCTCACTGATATTTAATGGAGCAGGACGCTCTTTCACTGCAGCAACCTTTGTTGGACTGGGGCGTATGCTATCCTGGCTAATCACGTGACCAAAGAATTCCAATTTATTCTTTCTAAATTCACATTTTTCTTTGTTGAGCTTCAGTCCACTCCTGTTGAGCTTTTCTATAACCAAATTTAGTCGTCTGTCATGCTCCTCTAAGGTTCTGCCATAAATGAGTATATCATCCATAATGGCCTCAGCCCCTTCATAGCCAGTCAGCAGCTCTGTCATTTTTCTCTGAAAAATCTCTGGAGCCGACGTAATACCAAATGGAACTCGTTTAAAACAGAAACGACCCAGCGGAGTAATAAAGGTGGTCAGTTTTGCACTTTCTGGATGTAAGGGTATTTGATAAAATCCGCTTTCTGCATCAAGTTTGGAGAAGACAGTGGAGCCTATCAGCTTCGGTGATATATCATCTAAAATAAGGAGCATATATCTCTCCCGTTTGACAGCTTCATTGAGCTTCTTCAAGTCAACACAAATTCTGACTTTGCCATTTTTCTTAGGGACTGATACCATAGGCGCACACCATTCTGTGGGCTCTGTTACTTCTTCAATGATGCCTTCCTGCTGCATATGGAGCAATTCTTCTTTCACCTTCGACAACAAAGGAAACGGAACACGCCTGGGTGCAGCTATACTGTATGGCCTGGCATCATCCTAGAGAGTGATCTTCACTGGCTCACACTTCAACAGGCCAAAGTGCCCAAAGGCTGTTTTGTTGATCTCTATAACTCTTTTCACAAGACCCATCGCGTGTGCAACTGCACGACCAAGGAGATTATTGGCACGTTGTCCCTTGATGACAAATACCCGAAACTGGTATGATACTTTCTTATATGTAGTATGTGCCATAAACTCGCCTTTTGAATCCAGAATCCCTCCAGGGCTACACAACCTGAATTCCGATTGTCTAAGCTTTGGTCTTGTTGGAAGAGAGTTGTATGTTTCTTCAGACATAACTGTTGCATCTGCTCCCGTGTCTATTTTGAAGTGAACTGGGGCTCCACAAATGTTCAAAATCACACGCCATGCCTCCTTATCATCGTCACACATAGTTACTGAGCCAAGGAAGAATGTTTCTTGGTATTCTGCATAATCTGTAGCTGGTGTTTCATTAAGTGTGACCTCATTTACTTTCTTAGAGCGACAGACAATGGCAAAGTGGTCAAGTTTGTTACAACTTCTGCACCGTTTTCCTTTAGCGGGGCATCTTTCACCTCTACCATGCCGCCTGTTGCATTTGTGACAGGTTTGTTGTGCTGTTCTTTGACCAATCTGATTTAGTTTGCGTCACTGACGTTGTCCATTTTGGTTGGTCGACCCTGGTTTAGTGCTTGATGCCTTGTTCTGTTTAGAGATTTCATCCAAATTTTTGTCCGTCTGACTTTGGTCGCGTAACTGACTTTTAACCAGTTCTGACTGTCTCGCTATTTGTATGGCCTTCACTAAGGTGAGGTCAGCCTCCATTTGTAGTTTTTCCGAAACCTCTTTATCCCGAATTCCAATTACAAGACGATCCCTTATTGTTTCATCCTTTTGTGCGCCAAAGTCACAATGGTCGGCAATTTCATACAGCTTTCTTACAAATTCATCCACCGACTCTCCTGGTATTTGACTAAGTTGGTGAAACCGCGCTCTTTCATGGATCACATTGGTCTTGGGGACAAAGTAATCATCAAATTTCTGCAAAACTGGGGCGTATTTGTCGGCATCATCATCGTTAGCAAACTCAAACGATTTAAATATTTGTTCTGCTTCTTTCCCCATTGCATATATTAGTGAACTTACTTGAACTGCCTCATCTTCCTTGTTTAACTTGGTGGCGATCCTAAAGCGCGCGAAACGCTGTTTCCAATCCGGCCACTCCACTGGCTTCCCAAAGTTAAAGCTCTCCGGTGCCTGGAATTTCGCCATTTTCACTCACTACAAAAGTTTATGTATCCTTTGGAATCACTTCTGACACCATGTCATGGAAAATGAGGGAGTCCCAAGTTGTTTGAACAGTCTTTATTAACACACCTTCACAGTACACGTCCATAACTTTCTATATTGTATCGCGGCGCCCTCTATCCAGGGAGCAGTCCCTATCTAATGTTGCAACTACTAAGGGGAGCAGTTATTAATTAGAACTAACAAGTAAACTACAATATGTCACACTTGCCTTTTAATCTTGACTGTTGACCTTGTTTATGCTTTTAAAATAAAATTGTCATATACTTATATTGCTAAGTGCTCTCATTTTTTTAATATGTTTATATATGTTAAATAGCTTGTATGTTTGTATGTGATTTACTGTTGTATTGTATATTAAAATGTTGTTACCTTCGTCAGTGTGGAGTGCAAGTGTGTATTGTTTCGCTGTAAATGTGTGCTATATGTACACATATCTGTTGAATTATGAAATACATTTGTTTTTTCATGTCGCTAATATATATATAAAACATTCTTGTATATCGTATCGTGTCATAGCCTATACCTTCAGCGTGTTGTCTACTCCGGATCCGCGTAACTGACCACACTTAAAAACCGCACAAGAATATTACTCAAACCCATTTAGTTACTCTTCAATTTGGAGGTTTGTTGCAGAATTCTGAGAGCACACGTGTTTTGATATGTATACAATTGTTGTTAACTTCTAGGTCAATGTTCCTTAATTTTTATGGATTTTGTTTGCATGATGTTATAATTCAAATCGAGATACCCATTTGATATATGAACTTATAATGGCCACTAAGCGCAAATCAGACATAGGAAGTGGAAATCGTGTGGAGGACGAGGTTCGTTTTATGTTACTCTAGTAGTTGACTATTTGTACAGCGAGTATGTTTTAACTTTAACCAAGATTATATCCACGGCACCCGTTTAACTGAAAGAAAGACTATCCATATGGCGTCTGATGACTCCGTAACGACAAGTCCGAACTGAATCATCTTGCTCCATCCAGGTTCTGATTGCATGAAGTTTGCCTAGTACTTCATTGTAAGCCCTCGACCCTGATATTTTGTTTTGGGCGTCGAGGTCTTCGTGCCCAAATAATGGTGATATGTAGTGTGTTCCGATGTTGATAACATTTGTTATTGAAACTGTAAGTCAAATTTTCAGGAATATCGCACACACTTTGCAGCACCAGTCCGACAATGTAATACATTGACTTAGTACGTTATTATTCTTTTAGTGCTATCTTACCGCCCAAATAACGGACTTGTATAGCGTGTTCCGATGTCGGTTGACATTGGAAGGAGTAGTTAAAGTTTCAGGGATATCTCACACTTGACAGCCCATATCAACACTCTTCCACAAATTGATATGCAATTAATATACTTACAATGGTGTTTTTATGATTTTATCCAGGTGGAATCAAAATCTGACACTAGCAAATGGACACATTTTCATGTTCCATTGACATTTGAATTTGTTGAAATGCGACAATAGTCGAGGTATGCCAAAAGTATGTTCAAGTAGGTTTATGTGGGAGATTCTTGAACGAAACGAAACATTGCTTACAGTTTACAAATGCATAATATATTTTTATTTGTTTCGTTAAAGAATATTATTTCAACTTAACCCTATTTCGGCATTCCTGGCATTCATCAATTTCCAGCCAACTGAAATGAAGGCCAACGAAACTGCAAAACATGTCCATTTCTTTTTTTAAGAATTTGAAATTATTAGGGACAAGGCATCATAGTAAGTCTGATTAAAGCATTATGACTTTACTTTGTAGAAAAGCGTCATTATTTTTGTTGTCAGTTGCATGAGATATTCCTGAAAATTTGATGTTCGTTAAGATGTTAGTCAGCATCAAAATGTGCTACACAGTGCTGTTTGTTAGGTAGTAAGATCCTATCACCAAAAAACAAATATCAGCGTCAAGGTCTTACATATAGGTCTAGGTGACTAGGACTATTGGCAGCAGATATGGGTGCTTTTCTTCAAATTAAAAGGATAATAAGAATTTAAAATAAAACAAAGCTATCTAAACATTTTCTTCAATAATAATATATTTTTTATTCACTTCATTAAAGAAATATACTTCAGCTTAACCCTATTTTGGCATTCCCTGCTTCCAATGCTTTCCAGACAATTGAAATGTAGGTTGAAAACGGGTCCATTTTTGTGTGTGAGAATTCAAATTTATTTAGAAAAAGACAGAGTAAGTAAAGTTTGACTAAAACATTATGATTTTAATTTGTAAAAAACTTCATAATTTGACTTTAGAAAGCTTAGTTACAATGTCAGTTGACATAACACACTACACAGCACTGTTATTTAGGCAGTAAGACGTTGACACAAAACATCAGTATCAGGGTAGCGGGCTCACATTGTAGGACTATCTAAACACTTTCTTCAATATTAATATATTTTTTTTATTCATTATTCATTTTGTTAAAGAAGTATTCTTCAACTTAACACGATTTTGGCATTCCCAGATTCGTTGCATTACAGCCAACTGAAATTTAGCAAAATGAAACTTGAAAACATGTCCATTTGCTTGTGAGAATTTAAATTTATTAGAAAGAAAATAAACTGAGTAAGTAAAGTCTGACTAAAACATTAATAATTATGACTTTTATTTGTAGCAAAGCATCATTATGCCAAGTACGCAAGATATTCTTGAAAATTTGACTTTTGTTATGATATTGGTCAACATCAAAACACTATACAGCGCCTTTATTTAGGCAATAAGACCTCGGTGCCCAAAACAGAATTATTACGGTCAAGGTCTGATATTGTAGGACTGGTTGCTTGCCGATTCAGGAGACATTATGATTATCAAAGGGAGGTGTGTCCCTAGATTTCAGAGTCACACACGCACAATGAATAATATATGCTGTTGCATCAACTTCACCTACAGTATTTGTATAATTTCCTGATTTACCTTCCCCTCACAGATTTAAAAAAGCACTGCATCAATGAAATAAAAAAATGCACAAAACTTTGTAATTTTATTCATTCATTTATAATTTCAAACCTGCTTGTCACTAAGGGGTCCTAAACACTGTCAACTTGTTGACATTTATAATGAGATTGGAGTTTCTTTTGCAATATGGTCACAGAGGTCTCGGAAATGCCTAATTATGCATATTTGGATGCAAATATTTGATCTGGGATGCAGGAGTCCTCCATACGCATGCAAAATAGCTTCAACAACCTACTGGGTGAGAATATGTTGATTACTTTCTCATTTTTTCCTGTGCTGATATTTACAATGACATAATTCATGGTTAAAATACCCCTATATGTGCCGTATTTATAAGAGTACATCAAAAGAAGCAAGCAAAAGTTGCAGTCCTAGTTTTAAAATCTTATGTGAGACCTCTGTGGAATCATATTTGCATTTTGTGTAGTTGCATGTCTTTGAATAATTTCTCCATTTTATTTCATCAATTTATTTGAGAGATATCAAAACTAGATGTTGCAGATTTTGGATGCAGATGATATAGTTTTTACTGAAATGGACTGTTCTAGAAATCAGAAACTGATATTAATCAGCCCATCTGTTGTTTACTTTGAGAGTTTCTGTTTAGTTTGAAAGTTGACAGTGTTAAGGACCTTTTAGAGATGGGTTAGAAATTTTAGATTGATCAATAAAATGATTAAGTTTTGTGCACTATTTTGTATTCTTGATGCTTTTCATTTTTGGAATTGTTTCGGAGGAACCAAGAAATTGGGAGTGCAAATATTACATTATGTTTTTAACTGAAGTCAGGTACAGTGCATGGCAGTTGTGTGAATAGTCTTTCTGAATGCAGTATGCATGGTCATTACACATTTTTCCATCAGTGAGGATCTGCTTCTTTGTCATAACATACATATGAGAGGTAATGATATATGAGATAATGAAATATATGTTTATGCACATACTGCAGTATGCATATTCAAAGATGGTCATAGCTTTTAAAAAGTTGTCACCAAAAATATATAAATACAGTGGGACCCCGCTATAACACGGTAGTTGGGAGCCATAGAATCCTACCGTGTTATGAATCGAACCGTGTTATAAGCAACCATGTACAATGCCAACACATTTTTGGATTTAATTGGGGGGGGGGTAATAAAGATGGGTGCAAAAATGCATGGCACAATTACCATTTTTGATCAATATATATTAAATGATAAAAACATTTGCTGTGGTAACAGAAATAGCAAATATAATATATTACTTTATTCAGAGAACCATGCATTGGTACATACACGTGTCTAATTTATAAATTATATATACATGTATAATCTATTGCATGAAAAGAGTATCAACACCGTGTACTCACCATCGAATCTTGTAACATACATTGAATCCTTAATGCAAATATTTCCATCGAAAATATCCACACACAGATGTAAAATATTCAATAATTTTGTCACAGATCATTATGTGACTGAATTCAATGAAAAGAAAATAACAAAAATTACGTAACGGGTGTACGTAATGATGATGAAATAGTACATGTCCGTATATTAAATAATGGAAGCTAAAGTGTATTCTTATAATAACTACATGTACATCTCAGGATCTTTCTGTCTCTGAATTCAGTCATTGTAAATTTCAGCAAATTTTCCCACCCAAGCTGCTAGTCAAAGTCCTTTGAACTTGCCGCCCAGCTATTGTGTCATGTTCTTTTGATGTACTCTAATAAATACAGCAGGCAGAACTGGCTGTATTTTAACCACTGGATTATGTCACTGTAAATATCAGCACATCTAAAATGATAACGCAATCAACACTAACTTTGTCTCTCAGCTATTTGCATGCGTACGGAGGACTCCTGCATGGAGTGATTTATGTGTTCCAGATCAAATATTTGCATTCAAATACATGTAATTAAGCGTTTCCGAGACCTCAGTGTCGTATACATTTTATACCATTACATTTCTCATCTGTCAATAGTTATTATTTTTTGAAAAACTCGGATTTTTAGCTGCTTTCTGCTAATGTCATGTTTGCTCTTGGCAAAGTCAATTATAGTTCTCAGTTGCAGAATTCAAATTTACTAGTCAACAGATTGCATAAAACAACACCGCTAAGCCATGCGCACATGCTGGCGGCTTTGTTTCTTTGATGCTGTATAAAACCGTTGCCCCATGAATTGAATAAGTTTAGCTCGGCAGTTCACTTTGATGATAAACAATGTACTTAAATTAATTGGTTTATATATTCTGGTGAGAATCTTTTATCAACCGCCGCATTGGCTGTTGCTTAGTTGTGTATGAAATTAAGAGAACATATATATGAGATTATTAGAGCAACGATTGTATTCAGAATGCGTTCAAGACAAACACAAAGTAGACACGATGGCTTCATTACTCAGGAATCAGTAATTATAATATTGACACTTATGAGCTGTAATTTTTCAACAATAAACAAAGATCAAAGTTCTCAGTAGGCCCAGCAATTGGTTCATATTTCTGACGTTTATTTTGGCACAAAATTAGAAGAAATTTGATAATACATTTTCTACACGTTCTTTTTTGCACTGTTTAGACAAATATGAGAATGATAATTAAACTCTTGACGTATTTTTTTTTTCATAATTAATTATTTTTTTTTATTATTTTTATTTTTTTTTGGTCTTTGAGAAAAATATCTGTAATAAATTACCCAAAATTTCGGGAGCCATGACACAACCGGGTTATATCCGAATTTGTGTTATAACGGGGCGGGTTATAGCGGGGTCCCACTGTATATAAAATGTGGGAAATAGTTATCACATGTATCATTGTATGGTACAGTATAATTTGAGACCACATTTGAACTGTTAATATATATTCTCACCCATTTTAAACATTTTTAGTTATAACAAAAAAAGTGCATTGTTTATTTGTCAATCAACAGGCCATTTCTTTGAAGTACTAATATGTACCTTTAGCTATTGTGCAGTTTGAGCACAGCTGATCAGAATATGAAAGGGGGGAGGGCATGTGGATGGAGGATAAAACACTTCACAGGGAGAAGCGGCATCTCATTCTAGAATTTCATGTGTATTGGACCTGAAAAATTGGTGAATATTTTGTGAAAACGATGCTTAAATATGCAGTATTTTAAAAAAAAACTTCCCAATGGTAGGTCCCAATCTACCTGTTTTCGGATTCAATCTCCCAACTTGATTTTTTAAAAGATTTATGAATTGCATGACACTCTAGAATAACTACGGTATTAACTAAATTTATTCAACGGCTATTTGAATTCTTTGGAAATATTTGTGTACATTTGAAGCTTTGGCACAAATGAGCATTTTTGTTGGAATGTATTCCGATTTCATGGAACTGTTTGGAATTTAAAAGACTTAGGAAATAGGAATTCATTCACCTTGCTTTAAGTTAGTTTAATTCTTTCACTTGTGTATTTTGAGAAATAAATTATTTTCAATTATGCAAAAAACTTATTTGTTTAGCTATTTCTTGTTGCATAGTTTAATTCCATGGAGTTATAAAACAGGATTGATGGCAAAAGTAAAAGTTCAATGAGCAAAATTAAAATATAGTTCTTACCCAGTCTGGATTCATGTTTAGTGACACATGAATCTTTAAAATATCACAACCAGTTGTAAATAAATTGACAACTTATGCCTTGATATCATATCTCAGTCAAACATGTCGCAGTTTTTCTGGCTGTCGATAAATTTCCATGAACATTTGACCCGTTCATCGTGATTTGGTGTTGCATTACTACGATCACTACATGTGGATGCTGTTGTATTGTCAGGTATAACATCAGTTTCAGTGACTGTGTTGTCTGATGACTTTGCACTAAATCCAAATGCTATTAATGTTAACTTATTCTTAGGATGAGACGATGAACTTGCAGCGTCTAACTTACGTTTACCTATGATAAAGCTGATTGAGATTTTTTCAATTTGCTTTGCATTTATACACAGCAATCAGTACTTCAAATGTAATCAGTTTTCTCTAGAGTTTCAGCAAAACTATTTTATTGGTACATTGAGAAAAAAACAGTAGAAGGATTAGCTGTCATTCAATTAATTGTAGCTGTTTCTGTTCTTGTCTTCAGAGGTCAGTCGATTGTAGGTATTGTCCATTAGCATGACTGAGTGTATGACAGCATACAGTACTCAGGCCAGATGTCAACCTAAGTGGATTAGGATGTAACGATGCACTGTAAAGATGGTTTTATCAATACAAACAAAGGATTTGTTTATTTAACGGATAGATTCCGGTTAATTGTATATCTAAGTTTGTGGCTTCCTTTCACAGTCTCTTTGAATGTCTCCACTCCAGATCCATAATGTATGTACAAATTAAACAGCCAAAAAGGTTGTTTCCACAAAATGTTCCAGATGGTTTATTTTGTTGCCAGTAAGGAAGAAATCACAATTTGCAACATTGGCATTATCCCTGCATATTACTATGGGATTTTAATGTTTTTATTCAATGATTGCACCATGCATTAGATGAGATAATTTGTGAAACATAATGTCAGAAAGCTCACTTAGCTGTGAACATTAACATTTTCGGATTATAACTACCGGTATTCAAGGTAAATAAAGTCATAGATTTTACGTGTACAAATTTAATATGTGATCATATCATATTCAGTTCCATTCGATTTTGTGTGCTCTTTCAGTCATGAAATTGTGCTGTGCACAGTGTCATCAAATCATCTGCTTTGCAGTTTAAACAATTTAAGCAGAATTGATGACATGACTGATGATCTTTGATATAATAAAAAAAAATTATATATTACTTGTAAAGCGTCCAATAATGGTGTATTGTCAGAATTACTAGTTTTATGTCAGCGTGGGTTCTTAGATCTACATTTAAAGGTAAATTAATTATCCTTGTCATCCTTTCAGATTTGTACGTTTTTTTCTTCTAGACATGAGGCATATAAATAAAGTTTACAAGGGTTGCATTTAAATTTATATAGGTCATGTCATATAACAGAATATCATAAATTTGAATTATTTTATGGATTTAAAGCAGTTGAAATTATGAATTTAATGTTCTCTTGCTCTTGCATAATATTTCCTAATTTTTTAAAAAGTTTATTTTTATTTTGACACTATGCTACCAACAGTCACTGTATTTCTCGATTGCCATGATAATAGTTTTTTTTTTTATTATTATTATTCATTAACATCAACTTAAATTGATAACTGTATTTCACACACAAGATGAAGGAAGATGATAGCTCAAAATATTATATGCACAACATCACACCGTCTACTAGACCACACAGTACATGTAGCATAGATTACTGATTGACCAATTGGTCTGGTGGATGTGGACATGGGTAGAAAAGGTTAAGTGCTCACAATTAGTAGTGGATGTAGACTCAGTCTAGTGTATCTCTCTGAAGTCTAGTGGAAGTCGGTCACTGATTCTGTTGTATTCACTCTGGGAGTCAACATACTAAACAAACAGATGGGAGGAACCCCATTGCCATAAACCTGACCATGGTAGGTGGCAATATCATACCATTTCCTGTACAAACTATACGGTGGTAACATTTTTTGTATTTACCACAATGTTACAATAATTACACTGGTCTAATTTTAGTTGCTTTAACACCTGTCCAATTTTAGTTGGTTTAACACAGGGAACATAGTACTTCGTCAGGTGCAGAATAGTGGTAGGTACTCCATTTACATATAAACAGATCAGCTAATGATTAAACTTTAAGGAGAATGCCAATTCACTGTCATGTCTTAACTAATGTAATTGCCATTGGAGGTAATTTTCATTGCTCCAGTGTGCGATGTTAGCAGAACCACTATTGACAGGATAACAGATCAGCATTAATTTGACAAGTTACCGTTGCCATGGTGATCATGTGTTAGGACAATGCAATTATGTTGCAACCATTATAAATATGCAACAGCAGATATTTCCACAGATACTGCATGTGTACCATTGTACAAACTTGCCTTGTGCATTTGTTAAAATGCATTTCACAGCTAGATAATGAAAGTACATCATTGTTCAATTCCAAAAAGTCTCTTGGCAACTGCTTGATTATGGTCAGTAAGTTAAGCACTAACAGGATCTGCTGTAACTTTGTTAATGAATGTTACATGTTTCATTACACTTGTAAATTGATTGTGCAAGATTTTCATGTGATTTGTCATTATTAATGGGAATTATTTCAGTTAGTGCAATTCAATATTGAAGTATTCTCACAGGGTTCTCAATATCACTTAATCTGCAATGCACTAATTTTCATTCCAGTACAACTTGAACCACCAAAACTGTTCTTGGATCCTTAGAGTTCTGAAATTGTTTATGCCTTTCAGCAAACAACCCTGGGGCCACTATTTTCCAATAAGTCATAAAAATAACCCTTAATTTCAAATCAGATGAATTTTTAAAGATCAAAGTGAAAATTAAAGTGAAATCAGCTCAAGGATAGTACCAGGTAATGATTATTAAAGTTGATATAATTCAAAACAGATTTATTGATTTTAATTTGAAATAAATGATTTTCCACTCACTGATTAACTTTTTTGGCCTTGACCTGAGATTTAACATCAGTGCCTGACATTTCTGGACCTGGATGGACCAGAACTTAGGCATAGGCTTCCATAGAACTTTAACAGCAGATTATAAGTGAAATAAATGACTATACTGAATTGTCACTATTTATGCTGTATGTAGGTGGACCTGTTTGTTGAGAGAGCAGTTCAGGGTGAGGTTGAAAGCGAAGATGACACAACAGACTCAGAGGAGAGTTTATACTCAGGACTAGAAGAGGAGGAGGAGGACACCTCAGATTCTGGGGAGAATCAGGTTAAGTTCTTGAACACATTTTAGATTAGCAGACATCCTTTTTACAAAAAATAAACATTGCTGAGTACATTGTTTATTTATCTGCTTATCCTGGAAAGGTGAGGCATGAAATATTACTTGTCCTTATGATATTATTTCTACATGATTGTACGTATCATAATAACTTTATATTAGGGGACAAGAAACAATAATTTTCTCATCCTAAAACTTGCGGGCTAAAGAAATATATCCTAAAGTTTGTCCAGATTATTTGAACAGTAAATTACTGACCTCTAAATGTACTACAATAAAACCTGTCTTGAGAGACTGTCTTGAGAGACCAGATTCTCCATGTACAAATTTATTTATTATATAGTGTTATGACCTGTTATGTGAGACCACTTGTCATGAGAGACCATTATATTTTGGCAGAAGGGGTGGTCTTTCAAGACAGGTTCCACTGTGTTGTACTAAATACTGAAATATTTTACCTTTTATCTTCAGTTTGTTGTATTGTTTTTAGTGTTACTGGTCATAGACTAGAAAATCTGATGGGGTGGCTTGTACATCTGTCTGTCTGTTAGCATTTGAGGAATGCCATAAAACTGTACACACATTCACCTCCTAATCTGTATGGTCCTTAAAAATATATGGTGTTTCCGATGTCCACCACAACCGACATCTTGAACACTTTGTTATGGCATTAATTCCCACTTGTTAAGAGATTAGTGGCTAGAAGAATATGTTTATGTTTGATTCCATTAATTCCTATATATATTATAGATTACATGCAGATCTTGTTAAGTGAAAATTGATTAGAGGCAATGAACTTGATTCCATTAATTCCTACTTGTTAAGTGAATATTGGTTAGAGGCAATGGATTTGATTCCATTAATTCCTACTTGTTAAGTGAATATTGGTTAGAGGCACAGGATTTGATTAATTCCCATTTGTTAAGTGAATATTGGTTAGAGGCAATGGATTTGATTCCATTAATTCCTACTTGTTAAGTGAATATTGGTTAGAGGCAATGGATTTGATCCCATTAATTCCCATTTGTTAAGTGAATATTGGTTAGAGGCAATGGATTTGATTCCATTAATTCCTACTTGTTAAGTGAATATTGATTACAGTCATTGGGTTATATTTGAATCCATGAGTATTTGTTATAAACTTTGGTTATGTACAATTCCATTAGTTCCTACTTTTGATGTGCGTATTGTTTGAATTCATTAATTCAGTTGTTATGGATGTATTGGTTATAGGCATTGGGTTATCTTTAATGACATTAATTCCCATTTGTTCTGTGATTACTTGTAAGAGGCATTAGGTTATATTTGATTGCATTCCCATTTGTTCTGTGATTACTTGTAAGAGGCATTAGGTTATATTTGATTGTATACCCATTTGTTATGTGATTACTTGTAAGAGGCATTAGGTTATATTTGATTGTATACCCATTTGTTATGTGATTACTTGTAAGAGGCATTAGGTTATATTTGATTGTATACCCATTTGTTATGTGATTACTTGTAAGAAGCATTAGGTTATATTTGATTGCATTCCCATTTGTTATGTGATTACTTGTAAGAGGCATTAGGTTATATTTGATTGTATTCCCATTTGTTCTGTGATTACTTGTAAGAGGCATTAGGTTATATTTGATTGCATTCCCATTTGTTATGTGATTACTTGTAAGAGCCATTAGGTTATATTTGATTGCATTCCCATTTGTTATGTGATTATTTGTAAGAGGCATTAGGTTATATTTGATTGCATTCCCATTTGTTCTGTGATTACTTGTAAGAGCCATTAGGTTATGTTTGATTGCATTCCCATTTGTTATGTGATTATTTGTAAGAGGCATTAGGTTATATTTGATTGCATTCCCATTTGTTCTGTGATTACTTGTAAGAGGCATTAGGTTATATTTGATTGCATTCCCATTTGTTATGTGATTACTTGTAAGAGGCATTAGGTTATATTTGATTGCATTCCCATTTGTTATGTGATTACTTGTAAGAGCCATTAGGTTATATTTGATTGCATTCCCATTTGTTATGTGATTACTTGTAAGAGGCATTAGGTTATATTTGATTGCATTCCCATTTGTTCTGTGATTACTTGTAAGAGGCATTAGGTTATATTTGATTGCATTCCCATTTGTTATGTGATTACTTGTAAGAGGCATTAGGTTATATTTGATTGTATACCCATTTGTTATGTAAGTTGTTTTCAATTGATTCGACTTAAAAGCATATATATATATTACACAGCCATGTAATTAATATCTAATTTTCATAGAATAATGTCCATTACATTTTGAAAAATGATGAACAGTACCTATATACATGTATCTACCAAACCACTGTGTCTCTTCTTTATGAAGACTTTGTGTATGATCCAGTTTGTTCTCGAGGAATATGTTTAATAGATAGCATTGACTTACTTCAGTGCTTATCTTAATCAGCTGTATGCTTCATTTAACTCCTGTACTTTGCTGAAGTTGTGCAGGTAACAGTTAGCACTGAATTCAGTGTTTACGTTAGTCACATTTATGCCCATGTTTATCCTGTACCAGCCATATGTTGTACAGGTAGGAATGATTTCAATATTTATTTTAGTCATTTGTCCTGTACCAGCCTTATGTTGTACAGGTAGGACTGATTTCAATGTTTATCTTAGTCATTTGTTCTGTACTAGCCTTATGTTGTACAGGTAGGACTGATTTCAATGTTTATTTTAGTCATTTGTCCTGTACCAGACTTATGTTGTACAGGTAGGACTGATTTCAGTGTTTATCTTAGTCATTTGTTCTGTACTAGCCTTATGTTGTACAGGTAGGACTGATTTCAATATTTATTTTAGTTATTTGTCCTGTACCAGCCTTATGTTGTACAGGTAGGACTGATTTCAGTGTTTATTTTAGTCATTTGTCCTGTACCAGCCTTATGTTGTACAGGTAGGACTGATTTCAATGTTTATTTTAGTCATTTGTCCTGTACCAGACTTATGTTGTACAGGTAGGACTGATTTCAGTGTTTATCTTAGTCATTTGTTCTGTACTAGCTTTAAGTTCTATTGATAGTACTACTTAAGTACTTACTTTCCGAAGGATTTTGTCTTGGTTTGTCCCGAACTAGCCTTAAGGTTTTACAGGTAGGGCTGAGGTTCAATACTTACCATAGAAAGGCATATGCATGCCATAGACTAGTCTTAAGTTACAAAGGTAACAATGACAGTGTTGCTTTAGGAAGGCTTACACCTCAGATAGTTTTGTACTAGTCTTAAGTTATGAAGGTAACACTAACATTGTTTGCCTTAAGCAGGCTTATCATGCAGTTGATCTCTGACTAGTCTTAAGTTGTAAAGGTAACACTAACATTGTTTGCCTTAAGCAGGCTTATCATGCAGTTGATCTCTGACTAGTCTTAAGCTACGAAGGTAACACTAACATTGTTTGCCTTAGGCAGTGATTTGATGAAGTTTTTCTCTGGTTATTATTGAATTATAAAGGTATCAGTGAAAGTGTTAGGCAGGCTTGTGGTCCGGTTTGCCCCTAACTAGTCTTGATCTGTACAAGTAGCGCTGAGTGTCAGTACTAACCTTAGGGAGACTTTACACTATCTGATACTTGGTATATGTTGAAACAGTCTGTTTGAAGGTTATTTTTGGTATGCTCATATTTTGCATGGTGTATTTTTGGGGTCATGTGTCAAGGTAGAATTATCCAACTTAATTTTCTTAATATTTTCTGCAGGATTCAGCAGAAAGTGATGATTCTAAGGATGATGATGACAGTTTGAATGATAACGAGATGAAAGATGAACTCTCTAAAAAGGAGCTGGATGTTCAAAATAACAACAAAAGTAATTCTGACTTGAGACAGACACAAACTGCTGTCCATGAGTATGACTGTGATTCTTCTGATGAGGAGGTAAGTTTAGTCGCTGTAGACTGACTTGAGACTGAGGCTCAGACTGCTGTAAATGAGTATTGCTGATTTTTCTTCTGAGGAGGTAAGTTTAGTCGCTGTAGACTGACTTGAGACTGAGGCTCATACTGCTGTAAATGAGTATTGCTGATTTTTCTTCTGAGGAGGTAAGTTTAGTCGCTGTAGACTGACTTGAGACTGAGGCTCATACTGCTGTAAATGAGTATTGCTGATTTTTCTTCTGAGGAGGTAAGTTTAGTCGCTGTAGACTGACTTGAGACTGAGGCTACTGTCCATGAGTATGACTGATTCTTCTGAGGAGGAGGTAAGTTTAGTTGCTGTAGACTGACTTGAGACTGAGGCTCAGACTGCTGTAAATGAGTATTGCTGATTTTTCTTCTGAGGAGGTAAGTTTAGTCGCTGTAGACTGACTTGAGACTGAGGCTCATACTGCTGTAAATGAGTATTGCTGATTTTTCTTCTGAGGAGGTAAGTTTAGTCGCTGTAGACTGACTTGAGACTGAGGCTCATACTGCTGTAAATGAGTATTGCTGATTTTTCTTCTGAGGAGGTAAGTTTAGTCGCTGTAGACTGACTTGAGACTGAGGCTCATACTGCTGTAAATGAGTATTGATGATTTTTCTTCTGAGGAGGAAAGTTTAGTCACTGTTGACTGACTTGAGACAGAGACTACTGTCCATGAGTATGACTGATTCTTCTGAGGAGGAGGTAAGTTTAGTTACTGTAGACTGACTTGAGACAAGGACAAACTACTGTCTTTAAGTATGACTGGTTCTTCTGAGGAGGAGGTAAGTGTAGGCACTTTATACTGATTTGAGATGGAGACTGTTGTCCTGGAGTATGGCTTATATTGTTGAGGAAATTAGTCTAGTCATTGTTGGCTTCCTTAAGGCAAATGCAATGTACTGTCCATGAAAGGATGAATCTTCAGGTGCGGAGGTAAGTTAAAACTGACTTGAGATAAACAGACAATACTGTCCATTAGTATGGTTATGATTTTTCTAGTGAGGATGCAAGTGTAGCTTGCCTACTTAAGACTTGAGACAAATATAATCTAATATCCATAAAAGGATTCTTCAGGTGAGTGGGTTTAACCACTTCAGGCTGACTTGAGACAGAGACAACTGTTCATGAGTAAGACTATAATTGCTTTGGCAGGGAGGTACATTTGTTACTGTAGACTGACTTGGAGATTACTGTCAACAAGAATGGATATGCTTCCTTTGGTGAGTCACTGTATGCTGACAGGCTGTCTATAAAAGGATTCTTGTGATGAGAGGGTACGTTTAGCCACTAAGGCTGATTTCAAGTAAGCTGTCTATTAAAGAAAACTTGTGACGAGGAGGCAAGTTTAGCCACTAAGGCTGACTTTAGATAAGCTGTCTATAATAGGATTTTTGTGACGAGGAGGTACATTTGGTCACTAAGGCTGACTTGAGATAAGCTGTCTTTGAGAGGAATCTTGTGACAAGATGGTAAGTTTAGCGACTAAGGCTGACTTGACATAAGCTGCCTTCAAAAGAATTATTGTGATGAGGTAAGTTTAGCCACTAAGGCTGACTTGAGACAAGCTGTCTTTGAGATGAATCTTGTGATGAGGCAGCATATTTCTTATATCCATTTTGAAGTTGCCTATTTCTGATATCAGTTTTGAAGTTGCCTAATTCTCAGTGGCTGGATTGGTACTGAAATTTTAAGATAATACTACTATCAGTCTAAAGTTTATATATTGATATGCCGGAAGTACCTTTCTCATTTTCTCACCAGTTTCAGCAGAAAGCTCGGTTCACACTGTGATTGGTTTGGTTTGGTGCTTTATGGCACATCAACACAAATTGGTTATTTAGCACAGAGGCAAGGACACACCATGGTAGCTGACCCAGACTAGTTCATTGGTAGGATTTGAACCTGCAACCTTCACCCTGTTGGTGAAGAGTCTTGATGTTAAACACTGAGCGATTGCAGATAGCTAAGTATTGTAAAAGTTACATACTGTATTTACTCGCTTATAAGATAAGTCCAACTAATAATTGCTCAGACCAAGATCTGCTGTTGCATAATTCTCTGGCAGATCTGGGTCTCTGCAGTTTGTTAAGAGTAATCAGTAGAACAAATAACAAAGACCCTGATCTGCAGAAACATTGTGTGATGGTATTGCAGAATGTTTGCAGTTTGGCTTGACTTATACACGAGTATATACAGTAATGTCAACATTGCTATAATAATACAATTACAATATGCCTTAAATTTATATACTGTCTTGCCAGTTTAAGCAGAATGCGTTTTTCATCAATGTGAATAATGTTAACGTTTTGTGCAGTAAAACCTGTTATGAGAGACCGCCCCTTCTGCGAACAAAAAATGGTTTCAAGACAGTTGGTCTCTCATAACAGGTTTGTACACAAAAAAAACAGTTTCCAATGTCCAGTTTCAGAACAATTTAAAGAAACATAGCCACAAGCACTGTACATATATTCTTTTTTTATTAATAGTTTTTGCTAAAATATTGTATGCATTCATCTGAAAATAAAATTATATAGCAATAAGGATATACTTCTATCATTAAACAAGAAATCACACTTACAATTGTGGATCATGTGTACATGTATTAGCTTATGAAATCATTTCTTATTTTCTACTTTTCTTTTATAACATCCTCAATTTGTTTTCCCGATGTTTAAACCACTCTTTTGCGATTGGTCTGCTCTTTTTCACTTCTTTCAGTTACAAAAATTATTTTCTCCAGTGTTAAACATTTCTTGTTTTAGCTGGCATTTCTTCCATTGTTATTAAGGTACTAGGTGTCAACCAACGTTCCCTCCAAGCTGCATGCATGCGCGCGCAGCTGCTCAGGCATCTCCATGCAGCTGAATTGTCAATTTTTGCTCAATCCAACGTTAACTTTTGCTCGTCTCCGTAATGCTTGCGCAGTGCACAGTGCAGCAAGCACTGCGTGCACACCTACCATTCGCTTAGAGGGAACGTTGGTGTCAGCATTATTAGTTCTCGGTTGTAATATTGACTGTAAAGCTGGTTTCGACTAGGTTTTGGGAAAATATGATAAAAATCTATACATGTGCATTGCATATTTAACAATTAATTGAAATAAAATAAGAAATAATCTTATCCAGAAACAGAATCATTTACTCAGAGACAAATGTGAATGACTTAATTCAGAGAAGACGTACAATGTAATCACTAATATCTGGAAACAAACAAAACATAGCAAGACTCTAACCCCATCAGTTGAATTCCATAAACAATTCTCACTTGCTGGTGTAATAAACAAAGACCCCAGGCGATATGGATTAGCTCTTAAGAAAATGGCAATTTCACAAGTATATTTGCCTGGTTTACGGACTATACCATCTGTCATTGTAAGCATAGTAACCAGAATCCTTTATTTGGGGTGCGTTTCATGCATTCTTTTAATCAAAACTTTACTATTCAGGTGATCGTTATTACAAATGATTACATAAGTTCAGTGTTGTATGTCTTTTATCGCGATATAAATGGTTTTTCATAGAGTTGGATATGGGCAGGCTAAGTGCTAGAATACTCTACCATTACTTTAGGTCTGGTTTACAATAGAAAATATGAAATACTAAAAGCATACCAGCAAAATTTCAGATACCAGTAACCAGCCACTCTTTTTAAAAAAAAAATCAGTTTGATTAAATAAAGGTCCTTGTAGTTTATCCTGATTTTTGCAATTGTGGTCATTCATATCAGTGTCAAAATGCATATTTTGCTAAGACATTGTCGTCGCTGGTGGCCGCTCGTGACAGTGCATTTATATAATAAAATCGATCTGTGCTTTACAGTTTTGGTTGGAAATGATAGGTGATAACTCATAACAGTTTTTAGTGAATCAATATTTGTAAAAGTCACATATCTTCAGTATCAGTTGCTGTTATTCAAGTTCAGCACATCAGATACCATTACTATAGGTCAAAAGGTTATAGCAAATATGTCAGGATTATGTCTGTGTAGTCAATGAATGTCAGATGCACAGATTATACTCGCAAGCATATGGATGTGGGTGAGACACTGGTTTTTGCTGAACACAGTTGTATTATTAACTTTACAATTTCGTCATTTTGTAGGATATCCGAAACACGGTGGGGAACATTCCAATGGAGTGGTACAAGAACTATACCCACATTGGCTATGATATTGATGGCAAGAAACTTGTCAAACCAGAAAAGGCAGATGAGCTCGATGAGTTTCTAAACAAGATGGATGACCCCAACTATTGGTAGGAAACTTGTGCACTTTTTATTTAAAATGTATTATTAACTAATCTTGGATGTTCTAAGGGTTATCATGGTCCAAAACAGTCTTAATCACAGAGTAAATGCATCACAATACAAAAGTAAAATAGTAGAAACATTGTGATAAATTAACAGGTATTAGTTAAAAAAATATTTTCTCTCAATGATAAGCATTGGATTGGTTCCCTATACTTAAGAAAATTATATTTTTGGGGAAGAAAATGGTTTTAACTTAACCAGGTGGACCAGTCTGTGAGAGTATAGTATGAGAATATGTAGTGTATCAAAGCTTTTAGAACCTCTTTTCACATCTTTTGTTCTTTGTTACAGACATGTAACTTAATCATTATTTTGACACCATTTATGTGTGTGTATGTGATTTGGATTTTGAATGTAGCTTTAACAAAATTTAAGTCATATCACTGGCAGTTCTAGTGATGTCTAGCACCAGGGTATTGTGCCTTAGACATGTGGCCTCATGTCCCACCCAGTCACATTATCCTGACACAAGGCTAACAATTCCTAAAACTAACCTCTTAATGCTGAGCACCAAGTGATGCAGCTGCTAGTACAATTTTTATAAGTCTTTGATGTGACTTGGTCATGGTTCAAAACCTCCTGCATCTCAGGCTAATGCTCAAACCACTTAGGCCACCGGTGCAGTTGACACAAACTTTTATCCAATATATGTAAAGCTTTTATTATGCATAAATATATTTATTGAAAAGATTTTACCACAATTTTCCCTCTATGTAATTTATATTTTTTAATATTACTTGTTCTGTACCGTTATGACTAAACAGGAAAAGTATAGTTACATTGGTATTTGTTTTTAGGAAGCAGGTATAGTGTTTCAGTTCAGCTGATGATTATTTCAGGAGAACAGTGACAAACAAACTGACAGGACAGAATGTCATTTTGAGCAAAGAGGATGTAGAACTGATACAGCGGCTGCAAGGAAAGAGGCATCCTTCAGCACAGAATGAAATGTACGCGGTAAGTGTACAGGTGATCTTTAATCATTTTGATGGCATGGTTAACCTATAATCTCCATCTTCAGTGATTACTTAGACAGTGATTTCTTTATTGATGGTATTATACTAGACAAGGTATACTTTATTGTCATAGAAAATTTGTGTTAATGTTTTTGTTGCAGGTTTTTTTTATTTTGCGTATATTTCCTGAAGCTCATGATAGATTTTAGTCCTGTTTAGGATAAAAAATTATAAAACTAAGACAATTCGTTCGAAAACAGCTACTCACCCTGTTTTTTGTTGTCTGAGTGACAGAGAAACTATTTTGGTTTCATATTTTTTATCTTTCATTTCCTGATAGTTCAAAAATTTCTTAATGAACTATGTTCTTACTAAAGATGAATCATTATAGACAACTCGTTATGTGACATGCTGGCTTAGCCTTATTGCCTTGGTGTCAGGTTTTAATGCAGTTGATTGTTGACTGAATATGCATGTACTTGTTCCAGAATGAATGGCGCATTTATTGTGATTGCTTGCTGAAATAATTATTATTAAGATGGGACTGTACTAGTTGCAGCATGGAAATGCACTAATTAAAATGCTCCTTTTGATCTACACTCTGTGATGGAACAAACTTGCAAGGAGCATGCACCATCATGAGTCCAGACATCAGTAAAATTCATTCCTGGATGTATTTTGTTCATGGTCATCTTCCTCTTGTGTCCTATTATTTGGCATGTGTGAACCTCTTATAAAATTTTTGAAGTGAAAATTAGAAATGAAACAGTTAAATATGCACATGAAAAGGCAAAACAATGAAAATAACATGCAGAAAAAGTGTAAGCTGAAATTGGAATTTTAAGCAAGTTGCTTCATGAAAGAAAGAGATTTCAGCAAACAGAAGAAATAAAGAAAAAAATGCATATATGGAGTAACGTTAAAATCAAAAGCATACATGCCAACCATTAACACTTTTTGTGTAATAATTGTTGTTTTTTCAGTACATTAAAAAACATTAAACAAAACAAATTGATAAGTAGTTGTATTTGTCATTTCCATTAACATCTTTTTAAATCCACTCAAATAGTTGAGAATATTCTGAAATGACTGCATGAGAATAGCATAAGAACTAATTCATTGAGCATAGACTTGCATATAATTTCCTATTTATTGCAACTGTAAATATCCCGTTACCATGTAATCAGATGAGTTTCTTTAATTTTAAATTATACTTTGCAGATGCATTATATTGATATTCATGTTAGGTAGTGGACCAGTCTACTTTTAAAGAAAATGGTGCCAGATATTAAGCGAACAGGATTTTATGGTTTGATTTGTGGAGGACAAATCAACACGTCTTTACAAATTTGTATAAAAAAGAAAATGATTTTGTGTCTACAACGAATATAAGTACTAGTAAGATAAAGATTATACTTCTTGTGTTCAGAATATACTTTTTTGGCCCCTAAGATTAGAAAAAAATTATGCTTTTCTTGAAACCTCTCTTGGGGTTGATATGTATGCAAAAGCAAGACGGTATGAATTCATATATGCCAACCATTGTGCATTTTTTCACTAAATTACGCATTACGCGTAAACATGTATGAATTACGCTTTTTCGGTATGTCCATGTTCCCAAAAAAATCAATTATTTGTTTTCTCGTTTTTATTAACATTCCATTAATCCCACAGACCATATTTTAGAAAAGACTGCTTCTATGTAACTGCAATATAAGAGTACGCTTGTCTGTGGACGTGCATGTAGTTTCCTAGCAGTATCATGTTCTATTTATAGACACCAAGAAACAGCCTGGTTTTACTTTAAAACTTTCGACCTCTTATTCAGACTGGTTTTCTAGTTTTAATCTTTACATGCAGATTCGTTGTTCTAATTCATATTTAGAGCAAAACTCGTCTAAATGTATTTGGCGCTAAAAAGTATATTTTATTTTAATCAATGTGTCTATGAGAGCCAAAATATCTCCTTTCAAATAATTTTACAGATGGATTAGAAAAAGGCAAAAAATAAATGAAACAAAAATAACAGAATCCTCCAAATATGAAGACATAATGGCAGCATCGCATGACGTCTATTACAGGCCATGTGGAATTTTTTTTACTCTTTGGCATTAAAAGTCTCCAGATGGATTCTAGTCAAGATGTGTGTGAATCTAAAAGTGCTACATATGAAAACTTGAAGCAGTAAAAGATGTTAAAAGACAAGAGGGGCAAATAAATAATTGTTCATTGAAATTTTAGCATGAGGGGCAAATAAATAATTGTTCATTGAAATTTTAGCATGTTATATGTGGATTATGTTTTTTCTGCCTGGATTAAACTTTTTGACCACTTGGATTATGCTTTTTCCTCATCAGGTGTTGGCATGTATGTGAATTTGGAGAAAAGAATTCAAAAATATTTTTTAATTTGGAAAGAGGAATTAGGTATTTCACTTACAAACTATTGAAGGAATTAATTTACTTAATCGATCAAGTTTAATAGATCAAAATGAAATACCAAATTATCAAAAAATTACAATGAGATAATTTATGACAGAGAGGTTAATAGTGATCTACACACAGTTGAACAATTTGTTCTGCATGGTTAAAAAAGACCCTTACATCTGCAAAGAAAAACTCAGATGAAGGTATGCTAACTTTTTCTGAGTGTGGTTTAGCATTAACAAAAAACCAGAAAAATGAAACCAGTACTGGTTTGGATGGATTTACTATCAAATTTTTGAAGTTCTTTTGGAAAGATTTTCAGGTGGATGTACAGTACTCTAAGTTTTGGATATGTAAACAAAAGCTTGTCTGGTTTTCAATCTCAGGGAAGTACCACATTTACTATTTTTAAAAAAAGAATATAAAGATTTTCTTTAAAGACTCAAGACTATTTCATTACTAAATAAGGACTACAATACATTGTCAACCTGGTTAACAAATAGGCTTCAGAAGGTACTTCAATCAGTTATAAATGATACCTGAGTATTCTGTAACAAGTCATCAACAACGGTTATTTGTCCTAGTTCTTTCATTTAGAGAGAGGGTGACATCAAGCAGATTCATTAGCTCCACACTTATCTGTCATAGAAACATTTCACTACTGAGTTCAAGAAGACTAGAAGTATTAATGATATTTTCTATAATGACAGAGAATTAACTTCTTTTGGGTGGCTCTCCAATCTTTCAGATCTATCAGCAGAACTCAATGATTTTGCATTAGTTTTGAGTTTACATTGTAATGTACCACAATCTTAAACTCTGCACAGCAAGGAACATTTTCAGAAGGAAAAATTGCCTGTACATTGAAATAATTTGATGTACTTCTCCCATTTGACTGTTAAGAACTTAGATGATATGTTAGACTTAATTTATGCAAAGAAATCACAGGAAGTCAATTGAATTGTGGGATTTGGGGTGAGAAAAAAATTTCCTTTGAGCACATCATCAATTTTCAGCATTGCCTAATTAATCATTATAGATAGAAAATGAATCAAACATAAAATGTTAAACAATTTATTTGAGTGGTAAAACCAAAAAGGGTAAATAGATTTACTTATAGCCCTTCAGTATATGAAGAAAAAATAATTTTACAAACATTTGGAAGTATTGAGATGTTCTAATTGGGGTTTCCGAAATTAACCGATTTTGGTATTTAAAAAACGGCAGGCATTTTATCCATGCCTTAGCAGCATGGAAAATGGAGCCCTCATCAGTGGAAGAATACTTGTTACAGGATATTAAATGGAATAACATTATCAAACAAGTCTTTGATTGTCAAAGATAAAACTCTAAAGCAATACATCAGAAAGCTTACACTAATAATTATATTGAATATTTCTCAATTAGTAAAAATTATGTCAACAAGGAAAATACTCTCATGATTGTAAATTCATTGGCAATTTTGCTCGTAGCAAATAAGATTTATAATTAGCATATAACGATTTGGTACCATATAGGCCTGTCTGATAATGGTTGTTACATCCCTTGACTTATTGTTGCCCCTAATTTACCCATGATGCACTGCTCTTCCAGCAAGCAAATCTGTTTCCTGTTATTAAGGCTAAACAACCATAGAATTAAAGCTATCCAATAGTATACAATGTGTGTATGCATCTTATTAATCACGTCTTTATTTGATATTAATTTATAATATTCTCATCAGTTTAAATCAATCTATGGCAATACAAAATCTTAAAAAATGCAAACTAAATTTTTATAAAAATCAATATCGCATGCGTTTTTACTGATTTTCATATCCAGCTATGTGCATCTACCCATGCTGTTTTGATATGGTACCAAATATTTTGATACTAATACTATGGATAGAATTCAAGCCATACAACAGTATATAATATGTGTTGATATGTTATTAATTACTTCTTCATTTGTCTGTCCCTTTGCCTAAAGCTTTCCTATACGAATGTTACTGATCTTCATGTCCTTGCTACGTGCATCTACTCATGCTGTTTTGTGATGGCACCACATATTTTGATGTGAATACTATATATTCAAAGCATCGAGTCCAAGCTATACAACAGTCTATAATATGTGTAGGTCTCTTATTAGGTATGTCTTCATTTGTCTGTCTGTCTGTCTTCATTTGTCTGTCCATACACCTTCCCATACGAATGCTACCAATATTATCATTGATGCATGCACCTACCCATGCCATTTTGGGATGGTGCCACCTCTCTCAATGCTAATAGTTTGGAAAAAATTCAAGCTATACAACAGTATATTATATGTGTATGTATCTTATTGAGTATGTCCTCATTTGTCTGTCCCTGCGCATAATGCCTACCTACTCAAACGTTTTTCATATAGGCAAATAAGGTCGTACCAATCATATACAACCACCAATTTTGACAAATTTGATATCAATTTATATATTTCTCATCACTCTAAATCGATTTATTCCAACATAAATGTGTAAAAATGCAAAATAAAAAGGTATTTTTACTCAGTGTCTCTTAGGCTTATCAACTTTACCGATCTACATATCCATGCTATGTGGCTCTACCCTTGCCTTGTTGCCACATATTTTGATGCTAAATACTATAGATTTCCAGCATTGAAGTCAAGCTATCGAACAGTGTATAATATGTGTATGTATCTTATTAAATGCATCTTCATTTGTTTGTCCGTGCACTGTTCCACCAATTTTACAAGTTATAAAACTGCTTTGTTTTATACTATTAAAAAAACAAAAAAACATATTTTGCAAAGTTATGCAGTACAATTTTTACAGGTAAAAATGGACTCGTCTTCAACTTTAACTGCTTGTAGAATACTGCATTTAAGCACATATCTGTTTTATATAGGACTTCCCAACTTAAGTAGCATTCTGTTGTTTTTTTTTTAATGTATGTTAATACTTATGTATATTCAATGTAGAGAGCAGGAGAGACAGTGAGAGTTGACATGACATATCTATTTGCATTGATATTTATTAATATAGACTGTGCAAACAGAGAACCAAGATTGCTCAATATGTATGCAGGACTCTCTTAACACTGTCAGGTGTTGTGAAAAGGAATTTGTAAAATCCTGGGATCAAGTTTTAAATTGTTTTTAGAAAAGAAAAAAAATGTTTTGGCATGTGTGAACCTGTCAAGATTTAATGTAGAAATCTGAGTTTTATGTGTTTTATAGATTGATGGAAAAATACAATAGCAAGCCCTGCAGTTTTTCTTTTACTTTATTCTATATTATAATCTTGCTAACAATGCTGGCTACATTTCTGTTCATTGGAAAAATATTTTGCAGTGATCCCACCTGGTGCAGTCACTCAAAAATATTTGGCTTCAATCTCATGTGTATTTTTCATGTTTTTAACATATGTTATGTTTTTATATTTCTGCAGCCTTGGGTTGAAGTTTTTGTCAATGAGACAATGATTCATCCCCTGAGTAACCGACCTGAACACAAGAGAAGCTTCATTCCATCCAAGTGGGAGAAACTGAAGGTTAGAAAATATTTCTTAAATCTTAAGCCTGAAACCAGATAAATGGACTTCTTCGTAGAAGCATTGATAGAATTTTGTTAGTCAGACACTGTAAATAACATGGTTTGAATTTGGTTTAGTTTGGTGTTTTATGTTGTGGCCCTACAATGCACATAGGTTATATTTTGTGCCAGGTAATTAGTTAACACGATTCAAACCCACACCCTTTTGTTCACAAGTCAGTCACACAGACCACTGAGCCACCATGGCTTCTGCCAGCATAATTAGCATTTTGGACATGCTTTGGTGCTGTCCTACATAGCAGAGACCATGGTGTGCTATAAATTAAAAAACAGATTGTATATTTTTATTTACTTTGGTTTATGCATAAAGAAAACATAATTCAACAGTCTGTGTCCCGTACTAAATCAGTTGAAATAATATGTCAAAGATGTCTTGAAATGGAGCAGTTTTAATGGTATAATGTTGTTGTGCAGTTTAACACCATTTTTCAGCACGAGATAGGCTATACATGGCGCCAGTATCAGTGGTGGAGGAAGAACTCAGGAAAACTCAGGAGAGAACCACCGATCAATGATAACCTACTGGCAAGCTTTCTCACATACCCACATTGGCCGATCCCATGAGACTATGGCAGGATCCGATGATATCCAGTGCCAAGTTTTGAAGCATAGACCATGTACTGCTCCCAAGACACTACTAAATAAAAAGGAAACAGGCAACTTCTTGGTGAGAAGCAGCAGTGATACGAGTACCTAAACCTGGAAAGTACCACGTCACTAACAACCTGTCATTCTGCAAAACCATGAAATAAATGACAGACTGCTCTGTGCTATCATTTTTAACAGATTACTAACCAACATTATCTTCCAATGGGTTGGTGTTTCATACCAGGATATTCCCTGGTTCTTCCTAAACCACTTAAACAGGCAGGCATGTGTAGGATATCTTGCACTAAAAAAAAAATCAGACATTCAGACATGAGAAAAGCGCAATGGAACATAGTCAGACTTGAAGTATTTAAGAAAATTTTATTTCATTAAGAATATTTTAATCATTATTTTTGTTGATATTTATTCATTCAGACTATGAATCTGTTGATTAAAAGGGTTAACAAATTGTAGAAATACAATTCCACACGATTTGAACAGTTGAAAGTTAGAAAAATGCACTCATAAAATTTACAATAAACTAATTTCAGTCTGTGGTCCCATAATGACCATTTGACAATATTTGCACAAAAGAAAATAATGTGTTGTACAATATTGATGATGATTCAAATTGGTAAATGTACATTTTACATAGTTTATAACATCAGTAAAATATGTGTTCAAAACTAATTATCATACTAAAATGTTTAAAGTGAGGGTAGAACTGTTATTATATTAAAATTTTCAACTATTCAATTAAAACTAATTACTTTACTAAATTTTTAAAGTGGGAGTAAACTAATTACTGCATTCAATTTTTTTAAAGTAGGATAAAACTTTAATTACTCAGAGTTTCAAAGCAGGATTAAAACTAAATAGATTACTCAGATTTTCAAAGTAGGATTTTTAACGTAGCTTTTAAAAGAAATTAGGTCATATCGCTATGATGTCTGCAGTATGGCAGTTTATAGTGCTGTCTCACACCCAGTCACTTTATCCTGACACCAGGCTGACCAGTCCTAACACTAACCTCTTAATGCTGAGTGACTAGCAAGGCAGCTGTTAGTGCCAGTTTTGTAAGTCTTTGGTATGTATTGGCTGGGGTTCGAAACCCACGACCTCCACTTCCAAGGCAGGTGGTCTAATCACTACGTCATCGGAGCAGTCACTTCATAATGGGAATAAAACAAATTGTTGATGTAAAACTGTAATTACCATACTCAGATTTTCTCAGTCGAAGTAAAGAAAAATACTGTACGAAATGTTTAAATGGAGGTAGAACTGTAATTCCTGTACTAAACTTTTCAGTGTGGAAGTAAACTCTAATTCCTGTACTAAACTTTTCAGTGTGGAAGTAAACTGTAAGTAATGTACTAAAATTTTCAGTGGAAGTAAACTAATTCCTTTACTAAAATTTTAAGTGTGGAAGTATACTGTAATTACTGTACTAAAATTTTTATTGTGGAAGTAAACTAATTACTGTACTAAAATTTTCAATGTGGAAGTAAGCTGTAATTATTGTACTCCAGTTTTCAGTGTGGAAGTAAACTGTACTTCCTGTACTAAAATTTTTAGTGTGGAAGTAAACTGTAATTACTGTACTAAAAAAATTTCAATGCGGAAGTAAGCTGTAATTACTGTACTCCAGTTTTCAGTGTGGAAGTAAACTAATTCCTGTACTAAAATTTTCAGTGTGGAAGTAAACTAATTTTTGGAAGCCAACTGTAGTTACTGTACTAAAATTTCAGTGGAAACTGTAATTACTGTACTAAAATTTTCATTGTGGAAGTAAACTGTAATTCCTTTACTAAAATTTTCAGTGTGGAAGTAAACTGTAATTACTAAAATTTTAAATGTGGAAGTAAGCTGTAATCAATGTACTCCAATTTCCAGTGTGGAAGTAAACTGTAATTCCTGTTCTAAAGTGTTCATTGTAGAAGTAAACTCTAATTACTCTAATTACTGTTCTAAAATGTTCAGTGTGGAAGTAAACTGTAATTACTGTACTCCAGTTTTCAGTGTGGAAGTAAACTAATTTCTGTACTAAAATTTTCATTGTGGAAGTAAGCTGTAATTACTGTACTAAAATTTTCAGTGTGGAAGTAAACTGTAGTTACTGTACTAAAATTTTCAATGTGGAAGTAAACTGTAATTCCTTTACTAAAATTTTCAGTGTGGAAGTAAACTGTAATTACTAAAATTTTAAATGTGGAAGTAAGCTGTAATCAATGTACTCCAATTTTCAGTGTGGAAGTAAACTAATTCCTGTTCTAAAATGTTCAGTGTGGAAATAAACTCTGATTACTCTAATTACTGTTCTAAAATGTTTAGTGTGGAAGTAAACTGTAATTACTGTACTCAAATTTTCAATGTGGAAGTAAGCTGTAATTACTGTACTCCAGTTTTCAGTGTGGAAGTAAACTAATTCCTGTACTAAAATTTTCATTGTGGAAGTAAGCTGTAATTACTGTACTAAAATTTTCAGTGTGGAAGTAAACTGTAATTCCTGTAGTAAACAACGGGTTCAACAACTTAGGTTTTTCCATCAGGATTTCGTAGTGCAGCTAAAATGTCCAGATTATTTGCTGTCATTGTGGCGCTACATCTGTCTACCTTTCTATGATACCACCCACTTTAGTGTATCATGTATGACGCTACAGACCTTGGAAGCAGGCTACTACCTCATGCCCCGTAAAGTCGTTGCTAGGGCTTAATGTGTTAAGGACTACTGGTGTTGCATTTCAGCCAAATTTGACATGTGTCTTTAGATTTTGTATAACTTCATTAACGACTACTGGTGTTGCATTGCAGCCAAAGTTGCTGGCACTTTTATATTGAAGAGATCTTGGGTGAGTATGTTTCTTGTCATGTTGTTATTATTATGTAGAATTAAGATCCATGAGGCCCTTCTCCAAATGGCTTTCCAATGGAAATATTTCTTTCTAAGAAACTTTCAGAGCAAACTGTAGAGAGTGCTACCATATGTGATGAGCCCATATCAAATTATAGAGATTAGAGCCCTTTGTGTTGTACCGTTAGTAAATTGTAGAGATTGGAGCCCTTTGCAGTGTACCCATAGCAAATTATAGATTGTGCTGCCCTTTGTGATGTACCCATAGCTAATTGTAAATAGTTTAGTCCTGTATGATGTGCCCATTGGTACTAGCACTGGTTATTCTCAAATTAATTGTCATGTCATAGTGGATGATGGTGGGTTATTTTTGTATTGCAGGTAGGCCAAATGGTTCATGCACTGAAGATGGGATGGATGAAGCCAACAAAGACACAGGAAGATAAGGAAGCAGAGGAGGAGAAAGAGGAAGAGAACAAGTTCTATATGCTGTGGAAAGAGGATGAGGAGGTAAAGACAAGTGACTTTCAGTAGTTTTGAAGCAACTTTCACAGTAGGGAGATATTATTTCTTGGCTTGTTACAATCAGACAACATTATGGAGTTCTTTATTAGGATTCTATCTCGGATTCTTTGTGGTAAAATCCATGAATGAGTTCTTATTAGGAGTCTATCTTGGATACCTTGTGGCTAAAATCCATGAATGAGTTTTTATTAGGATTCTATCTTGGATACCTTGTGACTGAATACATTAGGGAGTTCTTTATTAGGAGTCTATCTTGGATAGCTTGTGGCTAAAATCCATGAATGAGTTCTTATTAGGATTCTATCTTGGATACCTTGTGACTGAATACATTAGGGAGTTCTTTATTAGGAGTCTATCTTGGATATCATGTGACTGAAATACATGATGCAGTTCTTTATTAGGATTATATCTTAGATATAGTGTGTCTTTAAATGCATTAAGGAGTTCTTTATCAGGATTCTATCTCGGATACCTTGTGACTGAAATACATTAGGGAGTTCTTTATTAGGATTCTTTCTTAGATACCTTGTGACTGAATACATTAAGAAGTTATTTATTAGGATTCTATCTTGGATACATTATGAATAAATACATTAGGGAGTTCTTTATTAGGTTAATACCTTGGATACATCATATGTGAAATATTGTATTTCATCATAACATATTACAGCCTGTCTGAATACTTCTGACAGTCACTTTCACATAAACTTCTGTACTTTTACATCTATTAGGAAAGTAAGATTTATAGATGAGTATTTCTGATTTTTCCTTTGTTATCAAGGCTTATGGTTAAAATGTTTTCTTCATGAATATTCTTTATATTAATCATGGAAATACATTATATTATTCAAAAGACATGTATTATTATTTAGACAACTTTATACTTTGTTTAAATTTTTCTATAAAATTTCATGGACAACTTTGAGTACATTGTATCACTAAATAGATACTTTCTTGACAATGTAGGAATTATTTTGATGTGTGGATTTCTGTAATATAAACAATTTTACTCAAAATTTAAAGTGATCGTTATGTGACCAATTTTGCTGTCCAAATTGTTTTGCTTTTTGTTCTTGTTGTCGCAGACTGCAGTCTTGCAAGTGAATTTTTTGCATATATTCTGCATAGATGTATAGTAAATGGTGATACATCATCATGTTATCAGTAGTTTCAGAGTATTTAATTTTATAAAATGCTTTGAATGTATAATGCACTTAGCTTAAGAGCGTAGAAGATGGTGATGGTGACAGAGTGCTAGTAGGAATAAAGTATAAAATCTATTACTGGTTTCTTGTTGAATAAATATCAGGGTTGGACATATGATCTCTAATGATATCTAAAATAAATTAAACTTGACATTTTAGGGCAGTCTAACATATTTTCAGGTTTGCATATTTGAAAAACAAATAATGAAATTGTTTTTTTTTAAATATTCAACTTTTTGTTGCCTTGATATGAAAAGTTTGATATGTAGTGTATAACAGTATATACCAGTAATTTGAAGATTTGAAATCATTCCAAGAGAATCACACTATCATATCTTTTGCAGAGTGAGATCAGCAAGAGAATTAGACAGAATATACCCGCCCCCAAAATTCCACTTCCTGGTCATGAGGAGAGTTATAATCCACCTCCAGAGTATCTTTTTACTGAAGAAGAAGTATGTTATACAGATGTATACACCATGTATCATAGATAATTAGTTTCTCAGTTAGCAAAGGTTATGATTATATTGCTGTATTAACCATGTATAATTGATCAATTAGTTTCTCATTTAACAGGGGTTATGATTATATAGCTGTAATAACCATGTATAATCTATCAATTAGTTTCTCATTTAACAGGGGTTATGATTATATAGCTGTATTAACCATGTATAATCGATTAATTAGTTTCTCATTTAACAGGGGTTATGATTATATAGCTGTATTAACCATGTATAATCGATTAATTAGTTTCTCATTTAACAGGGGTTATGATTATATAGCTGTATTAACCATGTATAATCGATTAATTAGTTTCTCATTTAACAGGGGTTATGATTATATAGCTGTATTAACCATGTATAATCTATCAATTAGTTTCTCATTTAACAGGGGTTATGATTATATAGCTGTATTAACCATGTATAATCGATTAATTAGTTTCTCGTTTAACAGGGGTTATGATTATATAGCTGTATTAACCATGTATAATCGATTAATTAGTTTCTCGTTTAACAGGGGTTATGATTATATAGCTGTATTAACCATGTATAATCTATCAATTAGTTTCTCATTTAACAGGGGTTATGATTATATAGCTGTATTAACCATGTATAATCGATTAATTAGTTTCTCGTTTAACAGGGGTTATGATTATATAGCTGTAATAACTATGTATAATCTATCGATTAGTTTCTCATTTAACAGGGGTTATGATTATATAGCTGTATTAACCATGTATAATCGATTAATTAGTTTCTCATTTAACAGGGGTTATGATTATATAGCTGTATTAACCATGTATAATCGATCAATTAGTTTCTCATTTAACAGGGGTTATGATTATATTGCTGTATTAACCATGTATAATCTATCAATTAGTTTCTCATTTAACAGGGGTTATGATTATATTGCTGTATTAACCATGTATAATCTATCAATTAGTTTCTCATTTAACAGGGGTTATGATTATATAGCTGTATTAACCATGTATAATCTATCAATTAGTTCTTTGTATAATCTTGCAGCTAGTAGAAGTTATGATTATATAACTATGTTTGCCTAAGGGTTTTACAAGTTCGAATTTGTAAAATTCATTGAGTATTTGTTTTTAGTTTAAATGTTTTCATTTTTGTACAGGATATTTTCATTTGTTGGTAAATGAATATGAACTTCTTTTTTTCTTACATGCCACCATTGCCCAGTATTACCACTTTCTGTCACAATGAAAAAGTTTGCAATCAGAAAATTAAGTATCACATTTTCCAGTTTATGTCAAATCCAGCCGCAAACAGCATGGACCCTGATCTGCCATTGCACAATGCACAAGCAAATTATTGTTTATGTTGTTTGCTTTAATGATTGGTCTTGACATAGACCCATATCTACAGGCACATAATGCAGCAGCAGTTCTGGGTCTGTGCAGTTTGCAGTTTACTCTGACTTATAATTAAATAAATTCAGTAGCTATTTTATCATAAATACTTGATTTGGCCATACTTTGTGATCCCACCATGTACTGGAATTGCATGTCTATGAATATACATAACGATGAAATTACATTACAATTCAGTTGCTCATTTTGATTTGTCAATAATTGAAACAAAATGCATTTTTATCTCTTTAACAAATAAAGTCTAGAACTGGTATTTGTATGAAGATGGTGAAAATCTTTTAAACTGATGTAAGAAGATTTCTGGGTTTTTTAAAATATTAAATATGCGTTTATTCCTGCTGTTTGTAGAAAAAGAAGTGGGAAGAGCAGGATGAGGAAGAGAGGAGACTAAATTTCATCCCACAGAAATTCAAATCTTTAAGGGAAGTACCTGCATATCCACGATTTATTAATGAGAGGTTTAACAGATGTTTGGACCTGTATTTGTGTCCACGACAGAGCAAGATGAAGGTTAGTCAAGCAGAGCTTTTCTGGTGTAGACTGCTTGGAAGTAAACAACAATATATCCACATTAAAAGTTTAAAAAAGAAGTTTCTTCTTTATATTCAAATTTCCATGGTTACAGAAAGATATGATAATTTACAGTGTAATGTGGATACATATTTTGTCACCATGTAAATTGGTGATAGAAATTTCATAATAGTGAGAATATTGTTTTAGTTCCACAATGAATGACATTATTGTTTTATCATTATTGTTGGTTATACATATATTGCTGGCATTCAATCATATATTGGTTATTGCTTTTGAAAAAACTATGTCCACTGTGCAAAAAGTATGTTGTTGATTGCTCTTTTTTATATATATAAAAATATCTCCAAATCGTTATCTTTTATTCATTTTATTTCCTTTTAAATTGTTTGATCACAACTTCCCCAAAAAATAACACTTAAATTTTCCTTGTGAAATTATACACAATGAAATTGGTACAGCTTGGTGCAAAAAGGGGTCATAGTGAAAAATTAACAACCAAAAATATTTCTTGTAATCATTCTGGTCATTTTGTATTTCTTGGAATTATATTTGAACAAAAATAATACTATAGCAGTAAGCTATTCTGAGAAATTCAAATTAGTTATTGGTCATCTAGAAACCTCTCTATTTGTGTTAAATGGACTTTGTCTATATAATTTTGTTGTTTAATAGAACCTCCTGACCGACCTAAGAACATCATTCAAAATCTAGTCTTTATTTATTTTCTTTAGATTGCTAAAGGTGACAATAAAAATGGGCTGAAGATGCCGGAAAACAAAATTGATTTGCTCATTCATTCACCATGCAAATATTATTTTTTTTTTTTATAGACCCACTTGATGAGTTTGGAGAGAACACATTTTTTTTTCATAACAAAGAAAGTATCCACAAAGCTTTCCAGAAGTTTAACAGTTTTTGATGGATGTGTTTTTGCATAGTCAGAAGTAGATGACTACCCCACTAAAATCCTTGATAAAATTTTATCACTGCCACTCTGGTTTAATATACCAAGATAAATGATAACGCAATCCATTAGTGAAAAGTATATATTTATTATTAGTTATAAAATTAAGGATAGTTCATGTTAGAAAACTTAATTTCAGAATTTTGAAGAATTGTATGGAGTTCTTAATGCAGTACCAGAACAAGGAAGAACACATGATAATATAAATATTCTTAGAAAGCAAAATGGAATTGCAGATACATTTTATGTAAAGACTATCTTATAAATTGATTCTGCTTCAAATTTAACAGGTCTAACTCTACCATTGCATATTGTGCTGGCAGATCAGGGTCAATGCAGTTTGTTTGGGTAGTCAGTAGAACAGCCAGCATAGACTTTGATCAGTTGATGCATTATGGGATGGCAGATCAGAGTATGTTGTTTACTGCGGGACTTAACTTATAAAAAATGAGTAGATATGGTATATATCACGATAAAATGAGTAGATGTGGTATATAGCACGATAAAATGAGTAGATGTGGTATATATCACAAGAAAATGAGTAGATGTGGTATATATCACAAGAAAATGAGTAGATGTGGTATATAGCACAATAAAATGAGTAGATGTGGTATATATCACAAAAAAATGAGTAGATATGGTATATATCACAAAAAGATGAGTACATGTGGTATATATCACAAGAAAATGAGTAGATGTGGTATATATCACAAGAAAATGAGTAGATGTGGTATATATCACAAGAAAATGAGTAGATGTGGTATATAGCACAAGAAAATGAGTAGATGTGGTATATAGCACAATAAAATGAGTAGATGTGGTATATATCACAATAAAATGAGTAGATGTGGTATATAGCACAATAAAATGAGTAGATATGGTATATATCACAATAAAATGAGTAGATATATCACAATAAAATGAGTAGATGTGGTATATAGCACGATAAAATGAGTAGATATGGTATATATCACAAGAAAATGAGTAGATGTGGTATATATCACAAGAAATAAAGTAGATATGGTATATATCACAATAAAATGAGTAGATATGGTATATAGCATGAGGAATATAAAAGATTCAATATCATTTGAAAATAATGGTGCTCTATTTTAAATCAAACTAATCAAGATATAAACTTGGCACTGAAGAAAATTACCTCCCTTTTGAATCATTCACGATATAGGACTTAAGAGTTTTCATTACAAGTTCTCCACAGAAATCTGTATATTAATAGTAGTCTGTTTAAAATGAAAATCTCTCAAATCTGTACATTTTGTAATTAAGCTTTTGAGACTTTGCTACATTTATTTTTATTTGGATGTCATTTTATGAAAACAGTACAGTGGTCCCCCAAACCCCTTTGAACGTGTTTTTGTTCAAGTAAATAAAATGTCAAGAAAAGTTTGCACTTTGTTTAAGAACATCCATTAGTCATTTCATAAAAAATAGAAAAAAATTTCACTGCATTTTTGTTTCTGTTAGTTTAATGTTCTGTTGAGTATGCAAGTGCAGTATTCATTGTGGTTACAAAATACTATAAGCACATCTAAAGTAAGTCATTAAATTCTTGTTGCTCCAGAAAGTTTCTGTAAATTGTATGTCCCGATCACGTGGGAATTTAACTCCATATGGCAAGCAACTGTCTGTCCAGCACAGATCAGCAGGGTTGTCAGCAACAATGAATAAGTTAGCTAACCAACTTAATTATTTGCAGTAGAGGTTAAACCCCTTCAGTAGCTGATCTATGGAATTAAGCAGATGTCAACATACTATTTCATACAGGCTTAGGCATCATTGCTCAGTATTGAATTTGTTCAAATAAAAAATTAATTTAATACATTGGTCATGGGTTCAATATCTGCCCAACATCAGCTCTTACTCAGTTTGTCCTTCTGCAAGGCACTTAACCCCCAAGAAGAGTGTTAGATGTGCCGTTGAAACCAGCCAATTGATGCATACATTGATTGACCAATTTATCAAACAAGAAGAAAACTTTTAGTGATTATATATGCAGGTATAGCATTGAATAAAATCATAGACGTACTGACCTCTGCAGACCTTGTTTCAATTAATCATCATCATGAAAATATATGTACATATACATTTTTATTTCAGATGAATGTGAATCCAGAGGACCTTATTCCCAAGCTTCCCAAACCCAAGGATCTTCAGCCCTTCCCCACACAGCAGGCTTTGGTAAGATAATACTATGTATTATAGGATGATTTTAAAAGATATAGGTTGCATAGCATATAAGAAATGTTGTGACGTTGGTACTTGTAGGTTTGCTCAGGCAAGAGTGATACTAGTTTTTACACTGTTGCTTGTCAGTTTATTGCATATATATATATATATATATATATATATATATATATATATATATATATATATATATATATATATATATATATATATATATATATATATATATATATATATATATATATATATATAATAGGAAGGGCCCCGAGTGGCAGAGTGGTCTAAAGTGCTCTCCGTTACAGATCACTGCCATCTCACTTGTGTCTGCGTGGGTTCGAGGTCTAAGATTTGGCTAATGTAGTTATGAAAGCTTGCCAGTAGCTTCTCATGGGTCAGTGGTTCTTTCCGGGGGTTTTCCCGGATTCTTCCTTCACCAGTAATACTGGCTGTCATGTATAATAGCTTATCGTGTGCTGAAAAATGGCATTAAGCCCTACAATAACAATATATATTTAATAGGAAAGCCGGGTAGTTATCTTCTTAAGGAATATTTCTCTGTCATTCAATGACTTGATCTCTTGATATATATTTGCAGGTGTACAGAGGGCACAAGGGTATGGTCAGGTGTTTATCTGCAGACAAAAGTGGCCAGTGGCTAGCTTCAGGTATTTTGTGGTTCTTATTTGTCTTACCAGTGAATCATATATGGGACAAAAATATTACTTTTAATAAGGAATTTTTTTATTTTGTTTTCATTGAAGATTTTGCATCTAGAGTAATTTCACTGTATTATATATTTTGTTTTTGTATTAAAAAAACTAAAGACATTTCGTGGGTACTTAAGTTCTTGGCTTTTCTTGTCAAGGTTTGCTTGTTTGTCAGTATTTCATTTTTGGGATTAACCTCCACAAATACTCCATACAAAGAATACAAAAGAACAAAATTATGCTGAGAATAAACAGGTTTACTTCAATAGCTAAAACAATACTACTGCCTGCATTCGCTCAAAACTGTAAACAGTACATCAGGAATCTAGTTTCTTTTCCAATCATTTTGAGACCAGATTGAGATACCATGATTGTGTAACATTTGTGACTTGTTTTCATTGAATATATTCTTATTTCTGCCATTTGTTATTGTCCAAGTGATATTGACTCACACCTCAGCTCTCAGTGGCCCCAAGTGTCCAAGAGGTCTTAAGTGCTTTCCATTACGGATCACTGCCATCTCACCTCTGACTGCGTGGGTTCAAGTCTCAGATTATGCCAATGTTGATATGTGAGAAAGCTTGCCAGTAGCTTCTCGTAGGTCGGTGCTTCTTTTCGGGGGGTTTCCCAGGTTCTTCCTCCACCATTAATACTAGCTGCCATGTATAACCTATCTTGTGCTGTAAAATGATGTTAGACCCTACAACAACAACATGTCAGCTCTCATCATTGTGTCTGAAATTTGTACTGTAAACACTGCCATTTATTTTTGGATTTATTTTATTGGCATTATTGGTATTTAAGATTTAATTAATTAATAATGTATTCCTTACGCTCTTCTTCTGATAATTGTATACTCATTATTCCCAAGGTGAAAACAAAGTCATATGGACAACGTTCATTTGCACACCAGGGCCTGGCTATGTGGAACGAATTGCCCATTGAAATTAGACACAAAGACACAGTGGTCCCTTTTAAGAGTGCTCTTAAGACTCACCTGTTTCGACTGCAGGGACAAACTTAGCGACCTAATCATGTTTTGTATCTTATATGTTTTCAGCATGTTTTTATGTTTTCCAATTTCATTGTTTTTTTCATTTGTTGTTCTGTAGTGTAGTCATATCATTATTGATGGTGTAAAGCGCTTAGAGCTTCGAAAGATTAGGTGCTATACAAAGTCCTCATTATTAATATTATTATTATTATTATTATTATTATTATTATTATTATTATTATATATATTGTTTGCACCTTATCTTTTCTCCATTGTTTAAGAAATGTTAATGAAGTGAAGGAAATGCAAGTACTTTTTAAGTTGCAGAGGAGAAATCATGAGATGTGCCTGGCATGTACAAAAGCTTGTCATTGCACCCATACAGTGTTTGAATTTCATGGGCGATAGGGACAATGATCTTAAAGAAAAAGCTCAAGGGTTGCCTGACGGGGTCACATTCCAAATTGTTGTATGTTTTGAGTATCCATCTGAATGAGCGGGGCCCCGAGTGGTCTAAAGCGCTGTCCGTTACGGAACACTGCCATCTCACCTGTCTGCGTGGGTTCGAGTCTAAGATTCAGCTAATGTAGTTATGTGAGAAAGCTTGCCAGTAGCTTCTTGTGGGTCAGTGGTTCTTTCCGGGGGTGTTCCGGGTTCTTCCTCCACCATTATTACTGGCCGCCATGTATAGCATATATTGTGCTTAAAAATGGCGTTAAAGCATAAAAAAACAAACAAACCATCTGAATGACTTGCTAACTTTGTTGTAGACAGGGATGCCACCTCCACCCATGGTGAAGATTTCCAGAATGACACCATTGGCGATGGTCACTTCTGACACTGCAGAAGCTGTTACAAGTGATTCTGTCTTTGCTTTTTTGGTGTCTTATACAGCAACCCTTATCATCATGCCTGCCAACAGGCAAACGTGAGGATGGCAGGGCATATTTGTCTCCTGTTTAGGGCATAGGTATAAGTAACCTTCCCCATCAAGTTCATGCATAGCCTTTGTGAGACTGCTCATGTAATTGAAATCTGACATCATCAGCTGGTCCACAAGTCTAGAACCATATGGCGACTCAGCTGCTGACCAACTAGACCAGCCATCAAGATGACCCATATAAGGTTTTAGTGAGCCATCCAGCTGACCAGCAAGTTTAGAAGTGTGCCTGTCTTATTGTGGACTATTAAACTTTTTTTCTGTCAATCAAAAATGACTTGATATCCCACTTACCTGCATGTGACCCTCCTGCCTTTGGGTGTCAAATCCTTTATGTTTTGACAAATTTAAGTCAGCCGGTTTCCAACAGATATTTGGGTAATTCAAGTGATGTTGGAGAGGCATTGGACGTTAATTGGGTGATCCAATTATTGTTGGAGAGGCAGTGGATGATGTTTGTGCAGTTCTTGTCCTCCTCTATCATGGAGATTCCAAGCAATCTCACAAAAGCAGACATGTTTTTGAAGGATCTTACCTCAAACTAGACCTTGGCATTTACCTGGAAACTGAACTCCCCAGGCTTGTACTCAAGACTCTTTATGGTTACTAATGCATACAAGACCAGTCACATACTTGAGCTGACTCAAATGTTGCCCTGAAATTTAAAACGAGATGGTAAAGTATATTGTTCATGTTGAGGAATATGTGATCAGTATTGTTCTGTCCAACACATGTTTCTGTGTACCCATAGTATCTCACAAGGCTTGTTGCTTAGTTACTCTGGGGTAGTGAACCAATTCCATACCCTTCCATTAAACTAATCTCATCCCTCTGGTTAATGCCAGAACATTGGACTGCACCATATGCAACTTCAGGATGACCTTCATAGAGGCTAAATTGGCCAGTTTGGATGAAATTCTAAGATCATTTTTAGTTTAACACAGACCAACTTCATCACAGTTTAAAAAGGATAGTCAAGAGTCTCAGAATTTTTTTCATGGAGTTTCTAACTCATCTCTCTCAGGTTTGTATGTCGTTGCCACAAATCAATAGTGTTCATGTGCCAGAGATGATTTCGGTGTGGAACTTATTAACTAGATTAATGCAACAATGGACTTGCTCTGTCTTGGCTACCTTTACATACACCCCTGCAGATGTTCCTTATAGTGGCATTGGATCTCAAGTCCTTTAGATTACCAGGTTATAATCTTGACCAAAGTTTGCCACTCCGTGTCAGTGACAGGACAGAGTGGCTATCAGTGGAAATACTGTTTTGAGCATTTCAACTGCAATCTGTGTGAATGCCACTTAATTTGGTTGGGGTGCACACTCAAGTCATTTAGATTACCAAGTTATAATCTTGATTAAAAAATTACCACTCCCTTTGTCAGTGGCAAGACAAGAGTGGCTATCAGTGGAAATACTTTTTGAGCATCCCAGCCAGTTTGTTTTGGCTGGTGTGCTCACTTGTTACTATGCTTCTCAAGGTTAGTAGCAAGTAGATGGTACATGAAAAGGCTCTTAACATTGGCGTGTTGGAAAGGAAAGTATATTTTCGTGTCTCCTGTGTGTTCAAGAAGCAAATATAATGGAGTATGGTTTTAGAAATGCTGGACAACTCTGTCATGATCAACTTCCTTTGCAAGCAAGTGGAGATGAAATCATAAGTGCTTTGTTGTTGTTTGGTTTGTTTTTTTTTCAGTTGATATGCTCAAAACCATGTGTGCATACAAGTCCAATAGATCCCAAGAAGGCCCTATTTCCTTGATGATTCATTATCAAGGAGAGGCCAACATGGAGTGGTTTTATCATCTTTCTTTCACTGAGTTTGCACCTTACCAGTGATAGGCCTATTGTGAGGAGGTTTTAACAACAAGCTTTCCACCTTTGTGGCACATTTCCCAGACCCAGAGGGTCTGGGCTATTGATGTCAAGTCAATCATTTGGGACAAACTCTAGGCTTATGCCTTCCCCCTAACTGAGATAGTGAGGGGCAAGGCTTGTACAATATTTCTCATTACATTCTCTGATAGATCCTGGGTTAGTTATCTATTTTATCTCATGACAGTTCCCTATGCTATTTATTAAGCAGCCAAGAACACTGGTATTCCATCTGTATATGGAGAAACTTCTCATTCATCCCTTTTCAGAGATGCCTTGTATGCAAATGGAGTTATATGCTTCAATAATAAACATAATATCTACAGCTAGATGTACCTACCCAGATCAAGATATAATCTTTGGTTTTGCAATAATCACATTAGGAAAAGTTCATCCATTCATTAGAGCCATCATCATTCTCCTACTGGGTGATGTGTGTTGAGATTGGATGCACATGCATTTCTTCCTTCTCCTACCTGTTCTCCTGTTATTAATGTGATGGTGTAATGTTTTGATGGAAAAATGTATTTGATATGGGTGGTCACTTATTAGAGGGAAGAGGAAGTAATATGTAAAAATTACATCCCTTTAAATGAGATCTGTAATGATATTTTTTGTCTTTCAAGGACGGTTGGATTCAGAAGTTATTTGTGCAAAGTTAATATGAATAGGAACATTTTCTTGGAGAAACATAATTAGCAAAATTTCATTTCTAGTTTCTAATTTCTGGCAATATTTAGTTTTAGTGAAATTATTTCCTCATACAAGTAGGTCACGTTGTCTTTTTTTCTTTTTCAAATGACTATTTCAAGCAGCTATATAGCAGGTGAGACATATTTCCATGGTATTCTCATTTTCATATAAGAAGGCTTGAAAAGTGTGAAAAGAAGCATATTCAACTGGAGTTTCTTAAAACTGAACCTTTGTATTGGAGTAACATTGATGAAGGATGCATTTAAATAGAGAGAGACGGAAATGAAATGCAACTTGTCCAGCTGATATTGAAGTGTATTTTCATTAAAGTATAACCTATACACTGAGATTTCATTAAAAAATATTTCCATGGAAAACACTAGTCCATGGAAATATATTGAATGAACAGGAAAGTATAAATTAGCTAGAACAACTGCAGTTGTGAGTGGAGATGGAATTTTAGTTACAGATATTGCATAAAAGTGGGGAAAATGTAAAAAAAAAAAAAATTATCATTGATATATTATCTGTTAAGGTTCTGATGATGGTACAGTGAAGATTTGGGAGGTGGTAACTGGCCGATGCGTGAAGACATTCAAAGTAGATGATGTCATCAAGGGGTTAGAGTGGAACCCCAATCCAAGCCTCTCTCTGGTAGCACTCACTGTGTAAGTAAGAGATGAGTTTACTAGGTAAAGTTGTGAAAATAACAGCAGTGTCTGGAAAGTTCAGAAAGGAAATTGAAAATGATGAAAGTTGTAGTAATTATTTGAATTATGCGCAAATTTTGGGTTGCCTGACAATATTTGGGTCGTACAAATTCCAGAATTCAGTGGCTTTGAATATGTAGAAATAAATTCACTTACAGTAAATGCATCGCTGTTATTTGTACAACTGTTGATTAAAAAATTTACAGTGAGAACTACTTTACAGGACACTTGTATTAGGCAGTCACATTTTTTAACCAGCCAGTTTTCCAAAAAACCCATAGACCAAAATATTGCAGAAATAAACTTATTTACAAGCAAGGATCATTCTTCAGAAGCTAATTCTCTCAGTTTCTAGAGTCTGCCGCATTGGACTGGTTATCTGTATTCTGATGTGTTATAGGTGCTATTATAATTTTTTTAAAAGATGTAATTCCATTGTATCATTACAAATCAACTCTTCCAGGATGGAGACAACTAATCCATAGGAGGTAGTATTGATGGTATTTTGTTTAGCCACTCATGTTTTTGTATAGGTAATTTTTACAGTTTTTCTTGATTAGCAAAATTCAGTATATATGAAATATGCAGTATCTTAAGTTTTATGTGTGTTGGATTTTTAATGTAGCTTTAAAAGTTTTCCAGTAATATTGCTATGATGTCTGCAGTGTGGCAGTTTATAGTGATGTCTAGTACTGGGACATCATGCTACAGACATGTAGCATTATGTCCCACCCAGTCACATTATCTTGACACCAAGCTAACCAGTCCTAACCTCTTAATGCTGAGCACCTAGCAAGGCAGCTGTTAGTACCATTTTGAAGTCCCTGGTATGACTCAGACAGGGTTCAAAAATGCAACCTCCCACATCTGAGGCTTTGAGTTGTAACTGGCATTGGTTTTTTTTGTTAGGTACATATAAATGAAAGCCACTCTGTTTTTTTCTTCATAATTTTATATGTATTATGGTTTTAAACCATCAGTTCCAAAAGGCTTTGAACAAAATGTAATAAAGAACCAAATGTAATAAAGAACCAAATGTAATAAATGAATACATAGATTGCTAACATCAAGCAAAAAGACTTTTTTATTTGCATCTTATTTCGTATACATGAATAATATATGTGTTTGTTTTTACAGGGAGCATTCAGTTATTTTGATAAACCCAGGTGTCGGGGACAAGTTATTGGTTTCTAGTACAGATGATATGATTTCATCATTTGACCCATCAGAAACACAAACAGGTTTGTATAACATCAGAACCATAATCATATACATGTAGTGGTCAGTTTTCACTTTTAGTAGAGTTATGAATAATAGTCAAATTTGCCTTATAGGTCACCTTTATTAAGTAATACCAGTCTTAGACAGTCATTTTCTAAAGTGTCATTAACCAGAATATTGAAGAAATGAACTTCTGATAAACAGCCACCTTTCTTCCGTGGCCATTGCTCCCTATTCCAATAGTGATCATCATCTCCAGTCTCAAGCAAACTAATGCAGTTTATGTTTTAGAGATCCATACACCCTCTTTGTACACATTGCCAAGCATCAGATGCACTGACAAAGTGCTTTGACCATCATTGTCTTCGATAATTGTTATATTAACATAGATCCACTTGCAATCTACACAGACCCAGGGTCTGTCAGCGCATTGTATGATTATATATTACAGTTTGCAGTTGGATTTGACTTATAAGTGAATAGATATGGTACTTCCTTTTCTATCTAGTTTTTTATGTAAAAATTCAAATTAAATGCATAATCACTCCTTTTAAAATAGTCTCAAACATGTGGCCTGTATGCGGCCTGCCAAACCATATCCTGTGGCATGCAAAATGGTTGGCATTACAAGGTGTCATGAGAGATAACAAAAGTGGTGTGGCCCTATGGCCACCAAAATACTCTCATGTGACCCTCCGGATGGTTTGGGTCTGAGACCCCTGCGTTAAAGAATAGGTAGTAAAATTGTTTATACCTATAAAATGCATATAGATGTCTCGGTAATTAAAGATAAACCATCTTAGGATAAGAATTCAAACGTATTTCTCATATATGCGGAGACTCTTCTTTCAGAATAATATTTTAGTTTGTATTTTAGGGAAACAAATTTAACATTTAGATGGTAATAAGATCTATATTTGTGTACAGTTGTATCTATTTCTTTTGTTAAGAATAACCTATAATTGTTGGATAGTGATCTATTAAGATAAAACGTTTGCCATGTTGGTTCCTAAGTGCGATAATTTACATTTTCAGCTTGTTATAATGCATCAATTATTGATCTAGACTGGTTAGAATATTTAAGGTGTACATATTGATTGTTTTTAAATAATTTTTTTATAATCTTACTCTGAGATTGTTAAAGAACTAAAATGTCTCCTCAACAAACAAATTCTGATATACATTACTTGAAAATGAATGTTTCAGGAAAGATAAGTCCTGTGGAATGGAGTGTCTATGATGGAAAGAAATATGATGAAGGCTTTAGGATTAAAATCACTCATGAAAAGGTATGTCTTTAACTTTTCTCTGATCGTATTAAAAAAAAAATGAAATACATTTCTTTTGGTAATACTATCTGTATATGAATGTAGATAAATTTAAAGAACTTTTATTTTCTTCTTGATGATGCTTAATATCATTAAATTAAATCTTTTTGATCAGATTACTGAGGCTGGAATGCAGTGCAACATTAAGATCATGGTTGTTACTAAACTCAGGAAAGTGATTTATTACAACGTCAATGTGATCACTTGGGCTGTCAAAAATCACAGAAAACTTACCCGGGTACCTATTTTGCCATTTAACGGGTAACCGGGTACTCGTTAGAACATGAAAGACATGTCCAACATTTGTAATGCACTACTTGGTCTGAAGTGTCTGCACTGTGGTAGCTGCGAATGATCAAATCGCACATTATTAAGTAATGAATTTATTTAGACTAACCTTTGTACCCAGACACATACATGCCAACCATTATGCTTTTGGCATAATCATTATGATTTTTTCCCACTAAATTATGTGTTATGCATATACATATATGGATTACGCTTTTTCGGTATATCCACCTTCCAAAAATCTTGTTTTTATTAACATTACATTAATCCCACAGACCATATTTTAGAAAAGTTTGCTTTACATAACTACAATATAAGAGTACGCTTGTCCATGGACTTTCACTTTCCTAACAGTATCATGTTCTATTTAGAGCAAACATTGTTCTCCTTTCCCTCGAATTCTATTTATAGCATCTGTATGGCTTAGTGAGGGGAGAACTGACTGGTTTTATAATTATAATCTTTATGCGCAGATTCTTTCTTCTAATTCAATATTTAGTGTGGACCAGTCTAAAGGTATTTGGCGCTAAAAATATATTTTATTTTAGTGATGCGTATTATGAGAGCAAAAATATCTCCTTTTAAAATGTCAGATGGATTAGAAAAAAGCAACAATAAATAACAATCCTCGAAATAAGAAGGGCACAAGTGCAGCCTCACGTGACTTCTATTTCAGGTTGTGTGGAAATAATTATAATATTTGGCACTAAAAGTCTTCAGATGGATTCTAGTCGATGTGTGTGTAAAGCTGAAAGTGCTACATATGAAAACCTGAAACAGTAAAGGATGTTAAAAGACGAGAGGGGCAAACAAATCATTGTTTATTGAAATTTTAGCATGGTATATGTTGATTACACTTTTTCTGCCTGGATTCCTCAAACAGGGTTACAGCAACTGCATGGTCATGTGGTGTCACTGGCAGTCACCGAAGTGATTGTTAACAGAAGTAGTTTATATATTAGTGTTGTTTTGAACTGTGAAGCTGTACGCACAGCCTAGCGTGCAGCAGCCATTTAGGGGCCGCTGATGCATAACGGGTGGTCCTACTCCTAAATATAGACTGGTGCTGCAACTCAGACCAGCGTGCTGCTGATGATATATGATATTTTGATAGTGTTGTCGACAACTTATTTTTGTGAACGGGTACTTGTCATTAATTTTCAAAGCCCGGGTTTTTCGCTACGGTCGGGTACCTGTTGACAGCCCTAGTGATCACTCAATAATATTTTCTTGGACAATAATATAATATAAGAATCATATGCAGTTTGCTACATGCAAACTTTTTCCAGATCACAAGTGAGGAGTAGGAAACGAGTCTTTTCCATGTGCTCTGTGTTTGCAGACAAAGGTGAACATTAGTCCTGCAGATTTCATTTCTTACAAAAAGCATATAACAGATATCTATAAACATTTTGCACAAAAATCATGTGTGCTTAAAATAGTACATGAAATTTCAATGTTTTAGTATGGCTGACCTCACAAAATTTTAAATGTCAGACCAGATCATGCAAGAATATATTTATAGTGTAGATGAGAAAGTGATACTAACTGCAACATAATGGCATACACAAAATTGCAGGTAATTGATTGCAGTTGAGACAGTTGGAATTTCAGAAATATATGACACACATTAAGCTACCATTGGAGCATTGGAGGGATAGTAAAATTTCCTGTTTATCCACTTGAATTTGAAAAGACTACAGAGTTTTGTAAAAATTTTGTTGCATGACTAAACGTAACCAGCAATATTCAACGTAACATCCATGAGTTGTGTAGAAGTCAGTATCTTCATGAACTTTTACTTGTACATCTTGTTGCTAGGGAGGGATGTGAATTACAAACATTACTATATAAACAATTTAACAGTCGGAACAGATACAGAGTTTAAATGTATAAACAAGTAACAAACAGAACAGATAAAAATTAAATGTATTAGCAAGTTAAAGTCGAAACAGATACAAATTAAATCAGGAACGGCATTGGAAAAAACTAATAAACCTAAGATTATGGAGAAAAATCTAAAAGTACAACAATTGTATGTGTTCCTGCATAGTCCAGTGGCAAAGTAATTTAAAAATTATAGTAGTTTGGTAAGTATAAGTATATGTTTTTCTTTGTGTGTAATATAGAAACCTATTGGTAAAATACATTTTTTAAATTTGTCATTCCTATATTTTTTACATGGGAATCTGGATTGTGTATACCTATACAAGTCATACCTGCAGCAAAATAAATTAGCATTTTGTTAGCAAGAACCAATAAAGGGCTCTACGTTACATTTCAGACTCGGAAATTAATATTTCCTAAATAAATCTGTCTTATCACTGTTTATCTCTTGATTTTTCCACTTGCTTCCTGGACAACAATAGTAAACTCAGATATGGTAAAATAGTTTAGAAAATGTCAAAAATGTAATTTATTGCAACAAATTAGGCCAAACCTATCCTTCCACTATCTTAAATCATCATCAGTCTATGTAAGTGAATTTACGAAACATGTGGTCCTGAAGAGTGTTTAATCTTCAAAGTTTTGATTCATGAGCATTTCAAGTCTAGGGCTGTAAAAAAAACCACGGAAAACTTACACAGGTACCCATTGCGCCATTTAACGGGTACCGGGTACTCGTTAGAAAATGAAAGACAACCCTTGAGCAACAAATTTTTTTCCACTAAATTACCCGTTACGCGTAAACGTATATGGATTACGCTTTTTCGGTATATCCACCTTCCAAAAATCTCGTTTATATTAACATTCCATTAATCCCACATACCGTATTTTAGAAAAGACCGCTTTACGTAACTACAATATACAAGTACGCTTGTCCATGGACTTGTACTTTCCTACAGTAACATATTCTATTTATAACAAACCTTGTTCTACTTGCCTTCAAATTTTATTTATAGCATCTGTATGGCTTAGTGAGGAGAGAACAGACGATATTTATTTATGTGGCTACTATATAATATGTCCAAATTATATGTACAACAACTTTTGGAAATTTGCTTATTGTTGATATCACGTAACTGTATGACCTAGGTTGCGAGATTTGTGTAGTCACGTGACTAGGAATGCAAATAGCCAGATCCGGGAAAAATTTCAGCAATGATGTACTTTTCGTCTGTCAGCAGATTAAAGGCATAACAAATGCTATGCTCACGATTTTTTAAAAAATAAATTATATTCCAATCGATTTCATGCTGGTATATCTCGATGAAAGATCGTTCAAGTTTGCTGGACCGGCATGTCAGCTGTTACCCATGCCAACATCAAATGGTGTCTGCAAATTCCAACTTTTTGAATGGAAATGCGCTTTGACCCTACACCTCAACATTAATGTCCAAATATCAAAAATGGGGTGGCAAGGGTCAGAGGAAACTCGGACTACTCAGACCAGTGTGCTGCTGATATATGATATTTTGATAGTGTTGTCGACAACTTATTTTTGTGAGCGGGTACTCGTCATTAATTTTCAATGCCCGGGTATTTCGTTATGGTCGGGTACCTGAGAATCCCGGGTACCCGTTCACAGCCCTAGTCAAGTCAGGAGCATAAAGATGCTTTTCTTTTCCTAGAAAAGTACTGGATCAAAAACAATATATTTTAACTATTGGTTTTACCACACGTCTTTCGTTCCACAAGATGAAATATACCTGGTATTTACAAAGGAGACAAAATATCTTGTTTGTATTGGAAGATTCATATAAAGGGAAAGAACTTGTTGTTGTTGTAGGGTTTAATGCCATTTTTTTAGTACAAGATAGGCTATACATGACCAGTGTAAATGGTAGAGGAAAATCCTTGCAAAACCACAGAAAGAACCACCAACCCATACGAAGCTACTGGCAAACTTTCTCACACACCAACATTGGCCTAGCCCGAGACTTGAACCACATAGACAGGTGAGATGGCAGTGATCTGTAATGGTGAGCACTTTAGACCATTCGGCCATTGGGCAAGAACTTGTTGAGATACAGAATTCAGTCTGTTTGTCAAATATATTCCTTCTTTTACATTGGTAAGTGTATCACAAACTTGAACTTATAATCTCTCTTAAACAGGAAGTTACTCAAGTCACATGGCATGTCAAAGGAGACTACTTTGCTACTGTAATGCCCAAAGGAGACAGCAGATCTGTCATAATTCACCAACTCTCCAAACGGAGATCACAGGTAATGTTCTTCACCTCTTCAATCTGTACTTAACAGTAAAATTGGATTTTAAACAAATTGGAGTTGAGAAACTGGAAATGTATTCATACTGCACTGCAAATTTAAATGTGAGAATCATGTCCGAGTTTGATGATGATTTAGTTTTTATGGTTTTTAGTCCAGAACTAAGTCAGAGAATGTGTTACCATTGTTAACATTCTTTTAACATACTTTGTTGTTCTATACTAAAACTTTATATTTTTTTTTTTATGTTTGATCCAACAACTTTGGAATCTCATATAGCACAGAATATGAAATGTTAAAGACAATCGATGAATATCATCAGGTGAATGTCATCTACCTTGTTAAATAGACCTTTTGCATAGACATACTTTCCAGCTTTACTGGAGATTGAATAATTTGCCTATACTTTATTTGAATTTCAGAATCCATTTTCTAAGTCAAAAGGACTTGTACAGTGTGTTAGATTTCACCCAGTACGACCATTCTTATTTGTGGCAGTAAGTATATTAGTTTGATTACTTTCAATTTTCAAAATGGTACATAGTGGCCTATTGGTTAGAGCGTCCGCCGCTTAAGCAGGAGGTTGTGGATTCAATCCTCTGCTGAGTCATACCAAAGACTTACAAAAATGGTACTAACAGCTGCCTCGCTTGATGCTCAGCATTAAGAGGTTAGTGTTAGGCCTGGTGTCTGGATAATGTGACTGATGGGACATCATGCTACATGTCTGCGGCATGATGCCCCAATGCTAGACATCGTTATAAACTGCCTCACTGCAGACATTGTAGCGATATGACTAAAAATTGTTAAAGCTACTTTAAAAATCATAATCAAAGAAACAAACAAACAAACAAAATGGTACACTTTATAAATTTTCTGTCTAGATATCATTTAGCTTCATATACAGAGAAGAGTTCCACATCAATAAATGTCACATTTTTGATCAAGTTTTTAATTTTGTACAGTAAAATTAATATAAATTAAAATATATGTCGAGACATTTATTACATTATCTTTACAGGTTTTACTGTTCACATTTTTTAAAAATATATTGTAATATAAAATCCAGTGTTCTTTATTTTCGAAGAGTTAAGAAAGGTTTAATGTGTACCTTGCATTCTAGTCTCAGCGGTATGTTCGAGTGTACAATTTGCTGAAACAAGAGCTGTCTAAAAAGCTGATGACCAACTGCCAGTGGGTCTCCAGTATTGCTGTCCATCCTAGGGGTAAGTGCTACTGTAGGCCAATAAATCTGCCTCTAACCCATGATGATCTTGATATCACCTATTCATTAAAAGCGGCAATTATCTGCAGCCAAATTTGGTTTACATTTTATACACTTATTAGTATTTCTTGGGGCTGTGGAGCTACCATTGGCTGAAGGGTTGTTTTGGTGACATGTACATCTTATTTCCTGAGTAAATCCTATATGTGTTGATAGCACAACCATCAGTCCTGTGGCCATTTCAAATTTTAGGCTAGATATAGCAGTCACAAATTACCGGCATGTATCTAAACACAGGTTTGTTCTGGAAAGATTTGCATGCAGAAAAAATTGCACATTTAATGAGCAGGTGACATTAGACCCACATATCATCCATCAGTATCAACACAGAGTTGATTTGTCGACTAATGCTACTGGTGTTCATGAAAGGGTGATGTCTTTTTCAGTTCCGGGTGTCAGCTCATTTTATTCTTTTTTTTTTGTTTTGTTTATGACTGCATCATTTTGCTGTGGTACTTGGCTTTGTCCATTGGAGGTTATGTGCTGCTGCATTTAATGAAATGATCACTTTGGCAGATTTATTTTTTGTAAGTTCCTGGTAGCTGCAGATTTAATTATATTTTAGTGCATTGTCTTGCTTTGTCATTTCCTACTGTATGCAACAATACAGCAAATACTTAAGCACATTACATATCAAAACACTGTTGTGAGCACTTCATTAGGTTCTCATAGACATAGCTTTTATGGTAGATTGATATATATTCACATTTAAATACAGCATGGCACATTTTATTTAAAATAGTGATTACATTTAAACCGGACTAAAAGCTAAAATTAAAACACGAATTTCACCTGATTAAAAAACTTGTTTAATTGGCATTTATTTATTACAGTGCTGCCTCAAATGGACAGTAGTGACATTTTCATTGCTATATATTTGATTGAAAACCGTTGTTTACAGTGTGCCTAGAATGTTGTTTGGAAAGAAATTTAAAAAAACTATGACTTCTTATTAAAAAAGTTGATAATTTCATAATGTTGGTTTCCAGATCATATCAACCTTTTTGGTAATAAAACAAAAGATAATGTATAAAGGTTTCAGTTTGTTTCCAATTTTGATAGCTATTTTCTTCATGTTAAAGAAATTGGAATCCATGATTGACCCCATGTTATAAGCCAGCTCACGAGTTATCACAGCACCAGTTATTGAGGGAGTGGTGTAAAAGAATGTTCTTACAAAAATGGTACTAAAAGCTGCCTTGCTAGGTACTCAGCATTAAGAGGTTAGTGTTTGGACTGGTCGGCCTGGTGTTAGGATAATGTGACTGGGTCTGACATAATACTACATGTCTGCGGCATGATGCCCCAGTGCTAGACATCAATATTAACTGCCACACTGCAAACATTGTAGCGATATGACTGAAAAATTGTTAGAGCTACATTCAAAATCCTAATCACACACACACATACACATAAAATGTATCATTTACTGTAAAGACCATTTATAAAATAGAAATTGATTTTTTTTTTGATTAAGGTGATGTTTTTTTTTAAAAATTATTTGATTCTGAAAAGCACTTGCATGAAGGGATATGACAGATTAATTTCTGATTGGGCTCACAAGAAATTATCTATAAAAAAAATTTAAAATGTTGAAATTTTTCTGCAAACCTGCTTTCATATAATTATATTTATGATTATTAGCAAGAACCATTTTAGTCATTTAACATGCAAATTGTTTAATGAAAAATGCAGCAAAATATAGAAGTGAAGAGTTGTATGAGATGATCTTCATGAATGCTGAGTTGATAGTTATTGACAGTAATATTTTGGGAGATGTATACTAATTTACATCACACATACACACACACACACACACACACACACACACACACACACACACACACTTTTCTCCATCAAAATAACGTACGTGCTAGTGAAAATCATAATTTTTCTGAATATTTTGTCTGTAAATTTAATACCTCTTTTCATGATTGTGTATTGGTATACCTAGGAAATTCAGTGCTGGTCATAAGTGGGCTTGGTAAATTATGTTGCATCACATCTTTGTATCAATTGTGTATTGATTTACCTAGGAAGTTCTGTGCGGGTTGTAAGTGGCTTAGGTAATCTAGGTTACATCTTATCCTTGAATCAATTGTGTATTGATTTACCTAGAAAGTTCTGTGAAGGTTGTAAGTCACAAAGTGACTTAGGTAATGTAGGTTGCATCACATCCTTTCTTGCCAATAAAGAGTACTTTATAATGTTTTGGGTGTTTAGTTTGAAAGCCATGTCAGATCAACATTCACACTCTCCAGATATCCCTAGTGACTGACACTTAATTGTTGCTTTAATTTATGTAAAAATTCTGGACAAATACCATGCCACGTATTAAGGTAATTAATGGACATTAAGTAACAAAGAAATCAGCTGATTACAGTCCATCAAGTGTCAGCCATTGCTTGAAATTGATCTCCAACCATGACCATAATCCAAATTATCAAAAGGTATGCAACTGATGAGTTTAGAGAGTCAATTAGAATGTTTCATAATATAAATTAGAATGTTGTATTGACTTGTGGTCTTAAAATACATAAAGAAAACGAAATCAACAATTTAATTAAGATCAACAAGCAAGTTATTTCCCTACAATCCATAGTGAAAATTCAAGAAACACTAAAGTTGTGAATTAAATTCCTAATAATTACAAAGTCCTGTCACAATTTCAAAAATATAGTGGTCTGATGAATTTCAATAGTTACGAATGACCTGATATAATGCATCGAGGTTATCCAAAATGTCTTTGAGTTCACAAAGATCCAGAGTAATGTATGAATCTAAAGGTCAGTGAACATTAGTAATTCCATTGAATATTTAAATAAATAATTCCTCTTGAATGTTATGATTCCAAAAACACAGCTGTAAACTCTGATCATAAATGGTATCCCACACACTGATCTTAAACAGGATTGAGTCAGTCATTTATCAAATCCCTATTTATACACATTTTCATTTGACCTATATCATAACAGGATATGAAGCAGTCCAACAGGGAAAAAAACAGTCTAAATTTAAATAAGACTGACCTTGAACTCAAATAATATGTAAACTTGCTGTTTACAAATGACCATAATCTGAAGTACAACTTACAATCATGGACAAAAGTTAAGCACACAGTATAGATTAAATATATGCAACATTGTATTACTGAATATATCTTACTGAAATATATGCTGTATTTTATTTGAAGAATACTCAAAACTACCTTGATGCCATAACACATTTATGTAGTGAAGATTCACCCATATATGCAGATGAGTGAGATCACTTGGACTTGTTCAGAAATGTTTTCATGAAATACATTTTATTTTTGTCTGAAAATCAAACCAACGACACCCAAAATGATGAAATATGTCATTGAATAAATCTGAGATGAAAAGAGCTTCTTTAATCTTCTGTGTTGGAGATGTTGACATCTTTGATCTCAAATTGTGGTGGATGTAAGCCTTTTATTGTTGTTCATTAGTAATGGTCTCCAGTAATCTGTGTGATAGGGTAGTGAATGTGGTTTGCTTATCTGATGGTCATAGGGTAGTGAATGTGGTTTGCTTATCTGATGGTCATAGGGTAGTGAATGTGGTTTGCTTATCTGATGGTCATAGGGTAGGGAATGTGGTTTGCTTATCTGATGGTCATAGGGTAGTGAATGTGGTTTGCTTATCTGATGGTCATAGGGTAGTGAATGTGGTTTGCTTATCTGATGGTCATAGGGTAGTGAATGTGGTTTGCTTATCTGATGGTCATAGGGTAGTGAATGTGGTTTGCTTATCTGATGGTCATAGGGTAGTGAATGTGGTTTGCTTATCTGATGGTCATAGGGTAGTGAATGTGGTTTGCTTATCTGATGGTCATAGGGTAGTGAATGTGGTTTGCTTATCTGATGGTCATAGGGTAGTGAATGTGGTTTGCTTATCTGATGGTCATAGGGTAGTGAATGTGGTTTGCTTATCTGATGGTCATAGGGTAGTGAATGTGGTTTGCTTATCTGATGGTCATAGAGTAGTGAATGTGGTTTGCTTATCTGATGGTCATAGGGTAGTGAATGTGGTTTGCTTATCTGATGGCCATAGGGTAGTGAATGTGGTTTGCTTATCTGATGGCCATAGGGTAGTGAATGTGGTTTGCTTATCTGATGGTCATAGGGTAGTGAATGTGGTTTGCTTATCTGATGGTCATCTATTGAATCTCCTATTTTTGAGTATAGTTAAAACAGTTTTATTTTACCTCTAACTTGAATGTTTGATTTGTATCAGATTTCAGAAGTATACTTGACATCAAGAAATGTTGTATGCTATTGAAAGTTTTTGAAAACATGGTGTCTGGATATTTACATTAATGATGGTAAAGTTTCTTTCAAAGAAGAACTGTTCTTTTTAACTATTACAAATCTATTTGAATACATTTTTTCTCATTATAGGAGACAACTTGATCATTGGAAGCTATGACTGTAGACTAAGTTGGTTTGATATGGACCTGTCAACAAAACCATACCAAACTTTGAGGTATATTAAATAAACTATATACTTCACATGCTTAATCCTTTTTGTGCTTGAAGTTTCCTTTGTATAGTACATTTGTGTTAATCAACGGGTCAAGACTTAATTAAAATAATTGCATAGAGGACAGTTAAATCCATAATTTGTTATCCAGTAGCTTTTGACAGTGAATGGTTATTTACTGGGGGGGGGGGGGTTGTAACACTTAAGTGAATACCATATTTCCTTTTTAGTGTCTTGTATAAACTAATGACATTTCAGTATTTTCTGTATTGTTTTTAACAAGTACATAAGTTTTGGTATTTCTTAATGAGTGTTTTTGAAAGTGAAGAACATGTGTCAAATGTATTACTGCAACTAGTTCAGGAATAGGTGGTCTAAACCAAAGACAAAACTAAGCTGGGAGAGTTCTATGCAGCTTTTTTTGTCCATTGTGCCAAGAGGAATAAGCCAAATTCAGCTTGATATTTGGAAATTTCATGTTAACCTACTTCAGTATGTAAAAGTTGGATGCCTAACTTAAATCTCATTCCATTCCAGCATTTCATTTATCTGGACATCGAGTTCAGAACCCACTTGAGTTAACCTTAGAATAGAACCTGCCATGAAAATGATTTTTGAAGAGTCCTCCCACCCCATGTAAATTTCAACCTGGTAATTTCTTTGCCTTATGGGTCTTATCTATGCAGCTGCAGATCTACCCGCTATGGGTTGCTTGTTGAAGGTCATGCTGAATACATTTTGCTCATGGCTGGACATGAAGGCAATGCCAAATGTATTTTGATCATGGCTGGACATGAAGGCCATGCTGAATACATTTTGATTATGGCTGGAAGGCCATACTGAATGTATTTTGATCATGGCTGGACATGAAGGCCTTGCTGAAAGCATTTTGATTATGGCTGGACATGAAGGCCATGCTGAATGTATTTTGATTATGGCTGGAAGGCCATACTGAATGTATTTTGATCATGGCTGGACATGAAGGCCTTGCTGAATGTATTTTGATTATGGCTGGACATGAAGGCCATGCTGAATGTATTTTGATTATGGCTGGAAGGCCATACTGAATGTATTTTGATCATGGCTGGACATGAAGGCCTTGCTGAATGTATTTTAATTATGGCAGGACATGAAGGCCATGCTGAATGTATTTTGATTATTGCTGGAAGGCCATACTGAATGTATTTTGATCATGGCTGGACATGAAGGCCTTGCTGAATGTATTTTGATTATGGCTGGACATGAAGGCCATGCCAAATGCATTTTGATTATGGCTGGAAGGCCATACTGAATGTATTTTGATCATGGCTGGACATGAAGGCCTTGCTGAATGTATTTTGATTATGGCAGGACATGAAGGCCATGCTGAATGTATTTTGATTATGGCTGGAAGGCCATACTGAATGTATTTTGATTATGGCAGGACATGAAGGCCATGCTGAATGTATTTTGATTATGGCAGGACATGAAGGCCATGCTGAATGTATTTTGATTATGGCTGGAAGGCCATACTGAATGTATTTTGATTATGGCAGGACATGAAGGCCATGCTGAATGTATTTTGATTATGGCAGGACATGAAGGCCATGCTGAATGTATTTTGATTATGGCTGGACATGAAGGCCATGCTGAAAGCATTTTGATCATGGCTGGACATGAAGGCCTTGCTGAATGCATTTTGATTATGGCTGGACATGAAGGCCATGCTGAATGCATTTTGATTATGGCTGGAAGACCATACTGAATGTATTTTGATCATGGCAGGACATGAAGGCCATGCTGAATGTATTTTGATTATGGCTGGAAGACCATACTGAATGTATTTTGATCATGGCAGGACATGAAGGCCATGCTGAATGTATTTTGATTATGGCTGGAAGGCCATACTGAATGTATTTTGATCATGGCTGGACATGAAGGCCTTGCTGAATGCATTTTAATTATGGCTGGATATGAAGGCCTTGCTGAATGCATTTTGATTATGGCTGGACATGAAGGCCTTGCTGAATGCATTTCGATTATGACTAGACATGAGACTGAATCGTGCAAAATTCATTTTGAATATGGTGGGACATGAAGTCCAAGCCATATGCATTTTGATCATGGCTGGGCATGAAGGCCATGCTAAATCCATTTTGATCATTGCTGAATATGCAGGGCTTGCCAAATGGATTTTGATCATGGATGGACACGAAAGCCAAGCCAAATGGACTTTGATCATTACTTAAATGGAGGCCATGCCAATTTCATTTTGATTATGGCTGGACATGAAGGTCATGCTAAATGCATTTTGGTCATGGCTGGACATGAAGGCCATGCCAAATGCATTTTGATCATGGCTGAATATGAAGGCCATACTGAATGCAATTTAATCATGGATGGACACGAAGGCCATGCCAAATGCATTTTGATCATGAATGGACACGAAGGCCATGCCAAATGCATTTTGATTATGAATCGACACAAAGGCCATGCTAAATGCATTTTGATCATGGTTGAATATGAAGACCATGCTGAATGCATTTTGACTCTGGATGGATATATCTGGAAAGGGCATTCTCAATCTGGCTGACAACTCCACGGTTGTCAATTACAACAGAAGACAAAGGTTAACCAAGTCCAAGACCTCAGCCCTTTAGTTCTCAGATGCAGCCAAGGGGATCCAAGTACTGACTAATACTGAATGATCAGTTGCCTCCTGAATTAAATGGCATAGATTCCCAGGTGTACCCAGCCTTCTTGCCTTCTGAATCAGCTGTGAATGCAGGTTTTCCCTCTAAACCCAGAGAATATGTAAGCCTGACTCATGACAAACAACCCTTGTAAAGAAACAGTTCTCCAGGCAAGTGGTAGATACAATTAATTAGAGCTGCACTGCATTGAAAGTTTTGAAGGAGAAATTTAGATTCTTCTTTTAGTGGTGAGAGCAGATACTCATCTCATTAACACCTCAGTGCCACATCCTGAGTATCTTCATCCTCTGGCTTTTTAAGGTAAAGATGTAAGCTCCAAATCATATTCAAGGGCTGCTGTTCCATAATTTCAGACACATTTCACCTTAATAAAAAGGGAATACATAGGCCAGAACAAAGACCACTTGACTTTCTAGCAAATTTATACTTGCTTCAACTAAAGACCTTGACCATTTGTGCAGAATACTTTGTATTCTGATGTGGTTCAACAAAGCACTCATCAAACTGTAGTCAAAAGCCTGTTTAATTTGAATTCAAGACTGGCTTCTTTGTCATTGCAGCTGTAGCAAGCAAAATCGGTGAGATTCGGCTCTTATCAGTGAACCTGATCAATGGTTCCATCGTAATTGTGGCACTTGACTCTAGCATAGTGTCCAAATATAACTGCTTTCCAACTGACATCATTCAAGCTGTTGGGTTGACGTCCAAGATGATATTCTTCAGCCTGCATCCCAAGGGGCTTGTTTTGACATGGTAGGACCTATATCCCATGTTGAACAGGCTGCCTTCCCAGGTCATCATTCAGAAGCTATATACCTGTGGATAACTGCTTTCATTGGATTTGCGGCATTCTACCCTATATCTCACTCAAGACTTAAAAGCTGCTTCATGTACATTAGCATATTTATTCTGGTAATGAGTTACTCCTCTTGGATATTCTCTAAACATACTATGTTTGGGTAATGTATTTGAAGCAGACACAAAAATGTGTTTCTTTAATAATACCTAATTATAATAAAGTCCAAACTTTCCCAGAAGTTACATCTCAGGAAGTGCAAACTAACAGTTGATTTTTCATCAATAGCTCTATTCAGGGGGAGACCAACCTTGTATGGCATCCACCGTGGCAAGCAAAAGACAGTAATTTTGTCGCTAAAATAAACCCAAAGATGTGATGAGAGAAAAAAAAATATTGTTTATCTTGGGAAGGCTGGATTAGTGAAATAGTATATGCTCTATGATGAGGAAAGTATTGAATAAAACATTTTACTCCAAAAATAGGTTTTAATTTAGTTATTGATGGTTTTTAACTTTTGATTGATAACTTTATGTTTGAAACATTTATCTACTTAATCTCTCTTTTTTCTACATTTTTCTACTAAATCTCTCTTTAGGCACCACAAGAAGGCATTACGTCAAGTGTGTTATCACCCTCATTACCCACTGTTTGCCTCCGCAAGTGATGATTGCACTGTGATTGTGTGTCATGGAATGGTATACAAGTAAGTACAACACCTTTTTCAGGAAATTTCATAAAATAATTTGCAGTTCTTGTTATACTTACCTCCTTTAGTTAAAGCTTTTTTATTTCTGTTGGGTCTGCCTTAAATAGCAGTGATCTTTTGACCTGATGGGCCACATAAATACATTGTATTTTGAGTATGTTTTTTAATTATGTACTTTTGACTAATTATTTCGTTTTCATAGTAAAGGAGCTTTTGGAAATCATTAATTTTGACGGTGTTATTGTTTTTATGGGTTTAATGCTGCTTCTAAGCACATGATAGGCTATACATGGGGCCAGTATATTTAGGGGAGGAAGAACCTGGGAAAACCAGTGATCCACTGGTAACTACAGGCAAACTTTCTCAGATACCCATGTTAGCCTGAGACTCAAACCTTTGAGGTGAGATGTCAGTGGTCTGTAAAGGTGAGAGCTTTAGACCACTCAGCCACCATGGGCCCCAAATATGGATTTAACCAATTTACATATGTAATAATAATTATGAGAGAAGATCTATGAGCTTGCAAATAGTAATGCAAAGGGAGTTAATTAAAAACTCAAAGATATCCATGGAAACCAGTTTTGTCAATATGTAATTTAAAGTCATTCACCATATATTTTTTTCTTGATCAGATGGGTAAAATATTAACTTACTTCTTTAGCACATTTGTTAAAATTAATGATTTTTTAAATCAAAATCAGACACATTTTGGTATCCCATTAGGTTACAAGATATAATACTTGAAAGTAGTTTTCAGTCACTTTTATTTATCATGAATCTTTGAATTTAAAAAACGTGCTGAAAGTCCATCACTTTATTTTGCTTTAAAGTTCACATCAGTGTGTGTATACCATAACATATTTACCTTCACGACACACTGTTTATATTGTCAAATACCCCACCTTAGATACAGTCTTGTACAAATGAATAATTTTATGTTTCGTGTAAAAGCAAAATAAAAATTTTGTATATTACAATATCAGTAGTGATGCAAACGATTATTAGTAGTATATTTAGACATATAATTTTTCAACCTAAAACTGGATGACAATAACCCACTAACATCCTAATTTACCTGTTTAGGAAATTAAATTATATTTGTTTGCTAACCCCACCTCTAAAAATGGACAGGGACCACATGGAATTAAACTATCTTGATGCGAATCTGAAAAGTAAATAGAAAAGTTGAAATAATTATATAGTGAAAATAAAAACACTTTGATCTTCACGTATATTTGTAGCAATGCAATAAGCTCCTCCAATAGTTCTTATTATCATAATTAAAAAATAAGGTCAAGTGCTGATTTATTAACTTTATTATGACAACCTTTTTTTTTTCTTGCTAACTTCCCATTATTTATATGAAGTATGTGAATATGTTAAAAAAAAATTTTTACTCCGAATTTTACTGCTGCCCCATGCTACAAGTTCGTTAGAAATGAATGTCAGATCTCAATTCTTTTTATGATTGCAGGATACTGTGTAGTGTATTTGTTGTAGTTATCATTTTTAATGTAATTGGCTTCTACTCAGATTGCTTCATTAATTCTCATTTTCCAAGATTTAGTATCAAGATTTGTGACATCGTCTTTTACATGACATGTATTACATGACTTTTTTGCTTGGGGCAGCACAGTCAGTTTCATCATGATGTATTACATGACTTTTTTGCTTGGGGCAGCACAGTCAGTTACATCATGATGTATCTCACTATCAGGACAATAGTCTTATCATGATACATGTCCCAATCAAAACAAAACAGTTAGTTACATATGATACATTTCACTATCGAAACAGAACAGTTAGTTACATGATACATTTCACTATCAGAACAGAAGTTACTTAAACATGATACATTTCACTATCGGAATAGAACAGTTAGTTACACATGATACATTTCACAATCGAAACAGAACAGTTACACATGATACATTTCACTATCGGAACATAAGTTAGTTACACGATACATTTCACGATTGGAACAGAACAGTTAGTTGCACATGATGATATTTCTCACCCGTTGTCCCAGTCGTAATGTCCACATGATAGAAGCTACTTTTATAAAGAAAAACCCTTGTTGTCATCTGTTGTGCCTGATGGAGTTGTTATAAAATCAACAACAACAAAGCAGATATATAACAAAAAAGAAATTTACTCATAAAATAATTTAAGGTCTCTCCAGCTTTGATAACAAACCACAATAAACATTTTGTGAGAGACAGAGACACATGCACCTGAAGCTGAGATATTTTATATTATACTAGAAACTGCACACAGCATGGCAAATTTTATACTAAACTTAGGAAATTTTCAGGTTAGTGCCATTAAATATAGCTAAAAGTATCTCATTCTTCAAACTTTGTCAAACACTCCCAACCAGTCCCAGTTGACTCAGACATTGTAAACAAATAAAAATTCCTGCTGTTACAAATTAGTGGTTCCTTCATTAGTCCACATGCTATTCAACAAGATTTCCATGTAGTACATCATTGTATCAGAAAGAGCAACACTTGCTATATTTCCAAGACAGAAAATATCCAATAATATCTTGCATTTTCCTCAAACATTACACACTTCGTTAGACTGAGCTGTGTACTTTAATGCTCCAGTGGCCTAAATGGTTAGGTTATCACCTTGGATGTTGGTTTGAATTCTAGCTGAGTTACACCCAAGATTTGTAAAAATGGAACTAACAGCTGCCTTGCACTAGACGCTCAGCATTAAGAATGACTGGTCAGTCTGTTGTCGGAAAAATGTGACTGGGTGAGACATGATGTCTTCGACATCCTGCTCCATTGCTATACATCACTATAAACTGCCACACACAGTATTGATATGAACAAATTATTTTTAAAGCTACATTAAAAATCCAAACCACACACACACATTCTATCAGGACGGCAGAAAAGACAAAACAAGTACATGCCTAATTTTCAAATTTTACATAACTGTTTCATACATTTTTAAGCTTTCAGTTTTATCTGTAGCATGCATACCTCTATGAAAATACTGTCTGAAATTCAGTCATAAAAAATCTGAAACATTCTAATCATAACATAACAAAATTTCCACAACCCATGCTTTAGTTTCTGCAGTGGATTCAGCTATAAAAGACACCACTTAATAAAGGACACTGTTAAATCAATACTAATGAATAATCTGTACATAATGATTCTTGGCATGTATCTGACATGGACAGAGGACACTTAAATGTCATTTTTACTCCACATACAGGATTGTGTTTGGTCAGAAAATGGTACTTGTGAACTGTTTATAAATATCTGTTTGAACACCTTTTAATTGTTTTGTATAACCTGTTTGGTCGTCTTAATATTTATTATTATAGGGAAAATGGACAGAAATATGCCCATGTATTTTGAGTTTCTGGCTTACATTCCTTAACACATTAACCCCTAGCAAAAACTTTATGGGACACGAGGTAGTAGCCTACTTCCAAGGTCTGTAGCATCAAGGTCATGCATGATACACTAAAGTGGGTGGAATTATATAGAAAGGTAGACAGATTTAGCTCTACAATGATACCAAATAATACGGACATTTTAGTTGCACTATAAAATACAGAGGGAAAAACCTATATTTTTGGACTCTTTTTTTTTTTTTTTTTTTTTTTTTCCCCCACCCAAAATTTGCCCATGGTTGGAATCTAATTTTGTGTCCAGATTTTAGACTTAATGGTCTCAGATCTAAGGCAGACCAATCTAAAGCACACAGACAGGTGAACCTGTGCAAAAAGTAGGATAAGCTTGACATTTTGAATATAGTCTTTTCCATGTGAAAACTATGGGTCCATTGAGCACAAAAAAAAAAGAAAAGAAAAAAGAACTTGAACTTTTAACCTTCTGCTTATGCGCCAGCAAACTAACAGATGGGAAACATTTTATTAGCACAACGAGGTATTGACCTAATGGAAAATTGCTTGGAAGTCCATACATTAGGATGTATTTAGAAATACTCCCCAAATTGTGTTTCCTACTCGCATTTCATGCAAAAACAACAAAAGCCTCCAGGGGTTAATGTGTTAATGAACTTTTTGAAAGACACTTTGTTGTAAAGGACAAATTGGTCTTAAACCCTTTCTAGCCCTTTAAGCGTTAATTTTATTTTATTTCATCAAGATGATTTTTTTCTCATTGTAGTGACTTGCTTCAGAATCCTCAGATAGTTCCTGTCAAGATCCTTAGGGGGCACACCCCAGAGAATGGGGTTGGGATTCTGGACTGTGTCTTCCACCCCACTCAACCCTGGATATTCTCAGCTGGTGCTGATAACACAATCAGACTATATACTTAATTGAATAGGCTACACATGTTGATTGTCACATATTTGGACAATCAAAAAAGCTAAACATGTTGACAGCTACTTAATCATTCATGACTATCACAAACATCATATTTTCAGAAACATTCTCGATTGATTAGTCACTAAGCAGTGAGTCAGAAGTCACTATCCAAAAAGTTGTGATAGCATAGATGCTTCATTTTCAAGAACAGCCCAAAGAATGGTTCATGTATGAAGCATTATATCCATGGATGTTATAAATGGACACACCAATTCTGTGGCAAGGCATCCGTTAAAAATCGCACGATATATTGAACATGGTAAAAGTGAGAAATTTGAAGATAAGTATCTATTCTGTTAAACTATTCCCTTTTATCAAAGACATTTGTTCAGTGTTTGTCATTAATGTTGCTGTTTTTATTGAAATAGAAAATTTTAGCATGATTTCCTTGACATACTGCTGCTTACAAGTAGTTTTCCTTTCACATGCAAGAAAAAAAAAGAAAAGACAGAAATAATTTCAGACTTTGTAAACCACTTTAAAAAGAAGAAAGCTTTCTTGACAGTAGTTGTTTCACTTATTGAAGGTACATGATAACAATTAACTTGAGACGCTGTGAGGAATTTGTGCTATGAATAGTCTGTGGTTCTGCAAAGGGGTATAAAATTTATCATGGGCTCAAAAATGAATGTAAATTGAAGGGATGAAATAATGACAAATAAATATTTAAACATTTCTTTGACTCTAGTGTGGATTTTCTTTTCCCTTTTTCAAATATATATAGTTTAAGAATGCATGTATAAACCCTTAAAGTGCTAGTTGCGACTTTAGTCGATGTCTCATGCTCGTCACAAGTCGTTTTCTAGGTAAGCAACAATGTACACATCATATTACTTTAACTAGCCATGACTGCTTGTAAAACTATATTTGATAGGTTTAGAAAGGCCCAGAACAAGCATTCCATTGTTCTTTACTATGGCAGACACTGAATATAATGGTAATTTATTGCAAAAAATACTGGCTTCTGATAGTGATGATATTGATTTTGAAGAATTTGAGGAGGAGGAAATTATTGGAGCAAGCAAAGTGTTGATGGAAATACCCATGAATGATTTTGAGCCAGGAATTGATGTGGAACTGGAGTCCGATGTACATGCTCGCTTGACATGAATGATGGCATGCTGTCAACCCCCATTCACTAGTAATTCAAACTTAAATGTCAAGATGGTGAAGACTCAACCTATGGACTATTTAAGACTTTTTTTAGATGACAAGTTATTGCATCTGATAATAGATCCAACAGATCGTTTTGCAGATCAAAGAATTAATGGGGCAGACTTGAAGGAAAACAAGTCGCATGAAGAAATGGCGGTCTGTCACACCCGAGCATCTAAAACTTTTTCGCATTGATTATAGCAATGTGTTTCTTACATAAATCTGATCTTGATTCCTACTGGGCTACTGATGATGTAATATCAACCACAGACTTTAGCAAAAAATGAGTATAGGATAGATTTTTAGCTATCATAAGCAGTTTACACCTGGCCGACAATGAAAACACCTGGCCGACAATGAAAACAATGTGAACCTTTACACAAAAGTGGCTCATTGATTGAAAAGAAGTGAAGCCTTTGCTGAGGTTTAATCACCAAATATGACTCTTGGTTTTTATGATATTAGAATAAATAGCAGGTGAAAGTTTTTCATGAATATTTATTACTGACTGGAGCTCTAAACTTAACTATGACATTCATGGAATGGATGTTTACAAAACTGTCACCTTTTCTTTACAATTTAGATATAACATTGTGACAGACATAACATTTAACATGGTTACTACTAAAGAATATAACATTTCTTAAATGTGAACTTTTCCATTAAAAAAACAAACAAAATTACTGATGAAATACAATTGTAACTTGTCATTTTACTCTTATTTGCACATGTATATGCAAATATGTTAAACTTACATGTGTCTTCATGCAGATCTTAAAGTTTAGACATCCACCATTTTTCATCTATGGATTTTGTATCTATTGCGTATATTTATTGAAATACATGTATATTCAATTAAAAAACTGCAGTTTTCTACTTTTTTCCTCAAACAATTCAGGACTGAGGGATCTTGTACTGCAAAACAATGTAGCACTTTAAGGGTTAACTAATGCTTGAGCTAAACCTGACAGCTCAAACAAATATCAAACATCAACTTGATGATCTCTTGTTTTCTAGAATTATGTACGTGATGTATATCTAAGACTTTATGTTTTCCACCAGTCTGTTCTGCTGACCAGCAGTCTATTAGACTTACAAATTAGTATAAATTCGATATCTTTTACTTGGATCATACATCAAGTTCCAACTTGTACCATACATTCTACAGTGTCCAGTTTTGACACGAGGTTGTCTTGGATTTTGCAAAATTTGGAAGATACCAACTTTGGATGAGTGATTATGTTCCCTTGTTAATACCAGAACTGGGCATAAACCCTAACTACAAATTTCAAAAGCAAGTGCATCACCAGGGCTCTATCCACACCCCAGTTAGGTATTTCTTTACACAGATGATTCCTTCAGGCCTGGGTGCTCACCTAGAGTCGGCTTTAGTCCTGTAGAGTCATTTGTCCTGCGGAGAAAAATGTTCCCTTCATATTAACAATCTAGAAATGTTTGTTACTTTCTTAATACCTCATGGGTATGTCAACTATGTAAGAGATTGCTGTTTCATGGCGGACTCATCAATTGTAGTGTAACTCGAATACCAATGGGTATTCAACCGCCTTTTTTGCTTTTGGAATTCTGGTACCATCTTTACTGATAGTTGCTGAGGAGATGACTGTCAGAGTATGCCACATTCTGGGCAAGATAAATAATTTGAAAGTTTCCAGACAGGCAAGCAGTCCTCATGAATATGGTCTTAGCACTATTGATTGCAGAGGCACTATTTTGATCTCTGAGGAAAGCCATTGGTAGTCTTGTTCACAATAAAGCTGAACAATAACCTCCCTCTTTTGTATCTCTCAGAGCCAGTCGAGAGGGCATTGGCATATGATTGCCTTAGGTTTTAAGTGTGATTAACTGTATTTCTACCAAGTAGTCACACTGGTTATTCAACACTGTTCAGTACAGAAAAAGGGGCCCCCGAGTGGCCGAAAGCGCTCTTCGTTATGGATCACTGCCATTTCACCCATGTCTGCGTGGGTTCGAGTTTCGGATTCGGCCAATGTGGCTATGTGAGAAAGCTTGCCAGTAGCTTCTCATGGGGTCGGTGATTCTATCCGGGACTTTCCAGTGTTCTTCCTCTATCAATAATGCTGGCTGCCTTGTATAGCCTATCTAGTGCTGAAAAATGGTGTTAAACCATACAACAACTAAAATTCTACAGAATAGTTCAACTGGTTATTCACAAAGTCAGGATTTCAAGTCGAGATTTATCCTGATAACTCCCCAATGGCACCAGCAACCATGGTTCAGTGTTCTCCTTGGCATGTTGGTTGACAAGGACATTGCCACTGAGGGGGGGGGGGACCTTCTACTGCAGTACAAAGTCTCGTTTGCACAAAAGTCCCCAAACCCTCCACTTTTGTGTCTAGCTGATATTAAAAGATCTATCTGTCATGACTAGTTCTCAAACAAGGCTGGAAAATGCATTTCTCAGGCTGGGAGTCAAATGACTACCAAGGTTTATGATGCCCAGTGGAGAACTATCTGTAATTGCTGCATTTGGAAATGCCTTGATCTTATATATCCTGTTTAGTAAGGTTGCCAAATGCATCCTTAAGACTAAAGTGCAATCTTTTGCAACTGGTGTAGTAGGAAATGCCTTCATTCTATCTGCCCCCCACCCACCAACATACTTTAACAAACGATTTTCCTAATAAGACTGCTCAGTATCCATCATTTAAGACTATAATGCAACCCTCTCCAATATTGTTCTCTATGGTCTCCAATATGTATGATCAGACCCACATCTTTTAGAACTGATCAGGTCCTTTCAGAACTGATCAGGTCCTTTCGGCTCCAACGACCCGTTTCTTGCTTGTTAATTTTAAACACCAAGGTGGAATCATCCCATGTGTTCTTTGGTCATTATCTAAATCTCCTTATGAACCTTTGAGGGCCTATTCCTTTAGTTTTCCTGTTGTTTACTGTTCAGTTGTAATCATGATGCTCTCTCTTTTCTTTACCAACTTGAATTTTTGGCCAAGAATTAGAGAGCTCCTTTGCCCAGCCAGAACTTTGTTTCAAAATCAAAAGAAAAAAAAGAATAATTTCTCCCTCTCAAAGCTACTTTAATTTTCTGCAGCAACCATTCGAGTAGATTGTTTTGACTATTGAAAGAGCTCATTGGTCTTTCTGAATCATTCTTCTTTGAATGATGTCATGAAAGCCAGTTCTGGTAGTCTCACTCCACTTTCTTGTTATTTTTTTTAACCTTGTATCCATGTTACATCAGGGTGAGGGCTTTTATGCTTTGGGTCCAACTGTATCAGCACAAATCATCTTTCAATACCAATATGCATCATAACACCCTGTTAAATATAATATCAATCTGCATATACAAGTAGAACTAATAGGCATCAATACGTGGTCTTGTTTTATTTAGTTTTCGTTTCATCAGTCAAATTACAACTTTCATCCTTTGGAAAGTGAATAATGTCATTAGCTACATTAGGTTTCTTTCCTGATATAAACTGCAATGTTTTATATGATAGGCTACGAAAACTACGTGGACACGGAATTCCAAAGCTAATGAACATGAACTTTGTGACTACCTATGTTGAAATTTTCAACCACATACCATCAGATACAAAAATTAGACTATCTTGAAACAATTACTTTTATAACATATGAGATCAACAGCATTTGGTATACTTCTGACTTGGCTGACTGTTTTTGTGACTGTAATGCAAGTCAATGGATTTGTAGAAAATGGTTTAAATATTACTCACAGGCAACCAGAAAACAAGAGTAGGCAAATAAATAAAATGAAATAAATCTTTACTAAAAACTTTAACTTTCAGGAAACAGTAACATCACATTTGAAGGAAAACACAAAATTCAAAAACTGGCACCTGCCATTTCCTATGAAAAGCTTGTTTCATTGCTGGTGCGGATATATGGCATGCATGACAAATGTGTAACAACGTGATAAAATACCTTAATTGAGCACTGCCTTATCTGTAACATGTCTACTGTTAACAAATATATATATAAAAAATAAAAGACAATGATGAGCATGATACTTTTGTAAATAATAAGCAAAAGGAGACATTTGTGTCGCTAAGTATTTCTAAAAAAGCAGCTTTCTGGTATTTTTTGCCATTGTTAAAGAAACTGGTCCTCTCCTAAAACTACATTTTTTAACTGGAGTTCAAAATTAATGACCTATGAAAGACTGCATATGTTCTTTCAAATATTGAACTCAAATTAGAGTCAAACGTTGCAAATCCTGTGTAAATGAAGGAACCAGATGAAAATGGTTTCTCAAACAAGTGTTGCTTGATATGCGGGTAAGTATCTTTTTGATTGAAAGAGATTTAAAAAGGCAGAGTTAGACACAATAAGCAGAGATAACTAGCTAGCAAGAAATATACAATAATGGATAAATCATAATGAAGACAAGCTCCACATAAAATACATACATGACTAATCTACACATGACTACAAGTTGGTACAGTTAAGTGGTCACTCCTTACATGCAAATAAGGGCCTGAAAATACTATCATCTGGTGGCTGCTATTTGCAGGTGGTCTCGAGGCTGGGTTTAAATATACATTGTTGTTTTGGGACATTTCCATTCAAAACAAGAGGCCCTAGTGATCCTGATATTTTCACCAGGTAGTGTAGTGTGCTATTATAAAAATTAAAACGAAGTAAACTATCTCCTAAACATTTTTTTATGTTGAGTTTAATTTACTATATTTTCTGATTCAAATTATTTCCAAAGATAATGGCATACATAATATGATGGTCTCCCTTTTCATACTCAGTCATCCATGATCTAAATATAAATCTATTTACAGGACTTTTACAAGATTCCAGATATTTCATTCATAGCTGATCTCACTCATTACATAATCTATGACAATGGCAAGATAAGCATGAGGAAGTGCACACATCAACGGAAATCGGTCTGTAAAGTGGTGACAAAATCAACCAATCCAATGCATGATTGCCAAATATGTGAAAAAATCAACCAATCCAAGATCAGATCTTGCTCATGATTAAACTTCTCTAAGATCTTGATAAAGTAAGACTATCTAATAAATCTGAAATCAGATCAGGAATATTCTTTCCAGATTGTTGACAAGCACAGCCAATAAGATGCAAAGTGTTGCAAACTTGACTTTTAATCATCCTCAGCCAGGCCAGGATCTCAATGACTTTGGTGTTTACACAGTCTGGTCAAAATTCTATCATAAGTAAATTCTCTCGAGTGGTAAAAAAAATCATCTCCATCTCAAGTACATGACCATCTTGTAAATATACATATGCATGTATCATAACAAAAATCATCCAACATTTTGATGATATTTACTTATTTACCAATTTTTTTAAAATTAAACTCAGATTTAAAAAAATATGGTCTCTCAATCATATACATGATCTTGCTCATAATCAAGTTAATGAATGTATTAATGATAGCTAAAATCAGATCTATATTATTGTGTCTAGAATGTAAAAAGTATGGCAAATTAGATGAAGATCACCCAATACGCATGGATCTTGCTCATTATGAAAATCTTCCAAGATCTTGATGACATAAGCAAAAAATTTAAGTGTGGTGAAATCATAAATATGGCCTCTAGAAAGGGTAACAAGTAGAACCAAATAGGTGCAAGATCACCAAATGAATGTCGTTAATGAACTTCTCCAAAAAACGACTCCACTTATATATAACATGATCATAAGCTGGAGAAAGATGGATATACAATGAAACCTATGTTCCAAATTTGATCGAAATCTGATCAGAAATAGGGTTGCCAGATTGTTGATGTACTGATGAGGCATTGCAGATAATAAACAGTGCACCATGGATACAAGGCTAAACCATAAATTCACTTGATCTTGTGGCCATGTGAGCTATAAAACGAAAGAAAAAATTATTTATCACAATCATTTCAAAGTTGATTTTAAGAGAAAATACATCAAGAGGCAATATCAACAATTCTAGATTAATTTCAAGTTTGTACAATATTGATCTCGATAAAGCTACTTGAAAGTTTACACTTTACAAGGGAGAATATGTAATTATATAACAAAGAATGTAGTTCCACCAATCACACATAAAGAAAAGGTTGCAAATAATGAATGTATGATATGACTAATCAATTACAGTAGTAGGAACATAAGTTATTTGAATTTACTGCTCAGCTGCCAGATTGCAAGATGCAGAATATTTCACTTGCTTGTTAACATCCGGTTTCTGCTGTGATCTGCAAAGTAAGGGATATTTACAGTCCAAACTCCTGCTGCTTGCAAAACAAAATTCATTTTGTCACGAAGGCACAACCCTGGTACAATTTCTAAGAGTCAAAGTGAAAACAAAATTCATTTCGTCATGAAGGCACAACCCTGGTATATTTTCTACGAGTCATTGTGACAAACCATTTTTACTGATATATACCTTAAAACGTATTTTTACCAAATCTACATTTCATTTGTATTCCATGTGCATTATATTTAAACTTGCATCTCATGCATCTATTTATTCCTGGTTTATGGCTTCAGCAATACATTCAGGTTTTACATTTATTGATTTCATCCATGGTTTCCTTTCATTTCCACTTTGTTTAGAATGATATGAAATGTATTTAATTTTACCAAAGTTAGAATTCTGTTTTCAAGAGTGTTAAAGGGAGATAACTAAATCTTTTGTACCTGGTCTTATTAAAAGTACAAAAATGTAAAATAATAAATTGAATTATTGATGCATCAAAATATAACAACTTATTTAAGTGCAAACGAAGAAAACACAATTCTCAGCAAATTTTTGTTTTGATTAAATAAAGATTACACAGATAAAAATTTAATAATGTCACCACATGAATGACAGCTGGGTTTTTTCAATCCCTTTATGTATACCGCATAATATCTATTCTATTTCACCCAGCACAGTTTAAATTACTAATAATAGCAACAAACTGAAAAGTTTTACTTAAATTAATAACAAAGTAAAGCTCTATTCTCCTTGAAAACAGATGGTCTAATAAAGCATTGTAACATACAGGTATAATATAACTGTCAATACTGCCAGTAGGAATGGAGAATTTATAATCCTGTGGACCTGTGCCTGTCTTTGTTTTGAACACATGGGGTGGGTGCAAAGCCATACTATATGATGCTTTACCTGGAAATTAGTGATGGCAGATGATCATAATTACAATACTGCATGTGGGAAGGGACAATGATGGCCTGTACAAGTAAAATCATTGAAGTATGGTGCAAGCATGCTAAAAATGCCTTGGCATATAAAACTCTCCTGTATATACCCAGTCATAATGGAATTATACATACATAAAGTTTCCAAAAGGCATACGAATTTGTATACAAATAAAAAATACTTGTAGCCCGAACTTGTCATGAAGCTGCACTGGCTACCGGTGCAACTAAGTGCTATTATTGTGAGAAAAAAGACAAAGTGTAAGAAAACTGTAATGGTAGAACTTTGCAGGCATTAGGAATAGAGAAAATTTGAAACATTATGCTTTCAAAGATGAATCTGGCTTTTGCGAAGCCTCTTATGGCTAGATTGTGCTTCCTAGCATGGATGGAAGTAGTAATGAGATGTTCACAGGATTTGGCACCTACCACTATACCAAGGAGAGATCACCATGCCTGACCAACACCGAGGTACGCAGATAACTTTTAGCTTGTTCTAGCATCTTTTAACTAAAACTGTTATCTGGGAGGGCAAGATTTGTATGCTAGCATTAGATAAGATATTATGACTGGGTAATGCATTTAAAGAAGAAAGAACTTATTGTTGATTCTACAAAGTTTGTTAGTTTTTGCTCTTTTCTGTTACTTAGTTTATGAACATAGAGTCATAACACCCTAATGTTCAAGATAGTAGGTGTTAATTATATTGATTAAGAATTGTGTTCAAGATCCTGAAGTACTTAAAAATTAAACATAATATGATCATTTGATTCTATTTTCAAAGTGGATCTTTAGCCATGAATTTTTTTGGACAGAAAAAAATATTACATGTACATAACAAAAATACATAGGACAGAAAACAGATTTTGAAAACAAACGTGTTAGAACTATAGGAATAAGTATATGAAAATTTATGTCAGGTCTGATGTAATAGTTTAAAACTATACACATACGAAGTTCTCCTAATCTCTCATTAATTCTTTCTCCACAGCCTCTGCAATTTCCTCATCAACTGACCCAATAGAGTCTTGATACTCATCAGAATCACCCTCAGAATCTGGAGCAAAAGCTTCCATTGTCTTTTCATATCTTTCCAGCTCTGTTTCACTCTCCTCTTCAGCATCTAATTCTGGACTTTTACTACCTTTCTCTTCATCGGATGAGGTTTTCCGTGGGCTACTTTTCTTCTGGTCTTTCACACTCCATCCCTTCGGGAAGTCTGCTGACAAGCTATCCCTTGTTGACTCTTCTTCTGTGTCAAGCCCAGAGCTGCTTTGACTCAGGACCTGGTTCCGGATCCGACTGTCTCGTTCCTCCTCATCCTCGGAACTTGAGTCATCATCCCCTTCCTCCATTATGTCCTCTACCTCCTTGTCCATGCACTCAAGATCATCATCTGAAAAGGCATACAGTGGGTTGTAGGTGAAGGAAAATTTGGTTTCTGTTTGCGGAAGGGATGGTCCAGGCTCCTCCAACAAAGCACTCTTACTGCTATCAGAAGTTGATGGCTGAATGACTGTAGACTGAACTTTCACTGAACAAGGTGTTTCCATGTCACTTTCTGCATTTCCTACCTCCTGTCTTCCTCTTTTGCTGCATCCATTTAGTGCAGAAGTATCATCTTCCATTTCCTCTGATTTCCTTTTGGTTTGATTATTATCTCTACTGGCATCTGTCGTATCCACTTTAGAAAGGTTGGGACTGTCACAATAAGCTACACTACAATAGTTCACTGAAAGTGGAAACAAAGCCTCCTCTACATGTTCCCATCTCTCATAACAGTTCCATAACCAGTCTGGGGTAACTATGTGGATGTCTTTGAATTTCATGGCCAATTTTATTTTACTGGTACCTAACTTTGCAGCAATCAGATGAGTGGTAGCTTCTTTGTCTGTAGCAGACTTACTGAGCACAATAGATGACTGAATATTTGCTCCTAAAGTTTTGGCTACATTATAGGCCCTACTTTTTTCTGCAGGCATATTTGTTGGAATGACACCACTGAATACTATGTTGCAATTTTTCAATGTCTTTTTCCTGACATATGGTATAATGTATTTTAAGTTTGGTTTTTCCTGAGATGTAGCTTTGGTCTTGAGTTGGTCATGAAAATCATAGAATGCTTTGTGTATCCTGGTCAAAATTTCTTCAAGATAGAATAAATAATCATCATCATCATCCCATTCTACCAATTCTGTGGTGTCTGCTTCCTTTATTGTAGTATCTTTCTTTGTATCATCATTTTTTACACCTTCCTTGGATTGGGAACCACATTCCTTGTCTTCACTTTTGTCACTTTCTTCATCTGACTTTCCTTTCCTAGGATCTTTGTCTGATGTTACATTTTTATCTCCTTGGCTATCTGTAACAAAAACTTCATTGTCGTCTGAGGAGTTAAATGTTTTTCTTTCTTTAGTACTATATTGCTCTTTATCATCATCTGTTGAATTATTTTTCATTTCATCAGACTTTGAGTCAGCTGTCTTCTCCTTTTCTTCTACCGAGGAACAGACAGGTTCTCTATTCCCATCTGAAGACCTATTTTCTTTGTCATCTGAAGATTTGCCATTTTTACCTTGTCCCAAACACACATTATCCTCCTCTGAATCCTCTTTAAGATCAGTACTAGACTGAGATATTTTCCTGACCATGTGAACCACAGGTTTATCATCATTCTCAGTCTTTGTCAAGCCCTCAGGAGCATTGATGTCTGCAGTCCCTTGGAAAAATCGATATGGTTTAACATGGACCAAATTGGGTGAGAAATTCCACACATCCTCACGATCATCAATGATACACACCATAGAATCTCCACATGGAAACAAGGCCCTGGAAAATGATGAGAAATTTAATGCAAAATGTTTTGTATTTACATCGTGTTTATAAAACTCAAAGAACAACACGCTTAAGCAAGCAATACACTATTGACATCACCCACTATATACATGCAACAACTTCATGCACTGCTGATAACAATGGAACATTGTTTATCCAGAGAGGGGGCTAACATATGCTTGAACAAACAAGAGTTTTGTTAAAAGATGTTTTGGATGTAAAATATCAACACCTTAATTATTATAAAAACTGCCTCAGCTGGATTAATTTCTCTTGCCACAACAATTGCAACTCTATTTAAGTCCAAGTTTATCAGGCGTCATTCTATTCACTTGTACAACAGTACCACAATCTTATTTTGATGTTTCCAGTGTGCATACATTAGCACTTAATACAGGTTCTCAACAGTTTTTCTATTGATTTTGCCCTTTTTACATTGCTTTATTCCATCAAAGTATTAATGAGGTGAATTTTGGTAAAACAGCCAGCATGTGTTTTGACTGATTTGGCTTAATGAAGTTCAGATAAACTGCTATGCGTTAGAAACTTTTTTCTTTTAGTCAAGAAAATAATAAAGCATATAACAACAAACATTTTACTATTCTCTATTCTTTTTTGGGATTTTACAATGACAATGAACATTTCATGTTGTACATAAGTAATTTACTTAAGGTATTTGTCATCTGAGAAGAGAACTTAAAAGTCCAGATATCGGATGAAAACGTATGTATTACACTACATCAACTGAGAAGAGAGTAGTTTTCATATTTTCCACTTGCAAAGTCAAACAAGAAACTTAATTTTAAAACTGATATGCATATAAAATTTGCTTGTGTTTGCATCTAGCATGTTTAAATTTAAATATTAATTGCATTAAAAGTAATGATTCTTTTTTCCACTAATAAGAAAGTTATGTAACTTTATTCATGGTGCATAATTATACTTATAATATTTATATAATCCAGTAATCATTATACAAGTTAAAAGCACTCACTTCAAATTAGCAACTTTTGATGTGGCATCAAAACACTCATCCCTAGAAAGAATTCTGTGGGAAAAGTATTTTTCCTCTGGGTCCAAGAAACGGGCTATAGTGTGGGCATACAAACGGACACCAAATGTACAGATGTGGAGTTCATACAGCTTTGAGATTTTCTCAAGAAACTCTTTGGTACGAGGCCGCAGGCGAGTGTGATACCACAGCAACTGTCTACCATGCCACAGCTGAAAGTGGTACACATCCTGACAAATAAAATGAAACATTTGGATGTGATTATCGCTTTAAAATATTCCTACAAAAAAATGTATTCATTTGAAACGTCCCTAGAATCAATTGTGCAAACTATCTGTCTTCTTTTTAATTCCCTAAAATGCCTTCACATATAAAAAATAACTACTGTCATAAAACTGTGTAATAAATACACTTTTTCATTTACATAAAGGTTTATTGCAAGAGCTAAAAATTGATAGTAAATTATCAAAATTCCTACATTTCTGTGTACCCACCCATGAAGCTACAAGTCTGTATCTGTACTAATCGTCTATGTCATCATTGTCTACACAGTCATGGGTTTATCTGCATCAATCTATCTAGATAACTATTTGCTTATCTTGATTGATCTACAAATTTATCAACTATAAATCAATATTTTCACATCGTTAAATATTTTGGTAAGCTTTCATTTTTAACATTTAGCATGTTAGTGACACAAACTTTATTTTTTAAAAAAATGGAAAAAATATATATTTTTGGTGGGAGTTTGCCATACCTAATTGAAAATAATATGTGCTTGCAAAGGACTTCATTTTGATTTTTCATGGCAGGGAACTTGATTGGGGGTACAGTAATTTTTTACAGCACATGAAAATTCAAGGTTTTTTTGGTGTGCAAATGCACCAATCCCAAATTCTCCTCCCCCCTCCCCGAATTACATCCCTGAAGTTTGCATAAAATAATAACATAGATGAAAGAAGCATGGTCGTTGTACTCCTACGTGAGATATTATCAGATGGTACATTACAATTAGCGATTCAGAAACAAATTAGAAAGAAAACTTCAATCTGAGCTTTTCTGAAAAAGGTAATATCCCAAAGTCCTTCTCAACTGGTATTACATCCATTGTAAACAAGGTGCTCTTGTATTAAAAATTTCCAGTTATAAACTTTTGCAGTCTGTTTAGGTAAATATTGGCTTTTCTATTGTAAATAGTTTTCAGACATAATTTAGCAAGAATTCCATAATTCTTCCTCCACCATTAATACTGGATTGCATATATAGCTTATCATGTGCTTAAAAATGGCGTTCAACCCCACAACACCACCAACAGAAAATTTACTGGTATCGGAGAAACCATTCACAGTAATGCATATGTAAATGATTACAGACTTGTAAATATTTTTGATGTCAACAGAAATAGAAGCCTTGAGACAGTGAGTTATATCTGTATGCATTCTAATGAGCAAAGCCATATTAAATTATAGCTATAATTTCTTTTTCTATGCTCACCACTGGCAATCGCATGTAAACCGTATTCAACGTTTCCACTGATGACTGACCTCTCCCATCTAAATGATAGTCTTCTAATTACACTAATAATAATCTTATCTTGAGATTAGAGAGAATGTTGTCAGCTAAATGATAGTCTTCTAATTGCAGTAACAGTAATCTTACCTTGAGATTTGAGGGAATGTTGTCAGCTAAATGATAGTCTTCTAATTACAGTAATAGTAATCTTACCTTGAGATTAGAGGGAATGTTGTTAGCTAAATGATAGTCTTCTAATTGCAGTAACAGTAATCTTACCTTGAGATTAGAAGGAATGTTGTCAGCTAAATGATAGTCTTCTAATTGCAGTAATAGTAATCTTACCTTGAGATTAGAGGGAATGTTGTCATTGGTAGTATGAACTAAAGTCTGATCCAGATCCACCAGTAATACCAGCTTCCTTGTCCTCAGGAGGTTCTCCTCATCTGCCTTCCCCAGTTCCTGGGCCATCTGAAATTGGCATATTTGACTTCAATGTGCAATTTGTTTGATTAAACTTGACATGGAAGGCATTAATGAGATAAGGAAATAACACAGTTATCGATGTGTAAACATTTCCTTTCTCACTTCTAATCACAGTACTCCAATCACATAGTCAAAATAACAAAAAAGTGTCAACATGTAAAATCTAAAATAATTAGGTTTTTCATCATGAAAACAGAGATGGTCAAAGTAATTAATTAACTAGATGATGGCAACAAACAGTAAATGCACAGTTGCAGCATAAATGAGCCACCTTTGTGACAGCTATTGATCAAAACAATCTGATGAAAAAGTTAAACTATGTGGAGATATGAATTCATACCATTTTGTATGGGTTAATATTTACAAAACTTGTTTGTAAATGCTACCAATTTTTTTTATTCATGTCTTCATAACCACAGTAACATTAAACTTCTTTTCATTCCCTATTCATAACAAGCCTCTTGCATAAGCTGACTCTTCTGATGTCAGCAAGCTAAGTGTCACGTTGTAAGTAAGGACCAATAACCAGATTGCTACATGATATGCTAGACCCTGAAGCTAATAATTCTGTGTCATAAATGTTACGATTTCAGCCTTGCGAACAATGAGGTGTCAAGCCAGTATGTGTAACATGGCCATAGGAACTCGTCTTGGCTGGCACCTTATTTTGGCAGAGAGTGATTCGCAGGTAAGTGTTGAATTACAAGTGTTGGCATCAAAGGAACACATTAAGTGGGGGTCATAAATCCACCCTTGACAGACAGCTAGGGAGGAGGCAATGTTTGCTAATTATGTAGACCATGGGTGAATCGACATCCACATCAGAGTTGAGCAAGATGTGGCTACCATTAGAACCGCAAGCTTAAAATTTAGTATCTTGGAAACTAAATGTCAATAGTCGCAAAACCATCTTGCGGGAATTATAAGGGAAGATAAGCTACTCTGATGTCATTCAAAATTGGCGAGAAACTTTGTTATTCTGGGAATTACAAAGGAGCTTTGGACAGGAAGCTTTTAGGGACTAGAGGAGCTGCAGGAGACAGAGGGAAATACCCTAGTGCAGTTGGTCCCGAGTCTAAATGATGATATCTGAAACCAAGATTTGTCCTTCTCAACTGATTTCTGTGATTTGTCTTCCTCTAAAGCACCTTCGTTAGGTTTTGAATTCTCAGTCATACCTGTTGTCACAGACTTCATTGTAGTAGTAGCAAAATTTCTAGATTTATCAGAGCTCAAAGTTTCCTTGCATGTACTGTCTTGTTTTCCTTGTTTGTTACTGGATATCAGTTTTCTTTTTCCTTCTTCCTTACCAGACATTGGTGCACCATTATCCTTCATACAAGAATCCCTGTCTATCCTGCTACTTTTTTCCCCTGCCTTTTTGCCTCTAACCTGTCATTTCTTCATTTCTTTCTCAAAACACATTTGAAATGGTTTCCAGTGTTCAAAATACATTTGTAAAGGTTCCCTGTGTTCTGGCAGTCTCTTCATACCTTCACCAAGAAGCAACCATCTAGTTATACAACACTTAAATATTTTTGTCTGATTTTCCCCCACATTAATCTTTTAGTTCCATTTGTATGTTAATGAACACTTTTATCCACATAATACGATATTCCATTAATAAATCATCAAAACTAATAAGCAGTTTATCTGCCAATTTTAGCTGCTAAATGTATCCAATATGCAAACATCCATTTAGGTAAACTAAGAGATTCACCTTAGTTACATGTCCAAACACAGTCACACCTTTCTTGCAACCTCTCATCACAGAAGCATTGTCAAATTAGAGTGTTATACAGATTTTAGAGCTTCCATTTCTTTTTTTTCTTCAAAACATGATGAGTTCCTAATGTAGTATGATGATAGAACTTAACAATTAAAAGAGAGTTGAATAATAGGACTTTAATCGGTTTCTATTTATCCTAATCCATTTAACATTTTATTATCATAAGAAATAGAGGATTTGTGTGTGTGTGCATTATTTGTGATGTATGTCAATAAATGTAATATTATTTGTGTATTTTCCACTATTTGGCTTCGTTCTTTGAGTGATTTTCACCTGTCCCAAACATTCACCCTCCCCTGTTTTATGCATCTGTGAGTGAAGTTTTCATGACAGTCTTCCTGAATTTAATTTGCAGCATTGTAATAAAATGGCAGTCGTTTTTGTTTTACCACACTGATAGCTACCTGCTACTAACAGTTTGGGAAACATGCATCTAAATAGATTAGAAGCATGGTCTGATGCAGCAATTGTAACATTAAGCTCAACCAAAATGTATATTAAAAAATTACATTGACCTTTATGACCTCCAGTTCAGTTTCTGGCAATACAATCCAAATCCAATAGTAGTCCAGAGAGCTTACATCTAAATTTCAATGCAACATATTCTTTAGTCTTAATTTGGAATTCACATTGTGGTGAAATCATCTAGCTTGCCATATTGTTGTTGTAGGGTTTAACGCCATTTTTCACCACATGATAGGCTATACATGGCGGCTAGTATTACGGATGGAGGAAGAACAAGGAAAAACTCCGGAAAGAATCACGACCCATGAAAAGCTAATGGCAAACTTTCTCACATAACTACATTACCCAAATCTTAGACTTGAATCCACGCAGACAGAGTTGAGATGGCAGTGATCCGTAATGGAGAGCGCTTTATACCACTTGGGGCCCTTAACCTGCCATAAGTAATGGTCAACTTGAATTAAAGTTATTCAAAGGTTTTCTACTGTTAGCAACAGCATCCATAATAGACAGTGGATTAAGATTATTTGTTTGAATAGACCTTCATATCAAGATGCTGTCAAAAATCTACCAATTTCATTTGGCAAGGTAAGCTATTTGGCATGTCTAAAAAAATAAGTAATCAGTCTATAGTCAAAATTTCATTTTACTTGACTTTTCATTATTATAATTAGGGTGGACTCTTTCCCTCACCAAAAAATAATATTGTATATACTCACCTATAACCCAATTCCATCTGCAAGCAACACAGACCCTGGACTCAACTCATAAGCTAATATATATGGTAACTGATTCTAAAAATGTTGACAGACAAGCTATGGGTGATTAATTATCTGTACCAACCCTGTATTTTTTTAAAAAGTACACAGAAAAGTTTAATACAGTGATCTATTATATCCAATCAATAAAAGAAATCATTTAAAAAATGAATATTTCATTTTCATTAGGCATGTTACACAGCATTAGTGGCCCAAGATAAAAGTTTTGTTCTGTATATATTGCTCATCTCCGGATGAATGTAATTATAGACAATGGTCATATGGATTCACTAGAGGACCAAAAATACAAGCATAAACTTACTTCTTCACTGACAATAAGTTCTGGAATGCAGTGTACCATGGCCACCGAGGCTTTCACTTCTTCTTTCCTGTCTCCAGCCATTCCATTCTCTCTTTACATAAAAATAGAGAGAGAGTTTTGTCGGATATAAATTTTTGTGGTTTACATGGTTTTCCAAAAATTCACTAACATTTCAAAAGAAACTAGAAGACCCCTTCCCCAAGCTTTGAACATATCGTTCATACTTCCCTATATGTGGAATCCAACTGCAAACGATGGGCAAACAGATCTCGGTCTATGTCAAGCATGTGAAACTTCCTCCACAAGGCAGACTAGATAAGAAATTTCTAAAGCCACACGCTATGACATAAATAAGCAGATCAAAACATAGTTGCAGGCCATAGGTTGCACATGCCTGGTCTATGCATTATGCAAAGAGTAATTAGTAAAACAGAGACAATAATCTTTTGGTGCATTATGTGATGGCAAATTGGAGTCTATGTTGTCTGCATCAAAACTTGACATAAGCATGAATATATGGTAAGTACCAACAAAGATGTAATTTTTCATAAAAACCAAGAACATTAATATCCATCAAAATAAAATGTATTACCATTACACTCACTCATAAAAAGTTGCTTTCATATTTAATAATTGTAGAACAAAACAAAATACAACACAAAAAGTATACATGTCATTAAATTAAGTAACTCCTCTAGATTTATTAACATTTTGAACTCTTGAGCAAATGTATAATTATACATGAAACAAAAACAAAACTTTGATCTTAGTAACAGATTATAATCAAATTTCATTTGGTTAAGTAGAACTAATTATCGATTATGAAATGAAATTATGAAATTATGACCGATTCCCATCACTAAGAGGAGTCCATCTGCAAACTGTAGAGATCTGGATCTGCCATCATGTACCAGCAAATCAGGGTCTGTGCATTTTGTTAGGAGTAATCAGTAAAACTAGCACCAACGGTCAGGGTCTATGTTGTTTGCAGTTGATTCAACTTATAAGAAAGTATATACTGTATTTCCATACTAATAAAAAAAGTACCTTGTTATCTTTCATGAACAAATTAAGAGTCAACTGAAAACCAGAAAAGCTCTGTACATCGAAGAATCATGCTGAGTCATGCCAAAAATGCAGATGTATATTTTCAGAATGTATTTGTAGTAAGAATATCACATCATATCACCATGAAATCCACAAAATAATGTTTCTTCACCTCAATGCACATGTTATGAATTTTAGAATACTTATTTCAGTTGGTGACAGAAATCTGCAAGAAAGCATAATCATTATGTCAATATGTATTTCTTGATTACTAATTCTTACATTCCCACCACCAATATTCACCCACACATTCGTATGTGGATAAATGCAGGACTCATATGCTGCAAGAATCTCGATATCTTAGTTTTATATTACTGCCAAATGCATGGATGGACAGTCAAGTCCAAATGAAAACTGCAAAGACCCAGTTCTGCATAATGCACTGTCAGATCTGGGTTGATGCAGTTTGAAAGTAGTAATCAGTAGAACAAACAACACAGACCCTGATCTGTCAATGCATTATGCAATGGTATAGCTGGGTTGAAGTTATTTGTAGAAGGGTTAGACATCTAACTGAATATATATGGTATCATATTCGCTTAGATTGACGGATTAATTGATGGCAAGACTTCATACACATGAAATATGATTTAGTGCCAAAATAATGGAAGTATCAACCCCCAAAATAGTCTTATAGCAGCTGAGCTGAGCTTGTATGGCCAGGATTTGAATCTATAACCCACTAACTGCAAGCCTAGTGCATACCATTCAATGAGCCAACACCTTCGCAATGAGCAACTTAACGAATGTGTGTTTGTCTATTTGTGGACCACCATAATTATCCGATAACCAGATGTCCATATTATGTTCATCAATTATCAATCAGTTATACAAACAACTGTACTGACCTCCTTAAATCTGTTCCACAGTCAGCACACATGTCCTTCATCACTGTAGGATGGCTACATGCAATGGGTTCTAAGGTCAAAATATCCTGCCTGAAATTAAATATTACACCAATAAGAGGAAATCAGCAGGCAGTAATGATACCCACCCCCTTGCAAGTACAAAGACTCCAAAACAAGATTACCAGGACCTGAGTGTCAAGCTCATGATCAATGCATTTCTGTAACTCATGACCTTGACCTTAAGGTCAAATTGTTGATCAAACATTTTCCACAATTTGTCTCTGTTTCATAGCAATTGAACCCAGATATGAAGCAAAGTCTTCAAGGGATTTAGGAAATATAAGCAAACCATAATGCATATTTTCAATGACTGTACCCTTGATTACAAGGTTAATGAGGCAAGCAAGCAAGCTGTAGGATAAATTGTCTTAGCTTCTTAATATTTCATGTCGCTTGTGATAAGAACCTATCATGTGGTTTAGAAAAAACAGCCAAATTAATAAATCTTTCAGGAAAATCTTCATGCACATTTTGCATAAGTGTGACCTTGACCCCATGATAAATGAGGTAAGCAAGCATGTCTCAGATTGAATTCCCATAATGCCAAGTATGATGAGAATCTATTAGAGGCTTTAGGACATATTTGTCAATGAACCATAACCTAACAAATGACTATTACAGTACAGCTCTCTTCCTAGTATTGGGGGCATGAGAAAAAGCAACTCAACCAACTAGCTATGAGAAATACTTCAAAAATGTTCAAAGAAGCAATGTATATCACATACCAAATTGATATAAATAGCCCCATGGCCATTATTTTACATGTTTTTGCTTTACTCCAACAATAAACAAAGTTTACCTCTGTTAATATCTACACAGTATGGACTACGACTGTATAAGCCACTGACTTTAATTAAAAAAATTGAGATGGAACATACAAATTGATAGACACTGCTGGCATTGTCAGCTGAGAATAACAAAACCGGTTAAAAGGATGATAATATTCTTGAACAAAATGAAGTTATCTAAACATTTTCTTCAATATTAATATTTTATTTGTTCCATTTAAGAAGTATACTTTGACTTATCCCGAGTTCAGCATTCTTGACATCAATCATTTCCCCAGCCAACTGAAATGAAGGCCAACAAAACTTGAAAACAGGTCCATTTGCTAGTGTGAGAATTTGAATTTATTAGGAGACAAAAAAACCATCAAAAGTCTGCCAAAAATATATTGACTTTAATTTGTAGAATGTGCTGTTATGGGCCAAGTGTGTGACTGTGAGATATTCTTGAAAATGTTACTTTCATTATGGCGTTAGTAGTCCAAATTTCCTCTGATCCTTGCCACCCTATTTTTTTAATATTTGGACATTTATATTGAGGTGTAGGGTCAGAGTGTCCACTCGAAAAGTTGGAAATCACCGACACCATGTGGTATCCGCTGTCTAGGCCACCAAGCAAACTTAAACAACTTATCACCAAGATATACCTGCATGAAATCCATAGGAATATGATTTATTTTCTCAAAAATCATTAGCATAACATTTGTCATGACCTTACTCCACTGACAAAAAGTACATCATTGTACATCATTGCTGAATTTTGACTTTGATCTTTGCATTCTGAGTCACATGATTAAACAAATCTTGCATACCTACATATCAATGACATCAGAGAAAATATATAGTCATGTGATATCAACAATAAACCATTTCTGGTGTTGCTGTGGGGGAAAAAAATCGAACATATAAACTAAAATTGTGTAATCTTGATGGAAAAATGAAAAATTACAATTTGTTAAAAATATTGATTCTGAAAATGACAAAAAATCTGTAAATGTTGCAGCAACTTTAAGAAAACAAGATTCGCTAAACTGAGAGTAAATGTCATACGGTAGTCACATAATACCAACACAAACATCACTGACGTGTGCTTTGTACTTGTTTAAAATGGTTTCCTCCACCCTGCAGCATTAATGATTCGTTTCTGGTCATTGTTCTCAGAATAAATATGTTGAAAATTAAGTGCGCATTATATTTATTTACAAATATTAAATAATTTTAATATAATATTTCCTAATTCTATGTACAACAACTTGGAAAATGTGCATTTTTGATATAATGTGAACATTTTACCTTTGATGTCAATGACATGTAGGTTGCCAGATTTATATATTTGACTTGGATTGCAAAGGGCTAGATCCAGATCAAATATCAGCAACAATACACTATTTTCTTGTCTATCAGCAGATTAAAGACATGGTGAATGCTATGCTAGTGATTTTTGAAAAAATAAATCATATTCCTATCAATTTCATGCAGGTTATATCCAAAATGGTGTCGGCGAATTCCAACTTTTCGATAGGCAGTGGACTCTGACCCTACACCCCAATATAAATGTTCAAATATAAAAAATGGGGTGGCAAGGGTCAGAGTAAACTGTGACTAGTTAGTTGACATCAAAACACGCTATACATCGCAGTTATTTAGGCAGTAAAACCTCAACGCCCAAAACATAACTATCAGGGTCTAGGTCTTGTGTTAGATATAGGACATGAAAATTGAAATACCAGTTTTTGCAAGTAAATCAAGCTATTTTTTAATGGAGATGCATCCAAGAATGATAAAAATTAAGTCTAAACTGTCTCTGTGATGCAGATTGTCATGATTTCATGACATAAAATGAGTGGGGGTTGGGCAATTATAAAAATGTATTTTTGTCAATTTTCAGAAAAACATGGTCCCACTTAATATCATTAAAATTAACAAGTCTGTAACTCTTGATAGTGCATGAAAACATATTTATAGCTTCAGTTTTAATTAGGACAAACAATGAAAGCAATACCAAGTATTGTCAGCCTGCTGAGGAATATGTGTACCTTTTTCCTGACCCCATATTATATTAATTTTCATGAAATCTAACACAACTATTGGACCTTCATTACAACTGTTTCATGTTTGTATAAATTATTTCAACAGAATATAGCAATGCTTAATAAATACTGAACTTCAGAAATATATTTGTAAAGGGGCCATAATAAGGGGAAGATAACTCTGGGCCTTTTCCTTCAACCAACATTTGAACTCGCATCACAATTAGTATTTCCAGTTTAGTACCCATTTTAGAATATTTTTTTCTCATTTCGGTGGTGATAGAAGTTATATTTTTTGCATTTTTGGTAGGGATTTAAAGGTAATTGTTTATTCTTGAGAATATGAACTCAGAGATTGGTTGTCTGTGTGTATTTTGGCAACAGTGCACATTGAGTAATAAGGCCCTGGTGATGATCCATAAGGGAAATTTGTGTTCTTTAACATGTTGCACTGTTTATAGTGCAGCATCTCAAAAAAGTGCCGGTGAACCTTTCACAAGAACTTTACCTTTGGAGGTATTTTAGATTAACATTTGATTTCTATTGATTGTCACACAGTGGAAAAGTAAGTACTGAGAAATATATGTAGAGAACATATAGTAAATTTAATTGTAATGTATGTCCATTTTGAATAGAGTTTTCTAGGACTAAATTCATAAAGGTATAATCCTGCCATGACACCGTTCATTTGAATAAATTGAATGAATACATTTCAAGAGAAAAAACAAACACTATTTTGTTTATCTAAATGAAATCAGTATATATAATAACCTCTAGAAATTAAATAAAGTTTTGCCCACTACTGACCGACAATGGGGTTAATGCACTAAATATTTTAGGGATAACTTAAGTCTTTGCCTACGCACCGGTCACTGCAGATATGACTTAAACGACCTGATAGGACTCCTGAATTGAGGCTTTGTACGGTAAAGAGGTTACTCAGAAATAAGAAATATACATGGATATATTCAAAATTGTTGTCAGCTTAAGACCTACTGTGTTTATGATTATTACCTCCTCTTAATTATTAATGTATGGAAATAAAACTTTGAAAATTTTCAACGCTTCGCAAAAATACTAACTTTTACTTCCACTGTCCACTTAGTACTATAAACACGTATCCTGATATTTATTCTGTTGGGTTCCAATGCTTTTACATTCAAAAATTCCAAATTTATCTCAAAATATGCTGTAAAAGCAGACCACTGTCCTGGAACCGAAGCTGTCACAGAAAACGGGAAGCCAGAAACGGTTATGCCCCCTGACAATCCTATATCTACTTACGTTGTAGGACCAGGTCTAACCAAACTCATATTAGATGGTAGTTGTAATTAGGAATACGCGCAACTGAAAATTAGATGGTCAAGAATGTCGTGGGCAGATTATAGATCACATAAAAGGGCAGTCAATATCATAAACATCATATATCTTCACATAAAATTACCCCGGCTGAATTGGATCCTGCGGGTTGGCGTGTATTTCATTGACTTTGGCAATATAATTTGACTTGAGTTTCTGATTTTTTTCATCATCTGTCTCATATAAACAAAGTAGTGTTCCTCTGGATATATTCTGTCCCTTCTTCACTTTCCATTTTGTTATTTTCGCAATTTTTTTCACTGGCAAAGTGATCTTCACCACGGTGGTCGCCATAATTGCTACTGCGCAGTTAATAAAATTCGGTAATTTAACCGCGGTGTAGAAGGGAACAAATAATTTTAAAACAGAATATTGTGCTCATCAAAAACCTTTATTAGAATAATTGTTGAGTACCTTATATTTTACATGTAATATTTTGGATTACAACGGCTAATATTATTGACCAATCATAATTGAGGAAATACAGAGAGCGCGATTTTCAAAACAGCAGTTTCCTTATCAGAAGCAGCATTCTAAACTTGACTATGAAAGGTACATAATGATAAGATGCTTTGATGTTTCTTGATTTGATTTCTTCTTTTCCTGAGTTCGTTACATTCCATAGTTCAGGTATGATGGCTTGGATCTGGATTTTCACGTATACAGTACAATATTTTCACTTGTGACAGCACATATCCACTATATTAATAATAATAATGAGGACTTTGTATATCGCCTAATCTTTCGAAGCTCTAAGTGCTTTACACCATCAATAATGATATGACTACACTACAGAACAACAAATTACAAAAACAATGAAATTGGAAAACATAAAAACATGCTGAAAACATATAAGATACAAAACATGATTAGGTCGCTAAGTTTGTCCCTGCAGTCGAAACAGGTGAGTCTTAAGAGCACTCTTAAAAGGGACCACTGTGTCTTTGTGTCTAATTTCAGTGGGCAATTCGTTCCACGTCGCCGGGCCCTGGTGTGCAAACAAACGTTGTCCATGTGACTTTGTTTTCACCTGGAGAACAATGATTATACGATTATCAGAAGAAGAGCGTAAGGATCTAGCTGGTGTATACACATGGGTGAAGCTGGATAGGTATGTTGGACTTGAGTCTGTCATTGAAACATAGCACTGAGAACAAATTTTGTGTTTGATTCTGTATCGAATTGATAGCCAATATAGGGTACAGAGCAGTGGTGAGGTGTGCTCTGATCAAGGTACTCTAAAGATGATCCACGCAGCTGTGTTTTGAAGTTTCTGGAGTAAATATTGTGACAAACCAGACAGAATTGAGTTACAATAGTCCAGTCTTGAAAGTACTAATGAACACACAAGTGTTTTAGTGGCATCAACTGAAAGATATTTACAAATGGAACCGATGCGTCTCAATTCAAGATATGCAGCCTTCCATATGTTCATGACATGTTGGTGCAATGTGAGAGTACTGTCTAGACTCTAGAGTAACAACTATGTTTCGTACTGACTGTGAGAATTTAATGTTGGTGTTGCTGATATTTATTGTCTGAGGTAAAGGATGTGAATGAGAAAGTCTTTGTGTTGTGATCAGAATAGCCTCAGTCTTATCATCATTCATCTGCAGTTTGTTACATGTCATCCATGATTTCACATTAGAAATGCACTTCTCTACTCCATGGATGGTAGCATCAACTTCAGTTGGGTGGCTAGACTTTTATATTTGGGTGTCATCAGCATACAATCGATGCGACACTGGTGATGATCTATGACACTTGAGAGCGGCTAAGTATACAGAATGAAGGGAACAGGTCCAAGAACAGATTCCTGTGGAACACCACAACATACGTCAACTGAGCTGGAGTGTATTCCATTTGCAGATATAATTTGCGTCCTGTTGACTAAGTAGGACTTGAACCACTGTAATTATTAATTATATTACAGTAGTGTTTGCTGCACCAACGATGGATAAAGAAGATACATTTTAACTTTGTCATAATTTTAGTAATGCGGCCACCATTCCGCGTTTGCCCCTGTTTGTAGTACATAGGAAAGAAACTACTTACCGCCCGCATGGACACATTTTTTCTTGTTGAAGAAAAGTTTAAGTTTAAGACTATTTCAATAAATATCAGCAACACATTCACATGCTCAGTACGAAACCTAGGACTAGGTGTTGCTCTAGACAGTACTCTCACATTGCACCAACATGGCATGAACATATGCAAGGCTGCATATCTTGAGCTGAGACTCATCAGCTCTATCCGCAAATATCTTTCAGTTGATGCCACTAAAACACTTGTGTGTTCATTAGTACTTTCAAGACTGGACTATTGTAACCTCAGTTTTGTCTGGTTCGTCACAATATCTACTCCAGAGCCTTCAAAAAAGTTAAAAACACAGCTGCTTGGATCATCTTTAGAGTACCATGATTATAGCACACCTCACCACTGCTCTGTACCCTACATTGGCTATCCATTCGATCCAGAATCAAACACAATTTTTTTTTCTCTGTGCTACATTTCACTGATGGATTCCAGTAGAACATATCTATCTGGCCTCACCTATGTGTATACACTAGCAAGATACTTATGCTCCTCTTCTGACAATCGTATACTCATTGTTCCCATTATGAAAACGAAGTCACATGGACAACGTTCTTTTGCATACCAGGGCCCAGCAATGTGGAACAAATTGCCCATTGAAATTAAACACAAAGACACAGTGATCCCTTTTAAGAGTGCTCTTAAAGCTCACCTTTTTCGACTGTAGGAACAAACTTAAAGACTTAATAATGTTTCATACCTTAAATATTTTCAGCATTTTCTATGTTTTTAAGTTTCATGGTATTTGTTTTTTGTTTTTCTGTAGTCGTATCATTAAAGATGTTGTAAAGCTCTAAGAGCTTCTAAAGATTAGGCGCTATAGAAAGTCCTCATTATTATTATTACTATTATTATTATTATTTCTATTTCAGCTGACATGATACGATTTATTTGTTCACATAATGGCATATTTGTGTGCTGTTAGTTTGTTTACCATTGCATCACAAGACTCCCAATGCATTTTCTTTGCACAATACCATGGCATCTCCAGAGTGATTGTGACTTACTTACTTTTTAGGTTGCTTGATTTAGTACTAATATTAGCAACTATTTTATCTAACATGCCATGCCATGTTTGTGACCTATAATTGAAGCATTTGTCACCTCCATTTAGTTCATTAGTAAGATTTAAATATCATGTTAGAATGCAGTGTTCAGATGCTTTTGTTTTGTTTTTCGGATGCAGGTCCATAGCAAGTGGCTTCAAAAAATTCACTTGACCAACAGGGCCTTATTTTAAAAAAAAAAAAAATTTGAGACAATGTTAAAATTGCTGTACTTTAAAGTTAAAAATACAAAATGTTTGAAATTGACTTACCTTACCCCTCTCCAATTTGTGTGTGTGACCATTTCATTAAGTGCAACATTTTTCCAGGTCTTGATGTAAACTGGTTCTTTGTAGTTTGTTTCCTGAGTAATGCAAAAGTCTCCACGTTTCTATAAGTTAAAAACAAATGAAGTCTGTGATGCATTGGTGTGGTTTTATTGGGTTTTTTAATGTTGTTGTATTAATCAGTTAATCAAGTTTCATTATTAGTTTATGTCACATATAGACAAAATGTAAAAGATGTGTCACTATTATAGAAAATCTGCACTCTGTATAACAGTAGAACTAGCAGCTACCAACCTTTTCAACTAAAGGAATTAAAATAAAATGTAATTATCGCAGTTTCTTTAAGGTAAAAAAAAACAGTGTCTGGAGGTTTTTATAAGTTACTAATGCCCTTGCTTACCTTAATTATTGAACAGTTGCATATGTACCGCTCGGTATATTTAACCAGTATTGCATTAGTCACAGATAACCAATGATATACATGTACGTTGAACAGAAATAGTACTGATCCCGATTCATTGGTCATGTGCTTTGTTTGGTACACAAAGTTTATAGTTTGATACGGTAACCTCTGGTAGAGGGCTGAATATTAATAATTTGTGAGTGTCTTTCAAGAACTTCACAATCAAAATACCTTTTTTCAGCTTGCTTGAGTTTTTCTTCAAACAAAGTTGATAATACTTTTATTTTGATAAGCACAACAGTACGTTCACTTAGAATATATGGAAAGGTTCCAACCTGGACTGAGAGTGATCCCTGTCCACATGTACCGGTACATCTCAGGGTCTTTCTGCTCCTGAATGTCCCTGTCACTATGGCAATAATTTAATAGTAAGCAATGTGATAGTTCTCATGTACATATGTGAAAATTCAGTAGTTAAAGAAAAGGTCTACTCACGCAGAGGTCTCGCTAGTCCCACCAGCTAACCTTGCATTCCCCTCCCAGAAAATGTTGAACTTTGCAGATTAGAAGAACTGTTGCATGCCATTGAGTTTAATTTCCACATTCTTTATAACTGATTACAACCATGTCTGGCACATCTGGTAACTTTGCAAAATGATACATCATTTCTTTAAACATTGGATCAAATGCTGTTTTGACTGAAATGCTGACAGAAAGATTCCAAAGTAATGTATTTCATTTTCATAGCATGATGCATAAACATTACATCTTTTCAAAGCCATGTGCAGAATAGTTTGACATATATATAAAGTCATGAAAACAAAGGGGTCTTGTCCCGTTTGACCCAAATTAGTAATATTTTGAATAAAATATTCTGGTGACATTTGTCGCTTTACAATTGGTAAGCATTGCAGAATTATATTTTCGTCAATTGAATTCGGTATGGATTTGCCGCCAACATTGGTTACCTTAGATGCCCAGAATAGCCTGACAGCTCTGTAAATCTTGTTAGTCTTTTGGGTTGAGACTGAATTTTGTCAATCCAAGGAATGGTCTTATTCCAAATGCTAAGCCATGCATCATACACTTTCTTACATTTGGTGGCTATCCTATCCAAGCTATCAGTTCAAGCAAATTTAGCACCCTTTAAAAAAAAATCTCATTAAAATCATTGTCAGTTTGCCATTTAACCCCAAAATACTTATCCAAATTTGCAAACAACATTTTTGTGCAAGCCTTGATGTGTCTTGATTTCGAGGCTGCATGCACTATTTATTGGCTACAATCAGAAATGAACACAATAATGAAAGCTAAAGTTCTGATGTACTCTTAAAATAACCACATGTACACCTCAGGATTTTTCTGCTCCTGAATCCAATCATTTCTAAATTTCAGCACATTTTCCCACCCAAGCTGCTAGTCGAAACCTTTGAACTTGCCGTCCAGCTATTGCATCGTGTTCTTTTGATGTACTCTTCTAAATACAGCATTCACATCTGGTGGTATTTTTACCACAGAATTTCTTTTATTGTAAATATCAGCACAGCTAAAATAATCAACACATTCTCCAACTCAGTAGGTTGTTGAAGTATGACTGGCAAGCCTTTGAATTTACACCAGCTGTTTGCATGTGTACAGACAACTCCTGCACTGGTGACATTTTCCATCCCAGATATATATAAAAAATGTGTCCAGATACATGTAATTAAGCGTTTTCGAGACCTCTGACTCATGGCATATTTGGGTGGGGGGTCTATGCAATAGTAAGATAGATGGTCTCATGAGAGTCATGACCATATACCAAAATTGGAATGTGTTTCGGTAGTCCCATGTATAAAATATATAAATTCATAATGGAGTTTCACTTTTAATTAGTGAATTATTTAATTTAGCTGTGCTTCGGCAATAAAGCACTATAAACATAAAATCTCCACTACACTATAAAGATGAAACTATTTTATACAAGTACTTACATGTGACTAATGTTCTCATATATTAGCTACTCACTGACACATAGACATTTTGCTTTTGGATTACTTATTGTTGAGGTACATGGCTCATTCTTATTATTTCAGGTTAATCATGAAGCATGGCCAGCAGAAATGACCTGCAGACACCAGAATGTCAGACAACACACACTCGGATTGGGTCATGCTTTGTGCCACGAGCAACTCCCAAAAGCCGCAACATTGCAAGCAAGTATCTCGGCAAAGTTTGAGTACCGAGTTTCTGGGACCTTTGTTCATCTTTTTATATAGTAGCTAGTGGGGGTGGGTGAATATCACAGCACAAATCTTTAAAATTTTTGCTCCAAGATGAAAGCAAATTTGTCTTCAGTGCTCAATAAATAAAATTTAGCAGGCACAAGCCCAGAGCTGGTGACTTAAACAGACTCACAAGCTCAGGTTGCATTCTACAAGCCCAGACTCCAATTTCATCATGCCAAAAAGTTTCCACTTTTTTTTATGTTGTCACACAATTTTGCAAGAGCTACAATCAGATATAAATTATAAATATTTTTAAAGATGACTGACAGTTGTGTTTCCACAAAACAAGATGCCTTTGGTTATGGTAAACATTTCATAATGTCATCTGGGGCCTCTTTATGGATCATTACCATCTCACCCGTGGGTTCGAGTCTCGGTTTCGGTCAACATGGGTATGTGAGAAAGCTTGCCAGCAGCATCTCGTAGGTTGATGGTTCTTTATGGGGTTTTCCACCATTTATATTGGCTGCCATGTATACTCTATCTGGTGCTGAAAAATCTCCATGTTTTGTTCATTAGTTTTACATGGATATCAACCACAGTCCTGTTTACTGTGGTTTGAAAATACCTTTTATTGGAAATAAGGAACTACACTTCATTTCATGTGTGGTTATTTAGCACAGCACACAAGCACATATTGCTTCTGTTTCAGATATAACATAAAATCATAATCTCCACCCAAACACTGTATATTTTAAAACTTGTGGACATCATTACTTTGCTAACATTTATCCTGCTAAAATGTTGTGATTTATAGTATTTTGTTTCAAAAACATTACAAGGGGTCCAAGTGATTTTGTCTTATTTTTGTTTGGATGAATCGATTCAATAATATAACTATAGAGAATTTAAACTTAGTAAACGGTTTATAAAAGTTTACAGCACATGTTATTTTGACCCACATTCTGTTATTAAACAAGATACTAGGCCAAAAATAAGTATCTGGGAAAAGCATGGGAATATACTGCCATTTTCATTTTTATTTACTCTCAACTTTGTAATGTGCCAAAAAGATAATGTTTCTGATTGAAGGACTTAGTCATACACTTCTTTGCACTATCAATAAGAATTCTAACTGTTCTTATGTGCGATTTTCAGGAATAGACCCAGTGTCATCTAGAAGAGTTAGTGGTGAAGAAGAAGAAAACATTAAAGGTAATATAACTTGAATCTGTAGACAAAGTAACTGTCCTTTTAAAAGTCAGGCACCTGCACTGTTTAACAGCAGATTGTGTTCTCAATATCATTCATTATTGCCTGTCATAGCTACAATAACAGCCATGACTGACATTTGCTCAGTTAAGTATGCAGTGGTATTATTACCATACCTGTCCATAAACAAATATTAAATTAGAAGTACATGGTCACAAATTATAAATTGAAATCATGTATATAAAAACCCATATTTTTCGTTCATTGTGTCCTGGCTACCAAACAAGAGGTTGCGAGTTCAAAATTCATTGGTATCCTTTTTTTCCTCTTTTTAAAAATTCCATATTTTTATGTTCATCTTTCTTTAAAACTTGCTCCTGTTTATTTTTTAAAAAACAAATTATTATTTCCATCTTAGGACAAGTAATTAAGCTAGTTTGGTAGAAAATTCGTTGATCAAATACATGAGAAGTATTCAAGTCATTCTAATACAATATTTACCTTTTATCTTTGGGCACCATATTTGTTGGGACACCATAAATTAACTTTTTGTGCACTGTATGTTCTGGGATATATTGTTTTCTTTAAATCGTTTGTTGTGTGATATGTTTCAAATCATTCATAAATTACTTGTCAGAAAATGCACTCCAAAATACATTTTATTCTTAAAAATATTAAACTTTACTTGAGATAAAACTTTTTAATCCACTGCAACATCATGTAAAAAACCCAACCCTTCACCTGCACACATATAACCCATCCTTTCTATGCATGAGTGCATGCCATTATCAACATTCATTGTAGACAACACAACTCCTGAAGCGTAAACTGCAAGGATTAAATTCATTTTAAAAAAAAGAAAATACTACACCAGTCATGCTAATTCTCAAACGTTTAATCCCCATCTTATTGAGTCCATCCAGGAATGAGATCAAAGTACAATGGAATTTCATCTTTGTTAATTATCTTATTGTCGGTTTAGTCATCTTCTCCTGGCCTTCATGAATTCATCTAATGATATTTTTTTCTCTAATTCTTCTGCTCATCAAAGGGTCATTGATGTCTGTGCATGAAGCACTATATTGATAACTTTAAAAATTCTTCAATTGTTTCATTTTGTTTTCAAAATTCCCATGAATACTAGTAAATAGGAACCAAAGTTGGCTTCCCTGTTTTGGCCAATTTTGTATATTTTACAAAATATACATTCTTAAAATAATTTAGTTGGCATCTGAGAATGGTTTACTTTGTAATAAAATAGACTTTCTATTTGACATCCTGTCAGTAAAGTTAGACAATGAGTTTATTGCTCTCAGCCAGTTTTGTTTATTCACCTTTTAGGTTTCTATTTGCTTGACATCTGTTGTCATAATTAATAAAATTGGGCATTGATGTCTTTAAGGAAAATAATATACACAGCAGTAACTTGCTTTAATAATACTTTTTTGTAACCCATGCTAATGAAAAGATTGTCATTTGAACTCAAAGTGAATGTATTTTTAAATAGTCTTTATTATTTGTGGGATTCTATCGTATAGTTAACAATCTTCGTTATCTTGCACCTAACACCATGTTATGTATTATTGGCAGAGGTGTTAAATCGGTCGATATTTCACTACCCTGTTTGTGATTTTGTTGGACCCATTTTTCAGTCATATTCAACTCTTTGAGTACAACCAAACACAATTTGTTTCTCTATATTCACAGCAATGAAGAATGTGTTGTGTGTTATCTGACATAAGCAATACCCACTATAGTATGGATGTCTGTGCTATATATATATATATATATATATATATATATATATATATATATATATATATATATATAGCTGCCAACTGTCTATTTTTGTCCAAATTTGTCCCATATTTTGGACCTGTATACGGGTGTTCGTTTTTTTTTTGCAAAAGTACCGGTATGTTTTTTAATTTTAAAAAATATTAATAAATTTCTTGGGATTTTTCAGTTTAGAACGGGCACTTGATTATATTTTGATAGAATGTATCACATGTATATATGAATACAGTTCTACAATATGATTGGTTCATTTGAAATCTATGCTACCATGCCTGTCGTTATTCGCCGAATTGGATTTCACTGAAGTTTTCATACTAACACGACACCATATTACACACACTTTGGGCAAGTCTAATTTCTTCCAATAGACTGACATCATTGCTCCTATTTGGTGACTCTCGGATACTGTCAATTACAGTAAGGTTAAGAGTTATATCCCTTTGCCACCTATAAAATTTACCTTCTGCGTACATACATGCATATTTATTCATCAGCCCCTTCGCTGAAAATATACTTGTCCAGGAACTGGAAATTGATCTCGAGGATGGCCAAGGTTGTAATGAAAACTTCTGTTAAGCATCAAACGTGCAGACGATAAAGGTGTTATGGACACCCTGGTCGCAATCGGGTTAGAAATTACAAATCAATGAATGAATTGAGTAAGATTTATTGACTTTTTATCTTGTTTATGTTTTTTGTTATTGAATACGGGAGGGGGGGTACAAATAAACGGGGATATAGACTCTGACTATAGGTTTTGAAAGGGAAGTAACACAGTATCAAGTTAGACTTCAGGTCTCAAAACATTTTGTACAATTCACACACACACATACATACAAACACACACACACACACATACATATATATATATATATATATATATATATATATATATATATATATATATATATATATATAATGATTCTGTGTAAGTTTCATAATAGCTTTCAAAATGTAAATTTTGTTGGAATTATATTTTTTTTAATCAGTTCCAAGGGGAGAGCAGGGCCTGTCACTATTTCTTTTGTTTGTAGTGGGTTTTTATTCCCTCTTCATTAAGATGGGCACATGCCATGATAACAGCATTAATGTTAATTATGATACTGTATGACCAGTTGTGGGGATAGCGATTTTGTAAACAGAATTGCAGAGAGAAAACACCTCATTGTTTTACAGATGCATTTTTTTATGGTTTAAAAACCAAAGTTCCGAAAAACAAAGCACACAAATTAGTGGTAAGTATTTTTAAAAAAAGTAACAACAACAAGATCATTACTACCACACTGAGTATTGTGAATGAATTCTGATCATTTTACATTTCTTTCCTTCATGACTTGTTATGAGAAATTATTATTTCACTGAGTGCTGAACTCACAATTTTTTTTTATGCCCCCAAAAATAAATGTGTTTTTGGTCATTTGACTGCTTTTTATTGCTGATGCATCCCATATGGTAAAGAAATCACACACACACACACACACACACACCAAAGAACAGCAATGGCAACTATTTAAACTGCTTAATCATTGCACTGCCCATCGCAGTCAAACTGTTATCCAGTGTTGTTCATTTGTATACTGCATGTGGTACACATTCATGTAAGCAATCGGTTTGAAACTGGCTGGGGTGGGAAACATAGACATTTTATGCAGATCGCAGTTGTTCAGAGGAAAAGAAGCAGAATAAAGTCTTTTGTTGATTTTTTTTTGTGTTAATGTCTGTTATAACAGCTACCAGCAATATAGTCAAATGAATCAATCACTGTCCTTCCTGCCAAACACTACTAGCTCTACTAGCTCTACAGTATTAGTGGCTTGTGTTGAATATTAAAAGTAACAGTAATAATCATACATTTTTTACCATTTTTTATGTGTGAAAATAAATTGTGTTTATATACGGAACATGTGAGTATGAAATGAGAACAAGATCTCAATCTATATTTTGGTTTTAATTTATTATTGCTTCAATAAAATGAAACTGTCATGAAATATGTCTTTGTTAATTTTCAGACGATCTTTTCCCACATTGTGTTTTGCTATTATTGTGTAACAGCATTTCTTCATCAAAACACCAAATTATGCTGTGAAAGGACAGTTTATTGACTAACAGAAGTTAATCCCTCCTCCTAAATCATTAATTTTATCAGAACACAGAGTTTGTATTGAGGTGCCATCTTCACTAGTCAAAGGTTATTGGTCCATGTTGTTTCAAATGACTCGTGTTCTGATTGAAAGAGCTACTATTTATGTCAAGCAACCATCTCTTGGGAAAATGGCACCTCATTTTGTAACCTGTTGGGCATATAGCAAGACAACTTCTGTGATGTCTACATGCCTTGACTCAAAAGAAAATCTGTGCAAAAAATTTAAATATCAGAAATTGACAAGTGATAAGTATTGTTGTCTACAGTTAAGTTTCATAATTAGATTAAATTAGAAGATTTGGGTTTATTTATAAAAAAAAGTCATTTACTCCAAAACCCAATGAGTGAAATGGAGATTTTCCATGCTGTGCCACAATAATGCATGACCAAAAATAAATAATGAATCTGGAATGACAGTGGTGCTTCATTAACCAGAAACTCCAAAATTGTTCAAAAATTTAACATTTCAAGTTGTAAATATGTAATCATGTTGTAATTGGAAAGTAATCTTGATTACTGGATATTTTTGCCTGCAATAAGTTTTGTTGCAGTGACTTGTAATTTTAAAATGTTTAAATTTTTTGATCACTTAGAAAATTAGTAATCAGTTACAGATAATTGTGATTACTGAGTATGAGTATCCTAAATCTGATAGTAACAACAACTTGTCTTGGGGATATCATGTATTTCTTTAGTAACAACAACTTATCTTTGGGATATCATGTGTTTCTTTAGTAACAACTTGTCATCTGGATATCATGTATTTTTTTAGTAACATCAACTTATCTTGGGGATATTATGTGTTTCTTTAGTAACAACTTGTCATGGGGATATCATGTATTTCTTTAGTAACATCAACTTATTTTGGGGATATTATGTGTTTCTTTAGTAACAATTTGTCATGGGGATATCATGTATTTCTTTAGTAACATCAACTTATCTTGGGGATATTATGTGTTTCTTTAGTAACATCAACTTATCTTGGGGATATCATATGTTTCTTTAGTAACAACTTGTCTTGGGGATATCATGTATTTCTTTAGTAACAACTTGGTTTGGGGATATCATGTATTTCTTTAGTAACAACAACTTGTCTTGGGGATATCATGTATTTCTTTAGTAACAACAACTTGGTTTGGGGATATGTATTTCTTTAGTAACAACAACTTGTCTTGGGGATATCATGTATTTCTTTAGTAACAACAACTTGGTTTGGGGATATGTATTTCTTTAGTAACCACAACTTGTCTTGGGGATATCATGTATTTCTTTATTAACAACAACTTGGTTTGGGGATATCATGTATTTCTTTAGTAACAACAACTTGTCTTGGGGATATCATGTATTTCTTTAGTAACAACAACTTGGTTTGGGGATATCGTGTATTTCTTTAGTAACAACAACTTGTCTTAGGGATATCATGTATTTCTTTAGTAACAACAACTTGGTTTGGGGATATCATGTATTTCTTGGACTGTCAATCCATTGTTCTTAGTGGACCAAGATTACCCCTTATTGTTCATACTTTTTCTATTTCAGCGTTGCTGAATAAAACCTGGCATGTATTTGGATTATCTCCCCTGTACAATTTTGAGCGCAAGTCATCTGCATTCCAGAGATATTCAAAATCCCTGTCATCTGCACTGGAGGCTGTAAGCATATAATTGCACCATATACAGGCAATTCTGTCCTAATGTGAACCATTATACAGTGATCACCTGATTACTGCCATTCTAATTTTACGCTGGCTGATTTTCTTTGTAAATTGTCATGTATATAACTGTCACTGGCTTTCCATGGTCAGCAACTGTGTGTTTCCTAAACAAAGGATGGTTTCTCTGTGCATTAAGCTGTCACTGTAACATACAGACAGAGACTGTGCATGCAAATTAAACTTTTATTTTGATGAAGAAAAAATTATTTATATAAAAGAATATCAATGAATAATGTGTAAACATTTCTTTTCTGGATTCTGCTCAACACACTTTAGTCACACTACCACCATAACTTAGAGGTGCCGAAAATAGTAAAATTTGAATGTGATGCAGTTTTATCATTATGGGCTGGTCCTTTATTGTGGGTACAGTTCTCTTTTTTTAAAATAAAGTTTCCACTCCCAAAGTTTCCACTAAAGATTTTTTTCATGCTCTTGTGCATAAAACAAAAGAAGATATCCTGGTTGGAAACACAGTTCTTGATTCCCCACCCATTTTAAAACTAAATAGTTAAACCTATAGTTGCAACAGTAGAAAGAATTTGTTTACTGGACTGAATGGTAGAGAAGTAATTGCATAGTCCTGACAGAAAAAGGAGTCACCTTTTGTGCCTGTGTGATAGGTATAATTCATCTATTCTATTTACCTGAGAATTTAAGTTGTTCCTCATGAATAAAAGTAAATCTTTGAGTGGAGGTACTAAATACTTCACTTTTCATTAGGTACAGGGATCATTTATTATCTAAAAAAAACTTACCTGTAATGGAAATCAAAGTTTTATTGCATATTTTACTAACAGCCATATTTAGCTTCTTTTCATTCCCAATTCATCACAATCCTTTCACAAAATCTGACTGTTTTGTGATTGCTGAAAGCTGAGCAACTAATTAAAATGTTATTTAAAGTGCAAACAGCTATTACTAAAGTCTAATTATTACAAAAGTTGGTTGAGCTAAGAGTTGGTTCTTTGCTTCATCATGAAATGTATGATGTCACTTAATAGTGAAGTTAAGTGTTTTTTCATCATGCAAAAAACAAAAATCAATGATTTATTTTTTTGTAACAGCAATGATTTAATTAATAGGATGAATGAAAGCATGTCAGATACCCAAATAAAATTTGGAACATAATTTACAAGTAAACAAAAAAGTAATAATAATAATGGTATTCAATGCAAGCATATAGACCATAAAAGTTATCTCACATCTGTCTGCAAATTAGTTATCACGACTCTTCCTAAACTACGTGGAGGATTGCCATAAAACATTACACACCCACATGTTAGTGTCTAGTAAGTCCTAAATAAAAATAGTACTGCATTGGCATCCAATACCACCACCACAGCAGCCATCTTGAAAATCCTGTTGTTGATACTCCTGTTGGTCCTGTATCAAAATGATGCAGACCTGACATCCATTATAGCCATTGTGGCAGCTGTCATGAAAATCTTGTTTTGTTACTTCTGACCAAAGAGTCATATCAGCATGGGATTTTCAATAGAAAAAACTTAATTATGTGATGTTGGTCGTAAACTATTGTAACTGCTACTTCTGGATGGGGTTTTAATTGCAATGTCTAATTGGTCCTAAATGAAAACGTGACTGATCTGACTTCCAATTTGGCCACCACATCAGTTATGGTTCAGTAGTAATTATGAATACATTTTTATGTTTGGTGAATTGGCAAAGAACCAGCTGCAGGTCAACTTCATATTGATATTGTCAGTCTAAGTTGAATCTGCAGTGGGGATGATTAAAAAGACATCTGTAACCAGTTATGTTATCTTGCTTCTGTTTGGTCATTTATAAAGAATAAATGGTTGAAAGTATCTTTTCTTATCTTTTAAGGACTCCGCTTATATTTCAGCCTAGGCCATTTATAGTTCAATTATTCTCACAGTCCCTCACTGACAAGGACCTTTGCTTCATGACAAAGTCCATGAAGTCCAGGCTGTTGTTGCTTCTTGTGCTTATCTAACTCATTATTTATTATTGGATGTTATGAGAATCACATTTTGGCTGTAATGTACTACATTCTTCACCTTCTACCTTTGGTCTTTGGCACACCTGTACAAAATAATTTTATTTTTCCATTGGCTTAATACATGTGTCACAAAATGTTTCTACTTTAAAGGTGAATATATCATTCTTATGCCAGCTTAACTGAGACCATCAACCTCCTGTAACATTGGCAAATTAAGAAAGGCAGTAATGGCAGATAATATAGTTTTTCTATAGCTCTTTCAATAGGTTAATTACCGCCTTTAGATAGGCAGCACTGTCAATAATTATTTAACTTCCATGAACTACCTTGACCGATATTGAATAATTAGTCCAAAGAAATTGGTAAGCTTCCAGAGTTTACAGACAATTACACTTACACTTATTTAGTTTTGACAATGAAAGGAAAATGACGGTTGAAGCATTCAAGTTTTTCTTCAAGACAATGATGTCTAGTATTGACTTTATCTTTGTTTCTGAGGAATGTTCAGTTTTATGTGAAATGTAAAGTGATACCGTCCCTCCCAAACACTAATAAAAAGGAGAACCATGATTGTATTATATTGGTCAATCTGTCTAAAGTCACTGGAAATGTTCATTCTGCAGATTGCAGTTGTATAGTTTGGTAATTATTTCATTTGTGCGTGTGTGTGTATATGTGTGTGTGTGTGTGTGTATATATATATATATATAATATTTTGTGATACTTGCTTCATTAAAGTTAATGTAAACCCCATAGGCCAAAAAAATGGGTTTTTGTTCTTCAAATAAAACCCCATCCATGTTTGGTCTTTCTTCGAATTGGCTTAATACTGTAAATCTGCGAATCCTGCACTGTTTTTTTTGCAGTGTTTCTGTAAATTTCATGATAAGAATACCCAAATAGATTGAAAACTAAAGCATCACTGAATTTAATATGTGTGTGTGTGTGTGTGTGTAACTTTTCATCTAAGTGGACAATGGAATTTACTAAAGGTTGATAGTTATTTCATCATGGAAAAGGTAAGCCAGGCAATAATGAGTGGTAAATATTACATAATTCAAATTAGTTTTACTGCCCCTCCCCAACTACATTTCAGCAAAACAAAACATTAAGCTTTTGAAATAGAATGACTATTAGTAATTTAAGAAACGCATATAAGTATTTGCTATCTAATAAAGGAAAAAGAGAACTGTTAAAAGTTATTGGTTCCTACTACCAAATTTCCAGTACTAACCAAAATTATGTTTTAAAAAAAATCAGTGTTTTGTTATTATTCGTAGCATGTCTCTTTTATACAAAGGTTGTGGCCAGACTAGATTATTTTTAGGCTACCCCTAATGAAAACATCCTGTTCCTTCATTGCTGTCGTAAAAAGGTAGATCCTGTCATTAAAAATGTCCATTATATTTTACAGGAATCCCACAAAGGTTGCTTTGTGGATAATGATGTACCAGGCAATGTGGACATTGGAGGATTAAGGGGTTTAACAGTCAATATAGGTAACATAAAACAAAAGGTTAAAGCACTTGTCATATACAGAAAAATGCAGCAAAATACATACTGTATGTTTCAGACTTATAATATACTTTAACCAAAACATTGTTGGTACCATTCAGTATTTTCTCATATTAACATAAATGTAGGTAAAATCAAGTTTTAGCCAAACAATTGCCACAATAGAGAACATGGCATCTGAACATGATCATTTGCAGGGCAACAATAATGGCAGTATTTGAGTTGCTTTTGCATCAAGTCAATCGTGAAAACAAATGAAAATGTTTAAATACAGTTAAACCTGTTATGAGAGACCACCCCTTCTGCCAACCAAAAGCAGTCTCTCAAGACAGGTGGTCTCTCATAAGACTTGTTTGAAAATGGACTTGTTTCCAGTGTCAAAAGTTAGCATTGATGAAGAAGAAAAAATACTCATACTCACTGTACATGTATCATATCCTTTATTCATAAATCTGTTTAAATATTGCATGCAATCTTCTCAAAATAACTTTATATATTTATAAGATATATATCTATCAAAAACTGCAGTTAGCTATGAATCTTTTTTTTTTTCATCAGAGGTTCTGCCATTATTAATGTTGGCGTAATAACGACTAGATGTATTTCCACTTTGATCAGGTTTTGACGAAATGTGGAATAAATATATATATTATACACCAATGTATGAAACCAAAGAACATAATTAATTCATCAAGAAACAATACATTTATTTTGAGTCGAATTTTAAATCAACACTGTTATTGCTTGATAAACAAAGATTGCAACCATCTGCAACCAGATAAACAGATGGTTGCTTGGTGAAATGTTGTAACAAAAGATACTGGAAATGATATACACTTGCTAGTATTTAAGGCAAAGAGCTCATTCACCCCCAGGCATTATAAATCAACTGGAAAGACAAACAATGTACTCAACCCTACACAAAAGCCCTTTTAAAAGATTTCTCACTTGGACATTAGGACAACCGGCGTTGTGTGGGTTTTCACAAAGATAAATAAAAAAAAAATACAAACCTCTAAATTGACTAGGTATGTCTATCATTATTCCCTTTAACGAAAAAAATGGTTAATCTTGCTGGCTATTAACATGACCTCAGCACTACAGTGGCAGTTAGTGACTTGTACTTTAGTCTGGTTTACTGCAGTTTACAAATTACATCATATGCAGGACTTGTAAATTTTACAAAACTGGTAGCTAGCCAATTTTGTATTATTAGAAAAAAAATTATGATTTATGCAGTCGTTACAAAAGATTAAATGATGGTTATTGGTGTTTATCTCGCTATATATTGTTCTGCTGTAGTGTTATTTAATGTGCACTTTGTTGTCATACATGTATCCTGAGCTTTCGTGTTTACAACTGATTTAGTTAGGTCATTGGTGTTGGTCTGTTTTTTTTTTGTGCTAGTTTTGCAATGCGGTTGCTCATAGCAGTGTCAAAATGCATATTTTGCAAAGACTTTGCTGTCACTGGTTGCATTCAGCATGTGGTCACTAATCTAATACCAGAGCATTTATATAATAAAATCAATCCATGTAATATGATTGTAGTCAGAAATGACAGGTGATCACTCATAGCAGAGGTTGCTCAAGACAGGTTTCATTGTAACAATAACGCAGGATCATTTAGGTGCTTTATCAGCAAAGTCAGAATAGTTCTTGTTCCTTTCCTTCCATAAAACTTTACCCAGAGCACAATTTAATGATTATATTTACAACACAGGTTTTACGTAGCATCGAAATAAGTAGGCTGGGATAGAATTCAGTGATTGAAAATTAAGAATGGGCAGGTTTAATTAATATGTGTGAAGATGAAAAAAACCAAGTGAATGTTAATGTGATTATTATTAATCTTGCATTTATATTTATGGACCTTTTCATGCCTTTATTTGGTTTCCATTAATTGGAGCATTTGTCACAGTGTGAATATATTTTCTATTGATGAAACTTTAATGTTTGGTTGTTCATTCTGTGTTTCTTACCAACTTAAGTTGATGCTGGAGAATGAGGAAATTATGGTTTAAAAATTTAAAACCATTAGCATCCAAGATATATTTCAAAGCTTTTAATAAATCCCAGAAATCTTTATAAAGGAATGCAAACTGTATATACTTGCTGATAAAATGAGTCCAACTGCAGACTGCAAAGACCCAGATCTGCCAGTGCAAAATGCACTGTCATGTTTTGGTCTGTGCAATTGTTTTTTTTTAGTAATTGATAGAAAAAACAGCATAGACCCTGAACCATGGGCTCATTGTGCTTCAGCAGATCAGGATCTTTGTTTTTGCAGTTTTACTCTACTTATAATCGAGTATATATTTCATTATTTTTAAAATTTATTTTTCAGGTGATCAGAATGCAGTTGGAATTTTTGTCAAAGGAAAGAATAGAAAAGGTAAGTAGTACATTCAGTTTTGTATTGCAAAAATCTAGTAACAAGATCCACAGTTTGTTCCAGTCCAGGCTGCACGATCATGGTATTCCTCCTGTTCTTCAAGCGACACTAGGAACAATGACAGCTAAAATGAAGAGATACTGCACAAAAGAAACAAAATTACTGCTTGTCTTGTGCAATGGTGCACAATAATTTTATGAACATGTGGTAATTCAAATAAATGTATCTATTCTATTGAAACTACCAGATTTATTTCTATGATCCAGTACCAGTCAACTTGGTTTATATTTAGATCTGGGATTTTCCAGAAATATGTCAATGTTCATGTACTAATGACTGTGCCTAGATGGGTATTGATATTGCTAACATACTTATAGTTGCCATAAAAACGTCCTCCTGATGATGTCTGGTGCAAATGCAATCCAGAAATGATCTGGTTTAACTTGAAACTTGGTGGGGGGTGGGGGGGAGAGACAGTTGAAGCAAAACACATGGAAGATGACAGAGATGATGTTTATCCGAGTTTCCATGCTAATGGGAAATTGCGAAATGTTCGTTCTTGATTGCAGAAAAGTACATAATTTAGCTGTAATTGAACTAATCATGGGTACTTTGCTAAACCTATTTATATAATTATTCCAAGAACTGAGGTGATTGGATTGGTCATGGAGACTACACCAGCATCACATAACTCCAGTTCTCATTATATGTAAAGTTAACGAAGATGTATTGTAATAAATCTTTGCTTATTAATTGGTAGTGAACACCAGAAACTGTCATCATCATTCAGCATCATTGTTAATAGTAACCATCTAAGCCATTTTCAGACCCTATTAAATATATAGAAATCTACAAACTGCTAAGACAATTTTCATGCTCTGGGTATGCATGACAATGATTGCATAAATAGATAGTATTTAGTCTGATTACAGTCAAAGTTGATGTTAGTGCATCAACTAGACACAAGTGGAGTAGGGGGAAATTGTGTTTTTTTAAAATTAAAATTCAGACCTATTGCTATACAGAAGTATATACTTTGTATGGGTCTTTGTCAAAATTGAAATGATCCTTTTATACATAACTTTTTTTTACAACATATTCTGTTAGGCAGAGTAAAGTTAACATTTATTCTGTAAAAAAAAATAGTTACCTGCAAATTTAAATTAATTCCAATAGCTTTTTTGTTTCAGGTGATACATCTTGTAGTTTACAAACATAATTGAATGAGTTAATAAAAAGAAAGGTATATTCATAATCTATCCTTTAATATAAGATCAACAGATTCTTTCATTGCAAAAGAGGATGTATTATGGATTTCCTAATATTACCGTCACTTAAAGTCTATATTATTAATTTGGGGAAATGTTAAAAATATGTTATATTTAAGACATTATATTAAATTCTTTCCAAGAAATAGATCAAAAGTGTTGACAAAATGCATATGGAAACAAAACTATCCATTGTACTGGGAAGAACCAGGATTTATATAGGTGGAGATACATCTGAAGATAATTCTGCTGAAAATGATGATGATGATGATAAAAAATAATGGTGCAGATAAAAAATTATCTGTATTCATTAGTAATTTGTTTTCTTTCGTTTTGACATGTTTCTTATCATCAAATTAATCAAATGCGTGTTATGTAAACAACTGCATGTATAATATGGTTGTCTTATATATTCTGACCTAGTTACAAGACAGCCAGCCCTCTACATCAAATACCATTATATGACTCATTTGTGGCTGTTCAGTTTGCATTGTTTTTATTCTTGTAGGATATTCTGCAAATCTAGTCTTAATGTAAATCACTAATAGGCAGACATTTAAAACTGTAGTCTTAATTCAAGTGGCTGTTAAGCAACAGATTAAAAAGCAGGCTTAATAATTATGAGAAAACAATAGTGGAGTTTATAAAGGCATACAAATGTACGTTTTTAAAAGATAGCTTGATATGAATTTGAAAAATAATTAGTGAAGGGCCTCAAGCAGAGTATAGATTGAAATCAAATAATTTTTTGTTGTTGCATTCTCTGCAACATAACTTATGGAGATAAATCTAAGTTTATTTTATGATGTTGCATTAGCAATCAAATAATAAATATTTTTGGTAATAAAACTTTAATAATATTACTTCTCATCAATATATTAGAGCAATTATTTAATTATGAAAATACTAGTATATTTTTTTTAAAATTATTTAAACAGTCATCATATATGTACAGTATGTACTTACTTTTAAGTAGAGTCCAACTGTAAACTCCACAGACTCAGATCTGCCATTGCATAATGTGCCAAAAGATCTGGGTCTGTGGGTGCATTATGCAACAGCAGATTAGGATCTTTGTTATTTGCAGTTTGACTCTATTTACTGTATAAGTGTATGAATCCCATAATACATGTTTGGCCTCTACATCAACTAACACATGTACACATAAACTTTGAGAAAAATATATTAAATGTTTCTTTTTCTGTATATCCTTGCAGCAGAAGATGCCATGGTGTATACTGCATTATTTTGTTGTGTGAACCTTCAGTTCAGCCCAATCCCGAAGGATCTTGAGATGTCTTTCAAATATTTCCCAATCATGCTGGCAAGAGGGCCAGTAGCCATAATGGATATGGTTAACAAATGGCTTGAGGTACATACTGATCCATTCCTAAATGCAGATAGATTCATCCTTAATCCAAGTGTATAAGTCTTAGACATGGAACAAACTGTTGAAACAAAATTATATGGACCAAAGTTGAATAGCAATGCTAGTCCCAAATTCGGGACTGAGGGTTAGTTTTTAGGTTCCCACCCTTCTTGGAAATCAGGAAAAAGTCAGGAGAATTTTTAAAAAATTCCCAAACATGAAAGTCCTTGAATTTTGCAAAAATTGATGAAAGTTGGAAAAAAAAACATGGAAATTTTCTGCACCAGTTGACGACAGAAACAGTTCTGTAATTGAGTTGTAGCTTACCTAATTGTGAGTTAAATTTATTAAATTCTGTCCAGAATATTTGGAGCTTATAGTACACATTTTTTGGGTGCTTTCCATAAACATATTTGTAATAATCCATTGCATATGTTGTTTAAGGAAATCAAATGTATTTATTGAAGGTCATATTCTGTTTGTAATTTTGTTTTAAAACAAAAGAACACAAATTTCTTTATGATTTTATTCCAAGAACAACCTTTGCGAGAGTCATGAACATGGAACCTGTGTCAGTGATGCTTTTGTTTTAATGTGTACACTCTACTTGCCGATTCTGATTCTGTCAGCATGTTGTGACAGCGACAGATTCCTAATAATTGTTTTTGGACTAAATACGTTGAGAATTATATGTCCTTTTCGATTTATACAAAAACTTTGTGAAATGATGTATAGTGTCAGCTGACTAGGTGATGGACATTAGGCTTGGATGTGTGCCATAAATCAATATGATGCTCACACCCAGCAATCATACTGGTCAGCTGTATGGGCACATGTTAGGTTTTGTTTGACATACATCAGTACATCAATTGTACAAGTTCAATTTTATCAGTATTCTGTAGACTCCAAAAACAATTCATTTGTACCGACTAAACTTAAATTATTATGATTTTCATTATTCAGTAAGTAACAAATATGGCATCGAGAAAGTGTTTTATGTTTAAGATGAAAGGGAAAATAAGCTTCTAGAAAAGTTTAATAATCAACACAGAAGAATAAAAAGGGGTATTCATATTCTTGTGAATAAAAGCTGGAAAGGACACATTTTCGTTTATTAGACATCACATTACAATTTTAGCATGTCTTATGGTGGGAGATTGCCATTGTCATGTGATATGGAGAAAGAATTTCCAAGAATTGTGTCAAGTATAAAGATAGCAACAAGTCATTGAGTTGCATAGAGTTTGGAACTAAACTTCTGCAACTGTACTAATGGTAAATAAAGTCTACATGTTCTATACAAACTTTTCAGTTGAACATAATGTTTATCGTCACTACATCAAACTATTATTTATGATTTCCAGCTTTACAATCGCAGGTATTGATGTTTTGTTACACCTTACTGAAAAGTGGTCAAACTTACGGAAAAAAAATCAACTGCCTTACTGAGATGGACTAATCAGGTGTTGCAGGACATTGACAATGTGCAATACATCACTCAACTTGCAATTGTTTCCTTTGCCATACGTCCATGGCCTCTCAATATGACAAGATTGAATTAACAAGATATGTCATCATTGATATTGTTTTGTACTGCTACATATGTTTACATTGTGAGAACATGTATAATGCAACATCATGTTCTGCCTGAACATGTCCACAAATGCTTTTATAAGATCTTTAATGACTAAAATGCAGTGGCTTACAAACTTCAGTGTTTCTTTAAAAAAATTTACTTGTCAAAGGTTCTTTTTGGGAAGACGTTTTACAAAGGTTTTTATGTATATCTATGTTTTTGGTAACTCCTGGCACATGGATTTATTTAATTTTTGCAATTGTTTTTCATGGTTGTAAATTGTACATATTATTTTCGTTAGATCTTGCCTGCATGACTAGGGTCTGATTTAGGAATATTAAGAGTGTAAAATTGCATAGGATCTATAAATAGATGCTAATGTATGTCTTAAAATTTACTAATAATAGAATTACTAATAGGCATGTTTGTGAGATTTTGACCTTTTTCCCATTGGACAGATTAATTAGGATGGTTCAAGACAAATTAATTTCCTACTTTGGAGTCATTCTTATTTATTCTGTTCCTCTTGTAACATCAGGTCTGCAGATATATTTTATGTTGTACATAGATGTTATTTGAGAAGAAAAACATTTTGTTTGGACTGGTGAGTGACTGTTTGGACTAAAATATTATTTTAGAACTTTTGGGAATTGTTCAAAGGAGTTCTGGACAATGCTATTTTGACATTGTCACAGTTCTTGGCAGATACGTACATTTCCATTTTTGAAATTTATATGCAACCTTTAATTTCTTGGGACTTTCATTGAACATTAACAGGATTATTTTAGATTCATAATAATGTCAGCTTTTCTCACATTTATATTTATAACTTTGATAATTAAATCATTTTTTGAAATTTACAAATCTTCTTGGTTGTACTTTTTTCGCTACTTAGTTTGTCACCATAGTCCTAACAGTAACGCAGTGTAGAAACTATTGCAACCGGTTCTCATCAACTTTTGTAACCAGTTCTCATCAACTACTGCAACCAAATCTCATCAACTGTTGCAACCAGTTCTCATCAACTATTGTTCCAGTTATAATCAACTTTTGCAACCAATTCTCATCAAATATTGCAACCAGTTATCATCAGCTATTGCAACCAATTCTCATCAACTATTGCAAACAGTTCTCACCAACTATTGCAACCAATTCTCATCAACTATTGCAACCAGTTCTCATCAACTATTGCAACAGTTCTCATCAACTATTGCAACAGTTCAATCAACTATTGCAACCAGTTCTCATCAACTATTGCAACCAGTTCTCATCAACTATTGCAACCAGTTCTCATCAACTATTGCAACCAGTTCTCATCAACTTTTGCTGTTTCCTTGATGATGTCATCATTACTACAAGAAGAAAGGAATGGGCAAGCCCTATGAAGCAACCTTCACGTGCATTCAGTTAAAATATGTAGTTCCTGCATTATTGATTGCTATGTACATATTCAATTTTATGGTTACTGATTTTTGCATACAGAGCCATGTATGTGTACACTTTGCAGTATTAATTGCTTGTACAGTACATTACCATTAATGTTAGCAGGTGATATAATTTAGCAAAACAGCAACAAGATTTTATGCAACCAATAAAGGACTTGAACAAGGACTGCATGCAAATTACAAAAAAAATGATGGAAACTTACAAATAAACTATGGCAACTAAATAAGATTTTGAGTTTTGGTCAGTCTATCATGATCCAAAATGTGCAAATCAGCTATCCAACACCATCTGGTGCACTTAGAAGAAATATTTGGGTTACTTGGTCATGGTTTAGATAAACCAAAGATTTGAATGAGAGAAGTTTTTAAAAGGACTGGTCCAGACCTGAAGTTTTTGGGGCAGTCAGAGTTCTATGGGTGACTCAGATTGATCTCTTAAAATGTTTAATGTTGAGAAGTATGAGTAAAATTTGATGAATGACAGTCTTTTAAAAATTTACTTTCCTAAATCATCCCTACCCACATTAATTCTGGAATGGCCACCAAGTCCAATGAATCAAAAAATCAAAAAGTAGTCCAGTCCATTATTTTATCAAGTTTGAAACGAGGTAGCCAAGCATACATTCAACATCCATTGATGTAACAGGAAGCTGATTGCTTTTAGATCATCTTTTTTTCCTCATAGGAGTCATAAATCTTCATTGCCCTTTTTGAACTTTGGAAATAATTATATTTTGGAAATATGTGGAACAATTAAGAATATTGGGTGTTAACTCATTGAGCTACCCATTCTAACTTAAAATAGCCCTGACCAGTCATTTTGGTAGATATTTAACTTCAAGGTACAAGATCCCAACTTCAGACTACTGTTCATTTATTATTATTATTATTATTATTATTATTATTATTATTTATTTATTTTTATTATTATTATTATTATTATTGTATATCATTACAGTCCCAGTTTGACTGCAGAGTGACAAAATTAAAGTTTTCTTCTAATGATCTCCTTTGGATGGCTTCATTGTGGAGTGCTTATACACCAGGTAAATACCTTCTTTTGTCTAAATAGTTTTCCGACTCAATAAAACATTTATAATTCATTTTAAAAGGTATTTAGTAGATATCTATGACTGACCTGTAGCAAATCACAGCTCTGCATTTACTGGCTATAACATTTATTTTCATTATCTTTGTATGAAATATACAGTTAATTGTTGGTTTTCACTGCAACAAATTGTATTGTAAAACTAGTCAGAAAGTGTATTATTTCGATATTTAGCTAGTGAGTGCATTACTTATGATGTTTAGACCAGTCAAAAGTGTATTGCTTGTGACACTGGGCCAATCAGACTATGCATTACTTTTGCAGATGTGTCCATGCAGAAACAATAATTTTTAATTTCATTTGCTTTATTATCTATACATTAGGAAGCTATTGTTTACAGTTGGAACTTTTTAAATTACATAAGTACCTCAAGTTTTTCCAACTGGTCTCTTCTAGAAACATAATGGAGGAATTTTTGAATATAAAATGAAAGAATAAAGGAATGTATTACAAATAAATTATTGGTTTTTATGCAGTCATTATCTTATTTCAGCATGAATTTTAGCTATTAATTTGCATCCAACAATAATGTATTGTAGAACAGACCATGACGATATAATCTGCAGGTAAATGCTCCCAGTTCCTCTATATTATGATTTATGATGACACCCTTTTTAATATAATTTTCCATTGCAGTACCTAAAAGTCGTCCCCTAGAGTTGGTATATGCTGTTCCCCAGGAGTGTGAAGGGCTGTCCAAAATCACCTACACAATGGCTGCAGCAGATGCTAAAAGATTGCTGGATGTGTAAGTCTGGAGTTAGACATTATAGAGTTCAAATATTAGCATACTTCAAACACCATCAGCTGAAGTTCTGATGGATATATTTTATGATACACACTGTTAAAAAACGATCAAGTTAAGATTGGCTTACATTTAGCACCAGCTATTTTCTCATGCATTCTGCATTTAAAATATTCTTAATCCATCTGCAAATTTGTTCATCATAATCAATGAGTCATGTCAGATCTGCACCTTGGCTATATCAGTGTTTTTCAAATGTGAACAATAATTTCATCCCTATATAATGGCTTAAGTGACCCTTTCTACTTTAAATGTTTTCTAAGCATATTTCCTGATGGCACTCATGGTTGCATTAAGGCTATTAGGGCTATCTGAGTAATAAAGGTATAAGAGTGTTTGGATGGTGCTTAATTTATATTTAAGGCTACAATCAATAGTTTTGTTGTATTAGGCTTAACATCTTTTTTTAGCACAAGATAGGCTATACATGGCAGCCAGTAAAACTGGTGAAGGAAGAACCCAGAACAAACCCTGGGAAGAACCTCCTACCAACAGAAAGCTACTGGCAGCTTTCTCACATTCCTTCATTGGCTGAGAATGAGATTCAAAGTCATGCAGACATAGCTGAGATGGCATTGATCGATCAATATAATAATGTTGCACCAAGCAAACAATGAACATATACTGTATTTTTAAATCTGGGGACATTGTATTTTCCACTTGTTTGGACAATTACAGACCTGCCAACTCTTATGATTTTGCCATAAGTGTTATGACAATTACTCTTAAAATATGGACTTATGGAACACAAGCAAAATCTACAGAAAAATGATTGTTGCCATAAAATCCAGATAATTGTTTAATCCATGTTTGATTTGGATCCGGGTTTCATATTAGAACCAGACTAGCTTTACAGCAGCATCCCAGATGCTTTAAACTGCACCTATTTGTTCATGCGAAACATCTGCATGATCGAACTATTGAATGAATAATTTTGTTAAAATGGTGTCCAGAAAGCAATGCATGTTATAAGACAAAAGGGAAAATAAGCTTCTAGAAGTGTTAATAATCAACATAGAAGAATATAAAGAGTTCAGATTCTTGTGACTAAAAGCTGGCAAGGACACAATTACATTTATTGGACATCACATGCCAATCTGAGTATGTCTCAAAATATGTTTTGCCATCATCATGTCAAATAGAAAAAGAATTTCTAAGAATTACATCTAGTTGAGAGATAGCAACATGCCAGTGAATTGCATAGGGTTTGGAACTCAAGTTTGTGCAACTGTACCAGTGGAAAATAAAGTCTATGATTATGTTACATTTTCAGTTGAACATATGTTTATCATCCTCTGCATCAAACTTTTAATTATTTTTTCCAGCTTTACAATACCAGTTGTTGATATTTTGTTAAACCTTTCTGAAAACTGGTCAAACTTATGGAAAAAAATCAACTGCCTTACTGAGACAGACTTGTCAGGGTTGGCAAGTCTGCAATTACAATAGATTGATTTCAGATGTACATGTACACTTGTTGCTTCGACCATGGTTGCGTCAAACATCCAGCATCACTCAGACTTGTTTCAAAGACAGAAATGTTTATAATGATAATAAACCTCACTGAGTTGAATGACAGAACTGATTTTCTCTCAGTATTTGAGGTACAGAGGTTGTGTGTGTGTGATATTCATTTTTAACATAGCTTTTTTTAAAAAATCATATCGCTATGATGTCTGCAGTGTGGCAGGTTATAGTGATGTCTAGCACTGGGGCATAATGCTGCAGACATGCAGCATCATGTCCCACCCAGTCACATCCTGACACCATGCCAACCAGTTCTAACACTAACCTCTTAATGCTGAGCACCAATTGAAACTTGTGTTGGTACTACTTTTTATATGTGTCTTTGGTATGACTCCACCAGGGTTTGAACCAGCGACCTCCGACATCCGAGGCATATGCTCTAACCATTAGACCACCCAAGCAGTTAAGAGGTTATGTTGTATTTGATGTTTATCATCACTTTTCAGTCAAGTCCAACTGCAAACTGCCCAGACCCTGATTTGACGTTGCATTATCTGCTGGCAGAGCTGGGTCGATGCAGCTTTTTAGGAATAATCAGTAGGGTAAACAATGTAAACCCTGATCTTCAGGTGCATTTTGCCAAGGCAGATCAGTGCCTGTGTTAATTACAGTTGGACTTGACTTCTAGCTTCGAAAAAACATTGGAATTCTTATATGTGATGTATCTTATAATTTTCAGAGTTCACCCAGATGACTCTGATGAACTGACAGAGGAGGAAGTACAAGCATTTTTTGATGCTTTAGAGGGACATTTATGCTACATATTCCATGTCAAATTAGGGGTAAGACAGACTAATTCTTACAGCCAGTTCTTTTGAAACACCTTTACAGGTTCATAGGCAAGATTTGGGATCAATTTCCAAAGTAAAGCTTGTGTGGAAAAATAAATGAAGTTGCTTGGACTAGTACAGTGTTATAATGTAATTGTGGTATGATTCAAATCTTTTTTGTTTGTTATGAGAAAATTTCTATCAAATTTTCCTGAGTTCAAGACTTTTCAAAGCAAAAGTATTAACAGCAACAAGTAAATAACATCCATGAATTCTGTCTGAAGGGATATGTGTGTAAATGTTATCTTTTGGATTGTCCCAGATTGTTACCATAGTGTGCCCTGGGACATGTCCCAGATTGTTACCATAGTGTGCCATGGGACTTGTCCCAAATTGTTACCATAGTGTGCCTGGGACTTGTCCCAGATTGTTACCATAGTGTGCCCTGGGACTTGTCCCAGATTGTTACCATAGTGTGCCCTGGGACTTGTCCCAAATTGTTACCATAGTGTGCCCTGGGACTTGTCCCAAATTGTTACCATAGTGTGCCCTGGGACTTGTCCCAGATTGTTACCATAGTGTGCCCTGGGACAAGGCTCTTAACTCCAATTGTCTCTGCACTAAATAACTTATTTATGTTACTGAGCCATAAAACACAAAACCAAACCAAGCAGGACATCTCAAGGCTTTCAAAATGCAATGTGTTTTAAATTTTTGGATCATTCTTAAATATGTCATTAATCTGACTCAGAGGTCATCCTTAACTAGGCCATTATTCTTGTACAAAGATCATCCTTAAATATATCAGTAACCTTGCTTGGAGATCATCCTTAAAAATGTCCTTAATCTTGTACAGGGATAATCCTTAAAAATGTCATTAATCTGTCTTAGACACTATGCAACTGAAATCTCTAAATGTTATTAAAATTTGTTGTTTTCAAAAATTGTATTGCTTCCATTAAAGGACTATTGAGATGAGGCCATTTTCTGCCTAGTCTCAAATTTTCTTGATGTATATTACATGTAGGAGTGGAAAGTAGGGTGTTATTTCATTTCTAATAAAAGTTTTGAATTCATGTGGCATATGCCATGGAAATAGCATGTTGAGAAGAGATAAAAGAAGACATTAATATTTTACAACTTTGACTTGTTTTTCTCATTCTAGTCTATTCATTAATTATTCACTAGATTTAAGATGCTATATAACTATATTATCACATTAGCAGTCACCTTTCTGATGCTGATGGTGTCAACAATTTGTTATGGGTTTAATTGAAGCTTTTCATTTGCATTTATTTCTTTACTCCTTTGCTAGATTCTTTCTGTACTTGGCATGAATCTTTAAGTAGCTAAGACAGTTCATTCTATAATATGCCTGCCTATCTCTTTTACTTTTGCTACAAGGTCCCAGTCATAACAAAATTTCATTAATGCTTTTGTCAAATGTTTTTTTTATTGAATTATAATACTTGGCGTGAATCTTTAAGTAACTAAGACAATTTGTTCTATATTGTTCTTTTCCACCTCTTTTACTTTTGCTACAGGGTCCCAGTCACTATGAAGCTAAGACAGTTTATTTTATGAATATCACCTTTAACTTGGGGTCATGGTAGGTTGTACAAATTGGCATTAGGGTTTTGGCTCAAGTTTTTACTATTGCTTATATTTCATAAACCATTTGATAGATTTTCTTCATACTTAGATTGAACCATTTTGAAGCTAAGAACAGTTTATTCCAAAACATGCCATCTTTCCCCCTTTTGTCTTAGGGTCAAAGTCACAGAAAATAGGGTTTCATCGTTTGCTGTTATTTCCTAGAGTTTACAGCAATGCATTCGTCTTGGACATACCATGCATATGGTGTCATCCAAATTTTGTTCCATTTTTTATTTTCAGATTTTTGCATTATAAATTATATTGACAAAATTCAGGAAAGTCACCAATTTCGGGGATTCCGTTTGAACAGGGGTTGTCTTTTGAATCCCAGATAGAGATAAAAGTACTTCAGCATCAATATGATTAACTTGCACAGAGACTATAGCTTCTAATTGTGAAAAATAGAATGTAGCATGATTTTATATAGATTAAAAATGGTGCAGTAGTAACAAGATAAAGATTCAGATAATTTGTGAGGAAGAGCAATATCTGTAGTTATTGTTTTGGCCAGAAATGTAGAAAAAATGTAGAGTCCAGGAATGAAAGGAATTTGGACACAATTTATTTTTCCTTGGACTTTAATTGTGCATGGCTTTTTAGGATTAATCTAAATAATTAATAAAAATGACTATGGATGAATACTAATGGAATAATCTCATAGATTTGAACATTGTTTTAATCTGGTATTATAGTCTAAAGAAATAAAATATCTATGCGACATTAGTAGAGTTATGACCTCATTTCTGTTATAAGATGGCAATATTGAACAATAAAATGTCTTGAAAGAATGCTTCTCTGGCCATTCACAATTTTGTCTTGTATCCCTTCCACTAGTTATTTTCAACACATGAGTATTTCATTGAGAGGATGTGTCACTATTTGGATTAGATGAAATTCATTATGGCTGCTGCTATTCTCATAGATCATGTAAGGTTCCTAATCCGTCTAGTTCTGTCTTTGATCAACTTTTACAACAAACATGTTCATTTAATTTCAGACAATGTGTTTGAGAACAGTGGGAAATTCTATAGCTTATGTCAGCACAGATGGAAAAATCAAGGTACGGATGGGTCAGGTTTTCATGTAAATAGTTGAATATGGTTGCAATTTTTCACCAGCACAGCAAAATAATGACTGCAGCATTTGTCAATAATTTTGTTTGAAATTTTTTAATTTGCTAATATTTCTGTAACACAATCATGGATTCTGTTCCTCTTGGAGTTATGTCACCTACAAAACAAAGTGATTGCTTCAAAAATTAAAGTATAAGTACATCACTGCTGTAAACTTTGGCTGTACGGTTTTCTGCTTCTTTCTAATATTTGAAAAGAATCACAGGTAAATATATATTTCCACTTGGGTGTAGTGGAAGAAAATTGTTTTTTTGGAGAGAAATACATGTTAAACTTCTGAATCATTTTCCCATCCATTTTTTCATCACTTGGATGGTCTTGTAGTAAGTTGATTGAATATTTTTAAACAAAAATGAAAAGTCCTTTTTCTACATTGTCGCCATAAAAATTCATTACTGATAACATTTCAGCCTTCCCACTCGTCTTCCACAAATGTGAGTCTCCTCACTAGTGTATCAGTCAAATTTAAACTGATGAACATTCAGTGTAAAGGTAAAAATGGATCTTTCAGAAGTTTCTTTTGATACTATCATTATATTTTGTATGTAGTAAATTCATGTAAAGGACAAATTCTTTTGTCCATTTTGTGGGCTGGATTTGGGAAGGAATGGAAGTTAAACCCTTACTGTGTGTGTGATTAGGTAAGGATTTTCAGAGAACTTATTTACTTATAAATATTTACATTCTCATCGAACATATCTTCATCAATACAATTAATGGACCCCTTCAATCCAGCCCTTCTGGAATGACAAATATTGAGCCATTCCTGCCTATGTACCATGTAGTGCAAAGGGATGAAGTTTTCACAACTGCTTTCCTGTTCTCACCACTAGATTGTTACCTATATACCATGTGTTGCAAGAGAGGATTTTTTTTACTGATTTCCTGTTCTCACTGCTAGATGGCTACCTATATACCAGATGTTTACCAGTTAAGGCTTTTAAAACATGTGGTTACCATATGTACTCTCTTATAAGTCCAACTGCAAACTGCATAGATCTAAATCTGGCATCATACAATATGCCAGCAGTTCTGTGTCTGTGTAGTAGTTTGTTAGGAGTAATCAATAAAACGAACTGCAAAGACCTTGATCTGCAGGTGCATTACTCAATGGCAGATTAGGATCTTTGTTGTTTGCAGTTTTACTTGACTTATAAGTGAGTATATGTAGTATGTTATTGATTATTAAGGTATTTGCTACATGTTTGTATTTAATCACTGAGTAAATTTTCAGTTTGTAGATACTGATTTTCTAACCTTGTTATCCAACACAACATTGTTGGTGCTTACCAGTGGTTGTCTTATTTGACAACAGTGCTAGAATTGTGTCATCTATTTATTAATCAGAAATTTTGTTGTAACATTTAAGGTTTTTTATCTTCCATTGTTTCTGACAGCCTTGTGGTTTCAGTTTACACAATGACAACCACATGCCACAAGTGCAAGAAGTTTAAAGCCAGTGAGTTCGCGCATGTGCCTCATTTGTACTATGTGTTCATCAGCTTCACCGTACAGTATTTACACAATGATAAGAAGGATCACAGTCCAATGTAGGCTACAGAAGTTGAAAAAAAGGGATAAAGGGGCAAAGTCAGCTGACAGTAACATTTGAGTCTTGACTATGAAATATCATTGCCAACTTGTGTAGTGGACATGCCTCATAGATCATGAGCCTTTCTTGCAGTGATCATGTTTTGACCAATGTGATACAGAGGATTTAGTGCACATAGGAAATGCCCATGCAATGCTGATAATAAGATTAGTGCAGGGACATGATGTTATAGTTGCTGGCTATGCCATCTCTCCTTTTCTTAATGCCTCTTCAGTACAAGATTGAAGTTTACAGTTTGTTTTCCAGATTTTGGGGCAGCAAAGTGGGCATAAGTCTCCCCCTGCTTCCCGCATGACTGGGAATGGCTTTATTGTCTGTAAGACTGTAAGCCCAACCAACATTGCTGGTATGTTTTATCAGTCAGTCAATGATATGTCACTTGTGACATGCACCGAAACTTTGCAGAAAGCCAGTTACTGGAAATTTTCTCTTCTCACTTGTACCAGACTGCTACAATGCTGAAGTGCCAAGTAACGAAGTTTAGATAAAAACATTGCAGTGGTGAATATGTTAACCCTGCAAATCTTTAAGGTATATCACTATTTTTATAATGCAGCTTTGAACTTGGCATGGAATATAGTGGTCACATTATATATACCTGGACTGGCATAATTAGCAACCGCTCCAGTGGCCTAATGGTAGAGCATCCACCTCAGATGCAGTCGGTCATGGGTTCACACCCCAGCCAAGTCCTAACAAAGACTGGTACTAACAGCTGCCTGACTTGGCGCTCAGCATTAAGAGGTTGGTGTTAGGACTGGTTGGTCTGGTGTCAGAAAAATGTGACTGGGTGGGACATTATACTACATGCTTGCCGCATGATGTCCCAGTGCTAAACATTACTATAAACTGTCACACTGCTGACATTGTAGCGATATGACTGAATTTTTTTAAAGCTACATTAAAATTCTAAATCACACACACATGCGTGCATCATTAGTGATTGATTTTCTAAAAAATTGGGTATTAAACACGCGTGGGAGTGTACTGCCTCTATTGTTAAGGTGGTTAATAGGGTCAGTCATCACTCAATGGTTGGTGCCCAGACAGCTTCTTCTATTATGATTTTGTGAGACCAGATTCCTTTCTCCACTCGTTCATATATGCACACTGCCTTTTGTACACCATTGCTGTTTGGCATCCATATGTGTGGAAGCAGTCTGCACAAGTACTGCCTTCAGCATCCTCCGATTTCTTGATCCCAATGGAGGAATAATCATAGACAAAAGGAGAGCCCAACAGCAACACTTTTGACTAGTCTGTCTTCAGGCCTTTCATTTTTGAAGTCGGTATTATAAAAACGGTATAGGCAGCCAAGTTTCTCTTTCTACGAGCCTCAAACAATTACATTTGACTCTTCTTACTGATTGTCTGCTGACAGTCTGTTTGTGGATGCCAGATTCCTTTAATTTGTGACAGGTTTTGGATTGACGTTTTATGAAAAAGTAAATGGATGATTCAAGCTGTTTCAGATGGGCTTGTAGAGTTCATTTATCAAGCATTCTTTCCTTTCTGTCTTCTCATTTCATTACATAAGTTCTGACAGATCCAGAAGAGTTCGTAATTGTACAGAAAAAATCCACTTTTTACTTGTCCATGTTGGCAATGGCGAGAGTTCACAAGCTGATTGCTCCGAGATTCTATTCAAGGCTTTTTAGATGCCTAACAGGAAGATCATGCTGGTTAGAGACTACTGCAAGCTAAAAAAAATTGTATAGCAATGTCTGTCAGACTTTAAGAAAAAACAAAAAAGCTTGCAATTAGTCTAGTACTGACAGATGCATACTTTCATTTCCCTCTCCATCTAGGTCACTGCAAGTTCTGTCAGTTCGTGTTACACAAAACTACATATCAGTTTTGTGCACTTCCATTTGGTCACAGCCATAGTCCATGGGCAAATGACAAATACCAACTGCATCTTCCCCTGTTCAGGTCAGTGTCTACGGCATTAGGAGGTTCATCTTTAGTGAACAGCTGGAATGACCTTCTCTCAGCTAGGCTTTCTACTAAAGTTAGAAGTCAGATCTCACCCATCCCAGCACTTTGATCATATATCACCTGCCATTTCATGTATAACTTGGTGCCCCATTTTAAGTCAGCTTGATTACTGTGGTATGATCTCAACCAAGATAAGACAGTTCCTGCATCAGTGTCAAGAAAAACAATGGTTAATGGCAAGAATTCCTCTGGAGACAGTTCATACGGATGACCACCCATTGCCCTACTTTGCCATGGTCACTAACTGCTGGGGACCAGAGAAAAGAGCCCTTCACATCAATGTTCTGGGAAAAAAGGCTATTCTAAATGACTTTTAAGATCTGTAAGGATCATTTTATGGAAAGGTGATTCTCCCAATTTCAGACAATTCAGTGCGGGTGTCCTACATTCTTAGACATTGGAAAACCAAACTACCAACATATGTGCCTTTTTCTGGGACTTTCTTTGAAGATATTCCTAGTTATATCAACATAAAGAATAGACCAGACTCATGGTCAATCATCTGTTGGTCTTTCAGCACAAGCATGCTTTGGAAGTGTCCAGTAATAGGCCTCTTTGTGATGAGGTGAACCACTAACTGTTGAAATTTGTTTCCTAGTCTTCAACTTAGAAGCAAGTGGTTAAAGTACTTTATCAGCCATTCAGATAGCTGTTACCATCACATTAGCTGTTCTGGCACCAAGGATAGTACAGAAACATGAAGCACCAGACCTTCCTAGTGATTCTGATGAAACAAATTAGGCAACATGTTTGAGAGAGAAAGTGAAATATTGTTTTTAATAAATCTTGTTACTCCAAGAATACTTACCTGATACAAATTTCTGAAAGCACCTCCACATCATCCCATAAATGTAGGCATTTTCATTAATGTATCGCTCAGATTAAACTAGTAAATAAACAATATATGGGTAGCTATGTAGCTTTTAGAACAAGTAAGTAGGGAGAATTTCTTTGCTTAATCAACATGGTAATCAAATTGGAGATTACATTTTTTGTCATCTGGATTTGATTGGAAGTGGAGTTTTTTTTCCTTACAATAATGTGATCAAGTATTTGTTTTGACAAACAATCTATGCATGGATTTATTTTCCCCATCCTTTTCTCTGCCTTGATATTAAACTAATGATCTGTTTCTCAAGTAATATTGTACACTTTCATTTCATTGGAAATATTGTTACCAGTACTTGTAAAATATGTCACCTTTATTCTTGTCTTATCATTTCAGCTGTTTTCCATGGACTTTGTATTCAATGTCTTAGCTCATCTGACCCAGTTGTCCGTAGAGAGATTTGCAGGAACCTCCCTGCCAACTTTACCATTCAGTCATAATGAGTAAGGAACACAGATCTTACACAGATTGAGGATATTTCTCAAATACATCTTGAGAGAATTCTCTTTTCTCATTAGGCTGATCTTGTGTGCATGGATGCAAAAGTATGAGCCAAATAAAGTGTCTAATCAGAAATAATTGCCAAGAATTTATGATGGCATACATTTATTTAAAAAAAAGTATAGGAGCTTTGAAAATGCAAACCAGTCTTACCCTTCACCTGATACAATGTCCCATTATGCAAGGTCAGTGCAAATAAATGACTTGTCTGATTATATTGACCTGCCTTTTTTTGTGCCTCTCTCTCGTTTGTGTATTGTATTGTATTCCAGTATGACAGAAAACAATGCAAAATCTTTTAGTATGGCCTTAAAGGACACAAGGCTTCATACTAATGAGTTAAAGGACTTTTTTATACTTAAGAAAAGAGACAATATTTCTAAAGAGGAAAAAGACAATGAATCATACTATTGAATAAAAGGACTGCTTCAAACGAATGAGGAGAAAAATGGACTTTCATACTAGAGAGGAAAGAGACAATGTTTCTAATGTGGAAGAAGGCAAGAGACAATCTTTCATACTTTAGGAAAAGGGCTGTTTCGTTCTAGAGAGGAAAGAGACAGTGTGTCTAAAGAAGAAAAAGACAATGTTTCAATGTTAATGAGGAAAAAGACAATGTTTCAATATTAATGAGGAAAAAGACAATGTTTCATACTAAAAAGGAGAATTACATCTTTTCATACTAAAGTGGAGAAAGACAACTCATTCTGAAACAAGAAAATAAAATGCATTCAGGAGCTGCTTAGCCCTTCTATCAATAATGTATTTTATACATGGAGGCAGTATCAGCACTCCCTAACTGATTGGTGGAGAGCTGAATTTGCCTCCATCATTTATTGGTTAACATTGCTTGCTGACCTTAATGATCAGTGAAAAGGTTGCTTTGAACTGCAAATGAAAAAGTAATCAGTAATTTAAAAATATTCAGTCTTGCTCTTAGATTGGAAAAATGGTAACCCCAATCAACTTACTGCATTTATTTTAAACAGTAGTCATCTAGACCTAATTAGAACAATGACTTTGAAGATGGTATGGTCCATGTAATTGATTTTAATCAATGGTGAATTTAAATTTCTGAGGAACTAGTGTGAGTAAACAATCCAGATAATTTATTTTGTAATTTACCTGCAACTTCTTTGCATTCCTTTTGAAAAAGGACATTATGATAATCCAAGTACTACAGTCTGAGGACTGTATAGAAGGCATGATTTTGGTCATGTAAATTATGTATCTTGTCGGATGGTGTTCTTTTAATTTTGACTTACCTGAAGATATTACTAAGTTATGGGCATTAACTTTGTCGGCAGTTATTGTCTGAGGCTAGACAAGACCATTAGTTGGGGTCAAGGTTATCTGAAAATCATGCTTATGTTATCTGAAATGTGCAAGTTTTTCTATGTGGTCATACTTTCTAAACCCTTGGATGAATGGCTGTCATGCCTAAAGTGATTGGTTAAGAAATATTTATGTTAGAGGTCATAAAACTGTTGATCCATTCAGTATCTTTCACAACATGTATTCTTTCAAGAGACTTTTGTGTATCATTGTTTTAGACACTATCACACAGTATCAATTTGTATGCGTCTTCACACTTGATGAAAATCATTTAATTAAATAAAGATTTTGTGGTTCTGTTGTGGTCACATGTCATTGATTCTGGTCTTGATACTCCAGCTGTGTCAAGCAGATTTGTGCAAAGGTTGTGTTGATAGCTTGTCATCCATTTATAAGATTGTGTAAGCATTTGTGTTGGTTTTGATAACATTGCTGTTCTTAATATATTTGTAGCATATTCATTCTACCAGATTCGATAATGATATGAGGATATTGTGTTAGTGACATGTACATACATTTTAGATACACAAATATCCTTTGCAAGGATGGACAAATCTGTAATCTGGCAGCCTGGAATAAAATGAAGTGTTGCGAAGCAAGTAACATTTTCAGCTTGTTCAGGATTGTAATGAGAATATTCATGTTGGAAAAAAGATTTTTTTTGTGTTTAGTGTCATAAAACGTTTGTTTCCAAGCAAGCAAGTTATTTCAAGATTTTTCCAGCCTTGCATTCTAGAAAAGTGTGTACCACTTTAAATGAAAATGTATGATGTATCTTAAAATTTTTGGTCTGTACACCAAAGCTGAATGTATCAATGTGATTGTGTAATAAATTCTTATATTATGCATATGTTATGTGTGTTCTTTTAATCTAATGATATATACATACACACACACGTATATATATATATATATATATGTGTGAGACAGACGGACAGTTCAGACATTAACAAATCTTCTGAGTGATAAAAAGTCTTTTTGCAGCTATAAACTTGATGGGACTGTTTAGCAAAAAAATAAAAGCAAACATTTTTTCATCACTTTTATTTAAATGCGAGGATAGCATTTTTCCAATTTTGAAATATTTGTAATCTTTTATAGCACAGTAACACATATAAGCCATATAATACCGAGGCTTTGCCCAATGCCATACTTTGGTAGCCTACCTGGGCTAATTCAATGGTAGGAGTTGAACCCAACACCATTTCAGTCATGAATCCTGCATGATAACCACTGAAGCTCACATCTCCATTTGTGACCCCCTATAATTATTTTTGGAATCACTTTTAGGTGTACTCATCAAAGACTAGAGGATAGGGGTGAGTATTGCCTGGAAAAAACGTATTGCAATATATTGCAATATGGCATGTCTGTATTGCGATACGTATCAATATGTATTGGTCATTATTAGCATATATGACTTGAATGTTGATTTTGCATACTTTGTACTGAAATAATGAGCAATGTCCTTGCATTTAATAAAATATGAAGAAGAAAATGAAACCATCTTGTTTTTAATTCCACCAAAACACCCAGTAACTCTAATAATAACATCAGTTGTTCAGAAAACAAAAAATATATATATATATATATATATATATATATATATATATATATATATATATATATATATATATATATATAAACATGTGAAAACTTTTACAAGCAAGAAACGTTTGATACGACACTGTACGGCCGCAAATCGTGAATGATGAAACTAGCAATGGCACGAGTGATAGCTGTGGACCTTGGGGATGAAGATTTGTATTTATTCTGTGCACTTAGCATATCCGCAATCTTTGGTTGTCGATCTGAAACAACACGTACACTTTTAATGGAACCTTCGGCTGTTGCGTTAGAAGTTGTGTCACTCTGTTGCACAGTACTTATGGAAAGTACATGGATGGTGACGTCGTAAATGAGTCGAGAGGTTTGTCGTACCGCCTGCGTGCTTGATTTCAGTTTTGCACATATTACACACAGCGACAGTTTTGTCAACTGTATTAGTGCTAAACTCCCTTTTTAGTGAAAAATTATTCCAAACAGAACTCTTTGCTCTTGTGTTTTTCACTAGCTCATACAAAGAAGCCGCCATTTTGGTAACTACGTTAAGCCTAATACAAGACATTGGTGTGCTCAAAGCTAGTTCCGGTCCTCCGGATGGGCTAATGTTGGTGAAGAAAAAAAAAACCGGTATACCGGTATTACTATAGTCGTATCGCGATACACCGTATCGAGCATTTTGTATCGCAATATACCGGTAAATCGGTATATCGTTACACCCTTACTAGAGGAACATGTGTGTTGGTTGTTAGTGCAGTCATCATCTGTTTGTAATTTGTTACTGATATTCCTCCTTAAATACTGGTTGAATTGCCTTGAAACAAGATCCAAACATTCATCCCAAGGTTACGTTTGTGCTTAATGAAATGGTATCCCTTAGACATTGAATGTCGCTGCCACATTGCTATTTTCAAAATATTACTATTCCTCCTGAAGGGATGGGCGTTCCAACATGGGTTTCACCCAAGTCTTCTTATTCTTGGTCCTAAATGAAAATGGTGCAGATCTGACCTTCAATATGGCTGCCATTGCAGTATCTTGAAAATTTTGCTCTTCCTCAAGGGATTGTTGTCTCAATATGAGATGTTTTGCTAGGAGATTATTTATACTGTCTAGATGGTCATAAATGAAATTAGTGCTCATTCAACATTCAGGGCTGCTATGGTAACAAACTTCAAAATCTTCTTGTTACTACCTCTGATTTAATATCATATTGACATAGTGTAATCTTGTTATGGCGATCTCCCTGGAGTGGTTGGTCATATCAACATAGGGTTTTCACTAGAGGACTTCTGATCATGTTAACTTGGCCCGAAATGAAAACGGTGATCTGACATTCAGTATGGCCACCACAGCAACCATCTTGGAAATCTCGCCATTGCTACTCATCCTAACTGGATAGTTGTATTGACATGGTGTTTTGCTCGAAAAGACTTCTTTGGATGTATTGATGGTCTTAACGCATTAACCCCTGGAGGTTTTCGCGTGAAATGCAGGTAGGAAACACATTTTGGGGACTATTTCTGAATACATCCTAATACATCGGCTTCCAAACAATGTTCCATTAGACCCATGCCTAAAAAAGTGTTTTCCATTGGTTAGTTTGCTGGCGATTGAGCAGAAGGTGAAAGTTGGAGTTCTTTTGTTTTGTCTACCTTATCCTACTTTTTGCACAGGTTCACCTGTCTGTGTGCGCTTCAGACCGGTCTGCCAAAGATCTGAGGCCATAAAGTCTAAAATCTGAACAGAAAATCGGATTCCAACCATGAGCCAATTTAGGTGGAAAAAAACAGGTCCAAAATAATTAGGATTTTTCCTCTGTATTTTGTAGTACAAAACACCCACTTTAATGTCGTGCATGAACTTGACACTACAGACCTTGGAAGTGGGCTACTACCTCCTGCCCTGTAAACACGGCGTTAGGGGTTAATGTCTTAAATGAAAATGGTATTCTTTGGACATCCAACATTACTGCTATGGTAGCCATTTTTAATGTTTTTTTAGAAAATACTTATTATTCGGTCTATTTAGCCCTAAATGAGAATGGTGTCAATCTTACGGTCAATATTGTCATAACAATCTCTATTTCGAATCTCCAATCTCTATCAAAAGGATTGGTTATATAAAGTTTTCACATAAAGATTTCTTATGTAAAGTTTTGTCAAAATGAAAATTATGCTAATTAGACCGCCAATTTCAATGCCATAGTGGCCATCTTGAAACCTACCGGTAGTTATTGCATCTTCAAAAAAGATAGCTATCTAAAAATGGGGATTTTACTAAGAGACTTGGTGGTTGGTCATAAATGGTGCTGATCAGACCTAGAATATAATCACCATGTAGCTATCTTGACAATATTATTGTAGCTGCTTCGCCTGAACAGATGGTCATATAAACCAAGACTTCCTAGGATCTCTAATTGGTTCTAAATTTAAAAAATCGCAACCCTAATCCAACGTATAGCTTTTAAATCTTGTGACACTACACCTTAAGGGATGGTTGTTTCAACATGGTGTTTGCACTAAAACACTCCTCATTATCTGTGCTTGTTTTTAAATGAAAATAATACCAATGTTATCTCTCTCAGTTTTAAAAATCTTGTAACAGCTAATTCTTCTGAATGTTCAAACAAATATATTTATTACCAAAATGCTTTGTTCTTACAAAAAAGAGCTGTTCCTACATTACTGCATGACACTCTTGTGGTTGTTATCAGCATGGTGTTTTCACTTCAGCACTATATAGTACGAGAGGTTGTTAATTAAAATGGTGCTTACCATGATCTACAGCATGGCACCATTGTGCATCTAAAAAAATTTAATCACTAATCTTTCATGAATGGCAACATTGACATGGTGTTCTCATTAAAACACCTCTTTCAATACAGTAAAACCTATCTTGAAAGACCACTGCCATGTGAGATCACCTGCCTTGAAAGACCATATTCTCAATGCACAGATTTATTGATTATATAGTGGTATGACCTGTTATAGGAGACCACCTGTCTTAAGAGACCATAATTGTTTGGCAGAAAACCCAGTCTTTCAAGAGATGTTTTGCTGTACTTAACTGCTTTTGAATGAAGAGATTTACACAAACTCAGCATGTGGCTATACTGTGACACTGAGGCATGTTATGTGATGTTTTATCCTTGAGATCAGGTTCAAGGTCAAAGGCCATAAAATGAATGTGTTACTGCATTTACAACTATCTTGTAAATATGTTCACTCAAACGTAAGAAAATATTTTGTTACCAAATATGGTTTTCTTTGAGTTTCTAAAATAATAGAGATGATTTTAGTACTCAGCAGTTTATTAAAAATTAAAATACCTATCCTGAATTCCTGACAAATTTGTGTACCTCTGTTCAAGATGACCAAGATATTGGGGTTTATTACTTTGATACAAGTACAACCGCTCCAGTGGCCCAGTCATTAGAGTGTCTGCTGCGGAAACGGGACGTCATGGGTTCAATCCCAGGCCAAGTTATACCAAAGTCTTGCAAAAAAGGTACTAACAGCTGCCTCACTTGGCACTCAGCATTAAGAGGTTAGTGTTAGGACTGGTCGGCCTGGTGTCAGGATAATGTGACTGAGTGGAACATCATGCTACATGTCTGCGGCATGATGCACCAGTGCTAGATAACACTATAAACTGCCTCACTACAGACATCATAGCAATATGACTGAAAAATTGTTAAAGCTACGTTAAAAATCCTAATCAAAGAAACAAACATAAAAAAGTATGACGTATCAGATGCTTGCACTTTGTTTTTCAAGGGGAAATAACTTACTAAAATGGCAACCTGCTTTATATTAATATTATAAACCAGTGCTAATAAATGGGAAGCATGTCCTCACACTTGTTTGTAAGTGAACATTGATATATGCTCATCATTTTAGTTTTTGTTTTTGTTTTTTATGGTTTAACGCCCTTTTTCAGCACAATATAGGCTATACATGGCGGCCAGTATTAATGGTGGAGGAAGAAACCGGACAAACCCCCGGAAAGAACCACCGACCCACGAGAAGCTACTGGCAAGCTTTCTCACATAACTACATTTGCCGAATCTTAGACTCGAACACACGCAGATAGAGGTGAGATGGCAGTGGTCCATAACGGACAGCGCTTTAGACCACTCGGGGCCCCATCATCATTTTAGTCATTTGACTAGTTTCCTTATCCTCTATGCCACCAATATCATCTTCATGGGCATTACCATGTTCTTCAGTCATACTTTAAATACAGAAAACAGTTTCTATCAGTTAACGAACCCCCTAAAAACACAACCATCCTTTAAGTTTTGTGAAGAATTGACACTATTTAACTAAGGTGAAAGTGAAATACTATGAAAATTTCAGTTGCAAAGAATCAACCTGACAACAATGTTTCTTCACTTGGTGTGTAAGGAATATCCAGACAAACGTTTTAACTAAAAAATGCAGAGAAATAAGAGAACAAAATGTCAGTTGAAAAATGTTTAATGACTATAAGAGGAAGAAAAGAATCAAACACAAACACAAAACAGAACATGTATACATTTAATATACCCACTTGTAAGTAGAATCCAACTGCAATCCACACAATGCAACAGCAGATCTGGGTCTGTGAATTTTGTTAGAGGTGATCAGTGGAACAAAAAGAACCTGATATGCAGGTGCATTATATCTAGTATGTTTGGGTTTGGTTTTTTTACAGCCGGACTCAACTTACAAGTACCTATCATCCTATGTTATTTCAATACAATATTCTGCAAACAACACAAATGCTTACTTGACACTGCATAACAATATGGTGTCAGGAGATCAGTGTCTGCTGTACTACTAACTGATCCTAACAAACAATATAGATCCAGATGTGCCAATGTATTATGCACTGGCAGATCTGTGTCCCATGTTGCCTGCAGTTCATTCCAAATTATGTACAAGTATATTCAGTACTTCTGTTTCTTAGTCTTGCTAACATGACATGGATGTACATTGTCAACAACATGAAATCTATTTTTAGTTGGACTCTGTAAGCTGAAAATATTTCCACACCCCTGAACAAATGAAAAACATGGTGTAAAGGCCAGTACAAACTGACAACATCAACAGGTTATCTGCCCTGTATGTTGTATAATTTTCGTATTGACTATAAACAAAACTAAACAGCCCTATTCTGAATTGTAAACATATTTGTCTTAAGTGCCACTTAAAAATGTAACCAATTCATAAGTATTAACAATGCATTCATTGTCTTACTGTACGTAATTTTCACTGTACCATATAATCTCACAAGATGCAAGTCTGTATCTGAAAATACCATTAAAAAAATAATTGTAATGAAGGAAACAACACATTCCAAATCAGATGAGGGAAAAAATGTTAACAATAAGAAAAAAATATAATGTACTTTAATTAGTCTAATTAAAATAAATTATGTTTGTAAGCATAAACATAAAAGTCATTACAATTAACCAACGGAAAAGATAAGAAATGGTTAGCAAGGCTGGGTGTATTCTCAAATCCAGGACCACATGGGTTCAAGTCTCGGGCTCAACCAGTTCAGGTTATAGTGGCTGCTTTGTATAGCATGCAGGTGTGTTGTATTAACACTATACTACATGTACTTGAAAAATAAAAAGTTTCCAATGGTAGGTACCCAAATGATTTCTCACTGTACTAGTACACTGGTAGTTTCCATCATTATGAAGTGAAATGAAATTTTGATGATATCAATGATTTCATTTTTCATGACAAAATAATTCACAATTTATTTATGTTAAGCAGTTATATTTGCCATAAATTTTAAGCATTTACTAATACAATTATATTCATAAACATTTAGTTATATTTGACATGGTGTCCAAATGAGATGCCGTAAAACATTCTGACCATGTGCACCTTTATAAAAAATTTAGTTGTTTACTAGTATATAGTACTGTGTGAAGAATATGAATTCCTTTGCAAGACTTGACTGAAAATCATCCCAAAATTATTGGAACTATACTTTTTTTCTGTTTGAATATTATGAATTTTTATTTTCTTGTTTAATGTTTACTGGCTCTCTCTGATAATTATCTTGCCTGGATGTTGATATTCTACTCAAACTACCCTGTCTATTATAAAATATAGTATAGCAAGTAAACTGTAGGCTTCAGTGTCAACACTTCCCATACGTATAAGTGTTCTAATGCCAACAAAATGCCAATCACAGTGTATCAGTTATAGTGTCAGCTTCATCATCCCACTTTAGCTACAGCTATTAGATGACAAGTTACACAACTATTAAAATACAAACTGCAAATTTGTCTACTATTGGGTAATTAGGTGCTGGGGGCTGTAATTTTCTTTTAAACTTATGTTTTTTTTATCTCAAGATAATTAACTTCTTTACAAACATTTTATGGGATAAAAATACTTAAATTTTTTATATTAATCAGCCCCCGACATTTTTCTAGCTAATGACAGATGGAATTTTTCTTCTATGAAAAATGTGTCGTCCTCAGCCTCCAGACCATGAAACTGTTGGTCCCCATTCCATTAAAGTTGGAGGGAAAGTTGCCAATGTAGATGTGGGGATTGTTAGACCCACCACCCGAAGGCAGTTTTTAAAAAAAATGTAGCCAGGTGTAACAGTAAAAGCCGCCAGGTAAATCAACCAGCTATTTGTTAATAACAAAAGCCCTGCTAATACAAGTGTGGTATACCATGGTATGAACAGCAGTATATTCAGAAATTCCGCAGTATAACATGGTACAAATGCTTTCATTTCATAGTGCCCAGCTATATAGTACAGTGTATCATGCTATAAAAAAAAAAAAACGCATTAAACCTACTTTGTAAATCAACCATATGGTTGCCCTAAACATATTACGGGACAACTATATGACTGTTGTAGAGATGTGCAAATGGCAGGGTCTATTGTACAAGTAAACTAAAAAGAGTGGATTTCCTAATATAGGCAGAATATAATGAAGAAATAACAAATAACAAAAGGGTTTGAAACTAATGTGATTGAAGCACACTCTACTGATTTTTTGGAATAATTTAGAGCAGAATCTAGGACAAACCATGCTTCCGACAATAAGCCGTGTACCATTGTGGCCCGTCTTTGGCTAATAAAAACACCAGTTGTTTTCATATTAGGTTCTTAACAAATTCATGTGTTTGATCCCAATCAAAATATACAAACTAATTTCCCTTGAAACAAAAAATGTCAAAGGTTATAAATTCGCACAGGATTTATATGAATTGGCTATCATGCAAATTTTCTACTTTTAAAGGCACTGTCCAAATGTAATTTGCATCGGTTATTTCTCAACTTGTCAAAATACTTCAGGTACAATTTTCACGCAACTCAGGAAACTTTTTTTTGTATACACTGCAAATGGCCATTGTATATCCGATGTGCATAGCTGTAGACACACTATTCAAAGGAGGTATACTAATTACTGCTTTCATGATGCTGGTGTCTTCACTGATTTGTATGCCCATTTAGATCATCACAGTTGATATCGTATAACACTACACACATTTCCATGTATCACTATGAATATACACTTCCGGTCGAGATGTATCGACAACAGAACATGTATCCAAAATACTAAGGATGTGTTTTGTACTGTACACTGTAGCTCTTTTTATGTTAACGTTGCACGTTAAAAAGGCAAAGCCAAGTAAATGCAGTCATTTCATCCAATCGTATCTTTTCCATCATCTCACTCTGCGTCACTTGTATAGCTAATATTGCAAGTGGAATGGACTCCAGATGTAACAGGGGTGACAGTACCTGACCAATATTCATCATGACATTCCAAACTATCCAAGCTGGAACCATCCGTGTCTAAATCAAGCCTCGATTTCGAATAAATACAAGGCCTTTTCTGTAGGCGCGAAACAGCCTCCGATATTAGTCTATTTTCTTTTAATAACGTTTGGAGAAGTAGATAAGAGTCTGCAATTTGCGAATGTTCCCGAATTGAAGATTTTGATTCCTTACATTCACAGAAAGTTCTCGATTTTTCATCGTGCGCATGTTTGTGGCGCAATGCCGGAGATAACAAACTATAGGGTGAAGCACGTGTTGTTCTGGTATTTTCAAATCTCAGCTTCATAGTGAACGAATTTCGAAGTTTTTCAATATCAGACGCCCAATTAGTTTCCACTGTAAAGTTTTTCAGCAGATTATCAGAATCTGAAGCAACAATTCTCATCATTTTCGCTATCATAATATGTAGCCCACTGTTTTGTTTACACCGGTAGTTCCTGTGTTTACAAACGCAGAGAGTATTAGTTTGTGTTTACATCTAGTAGAAACATTTGCTTAGTGTTCATACGTCAGGAAAAAATAGTTCAGTACAAACTTTATTTCGCCTCAAGCTATAAACATTAATATTGATATTATGCATATTATATGTGCAGTTAAACAATGAAGGATACCAACTGTTTGCAAATTTCGTTATTAAAAAACTTTGAATTTAGTTCGGTATCATGCCACATAAGTCATGCATGGGACGCGTGAACCGTGTTTACCTTCTATTCCATTGGTCAATGTGTCAAAATAGTTCTGATTTCATTTTCTCTCCGTCGTTCATTTATAGCGCATTACAAGAATGACTCAACACGTTTACAATAAATAACCCGTAACTATGATAGTAACATAAAGTTTAACCCAATTTTTTGTGATTATTATCGGCTTTAGTTGATACGATATACAAAGATTTATTCATTTGTAGTTTTGATTTTCACTAAGGGGGCAGGGTCCAGTTTTTATGTACAAATTTAATGTCGCATGCACCTGCCTAATATAAAAATTCATTCAAAATATAATACGTGAGTGAGGTCAAAAAGTCCATATTTCTGGATAGGTATTATGTAGCGCAACATAATCATCACACACTTGACCTGACAAGTCTACTGAAGTTCTTCGAATAAAATGTTTATGTACCCCAACCCCTATTTTATACATACATTTTTCACATCCGAAGGCCATTTTTGACAGCATGTGGTGCTCACAGTGCAAACGCAAGGCCTTTCCCTGGATGAAAATTTTGAAAAACATTGTCTACTAAATATTTTGATGCAATTCAAAATAGTTGTCATCCAAACCGTTTTTGAGATATTCTAACTTGCCTTGAACCTACGTGTCTACTGCTATGGGAGGCTAGCTCTTCTTCATAGCCGACTATTGGTATTTCACTATCAACATACTGCAGAGTAACTATGGAAAGTGTACATGTCTTACATCAATTTCAAGAACAACACAAGCCTGAAACACCTAGTTCACAAATTTATCCATATCTTTAATTATTACACAATAGTAGCTCAAAAACTCACACCAATTTACGAAACTGGACCTTGCCACCTAAACGTGTACATTTCTCATCGATGAATGAAACTATAATATACTTGGTGCTAAGCCTTGACTAAGGTCTAACTGGACATTTTTTTGGGGGGGGGGCAAATTTTTGTCCGACAATGACCTATAGCAGATGAATGATAATAATATTACATTAAAGACACACATAAAAATTAACTAATGATTTTTGTTGAAATGATGCTTGAAAGATTCTGAGGAATTAAAGTTAATTCCTCATTCAACAAATGGCTTTTGTACTGAATCAACACTGCCCCCAACCCCTCTTTTTACATTCATCTTTTACAGAATGTGGGTATTTTGAATATTTTCCTATGACAAGAGAGCTAATAGAATCAGTATGTGCCATATACATTAATAAAGTTCACAAGTACTGTAACAAATTAGCATACTTTTCATCACCCCTCAACCGTCTAGATTTTTAGATATTTACCTCTTGTTACGTGTATTTGATTTGGGTCATTCATTTTTTTATTTTAATTGTTTGTTTGTCAGATTCAAATTTGACATTTTAAGTTTAAGATTCATTCATTGGGAGATGACCTGTACTTTACAAATCAACACCAGGTGTTGACCTCATTTCTGACCTGGCTTCAGAGTTGTAAACAAGCTTTTAAAATGATTGGTTGATTCCAAGGACATTATGGAGCTTTGTTATAAACATCTTTCTATTTTTACTTGGGTCATACGGTGTGTAGGAGATTTTTTGAACGTAAATTTGTTCTAAAAGATTCTCGAAGATCATGTGACCCCTTTCTTGTTTACGTAAATACGGGTATATAAATTATGTTTTGGAGCGAACTATTTAGTAGAAGTTGGGCTGTTAGAATACTTAGTTGTGTGTCGTTTTGAGTTATTTTAAACTACCTTGTATTGGAAATTATTTCAATTCGTTTGGATCAAGAGGATTTTTTTTATTTATCTGGAAAGTAATTGTGCTCATTGAATTTCATTACCAAGAACTGACTACATGACGTAACATCGTCTTCCATCTTGGATGCTTCACTAAGATTCGAACTGGGAATTATTTGGACATTTTATTACCAGGACGTCTGCAATTTCTCTAGTGGATTATATTTTGAATTATTTTTGGATTAATTTTGGAAATGATTCTTAAAACCGTAAGTTTATTTTTCTTTTCTGGAAAATATTTGTGCTGAAAAAATTGTTTATTAAGTTTGTACAAGCTTGTTATTCTCACTCTTTCTATCTTACTGTTTATTCGAGCCTAAGCACGTAACATAGAAAGTGGTGGCCTCGTCCGGGATTAGGATCAATTGGAATTTGGCAAGAATTTTTTTCAGAAAACTTTTGTTTTCAATTTGAATTCCCCTAGTTTTTTTAATTTTTTTAAAATCTTTAGTGAGATTGACAGGCTTTATTAAAATGACATCTAAAGTAGAAATATTTTATTCTAATCCTACTCAGGAGCAATTAGATCTTTTGAAAAAGGATGAGTTGTTTCAACTTGCCAGAAAATATGATGTTTCTGAAGTCAAGACTTCTTTAATGAGACAAGATATAAAAAAGATTTCGGTCCAATATTTGGTAGAAAAGAATGTTTTGGAAAAAAAATGCTTTGATTTCGGTCAGTAAGTCTGCATCAGACTCTGACATTAAAATAAAGAAATTAGAATTAAAATTCAAGATGGAATTAGAGTTGAAGAAGCTAGAATTTCAAGAAAGGGAGAAAGAAAGATAATTACAATATGAAAAAGAGGAGAGAGAGAGAGACAGACAGACAGACAGACAGACAGGAAAGGGAGGGAGAAAGAAAAACAATTACAATATGACAAAGAGGAGAGAGAGAGACAGGAAAGGGAGAAAGAAAAACAATTACAATATGTCAAAGAGGAGAAAAAAGACAATTACAATATGACAAAGAGGAGAAGGAAAGACAATTTGAATTACAAAAAGAGCAGATGCACATTCGGTTACAAGAAAAGCAAATTGATAAAGAGAGAGAGAGAGAAGGAAGAAAGGGAATATCAATGTAAAATGAAAGAAATAGAGCTGGCAAGTGAAAAACACCTTCATACTTCAAATCCAAATTTAAGTTTTGATTTAGCAAGGAATATTAGATTAGTGCCCCCTTTCAGAGAAAAAGAAGTAGACAAATACTTCATTCGTTTTGAAAAGGTTGCAGAAAATTTAAAGTGGCCAAGGGAGCATTGGACTCAGTTATTGCAATGTGTACTCACTGGTAAGGCTAGTGAGATTTACACTTCACTGTCTGTTCACCAAAGTGGTGAGTATGATGTGGTTAAGGAATGCATTCTAAGGGGTTATGAGTTAGTCCCTGAAGCTTATCGGCAAAAATTCATAAATTACAGAAAAGAAGCTGGACAAACTCATGTCGAATTTGCTAGTGAAAAAGAGCAGTTGTTTGATAGATGGTGCTCAGCCAAGGAAGTCGAACAAGATTATCAAAATCTCAAGCAAATGATATTAATTGAAGAGTTCAAAAACTGTGTCCATAGTGACGTTAAGTATTATCTTGATGAGCATAGGACTGAAACCTTGGAGAATGCTGCTCGAGCTGCTGACGAATATTCTTTGACACATAAAGTTAATTTTGTTAACAAGACTTCTACTCAACAGTCTTCTGGCAGAAAAGTATTTCAGCCTAATACCAGCCCTTTTAAAACTCAAACTAGCACAACTTTCAAAAATCAAACTTCTGAGAAGCTTGATTCTAGATCCTTGTCTCCTCCAACATGTACCTATTGCAAGAAAAAAGAACACGTTATTTATGATTGCTACAAATTGAAAAATAAGCATCAGAATCAAGACAGACCTGTTCCATACGCTCTTATTTCTAAGAGGTCAAGGTCACGGTCATGTATTGAAAGCAATACATTTGTTGGGTCTAATAAATCCCAGTCTGATTTTAATATGGAGAATTAAGAACCATTCATATCGAAGGGTTCTATATCACTCTTGGTTGATTCAGCCAATCCCACCCCTATTAAAATTTTTAGGGACACAGGAGCTTCTCAGAGTCTTTTATTGTCAGGTATTTTGCCTTTTTCTGAGAAGTCTTCTTCTAATGAAAGTGTTCTTATTCAGGGAGTAGAGTACAGCTTTGTTAATGTTCCTCTCCATTATGTAAATTGTCATCAGACTTAGTATCAGGACCTGTGACAGTCGGAACAGTCTCGGTTTTACCCGTTGAGGGAATTCATTTATTGCTAGGCAACGACTTAGCTGGAGACAAGGTTGTGGTTAATCCACTTGTAACTGGCAAGCCTGATTTGGATCAGAAAGTTGATCCAATTGAAAAAGAATTCCCTGATATATTTCAAGCTTGTGCAGTTACCAGAACTATGGCAAGGAAAGCTCTTGAGAATGATGTTGATGAAAGCAGTATTCCTTTAGTTGACAAGTGTATAGGTCAGGTTTTTCATGAGGTCACTTTTACTCCTTGTTTGGATCAATCAGAAGGTATTGATCATATTGATCCTCTTTTAACAACGCATTCTCTTTATTCTAATCAGGGTGATAAACGACAGTCACTTGTCGTCGAGCAGGAAAAAGATCCTGAGATCTCCTGTTTGTTTCAAAGGGCCATAAATGAGACTGAAGCCACTGAAGTTCCTGTCTGTTATTTCATTAAAAATGGAATTCTTATGAGAAAATGGAGCCCTCCTGAGGTACCTGCTGGTGATGAGTGGTCGGTGAACTATCAAATAGTAGTTACAAAACCTTACAGACAGGAAATACTTAACCTGGCGAATGAAACTCCTTTGGCTGGCCATTAGGGATTAATAAAACTTATCACAAGATCTTGACTCACTTCTATTGGCCAAAAATCAAAAGTGATGTTGCCAAATACTGTAGATCTTGTCATACTTGTTAAATGGTAGGAAAACCCAATCAAAAGATACCTAAGGCTCATCTACAACCCATTCCTGCCTTTGACGAACCATTTAGTAGAATTATGGTAGATTGTGTAGGTCCCTTACCCAAGAACAAGTCAGGTAACCAATACCTGTTGACCATTATGTGTGCGTCAACAAGGTTTCCAGAGGCAAAACCGTTGAGGAATATAAAATCTAAAACAGTAGTAAAAGCTTTGATAAAGTTTTTACTCAGTATGGCCTTCCCAAATCTGTTCAGTCTGATCAAGGTTCAAACTTCGTGTCTGGAATTTTCCAACAAGTTATGTATGAATTGGGCATTCAGTAATTCAAATCTTCTGCCTATCACCCTGAGAGCCAAGAGACATTAGAAAGATTCCATCAGACTTTGAAAAATATGATCAAATCATATTGTTTTGATACGAATAAAGTTTGCGATGAAGGCATTCATTTACTATTGTTTGCTGTTAGAGAATCAGTTCAAGAATCTTTAAACTTCAGTCCCTTTGAACTGGTTTTTGGACACACTTTGCGTGGACCATTGAAGTTATTGAAAGAGAAACTTCTCTCTAATGAAGATACTGAGATCAATCTTCTTGATTATGTTTCCGATTTTAGATACAAGTTGTCAAAGGCTTGTGAAGTCGCAAGAGCAAATCTTCACTCTGCTCAATCTAAAATGAAATCAAGATATGATATAAAAAAAAATCGAAGGAAAGGAGTTTTCAGCCTGGTGATAGAGTCCTGGCTCTCTTACCAATGCCACAAAATCCTCTTTAGGCCACATATTATGGTCCCTATACAGTTGACAGAACATTAATGACTTAAATTAGATCATAAATACTTCTGGGAGGCGCAAACAAAAACAACTCTGCCATATAAACATGCTACAAGAGTATATTGAAAGAGATAGACATGTTAAACATGTAATTAATTTAGTTGTACCTGTCCCACTCAATGAAGGTATATCATCAGATTCTACTGATATTGAAATGATGAATCTTCATAATTCAGAAATTATGAAATATCTAGACCATAAACTTTCACATTTACAAGTGCAAAAAAGAAATGAATTGAAACAGTTATTATTTGAATATGAGCACTTATTTACAGATGTTCCTACAAGAAAAAAAAATCATGACGTTGAAATTGTAAATTCCAAAACTGTTCAACAACATCCATACAGGATGAATCCCCTCAAACAGGAATACTTAAAAAGGGAAATTCAATATTTGCTGGAGAATGATTTTATCGAGCCCAGTAAAAGTGATCGGAGTTCACCATGCATACTTGTTCGAAAACCAGATAAAACTTTCCGAATGTGCACTGATTATATAGGAAGGTGAACAGTGTGACAAAAACAGATTCATTCCCATTACCATTAATTGACGACTGTATTGATAAAATCGGGAATGCCAAGTATGTTACTAAATTTGACCTTCTGAAAGGATTTTGGCAGATTCCACTAACGGAAAGAGCAAAGGAAATCTCGGCATTTGTGACTCCAGATGGATATTACCAATATAAAGTAATGCCATTCGGGATGAAAGGGTCACCAAGTACATTTCAACGTCTCATGAATACGATCACCTCTGGTCTAGAAAATTGTGATGCCTATATAGATGACGTCATCATCTACAACGACACCTGGATAGAATATCTAGCAACAATTCGAAAATTCTTTGACAGACTCACTGATGCATGTTTGACAGTTAATTTATCTAAAAGTGAGTTATGCCGTGCTAATGTGACTTTTATTTAGGACATATTGTGGGACATGGACAAGTTAAACCAACAGATGCTAAAGTTGAGGCTATTTCTAAATCCCCTGTGCCTGAAAATAGAAAGCAACTGATGCGATTTTTAGGTATGGCCGGATACTATCGGAGATTTTGTTCCATTTTTTCTATAATTGCAGAACTCCTGACAAAGTTATTGAAGAAGAAGAATAAGTTGTTTTGGACTGAAAAATGTCAGGAGGCTTTTGACAAGTTAAAAGCTGTACTGGAAACAGCACCAGTTTTTGCAGCTCCAAATTTCAGTCAGTCTTTCAAATTATCTGTCGATGCAAGTGATGTTGGTGTTGGAGCAATTTTAATTCAAGAAGACAAAAATGGTATTGAACATCCAGTGTGCTATTTTTCAAAAAAATTAAATATGCACCAGCGAAATTATTCAACTATCGAGAAGGAATGTTTGGCATTGACTTTGGCTTTACAACATTTTGAAGTTTATCTTAGTTCAGCTCCTTCTTCGATTATAGTTTTTACTGATCACAACCCCCTTACTTTCATCGGCAAGATGAAAAATAAAAATCAAAGATTACTAAGGTGGAGTTTGTTATTGCAGGAATATAATCTTGACATCCAGCACATCAAGGGAAAAGATAATTTAATAGCAGACGCTCTTTCCCGTGTATAACAATATATTATATCATATACATTGTGTAATTTATAAGAGTTCTTTTAACTTCAGGTGTAAATTGGTTTGTGGTAAAAAGAAAATTTTATCATATAAACCTTTCTTTTTATTTTATGGGGGAAGGTGTTACGTGTATTTGATTTGGGTCATTTATTTTTTATTTTAATTGTTTGTTTGTCAGATTCAAATTTGACATTTTAAGTTTCAGATTCATTCATTGGGAGATGATCTGTACTTTTCAAATAAACATCAGGTGTTGACTTCATTTCTGACCTGGCTTCAGAGTTGTAAACAAGCTTTTAAAATGATTGGTTGATTCCAAGGACATTATGGAGCTCTGTTATAAACATCTTTCTATTTTTACTTGGGTCATACAGTGTGTACGAGATTTTTTGAACGTAAAATTTGTTCTAAAAGATTCTAGAAAATCATGTGACCCCTTTCTTGTTTACATAAAAACAGGTATATAAATTATGTTTTGGAGCGAACTATTTAGTAGAAGTTGGGCTGTTAGAATATGAAGTTGTATTGTTTTGAGTTATTTTAAATTACCTTGTATTGGAAATTATTTCAATTCGTTTGGATCAAGAGGATTTATTTTGTTATTTATCTGGAAAATAATTGTGCTCATTGAATTTCATTCTCAAGAACTGATTTCATGACGTGACATCATCTTCCATCTTGGATGCTTCACTAGGATTCGAACTGGGAATTATTTGGACATTTTATTACCAGGACGTTTGCAATTTCTCTAGTGGATTATATTTTGAATTATTTTTGAATTAATTTTGGAATTGATTCTTAAAACCGTAAGTTTATTTTTCTTTTCTGGAAAATATTTGTGCTCAATAATTTTTTTATTAAGTTTGTACAAGCTTGTTATTTTCACTCTTTCTATGTCACTGTTTATTCGAGCCTAAGCACGTAACACTCTGTAACAGACACATGTAAATGCGCAAGCCAAGTTCGCGGCTCATTTGAAGCCCAAGTTACGCATTTGATCTCCTGTACTAGTCTAACCGTGACAGGCAGTCACCATCAAATCAACCAGTTTCCAAGCCTAACTCAAAGTAAATCTAAACCACATTACAAATTTAGCTTATGTGTGAACTGAAAAATGCTAGGATGGTGATAATTTGGCTCATGCCTTCTACCTTAAATATTATGAGAGGTGTCAAAATGCGAAACTGTCCAGTGAGACCTGCTAAATTAAGAGAACATTTTTCGAAAGTGGGGTGATAATTTGTTATTTCAAGGAGACAAACATAACTGTGTCATTGTTTTAAAATCAGTAAAACTCATTATTTAAAAATGTACACTTTAAATATGAACACTAAAAAGGCGCCATATGTTACTATTTGTATAAGTTATGCAGAAGGGTAATGAGCATTGTACCAAGTTTGTCTAGGGAGACTCGCTCCAGACAACATAGCGACTCATTTTTGGTAGCGGCACAGCTTAAGAAATACTGCCCTTGACCAATAATATATTTCTGCGCACCTCAGGTATCGAAGCAAAACGCATGCCGATTTTGACTAATTGACGAAAATAAAATACTGCAATGCTTACCATTTGAAAAGAGGAAATTGTCACCAAAATATCCTGTTCAATATCATATTAATTTTGGACACAGGGGATACAACCCCCGTGTTTTCAATGACTGGCGATATGTTGGCCTATTCTGCGCACAGCTTTGAAAAGATGTAATGTTTATTCATGAGGCTATGGAAGTGAAATACATGTACATCGCTTTGGGCTGTTTGTGTCAGCAGTTCAGTCGAGTAATTAGGTCAGATGTATAGCAAGTTTTACAAAATTCAACGTATCAATGCCTATAAATGGCGAAAGATATTAAGCAAACTAAACCGATCATGTAAAAACAATTTTTATAGTAAAGTTCAATGTTTATATCAATTAATACATTATGTGGAAGAGAAACAACAATGAAAAGGATTGATGTGTTTACAATGTCTTGTTTATGGAAGAAAAAAATTTACAAAGGAATTTTAAAACAGACAATACGCCGTGGAATGTCTTGAGAATCCCGTTCTAATGGCAAGTTGATACGTTGGTTAGCAGACGATTTTGCAAACATGGAAACTTGGATTAAGATGCATTTTCATCTTTTAAATAATGTATTTCTTTGTATGATTCTAAAATATATTTGTCAATAGGATTTTCAGGGTTGCAGGTTTCAGAAAATCCTGGCGTGGGTCTTCATGTTGACATCAACAAATACATTTTCAGATGCATTTCGAGTCGAAATATGGGATATTTTTTGTTCACTTTATGAATATCATTTTCTCTAATTATAGTACGATCGTTCTTTCTTCGTACAAAATGGATTTTTGACCAAAAAACACGTGATCCAATGTTTACAGATATGACGTATCGTATTACCAGAATTACCAGATGCGCAGAATCGACAAAAACCAACGCGGAAAACATCATTAGTTAATCATAACCCCTGAAGTGGACAATGCCCTTCTTGCAAGAAGTCAACGTGGAAACTCACTTAACATACAAACAAATCTGGATCAACAGCTTAACGAAATAACGATATTGTGAATTAGTATTAGTAGTAGTTGTAGTAGTATATCCTTTGTTTTCGGGCTCATATATAGTTTCAAAAGTTTTAGTTTCATTTTATATTAATTGAGTTTGTATAATCTTGAGATTAAAGAAGGGAAATTAAACATCATGGATATAGCGAAAATCAAAACCACCCACCCCGTTCCAAAATGGTCCGTTCTTTTATGTACAGGACACGGTCTTTTTCAAGTCGCTAAACTATCGGCAGTCGCATTATACAGGACAAACAAGATGCTGATGATGATGATGATGATGATGATTATTATTATTATTATTATTATTATTATTATTATTATTATTATTATTATTATTATTATATTGCGTTCACTAACTGATGTTATCTCTCTCTCTCTCTCTCTCTCTCTCTCTCTCTCTCTCTCTCTCTCGTTATGGGAATTCCCATCATTTTTCAAAACTGCCATCGTAAAGCCTCTGCTGAAGAAACGAACACTTGACCCTAACGATTTACAGAACTACCCCCCAGTTTCTAATCTCCCGTTTACATTTTAAAAAGCTTAGAAAAAGTAGTTCTAACCCAACTTGTATCTAATTTGAATTCAAACATTCTTTTCAGCAATGTACAGTCTGCATATCGCCCTTGCCATAGCACTGAAACTACTCTTCTGAAAGTATTTAATGATAGTCTCTCTGCTTTGGACATCGGAAAGGTCCTCCCCCTCCTTGATTTGTCTGCAGCTTTTGACACAATAGACCATGATATATTACTTCACCGTCTCCAGCATGTATTTGGCATTCACAATACAACCGTTAAGTCCTACTTAGTCAACAGGACACAAATTGTATCTGCAAATGGAATACACTCCAGCCCTGTTGATCTATATTATGGTGTGCCACAAGGGTCTGTTCTTGGACCCGTTCTCTTCATTATATACACTCAGCCGCTCTAAGACGTCATAGATCATCGCCCAGTGTCTCATCAATTGTACGCTGATGACACCCACATATACAAGTCTAGCCACTCAACTAAAGTTGATGCTACTATCCAAGGAGTAGAGAGGTGCATTTCAGATGCGAAATCATGGATTACATGTAACAAGCTGCAGATGAATGATGATAAAACTGAGGCCATTCTGATCACAACACAAAGACTTTCTCATTCACAAATTTTACCTCAAACAATAAACATCAACAACATCAACATTAAATTCACACATTCAGTACGAAACCTTGGTGTTACTCAAGACAGTACTCTCACATTGCACCAATATGCCATGAACATATGCAAGGCTGCATATCTTGAGTTGAGACGCATCAGCTCCATTCGCAAATATCTTGCAGTTGATGTCACTGAAACACTTGTGTGTTCATTAGTACTATAAAGACTGGACTATTGTAACTCACTTATATCTTGTTCATCTCAATATCTACTACAGAAACTTTAAAAAAATTAAAAACAAAGCTGCTCGGATCGTCTTTATCAAGAGTACCACGATCAGAGCACACCTCGCCACTGCTCTGTGTCATATACTGGCTATCCATTCAATCCAGAATCAAACACAAAATTTGTTCTCTGTGCTACGTTTCAATGACCGACTCCAGTCCAGCATACCTATCCTGCCTCACCCATGTGTATAGACCAGCAAGATAATAGCGCTCCTCTTCTAACAATTGTATACTCATTATTCCCACTATGAAAACGAAGTCATATGGACATCATTCTTTTGCATACCAGGGCCCAACAACGTAGAATGAATTGCCCATTGAAATTAGACACACTAAGACACAGTGATCCCTTTCAAGAGTGCTCTTAACACTCACCTTTTTCGAGCGCAAGAACAAACTGAAAGACCTAAAAATGTTTCCTACCTTAAATAGTTTCAGTAGTTTTTGTTTTCCAATTTCATGGGGGGTTTCTTGGGGTTTTTATTTTTTATATTTTTTTAAAAATTAAAATTCATTTCATTATAGACGCTGTAAAGCGCTTAGGGCTTCTAAAGATTAAGTGCTATACAATAATAATAATAATAATAATAATAATAATAATAATAATAATAATAATAATAATAATAATTATTATTATTATTATTATTATTATTATTATTCAAGGAAAGAACACAACGCAGTGACATGTGAATGACATTGTCATACGTATAAATAAGGAAAATAAAAAATTTAAACGACTGCAGCTAGATACAATTAATGTACAGCTTTGTTTAAATTCGGTACCAACACTGTACAAATTTCAATATAGTCACATTTATATTCAGATCTGGATCGACTACTTTTTTCGGGGGTGGGATAGACGTATGGTTAGGGAACTGGACTTTAAAAGTAAAATATACTTCGGCCTCCACATGCCTTGAAGAAGAAAGAAAAACAACAACAAACAAACTTTTTCTTGATTTCTAGAAAATTAGAAATAATGCTGTCCAGCACATCAGTTGAAAAATGTTATCGTAAGACGGAAGAAAAATGATATCCTGGCCGACCAAGAAACACCTGGCGACGCAACCTTGAGGGTGACATTTCTGAGCTGGGTCACACCTGGAGTCAGGTTGAGGGGATTGCACAGGATAGAAGTCTCTGGCGATCTTTTGTGGGCGGCCTCTACACCAGCAGGGGTGACGGGCATAACTGAACTGAACTGACAAGAACTAATCAGCCTTCCCCTCCTTTGGTAACCCTGATTGGAATAAAGAGAACGAATAGTAAAAAGACGATCACTGCGATCAATATCTTTTGAATCATTCATACCAGGAGCCTAAGTGAAATCATCAAAAGCCTGACCAATACATTTGTCAGGTAAAATTATATTTTCCTTATCAATATCATTATCAAAGGTTTTCTTCGCCATAGCTCTAGTAATTACAAAAGCTGGATATAAATAAAGGGGTTCGTTAGGATCAACTTTCTGATCCAAGCAAGGCTTGTTTGTTATAAGTTGATTAAAATTTGTCACTAACTAGGTCATTGTCTAGTAATATATCAATACCCTCGATGCGTAAGGACTACGTTATTCCTACTGTCACGAGACAAATTTACACAATGGAGAGGAACATTAACAAACCCATACTCTACTCTCTGAATAAATACACTTTCATTAGAAGAAAACTTTTCAGAAAAAAGTAACGTTTCTGATAATAAAAGACTCTGATAAGCTCCTGTGTTCTTAAAGTTTTAATATTTATAGGTTTGGCTGAATCATTCATAACTGATACGGAACCTTTCGACACGAATTGTTCATAATTCTTCAAAATAAAATCAGACTGGGGTTTGTTTTACCCAACAAATGTATTGCTTTTAATTCAAGACCGTGAACTTGACCTCATGAAAATAAGAGCATTTGGAAAAGGTCTGTTTTCTGTTTTAATTGTGTTGCCTATTTTTCAATATGTAGCAATCAGAAAGAACGTACCCTTTCTTCTTACAATAGGTACACGTAGGAAGAGATAAGCATTTCTGATCAGCCTCATCAGAAAACTGATTCCTATACGTTGTGCCAAGTTGAGATTTGGAAGTACTCGTACGAGACTGAAATGGCTTTTCACCAGTAGGACTCCTGAGTGCAAGACTTACTGACAATGGAAACATTGTGAGTCAAGGAATAATATTCAGCTGTACGAGCAGTATTCTCTAGTGGTTCGTCCTTTTGCTGATCAATGTAGCTCTTGACGTCACTATGGACGCATTTGTTTAATTATGGACGCAAAGTTCTCCACAATAGATGGCGTTGTGAAAGCTTGTTTTCACAAATTTGTCAAATTAAAATACATGGGAGTTAGAAAATTCCATAAGAATCAAAATGAATTTGAATTTTAAATAAAAGGTTTTCTGAAATATTTTAGAGAAAGTCATATCCCAGCGATAAGCCCCCGATTTTCTATTACGATTCTATGATCTTAAACTAAGTAAGATAAAAGGACGAAAACCAACAAGTTTTTATGTTGAAATAATTTATTTCCCTAGATAACACACTGAAAATTTAAAAAGAATTTAAAATATTGCACATTATCAAATAGTCTTAAAAGTTATATCACCAGTCCTAACTAACACCATCCAAAGTCATCGACAAAATCCAACAGGGGCAACAACCCAATGACGAGTTTGACATGACTACCGGTAATGGAAAGGCCATTCTTCACACGTTCCACGTTTCACCTCTTAGAGGTAGAAGAAGCAGACGAGTGTTACTCGTGAATGAACTTCGCAGTTCCATACGCAGTATCGTCCGAAACTGACAATATATGCCATTTAGCAGTGAATGTGTAAAACGTTTCTAAAAAAAATTCCATACCTTTTAGTCTCCAGACTTTATCCCTGTGTACAGCAATATGGAGTCTGTATGTAGTGAAACTCAAAAGCCATCGGAATAATCCATTCAGTGGCAATTAAAAGTGGATGCTATATAAAACTTGGAGAAATTGAACACGAGCTGTTTTTATGAAGATGCAGTTTGCAAAAAAATAGATTCTAGTCAGTCCCGAAAAACATTGATAGTAGTTCCTAAAACATAATGTACGAAAACCTATATTGGTGATAAAAAGAATTTCATGATGAAAACAATAACCCATTTTTCCATGCATTTTAGCAATAAAAATATGACACAAGTTTAGTCCATAACATATAAGATGATCCCCAAATTGACGAATCTGGAATATTCATAGTCTATGTTCACGTCTCTCTATGCATAATGAAGTATATATTGTACCACATTTGGTAATTCAATTTTCTAAACTTTATTAATGAATGAATCTTGAGTTTAAATATTTAACCAATGTATTGGTATATGGAAACGCATCACAATTAGTCCAGTTCAGTACGAATGTAGTTCTAGTATTTTTTTAAAAAAAAAAACAAAAAAAAACATCTTTTCCTCTTTTATTTGGGTTGTGATAGAAAGAAGAGTTATATTGATGCATATTTGGTAGGGATTTAAAGGTAATTGTTTATTCTTGAGAATATGAGCTGAGACAGTGGTTGTTTGTGTGTATTTCGGCGACAGTGCACATTGAGTAAAAAGGCCTCGGTGATAATCCGGAAGTGAAATATGTGTTCTGTTTACATGCTGCTCTGTTAACAGTGAAGCCTCTTAATAAAAATGCCGGTCAACATTTGACAAGAACTTCACCGTGAAGTCATATTTGGATGTATTTTAGATTAACATATGATGTGTATTGATTGTCACACAGTGTAATGGTCAGTACTGAGAAATGTATGTAGAGAACACTTAGTAAAATTAATTGTGATGTATGTCCATATAGATCAATAATTAAAACTAAAAAGACCAGTCTGCTCCGAAATAAATCTCTGATTTGGAACCAACCGGTTTCGTCCGATATAAACCCATGTGATTTAGAATAAACATGAATAAACCAGTCTGTTCCGGAATCAACCTGGCTGATCCAGAATTATCTGGTTTGATGCATAACAAACCGGTTTAATACGAAAAGCCTGAAAAATCGGTCTAATTGGAATAAACTTGTTTGAATCGGAATAAACCGGTTTTATCCGGAATTAACCTGTCAAATTTTGAAAAAAAAACGAGATGAAATCTAAAAGTTCCGGAAGATCAGATCATTTCGAGTCAAAGCGGTTAATTTGGGATCAAACCAGTTTTTCCGGATTTTGGATTAAACCGGTTTATTCAGGATCAATTCGGTTTATTTCGGATTGGACCAGCTTTTTCCGGACTGACAAGACGCAAGATGCAATACAGATTAATTTTATATTATGACAACAGAGGGCACCGTGATAGCCTAATGAAAACAGTGACGTGGATTGGGTATAATGCACATTTAATCATGGATGACTTATAACTACAGATCCGGACAGAAGTGTCTCAACAAGAACGTAGTATTGGTTAAACAACAAGACAACACAATTGCCTCCTATATTGTTTTTTTTTTTTTCTTTTTCTCAAGGATTTTGTTCTATATGTGAATCATCGAGAAGAAATCACTTCCCCGTGCGTCAGTAGTTCCAGTTGTACAAGTTCAACGCTCGCCCCGTTCATTAGTGTTCTCTCTCTCTCTCTCTCTCTCTCTCTCTCTCTCTCTCTCTCTCTTGATGCGGCACGTTTTAAAGAAAGTGTACGCCATTATGCCAGCGCAGTAGGACTGAAAATGCTAGAACGATAACTATTAAATAAGAGTGTTCTCGATGATTTGATGGATGAATGGATAGATATTGCGATATACAGTAAGTTAACTAATGTTTGTTGGTGGAAATGGGGGCTGCGTGGCTATGTCTTCCATGCTTATAATCTGCAATATATGTTGGACCCTGGACAGTTCTTGCTCTTCAGTGAATAAATATATCTGTTGTCGTAATGGGTTATTACATTAATGCCACGTTATGAAAACAGATGGCGTTGATTACAATAGTGCAACATGCATTAAGCTATCATCTTATTTTTGTACTTTCACTGTTGCGTTGTATTATGTTCACGTCTGTGTTGTACGTTTGTACTACATTGTAACTTCTAGTGTGTTATGCATTGTTACTGTTATTGTGATAAATATGTAATTAAATAAACTGTCAGAATGCAATGACTAGACTTAGAAATGGGCTAATGCAATGTTGAATGTTGATATGCGGGATATTGAAAATAAGCACTTGAAATTTTAAGAAATAAATTGGCAGTATTCCAGTATCACGATATCAAATTTAGACAGAACCATTGACAGATGTAAAGATGCAGTCTTGAACATACATCTAGCACACATTCACCCTGGAAAAATATAATGCAGAAAATAACTAAGCAGCGTGTACTAATATACAATACATGCATATAATTATGGCGGTAACCTCCCTCATAACAACATGCTTAACGGTGAATATAACATGTATTCATGTACATGTCCTTGATGAGTTTCAGTGTTGGATTCTACGGTGTGTCGAATAGGCCATTTATTTGTACAAATCCGATGCAAACGCTCTAACCACGTCTATAAAGAGGTTCTTACCTGTAGCCTGTTCTAACCACAGTTAGATGTTGTCCTGGATTTACCTATGTGAATGCCCTTTTATATTTTCCATTCTCTTCCCCAATGTGTAGCCTTGTATTTCTTATAAGATATCGATAGATATTGTTTAAACATTGATTTTTGTCGATTAACATGCATAACAAATGAAGTATGTTTACCTAACATAATCATTTAGTAGACGAACTCTGGGGAATGTTTTAGTTTCTCATTAAAAAGGGTTGTAGATGAAACCTGGACAATGAGTAATCCCCTTCCCTGTGGGCACTGCATACAATGTGTAAAAAAGCTCTAATTATTTTGTTTTCACTTCACCAATTGTCCTTCACGTCTGCTGTTGATTCTATTTGTTAATTGTTAGTTTCTGTGTTATTTTATAGCAGGTGCAAAAACAGTATACTGCTTCAGAAATGTTTTATATTTTGTTTGCGTGTGTTTTTATGAAAACATACGACGTGATGGCGCTTAACTATAAACTACTAGTACTTATAAAGTGCATGCATTTTGTTGCTGCTTCTGGAAATGTTATTAGTCTAGTTTGTTTTACAAAATGAAGTTTCTCTGCTGCCGCCATTTTATTAATTTAATATTAAATAATTTTTTTAATTTATTTTTACATGTCTGCTAGTCGCAGGTATTTGCATTTCGAGCTTAGTTCTGCAATATTTTTTTTTGTTTTGTAAAACCAGGTTATAACCCATCTGCGCAAGCTAAGGTTCCAATATGTTGACCTGTAGATATGTTACCATATCGGATCAGTAGCTAGCGAAGTAAAGTGCAAGTATAGTTCTGTTAAATGGATATTTTATTAGTAGGACTATCATTTTCCCCTTTTACTTGGCTTGTTTTGAAGCTCTATTTCGCGTCTAGTTTAGTTGCAGCATCATAGTTTTTCTTTCTTTTCTTTTTTGTTTGTTTGATTAGGATTTTTTAACGTAGCTTTAACAATTTTTCAGTCATATCGCTACGATGTCTGCAGTGAGGCAGTTTATAGTGATGTCTAGCACTGAGACATCATGCCGCAGACATGTAAGTACTATTACTACTCATGTAGCATGATGTCTCGCCCAGTCACATTATCCTGACACCAGGCCGACCAGTCCTAACACTAACCTCTTAATGCTGAGCGTCAAGCGAGGCAGCTGTTAGTATCATTTTTGTAAGTCTTTTGTATGACTCGGCCGGGGATCGAACCGACGACCTTCCGCTTCCGATGTTCTTTTTTGTAACACTAGCTTTGTCCTTAAAATTCTTTCAGTTTTTGTTTAAAGCACACAAAAAATATTTCTTTAATTTACAAAGTGCATGCTTGGTTTGAATCTTTCACAAATTCAATCTCAATCAAAGTGAAGTTACCATTAATATAGTTTTTCAGTTGAAATATTTAGTTGAAATATTGTATTGTCGAAATGGCAAGAGGATTGCAAACAAGAGATAAGAGTTTATCATGGATTTCAAAACTAGAATTAAACGTGTGAAGAGCAATGCATATAAATTAAAGTATACCAGAAATTTTACGACATTATAAAATTGTAATTTAAAAAAAAATTACATTCTCGTTAACTATTTATATATTTTGTTCTGTATTATATTTAAATTTTTAAAAAAAGAGTGTAAGTCAGTTTTAGTAGACACGTGCAAAAAAGTTGCTGTTGTGTTTTTAAATCCCCACTAAAAATGAAATGATTAAAACAAAAAAAGTTGAGCGATAAAGTTTGCTCTAATAATTTGTATTTGAGCACGCTACGCGTATGTCTTAATCTGGCTAATGAAGTAGCTCAATTTACTATCTGTGTATGTTGTTTGCTTTGTATTTTGCAAAAGCTACCCAAACATGTTTTATACAACATTCGTCCTATAATCTATATCTACATATATAGATATTATGCAGAAAAATAACCTCAGATGTAGGAATACACATACATTTGATAGGTTTCATGGTTTGTCCCCAGCAGAGTACACCACATGTTGAAACAGAAATGTGAGAGTGTTCAAACTGTGACTTTTCTTTGCCACAACGTGGTATGACATTAAAAAACATTTCTAAATACAGTTCTCAATGGCGGCAAATTACATTTGAGCTTTCTTACTCAATGAAAGAAAGCTGTTAACCTTCGGATTTAAAGATTCTGTGTCCTGCATGTACTATTTTAATATTTCCATCTTTCATAGCGTAAGCATACCTTTGTCATGATATTTTGGATTATAACTTTTTTTAAAAGAAAATTAATATGTTTTTGACGCAGTGAAAATTTGTGCTTCTTTCTCTTGGTTAGAAACGACATTTTTTTGACGCCGATGAAGTTACATAAATTCAAGTTACGTTAGATCATTGTAGAAAAATTGTTCAAGTTATATTTGCTCATTCTTGCAGTCTGTAAAAAAAATCATTGGAGCTAATGCTATATTTTACAATAACAAACAATCGAACATTTATAGATAATGATGCTTAAATTGATGAGACAAGAAAAAAAAAAAACAAGCGAGGTACCACACCAACTTATTTGGGCAAATTCAACACAGAAATATAGACCATAGCTGTTTTCCGAATATTATTGATCAAACAAAGTAATTACAAATTAGTTTGAGAAAGATCTAAACAAGTTCACACAAATAAAACTTTGTCAAGCTTCATCATATATTTGATTGGTCCGCAAATGATTCTCGGGTGAACAAGCAATTTGGAGCAAGCAGCGAAAAACAACCAAAAGCAATCCAGTCTAGCTATTTACATTACTGCAGGGAACTGGAAGATAATGGGAAATACAAGCAGGTTTGCTGAACTGAGAAATATTTAAGATTGATATGATCATGTACAGTTAGACGGTGCAGAAATTGAAAGTTGTCTCAGTGGACGAAAAGTTTGACTATTTAAAATACCTGACAAGACATTCCAACAATCTGATGATTTAATTTGTTATCTCTCTCTCTCTATAACTAAGGGATTAATCAGGATGAAAGGGTGAAGGCAGTGCTCTAACAAATCATACTGCATGGAATGTTGACCCCTTCACAATGTTGTTACACAGTTGTATGTATAGTAGTGAGTCAGTTTCGTATTGCATGGAAACATAATTGTTTGTATATTAACAAGTTACTTACATATTGCTTTGAAAATCAAGTGGTTGTATGTTAGTCAGTTCATATTTCATAGAGAAAAAAAAGTGTTTGTATAGTAGTGAGTTTCATATTTCAAAGTGAAATTAATTGTTTGTATATTAACAAGTTACTTACATATTGCTTTGAGAATCAAGTGGTTGTATGTTAGTCAGTTTCATATTTCATAGAGAAAAAAGTGTTTGTATAGTAGTGAGTTTCATATTTCAAAGTGAAATTAATTGTTTGTATATTAACAAGTTACTTACATATTGCTTTGAGAATCAAGTGGTTGTATGTTAGTCAGTTTCATATTTCATAGAGAAAAAAGTTTGTATAGTAGTGAGTTTCATATTTCAAAGTGAAATTAATTGTTTGTATATTAACAAGTTACTTACATATTGCTTTGAGAATCAAGTGGTTGTATGTTAGTCAGTTTCATATTTCATAGAGAAAAAAGTGTTTGTATAGTAGTGAGTTTCATATTTCAAAGTGAAATTAATTGTTTGTATATTAACAAGTTACTTACATATTGCTTTGAGAATCAAGTGTTTGTATGTTAGTCAGTTTCATATTTCATAGAGAAAAAAGTGTTTGTATAGTAGTGAAATTCATATTTCAAAGTGAAATTAATTGTTTGTATATTAACAAGTTACTTACATATTGCTTTGAGAATCAAGTGGTTGTATGTTAGTCAGTTTCATATTTCAGAGAGAAAAATGGGTTTGTATATTCGCTAGTCAATTTCATATTGCATTGAGAATGAAGTGTTTGTATATGAAGAGCTGTGATTTTTGCATGAAAAAGGAAAACAAAATGTTAAACAAATAAGACTTTAATTTCGAAACATGAGTATTTAAATGTGGTGACACAAAGGACAATTCTAAACATATAATTTAGTCACAGTGATTTTGTCAATGTATGCTGTTTTATGTTTAAAACTATTAGTTATAAAATATAATTTCGGTATAAAAAAGGAAACATCAAGTCCAAATATGAACTTTGAATGTTTTTACCTTTTTTTTATGTGAAATGGTGAATTCAATCATTTGTGTCATGTAATATCTCACATTACAATCTTCATTGTTTGAGTTAATTTATGAAATAATGGACACATTGTAATTGTTCAAATCCCTATGTATAATTACAGACCTTAAGAAAAAACATAGAGCAAATTCAGATTAAAGCGGACGAGAACTATTCAATGCTTGTATTTTCAGGAGAAAAGTTAGAACATGTAAATGTAAGGTTTTAAATATCACTAACAAACTTCAAAATCACAGAACATTATTTATTTTATAGAGCAGACACTTTTGCTTTTTGCAAACTTTGTAGCATTTAGACTTTATCCAAAAGTCAAACAATTTTAAAAAAATTCAAAACATTATATTTTGTCTGATACTAAAATGTTTTCTCTCCGACATCACATGTTTTGCCAATGTTAGTATTAAAGGATAAACAGTTTATCATAAGCATAATCTAAACATCAAGTTGCCTTTTTTTTGTAGAGTTTTTCGACCAGAAATTGTGAGTCAATAAGTTCCAATTTTGACATGAACAAAAGGCTGATTATAATGGAATGGCGTTTCAATCTGATTAAAAAGACTGTTATGATTAATAGGGTATAACAAATTGAGTACATATAATTACAACACATCTGATACACTGCTGAACTGTACAACAACTATTGTTTCCGAGACCAGCAAGCTCGTTCACCGAGGTGACGTCATAACTCCACGACGGTCTCCAAGGAAAAGTTCAACCGGTGGGATATGCCTGGATGTTTTGCTTCCCCACCAAGGTATGATTTTTATATAAAATTTTGAGTTGGTCCTGATTTAGCCAAGTCACGTGACCAAAAAGGACAAAGACTTAAAGAGTTTTTCGTTCTTATTAATTTGTACAGAGTTTTTATACTTGACCTAAACGATGTATTGTTTGATTATTGTTATCTAATTCAAAATATCATAGAATTCCAGTGTATGCAAGAAAAAAGAATCTATCTATTTGCTCTATGCCAATGACACTTTCTCAGGTAGCGGTTCCGCCTCCTCACCAAAGTGGAGGGTTAATTCCGGAACTTTCTCCTTGCTGGGGTCTATTTTGGCTCCAGGCTCACCAGCGTACTCGTTATAGAATCGGGTCCAACGGCCTTGCGCGTTACGGCGGCTCTTGATGCAGCTGCTGATAGACAGGATTAAGCATGCAATGAAAGCGGCAATCATTCCGCTGCCTGACAAAAACAACGAGTATGGGCAGCCAAGCTTCCCAGTGATCTTGATATCAGCATGATCCTCCTCGGACATCTTATTCATCATATTCATGGCTCTCTTCATCTCGTGGTTAGCCATGCCAAGCCTCAGAACAGGAATGAAGACCAAGATGCCTGAAAATGAAATGTAAAAAAATATTAACCTTGTCATTCGTAAATGCACATGTCCCTGACAGTCTGTAGCTGGTGACATCGCGTTATCACATCGGAGACAAAGCTTTGTCAAATCACGGGGCTTCGACGCATTATTTGGTCAGAAACATATGAATTGTTCACATAATTTTGTGCTTTCCCTGCGAAACAACAGTGTTTCCTTACATACTTAAATAAAACATATCGGAAAAATATTTTTCTCCCTATCCATCAGTCGCGATTAAATAGAGTATTGTAGCAAATAAAACAATGGCTGCATATAGTAGACTCAATATACTTCCAGATGCATGCTTGAATTTTCAATTTTGCTTCCTGAAAGACAATGAATTTGAAAATCGGCCCTGCTTTATATTAGTCGGACTCGGTGAATGCAAATATTTTTTAAATGATCGAATTCAAGTTTAGTTCATTTTTACATTACTGTTCTGTACCTTGTGACCTTAACTTTGGAAGAACCGCGTGACATCGTATATGTTCGCAAAGAAACTACCCCATAATGTAAATTCGTCGGCGATTGGTCGAGAATATTCAGAAGCACATTCAACAGAGACCTACCGAAACTAATTTTCTGGTTTCGGCCGAAAACGAACCAGACCGAAAGTTATAAATTGACTTTCGGCCGAAACCGCAAGTTTTACTACACCTTCGTCCGAAACCGAAAGATAAACCGAAGTTGCCGAACACAAGATTTATTAAATAGGCCTGGGTCATGATGCAATGTTACACTAATTAAAAACAAATATAAAAGTAATCATTGAGAGCCTGCAGTAAGAGGACTTCGCTAAATGTTAAATTGCCTAGCGCCGATTGACCGGTCGACAAGCAGAGTAATAGACGCAGCACTAGCGTTGCATTCTGAAAGTTAAAACAGATCTTCGCCTGATGACCGAAAGTCAATATCAGTTTCAGCTGAAACCGAAAGCTCACTGTTTGGCTTCGGCCGAAACAGAAACTATGCCGAAAGAAGCCATTTGCCAACTTTTCGCACCGAAACCGAAACCGAATTTCGGTCGGCCTCTAACATTCAATGACCAATTCGAGATTTAACAAGGCAAAATGTTAAATGCTCATAAATGCTACAAAACTGTCGAATTTTCTTAGTGATACATAATAACCGTTATGAATTCCAAGTATCATAGTGTATTTAGCCATTTAAAATTAATCACATGACTACATATTTTTAAAACATTGTGAGTGAACAATGTAATTTCTCTATTCATACGAATGTTACTTATTTTCTTCCTAACGCAGAGGAGTCCGAAGAAACAAAAACTGTTATAATATGCATATTCATGGGTTCCTGGAACCCCAAATGAAGTAACAATGAGATGTGTGTGTGATTAGGATTTTTAACGTAGCTTTATAAAAACAAATTCAGTCATATCGCTATGATGTCTGCAGTGAGACAGTTTATAGTGATGTCTAGCACTGGGGCATCATGCCGCAGACATGTAGCATTATGTCCCACCCAGTCACATTATCCTGACACCAGGCCGGCAAGTCCTAACACTAGCCTCTTAATGCTGAGCGCCAAGCGAGGCAGCTGTTAGTACCATTTTTGTAAGTCATTGGTATGACGTTAGGCAGTGCGCTTATGATGTCAGTATATTTATGTTGTCTGTGTGTTTATCTTGTCAATCAAAAATCTTTCTATCACCAGGAGCCACAAAAACTACTTTGGTCATCGTAGTTTTGGAGTGTTCATACTAACAAGTTCATATTTTGATTTATGTCCACTCTGTTGAAAACACAATCCTGATTATTGAAGAAATAAAGATTAATTTTTATCTCAGTTTTGTATGCGTTTCCTGTTCATGATTAGTCAGAAACGAAAAGTTTTAACCTTAAGTCGTTTGCAATAAAGTTTGCATTTTAAAAAAAACGGGAATCACACATATTATTTTATTGATACGTTTACACTTATTTTCCTGTTTATGATCAGTCATAAAACGAAAAAAGTTTTGACCTTAAACCACAGAACTCTCTTACAGGTGTACCATATAATTCCTCTTTTAGAGAAACGTATCTTTTTGTTCACCCGTGGTATGCTGCATGCCATGTCATTCATATAATCACTAGCGTCATCAAATGTACATGGTTTTATCCAGGTCTTTGTGGCAAAGTTGTCCGTTTGTACATATAAAAACAACAAATCTGTATCCAAGACGAGGTTCCTTCTTGTTTTTCAATCTGTGCATCAGTTCTCGAACATTCTTCGAACATTAGATATTGTTAAAGATCTCACAAATGAAATCCACCGTAAACTGAGTTTTAAAATTTCATTGTTTCTCACGCGAATTAAAACGAACCCCTTTCTTTCATTACTCATTTTGTAATTTTCAACATATATCTTAACCCACTGACATTTCAACAGTTGTTTATTTCCTCAAATACTCATCTCGTTTGCCGACTAAGAGTTGGTCATCAATTCACGGAAGTCCTAAGAATTAAGCGGCTTTCTGATTCAGACTTGTATTGAACTCAATGTTGAATTGTAGCCGTGGCTTCTGCTCGAAAAAGACTGAATTGGCTTCCCTTTAGTTTTAAATCTAACTCTTATGTACAGCTTTAGATTTACAGTATAATAAGTGAGATGTATCGTTCTGCGTTTCCGAGTACATAGTAGTTTTGGAGCTATCAGTTTTGTGCATTTTCCTGTCAATGAACTGTTTGTTTTTTTACTCATCCGGTCTAGATACAAGTTGTTTAGGTGCTGATGGATGGCCACTGATGTATTCATGTAACTTTGATTGTAACTTTAAATAAGCCTGTAAAATGTGCCCAATTTCTTGATCTTGAGGAATTTCGATCCCAGTTTCTTCAACCCATTTTATTTATAGTAGTAGTTGCCTATTTTATTTTTTAATGGATGAACTGAAATGTGACCCATCACACATCAATATAAATGATGATGGGTTTTGGTTTAGTAGGGTCATATAATACATAATTTATAATTGTTGCATTATCATCGCAACCTTGTGATTAGTTTCGGTTTATCAATGAGGGGCCATCCATTTAGTACGTACGCAAAAATCTGGCAAAGCTGGAAAATCCCTCACCCTGTACACACGCGTAATTTTTTGCAATATAGCCCTCCCCCATCTACGTATGTATGCTTGAGGCCGACCCACCCCGCGAATTATAAAGAACAACCTATATTTAATCCACGCAGAAACGATAAATGAATAATAATATTTACGTGTTTAATAAAACATTGTCCACCGACGTTGAATATCTTGCTACATCAAATAAATAAGTTGCGTAACTTATTAAGAATGTCTAGTGTCCGGTAAAATTGAAACGCCGACTGAATCAGCCGAACAGGTTAGGTATTAAACAAATAGTTATCGAGGTTACACTTACCCCCCCCCCTCGTTTCCTATCCGTACGTACATTATCAGTAGATCCTCCCATACTAAAGGCGTATGTATTTGGGTTAACACCCCTCCACGTGTACGTAATAATGGACGGACTCTGAGGTATGATTCTAGTATATCTCCTATTCCAGTCGCATAAAATGAACATATCGAAATCTGTTAACAGTTTAACTTGTGGTTGCCTTCATTGTAAACATCATAAATATTAAGTGAGCGACTATCGCTTATTTTTTTCAGTTTTTATTAATCAGAGTCAGAAAACACTTGGTATGTGGAGAAGATAAGACAGCTCAATATGAACACCCTTTACTCTTTTCCTCTATTGTATGTCGGCGCAGTAATTTACAGAGAAAAGTCATACATCATTGTGTTTGCCGGAAATTTCTCCATACAATAGAAAATGTATTTTAGTTGGACAATCTCTGCTATTTATACGACTGGACTGATTGCGGATTTTACCTAAACGTCATGAATGAAAAAATGTCCAAGCATCATCAACTTCTTGGTCATTCCGTTTCGTAAATGGCTCAGGTGGTTCGAATATGATCAGTAACCTTGATATGGAAGTTGCGAATGAAGTCAGCTGACTCTCTCTCTCTCTCTCTCTCTCTCTCTCTCTCTCTCTCTCTCTCTCTCCACTTCAATTAAAGATAAATAAAAACTAGTAGTGCAAAGGAAACTAAATACGCCAAATTTGCTCTGTTATTCTGCGTGGAAATCAGATACAGAACAAGTATATATAGTATGGCGAAGTTTCTGAACTCTATCCGTGCGCCATGTTAATGTTTGGTACGGTTCGGTAAATTAAGGACATAAATCTATATCAATGACTCCTGGGAAGGCAGACATAAACAAATTTTATCTGCATCGCTTAACGTTCAGTTTTCTTCGTTACATGTCATCTGTGTAAGCCAAGGATCAGATATGTTAGCCGTATCTACACTTTGGTGGAGGAAGCATATATTTTAGTGATATGTCCTAACGTCTTTTGCATTTAACGAGCTTTGCCTGTGACATTGGTGCCATCTACATCGGCCGAAAATGGTGGAGGCAATTGACTTCAAAAGGATACTTTGTAAGTTTAACATATACAGTAGGACAGAGTACCAGAGAGAAGCAATTACTGGTGTAATACATGGCGGCCAGTATTATTGGTTGAGGAAGAACCCGGGAAAATCCCGGAAAGAACCACCGACCCACAAGAAGCTACTGGCAAGCTTTCTCACATAACCACATTAGCCGAATCTTTGACTCGAACCCACGCAGACAGAGGTGAGATGGCAGTGATCCGTAACGGAGAACGCTTTAGACCACTCGGGGCCCTTACAACATTTTTAAGATGGCGCCCATGGTGGTCATATTGGTTTTGTGAGTTTAGCACCATTTTTCAGCACATGCTATACATGGTGGCCAGCATATTTGGTTAAAAAAGAACCACCATCACACAGGAAGCTACTGGGACACTTTCTCATATACCCGCATTGACCGAGCTAAGACTCGAACCCACGCGGGCAGAGGTGAGTAATTTGTAAACTCCACTCGGTCACCTGGGCCCCTGGCCATATTGGAGGTCATACCGACATATATAGTTTGTGTAGTCCCAATCAGATATCATAAAAAGTCTTCTGGTGAAAGTCACATGTTGTTATGAACATCTATTCAGAACTGAGGCGTAGCTAGAGTGTTTGGCGCCCGGGGACAATATTCATACCCCCCCCCCCCTCAAATCTGAAACCCATTATTTTCATCAATAAAATCACCATTACCCGTTACAACCTATTTCAAAGACCATTTTGGCGCCCCCCCCCCCCAGTATGGCGCCCGAGGACATATGTATCCCCTGCCCCCCCCCCCCCCCCCCCGTTACGCCTCTGATTCAGAAGGAGTAACAACAAGATTTTCATGATGGCCGCTGTGACTGCATTAATGGAAGTCCAAGTGGCAACATTTTCTTTTAGGAATAACAAAGCCACTTTTTCTTTTAGGAATAACAAGAACATCGGATAAATTTATGTAAGGTTTCACGGCAATCCTCCAAGCAGCAGAAGTAGTGATAACAAACTTAGGCCAACGGACGGATGGAATGACAGGAAATGCTTTTCTAGTCAAATGTGCGTGTTTAAATGTTAATGTGACTTTGGATTTTTAACGTAGTTTGACAATTTTCTAGTCATATCACTACGATGTATGCAGTGCGGCAGTTTATTGTTATGTCTAGCACCGTGTAATCATGCATCAGACATGTAACATCATGTACCACCCAGTCACATTATCCTGACACCAGATCAACCAGTCCTAACATCAACCTCTTAATGATAAGCGCCAAGCGAGGCAGCTGCTGTTACCAGTTTTGTACACCTTTGGTATGACCCGGTTGGGGTTGTAATCTGCGACCTGCCGCATCCGAGGCGGACGCTCTAAAGATATAGGCCACCGGAGCGGTCCACTAAAATTGTGGTACTTAATAGCGTTTGTGCAATTCAAATCCGTGTAAAATGAAATCGCCGATTCTAAAAGAGTGTATATGCACCAATAATAGCCAAGTTAGCTAAGAAGCTAATAAATTCCAAAATCCTTGCGTTTTGTTTTATCGCCCAGAACACCTTTTCCCACTCGTTTAAAATACAACAACAAAAATACCCAATTTAACCTAGTGATGGACAGTATTGAAAATAACAAACTAGATAATAATTGTATTGTATGAAGAGGCAGTTCATTGTTGTTTAGAAATTCAGGTAAACGTATCCTGCTGGTAACGCCTCAGTTGATTGGAGTGTGTGTGATTACGATTTTTAACGTAGCTTTAACAATGTTTCAGTCATATCGCTACGATGTCTGCAGTGTGGCTGCTTATATACAGTGGCGTAGCGAGGATTTTTGGCGCCCAGGGCAAAACATCCAAATTTGCGGCGCCCAGGGCAAAATACCCAAATTTGCACCCCCGGCTGCCCCTGTTGCGCAGTTATGTTGATACTTTGGGCCGATTTGGGCCCCATTTGGCGCCCCCTAGCCACCGGCGCCCGGAACGAATGCCCCACCTGCCCCCCCTCCGTATCGCTACGCCACTGAGATTATACTGATATCTAGCACTGGGGCATCATGCTGTAGACATGTAGCATGATGGCCCACACAGTCACATTATCCTGACACCAGGCCGACCAGTCCTAACACTAACCTCCCGCTTCCGAGCCGGACGCTCTAACAACTAGGCCACTGGAGCGGTTCAGTTGTTAGGAGAAAAATACCTGTGTATATGCATATAACAATAAAATAGAATGACCTGCTTAAAATACCAGTCACTGATAGGTATACCTGTGGGTATAATCTACATATCTGTGTATGTACATGTACAATTGTCACGCGCATATTTTAAGTCCTATAAACTTACAAGCAAATTCAATAACAAGAGAATTCCTACTTACTGACTGATCCCTATTGATTGACCAATTATTTTTGTTCACGAGTGTATTAGTATCAAGTGTCATGTTACAATGACGCCTAAATGTTTTAAATGAACAATAAGTCAAACAAATGCGAATATGAGACCACAAATACAAGGCCATAATTTGGAACAGTTTAACGGTATCAACGTTCCTATATGTCAGTGTCAAATCTATAAAGGTGTAAACGTGTTTTCTTTCCAGAAGCGTAGCTAGAGTGTTTGGAGCCCGGGGACAAGATTCGTTTTTACGCCCCCTCCCCCCTCAACTCTGAAACCCAAAAAATTCCACATTCAACCTATTTCAAAGCCCATTTTGACGCCCCCTCTAATCTGGCGCCCGGGGACATCTGTTCCTCTCTTTCCCATTCCCTCAGCTACGCCTCTGTTTCTTTCTTACTTAATGTAATACAGTTTCAATGGTTTATGTAAATGAAGACTTCAGTTGTTATTTGTTTGTTGGTTCATCAGTTAAATAAGTGCCTATGAGTGCTTTAATGTAATTCCGGAGTTAGAACTTAAAAAAAAACAACATCAAACACGAAGAAAAAAAAATCATTTACAAGGTGGATATTAAGCTATGTCAAATTTTTTAGTGGGGGCGATTGGGATGATCACTTATGGTATATTATAATAAAAGGAAGACAACTTACAAGAAGTGAGCATCATTGCAGACGCTATAAAGACAACTGGTCGACTATCTTTCTTGACGGCCACCAAGGCAATCACGAATCCAAAGATGGCGAACACTGCGCCTATTGCTGCCTCAATTCTCATCTCGTTCAGAAAAATGTATTCGGCACCTGAAAGTGAAAACGTATTACATTTGGATTCAAATAGAAACTATTCCTGATGATATGTAAGCACGTATAACATTCTACAAGTCTATACTGGATTTATCTTTCTTATATGATTATCCCTTGGGTTACGAAATACCCTAGTTTTTGTTCAAACAAATTTTATATAATTTTATAAAATTAAAAACTGTTGTTCGACCAGGATATATTCCGGGTTGCTCCCGGTAGGCCCTGTTAATACCTAAACGTGTCCTGTATGAACATTATTAATTTTGAAGGATACTTCTAAAAGCAGTGAATTTCATACAACAATCTTAAATACATGGTTTTTAAAAAAATCTACATTTACGTTAGGAAATAGTGATTGATAACAATACCTCCTAATTATGAAGAAAGCTATTTCGATGTTACTACTAGTCATCTCTCTCTCTCTCTCTCTCTCTCTGTAGCACATCACAAGCACAAGCTATTAAATGGCGGGGAAGGGGTTTAGAGTAAAGGAAATAACAGGGAGGGAGGCAATTGGTAAGTACAAAAGTTCTGGCCTTCAGCTTACTATTAAAATATTATGTATGTCATTTAAAACAATATGAATCCCAGTCACCCCCCCCCCCCCCTTTTTTTCTCAACAATGAAATGTCTAAAAATGTCTGATACATGTACTTATTTATGACCACTTACGTCTGCGCTGCTTGTCCATAGAGTTGACTTGTGGGTCATTATTCAAAAGTTTCATGGCATCGTCAATGGATATAGTCGAGCAGTTGCATCGTCCCTTTTTCTTCTCTCCGCTAGGCTCGGGATCAGTATCGACGTGTAAACAACCGCGCGCAAACCAAAGGCCAATATGTGCCGATACTTCGTATTTCACTTCTTGCACCTGATCAATTTCCAAATCCTCCTCCACCCCTACAACAGGGCTGTTAACAGGGTTCTGGGGATTCGTATCATCGGAACGTGGAGTAGGATGATGGTGGTGGTGGTGGTGATGATGGGGAGGCGGGCGAGGATTGGGACCTCCCCACGGTCTCGGATCCACGTCTTTGAATTCCTCGCTACTGCTTGTATCCGTATCTTGTGGATTGTTGGACTCCTGTGGAAGAGCTTGGGGCTGATCATTCCTTTGAAATAAGATCATTTGCTGGAATATAACGGGGAGGGTTTCTACTTCGGTGACATCTGTCTTGTAGATGAACCATCCTGGTGTAAGCAAGCCCGAAATTTGGAGACCTATCGCCAAGACAGAGAAAATCACAACACTCAACACTAATGCTTTTGTAGACGCCATTTTGGTTATGAGAGCACTCAGATATGTTCAGGTTTGACTAATCCACAGGTATAACTGCCAAGCCAAATGCACTATCGATCGTGTTCTAGACACCTGATTTAACCAGTAACAAAGCTCGTCGTGACGACTGGTGTTTATAAATAAACACAGACTCATAAAAACACGAGAACGTCCGGGTACGGGGTCATAATTTCGGTCATATGCGTATAAAGTCTTTAAAATACAAGTGCTTGCGCTGCAGTTCGGCTTCATCACAAGGGTTCGTTTCAAAGAAAATTAGGAGTATCCATATACACAAATCAAGGGATGGGGGTTCAAACATGTAACAATATAAAAAAAAAAAATTAGGAGTATCCGTCCATGAACCAGGCAGGCCCGCACCTAGGAAATTCTGGGCCCCAGGCAGCTGACAGAGTTCGGGCACCTTTCGTGTTTCAAATATGTGCGTATATGTGCCTATCTAGCTCGGGCCCCTGACAAGTGCCATGGCTGCCCCCCCCCCCCCCAGGTGCGGGCCTGAACCAGGGGATGGGAGTTTTTAACCTGTAACAAAATAACATACTGTTAAGATGTTAGAACCCCCATCCCATGGTTCATGGATGGGTATTCCTGATTCATACTGATACGTATTCATTTGTTAGTTTTGTGTACTGTTTATAATGGACGAATACGGTCAAAGTCCGCATCTGTTGACAAGGACACATTTTATGCATCAGTAACACTAGACTTAACAACACAATTTTAATAGACGTATACATGTTTGTATAGTCTTTGTTTATAACTTAAGCATCGTTGCCAAGCTGTTATAAACACGCTTAAATGGGGGCATATTATCCAGTGGCGTAGCGACGGGGGGGGGGGGGGGCAGGTGGGCATTCGCCCCGGGCGCCGGTTGCTAGGGGGCGCCAAATGGGCCCAAAGTATCAACATAACTGCGCAACAGGGGCAGCCGGGGGCGAAAATTTGGATGTTTTGCCCTGGGCGCCAAGTATCCTCGCTACGCCACTGATAATATCGCATTAATTTACACAGATTATGTTACATTCAACTATATTTCTTATTTCGCATTTCTATCAGACGGCAACGAATTAGATATTGTTTAAAGGCATTCGTCTCTTTACATTCAGTAACATGAGAAAATGCAAAGTTCGACTTGCTGTTCTTTTCTATTCTTTAATATCATTCTCTCTTTCTATTTTCTTAATATAAGGGAGTTGTACAATGGCATACACGTTTTTGAATGACTACTTCGTGATCCTTGTGATGAAACAGTCGAATTGTGTTGTTATGATTGTAGGTCAAGGGCAATAAAAAAAATGCAGAAGCTTGTGTGATACTTTTGCGAGTGCTCTGTTGTTATTTAGACTGGTGGTTTTCTTTTTGGCACAAAATTCATCAAAATTGCATTTTAGACGTTGGCTCTTTCAATCAAAGATTAAATTTGTGATTTGTACATCTTCAAGAACGGTAATCTGCAATATTGTTCTGCGTACCAGCTGTTGGCAGAGATTTCAAGCATGTTTTTGTCTAGTTCGTTCTAATTATAAACAGTAATAATGATAAAATCTTGTATCATAAACTTGTATCATAAAACAAGGAAGGGCAACAGAAACCATACAGTTTTCCTTCTAGGTAATTTTCCTATGACTACGTTTTTATTTGTTTCGTTTTCCGACAGATGATGTGTCAACTTACGGTTTAAATCTTCAAGTTTTATATGCTTTCTGATAATTTGTTTTAATTTTTTTCAATGACTGATTCATGCAATTAATAGTTTCAAAAGCAGTAAGACCAAAAATCTCCCTTACATAGCCTCGAGCTTAGATGTACCTTGAGTAGTCCGAGTTTCCTCTGACCCTTGCCACCCATTTTTTGATATTTGAACATTCATGTTGGGGTATACACCCCGAACACGAATGTCCAATTATCAAATATGGGGCTAAAAGGGTCAGATGAAACTCTGAGCATACCTTGGGGTGTCCGTGTCTAAAAATAGAGCACAACTATGTTGAAGTCCCCATTAAATGGTTGGTTCGTAAGGAAAGTTTTCTGTAATAATTTCCTGCTTTTAATAAATGTATTTGTTTCATTAAGGCATTGCTCATGTGATCGACATTCACGCGTGTTGTATATTTCTATTTTCATAGAGATAGTAATTTATTATTAGGAACGAGCTTATGAAATCTGAGTTTGAATACAAAAAGTTGCATGTTTCTGGTCAGCGCGGATAGTTCACCAACTCGAATGCAGGAGAAACATTTTTCTCCTCTGATAGAGAAGATCTCGTCGTCAAGGATATAAATACCGTGGGCACTCTCGGGAATGGTGGTACCTTACCTTTTGCGCGGCCCTCATGTTTTTGCGCTCGCTACCCACCCCACCCCATCCCACCCTCTTCCTGCATCTGAGTAACATGCCTTCCCTCACTTATTTACTGCGTTCTCTCACTTCATTATTTCTTATTACACCAATGCTCGTCATCAATTTTTTAGATTGATGAAGTAATTTTTTTCTAGGCGATCATTTGCTTTAAATTGGTATTACTGTATGCCGAGTGTCTGTTTTCTGATTTGCCAGAATTCCTGTTTCGCATGTAAGATGTTGTGTGTCTGGTCATTTGTGCTGGATCGGTACGGGCACGGGTTTAAATCCTACCGTTGCATGAGCTCATGTCCGTTATGTGTTATGTTCCTTGGCACATAGTACCGCTCCGGTGGCCTAGTGGTTAGAGCGTCCGCCGCGGAAGCTGGAGGTCGTGGGTTCGATCCCAGGCCGAGTCTTACCAGAGACTTGCAAAAATGGTACAAACAGCTGCCTCGCTTGACACTCAGCATTAATAGGTTAGTATTAGGACTGGTCGGCCTGGTGTCGGGATAATGTGACTGGGTGGGACACCATGCTATATGTCTGCGGTATGATGCCCTCAGTGCTAGTCATTATTATAAACTGCCTCACCGCAGACATCGTAGAGATATGACTGAAAAATTGTCAAAGCTACGTTAAAAATCCTAATCAAACAAACAAGCCTTGGCACTTGGGCCCATTTGCCTGTGCACGACAGAACGCGTCATACGACAATCTGTTCACAAGTGAGTCGTTCAGCTAAAATTTTGTTTGAAAAAAATATTGGTATAATTAAATTTATACGACTATGCCTTCTCCTTGTCAATTATTTAATTTAATTTCCTCGTTGCCCAGAGATGTTCCCAACAAATGAATGAAGGTGAAGTCTTTTTGAACCAGACATTCAATGCACTGGCAGGTTGATTCGTTTGCATTTTGTCTCTGTATACATCTTCCTTCAAACATTACTTTTGTATATATATTTTAGCTACAGATCAAACAACTAAAAGACTGTGTTTGCAAAGCACACATCCTAGCGTTTCCTTCTTTTTTTAAAAAAAATCTCAGTCTGATTAAAAAATAGAAATGTCCTAAGTCCCAGGTATTATTTTACATGTTAGGAATCTTTAGTGAAACCAACAAGCCTTTACATTATCATCTAAAGAGGAGATCTTTAGGTCAAATTATACATAGGAACAGTGAGACTCCTTGAACAAGGATGAACTGATTCAGCTTGTCCAAAAAATATGATATTTCTGGGGCAATGGCTTCTTTAACGAAGTATGAAATAAACAATATTTTGGTTTAGTGTTTGGTAGAAAGTAATAGGATACAAGTGCTTTGGTTCTGATTAGCCGGTCTTCATTTGGCTCTAGCTTACAAATTATAGAACTGAAATTAAAATTTAAGAATGTAAGTGTTTTGCAATGCACTACTACACCATACATTTGTCAACTAAGAATTAAACAGTGTTCTATGTGCAAACATTTTAATCAGTCGTACATATCCAAATAGGCAAAAAAAAATGATTTATGTCCATAGTATGTCAGACTTGCAATTCTTTCACAAATGATTATACTTGTATCCCCTGGTGTTTTTTGTTGTTGTCGCAATTGACCACATGTATGTACGGTGGAGACCTAGAGGTGCTTCAAGTTCCCAACTCCACATAGCATGATGATTTACCTGTTCTCAAAGAAGAGGTGGAGTCGGCAATAACAGCACTGAAGAATGAGAAAGCAGCTGGAGTAGACAACATTCCAACTAAGCTTATCAAGAAGGGTGGGGTGGGGTGGGGATAAGTGATAGAGCTACTAACAAAAATCTGCAACAAGATCTGGAAGACAGGTGAATGGCCAACACAATGGACCCAGCCACTGATTATAACACTCCCCCAAAAAGGCAATCTCCAGCCATGACACAATTGCATAACTATCAGTTTTATCAGCCATACTAGTAAGGTGTGGCAGTAATGCAGCGTCCAGGGTGGCAGAAAGAGTGGTAGACAGAGAAATAAGTGGACTTACAACATCACAGAATGGACCAGATAAAGTTTTGCGGAGACACAGGCATTGACATATGGTCGAGACAAGTGGAGGGAACTGGTCAGATGTTCAGCAGCACAGTGCCTCAACGACCAAACTAGGTAAAGAGCCTGATGATGATGGTGATGATGACGACGACGACGACGATAATGATGATGTACGGTGAACCTTATTCCGTATAGTTTTGTTTATTTAAGCGTCACAGGTTCATAACTTGACAATGATATTTTTACTATTCATTAAAGTCAGATTTTTTTATTAAATAAATCTGGTCTGGATCGTAAAGTTGTGCATACTTTTATAATCGGCCTCGCGCTTTTATATACATCATAGAAAATTGAAAACGAGGCTTCAGGAAAACCCATCGTACTTTTGACGTCATTTTGCGGGAATTGGGATTCTCTATTTAATGGCGGTAAACGTGAAATATTTGTTTCCTATCATCTACCTATTATTAGGTAGAAACTTCGAGCAGACACTCATATGATGAACTTATTTGTCAATACTATTTTCATGGAAATTATGTTGCCCTTGTTTGCGTGTTTTTGTTTTGAGAAAGTTGCTAATTAACTTTTCGTATATTTTCTACAGGTATTTCGGTCTAGTTATAAAATATGAAATGTGCCTCCCCCCCCATTCCCGGCATACATACGAAGATCCACGTCATGCGTCTTAGAACATTGGACGTCAAACAGTTATATCACATTTAATGTTCACATATCTGCATACAAGCGTAAATATTGATGTAGGTATTATAGGAGTGCAGTTAGTGCTACAATGTACGACGCCTATTTAGACCAACAAATTGTTCTCCATCTTTTTGTATTTTAATTGGCGGCCAATCAGAATTAAAAGGAAGGTGGAGAACAATTTGTTGGTATATACGCTTAGGTTAGAACCCTGGCAGAGTCATTACAAAGACTTTTATAAATAGTACTAACAGCTGCCTCACTAGGTGCTCAGCATCAAGATTTTAGTGTTAACAATGAATGGCCTGGTGTTAGAATAATGTGACTGGGTGGGAAATGATGCTACATGTTTGCGGTATGATGTTCCAGTGCTAGACATCACTATAAACTGTTACCCTGCAGATATCAATGTGATTTGACTGATTGTTTTAAAAAAAAGCTACATTAAAAATCCGAATCCCCCCAATGTTTTCCAATTAAGTGATCCTGCATTTTCTTGTTTTAGAGAGTGCTATATGCATGGTAGGCAACATAAGTCGGTTGTCATCAACCTCTACTATTCACCTTTCCTGTAGACTGTGCTTACATAGTTATCTCCTCCTTGCCAACAGGTTTCAGCAATAGCATTGTCCATTAAGGTGCAGAATAATCATGGTTGCTGAACATGCAAACTTTATTAAGTTACAAACTCAATTCAAATTACTTAAATAATTCATCTCATGAAATAAACACCAGCAATTCCATCTGTGTATTATTTCAAAGCAGATTCATAATGCTGTTGTTGTTGTTGTTGTTGTAGTGTCTAACACCATTTTTCAGCACACAATAGGCTATACATGGCAGCCAGGATTAAAAATGGAGGAAGAACTCAGGGGGGGGGGGGAACCACGGAAAGAACCACCAACCCATGAGAAGCTACTGGCAAGCTTTCTCACATACCCACATTGGCGGAATCTGAGACTCAAACCCATGCAGACAGGTGAGATGGCAGTGATCTGTAACAGAGAATGCTTTAGAACACTCAACCACTCGGAGCCCCTGATTCATAATGCACTGATTGATCAAAATTTTAAATTTTGTATTATTCTGTGTCATCTACTGGGAGACCACCTTTCTTGAGACTGGTTTTTGCCCATATATATATATATATATATATATATATATATATATATATATATATATATATATATATATATATATATATATAATATAATATTCATTATGACTTATTGTAATAACTTGGTGCCGCAAAAAAGTTCTTCATTTTACTGTGTGCACCTGAAATCCAATTATTTTAAATATTTATAGTAATGATTTTTATTAATACAACAATATAAAACTGTGATGGATAAATGAATAAAATATTACATTGTTCTATTGCATTTATTTATAAGTGACTATATAGTATATTTACTTAACTAGGATTTCAGCCAAATTAAGCATACAGCTTTATTTTGTTGAGACCTTGAATGAGTTGGATCATTTGGAAGAGTTATGTTTCCTGATTACCCATCCTCCTAATTTTGCCTTCTGCAGAATGACTTTGCTTCATACTATTGCATTTTGACTTGAGTTATTCTTCATTGTATTCATGAGACAATGAACAAGTTACATTTATAATTTAATGATTTTAAAGGATATTGTCTCCCATCTTCTGTAGAATGTAATTTTTCAACAAAGTTTCTTCTGTTTAAGGTCTTGCCAAGGAAATTAACACTATTGTACAGTAGAACATGTCTTGAAAGACCACCTCTTCTGCCAAAAAATAATGGTCTCACAAGACAGGTGGTATTTTAGAACAGGTCATAACACTATATAATCAATAAATCTGTGCATTGAGATTCTGGTCTCCCAAAACAGGTGGTCTCTTATAGCAGTGGTCTCTCAAGACAGGTTTTACTGTAGAAGACTGTTATCCCCTCTTCCATTAATAGTACAATCATCTTTGTATTTATTTAATTGAAATAAAGTGTCTATGATGTGTGTAGTTAATAACATCTTATCAGCGTTTACTGCTGACAAATGTTTGGTCTATATTTCTGTGTGACAGACAGGTGGTTGGATTGACAGTAAGATCAGTTGTATTGTACAGTTGGGGGAGGTCTTTGTAATGAACACATTGCTACTATCTTGAAGTTGTGCCAAATTGTACTTAATTTCATATCTGATAATGTGAATTTATTAAAATTTATTTTAAGATAGAATGTTTTTTTTTTTTATTTAACAACAGGAAGCAGTCTTGGTATGGTAAGAATTTGAATCCCCTGTGAGATGGCTGATCTTGTCTCCATCAAGAAGAGACTGAAGAGCTGGGAATGGGAGTTCAGTGAGACACAGCATAGGAAACCTGGCAAGGTGGGTCGATTGTTTTGCTGCAAGAGAGACACATTTGGGAAAGCTCATAAATATTTAATTTTCAGGTGGAACCGCTGCCAGCTGCATATATGCCAACTATTATGCTTTTGGTGTCATTATTATGGTTTTTCCCAATCAAATACATTTACGCTAGAATAAAATGTTGTGTTGATCATTTTTATTATAGTTTCATTATTTCCACTCATATAAATTTGAGGATATTCTTAAAATGATTACTGCTGCTTAAGAATAGAGTTACCTAGATGTTCTAGTTGTACATGTACTTTCCTTGTTTTTTATTTATAGCAACTGTATATGACACATTTCCAAGAAAACAGATGGGTTTCTTCAATATAAAACTTTTGTCTCACTAATTAATTATGTTGATAAGATAGGTAGTGGAACAGTTAGTACCAAATTCAGCTACAACTTACAAGAAAAAGGCTTAATGTTTACTTCCTTCATTATTGACAACTTTTTTCCTTGTAATTTCATGGTGTTTGTTTTTGTAATCTTGTTTTTATATCTTGTTTTTGTACATGTTTTTGTGTTATTGAATATTGTAAATTACTTTGAATGTCTAAAGCTTAGTTGTTGTTTGTACAAAGCCCACATTATTAGTATTAAAATGTGGTATGTGATAAGAGCTGGAAAAATCCACGTTCTTTACAACAACAACATGTACAACAATGTGTCAACATATTCTCCGCATCTGGTAATTTTGCACAACCATACATCATTTCCGTAAACATTGGTCACATGACGTTTTTTGTTGAAAATTCAATTTTTCCCTGAAATGCCGACGAAAAGATTCCAAAGTAATGTATTTCATTTCCATAGCCTGATACATGGACATTACATCTTTTCAAAGCAATGCACAGAATAGTCTGCCATATATGGAGTCATGAAAACATAGGTGTGGTATCCCGTTTGTCCAAAATAAGGATTATTTAAAATAGAATATTCTGGTGACAATTGCCATTTTTTCAATTGGGAAGCAATGAAGAATTTTATTTTCATCAGTTGAATTTTGTATTTGTTTTGCACAAATATTGGTGACCTTAGATGCGCATAATAGCATGACAGCTCTCGTTAGTCCTTCAGGGTGAGACTAAATTTTGTTAATCCAAGGAATGGTCTTATTCCAAACACTAAGCCAGACCTCATACACTTTCTTACACTTGGCTACTATCTCATCCAAACTTTCAGTTCTAGCAGCTTTAGCACTCTTCTGAATCTTATTACAATCATTGTCAGTTTGCCATTTAACCCCAAAATATTTGTCCAAATTTGCAAACTATGTTTTGCCCAAGTCTTGATTTCAAGGTTGCATGCAATATTTATTTTCTACAATCAGAAATGAGCACAATAATGGCAGCTAAAGTGCTGGTGTAATCTTATAATAACCACATTTCGTGTTTTTTCTGCCTCTGAATTCAGTCATTGTAAATATCAGCATTGTTTCTAACCCAAGCTGCTAGGTGAAATCTTTGAACTTGCCACCCAGCTATTGCATGATGTTCTTTTGATGTACTCTTATAAATACAGCAGTCACATCTGGGAGTATTTTAACCACTGAATGCTATCGTAAATATCAGCACAGCTAAACTGATAAAATAATCAACACAATTTCTAACTCAGTAGGTTTTTGAAATAGGACTGGCAAGCCATTGAATTTGCCTTCCAGCTATTTGCATGCTTACAGAGGACACCTGCATGGGTGTTTATTTTAGTCATAGATAAAAACAAACCGTCCAAATAACGCATAATTAAGCATTTCCGAGACCTCTGATAGTGTATAATGCAAATAAAGAAGTGAATCGCCTAAAATGTTCATTTTATTGTTACTCGTGATTTCACTTTTAAACTCCTGCTTCAGACCCATTATGGCCCAACAAATTGTATTGCACACATAATATAGAAGAATTGGCCTTTCAGAGATTTAGTAAGAACTGTATTTCAATATGCTTGTACAGTTTGTGATCCCCACTCATAAATAAAAACAGTTTGCTGCTTGATCTGGTTGAAATAAAATATTTTCCAAGAGTACTGATTTAACTTTACATACCTTTCTTCAAGAAGGCCCCATGGGACACTCACTACATGTTTTGGCTTGGTTTAGGTGCTTTCAAGCTGACACTTGTCCATTCTATTGTTGTTGAATCTTTGCTGTTTTGGACAAGGCTTAGAGTTGGCACTCCTCTACTCCTTCAAAGGCTTGGTCCCAGGCAAGTATGAGATCTTTATCTCTCAGTCCCATTGGATTCAGAGTAAGACATCTTGATCTCAAGAGGGTATGGGATCTGTTTCAGATGTTATGCTACTGAAGAGTCACAAAACTTGTCTCTCAGTGTAGGCAATCCTGATCCCAGGTGCATATGGAAACTCTCTTGTAGAATAGATATACATAATGCACCTTAAGTGTCACAGCACTCTATCAGAGTCAATTTCCAGGTATATTCATCAGTCCAGATGACATGTCCTTGACAGGTTGCAGCACTCTATCAGAGTCAATTTCCTGATATATTCAGTCCAGATGACATGTCCTTGACAGGTTGCAGCACTCTATCAGAGTCAATTTCCTGATATATTCAGTCCAGATGACATGTCCTTGACAGGTTGCAGCACTCTATCAGAGTCAATTTCCAGGTATAATAACCAGTCCAGATGACATGTCCTTGACAGGTTGCAGCACTCTATCAGTCAATTTCCAGGTATATTCACCAGTCCAGATGACATGTCCTTGACAGGTTGCAGCACTCTATCAGAGTCTATTTCCAGGTATATTCACCAGTCCAGATGACATGCCCTTGACAGGTTGCAGCACTCTATCAGAGTCAATTTCCTGGTATATTCACCAGAGTCCAGATGACATGTCCTTGACAAATGAAAGCATTTATTCTCAGGATTTTCTAATGGCAGCTTGTCTAGCAGATCACCATTGGCTGAGTGGATTTTGACAGGTGACCAAGCACTATTCTTCAAGTACTGGTCACCAGTCAATGGTATGACTGGGTTATACTCTCCCATCTCCATTCTTCTCACCAATCATGTTTGGTGATATGGAGTCAGTATGTACTTGTTTGATTTGGGAGAGGGATCAGACCAGAATTTTCTATGTTGCCTTTCAAGCTGTATGGGTATCCTTTTCAGGGAAGTGTATCTTTCTTCCCTTTCATGATGCAAATGATGCCCATTCCTTGGCCTCAAAGTAGTTGAGATGTTACAGGTCACAGCTCCTTCATCATCTACTTGTGTTTGGCCAAATCAAAAGGATGGTTGATGGTCCTCTCCCACAAGATGATCTAGGAGATGTCACATATTTCCTTCACCCTAGAAAGCCTTCTGATAAGATCTGCCCCACTACTCCCACATGAGGAGTTGCGACACAAAGATACCCCTCCTCCCAAATCTTATCAGAGATGCTGGGATGAAAGGCAGATGATATCTTTTTGGTTTTGGTGGACTCAAATGAGTTCAGAGAGAAATTAAATAAATTGGTCTCTCCTCATCTTTTCCCTCATACTTGTCAGCTTAGGCAGTCGAGGATAAAATAAAGATATGGTCTTTTAACAAGGTGGTAAACAAAAAAATACTTAAACTTTGAGTAATTGTATGTCAGTTTTTGGGCAAGGGAGATAAAAAAAAATCTTCCATTAAGCGGAGATTCTTTGGGGCTTTTTCTCCCCCATTTAACCAAAAGTATGGTAGCATTCCCAAAGGTTTTAAAAGGGCCAGGAGTTCCCCAGGTAATGTAAGTGGTGGCCCCCCCCCCCATCCTTCAACAACTGGTTTCAATATCCATTTATAGAATTCACTCTCCAGCTTGGTGTCTTAAGCACCTAGACTTTATAGAATTGTCACAAATGGGGATTTCGACTTGGACTTGGGTTTGCATTCCAGTCAAGACACCGGAGGCACTGAAATTTTAAGACTTTGTATGCTTGAGCCTTGTATTCCAATCTATGTCTCTAGTTATGATGCAGTGCTTGCTGGAAAGTTGTTACCAAAACATTGAAGTGTGTTTGGTTTGTGTCCATGGTGTTATTGGTGGAGCTGTTTCATTGTCACAGAGATAATGGTCTTGACATGTTCATTATCTTTGTTAACACTGTAAGAACCTTCTTAATGTTGCTTCTTTGGATACAGAGACTCTCTTTGAAGGTCTTTTTCCCTCATGTGGCATGTTAGAACTGTAGGCGACCAGCAATGTTGGTACCTTGCAGCTGCTCATGGCCTGCCAAACCATCTTGGTATTGTCCTGATCCTACATGCCTCTTGAGATCTTCCTCACCGTTCTTTGCAAAGATGCATTCACAACAGTCAGGGAAGTATGGATCGTTAACACAAAATTGAGGAAGTGTCATGGCAAAGAAGAAGTTTTTGCCATTAGACCAAAAAGACAAAGCATTATTGGAATGGCCTTGCTTAAAACTCTTCTGGTCTCAGTAAATGTTCTTTTGCATCCTTTTGTATTATTTAGTTCTACTGTTACTAGAAACTTTATTTTATAGCGATCCCAATACATCTGTGGAAATGCATGTTGTTAGGCCATGTCAAACCATCATATCAGGTCCCATTACAAATTTGGTTTCGGTTGCATAGCATTTGAATGACTCCATAGAATGAAATAGAATTTGGTATGAGGCTTTACAGTAAGAAAACCTAGATTGAGTTTGATTTTCAGTTTCGAGCAAAATTTGCTGTTGTTATTGCTTATGGTTTAATGGAACTTTGCATTTCAGTTTTGTTTCTGCTTAGTGACTTATGAAGGAATTAAAGGATTAAAATGAAACAATTTATAATTGTATGCATTAAGAATTCCATGGTCTAATTTGATGTTCAACATTTCCCACTATATATTACATACATCTGGCCCCAATTTGACTTAGAAAATCGCCATCCAATTTTTGTTGCCACTCAAATTTGCGATGAGGCTTGATATTAATTAGATCTTGGACAAGATGAAATTGAATTGAGTTATGGATTTTCTTAGACTTGTACCTTTGTTAATTAGACCAAAGACAAAAGACTGGTCAAAATTGTATGGATTTTCTTAGACTTAAACCTTTGTTAAGTACACCAAAGACAAATGACTGGTTGCCACTCAATAACTTTTCATGGGCTTTTTGAATTGAAACTATGTAGTACAAACTTTTACAGTAAGAAGTTTGATTTTCATCATTTTCTGGCAGAAATTTACAGAACTATGGCTCTTGTTTCACTTAAAACTTTGCTCTTTAATTTTGTTTAAGCTCATTAACTTTTGAAGGATTTGATGGATTGAAGTGAATATTTGGTTTAGACTTTCATTAGGAACAAGGTGGTCATGTTAGGTTTACATTGCTTTACAAGTTATTGCCCCTGCTGGACATGGAACTTTGCCATACAGTTTCTGCTTAACCTTTGAAGAGCTTATTGGACTGAAATCAAATTTACAATGAGGCTTGATGTTAATTAGATCTTGAACAAGTTGAAATTGAATTGAGTTATGGATTTTCTTTGACTTACACCTTTGTTAAGTAGACCTAGGGCAAGTTAAAATTGAATGATGTGATGGATTTTCTTAGACTTATACCTTTGTTAATTAAACCAAAGACAAAAGACTAGTCAAAATTGTATGGATTTTCTTAGACTTAAACCTTTGTTAAGTAGACCAAAGACAAATGACTGGTCAAAATTGTTTGGATTTTCTTAGACGAACACCTTTTGTTTAGCAGACCAAAGACAAATGACTGGTCAAAATTATATGTTGTGATGGATTTTCTTTGACTTACACCTTTGTTAAGTAGACCAAAGACAAATGACTGGTAAAAATTATATGTTGTGATGAATTTTCTTTCACCTGCACCTTTGCCCTTTAATTGTATTCTAAGTTGGTGCTTGAAGTTTCCAAGTTGTGGCCAAACCTTTTTGCACAGAAAAATACAACGGCAATATGAATATACGTGTACCAGAATCGTCTTCAATTCAGTTCTAGTCATTATATATTATCTCTGAAGCTTACTCTTTGAAACAAATTAAAACTAAAGTTTGTTTTACTGCAGAAAAATGTATTCTTCATATTTTGGTTTCTTCACATTTTTTTGGTCCCTTTACATCATTTTTACAAACATTAAAGGGGCTACAAGTGCTTTCCATTACGGATCAATACTACCTCACCTGTGTCTGTGGGGGTTCGAGTGTCAGATTTGGCCAATTTGGGAAAGCTTGCCAGTAGCTTCTTGTGGGTCGGTGGTTCTTTCTGGGGGTTTTCCTGGGTTCTTCCTCCACCATTATTACTGGCTGCCATGTATAGCCTACCAAGTGCTGAAAATGGTGTTAAACCCTACAACAACAAACATTAAAACACTTTAAAGTAGCAGGTGTCAGCAACTTAAAGGCAAAATCCAGCAAACTAAATGCCTTTAAATTCTTTTTGACATAATCAGTAAATAAATTAATGTTATACTTTTAGGAACTTCTTCATAAACAAAGTATTGACAAATGGAAAACAAAATACACACATGCCATGCTTTGACTGAAAAACAGGCCAAAGTGTTGATCTGTTGTATAAAACCAGTCATAACTGGCCATATTACATTTATCTATTAACAAAACATTAAATGACATTATACTGTTATACAAAAATGTTTTCTTTTTTTCTTCTTTCCAGAATGATATTGACCAGGCTCCAGTGGATATACAAGGTTAAAAAAACAAAACAGTGTTAATTACATCACAACTTTTTTCTTATCTATCTTATTCCATCTGTTTATCACATGGTTATGACAAGCTGAAAAGTCAGTCATATATAAGCACAATAAGATCAACTGCAAGTTTAATGGGGTGTGGTATTTTCTGTATCAACTGTCTTGGATAAAAAGGTTATTTCCCCTCACTGAAAAATATCCTTAATTTTGAATTTATTAACACCATGTTTAAGAGGGAAATAAATAAATTTTTACATCCTTTATGATGGACTATAAGCCATGATGTCATCTTAGTGTTTGGAGGAGGTTGTTTGCAATGGTGATAGGAGCTAGGTGCAAAGAAATTCATTGTATGATAGTATATGTATTACCAATATTGTTTCCACTTTTTGTTATCAAAATTGCTGTGAAATTTTATCATTACAACATTGAAGTGCATTGATTTCCCATATACTTCAGCAGTTTGATTATAATAAATATATGACTAATTTTTACATTTTGTTTTATTTTTATACATGGTGAATTATAAAAACACTATCAAGGTGGTATGTGAATAGAGTTTAATTTGAAATGAGAAATTGATAAAAAAAATATGATGTAGGGAGAATTTTTGTTAATGCATGCCAGCAAAAAATAATGAAATTGAATAACAAAATTTTCAATGCAAAGTAATGATTTAGTTCTGAGAGAATAGAAGCAGTCAAAATTGGCTTCTGTTCAGAAGTTAAATGCTAAAAGTTGTTCAGTTCGGTAGACAAAAATTTGAATAAGTCTTTTCCATTGTGGAGAGCTCAAAATGTTGCAACCTTATGAAAAGCAAATTTTAGAAGATCAGTAATTGCTTTGGAATTACCAGAAACTAATTAGTTATTTCTTTGGAATTACCAGAACTAATTAGTTATTGCTTTGGAATACCAGAAACTAATTAGTTATTGCTTTGGAATTACCAGAAACTAATTAGTTATTGCTTTGGAATACCAGAAACTAATTAGTTATTGCTTTGGAATACCAGAAACTAATTAGGTATTGCTTTGGAATACCAGAAACTAATTAGTTATTGCTTTGGAATTACCAGAAACTAATTAGTTATTCCTTTGGAATTACCAGAAACTAATTAATTATTGCTTTGGAATAGCAGAAATTAAGTAGTTATTGCTTTTGGAATACCAGAAACTAATTAGTTATTGCTTTGGAATTACCAGAAACTAATTAGTTATTCCTTTGGAATTACCAGAAACTAATTAATTATTGCTTTGGAATTACCAGAAACTAATTAGTTATTGCTTTGGAATACCAGAAACTAATTAGTTATTGCTTTGGAATTACCAGAAACTAATTAGTTATTGCTTTGGAATACCAGAAACTAATTAATTATTGCTTTGGAATTCCAGAAACTAAGTAGTTATTGCTTTGGAATACCAGAAACTTAGTAGTTAACATTTTGCCGGAGAGAAAGGTTGTAAGCCAGATTGAAGCAAACTGACAGTTTCAGTGACATGAAGATATACTTATATACATACTATACTTTATATACAGAGCTTGATATATTTGGGATTCACACAGCATATAATCTAAAGATGGTGTCTGTATTGTTCTGAGGAGTGAGACTGAAATAATCATTGATCAACAACATTACTTTTTTTGTAATTTGCAAAATGGTGAAATATTTAACAATTATATATGATTGTTTGGTAATTTGCAAAATGGTGAAATATTTAACAATTATATATGATTGTTTGGTAATTTGCAAAATGGTGAAATATTTAACAATTATATATGATTGTTTGGTAATTTGCAAAATGGTGAAATATTTAACAATTATATATGATTGTTTGGTAATTTGCAAAATGGTGAAATATTTAACAATTATATATGATTGTTTGGTAATTTGCAAAATGGTGAAATATTTAACAATTATATATGATTGTTTGGTAATTTGCAAAATGGTAAAATATTTAACAATTATATATGATTGTTTGGTAATTTGCAAAATGGTGAAATATTTAACAATTATATATGATTGTTTGGTAATTTGCAAAATGGTGAAATATTTAACAATTATATATGATTGTTTGGTAATTTGCAAAATGGTGAAATATTTAACAATTATATATGATTGTTTGGTAATTTGCAAAATGGTGAAATATTTAACAATTATATATGATTGTTTGGTAATTTGCAAAATGGTGAAATATTTAACAGTTATATATGATTGTTTGGTAATTTGCAAAATGGTGAAATATTTAACAATTATATATGATTGTTTGGTCTTACAGGATCCTTTAATGCAAGAATTCTACTTTTAAGTTTTTAATTTCTTTATTTTGAGTTAGCTGCATTGTAATTGTTTTTCCTCTAGTCATAAGAATTGAAAAGTTGTGATTAATAAAATAGTGTCACAGAAAATTAAATTATATCTTCAGCAGTATACAGCTCTCATTGTTATTATTATAATTATTATTATTATTATTATTATTATTATTATTATTATTATTATTATTATTATTATTAAAATTATTATTATTATTATTATTAAAATTATTATTATTATTATTTTTAAAATTATTATTATTATTATTATTATTATTAAAATTATTATTATTATTATTATTATTATTATTATTAAAATTATTATTATTATTATTATTATTAAAATTATTATTATTATTATTATTATTATTATTATTATTATTATTATTATTATTATTAAAATTATTATTATTATTATTATTATTATTATTATTAGTGTTAGTAGTAGTAGTAGTAGTAGTATTTCATCATTGTGACAGATCAACAAGATCTGTACATAATGGATGAACTTGTTTGCCGTTGTGGACTTTGAATACCAATTAGAGTTTACTTAATCATGAGGTTATTTTATTATTGTCACAGACATTTTGTATAATACGTGAGATCCGCTTTAGATCTAAGATATTATTTCTCATCAGATTTCGATCAAACTTGTTATTATGGTTTTATATCATCAGGATCTTAAATGACTTTGATTATGCCCAGGAGACATATCTTGTGCAATGTATATTTATAATATAATTATATCTTTACCGTTAGAAAGATTTTTTTTCTTCATCAGGATATAGCAAGGTGAGAGATATCAGACCCAGTTGGGCCTCTTGTTTAGATATTTTTGAAATAACCGTATTCATTTAATTTACAGAGTTATACAAGACTTACACAAAACTGAAGCAACAGGCGACACAATACTGTCATGAAAGGGAGCCTACTCTATCAGACCAGACAGACAAAAACAATGCAAATGTCAGACGAAATGCTATCAGTGATACTTCTAATAGTCAACATCATGACAACAACAGTGGTGCTGATGTCATCAAACCCTGTGTAAAGCAGAAAAATGGACTTGGAGTTTGGGGATTGGAGTTTGATAAACCAGTGAACATAACAGAAGTGAGGTCTGATTCAAGCACCAAGTCTGCAAAGACCAACACATCAAGTTCTCAGGCATACATGTCAAAACTTGCGAACAAAATGTTTGAGAATTCTCTGAAGCTGTCTTCCAAGCCTAAGGTATACATGTATGTTGCATAAGTCTGTCTTGTAAGTCATGGTAGACACATATTTTGCATAAAGATGTCTTCCAAGCCAGAGGTAGACACATGTCATTTAAAGCTGACTTCCAGGCCTATGGCAAACAAATATGTTGCATAAAGGTGTTTCCAAACCTAAGGTTTAAACATCTGTCACATCAATTCAAGAGTTATGTTAACCTTCCCAGTACATTCGGTTTTTATAGGTTACTGCATTTTTATGGGAAAATATGAACAAGTTTTTCGGATGGAAATACTATATGACCTTGGGAGTGCAGTGTATCCACATGACAAAATGAGTTTATATTTTCCCATAAAAATGCAGTAACCTTTTTATTATATGCTTATTTTCTTTTTCTACCTAAAGCTTAATTATATAAACAAAAATACACTTTCAAGAAACAAAGTAACTGAATGTATGCCATATTCCAACCTAAATACACAAGTACAGATTCATCAATACACAACAAAAACGTTATCAATGCACACAGGGAGTTATCAAGGACAGATAAATTTGAACTTAGTTGCACACTAGACATAACTTTTGAAAGAAAATGTCCTACTTAAAATTGAAATTTAGATTTGTATTGTGAATGAATGCACATTGCAACAACTTTTCTATTTAGTCTGGAATGAATAGATTTTGGTATTTTTGTCGATTCTGCTAAATTTCATGAGTATGACTGGATTTATCTGTGTTAATTCTGCATGAAGTACATTTGATTTTAGCAGTGAGGGAGCAGAATGTTGACATCTGCAAGCGTGTTTCTGTTCTGTCATTGAATGTTTTAAATCATAATGTGGGGAAAATATGACGTCTTTCAGTTGCAGTTATCAAGAAGATGCTATGGAATATAATGCTCATTTCATTTTGAGTGCTGTAAGGAGGATGTAATTGCACATGGAATATAGTTGAAATTACAGTACAATTTTGAAATGTGTAATCAAGCTTGAGAAGTCATGACATGGCTCATGTATTTTGGATTTGCAGAACTAATAAAGTACATTTTGAGGAAATTCAGGATGTAAAACTTTAAGTCATTCTTATTACCAGTTAAAGAAGATAGTTTATGTATGCCTTGTCACTTGCATTTTATTTGTAATGACTCAGGCCTGTCTGGCATCTATCTCTAGTCTGAATTGGAAACATTCTATCAAAAAAGTTAACGTTGAATGTGGCACAATAGTTTGTATGTGGCATTCCATGAAACATCTTCTTTAGCTCATTCAGAAGCAAATTTAATCAACCCCATAGTGTAAAGCATTTATTATGTGTGTGTACATGATTTGTTTACAAAGTAGTTTCCAATACACTATTGGGAACACATGAGTGCAGTATCTTAAAATGATCAAAGATTCTTTCAATGTAAAGTTAACAGAGAAAATTTTTGGCATATAATACCGCTTGTTATTTTAATTTTTAAGTACAACAGGTATGACAAAGTTATGTCGCAGCCTCCATTTGCCTTTATTACAATGTTTGGTATTTCATACTGTCTTGCATGTAGGTAATTTTCCTTGTCATATCTTCTTAGCACAACTTTTCTTCTTTACAAGTTAAAATTTATTTCTGTGAATTCATTTTTAAAGTTTACTTAAGATGTTCTTTTTTCTTCCCTAAAAATGTTAATAACCTGCACATTGCATTATGGGTTGCTTTGCACATGCTTGTTTGTTGCATGTTCCCATGGAGGACATCAAATGGTATGCAAGAATTATCTTGTTCTGTGCAGAATTTCTAAATATCATTGGCTGTAACTGTAAAGTTCAGCAAACCTTTTTATTTATTATTAACTTATCTTTGTCACTTTGTATTTTTTGTGTAGGATATTGTTGTTGTTGTAGGGTTTAGCACTATTTTTCAGCACAAGATAGGCTATACATGGCAGCCAATATTAATGGTGGAGAAAGAACCTGGGAAAACCCGGGAAAGAACCACTGACCCATGAGAAGCTACTGGCAAGCATTCTCACTTACCCACATTGACTGAATCTGAGACTTGAACCCATACAGACAGAGGTGAGATGACTGATCTGTAATGGAGAGCACTTTAGACCACTCAGGCACTCGGGCTCCTTGTAAGAAATTAAATTCTGTGGATAACATATATGTAATACTCTGACCAGTAGGATATCTGTCAGGTTATCAGAGCTATTCAATTTTTCTACTTGGAGGGATGAGAATGTCATTTCTTATATTAAGGCATGTAACCACTAGTATTATACAGGACAAGAGATAGAAAGGCACATACCTTATCCCCAACTAAAAATGACATCCCCCTCATGTAGGTAGATAATTGTAGGGAAGAGTTCTTAACAAAATTCATCACTCCCATTAGTATTGATAAACTGTTGTTATTTAAAAAGAACAAAATATGGTGTGAGTTCCTTGTCTGGTGGCATGTGTGGTTTGGGTAGTTTGAGCCATCTTTCTGCTTGAATACTAGGTCAGCCTGGCGTTTAGATGGTACATGTAACACAGGGAAGATGATGAAGGATTTGTTAAAGCATTTTAAGGTTCTTGACACTTTTTTTTGGGTGGTGGGTGCAAGACATGTTGACAAGAAACTATTCTGGATACCAAATTTAACTAATAGAAAATTTAAGCATATGGAAAATGGGGTATGATATTCAACAATGAAGTAAAAATCATGGTGATGTAAATTTTTCAGCAGGATGATTGATGAAGGGAATTACATCAGCATTGTGCATCTCTAGTTTGGAAAACACAACTGAGACTGCAAATACTACTGTCAGCAGTTCTATCAGTGCTGTTACTTTTGTAAGTCAGAAAGTCAATGTTGTTAAATAGAATATTTTAGATGTAGTCAGAAGTTTTGTAGTGTTTTGAGCATTTTGAAATGCATTAATTTCCTTAAGTCAGTTGGCGTAAGTAATATTTTCAGTTGTATATCAAAAATCTTGTTACCTTGAAAAAAATGATCAAGCACTTCCATGCACTGACCCAGGTCAACAGATGGAAGTTTGGATGAGTGAACATTTACCTCAAATGCTTGAGTGGATCGAAGTGATGCCTGGTTGACATACACTTTTTGTTTTACGTCATTTTAGGTAGTGATTGTTTACAAAAAGTAAGTGACCAGACATTGATGAGGACTGGACAAGATTTACATAATCATCAATACTAAATTGACATGCCTCATTCCTAAGCAAGTGTCATACCCTGGTGAAATATATTGTCTGAATTTACATCTATGTGTGGGTTTGTAATACTTGTATCTAATAATAAATACTCATTGTTTATCACAATTTGGGGATTTTTGAAGTACACTGAAGTGATAAACAATGGGCATTACAAAACCCACATATACATGTAAATGTGGATGTATGTGTGCATGACGAAGTTCACAAAATTCTTCCCAATCAAACTTAACAGGATATTATTAAAATATTTTTCTCAAGACTGTATAAATTTTAAAAAATACAATTAAACTAATATATATATATATATATATATATATATATATATATATATATATATATATATATATATATATATATATAACTTGCAATCAAGAAAACAGCTGTTTGCCAGAGAATTGTCATTTTAAAATGCATCAACAGTTTTGGTGTAAATAAGATGGTTTATGTGCTTAACAGTTTATGATTTATATCCATTGTAAGAAGAGAATGATGCAGCGAGGTTGATAGGGTTTTCAGGCTTGTGGGGAGGGGTACGGAGCCAGGTTGATAGGGTGTTGAGACCTGTGAGAGATGGGGGTAATAGAGGGGGATGTGTTGTTTTTGCTGCATATATCTTATTATTTTGTGCAGAATTTGTCTTTTTATATAGCCATTGAAAAGTTCTGTGTATGGCTTGGATATTCTTATGTGAAGGTGCATATTTTATACTTAAATGGGTTGATTATATTTGAATTTTCCAAAGTTCTAGACATAAAATTATTCTTGAATTTTGAAAAATTATTTCTTGTTTATTCTGAGTAGCACAAGAGACAATAAGCACATAAAGACCTATGTTTACTGCCTTTCATGTGAATTGAATCATGTGAATTGAATCAGGGTAGATAAAACTGATCTTTTGTTCTTCAGATATTTTGTAATGTTTTTGTCTTGCCTGCTTCACCACAGATGGGACATAGGTATCATTTATTCAGGCAGCAGTCATCAAATTAGTTGCAGTTTGGGTTAAAGTGTTTCTCTATGGTCATGAATCCCATTCCCAAGAGGGATTGTATCATATTTTGTTGAATTGGAAAGTGCTACACTTTCACGTCTATGCATCCCTAATTTTCTACAGATACTCGGGTAAGGTCAGGTACATTTGAAAATCTTTAGAAGTTTTATACTGAATTTTTTTCCACTAAGGACATGTCTCAAATCATCATAAGATGGCTGCATAACATGGATTTAAGAATTAGGAAGTCCAACCCTTAAATATCCAAGTACCCTTGCCTGCCTCTCATTTGATCTCAAACAAAGGTCAAGGTTGTTTAGAAATGAAAATTTTTGAATTGGAGCAGTGAAGCAGGTGAGGAGTTTGATTCCCAGGAAATTTCTTGTAATTTGCATGCTCTTGTCATTCACTTGCTTCAGTTTTACTCATGATGTCAGGAGTCTTATTAGCATCTTTAACTTTTCAGCTGGCATCAAATCGATCCAATGTTTTTAGACCAACTAAGGCATGCCCTGAAGATGAGATTAGAGTACCAATGCATGTGACACCGAATACAACTACCATGTCCACCATTAGCTCTCATTGTGCAGACAATAATATGGTGGATATATCAAGTGTGTCTGAGGTAAACTCTGCCAAAAAGGAACCCAGCAGTGGAACATTGTTCAAGACTGTGAAACCAATGTCAAGCAAAAGATGGGACAAGAATCCTACTGATGCTATTATAATTCCAAACAAGTTTATTGTTAGGAGTAGACAAAAACAGACCTTACCTCCAGGTTTGTCCAAAACTGTTCACTTGCATACAAAGGCTCTTCATTTTGAGGAAGAGGAGGAAATTGAAGAGATGTTTTCTCAGACTGGATCCCCTTTGAAATATATAATGTCAGACCAAAATGATAATAGTTTAAGTGATGAGAAGACATCCCAGTCTGGGTATCAGCTCCACTCGAATAGTGAACATCAAGCTATTAAAAGAAAGTGTAACTTGTCTAAAGCTTCTGAATATTCAAAAGAAGCACAAACAGCAGCTCTTGAAAACTCGAGATCTCTGCCTAAGCTAAACCGTGAATCTTTTTCTTTCTGTGCTGAGGATAGGACAGGAAATGCCTCCATTAATGACTTTACAAAGGACGATGAAGACAAAGAGGATGCATATAAAACCCAGTCTGTAAACAAAGCTTTATCAAAAAGGTCGGTAATTACTTTTAGATATGGTGATGATGGGAAGGAAAAAGAGGAAGATGAAGAAAAAGTCCAGACTTCCACAAGGAAAAGAAAAGCTCCTGTCAAGAAAAACACTGTTGGACAAAATAAAGCCAAGAAAAGGAAAACAATGCCGGATACAGAACATCAGATTGAGGTATGGTATTTTACTTGCTTATAAGTTCAGTCCAATTGTAAACTGCACAGACCCAGATCTGCCATCACATAAAGCACTGCCAGATCAGAGTCTATGGAGTTTGTTAGGAATAATCAGTACAACAGCAATATATCGGTAGACCATGATCTGCCAATGCATTATGCAACAAGAGATCAGGGTTTATGTTGTTTACATCTGGACCTATAATCGAGTATGTATGATTAAAAAAATCAAAATTTGGCTAAAATATTAAATACTGTACTATCATTTATTTTCTTCGACTCAATTTTCTTGGTTTTGTAATTTACAAAAAGGCATTTTTGTGGGTACTTAAATTCATGGTTTGCTTGTCAAAGTTTGCATATTAGTAGGTATTTAATTTCATAGTTTAACCTCCTCAAATGATGCAAAATAAAAAAAATAAAAAAGAATAAATCTATGCTGACACAAGCGGCAGTCATAATAATGTATGAGAAGAAATCAAAGACCTAGCAAGTTAAATACCTACACCGTGCTTTGGACCAAGTGAATAACATCAGTCAAAACCAACAGAGCCAACAACACTAAGATAATACTTCCATCTCTGTGAGCACAAATAAAACACCCATCAAGATTAATCATTTTTGCCATGTTATCTTTTGAGTGTTCAACATCAAAGTAAGCCAACACAGCTAACAAAACCAGACCAATCAGTTAGTTAAGTACATATGAAGGATCTTTTAAACTACTGTCCATCAAATTGCACCACTACTTTCTGACTATCATGACATTAACACAGTAGCTTAAGAGTGTTAAAATTTAACTTAGACCCCCATAGGTTCCTGGACTTCCTAACCCATCAGAAGTTGCAAACCCGGCGCAGGTGCTTGCTTACCAGGCAGCTAATGACACAGTAGAACCCCTGCTTCAGTTGAGAGAAGGATTGACTTGAATAAGTATTAAATTTAATTGTATAGGCTGTTATTTTGTATTATTTTTTCTTTCACTTTTTTATTACTATTGTTTGTATACCTTATGCTTTTTCTATATTTTCTCTCTATCCTTACCTTACATATGGATGTAAGTCAGTGGGTATAAAATTACAGCTATCAGACACAGTACCTTATCAAATGTGTGCATTGAAACAATATAAAATGATTTATAATATAAAATGATTTATAATATAAAATGATTTATAATATAAAATGATTTATAATATACAATGATTTATAATTCTTGCTTCAAAAGATTTTTCTTAAAAATCAAACTATGTAAAAGCATGTATGTGAATTACCAAATTACCAAATTACCAAATTACCAAATTACAGTATTGACCTTGATTTATCAAATATAAATAGCTATGTTAATCTCTAGGAATGAAACAGTGTAAGAAAACAAGGGGTTGGGGGTTGGTCATCATCCTAAGTGGCTCATTTTTCATTGGGGATTTAAATTTGTGATTCATGGCAACAATGAAAACCACAAAAATTGGTCCCCCACGAATATTGCTGATATTACATTAGTTCTTGTCATTTCTTGTAAAACTGTTGGTTATTGTTATATATGGTAAAAAAATCATGATTTTGCTAAAATGTTACATAGTTCTCGTCATTGCTTGGTTATTGTTGACTATCTGTTGTACACAACATTTTTTTCTCCTTTGTATAAAACGTCTTCTCTGTTTTTGTGGATGAATTGAATCACAGTGTATGTAAGCTTTAATTTGTTTATGTATCAATGAAGACAACATTTCTGAAACCTGTTTTTGTCTTGCATGTTTTAAGTGAACCATGGGTATAAATTTTCATGCATCAATGATATTAACATACTGTGGTAAAGATTTTGAAAGTCACGTCTACTTTTTTATGTATATGGACAATGATAGCTGGACCAAGGTGTCTTTCTTGGACTGTGATGGCAATAGTGATGATGGCATCAGCTTTGAAATTTGGTGTAAGAATTGATGTACAGTCATATGCTATGTTAAGAAACCATTGGTAAGTTTACAGGTGTAAAGGTGTAAAATCAATGTAAGATCATATACTTCATTAGCAAATCATTTTTACAGGTGTTAAATAAGTGTAAAATCATATAACACACTAGCAAATTATAGGTCTACAGGTATAATAAAATTAGAATGCATATATAGATTTAAAAGTAAGACAAAGTATTCTTAAGATTCATTGTTAAATTAACAGCAAGAAACTGATGTTGTAGGTGTCTTAGACACTGTCTATTCTGATACATGTACTTAAAATCATGTAGCTCAGCTATTTTCACAAACTTAGAATTTAGCGATTGTGTCACAAAAATGTGTTTTTAAGTTGTTTTTTAGTTATATTTTATAAATTCTAGCTTTAATTAAGTCATATATCAAATTAATAGTTCTTTTTTTGTGTTTTTTTTTTCGTAATTTCACAATTAGACTGCTAATTCACAAAAAAAATGTAACCATTAAAAATATCCACTGCACAAGATGCTAATCTTTGATTAGTTGAATATTTTGTATTTTTAAAGCATGTATTTCCATGGTGATGGTTTATTGTTTATTGTTTCATCATCGTTACCATAGTGAGACACAGGTGTCACTTTTCAGTTATGGTGGCATCATTATTGGCAATGGGATTGAATTTTGTCAGAAACAGTGTGTGTGTGTTTGTATGTGTATGTGTGAGTGTGTGTTTGTATGTATATGTGTGTGTTTGTATGTGTATGTGTTTGTATGTGCAGACCTAAGCTAACATGGGAAGAGTTGACAAAAAGAGACAGAAAGACGTTGGGGCTGAGCGGAATCAATCCACTGGACCGTAGAGCCTAGAAGAAAGCTTTGAATACTCACATGACGAAACAGACAGGCCTACCCTCGTTAGAGGATTAATAAAAGGCCTGGATAATCAAAATGGATGATGATGATGATGATGATGATGATGATGATGTGTGAGTGTGTATTTGTATGTATATGTGTGTGTGTGTGTTTGTATGTGTATGTGTGAGTGTGTGTTTGTATGTGTATGTGTGAGTGTGTGTGCATGTGTTATATGAATGAATGAATTTAACAGTTTTTCTTTCTTCCATTTTCTTTCATCAGTGTTTTTTTGTTTCTTTCAGAATGAAGATATTGATGTTTCTGTACCATCACAGTCTAAAGAAAAGTCAAGGTACCATATATACTCACTTATTGCAAACACCATAGATTCTTATCCCCCATTGCAAAATGTGCTGACAGGTCAGGGTCTATATTGTTTTTTCTACTACTTATTCCTAACAAATGGCATAGACTTCAATCTGTTAGGGCATTATGTGATGGCAGATCTATGTATGTGTATTATAAGTGAATATTAACAGTAAAGATTAATGAATATCAATCTGAGAGATTTAGATTCATGTTCTACAGTTAACAGTATGTGAAAATTCAGGCTTCACATTCCCAAATACTATAATGTGCTCAGTGTATAAATATGATATAGAAAATGGGAATCCTTGTACTTAAAGTGCAACTGGTTATCGAATACTATACTTATGGCCACTTACTTTGTATCTTGAAGATACATTCCATAAAGTAAAGGATAGAGGGATAGACCTTATTGGTAACTGTTCAAAACTCTTTCAAAGAACTGAACAGAGATTAACATTCTGCATGATTCTAGAATAAATTAATGAATTATAAATGAGGAAAGCAAAGGAAATAGGTATGGAAATTATTGGGTTGGATGGAGTGAGTTGAGGTGAGCTAGTTATAAGAAACAATCATTGGGACTAAATAGGTCTTGAATCTTGGAACACTCCTGTGACCCAGGGGTTAGAGCATTTGCCTCGGACATGGGAGGTCACAGGTTTGAACACTGGCCAAGTCGATTCAAAGAAAAATGGTATTTGCAGCAGCCTCACTAGGGATTGAGAGGTTAGTTTTAGGACTGGTCAGCCATGTGTCAGGATAATGTGACTGGGTGGGACATGATGCTACATGTCTGGGGCATGATGCCTCAGAGCTAGACATCACTATAAACTGTAACATGGCAGACATCATAGTGATATGACTGATTTTTTTTAAAAGCTACATTAAAAAACCAAATAACACACACACACACACACACACACACACACACACACACACACACACACCTTGAGTCTTAAAAGTTTTGGGAATGAAAATAAAATTATGTTAGTGTGTAGGAACATCTAGTAACTTGGGTAGATTGATCTTTTTTGTAAATTTGCATGATTGCTGTAGAACTAGTATTTAAATAAATATTTACATTTTTCTGACACGTGCAATCATTTGTTTTGGCAAATTTTACTGTATATACTTATAGATGAGTATATAAACTGCAAAAACCCAGATCTGCTTCTGCATAATTTGGCAGATATTGGTCCGTGCAGTTTATTGGGAGTAATCGGTAGAACAAATAATATAGACCGTGATCTGCATGCACATCTTCATTGTTTGTAGTTTGACTTAACTTATAAGTGAGTACAGATGGTAATTTTTACCTCGCAGATTTTTTAATTTTGTTGCTTCCACTGCAATAGTAGAAGTGTGCATATTGCTTGCTGCCTTCTGTCAATGTGTTTGTCTGTCTGTATATCTCTTGTCAGTGTGTTTGTACCATTTTAGTGCATTGGAGCCATGCAATTGTTTACATTTTTTTGAGTAGCTGACAGAATTTAATTTTTTACATTTTGAACAAAAACTGCACAGTTTTGCAAAGACTACTCGAGGTGGACAAATGAAATCTGGTAATCATTTGTATTCACATGTAGGTCACATGATTAGATTTTGTTGACACATTTAAAAACATTTTGATTTTGCACAAATGAGCGAAACTGCTGAGGTTGAGAAATGAAATCTAATAGGCATATTTGTATTGATATATGTATGGCCTAATTAGATTTTCAGGTTATTAGAGCAGTTTTTTTAATATTTTACACATTTTAAAACATTTTGTACTTTAGCTTTTTGGATAAAAACTTTGTTAACAGACTTACAAAAATAAAACCACTTAAGGTCCAAAGGTCAAAAGGAGTTTGGTAGGCTTGCTGGTAGTCCTATGTAGACAACCTGATTGGATTTTCAGGCTATTATGCAACTGTTTTATATTTTAATTAAAAAAACTCATTTTAAAATTTGGTTTGCTTATTTGTGCATAAAAAGGGATGGCCTGATTAGATTGTAAGGCTATTATGCAACCGTTTTATATTTTAATTAAAAAAAACTTGTTTTAAAATTTGGTTTGCTTATTTGTGCATATAAAGGGATGGCCTGATTAGATTTTCATGTCATTGTTGCACTTAAAAATATTTGACAGGTTTTACATTTATGGGGACTTGGACATATGGGGTCTTCATTGGGGGTATACTTGTTTTTACAAACATAACTTTGAGTTAGGACATAAATGTTTATGAAAACATAAATCTAGTTAGATTTACATGTTTTTAAAAACAAATCTTATTAGACTTAATATGTTTTTACACATATGAATCTTGACATGCATGTTTTGTATTAAAAAATCTAATTAGGCATATTTTAAGAACATAAATCTAGTTAGGACACATGTTACAAACAAATCTAGTTAGGACACATGTTACAAACAAATCAAGTTAGACACATGTTACAAAAAAATCTAGTTAGACACATGTTACAAACAAATCTAGTTAGACACATGTTACAAACAAATCTAGTTAGACACATGTTACAAACAAATCTAGTTAGACACATGTTACAAACAAATCTAGTTAGACACATGTTACAAACAAATCTAGTTAGACACATGTTACAAACAAATCTAGTTAAATCACACGTTACAAACAAATCTAGTTAGACACATGTTACAAACAAATCTAGTTAGACACATGTTACAAACAAATCTAGTTAGACACATGTTACAAACAAATCTAGTTAGACATTTTAGGACATGAATCTATGTACAAACATCTTGTTAAACTTACATGTCTCTGCTGACTTAAAAAAAAATTGACTTACTTTGATGTCAATCCAATTTTTAAAAATTATTTTTTTTTGTGAAGACAAAGCAAAATGAAATTATTTGTCTAAAACTCCAGAAATAGGATTAAAAAATGGTTATAATAAATGGTATTAAGTTAATTGAATAACATATTTTTCAATGAAAATTAAAGGCAGTAAAACAAAAAAATGTAGAGTGTTGCATTCACTCTTTGGAACCCAAGTATTGTGTAACTCGTGGTCCAACTGTGTGTTTTTACAAACATAAATCTAGTTAGACATATGTGTTTATCTGGTTAGGATTTAAACCACTACAAATATATAGTTTATTGTTTTGCAATGGTTACTGTTGGTGATAACGATGGTGGTTTTGATGGTGATGATAATCAAGTTACTGTTAAATCTTGTACGTAAACTGCTATTTTATCTAACTTATTTAAGAAACTCTAAATATGTCAGTAAGAAATCATGATATAAGAATTAGTAAGTAATCAATCATTTGTGATACCAGTATTATGCAAAGTTAAATTCCAACATTTAAAAATTGTGTCCACATAAATTTGAAAATCTGTGATTGATTAAATTGAATATGATAATTATCAGTTTATTGTCAACTTTTTGTAATGAATTTTGATTTATTTTTATCTTTTAGACCAAAAGTAAATGTCTCCAACAACAACTATGTGAAATTGAACATGAAAGTGAAGACATATAGGAGGAAGGGCAAGGGAATGACAGGGCCACAGTACAAGCGCAAAATGTGGAAACAAAAGATGAAAGCACGAAGTCAGAGTTATGGAGATGCTTGCTTCAAGTGTGGGCAGTCTGGACACTGGGCTAACAAATGTCCAGGTAAAGTCCAATAGAGCCAGCTTTATAATCCAAATATCTATTTAATTCAGAGCTACACTATGTCCTCAAAATGTTTATAGCATGTACATGTGCAGGATTGAGTGTCCTAGCTCCCGGGTATCCAAACCATTATCCTGTCCCTGAGAATCCAAATCATTATCCTGTCCCTGAATTGATTGATCAAGTCAAAATGCCTTTATATGTTGCATTCAAAAGAAGTTAATGTGGTTTCTTTTATCTGAACTGATGTGTTTTTTTTTTTGCAGATAGAAGGAAAATGTATCATATCTTCTTATCAAAGACATATGGGTTTGTTACTCAAATTTTATATGATTACTTCTGTGCAAATAAATAACTTCAGAAATTGATTTGGCTTAAGAGAACAATATTTTAATGTATAATGAGAAATATTTGCATGGTTTTATTTTTGCCTTTTTTGCAGTAAAGTGGAAAATTATGGAAATTTAATGTCAGAGATTTGGAAGATAAACACCAATGGCAGAAATTAAAAAAATTAAACATGCAAATTGTTGTAAATTAGTAAACTTGCAACAATTTTAACACATGGAGATTTCTCCATATGAAGTAAATATCAAAAATATTCCAGCAATTTATTTATAAGATCTGTAATTAGATTATCATCAGATTGAAATGTATGTTAGATTTACAAATTAGCTTTAAGCATTGGAAGAGACTAGCGGGTAACAATGCCAAATTTGGATGGTTAATAGGGCAAGTAATAAATTTATGGACAGGAAGATTATTAATCGGACATTATTTTTTGCTTAAGGAAATAAACCATCAGTTGAGGTGGACATAACACCAGTCTGTGATGCTGACTTTCCTAGTATTAGGGAAGCATCTTTGATGGCAAGAGGAATCAAAGCAGATGACATCACTACCTTAGAAAATTCTGGTATGATTTGCTTCATTTTTTTCTGTTATTACTTATAACACCTCAACAAAATTCTACATTTTGGCCTAACTACACAAATGACAAAACTGTGTTGATTAACTGCTTGCTGTGCACACATGTTGGCTGTTCATTAACAATTCTAATCCCATTACTCAGCCACACATGTTGGCTGTTCGTTTATAATTCTAATTCCATTACTCAGCCACACATGTTGACTGTTCATTAACATTTATAATCCCATTACTCAGCCACACATGTTGGCTGTTCATTAACAATTCTAATATTCTAATGCCATTACTCATCCACATATGTTGGCTGTTCATTAACAATTATAATCCCATTACTCAACCACACATGTTGGCTGTTCATTAACAATTATAATCCCATTACTCAGCCACACATGTTGGCTGTTCATTAACAATTATAATCCCATTACTCAGCCACACATGTTGGCTGTTCATTAACAATTATAATCCCATTACTCAGCCACACATCATTGCAATGTTGGAACATGTTTGGTTTCCAATAGACTGGTACTGGCTGGTTTCTCTGTGTTGATAGAATGCCTAAAAACACTGTTTCTGGATTTTTTTTATTCACTTTGTAAAAATTACTTTAATTTAAAAACTGTTTGATTTATGGTTTTAGTTAAAAAATGGTAGATGCATATATATATATATATATGTCTCTGGTTTAAGTGATCATTGAGGTTTTGCAAAGGGGTTCAATGAATACTACATCCTGAAAAAACGGATGAATAGAATTTCTTTAAACCTTTGGCAGTTGAAATGAAAATGTGGTGCTTTTACAAGTGTCTACTAGATTGTAGCCAATTAGTACAGTAAGGTGCTTTAAGATTCTTGTGAATGGCTATTTATCTATTAACTCCATTTTTTCTTTAAAGTTTGATGAAGTAATTTTTAAAGTGTCTGCTTGAGGAGATAGTTCAAAACAACTTCATCTACATACTTTTTTTCAGTTTTGTACAATTTTACCAAGAATGACTATAGGATATAGGTTGATTGATCAAGGAAACTGGCAGAGCTTTACAGTAATAATGTGAATCCATCTCTCTGTCTTTCTGTCTGTAAACAATTTTGGTTTATGCATCCTTATTTTTCAAATTGATGAATTTGACCCAAATTCGATATCTCACTTTAAATTATAATGCAGCTTTTTATGGATGAGATCTTGAAGGAGGATTTTCATTTTTAGCATTCCTTGACATCGTTTACAATGGCCCAATCCATCGTTCTGACTGGTTTCTTCAACCAAATTTTACCAAGGATTGAAATTCAATAAATTTAGCATGCATTTCTATATTGTTGAGACTTTAAATCATTCCACAACATTGTCTACAGGCATTACATCATCCATGTGATTTTGGTTTCCAGAGCATTGCTTAACTGGAGTTTTGAATTTCAACCAAATTTAACATGCAACTTAGAGTATTGACAGGACCTTGTATGAGTTCATTTCCCAGTGTTCTTGAACATCGTTTATGGGGGTTGTGTCCCCTTCCTGTCTGTTCCTGTGACCTTGGTTTCTGCATAACTTAATAATGAGTCTTTGTTGGATGTAAGCCAAGAGATGAGTCTGTGAATGAACTTACTTTCCACTTTTCAACAACATTATAACAGGAGTCTGGCACCTTATTTTCCAGTTTCTAATTTTGGTTATTATCGAAGGATTGTTAGATTTCAAACCAAATTTGCAATGATTTGAACTTTAATGAATTCGATTTCAAGCATTCCACAACATTTTGTACAGGAGTTATGCCCCTTTACTTGAGCTTTCTGACTGATATTTGCAGCATTATTTTACTATGCTTTTTTTATTTTAGACAAATTTGGAAAAAAAGCTTTACATTAATGAGACTATGAGTGAGTTTAATTTCAAGCCTTCCATAACATCATTTACAGGAGTAATGTCCCTTAAAATAGTCCTTCCTCTAGTTACAGTTTTTGCAACACAACTTTACCAAGGATTGGTGGATTTTGGCAAAATTTAGCATGCATCTTTTTATTAATGAGACCTTCAATTGGAAGTGTTCTACATCATTATTTTGATTGTCAGTCTTGTCTTTCATTAAGGCAGTATAATTTTACTGTGGATTGTTGAATATTCAGCAGTGATGGTTTTCAGCTTGATATTAATGAGATCGATCCAACGCTTCATTTCAGTGTTCTACAGCATTGTAGAGGAGTTGAGGCCCTTGATTTCCAGTTCTCCATACTTTGATTTCTTACCAAAATTTCATCTATTATTAGCTGAGCTGAGCAAATGGTTGTGAACAGTGCCTTTTGTGATGCATCCATCATTAATAGTTCATGTTAATTTTCAGTATATTTTTATTTGAGAAAAATAAAACATTTTATGTATTATTGTTGTTTTTATTCATCACTGTGGTATCAGTGTTGTGTAAGTTTATAACATTTTATTTTAAGCTTGGTTGTTATGGATAGAGAAGACTTTTACAATCATATAAATGCAAAAGACTATAAACATGTTTATTTTCAGTTGCCATGGAGACTGATGAGGATGTAGACTTGAAGCTCCAATCAGACATAGTCAGGGCTCCCCCTGAAAACCTTCCTCCACCACCCTCTATGGAGCCTCTCATACAGGGAGAAGGTAAAGAGGAAGTAGTAAATTCTAAACTTAAGTGTCTGTATCTCTATCTGTCAATCAGTCTATTTAATCTGTGTGTTTGTATCCATATATATCTAATCTTGAGTACCTTTTACATAAAAATTAATCCATTTAATTAGAGTAACACCTCAAACATTCGTGGCGTTAGGTTCCAGAACCTGTCGCGGATCAGGAGGAATTGCAGATGTTTGGTACGAGTCACTAAAAAAGCAGCAGAGAGGGTGAACCCTACAACCTTATAGAGGCGTCGATTCGATGATCTGAGGCTTCTACCAAATAGTAAAAAAAATGACGTCTATTCGATAAAATAAGATTTCCTTATATACGCCAAACGTCGTTGTCATCCACCCTCTCTGCTGCTACAGGTTAACCGAATATTTGATCCAGTCCGATACGATATCGTGTTCGAGGATCATGTAAATTTATTGTTATAAATCCATACGGGGTTGACAGAGCGTTACTAAAGAAATTTTTTAATTGATTGAAGTCCATATCAGAGCACCATGTCTGCCAAATATTTCGTAACGTATGTGTATCAACGCCGTTAAACACAGCAAGAATATTACAGTTATCTCTGATCACTTTTGGAATCTGAGTGTATCGTTGAGTGACATATATCACGTCGGTGTTTTTATGCCTGCCTCTGGAAAAGATCCTAGCAGGATTTTTTTGATTGTCTAACATCACATCGTCGTATACGACTAAATTATTAATGTTCCCATCAAGGTCATCCACGGATGGTGCCTCGTCAATATCAGTTATAAAATCAATGGCGTTCTCACCCTTAATTTCTGATGCATTCTCGTTAAAATCCTTTAACACTTCATAACATCGTTGATCATCTACGCTAGGGGCAATTAAATACAACTTATCCCACTTCATCCATCTCATTATTAAATTGAGTAACAATTGCGTCTTGCCGGATCCAGATGGCCCGCTTATAATCATCCGGATAGAGTTTGGTAGCGCTGCATGATGCTTAACCGGTTCTCTTGCTTTAGTCGCTGAAAAATCAATTATATCCATATCTCTATACATAAATTATGGATCTATATTGTGTGAAGTGTAAAACGCGTACTGGCACAGATGACTTGACGACGATTACAACTAGAAATAACCGATCAGCGCTTTCTGGTAAATGCGTGCAATGTGGTACAAAAAAATTTAGATTTATTTCTACAAAATCAAAGATTTTACAATTCGGAGATGTTTTAAAAAAAAACGAGGAGGTGATATCGCAGCCAAATTGGCAAAACTCCCTGGAACCCCATGGGCAAAGTACCCCGGAGAAAAGCACCTTCCAGGATATAGCTACTGTGGCCCCGGAACACGATTAGATATCAGACTTGATGATCAAAATCAACCCAGATCCGGCGAATATCCGATAAACGCCATTGATAAGGCGTGTCACGCTCATGATGTTGCATATAAAAGCAGCAATCTGCAACACAGGCATCTCGCAGATGTGAAATTAATTCATGCGTTAAATGCTATTCCTGATAAATCTTTGAAAGAAAAGTTGGCTTCGTGGTTGGTAAAATCAGCTATGAAAGGCAAATTGATGATGGGTGCTGGTAATTAATAATATGGAATCTATTTATTATTCTCCGAGAGGATACTGGAAGGGTAAAGCAGCAATCAGTAAGCTCGCCAGCGCCGCAAAAGTGAAAAAGGCTACTGCGGCTAATTGGTTATCCAAACAGGCACTATGGCAGATTTATCTACCACCGCCTAAACAAATCAATTTTTCGCATTTTGATGTTACCGGACCCAATGAAGTTCATCAAGCTGATTTATTGTTTTTACCACATGACAACGGTTACAAATACGCGCTAACCGTAGTTGACGTTGCGAGTCGATACAAACAAGCAGAACCGCTAAAAACAAAGTCAGCTACTGAAGTAGCTTCTGCATTTGAAAAGATTTATCGAAAGGGTCCTCTGCGTTGGCCGAATCTGTTACAAGTTGATCCTGGCAAGGAATTTCAGGGTGCAGTGTTATCAGCGATGAAACATCATAATGTCACCATCAGACGAGGGCATACTGCGCTACATCGCGATCAGGCAATTGTTGAACGATTTAATCGGACTCTTGCTGAGCGGTTATTTGGATATCAATACGCGAAGGAGTTTATTCAGGATAAAAGATCCCGTGAATGGGTTAAGAGATTACCAGCTGTGATTACCGCGCTCAATAACGAGATTACTCGAACAATTAACATGAAACCTGTCAACGCGATTAAGAAAGCGTCCATACCAAAAATGGAAATCCAAGGAATTTCACAAAAAGATTTCAAAGAACCAATTCTTGGTAGTAATGTCACTGTGAGATATTTATATGAACCAGGAGAGCTTGAAGGTGGCAGAAAAAGGGCTACTGATCCTATTTGGAGTGTTACTGCACACAAGATATCTACTATAACACGATCAACTGGTAGACCAGCAATCTATAAACTAGATTCAACTGCCCCTCAGCGGGGTTTTACACGCGAACAATTACAAGTGATTCCTGACGATACTCAATTGCCACCTCATGGTCTTAATTAGCACCCCTTCGTCTGTTGCACTCAAGACAAGTCAGCATAACATTATCGTTGGTATGACCAATGCTGCTATTCTTTCTGTCTACGGTAAATTGGCGAGGATCTTTATCCGAATACTGCCAACGCATTATACAATTGCAACTCGCGCAGTGATTATTCTGTTGTTGTTTCAGCGTAATTATTAATTTAGCATCAATGTCAAATTCTCTATTATTTTTTTTATCCTGTTGTTTATAACCGGAGAGTTTTTTTATTAATGATGCTAGCATCATCCATTGTAGTGTCATCATCGTCACCAATGATTTCATCATCGCCTGACTGTCAGGACAACTCTTCGAAGTTGATTTAATCTCCTCACTCTGGATACTGCAAGATAGACTAAATTCGACCATTCGATGCGATTATCTACCATCCAAACAATTGTATCCGATATAGTCAATCCCTGTGAAGAATGTATCGTCGCTGCGTATCCTAGCGTCCACGGGGATTTATTAGCAAGCAATGCATCTTCAACGACGCTGATATCAACCAGCACAATATCATTTAACACGAGAATCTGCTTTTCACTCTTCCCTGGAATATCAACTTCAGTATTCTGCTTTCGTGTATCTGAAGGCCTATAACACAACGGTACTGGAAGTGTTGCAAATTTTTCTTTATGCGTTTCAAATAACTTCATCTGAAGTGTGTCTCTGACTATTTTTCTACTTGCTACTATCAAATCATTTGGTCTCCACGTTTCCCAAAAATCATTCATGGGAGTTTCTGAAATTATTTCACGCGCTATTTCACATTGGATTTTATCCGGCTGTAATCTAATCAGTGCTTTGAACTCGCGTAATTGTTCATCAAGTGATCTATAATCAGTAGTAATTTCTTCATAGTAGTCTACAAAACCCTTTAGCCATTCATGTGGAGATGCACCGACAAATGGTGGTTGTTGGCCGTGATCACCGCACATGACGACTTTTGTGTTTTTGTTTAACAACCATTCGAGAACTGTTTGTAATACTCTCAACGATACCGTGCATATTTCATCCCAAATTATGATTTCAGGAATGAATTTATCGCCCATTCGATCAGGGGTCCATTCATCGCCTTTCCATCGAAAGAAACTGTGATAAGTACAGGCATTTACCCCTCGCTGTATCATCTCTCTGGCGAGTCTGTGAGTCGGTGTTAACACAATCATATTTGACCGACGATATAATTCAATTGCACGAGTTGTCTTTCCTGACCCACCACAACCGTTTAAATAAACTGTCTTGTATCTACATATTGGATCAGATACCGGTGGTGCATTAGAAAATTCTGATTGAATCTTATCACACTTTAAGTACTTTTCATCCATGGTAACATCTGCCGAGTCACAATACTCATGTAGTTTTTCCTTTTTAAATCGCCAACGTCCCCACGCTTCCTCCTGGGATGTGAATTTAGCTACATCTGATTTGTATTTCTCGTGGATATAAATAGAATCAGTGGCTACTCTAACTGCATTATTAGGAAATCTATTTATCATCGAAAATAAATTGATAGAAGCATAAGCTAGCATAGAACTTCTCAGATGTGTATATTGTTTAATATATCCATCACAATAGGTAACAACCGTACCCAATTTCTCACCATTGGATAGAAAAGCGTCTTTACGATTTACAAGTTTTCCCTGTTTCGTTAAATCCGTTACAATAAAATCGTATTCAGCGACGTCTATGATCAACCGCGAGGAATATTTTGCATTGTCGTATCTTCCACCCTGGGTAAATTTACCGATTATTCTTCGTCCAAAATCTTTTGCTTGTTCTTTTTTAATTTCAAATAACTTCTTAGACCAATTCATGACTTCTTCCTCGCTGAAATCTGGAAACTGTTTTCGCTGTTCGCTAATTATACGATCTAGATCGGGTTATGGTAGCCAAACTTCTTTCTGAGCTCGATAGCATATAATAGCTTCGGAAACAATCAACGATTGTAACATCTCACAATCAATCATATATCGTAGTAACACTATTGGCATCCAGGCCTTTTCAGATATATGTCTACCAAGCCAAAGATAACTACACGGATGTAACCCTGTAGCGAGTTCAAATGATATCACACGAGCGAATCCGGTTAAATCAAAATCAGGTAATGGCCCATTAATCGCAACACGAGTCATTTCATGCGTGGGGTGTCCAAATCGTTTAAAGTATTCAGCGGCTTCTCCATATCCAAGAAAACTCCCTGGATAACACGCAGCTATATCAATTGAAATCATACCATCACGTGAGTATTTTGTATTCCACAGTCCTCCATGACTAAATTCGACGCAACTCAATTTAACATCCTCGAGAAAATCACTTCGTGTTGGACGCCATGAGTTTTTTTCTCTTGCGAAGTGAGCTACCACTGATGGAATAGTAAAACTATCCGTGAGTAGTTTTTCATGGAAACTCTCCGGTGAAAAATCATTAGCGATTTTTCTCATTCTGTTATCTAATTCTTCAACGCGATATAATTCACCATTTGGTCTTACAAATTGATCAAATCCTATTTCGGAATCTTCATCACTTCTAAGTAACCACACTGACACAGGATCATCTTTACACAACGCATGAATAGCATCGAATAATTTCTCATTATAAAAAACATCTCCGACGAACTCCCCGGAAAATTCCTCGGGGATATATCTCACGGTTCTATCTCGTGGAAATATTGTTACTGCAGGTGTCCACGCGTGTTCGTTATGATCAATAATTTGTATTGGAGCTCCATTTTTGTTATATTTCGGTTCGTATAAAACTTCTCCGGTTTTCGTCATTACTGATATTGGGAATCTTAATGATGTTTCTAATTTAGCTATATCAGAAATCTTTGCACCGTGCTGTTTCACTGTCAGTTCCCATTCGGTTATTTTCCTACGTCGCAGATCAGTTAGTTTATTTCCTCGGGATGCATTTGTGAAGTGTTCCATTACCCGTGTTGCTACACAATTCAGTGAACTAGAATATTTCATAGGAGCTAGTTTTGCGATATCGGGTTTATCATTTAACGGATATATCCCATAAACGATTGCTGTTACAGGATAAGATCTCTCGTAGTATGGTTTGTCGATTCCAGTTAGAATTCCTGGTTTGGAATCTCTACTCAGCGTGATTGTTTTTTTATCCTTGAGGATTGGTTGAAATTTATCCCTGATAATCCATTTGCCTTCGACTTCGATAATGAATTTTATTCTGAAAAAATACTTCCTTGGAAATCCCTTGGATTTCCCGCCAAGGTGTGAAATGATCTCAGCTGCTCTTTCATCATTCATGGTAGCATCGATGTTAGGTACATTGACATCCTCGTGTATAATTCGAAATGTCGACCAACAGTATGCTGCACCGTCTCGGTAGAATTCATTAAAACACTCCTTGATTTTACTTAGTATAGTTCTGTCACCGATTAGACGTTTTGGTGTATCAGAGACTCTATCGAGATTGAATTTAGTATTTCTCCAAGGTTCGATTTTCGATAATCTCTTGAACTCTTCCATGTTATAATTAAAACAAGTATTTAAATAGAAAAATATAGTATAATGAATCACTGCAAGTGGCTTATGATTGGATCAACAACCCCGTGTAACAAATCATGCAGAAGCGAATTCTGTGGGCATATTTACAAGGCGTTCGGCGAGGAAGTTTTGGTCCTCTCCCATGCCTCCAATGTGGGGCTGGGGTAAGGGGAAAATCACAATTATGTCTCAGTTGCGGCGGCAAACGATACAGGGAACTAAAACGCTATTATGACAAACGAATAAAAAATGCAGTCATTGACCCCAACGACCTTGATAAAATCAAGGACAAAATCATAAAAAACCCTCAAGACTACATTGATAGACTTATAATTAAAGCAAATAATAAATTAGACAAATAGTATTATTATACAAATGAGCCAAGATTTCAGACCTCACCCAGTGCTTGTTAATTATGAAGCATCCCGTGATGGTGTTATTAGAAATTGCAGACTAAAAGAACCGGTTGGGTATCTGAATATGGGGTATTTGATGTTTTCAGCTGGGAGGAAGAAGTATCTCTGTCACAGAGCCATCTATGAAGCATTTTACGGATTAATCGAAGACGGCTTTGTGATTGATCACATAAATGGCGTAAAGACTGATAATTGTCTTGAGAATCTTCAAGCCGTCTCACAAAGTCAGAATGTAAAAAGGGGTGGGACAGGGACCTGTAAGTCAGTTGGAAAGAGATCCGTCAAATCATTTGATACAGAAACCAACGAGGAGAAAATAGTTCAGTCAATAAATGAAGCCAGTAGATATTTCGATATTTGTAGTCCTTCAGTACAAAGAGTAGCAGAAAATATAATTAAAACTGCTCTGTCGAAAAAAAATAGTCATAAAATAAAATTCGTATACACCTGAAACTATTCAAGGGAGATAAATCCCATGGACAAATCCGCCGCAACTCACTAAGTTCCCTTGTATTATGACGTCAAAGAAATTTGTCGTCTGTTAACTAGGCGCGCACGTGACTGTACATAGTTTCGGTAGAATTTTATTTTTTAGCAATTTCTAAAATGTTTTATTGTCGCTTGGCTACGCTGAGTGCAGGATAAAAACCACGCTGGAAAATAAAAGCAAATGCATCCTTCCGATAAGAACCATATGTACATCGCGAGTGGTTTCTATTCATTGAAGTAGGTGGGCGTTGTTAAAATTCCTGTATACAGCTCTTTGTGATCTAATCGATAATGTATTTTGACTAGAGAATTATAACAGAGTAAAAACGCTGTTTTATCTAACAACTACATTATTTTTTTTAGTGTTTTATTAAACTATTTTGTCTTTTTTAAATGTTTTGAAACAGCATTAATAAGTAATTCAAGGAAATAAAATAACACACTCGTGAATCAACGCTGCTGTGTTAGTCACCTTATATAGCATATGAAAGGTAGAAAGCTGGGGCTTTCGAAGGCCAATGCGACCGATCAAAACTAACCAGCGCCATTAACCCGGGCGTGTGGTTGTCTTTTGTTCACAATCATGCAACCGGGTTAATTTAATTAGGTTGCTTTTGATTGGTTGGTTGGCCGTAGAAAATCCGCCCTGTCGTTTCATGTTTGTGCTGTCCTGTGCCGTCCCACATCATTACATCACAAATTCCATCATCGTTTCATTGAATATGTTTGTGAATGTCCTCCCAAGCATATCTTCTGGGCGGTCTAAGATGATGTTTGTCACCTTAGGCCTCCCCGCCGGAGATGTATGCTTTGGGGACATCGCAAATCCCATCCTTAATTAAGTTAATTAAGTATATGTTACGCCTACAATCTGCCGCAACACTCGAGCGGAGATATATATGGCATTGTGCCGTCCTTAATTAAGTACATGTTGTGACGTCACCCCAAGCATATCTTCTGGGCGGTCTAAGATGGCGTTTGCCACCTTAGGCCTTTCGCCGGAGATGTATGTTTCGGGTCCCCTTGGGCTTACTTGGATGTGAAGGCAACCAAGGAGTTCCAAAGATGTGTTGTCGTATATGTAACCTCTGGGTCTCTCTGACGTCATAGGGCGCCAGCGAGATTGCCAAATGGGGTTTTCATGTATGTGCTGTCCTTAATTAAGTTAATAAAGTAACCTCTGGGTCTCTCTGACGTCATAGGGCGCCAGCGAGATTGCCAAATGAGTGTTATTTTTTTTTAAATTAAAGATAAAATATATTATATTTATATAAAAATATAAATAATGGATATCAAAGATGTAAATTCTATAATTGCCGAAATCTCAAATTTAAAAAATAACGGGGTAGTATTATCTAAAGATCTCGACTGTGACAAGATTACCTCGGAATATGAAGATATTGAGTATCAGTCTAGTAAGGGTCGTTATGTTTTACCTAAAATGTACAGACTCGTGAAAGGAATTCAAAAGTCCATCTATGCTTGTTTGTACGGTAACGATATTGACGTATTTATAACGCTATTTAGCACCGTTGAAGCAATACGTCAAAAGCTCGGCCAAGAGTATCAAAAACGAGCTGAAATTAGTTCTAAGGTTCGTGATCTTAAAAAAATGTTAAACGAGGAAAAACCAGTATCTTAACCACGTGAGCGTTACTATAAAAAAACAGTAAATAATTTAAAAAATAAATTTTTTTTTAGCGTTTTTTGTAACACTCACATGGGATTTTCTCCTGAAAGGATACTCAGCAGTTTGGGCCTGCTTATGCAGTTATGTGCATAATGGATGATCTGGTTGTGATAGCAAGTAATTACCGCGACGCCTCCATTTTCACGTAGTTGTTGTTGTTGCCGCGTCGTTAACACAAATCTTTCATCGCCGTTCTCAGATATTACAATTCTGAAACCCCCAGCGATGTTATTTCTGAAACATTCGCGGATAGCGTCGTACAGTTTAACCCTGTCGGAGATGGATACGTTAGCTTGATAGTACATTTTATTTAATAACTAAGTTATTTAATAACTAAGCTTTTAATTGTGATAGTTTCACATTTGAAAAATTAGTTCACAAACAATATATGGTAGGTGAATCGCTTACAACTAGATTGGCCCGAGAGCGGCTAGCAGCAATTAAAAAGTTTATACCGGTTCGAGACAGACTTCGTGAGAAACTTCAACAACGACAACAAGCGCAGACTGACTTTTCTGTGTCAAGTGAACAACTGTTCGCCCCGGTAACTAAGGCGACCAGCGATGTGAAAACAGCAACTGAACGAGCAATATTTGGGGATATTCCTGAGGAAGGCAAGCGACGAGAAGTGCCTGTTCTTGGTGTGCTTGAAAAGATAGCAGCGGAAACTGAAAAGACATCAGCGTTGTTACAAAAAAAACCACCTGGTCCGAAAAAGACCAATGATAAAATAGTAGATGAATTACGCGCGCGATTTAACGAAGAAGGGTTAGCAACAATTGATAAGACTGACCCTACAGAGTTTCCTGCACTTGTTGTTACGACGTATGAAAACAGAAAAAAAATGTTAAAACCAGAACAGCACAAGTATGTAAGAGGTATACAACATTGGGCTGATATATTTTACAAAATTAAAACTGAAAAAAGTCAAATTAAGACAGATAGTGCATCATACATTGAATATATCAATGCGGTGGGTATAGTGTATAAACAATATGAAGAACAAAAATCACAAAGAAAACCACAAAGACTGCAGCGACGGCGACAACAAACTGCAAAAAAAATATCTTTTTCACCTGCTAAACAAGAAAAATCTCAACTACAACTACCACCCCAAGCTTCGCTTGGACCTTCGCCTGAACCATCTGATCGAGATGATGATGATCCTTTTAGTTATTTACAAAGTACGGATTCAGAAAAACTGTGGGAAGCACCTGATTATAGTAGTGGGGAGGGATTTTCTAAATCGCCAGTAATTTCAGGTAGTGGTCAAAACGTCTTGACGTTTCGTAGTTGTCCTGGTAACATTCTCAGTGATATATCACGGTTAGAGGTTCTCATCGGGGGGAAGCGAGCCGGAAACAACTCACCGGAAATAATTAATGAGGCCGCTGATATCTGTAGACGATTATTTGCCGGCGGTATCATGGACATTGATGTATATCGAGAACTCATTGCTGAATTAGTTGAAAATCACAGAGACGCCCATGGTTATTACAGCGATTGATCACTAATTGAAAAATTACTAGTTTTATAACAAGATGATTATACACTACAACCATGATAAACCCGTAAGCGTCTACGTGGTGAACTCACGATTGCCTGTTTATAGAGCATATTACGGAGATGGTTTCGGCAATACCATTGCAGGGTTATTTACAAGAATGGCTCCCAAGGTGGCGCCGTTAGCTAAACAATTATCAATGAAAGCCATTGATGTAATTCGTGATAAGGGTGTTGGCAAAATCGGAGATTTCGTTGGAGATCTCGCCGGAAAAGCGTTTTCAGCTGCGAAAGATAAAATAGCATCATTAGTGAGACGCGGAAAATCTAAAGGATTTTCAAAGAAACCATTACCGTCTACAGCGGAAATGCCTGCAAGTGTTAGTAAAATTATAAATAACGCAGTAGATGAAAAACTAGCGCAATTGACTTCGTCAATAGTGGCTGCTTCGGTGACTCCGTCGCCACCGGTAACAGATAGCGCTATCATGAACGCGATAGCAGGAAGTGGTTTGAAACGAAAACGAAATTCGAAGAATTTTCAACGACGATGATTATAAAGAGTTAAAACGCTAGCGTTAAACTCTTCGAGTTTCACAATTGAAAGCACTAAATAATAATAATAATGTTTAAACGAACAGCTGATCCCGCGCTTGATATGGAAGCCAAAGTGGGCAAGGACGATTCCGTCCGCGATTATCAATACTATTCCTATCATGCAATACAACCCGACCTACGATCGCGAATTGAACTACAAGTTCAACATACCAGTAAATACTTTTTGCCATGTGAAGCATTTATTGAAGTAGAAGGAAAACTTGTAACAAATGTTGCAGCTGATACCCCATATGCAGATGGTGCCAAAGTCGGCTTAGTCAATAATGGTATCATGGCGCTATTTGACAGTGCAAAATATCTCATTGATGGAAAAGAAATTGAATCAATAGACCGTGATGTTGATGTTGCAACAACAATAATTAGTTTAGCAAGATACTCCGATGATTATACAAGGTCTGCTGGTCCATCTATGATGTTTGCTAAGGATACTTCTGATCATCCTGAAAACGTTCAGTATTCTAGGGTAAAGGCGACACGAGATACCGCAGTTGATCCAGCACCAGCTGGATATACTAGACCGGCCGCAGATTTTGATGTCATAACTGCCACCATTCCTAATTTCAATTTAGGATTTGCAACACGAGTAGCAACGTTGCAAGGACAGCAGCGATATTTTTCATGTGCGATTCCACTCCATCACATATTTGGATTCTGCAGAAATGTCAGAAAAGTCATCTATGGAGCCAAACACACAATCGCATTAGTGCGAAAAGGCGATGACAATGATGCTATTTGGCGTACTGGTGTCACTGATGGTAAAGTTGTTTTGAGTAAAATAGTATTGTGGATGCCAGTAATGACACCATCAATTACCAGAGAAGAGCGGCTACTTTCATTTATGGAAACAGGCGGCAAATCATTGCTAAGTTGGCTAACAACAACGACTGATGTCAAACAGGATAGTGTTGCTGGTACATTTACATGGCACCTGGCATCAAAACAAGGCGTTTCAGCTCCACGTCATATATTTATAGCGCTGCAGAATCAGAATCGATTAGGTTCCCAAGAACGCAGTCATATGATATTTGATCGATTAGGGGTAAGTGAGGTTTCACTGAGAATAAACGGACAACAAGAACCATCTGAGGATATACAGCTTGATTACGAAAACCATATAGCACGTGTGTATCATCGGATGCTGTCATTTATGGGTCGTGATCAAAATGTTGATACCGGTTTGCAAATATCGCAACTTGATTTTAAAAACCTATATCCGATTTATTACTTTTCGCTGGAGCATCTTGATTTAACAAGGCAATCCGTCGTTGACATACATTTTAGGGCTCATATAGATCCTGGTGGTGTTAATTATAGAGCAGTTGCTGTCATTCTCAGCGACAAATCAATGTGGTTAGAAGGTGTTGGTGGACGAATGAGACTTATTGATGCACCAGTGGAAAATATGTAAATGAAACTTGAAGAGTTTCCAATTAGATCAATTGAAAGCATAAATGTGTTTTACAATAAAATGACATATAGTGTTGTTAGTGTCAAGCTGACTGATGGTCAGGTCAAGAAATTGCGATCAAAATCCGCTAAAGAATGTGGAACCACAATAACGTTAAAACCAGCGCAGATGTCCGGCGGTACACATAAAATATCACTGACGGATCGTCAAATAAAACATTTCAATGATGCGCTAAAGAAACGGCGAGGGGTTCAAATTGTATTTTCAAAAGCTGCAGTCGCGAACATGATAAAATCAGGTGGTATATTTCCATTGTTAGCTGCAATACCAGCATTGATTGCAGCGGCTGCCCCAGCAGTGGCGAAAGCGGCAGCGTTGGGAGCCGTTGGGACTGCGGCAGGGATGGCGTTGAAAAAGGCAACTGGGAAAGGATATAAAAAAAAGGGACGATCCGTTCACGGATTGGGTCTAAGACTACCAGGAACCCCGTATTCATGGTACAGCGGGAGATCCGTTCACGGATCAGGTCTAAGAATACCAGGAACGGTTTATTAATTCAGAAATCTTCGATTTCCAAACCAATTGTTGAGGAGTCTATGACTGAGGAACCTATGGTTCCCATGTCCAATTTTGATTTAATTGATGCTGCTAAAACACTAGCGATAAAAAACTTCAGAGGGGTTTTTATGAGAGATCAATTACCGAGAAAACCTAAACGCGTCGAAACCGGTATCATCAATCTTGATAACAGCAGCGGATCGGGAACTCACTGGGTTGCATACGCGATTGATCCACGTGGGATTGTCTATTTCGATTCATATGGGTTAGCTCCGCCAAGCGAGTTTATGCGGTATATAAATTCTTCGATGAAACTCAAAGAGTTTCCGATTTTTTATTCCACGCTGCCAACACAACAATTAAATGATCCACCGATATGCGGCCGTGAAGTATTAAATGTCCTCGCGGAGATTTCATCGTCACAGAAACCACCTCATCTGGTTGTAAATAAATACACGAGTGGGAAATTACAAGGTAATTTTAGAGAATCAATAAATTGAAAATACTAGAGTCTTTACAATAATGATTAATATTTGGGGACAATCTCTGTCAATGTCGGAACCCACCGCGAAAACATCTGCGGGTTCTATCGAGGATGTAAAAAAAATAATTAAAAATGAAATCGCTGAGACGTTAAATTTAGTAAATGTTGACCCGAACGAAATAGTTGTATTTCAAGACAAACAGGGTAAATTGAAAAGCAGTGATGTGTCATTGGATGACATTTTGATACGGCAGCGCGATGCCGCTGAAAACTCTATTGCGCTGTATTCCAACGGTGGACAACTTAAACCCGGCGCACTTGTGTCTACGATCACCGACGCGATTGCCACCCACGACAACACGATTGCCACCCACGACAACAAGATTGCTACCAACGAACGTGAGCTGAATGATCTTATACGAGGTTATAATAGTTTTCGCAAAAATGTCGTACATAAATTCTTTGGAACCCCGCTTGTGGTTAGCATGACTCTAGCTGAAATTAAAGACTTGTTGAATTCATTCTTCGCTAACAAGGAAGCTGGAAGGATGATGACTGCTTCAGAAATCAAGGCAAATTATCTCGATATTTACAATGATATTTTTAAAATAGTTGAAAATCTTGAGCGGGTACAAAAACCCACTAACGACGTCATTGTTAAGTTTTTTGGAAACCCGCTTGTGGCAGGCATGACTCTCGCTGAAATTAGCGAGTTTATCGGCAAGCATACTCACAATGCTCACGTCGCTAATAGTTTCTTTGGTGTCCCTGCAGCTACATCTTCAATAACTCTCAAAGATATTAATATGTTTATGGTGAGACAAACAACACTTAATACCATCGTGGATAAATTCTTGGGGAGAACACGCGAATCTGAAACAACATCGTTGACAGACATGACTCTCGCGGAAATTAAAAGCGCTATTGACGAACAAAAACTCATCAACGAGTTTGTTAAAAATTTCTTTGAGGGTTCTAAAAGTAGCCATAACACGACGACATATTCTCAACTCCACGGGAATTATCTAATCCAAGAAGGTATAGAATCTAACTTACTTTTGATTTCATTTTTTAAACGCCGCGATGGAAAGGTGATAAAAGCTACCGGAATCAAAAAAACCTATCTCGACATTTACGACGATATTGCTAAACTACGAGAAGATTTTGAAAAGATACAAAACCCCACCAACGACGTCGTCGATAAGTTTTTTGATGTCCCGGCTACATCTACGATGACTCTCAAAGATATTTACAATGATATTCGTAAATTAAAAGAAAATTTTGAAAAGATAAAGATTCCGCATCCACACATAAGAATTAAAAATGTCGTGTATACAGTCGATCATGGAACCATGGATTGGATAAGAGACGTTTATACTACATTGTCCACCGGTCTCTGGACGAGGGGCGATGTGGGGGGTGATGATATCTACAGTACAACGGGGATCGAAGGTATCTACAGGCTAACGTGGATCTCTATCGATCAATTTAATATGATCGCGGGCGGTAAAACCTACTCTGGTGGCACCGCGATGTTAATTATCAGGAATAACGGTCAACACTTTAATGTCGTTGCGGTTGATAGCTCCACCATTAGATCAAAAATAACTTGGTGTTTAGAACTTGTAGATGATTTTTCAAGCTGAAGCTCTATACTATAGGCCCGCAATTCCACTTAACGACGGCGAATAATTGAAAACACTAGCGGGTTTAAAATAACAATGACATCATTGACGGAGTCAACGAAATCAATAATCCCGTTGACGGAGTCAGCGGTATCACAATCGCAGATGACGCCGTCATCGCAATATCGATTCAACACCGTGAAAGAGTTTTCCGCGAACTTGAAATCACTTTCTGAGCGTTATCGTGAAAAAATGAAAAAATACCGACGCAGCGTAGCAATCATCGACATCACCGTGTACTCGGTATCCGGTGTGATGGCCAGCGCTGGGGTTATTATGTCGACGGTGACCATGATGGCTCCGATTGCAGTTCCAATTGCTATCTCCCCGGCAACAACAATTACTGCAGTTGCCACCGCGATAACTAAAAAATTATCATCATGTTCTCAGAAAAAACTCAGTGATTATACAGCTCGATACTGGGTGGTATTTGACGCGTACTCGAAATTATCCGAGTTGATCTCGCTGTCGATAGATAATTCGTTCATATCCGATGTTGAATTTTCCACGATGACCCAGTTGTATAACTCCGCGATGTTGAAATTGGAAATTGAAGACAGCGTTAACAATAATGTCACTACAATTCAACGAATTGCAACTGCTTCAACGAATCGCGGAGAATACCACTCCGATACGAACAAGCATGATATCAATAACATCAACAACCCCTGAATTTAGTGTGAACTTCCCTTCTCCAATTCCAGTACGCGAGATCGCGCTGGCAAAATTACGAGTGTATCATAGCTGGCCTAATATCAGATCGGTTGCATTTGGCGGTCAGCAACCCAATAACGCACTGGTGTTCTCGTATAAGAATAAACCCGATGGCACTCCAGCGTGGGAAACTGTTTCGTTACCAACTGGGTCTTACCAAATTGAGCAAATCGATGCTGAAATTCAGCGTAGAATAAAATCAATCACTGGAAAAGAATCAAAAATAGCTATTAAACTTCATGAACCGACGCTCTCGTCGTCGATCGAAATAAGCACAGAGGGATACATTGTAGATATCTATAACAGCTCGTTAAGAACAGTGTTAGGATGGCCTGAAAAACCACCGGAAAAATCCACCGCGGACTTTACCACGGACGTAAAATCATATCATGAAATCAATCCCAGTTATCGAGATAATTTATCTGATATAAGAAAAGGAAGAATCGGCGATAGATTTATATTTACCAACAAAGACACATTGCAATGGGATTTTATCATTAAAAGAACAGCCGAGTCAGCTGTTACTATTTCATTTACGCTAACTGACATCCGTGGTTATTTTAATGAAATTAAACAATTATATGAAACACAACTAGAACAACTACGGAAAACAAAATTGCAAAAACAGGTTGAAATAATAAATCAACTTATATCTGACATGGAATATATCTATGAACTAATTATTCAAACAATAATTAATGACAACAGCGACAATAAACAACGATTCCTTACCGATTACAATATCACAGAAGACAATCTGCGTAATTTCAAGTTTCCCAAATACAACGCTGATGAACTAGCAAAAATTGTTAAAACCGATATCAAGGCGCTACAAAAACCAGATTCAACTATCCTCAAGTATAATAATGATCCAGATGGCGGTGGTAGGCATATTGCCCCGCATAATGTGAATATTTCAACGGTGATTGCGCTCAATTTAGTATGTGATGCAATTGAAGGAAGCTATCAAATTAATCTAGAGCAATCAAATCAAGCTCAGCAGGGATATATTCTTTATTCGTTTGCACCAATAGCTCCTCCAGGATTCCTAATTATTGAAAACCCAATTAATCCTGTCTACATACGATGCCATAATAATTCGTTAACGAGAATTAATTTCCGACTCACCGACCAGTCAAATAATTTAATTGATCTACAAGAGGAGGTGTTAGCGATTAGTTTGTTTGTGAAATCATAAATGATTTTCGTCCTAAAGACTGGATCAAATATTCGGTTAACCTGTAGCAGCAGAGAGGGTGGATGACAATGACGTTTGGCGTATATAAGGAAATCTTATTTTATCGAATAGACGTCATTTTTTTTACTATTTGGTAGAAGCCTCAGATCATCGAATCGACGCCTCTATAAGGTTGTAGGGTTCACCCTCTCTGCTGCTAAAAATGTTAATAAATGCTTATTTTTTGAGTTTAAACCCTAAGTATGACCCAAATCATGCTCCCAAAGCACTTTAATTTCATTTAAAAGTGAGCTTAATACATTACCCTTAAAAAAAGAAATAAATGGTTGGCGTAAAAATAGAGTACACTACCGCCTAATGGGTATTAGTCCGAGTTTCCTCTGACTCTTGCCACCCCATTTTTTATATTTGGACATTTATGATGGGGTGAAGGGTCAGAGTGCATTCCCTATTGAAAAAGTTGGAATTCGCTGACACCAAACACCATTTGGTGTCGGCATTGGGGTAGCTGCTTACTTGCTGGCCCAGCAAACTTGAATGATCATTAATTGATATATACCTGCATGAAATCAACAGGAATATGATTGATTTTCTCAATAATCGTGAGAATAGCATTTGTTACGTCTTTAATCTGCTGATAGACTAAATGAAAGTACATTGTTGATGAAATTTGACCTGATCTAGCCATTTGCATTCTTAGTCACATGACTACATAAATCTTGCAACCTACATGTTAATGACACCAGAGGTCAGACAGTCACGTGATATCAACAATACGCCATTTCTAGTGTTCTGTAGAAAAACAAATCCAACATAAAAATGAATGTCAGGTAATTTTGATTAGAAAAATGAAGAAACATAAATTTCCCCAAACTATTTGTTGCGAAAACGACCGAAAAAATTAAATGTAAAATAAATGTAATTGTTGCCGCAATTTGAAGAAAACCAGATTCACTATGCAGAAGCACAGCAATGTGGTAGTCACGTGATAACTGTACAAACAAAAACAGGTGACATGTGCTTGGTACTTCTTGAAAATGACACCCCAACATAAATGTCCAAATATCAAAAATGGGTGGCAAGAGTCAGAGGAAACTCGGACTAAATGGGTATTTGCCACACTAGCGCATTTACAGTACAGTATTCTAATACTAATTCATTGGCTGCCATTTTCTTTTGCACTCACAGTAAGGTAAAACCAAGTAACAAATGGGAAATATTTTGCAGATCTGAGAAAAAATCGCGGATGCAAATTAGTTAGGCTCCAATGAAAATTTTGTGAATCCGTGAATTCGCGAATCCGGAAACACGAATGTTTGAGGTATTACTCTATACAAATCTAGACTCCATTAATTTCATGATTCTCAATGAAAAGGTAGGAATTGTTTTATCCCGCTTATGCACAATAGTATGCGACTGTTCTTACACTTCAAAACCTGCAACATAATATTGAAGGAGTCAGTAGACATGCAGAATGGTATCAGAATTGCAGTCTACTCCTTGTGGATAACCTTGGCGGGGGGGGGGGGGGTTAAGTGAGAGACACTTCAGTATATATGGTATTGCATATGAAATGTCACACAACTCCTCCTACACCGTTGAAGATAGAGACTTGAAACCCTGGGGAAAAATTATTCAGAGACTGGATCTTTACAGCAGTTTTATTCGCCCACCTTATATCAAATTGTGTTAGGATGGTATCTATTTGTTTCCATAGAGTATGTCAATTTTCCAGCTTTTACAACTAACATGCTTGGTGGTAAAGAAGGAGTCTATCAATTTTGGGGTGAGAAGGTCAAGGTCACCAACTGAAAGAAGATTTTTGTTTTTCTGCATAGCTTTATTTTAGAATATGTGCCTTGATCAGAGTTTGAGGAGGGCTTGGAAGAAGTCTTTTGATTAAGGTCATTGTGTCTCAAAGAAAAATGAGTTTTGCATAACTGTCGTTTGTTGTAGAATAGGTTCCTTAACCAAACTTTGTGGATGGCTTGTACTTTGGGTAAGAAAAAGAAACTGATATACCTTGGGGTCTTAAGGTGATGGTCATGGTAATTTTAAAGGTCAAGCAAAGGTCAGGTTATTGAGACCTATTGGCTGAAAATCTCAATGCCATACTAGTGCCTTTGTGGAGGACATGTTAATGTGGTGCATGCATATATTGTTCATATATGGTACCAAACATTTTGATTCAGCGTCAGGGTGCACAACCTGGGGTCAGGAGGGCATGTATGCATAGATGGGTATTTTATGTGTGTGTGTGTGTGTGTGTGTGTGTGTGTGTGTATGATGATTCATAAGCAGAGTTTGGTAATTTGAAAATGAATATTTTAAAAAGGTTCAAATTCACGATGAAATACAACTAACATTTTGCAGTTATCTCTCACAACTTCTTTTTTGTTCTTGTTTTCTCTTGTTTCTCAATTTTTGCAATACTGCCAGTTTTATATTGTGTTAAAACAAAAGCCTTATCTTATTTTGACAGATTTTAATTGACATATTATCAATTAGATTATATTTTGACATTTTGATTTACAGATTATCAATTAGATTATATTTTGACAGATTTTGATTGACAGATTATCAATTAGATTATATTTTGACAGATTTTGATGAGAGCTTACTGTTAAATGGGTTGCACAAGTTTGGATATGATGGATTTCTACCAGGGCAAAAGGAAGCAATTACACGTATCTTGTCCGGTAAGTACGGAATAGCAGTCCTAATTGTATGATGCAAGGTCACCACAAGGTCACATATATTAGTTTTCTTTTGACTCGTTTTCAATTTACCATGTGCTTCACAATAAATTTGAAGAAATGGTTGCAGTGTGTACTTTAACATTTTTTGAAGACATTTTGCTCCAGATTTAACAATGTACAGTTTTGGACAATACTGTGTACTATAAACCTATGTTTTTGAATATTACATAGTATACAACTAATGCATTACAATAGTGATTTAAATGACTGAAGTGATTAAATTACATGTTTCTTAATAGGATATGGAAATATATTGTTGTTGATTATGCCATTTCTCAGCACTTGAGGGTGTAGAGATGGCAGAGGAAGAGCACAGGAAAACCCTGGTAAGAACCACCAACCAGTTGGAAGCTACTGGCAGCTTTCTCTCATACCCACTTTGACGGGCTTGAAACTCAAACACACATGGATGAGCCCCGAGTGGTCTAAAGCACTGTCCGTTACGGATCACTGCCATCTCACCTCTGTCTGCATGGGTTCGAGTCTAAGATTTAGCTAATGTAGTTATGTGAGAAAGCTTGCCAGTAGCTTCTCGTGGGTCGGTGGTTCTTTCTGGGGATTTTCCGGGTTCTTCCTCCACCATTAATACTGGCCGCCATGTATAGCCTATATTGTGCTTAAAAATGGCGTTAAACCATAAAAAACAATACAAACAAACACACTTGGACAGAGTCGAGATTGAAATATATCAGTAGGGAAAAACAATAACTTTAAAGTTGTTATATCTTAACTACTTTCTTTTCAAATTTAGGAAATATATCTGCCATTATGTATGATATTCAAACCTTTTATATTTCCATAATTAAAACTATTTCATTCTTTTTCTCATTTTTTTCTCCATTCATTTCTCTCCCTCTCCCATCAGTATGAAAAGATCTAACTATTTAAGACTGTAGATCGTCTTGTGTACATTTATGTGATCAAACAAGAGGTGACATCCATAAATGCTACCAAACTCCAAACATCAAAATGTAAACTTCAGGAGTTAACTTCTATTTTTGTTCCTCATGAACAAATTGTCACTGACTTACATGACCTGTTACTATTCAGTAGATATTCTGTGTCACCCATACAGTATTGTATATCTGTTAAACTGTAAGACAACAGGCACACAGTTTTTGGAGAAACTTTTAATATAATTAAATATAGAACTAAAATTGTGTAAGTAGCAGTTTTAACTTTATCACAGTTTTAATCATTCATGAAAGCAATGGAGACATTGCGTGTTGATTGCAAACCGAAATGAAGTGACAATCAAAATTTGGGTGCAGCAACTGTTACCAGACTAGCTTGCCAAGGTTACACAATAAGTCATAATTGAATGTATAAATAAATAGAATAAATAAATCCAAACAAGTAAATCCACAATCATCAAAGTTTTATGCTTAAAATGTTATGCTCTGAAGTCCATTTGATACGACCACTCTGTCGTGCTTAAATAGCCCCCTTCCCCCCCCCCCCCCCCCCCGGCCAACAATGTTAACTGTAATAATCTGTGCATTAACTCATTAATCTCTGGCACCACTATAACTAGTTGTACTTTACCTCCTTCATTTCCCAAGTATTATGATGTGTGGCTCAGTTTTTCCTGAACGCCGAGTAATAGTGCCAGTAATAGTTTAGGTTTGTATCCTGCATGATGAGTTAAATCTGGACAAACCGTTTGTTGGTTTCAAGCCTTTTCCTAATTATGCAGGCAGTTTGACCAATGAAAATTTAGCTTACATAGATTGAGTAAACATTAATGAACAAAGTGGGGAAAAATTTGACTTAAAAAAACTGTTTTAAATTTGAAAATGATGAAAATTCCGAGAATCAGCCACTGGGAGTAGACATTTACTTGACAGACTCTGACAGAGTATTCACTTGGGGTTAAGTTTGCAAGATATATGACAAGTGGAATGGAATGTATTATTCTTGGCAAAAGAAACAAAATTGGTTAGAAAAAAATCATTTATTTTCTGCATGTAGCAAGAAATTTATGCCATTATGTATATACTTTTATTGAGAACGGCTGTCCCCAATTTCAGCTAAATTTAAGGAACATCAATAAAACAATAACATCTATTGCAAGTAGCCCCATCTGTTAAAACCTGTAAGCCAAGTTCTGTCAGCAAGTCTCAGAGATACAGTCACTAGTAAGGCTAACACTGCTCTAGGTGATCCTTGTGCATGTATGCTGTAGGGGAATGCCTAGCTGTATGTATGCTGTAGGATAATGCCTAGCTGTATGTATGCTGTAGGGTAATGCCTAGCTGTTTGTATGCTGTATGGGAATGCCTGGCTGTTTTTATACTGTAGGGGAATGCCTAGCTGTTTGTATGCTGTAGGGGAATGCCTAGCTGTTTGGCTCAGGAGTTAATAAGTTAATAAAAATATAAATTGCTTCATTTTCATATAAAAACAATCATTACAGTTTGACGTATTATACGTGCTAGCTAAATTTGAAAAATGCTGCTGTCCTATCAGTGTTACAATGGAGTTAGAATGGAGAAAATTGATGATTTTTGCCTTTAAAAACATTTAAAAGAATTATAAAGTAGATACAAGAATTTAAAAACAATTACTTTTTCAAGTAGATACAAGAAAATATTTCACTCCTGTATTGAAAATATTTTGTACTGTCATATGTGGATTCCTTTATGACAATACACTATTTCTATTTCACTTGTGAAAAATTTCCTGTCTACATGAAAAACATTGTTATCCTCTATGTATTATCTGTACATATATGCACAATATAGATTTTAATTTTTAGGAGGAATTCAGTTTTTTATTGTTTTTTTTTTCATGTCATAGTAGGAAGTGTTAGAATATATAATTGTTTTAGAAGGAATTAAGATTTTTAAAATTATTTTGTTTCCTCTCATTGTTAGAAATGATGTCAAAATGTTTGTTTTGATTATATTTCAGGGTTATCAACCTTAGTTATTCTCTCCACTGGAGGTGGAAAGTCACTCTGTTACCAGCTTCCAGCATATTTGTATGCACAGAGGTCAAAATGCTTCACCTTGGTGATATCACCATTGGTTTCTCTTATGGAGGATCAGGTATAAACTTTCACGTTTTATAAAGTTAGAATAATGTTAACCCAAATATGTTGCATCCTAAACATAAAACCACTCAAATTATTAATATTCAGAATTCTTAATATTTGAAATACAGTGGAGATTGGACCATTGTAGCAAAAGAAAGGTCAGAGGTCATTGAACTAGTTTTTCTTGTTATAGATGTCATCTTAACAAGATGCTTTTAATTGGATTTATCAGTTGGTTTTGAGCATAGTTTGCAAATAAAGTAAATCACTACTTTTTCTCCTTTGAATACATTCCCCAATAACATTAATGTTATGAAGATGATTCTCTGCCTAAAAAATCCAGTAATCATGCAGACAAACATTTGCTTTTCCTGTCTGTATAAATATAGACAAAGGGAACAAACTCTTCCCAACCTTCCATTCACCACTGCTAGGTGACTGCGGTTGTCTACCAGTTTTTTTGCTTTCACTGAAATGATGTCTTATTCAATACTGATTCATTGTTAATTAATTATCACTCCAAAATTCAACAAAATTAGTATTGTATTGAGTGTAAAGGTATATATTGTATTGTTGTAGTCCTTATTTTATGAACTTGGTTGATATTTATGTGAAATTGTCGGAGTCATGAACACACTTTTCCAGACAGTAAAATCACAGAGGAGTACTTGTGTGCTAAAACAATAATAGTTTTTTTTAAAATTGTGCAGAATTCAGACCATCAATGTGAAAGATGGTACATTGGAATCAATAATGATTGTAATAAACAAGGTTTGAAAAGGCTCGTGTAAAACAGCCTGTGTCTGAGTGTGTTGCACTCTTGCACATTATGAATGGGCACCTAAATGGAACAGGGTGCCCATTCAGAAAATTGCAAGAGTGCAACACATACGTCTTTGACTTTAAATAGTTCAGTAAAGTTACTGTCCTACCTTACTGATGGTTATAGATATTGTAAATAGTTACATTAAAGTTTAACAATCAGTATTTGTTTCTGAAAATCTCTATTTTTGTCATAAGCAGTCAGTATTTTTGTACTCGGGCGTTGGCAACTATGCTGGTATTTTTTATGTCGGTTGATTGATAAATGTTCTAAAAGTTAACTCCCATCATTTCTCTCCAGGTAACTGGACTACCTCCAGGAGTGAAAGGGGTCTGTCTTCATACCAACATGACTTTGGCCCAGAGGGAGAAGGTAATGAACTCTGTCAAAAATGGAGAGGCTCACTTCCTGTTGGTATCTCCAGAGGCCATTGCTGGGGGAAGCATGTCACTGTTATCATACTCATCGTCACTTCCACCCATTTCATTTGTGTGCATTGACGAAGCTCACTGTTTGTCTGAGTGGTCCCACAACTTCAGGCCATCCTACCTCAGGCTATGTAAGGTAAGTGGATGCCGGCTGTTTGTGGAGAGCAAGATTTTCACACCTTGCACTACACACTGATGTTTTTAAAAAATTAATTATATGGATCATAGAAGTAAGGTCAATTTCAGGATTTTTGTATAGCATGTATTTATCTTGTTATACAATGGCTATCTGACTGTGTCTGATTTTTGCACAGTTTTCGTTCTAAATCATGGAACATACATTGTGGAGGGCTTGCTCATGGGAACGAAGAAGTCCATCCATTTTGGGGTCTAAAAGTACATGAAGTTCACAGTGAATAAAAGAAGAAATATGGTTTTATTGAAATAATGTTTGGTTTTAGGTTACTCAAATGTACTAGAACCAGACTTTCTGGTTGGCTTGCACTTGAGTCAAATGTCATGGTCATTTTGAAATTTTTTATATCATAACCAGATTTCAAGGATTGCTTGTAATTGTGGTTAAAAATAACTTTGTATAGTTTTTAAAGTTTAGAAGTCTAGACTAATGATTGAAGAAAAATAGCTTTTGTAAAATAAGTTTAGTCCAGATAATGTACCTTAATCAAACTTTGTGCATGGCTTTCATTTGGGGTTTTAAGAAAAATCAACTATTGATTTTGTGATCAAAACGTACAAGGTCACTGTGTCAGAAAAAAATTAGAAATGTGTTCAAAGAATGTGAATGTCATGCCACCCATTTGTTTGCATACAAAATGAACCTTAAACACGAAACTTGAATGATCTTGCTGAAGCATGATGTTCAGGTCACATTGACTTACTTTTCTGTGTAGTAACATTTTTCTAACCTAGATGCATCTTTATACCAAATTAAATGACTCTAGGAAACTGACATAAAGGCAATACTTAAAGTCACTTCGCAATCAAGTTTGGGACGTATTTATGATAAAATGATTTGTACTCCCAAAGATACATCACCGTACCAAGTTGACTAACCAGTGCCTGAGAAAATATTTTTGGAACAGTTGTATTCACCAAGAGGCATCTACTTACCAATTACTCGCCTTACATCATCAGTAATGCAGAATTTAATTTGATTCATTACAACTATCCTTGGTATGTAGTTATGTTAAGATTGTTTTTAAATGTTGAAATTTTAATTTTTTAAAATCTAAGTTATGACTAAAGACTATTAACATGATATTTATAATTCTAGGCTAGTAAAAATCAAGTAGCATTTATTAACTCTACTGGTCATATAATAAATCAGAATAGATTTTAAGATTGCCGGTTGTCCTTATGCCATTTATGTATTAGCACAAGTTATTGGTACTCTTAAACTACATGGTGGATTGCCATGAAACTTGACCCTCAAATTAAGCCGATGGTCTTCTTGGTCCTAAATATAATGGTCCTTCTTAGACATCCAGTGCAAGCTTGAAAATCTTGTTGTTGCTAGTCCTCTTGAATTGATTGTCACATCAGCACGGGGTTTTCACTGAACAACTTTATGATGTTTGTTTGGTTTTCAATGAAATTGCTGGCAAAGTGATATCTAAAGTAAATGCCACAGGGCCTTCTTGAAAATCTTGTTATTGCTTCTCTTCCTGAAATTGAAGTGCTATTGACATGGTAGTTTTCATCTGAAGATTTCTTATAATGTCTTGTTAGGGCCTACATTAAAATGGTGCCAGTCTGGTGTCCAATATCTTGAAAATCTTGTTATAGTTACTCCTCTTGATTGGAAGGTCATGGTGTTTTTTACCAAAAGAATTCTTATAATGCAGACCTGCCAACTCTTATGATGTGACTGCATGTTTTATGGAAATTACCCTTCAACTTTCGACTTTCAGACGAAAAGCAAAAATTACAGAAATATGATTGTTTCAGTAAATGCTGGATATTGCTTTGTCTTTGTTTGATTTGGATCAAGATTTCATATCAGATTCAGTAGAGTTGGTCAGAGAACCAGACTAACTTTACAGGAGTACCTGAGATGCTTTAAACTGCACATAATTTGTCATGCAAAACATCTGTTGCTCATAGAATTTTCTAAAAATAGCATACAAAAAGCTATACCTGTTCAAGATGAAAGAGACAATGAGCTAACTAAAAAGTTTTAATAGTATAGAAGAATAAAAAGGAATATTAGGTCAAGTTAACAGCTAGCATAAAAACTTTGAGCTCCATCTGCTTGTAACTTCCATCTGTGAAACTGGTTGTCTTCTAGAAAAATTTGAGAGGATCTTGTTAGGGATGACTGGTCTGACAATTTTTACCCTATCTTAAATGAAAATGGTGGCAGTCTGGTCTTCAGTATGACAATCACAGCTGCCATCTTCAAAGTCAAGTGTTTGCTGCCCTTTCTAAATAAATGTTCATATCATCATGGGTATTATCTAAAACACTTCTTTTGTCTAGTCTGAAAATGTTGGCAGTGTGATATACCACAGTTGTCATCTTGAAAATCTTGTTACGGATTCTCCTCATGAAAGGAAATTCATATTGACATTGAGTTTTCACTAGGCTTCTTAATGATATCTGCTTGCCCAAACTGAAAATGGTGCTGATCAGTTCAGATATGGTCGAAACAACGGCCATTTTGAAATATTATTATTATTTTCACTGCTCCTTTTATCAGCATTTTTTTTATTATTAAATAACTTGTTATGATGTCTGTTTGTTCTGAAATTGAAGTGGTGCCAATCAGATGTTCAATATGGCCACCACAGTGGCCATTTTGAAAATGTTATCACTAGTTCTTCAGAATAAATAGTCACATGAACATGGGGTTTTCACTGAAGCACTTATTATGATGTGTAGTTGGTCATAATAAAAAATGATGCCAGTCCAACTCTACATTTCTTTTTATCGCAACTTCACTTAGGTGGCTGGTCATATTAGTACTATACTAAAAGACTTTCTATGTTGTCTAGTAGGTACTAGGTAGAAATGGTGCAAATTTGGTATCAGATGACATCATGTCATCCATCTTGAAAATGTTGCTATTGTTGCTCCTCCAAACAGTCAACAACATGAATTTTTAACCAGAAGTCTTATAATGGTCCTACATGGAATTGGTGCCAAGCTGACATCCAGTAACTCAGCTAGAGTAGTTGATTTAAAACTCTTGATATAGAAATATATATATATATATATATATATATATATATATATATATATATATATATATATGTTCTTATCTTGAATTCCTGGAGATTCTTTTCAGCCAGAAGAGCATCAGTCCATTCAAGGGACTCTTGTTTTCTATAGAATACCATATCATGTCCACCTCAGACATGAGAATAATTTTTCTTTTCAAATATGAGTTTTAATGTGCTCAGAGCAACTGTTCAAGTGTGATTTTATGTAAATTGCACTCTGGATTTAGAAGGATTTAAAGAGATGAGCTAAGTAAGTGTTGTTGGAAGTACCCACAAATGATTTAGAGCTATTAATAGACGTCTGACATGAGTCTGATGTACATGTTGGCTGGACGAAAAAAAAAGACGGTGTGCCTATCAACCACTCATTGAGCTGTATTTTCAAATTAAATGTCAAGATAGTGAATACCGACTCTATAGACTACTGAAGACCTTTTTGGGGATTGCATTTGATAGTAAATCAGTCAAATCATTATGGCGATCAGTGGGGACTTCAAGGAGAACTGCCACATGAGAAAATGGGAGCTTGTCACACCTGACCAGATGCAACTCTTTTAAGCTTTGATTATATCAATGGGTTTGGTAAATGAATGGCTGCTAATAATGTGATATCAACCCAATACTTCAGCATAAAAATAAATAGGTTTATATTTGTCACTATTCCAAAAAATTTACACCTGGCAAACAATGAGAACAATAAAGTTGATCTTTTACCTTTTACACAAGCTCTGCAGAATGGTTGCAAAACCAGAAGCATTTGCCAATGTTTATTCAGCATATATGAACCTCAGTTTTGATGTGGTTACCTGCTGTTGGAAAGGTTGTCTGAATTTTCAGGTTTATAACCCTGCCAAACCAAACAAATTTGGCATAAAGCTGCTTCAGGTGTGTAAGTCAAGCAGTGGATATTGTATTGGCTACCACATTTACACTGGTAAAATGGATGGAGACCTGGACAATTATTAGTGTGAAGGACTAGAACTAAAATGTTAATGAGTAAAACCATGAAAATTGTGATTGGGTTGTTCTGCAAGTGTGAGCTTTTGAATAAAGCACACAAAGTATATATGGATAACTATGTACAACTACTATTCCTCACCTGAACGTTTTAATGAACTTGAATTACAAAACACCCTTGCATGTAGAACCCTGCAAAAAGTAGGGTAGGTGTTGCAGAGGCATGATGGTTTAAAAAAACCTCAACCATTGTTAGTGTATTTTTCACAGAAAAGGACAATTTACTAATGGTGAAATATCATGATAAATGAGATGTAAATATGATCTCCAGTTTTTATGAAGCAAATGTAGCAATCATCAATAAGACAAATTGCGTCTATAATGAAACCCACTTGTATTGTGGAATATGTGAAACACATGGGAGATACAATGTCACTACGTTTTCCCTGTTTCATTAGTGAAGACTTTTGTTCAGGAAGCAGGGAATGTGTCTGACCCTACAAAGAGGGGATTAAACTTTGCTGGTGAGTTTCCTGAATGCCTCTGGGAATGATTTCCCTGAATTTATTCCAGGTGTACCTGGAGGTAAATGAGCACACCCTGCAGATGGTTGCCTTGCTTGTAATACAAGAAGGAAGAACAGGGAGGGATTCAGAAAAAAGCAAACATCTTTTAGATGTGAGACATACCAAGTGGTGCATTGACATTTTACATGTAACAGGGAGGGATTCAGAAAAAAGCAAACATCCTTGAGATGTGAGACATACTAAGTGGCACATTGACATTTTGCATGTAACAGGGAAGGATTCAGAAAAAGCAAACATCCTTGAGATGTGAGACATACCAAGTGGCAAATTGACATTTTACATGTAACAGGGAGGGATTCAGAAAAAAGCAAACATCCTTCAGATGTGAGACATACCAAGTGACACATTGACATTTTACATGTAACAGGGAGGGATTCAGAAAAAAACAAACATCCTTTAGATGTGAGACATACCAAGTGGTACATTGACATTGTGCATATAACAGGGAGGGATTCAGAAAAAAGCAAACATCCTTCAGATGTGAGACTTACCAAGTGGCACATTGACATTTTACATGTAATAGCTCCTGTATATGTAAATACGATAAAGTTACTCAATGTAAATTGATGTTAATCATAAAATTAAGATACTGCACATTGTTTTTCATGTTAGGTTTGTGCATCAATTATGTACAGTAATTAAAATAGATGTGATTTAAAAGCAAAGTGTAGTATTCATCTTTTTCTCTCAAAATATTGAGGGGTCTTATACTGCAAAAACAGTGTAGCTCTTAAAATGTTAAGACAGATTTGACTGAATGTGTGTTACTTGTCTGTGAATTTTAAAGAACTTACATAATGAAACCATGTATGTTATGACATTTAATATCAGTAGGACTCTGGTCAAATTCAGTATATATATATATATATATATATATATATATATATATATATATATATATATATATATATATATATTATCTCCCTACATCATAAAACTTGACTGAACTCTAAGTTTTACTCTAAAATATTCTGACCAATTAGAATGTTTCATTTGTCATCTTTGGTCAAATTTTCCAAGTTTTCATTTGTGACTCGTATGTTGAGTAAAGTTTTTTGACAAGAGGGCAAGGTAAATGATTTATGGCCCCTGTTTAGTGTGGAGGATTGGCTTTGGATCTTTAGGATGGGTTTCTTTAATGAAGCCAATGGTCTGCTGGCTTGGCGATGTAGAATAGGGTATGAAGAATAGGTTCAGTGAACTAACTTTCATATCATAAGAGGCAACTAATGAAGGCTTGAGCTGTATTGATGCTGATTAGTGTACCAGACATGTGACCAAACCGTTGCAGGTTTGGATCTTACTATTAGATCAGCCTGGATCAGCTACATGGTGCGTCTTGTGACAATGCTTTTGACTTTTGATTCTAATTACCTTTGCCCAAATGACCTCATGTTAGAGTTCTGTAAAACACTGACCCAAACCAAATAATTTATGACATATTAGTTGAGGCATCATGTCCATGTACACATTTCTTGTAATATATCCTTTATTGACAGGTTCTGCGTGAAAAGTTTGGAGTGCACTGTTTCCTGGGACTCACCGCCACAGCAACACTGTCTACAGCTGCAGATGTAGCCAAACATCTTCACATCTCCGATTTCCAAAGTGCCACAGTTCGAGGGACTCCAATGCCACCAAATTTATTATTGTCAGTGTCCTGTGATGATAATAAAGATGAGGTAATATGGATCATAGAATTTTCTTGTGAATAACATTTTTTATAACTTAGAAAGGAAAAGGATTTAAAAGGATATAATTATGGTAAAGTATATTAAGTGTAGGGTGTATTTCATTCAATAATAATTCAGTATAGGGTTCATTTCTTTCAGGATTAATTCAGGAAAATGTCTTGCACATATCCTGCATTTGCTAATTTTTCTGATATTTAATAGCACCGTAGTTTTATGATTACAGTCACTGATTAATAGTAGTATGTTACTAAATGCATCTGATTCGGATGGAGGAGGTTATGGGTGCAAACCCCAGCTGAGTCGTTCGTACAAAAGACTTTTTAAAATGGTACTAGCAGCTGCCTCACATGGCGCAAAGCATTAAGAGGTTAGTGTTAGAACTGGTTGGTCAGGATTATGGGACTAGATAGGGCATGATGATCAGTGTCAGACATTGCAATAAACTGCCACACTGCAGACATTGTAACAATATGACTGAAAAATTGTTACATCTACGTTAAAAGTCCAAATCACTCACTAACACATTACTACATGCATCAAAATGTGTACTGGGGAGGCTGTACTGTCATGTTAGTTTGGGGACTAAGGGCTGTCTTCTCCAGAAAAGATCTTTTGTTCTAAAACATCTTCAATCTAACACAGAGTTACTTTTTTTGTTGTTGATGGTTAAAATGGCGCTTCAACACATTATTGGCTGTATAATGCCAGGGAAGTAGGGGATTTATCTTTCCCTGGTACACGCAAGCACATTATGAAGATAAGAGATTTAATTTATCACAAAGGTTGACAAATTTTAAAAAAATTAGCTTGCCCCAAGGCAATCCGGTAAGATGACTGTAAAGTTGAACTTGCTCCTGAGAAATATTTGCATGCTTCAGAAACATGACAATTTAATTTTGCAGTGAAATTTTAAAGATAGGTCAAATTAACTATGCTTTGTTAGAATTATATTTATTATTCATTTTATAGATTAACATGTTATTTTGTAATTGTGATTAGATTTGTCAGAAGGCATCCTGACTAGCAGACCTTGTACAGATGATTCCATTTAGCCATCAGATATGGTCACTGTTAAATTTTTTTTAGAAAAGCTGCTGTTAAAAGAAAAGAAGATAAAATGTTTAAACAACTTCTTCAAAACTGCCAAACTTACAAAAACCATCCAAGCTTTTAGCCCTTTCAAGTTTCCACAGATGAAGCTGAACCACCATCAAATATGGCCACTGTTAATAAAAAAAGAATAATTTAAAATGAGTTCTTCTGAAGAACTACTGAACATAATTTAACCAAATTGGAAATTCATTGCACTGTTACTAACAATAGAAAAATCTTAAGCAAATCTTAAGCAACTTGTCAAAAAACTGCTTAACATAATTTGATGAAAACATACTATCATTATGGGTATTTTAGTTTTGCTAGTATACCAGCCGATACAGATAAAAATTGATAAACCTTGATTCATAACATGATTGTAAGGAATTGTACTGAAGATATTCTAGCAATGTACATTTCTTAGCCAACTGCTTTTGCTTTTATCTATTAGGTGGCTGAGAACTATCTTTCCCATATTGGAATCTAGTTTAAATGTAGTTATTTTTTCACCAATGAATCAATCCCTGTAGAAATGGGTGACTTGGCAAAAATGATCAGAGTTCCTCGTTGTAACATATAAGTACTGATAAGAAAGTAACTTTAGTTTTTTCGCAAATTAAGCTATCGACTTAATCCATGTTTAAAAGGAGACGTTACAGTTATTTTGGTCTTGGTGTAACATAAACTTACTGGTATGAAAATGGGATATGTTTCAAGGAATATAAATATTTATGAATGGTATATGAAATCTGGTGTTAATACATGGATTTAACCACATTCTTACACAATAGTATGGGGCCTCAAGTGTTCTAAAGCACTCTCCATTATGGATCATTGCCATCTCAACCCTATCTGCATGGGTTTGAAGCTTGGGCTCAGCCAATGTGGGTTTGTGAAAAAGGCTCACTGGTAGCTTCTTGTGGGTTGGTGTTTTTTTCAGAGGTTTTCCCAGGTTCATCCTCCACCATTAATACTTGGCTGTCATGTATAGCCTATCTTGTGCTGAAAATTCTGTTTAAACCCTATTACAACAACAACCAAATGCATACCTAAGTATTTTAAACATAGAATATACAGTATATGTGTATAGGGTTGGCAATCTAATGTTATAAAAGTCACATGTAGGAATTGCTTGCTAAGAGAGTGATATATACTGCTATCTTGGGTCTAAAACGAAGAGTCCATTATGGAAACTTTTTTTAAAAGTGTCATCGTCGTATTTTTGAAGGAAGTTTATCTTGATTGATTTTACTTGCTTTTGATTTCATCAGAATTATATTTAGTTGGAAAGTATATTTTCAATAATTTTCTTTAGATTTTGGGAGGACTTGTAGTCTTTGTTGTTGTTGTTGTAGGATTTAATGCCATTTTTCAGCACACGATAGGCTATACATGGCAGCCAGTATTATGGTGGAGGAAGAACCCAGGAAAAACCCAGGAAAGAACCACCGACCTATGAGAAGCTACTGGCAAGCTTTCTCACATAACTACATGAGCCAAATCTTAGACTCGAACCCACACAGACAGAGCTGAGATGGCATTGATCTGTAACGGCGAGCGCTTTAGACCACTCTGCCATTCGGGGCCCCTGTAGTCTTTGAGTAATACATATAGATATTGTGTTGATACTATTGTATTAATACTAATACATATACTAATTGTCATTTGCATCTTTATTTCATGTGGGTTACAAAATCATAGAATAATAAAAAGCAAAAATATTTACTTGTGATCAGTTTTTAGTGGTAAATTAAAGAGAAATTAATTGAATACTGTTGTCACAACTTTCAGGCTTTGTTGGGTTTGCTGCAAGGGGAGAGGTTTGTCAGCTGTAACTCCATTATTATCTATTGTACTCGTCGAGAGCAGACAGATCGTGTTGCCACTTTAATAAGGACATGTCTTAACAAGGGACAGCAACAGTCCTTAAATGTTGAAGACAGACAGGCAGGCAAGAAAGGAAAGAGTATGTGACTTTTATTGGCTGTATTACATTCATATTAATACCATCTGATTCTCTCAGTAACAAGATATATTGATGCCCTTTGAATTGCATGTAATATTACATTCAGTTAATTGGATTATATACATTTTATTGCCTCCAAACTAAACATACAAACGACAAATTGCATTTTAATTGCTAAATTTATGTATTTGTTGTGGAGGTCAATAATATCGACTTGAACCTTGCACCACCAAACAAAAGTATTGGCTGACATAAAGATTGAATTCATTCTTAAAAAAAAAACTTTTATTCGATAAGATATATTAAGTCAAGCATTGGGAAACTGTTTCTGACTATTTGAGAAGAAGAAGAAAAAATTGTCATCAGTATTGACTGCATTTCCCTGTCACCAATAATCTGCCATCGTTCCAAGGACTTGGTCAGTCCCAAAGTAAAACTTCTATTTACATGACTCTGGCATAAAATGTAAGCCCATAATATTTCAAAGTCATACCAGATTTTGAACACTCTAGATTTATTCAGTATATACTATTAGCCTATTTACTTAAATTGTCAGTTTCAGATTGTTGTATATTTCCCCTGCTTCATCCCCTCCTTACGAGATCACTTTTTCATTGCAGAAATGACATATAGAGATTGCCTTCTTGATTAGATACAAGGTCAAACATTGTGTTATAACCAAATAGATGTTTTTCTTTAAGGACTACATCCTATTGCCTCTTCCACTTACCTCTTTCTTATTGCATTTCAGTATTTTGGAGTATATCTGTCAGATTGAAAACGAAGAGTTAGACTAAAATTGTCCTTGTCATTTTTTGATGTTTTCATTTTGCACTGTTGGACCACCAGAAAATATTTTTTTAAAGGGATGAAAATTGATTGTACGAGGATTCAAAAAATATTGAATTATGAAATATGTATTATTTTCTAAATATTTCAGAAAAACAAAACAGGTCTTTGGAGTGGGATGCTGAGACTTACCATGCTGGCCTGACCCCATATCAGAGAAAGAGGGTCCAGAATGCCTTTATGTCTGGGCGGTTGAGGGTTGTGGTGGCCACTGTAGCATTTGGAATGGGTCTGGATAAGGCAGATGTACGTGCCATCATTCACTACAATATGCCAAAGAGCTTTGAGAGTTATGTGCAGGAGATTGGACGAGCTGGAAGAGATGGGCAGCTTGCACATTGCCATCTATTTCTCGACTCTGAGGTTAGTTGCTTTATATAACATTTTTCGTATTGCACAAGTCGCAGATTGTAGATGAACATTTTACAACATGTCTTCTTCAAATACATTTTCCAAACTTATTTTCCAGAATGTTTTATCTTCCTTTGTTGGGAACAATCAGCCCTCCAATAAAACAGATGTTACAAAATGATGCTAGAAATATATATTTTTTAAATTTCAGTGCCTGTAGGTACTTGAAACTAGTATTAGACATTGCTGCAGAAGCCCATGACTTCTGTTACAACTCACTTTTTAGTGGAGTAGTCTCCCCTGTTGCATGTGACCTTTTGAGAAATATCTTAATTGCTGTTTTTGATTGTATTAAGGAGTATGATCATGCTTGCATTTAATGGGTACATACAGTGTCTATTATTATTGTTATTTTTATTATTATCAAGATTAGGTATTCTTGAAGAAACTGATTTTACAAAAATACATTATCCAATCATAATTATGAGAGGAGATCGGAGGAGGAGGTACATGCTTTCTGTCCATCATTCTTATTTTGAAAACCTCCATTAAGCTAATGTCAGTTGTTTTGAATTCTGAAGTGCCTGACCCAAGCATTATTCTAGTACTATCAGGATGTCATGATGGAGATTCAGTGGATATTTGTTTCTCCTTTGAATACGTTCCCTGATCACATTACTTTAGGGATATTAGCCTGCTACATTGCGAATCCAGCCCTACCAAAAGACGAAAATTCGTCTTTCCTGTCTATGTCATATAGACAAAGGGCAATAACTCTTGCCCCTTACCTCCCCTTGCTGATTTATTTATAAAAGAGATTTATTGGTTATATCTTTGTAATCTCTATAACCTCTATACTTAATTTGCTTCCTATCTGAAATGCAATAAAACACTATATCCAATGTCTCAATATTAGAGGTGTGTGGTATTACCTGTATACATGTTTACTGCCATATATCTTCTGTGATATGTACCATAGTAATTTCTCACTGTACTGGTAGGAATGAATGGAAGTTTGTATGTATTCTTCTTATGAATTTAATGCTATTAACAAGTTTTCATTTACATTAAAAAATAACTCAAAACATTACCATATTAATTTTTTCGAAAAAGTTTTATTTGTCACAAATTAATTTTATTTTATACAAATATAATTATATTCATGGTCCTTTATGTTCATTATCCTTTAACAGGGATTCTGCTAGGGTTGTGCAGTTACTGGTACTTTGTACCGGCAATGATGGAAAAATTCAGTATAAGACTAAATTTTACCAGTACAAATGCTAAACAGCCATTATCATGAATACATGGTTTATCATTACATAAAGTAGGAAAGTTATGTTGTAAATACTACTTTCTGACCTTTACATGAGCTGTATTGATAATACACAATGTCACAAATAAGCACGATAGTAGTGCAATTCGGAAATTCCTCTGACCCTTTCCTCCTCATATTAGATTATTTGACACTGACGGCATGGTGATGTAGTGTAGCTGCTTACTAGCAGGCCTAGCATACTTAATGACCTTATGTCGAGCCATACCTGTATGAAATGAATAGATTTTTTTTCCTAAAAGAATTGTGATTATAATATTTTTATTGTCTTTAATTTGCTGATAAATAAGATAAACTACAAGCATTGATGAAATATGATCTGGTAGTTTCCATTTGCATTTTGCGTGTCTCATGACTAAACAAATTTTGCGACCTACAGCAGTTTTCCATTAGTCACATGACATCAACAACAAACCGCTATCCAATGTCATTGTAAACAAATTTCCAAAAATCAAATATCACAATGTTTGTGAAAATAACTAAATTCAGCTTAATTTTCAGCATATTTTTTCCATGAACAATGACCAGAAACCACCTTTCACTGTCGTTGCAGCCTGGAGTAAACCAGATTCATCTAGTAGATAGCTCATCAATGCATTATTCATATGATACCAGCAAAAAACAAATTGCTGACAAGTGCTCTAAGCTTCATAAATCTGGCTTTCTCCAGGTGTTGGCAAATTCCAGCTTTTTGAGAGCCAGTTGGCTATTCAGCCATACCACAACATATCAGAAGAAGGTTGGAAAGGTCAGAGGAATCTCAGACTACATATTATCATTGTCAGTCACCAATTAGCAATCCAAAACTGTAATCTGATAACTGGGGGAATTCCAGCTCTAACTGTAAGTTGTCTGTTTTAACAGACTAGGAAGGCAGAATTAAACGATATGTATATACCATTATGCCACCTCACCTGAATCCATCAAAGAGAAATGCAAACTCTTCTTCTGGTGCTATGTTGCTGTTGTCACCCATTCATCAAAGTTGGTGGTGATATGGGACTGCAATTGTTTGAAAAGAATTAATCAACTCCTGACAGACTTTATCTTTCCAGACTTAAAACACATTTTACTGTTTATTGATAAATGAATACAGACGTTATCATTTATTTTCAGTACATGGACAAATTCAACTGTTAAAAAGCAGCATATACTGTTGTTGCAGAATCTCTGTTAAATCACTATTTTGACATTTTTCACACATGTCAACCTTGTGGTCAGATTGTATGTTTTGAAAGATTTTCAGTTCAGATCCAGGTTTTTGAAAAATTGGAGATTAATACTAAAACATTTATGTCAGTTATTAGTTATTTTCTAGTGTATCTATTAAGGCATACATGCCAACCATTACACTTTTGGCGTAATCGTTATGCTTTTTTTCACTAAATTACGCGTTACGGTTAAACGTATATTGATTACACTTTTTCGGTATATCTACCTTCCCAAAAAAATCAGTTATTAGTTTTCTCGTTATTATTTACATTCCATTAATCCCACAGACAGTATTTTAGAAAAGTCGGCTTTTATGTAACTACAGTATAAGAGTATGCTTGACTGTGGACTTGCATGCACTTTCCTAAGAGTATCATATTCTATTTATAGTTAAGCTGGATTGACTTTCGACCTCATATTCTATTTATAGCATCTGTATGCTTAGTGAGGAGAGAGCAGACTGGTTTTCTAATTTTAATCTTTACGCGCAGATTCCATGTTCTAATTCATATTCACTGCAGAACCACTCTAAAGGTATTTGCCGCTAAAAGGAATATTTTATTTTAGTCTATGCATTTATGTGAGCAAAAATATCTCCTTTAAAAAATTTCCCAAATAAATTAGAAAAAGACAACAACAACAAAAAAACTGAAACAAAAAACCAAACAACAGAATTCTATAAATATTAAGACACGAGTGCAGCATCACGTGACATCTATTTCAGGCCATGTGGAAAGAATTTTAATATTTGGTACTAAAAGTCCTAAGATGGATTTTTGTCAATGTGTGTAAAGCTAAAAGTGCTGCATATGAAAACTTGAAACAGTAAAGGATGTTAAAAGACGAGACGGGTAAATAAATCATTGTTTATTGAAATTTTAGCATGTTTTATGTGGATTACGCTTTTTCTACCTGGATTCTGCTTTTTGACCACTTAGATTACGCTTTTTCGTCGTCAGGGGTTGGCATGTATGCTAAGGACATGTATATACTCAGTTTTAAGTCAACTTTTTTTAAATGAACATTGTTTCATGCAGAGTAAGTGTTGTCTTATAAGCATGGCACACAAAACAAATTGATAATGTAGGAGTATTGTCAGAAACTCAAGATATTTGCCGTACACAGAAATACTGTGAATTCAAATATTTTTACATTTATTTGCCACTATTCCCATTCAGAAATGTGCATATTGTATGCCCTTTGTTTATGTATTTCATGGTGGTATTCATTACACATTGCTTGTACATAAAGTTTTTTGGATTTTAAAATATCAGTAAATTAATTACTATCCATCGCAAAGTGAAGTGCTTGTTTTTGTTGTCAGCCATAGGTATTTACTAGTAAGTATATTGCTTCCATTTTTGTGCAAGTCCTATCAACCTGTAATTGTATTACTTTTGTGTCAAATTGGCTTAATATGCAATACTGCGTGTTATTTGAAACAAGATCCGTGGTGGCTTAGTAGCTAGTATGTAGGATACTTAGTTAAAAGGGTCAGGATTTGAATCCTATTGCAGCTAACATGCTGGATACTTGGCTGAAAGTGTCAGGATTTGAACTACTATGGTAGTTAGCATGCTGGATACTTGGCTGAAAGGGTCAGGATTTGAATCCTATTGTAGCTAGCATGCTGGATACTTTTGCTGAAAGCTCTGGATTTGAATCCAATTATAGTAGCTAGCATGCTGGATACTTGGCTGAAAGGGTCAGGATTTGAATCCCTACTATTGTAGCTAGCATGCTGGATACTTGGCTGAAAGGGTCAGGATTTGAATCCCTACTATTGTAGCTAGCATGCTGGATACTTGGCTGAAAGGGTCAGGGTTTGAATCTTACTATGGTATCTAGTATGTTAGATACTTGGCTGAAAGGGTCAGGATTTGAATCCTACTATTGTAGGCTAGCATGCTAGATATTTGGCCAAAAGGCTCCGGATTTGTGCCCGACCATTGGATCATCCTAGGTAGTCTATCATGGTGTGTTCGTGGTCAAGGTACCTCACTCAAATGCCTGAATAATGTACTAGTGTTGTTTTGCCACAAAAACCAAACCAAACCAAAATAGACTTAACATTAAGAGTGTAGTTTCATAACAAACCTAAATTCCTTCCCATGACAGTACTACAGTGTCAAGTTTTGGAGCGGGATCATGGGATCAATTTGTACAATACCTTTTTACTTATATTTTTGATTGCATCACTTGTGTTTAAATATATTTTTGATCCAATTCACTCCAAATTTCAGATTTTGTTCATTCCAAACTTCTATTTCTCCCCACACGTTTTCACCTTAGTCCCTAGATTAGTCCATTAATGGGGACATAACCCCTGAATTGCATAATTCTATTGTCTATTCTATTGTAATTTTATTGTCAATAGAAAGATATTTAGTAGTTTGTGTATATAATCAATCTCAACTAAAAAATGCTGTCATGAATTCCGAGATCAAATGGAAAGACCCTGCCGCAAATTTGTTAGCTCCCTTCCATACAAACAGGATGTGACATAATCTGAGATGATTAATGTATAAGAGTCGTATTCATTTTGTGCAACGAAGTGTCAAGTAGAAACAAGATGGCTCAATACGCAGCTCTGAATTGTGCGAATTATGGCAGTTCCAGACAGACGATTATTTTTTTTCACATTTTCAAAGGACCCTAAAAGGAGATTTCTATGGGCAATCAGATGAAAGAGAGAAGGCTTTATACTAACTCAACACACCAGGTTGTGCCAGAGACATTTCGAGCTTGAATATTTCTCAAAAGACTTTAGAGCATTGCCATTGTCAGAATCTGATGAGTCCTGTTCATCTTTGTCACACAAATCTATCATGTAAGGTTGGATGTTAATGGAATATTCTATTTCATTAATGTCATCCACATAAATGTCATCACTGACAGTCACCATAATTTAAACATTCAAGCACAGCCAACTCGTAGAATGCTTTACTGCACTATCAATGGTATATGGAAAACTCGTCCCATTGTGAACCTGCCCTGGGAGAACTCGTCCCAACATATCTGGAGAAGTCGCCCCAGAGTGGTTGGAAAAGTCACCCCAAATGGTTGGAGAAGTCACCCCAAAACTTGTCATCCAGAAAACCTATTTAATATTTATCTTTCAAATAAATAAATTATTTAAAAGATAGAAATGTGTATCTTAGAACTATACTGTTATCAACAAAGATGTTGCCACATGGTGGTTACTGCATTATTTGAATACATGAATGATGTATGTTATTATCAGGTATTGGCTCTCCTGTACAAGGAAGCAAATTTAATACCTATGCAACTCCAGAAGGTTTTGGAAGGGAAACTGAAACGAAGTCAGACCGGAAAAACAAAAGAAAAACAAGGAAGAATATTTTACTTGTGAGATATGTTCAAAAATGATAAACTAATCTGTGCATTATTAAATAAATTTTCTAGATTATCTGCTGTATTCATCTTGTTTGTGTAATGTCGAGAATAGAAAAATAACTCACTTATAATTGAAAGTCTGTGTGTTCATATAATCTTGTTACATTTCTTATAACAACACATACCAGAACACCACGGTAAAAACCTTTAAAAAATGTTTATGTTAACTTTCTTGATTGATTCAAATATTATACTAATATTATTCACTAATGTGGTAATTACTCTCAAACTAAGACCAGGCTGATTCAGTACAAATTGCTGACTGATTTGGCCCAGACATCTGGCTGATTCTCCAAACTTCCTAGTTGATTCGGACCATGTTAAATATTATTCAGTTTTGTCCAGGATTTAAACGTGACATTTAAATTTGTTGTTAAAGATGATCTTCTCATTATGTCCCAAGTATGTTGAGCAGTTCAAATATGTATTTAAGGTAACAAAATCTTGTTAGTATGTGTGATGATGGTGTTGTTATATATAATACAATATAATAGATAAATAATTTTTAAAACTTCTCGTTCAACTTTAAACCGTTTGTTTTATTGAGAAATAATAAATTATGAACACTAACAAATAAGAAGAAATAAACTAAATGATGTTGAATTCAGTAGCAACTGCATTTCCTGAGAGGCGCCAGTGGTGTTTTTGATTGAGTTCGAGTATCATTTTTCAATGGTTAGCAAATCTCAGTGAAAAATCAAATTAAATTGTTCAGAGAGATGATACTATGACCCTCTAGCTAATTGACGGTCAGTACCAATTCAGTTGATTTCGGGATATAGAGGTTTATGCCATAAAGTCATCTCAGGATGATTTTGGTTATTAGGTTGGAGCCCTTTCATATATAAAACTGCAGATGTTACATCATGCTTATACCCGTTCTATTTTTTCCAATTAAAATGTATCTAATGATTTGAAACGCAGAGCAAAAGGGACAGATACCACTTTTTTTTCGTTAAGTACAGATGCGGAGTTGATCAAATGGAAAAGTTGAAAAGTTGCACATTTTATAGATTTAATAAGTTATTAAGTTGAAGAAAAACAATTATTAAAGCCTTAACAACCATGTGGTGATATCTCAGAATTATTATATATGATTGTTCTCCCAGGGCAAGTTCTCAATGGGCGAGTTCGCCATAATTCATTATCAACAATGTCGGTGTGTACACAGTGTCTCAATTGATGTCACATCCACTATTTAAGAGGGGGAGGGAAGCACGTTCTATTCAAGAAGGATCGAGAGAGATGATCATTTTTTTAAAAATAATTTCTTTGTAATGAATAAGAATGAAAGGTAAAAATTTTCAGAAAATGAACCATATACATATAGAAAATTATTTATAAAGTTTGCGTGAATTTCAGTTTTGCATGTTTGTACCCTTTAAGTACAACATTTTTTAGTTCAGGTTTTATTTTAATTTTTTTATTCACCCAGTTTACATCATATTTAGAACATTTTATGATTTCATACTTCCTTTTTCTCCTTCTATTACATTATGTCCCTTGGTGATGGAGGATACATTTTGACTATTCTTAAAACTTTATTCTGTAAAGCCTTATCCAGCTCAATGCATATTTGGAATATATCATCATCACGTTCTTGCCTGTTGCCTCTTAACACACGAGCTCTTGAGTTGTATTCTTGGAGTTTTCTTTTTGGTTAGAGATATTGTTTCTAATTGTTTCTCATTCTTATCCCTCCATTTGGAATACATATAAATGTCATAAAATTTCCTTTATTATAATAATAATAATAATGCTTTATTTATAGAGGGTGACTCATTAGTCAAGGACTATTCTCCCTTGAGGCCCTCTTAATGAGAGTATAAAAAATGCACATTGTATGAAGATAACAATAATTAGTGCTTATTTTAGCATGTTTAGTATCAAAATACTAAATTCCATTATCTATTAGAAACACATGCATGATCATGATATCTCTTCTTAAATACTCTGATATTTTCAGCCGATTTTACTTGTAGTGGAAGCTTATTCCACAGAACTGTACTGGAGTATTGAAAACTCTTTTTGAAATGCTCTGTTCTTGGTTTTGGTACTAGAAGGTTTCCATGTGATATTGATCTCAACTGGTATTGTGTTGAAAAATGCCTGAATAAGTCCTGAAGATACTCTGGTGCAGTTTCATGTAGACATTTATATAAAAGAACTGCCTTGTGAAAATCTATCCTGTCACATATTGTGAACCATTTGTAAATAATGCTTTTGAGGGATGATCAACAGATGTATCTAAAATTACACGTGCTGCTCATTTCTGGAGTTTATAAATCCTGTCAAGCTCAGATTTAGCACAGTTTCCCCATACATTAGAACAGATGTTACAGCCCATGGACCATGTTTCTGAAAATGGGGTCAGTGGATTATGCCCATTTATATATCACTAGTTTGTCTTAGGGGTATGACATGTGTTTCCTGAAAGATTGTTCTTTTAATATCCCCAGACAAGTGTCCATTTTGCTTCTGTAAGAAAGATCATGAAGGGTGAACAAGTCACAGCCACAGCTTCATTGATTAAATTACTTAATGTTGATATTTTATTTTTCTGATGAATGAGCCTATACTTTCTACATAGGAAATATTGTTAACAAGGTACTATATCGGACAATGATCCATCACACTCCTTTGTCATATGGATTTGCTTCCAGTGTAAGCCAAATTTAAAAAAAGTTTCTGTTTTGAACTTGAGCATTTTTCGACAAAATGTTTAAAAATAAAATGTATGCAGACATTTCTCATAAATAGCCTGTTAGAATACAAATTATTTGCATTTCACTATACAAACCATCATGTTTCAGATAGTATTCAGTATTAAACATTAATTTCAACTGTATAATGGCATGCAGTGTTTTGCAACACAAGATATATATAATTAAAGAAAGATAACTGTTTTTGCACTGGTAGATGAAAACTGGTTGATTGCTTCCCTTAGTTATAACTATATGTTTATAATAATAATAATAATAATAATAATAATAATAATAATGAAGACTTTGTATAGCACCTAATCTTCAGAAGCTCTAAGTGCTTTACAACATCTATAATGCTATGACTACACAAAACAAAAAACAAAAACGAACACCATGAAATTAGAAAACATAAAATGTGCTGAAAATATTTAAGGTTGCAAGCATTAGTAGTCTTTAAATTTGTTCCTGCAGTTGAAAAAGGTGAGTATTAAGAGCACTCTTGAAAGGGATCACTGTGTCTTTGTGTCTAATTTCAATCGGCAATTTGTTCCACATTGCCAGGCCCTGGTATGCAATAGAACAATGTCCATATGACTTTGTTTTCATAGTGGGAATAATGAATATAAAATTGTAAGAAGAGGCGCGTAAGTATCTTGCTGGTGTATACACATGGGTGAGACCAGATTATATACAGAATTAATTGAAGACAACCACAATGATGACTTACTGGCTTTGACATGGATCAGTAATAAATAACATTTCTGATGTTTATGTTGGCATAACACTAAGAACAGGGTGAAACTGTTCAAGTTCAGAAGCTATGGCACATTCATATTATATTTGAATTCATATCCAAACTCTTTCCCAAAATGATAATAAATGTTTTGCACACTATTCCTCGTACTTAAAAAAAATAAAAAAATTCTGGGTATGACAAAATGACATGTACATGTATTTAATATTTCAAGAGCTTCGCCATGATTGAATTATATTTAAATTTATAGATGATCTCTTCCCCAAAATAATAATTACATTTTTTATACATGTACTTTGAACAAAAAATAGTATTTTGTGTGCAAATGAATATTTGAAATTTTGGGAGCCACAACATAACCATGTTATATTTGAATTTGTGTTATCATTGGGTGCATTATAGTGGGGTTGCACTGTAGTAAGATGTTGAAAACAAAGGGTATCATTCAAAATATCTGTACAATCCCAAAATACTGGGTATTACAAACCACAAAATTAGCCCACAGCTAAAAAATTACTTGTATGGAGTTACACTCTGTCGACAGTACACTTGGCTACCAGTGACACTGGTCAATCAGGTAGTCAGTATTCCAGGTAGTCACTGACCACCATTCAATTCCTTGGTCAATCAAGCAATCAGAGCCCACCAATTGGTCAGATCACCTACTACTTGACCAGCAACACTGTTCTATGGCTGCTATGGTTCATCTTTACATCTGCTATGGATGGTCAACTTCTATCACTAGCTCTATAGCTGGTACCATGTTGACTCTGATCAGCTAAAAATACATCTAACACTGTGTACTGTGCATAACATGGTGATATATGATAAAATGTATTGATGTTTTATCCGGTAAGCTATACAAATTGCATTATTGGCACGATATTACAAAGCAATAAACCAGTTCTGAAGTGAACCTACCTGATTCTGATAAGAATCCTATGGTACTAAACATTTCTGAATAAAATGCCACACATTATATTGCTAATATAAATCTCTTGCTAAGTCACAAACAAGAATAGAAAATACTTGCATTATGCTACGTAAGTCAAAGCTACATAAAAAATATACAAATATAAATGTGGTGGTACAATATTTATAACTTGTACACAAGAAATTATTAAATAACTCACATACCTCTACAGCTGAAGGTTTGCATGTCCTTAAGTAGACTGCTTACTGACAAGACGTTTTGTAATGTGAAGATTTAGTCTTATGGTGAGGCATTTATACATGATGCAGTTTTACATTGTGCGCTGGAAGTATTCCGTTTTTCCCATCGAAAGCACACATGAACCAAATTTACCTTTCCAAATATTGTACAATGTACATAAATCACCCTTGGGTATTGTTGTACACATGAAAAGAAAACCCCAAGTACATGTCTTTAATAAATATTGGGATTTATACAGTTACTTGACAACCACATTTTAGTCTGATAAGATGAAACAGCTTTATTTTCTGATCCGTTTATTAATGACATTGTCAAGTGATGTTGATTTTTCTAAAAAGATAATAATTGAAACAGGCTGATGAGGTAATAGCGTGTTAGATATAATAATAATAATAATAATAATAATAATAATAATAATAATAATAATAATAATAATAATAATAATATTATTATTATTATTATTATTATTATTATTAATAATAATTATAATGAGGACTTTGTATAGCGCCTAATCTTTAGAAGCTCTAAGCGCTTTACAACATCAATAATGATATGAATACAAAAAAACAAACAAAAAAAACAAACACCATGAAATTGGAAGAAAGAAAAAAATGAAAAAATTGGAAAATGTTTAAGGTAGGAAACATATTTAAGTTTTTAAGATTGTTCTTGCAGTTGAAAACGGTAAGTTTTAAGAGCGAAGTGAAAGTGAAAATAGTGAAGACAATTGTGTTGTAACTTCAAATAATAAAATGATGTTGATGTTAAAGTGTAGTATTTTCATCGATTTGGATTTTCATACTTCAAATATCTTATTGAATAGTTTAGCTGTTGTTCTTGCATCCTTCATTAGCAATCTCAGTGGACAGCACTTCAAAAGAATAGACAATTTGGTTCCGAAATAATTGTTTCATGGGACATTTCAAGAAACAGTTGAAGAGAGATAATCTGAAACCAGTCTCTTGATAGCCTTTAGGTTTGGTTTGTCTGGACTGTGGTAATTGTAGGTTGCATGTCTGATAAACTTCTCACACGATGTACTGTAAAATCTATCCATACTGTTAGAATAGGAAGAAACATTGATCAGAGATGATTTGTGTTTCACTGAGGTCTCACAGTTGACATATCACTGTTATTTGGTTTGCTTGACATACTTTATTAGCTTGTGCAACACCAATGTAGACCAAGATCTGCCATGAATGCATAAGGCTGGACACATTTGGGTCTCTGTTGTTTGGTCTTCTTGTGATTGGAGGAAACATTGTATACTCTGAACAGCTATCACACAGTGTTCTGACAGATCAGGGTCTTCTGCATTGTTTGGTCAACTTCTGGTACCCTGATCTGTAGCCCTGACAGATCATGATAAATGTTGTTTTGCCTACCTGTGATACACAGATAAGCCACCACATAGCATATTGACAGATCAGGGTACAAGTTTTTTGGTGTGTTTTTGATACCTACCCTGTTTGGTTACTTTGTACACCCAGATCAGCTATTGTAAGGCTCTGACAGATCATGGTCTATGTTTCGGTTTGAGCAGACTGTAACTATGAATCACACCTTGACAGAGTCTGTGTTGCCTGACCTACTTTTAATACCCTGATCATCCACACAGTGCTCTAACAGATCGGGGTCTAAGGTTTTTGGTCTACTTTTAATACCCTGATCATTCACACTGCTCTAACAGAGCGGGGTCTAGGGTTTTTGGTCTACTTTTAATACCCTGATCATTCACACTGCTCTAACAGATCGGGGTCTAGGGTTTTTGGTCTACTTTTAATACCCTGATCATTCACACTGCTCTAACAGATCGGGGTCTAGGGTTTTTGGTCTACTTTTAATACCCTGATCATTCACACTGCTCTAACAGATCGGGGTCTAGGGTTTTTGGTCTACTTTTAATACCCTGATCATTCACACAGTGCTCTAACAGATCAGGGTCTAGGGTTTTTGGTCTACTTTTAATACCTTGATCATTCACACACTGCTCTAACAGATCGGGGTCTAGGGTTTTTGGTCTACTTTTAATACCCTGATCATTCACACAGTGCTCTAACAGATCAGGGGTCTAGGGTTTTTGGTCTACTTTTAATACCTTGATCATCCACACAGTGCTCTAACAGATCGGAGTCTAGGGTTTTTGGTCTACTTTTAATACCCTGATCATCCACACAGTGCTCTAACAGATCGGGGTCTAGGGTTTTTGGTCTACTTTTAATACCCACCCTGATCAGCCATCACACAATGCCATAATAGATCAGTGTCTACGTTGCTTGGTCTTCTTGTGATACCCTGATCAGTCATCAAGGTCTGTTTTATTTGATCTACTGGTGTTAACCAGATCAGCCATTACAGAGTGCCCAGATAGATTAGGATCTTAGTCAAGGGTCTCAAACTCCAACTATGACAAAGGCCACATGAGGTACATCGGTCTGAGGCCACATGAGGTACATCGGTCTGAGGCCACATGAGGTACATCGGTCTGAGGGCTGCATCACTCAACCTTGTCACAGAGTGAAAGCAATTGAAAAAAACGGTAGCCAGCTGAAATTTTGGAAACAAGAAGTAAATAATGTAACAGTATAATTTTTATCACAATTGGTTGGCTGTAAAGATAAAACAATTTGCATTATTAGTTATTATATGAAATTCTGGGTGTAATTATGGGCTGCAAGGGATAACTTCATGGTGGGCCATATATGTAGTGTGTGTATGAGATACCTGTTTAATGTATATAAGATTTTCATCAGTTGCATAAGTGTTTGACTTGCAGATGTATTTTGCAGTGATGAAGCTGTTTGTTTCACAGGTAAATATTATATACAGGTGTATTTGTGTATTTGTTTTTTTTTTGTTGCATTTTTAATGTAAATCTAACAATTTGAGTCTTATCAGTATATCTGCAGTGTACCAGTTTATAGTGATGGCTAGCATTGGGGCATCATGTTGCAGACATGTGGCATCATGTCCCACATTATCCTGACACCAGACCAACCAGTCCTAACGCTAATCTCTTAATGCTGAGTGCCAAGAGGGGAAGCTGCTAGTACATTTAAAATTTTTGGTGTACCTTGGCCGGGATTCAAACCTGCATCCTCCCACATCCATGACAGATGAGGGGCCCCGAGTGGTCTAAAGCGTTCTCTGTTATGGATCATTGCCATCTCACCTCTGTCTGCGTGGGTTTTGAGTCTAAGATTTGGCAAATGTAGTTATGTGAGAAAGTTTGCCAGTAGCTTCTCGTGGGTCGGTGGTTCTTTCCGAGGGGTTTTCCCGGGTTCTTCCTCCACCAATAATACTGTATAACCTATCGTGTGCTGGAAAATGGCATTAAACCCTAAAACAACAACAACCATGACAGATGCTCTAACCACTTAGGTCACCAGAATGGTCCATTATATATGTCATTACAATAACAAAATGTGATTAGTAGGATGCAGTATTGGTCGCTTAGTTTCTCAACTAAAACTAAATAGTAATAGGAACATTGTTTTATAAATACAATGTACTTTGTAAATCCCTTATTGCAATTTTTAAAAATGTGCCATACAACTTTTGAATATTAAAATGATGAATGGCCTTGAATCATGCTCTGCTACACCATCAGCTATTAAATATTATCACCTATTCGCAAAACATTTTGAATACAAAATTCAAACTCCAGTTCAAAGTTTAAAATGTTTTTGCTGTTTAAATGCAACTAGAATGAAATTGGAATCTTAGAACCTGTTTGAGATTCTAATCTTTGATTAATTTAAATTATATACGTATACTCCAAAAATTTATGTTTGATTTGAGGTTAAGCTGTAACCTGAGGTTCTTGATCAAATATTTTGTACCACAGGTGTGTTTTCCCTTGAATTTGTACCACAGGTGTGTTTTCCCTTGAATTTGTACCACAGGTGTGTTTTCCATTGACTAATACCTGCACATTTGTAAACATATAAAGGCTATTGGAATCAACAGAGCTTTAAAATAGCACTGGCTTCATTTTCTAATAGATAAAATGATTGGTCGATTATGATGGCAACCATCTTGAAAGCCTTATTAAACACTGTTGTTGCTGTTTTGGGATTTAATTCCATAATAGACTAAACTTGCAGCCTGTTTATAGATGAAGAATTGGGGAAGAAACACTGACCCACTGGAAGCTTCTTACAAGCTTTCACACATACCCACTTTGGCTGAGCCTGAGATCGGAACTCAGGTGGACAGAGGTGAGATGGTAGTGATCAGCAAATGCGAGAGCTTTATACCATTCACCACCTGTGCTCATATTGAATACGACTGTTCACAAAGGACTTCTGACATCACTGTTATGATATTTGCTCTCAGATGTTGGGAAATACACTTACCAGTATTCTTTAGCCTTTTCATGAGAAAATTTCTTAAGAAATGTCATTTAATTCAATTAAAATTATCAAATACAAATGGAAATCATTTACAAATTGACAGTTGAGCTTTACTTGTATATTGTACTGTATATTTAACCGAAGATATGGCGTAATGTAGTTAATTACACTAATGATTTATATACCTATTTATAAAGGTTATTAATCTCAGATCTCAGGCCATTCTGAATTCTTATTTTGATATATTGTATTCAGTGGTCATCTGACATTGTATATGGAAGAAGTTTGGGTCATGTTATTTAAGCTAGAGTTTACATTTGGCAGTGATACATTTAGAGACAAAATCAGCATTTATTAGAAACCTTCTCACCAAAAGTTACATACAGACTTATTAGGTACAAAATACAACAAGCTTTATTTTAGATATTTAATTTGCTTGTGATTAGTTTTGCTGGATGTATCGTCAATCAAAGCCAGAGGTGAGGAATAAAAAATTGAGAAATAACTTTTTATGCACCTTTGATAAATGTTTATTAAGTATATTGTGTTTCACCTTCTATCTGGCCATCCATCCATTTGGTTATGTTTTTTTTTTGTTTTAAGTTATTGTGAAAAGACATTTGTGTTTTATGAGCACAGTTTTGTTTTTATTTGTATCTCACTTACAGCATGCCATCAAAATATTCCAGACTGGTTCTGATACAAGTTGCTTTGTTTGGAAGATGCAGGAAATTAAGTTGTAAAGATAATATCATGGCTAGGAACTTGAGTGATGATACCTAAGATAAATATTGACAGTATCAGAATGAGAGTCCGGCCACATTAGAATTAGATATTAAGATTACTAAACATAGTCACACTCAGCTTTGACTGATGTTTGATTGACTGACGCTAGGTCACTGACAAGTCTGATACCAGAATTTTGTGTATGTTAATATTGCAGCACAGTCTAAACTATGACCTCTTGGCCAGGAATATGGCAGTGGAGACTGACTTCATGGCCTGGGTGTGTCATGAGATCAGGTGTGACCTTGATGGTTAATTTGACCATTCTTAAGCAGAGGTTTATAAATGGATACCATGATGATGACCAATGTAGATATAAACAATGGTTTCAGAATTTAAGTCCATGTCTAAAGAGCTGGAGGGGATGGGGGACATTCTTTTTGCAAATTTGCAATTGTATATAAAAATGTGTAGTGTTTGCATGAGTTGTCCAGTGTTACACAACTGCTTTTACTCTTTTCCACGCAGTTGCCACTAGCTTTGTGATATGATTGCAGGGTGCTATGTCAACAGCATAGTGGTTTCCTTGTTTTGATCTATGCCCTCAGGGTGTAGCATAGGCATTTGGGTTATTCATCCTTGAAAACATCCTTGAATTTGAGGAATTGCCATAAAAACTCCTTGAATTCTGAAAAGTTCGTCTTTTTACCCCTACTGGTCATAGACCAGCAGAGCTTATGGGATGGTATGTTGTCCATCATCCACCATCTTTCCATCCTAACAGCACATGCTTGATATTGCGGCTCCCACTAAACTTCTCATTTCTGTGAAACTTTACACAAACATTCATTCCCTGGTCTAGTTGGTCCTGAATGAAAATTGTGCCGCACAGACGTCAAACTATGCCTGTCACAGTGGCCATATTGAAAATCATATCGCTATGAGAAGCACTTCACTAGGTACTCCTAACTGCACACCACAACCAGATATCATACAATAATTTAAGCAAATTAGAAATGCAGCCCCCCTACCCCTGATTTTGTTCACATATGAAACTTCTAGAGTTATTCATATAGACGCACACATGAGCACATTTCACATCTGAACAAAGAGATTGTAATTTCAAAAGACAGGCTTTCAGTTCCAAGAAGTTAGTATGATCCAGTTTTTCCTTTTGATGCTAATATGACCACTTGTTTCAGTTTTTTTTGTATGGTTTAGCCATTCTCCCCCAAACCAACAACCAAGCTGTCACTGGTCAAAGCAACTTATTGTTCACCATGTGAGATGAGACGACTTTGAAACTGGACATTAGATATTCACAAAGATATACACTGTCTGATCTCAGTAGAAAGTGATAATAAGCTCCAAAATTACCTTTATATCTTTAATTGTTTATTTTTCTCATATTCCAGATGTTTATAATATAAAGGTGCATATTCTACACCTGGTTTGATAGCAACAAGCTTTCTAACAAGTATAGCTAATTCACATATAGTGATGTTCTGTTTCTCCAGTATGTCATAACACAGCGCAACTTTGGCTGTCTGCTTTATCTCGAGTTAGTCTGACATTCCTTGTGACAGAGTCCAACAAAAATCCCACAAAATTTGTTACCTGGTTGGGTTCAAACACTAGTTTATCTGGGTAAATATTTAATCCCAATCCATCAAGTGCATGAACTGTTTTCTTAACATTTTCCATTTATTGGTCATAACAATTCCCCAACAAACAACTATCATCAGTATATTCCACATTTGTGAAACCTTCTCGTCTCTATGCAAAAGCTGGCTTCAATAGCTTGGTGAAAACACATAGTACAGATGCCAAGCCATTCGGCAAGCAGGTAAATTCAAATATGTTCCCAAACCACATTGCAAATACTTTTAATGTTTCTGAGCCACAGAAACAGTATTTGCACATGGCATCAATAGCTGTTTTTAAAGTTTCCATTTTGAAATGTATCTTCTCAGGATTTGTAGCAAGGTGTTTTAAACTCAAAATAAGTCTCACAGACCTGTCTCTTTTAGGTTGAGTGAAAATGTTTGACAAATATTGTCGAGTTGTGGAATTAACTATATGAATAATACCTTTTGCAAGAAATTTGTGAATTTAAGCATTTATTCGTCTCAAATCAGGTATCAAAAATTTAATTTGGTTTGGTAAATATGTTTGCTCAAGTCGTTGTTCTAATCCTATTTCATAGCCATGAACATCATTCAGAATTTGAAGTAATATTCCTTCAAAACATTCTGAAATTTTCATAGCAACAAAATTGTCAGGTGTATTGTTCATGAAACATTGTATGCATTTACATGATACTGCATTCTATTCTGGGAAGACCTTTCTGATCCGTCCGATGTTTGGGAAACCCTGTTTCTTGTTTCTGAACTTTTTTGAAGCCTTTGTTCCAGTGATGGTTCCAGCTACTCCTGAAAATTCTGGTTTTATGATTCCTCTTCATAAATTGGGTCATCCTAAAGAAGGTACACTGCTTTTAAAAGTTGAGGCCACTTGACATTTTTCTGTATCCTGTTGCTAATTTCCAATCGGCTGAAGTTCCAGTCTTATGAGAAGCTTAGTGATCTGCCAATTTATGTTATCACCAAAAGTCATTCAGTGATAGGATTCAAGGCTGCACAGACCGACTGATACCTGTCAACTCGAGCTGTATGAGCTAAGTGCACTTAAAACTAAAGTCTTTGAACAGAAAGGATGACAGTGAAAAAAAATTTCAATGACAAAGTCCCTGACTTAATCAAGCAGTAATTCTTGTAGATTGTATCTATGTTTTTTAAACAGTTCCATTGCTCATACGATGGAGACCAACATTGGTCCCATCTGAAATTGCAGGTTTTGCAATGATATATCAACACTTTTGGCCTGTTCAGACATTACATTTCAGACGACAGTTTTGGCTCTAAGCACATTTAAATTGTCACAATATCCTGACCTAGGATACTTTTCTTGTCAAGGTTAACCTTGTAGGCTTTTATTGACAGCTTCAGCTACATTTTTACGATTTTTGTTGCTCTAACAAAAAAGTTTCCACCTCCACAAACATATTTTCGTCATCGTTTGCACTGACTTCAGCATAATCTGTATCTGGCATAATTAGTCCTAACCACTCCAGTGGCCTAGTGGTTAGAGAGTCTGCCACGGAAGTGGGAGGTCGTTGATTGGACCCCTTGGCTGAGACATACTAAAGACTTTAAAAAATGGTACTAGCATCTGCCTTGCTTGAGGCTCAGCATTAAGAGGTTAGTGTTAGAACTGGTTGGCCTGGTGTCAGGATAATGTGACTTGGTGGGACATCATGCTTTATGTCTGTGGCATGATGCCCCAGTGCTAGACATCAATAAACTGCCTCAGACATCAATGTGATATGACTGAAAAATTGTTAAAGCTATGTTAAAAATCCTAATCAAACAAACAAACAAAAGCATAATTAGCCATGTAACACTGATACCCGGTGTGGTATTTCACTTACTAAGCCCATCCTTTCTGAGATATGCCTTGGGTGGTTTGCAGCCTCCATTGTCATAAACTTGTAGTCCAGTGAAACTTGCAAAATTTTGGAAATAGCCTAGAACATTTTGCCGCTGCATGTGTGCACCCCAATTTTGAAAACAATTGCTCCCAAATGGCAAAAAAAACCAATAAATACAATACTTGTTTGCAGAAATTATCAATAATGCTGTATACTTGACATTTTCTTCTTTACAGTTTTTTTCCAAAACGGATAACTTCCATGTAACCATTGTTCTTATCAGTCACATGACCAATATCATCTCATGGGGTCAAGAGGCACTTATGCTTCAGGAAGTGAAATTGGTTTTGCAACTTTTCTCAATTGGCTTTTTAAAATGGAATTTTTTGAAAAAACTCTTTCTCATAAACCACTTTTACAGAATGTGAACAAGTGTAACAGAAAGCATACTGACGTAAAGGTTTTTCAATTTTATTCAGTTCTTGTTGATGTGCAAGAAATGTTAGAGGACATAAAAATTATGATTTTTTGTGGAATGAAATCAGAGTATGAAAATGTATTAGATATATGTACTTGCTAATAAGTCGAGGAAAACTGCAAACAACAAAAATCCTGATCTGCATAGTATAATGCGCCTGCAGATCAGGGTCTATTTTGTGTGTTCTGCTAACTTCAAACAAACTGCACAGTCGCAGATCTTCTGACATATATGATGGCAGATCTGGGTCTGTGCAGTTTGCAGATGGACTCGACTTACAGGCGAATATATACAGTATTGAGTTCCTAGTCCAGTTAAAAACAGGCTGAAAAACCACAAGCAAAGTGTAGGATATATACTAATCTGGTGCTTTATTTCCACTCTCAACAACAGTGATGTGAGGATGATAATATTGTTATTCAGATGTTGGTACAACTACTGTCCAATCAAATAATTTGTGGCAATAAAATTTGTTGTTTTGGAAATAAAATTTGTGCGCTCACACTGTTTTTCTTAAGATCTGATACACAGTTTTTGTTGTGGTATTAATAACTGGTTATTCCTTGCCATGAGAAAAGAAATTTATTTATTTATTTATGAATATTTCAGATATGTTTCACTTTTCAATGAATCACAGCTTTAGAATCAGGATAAATGTGTAACTTTATTAGAAAAAGAATGAGGTTGTATATGTATTGGTGTATCTAGAGTTAATTGATGTTTTTCCTTCATTGGTATATCTAGATGTCCATTTGTACTGATAACATGGAGGCTGATTGCTAACCTAAGAGTGCCATGTAATCATAACTAATGCATTGAGAAATTCTTGACTTGTGTACACTGGTCTGTCAATGTGAGTTGTTTTTTTTTCTGTCAGTGCACCTGAGTTGACGTTGTCTGTTATTTTTCTGTGACTATCTTATGCTTCTGTGTTTTACTTGCTCATGTTCAATTATTTCAGAATCGAAAGAGTCTAAAAAATGCCAAAAGAAATTAGACAACCCAAGCAAGCAGGTTTCAGTAGTATGATACAAGAAAAATTGAAACTATGATATTTGTTGGTAATGATTATAAAGTTTTGCTGAATTCTTTTAATACCATCTGTTGTTTTCAGTAGGTGCCATTGAGAACAAATGTAATTAGTGTATCAGAACACATTTAATTGATTTTTTCTCTCCAGGAACCCCAATCTAGATGACCAGTTTAGTTTCTGGGATGTTGAGTTCGCATACCACATTTAGAGCATATTGAATTATGCACAGGTCGTTCTGAGCAAGCAGACATTTTTCACAAAAGCCAATTCATTTCTTTCATTCATATCCATTCTAGGTTTTTTATTCTTTGAGGATAAATGCAATGGTGTTGTGGGGCATGTTTAATTGATATTTGTAACCAATGGTGTTGTGGGGCATATTTAAATGATACTTGTAACCAGTGGTATTGTGGGGCATATTTAATTGATATTTGTAACCAATGGTGTTGTGGGGCATATTTAATTGATGTTTGTGACCAATGGTCAATGCAGATTACTCTTCAACTGGCATGCTGATTGGAAAGCCCCAATTAAAATTACAGTTTCTATTTGCCAAATTACAAATTCAGACAATTGTAAACTAAGTATAGGTTTCTGCTAATATCTTTTGATAGACTGATAAATTTCCTGTGTTTATACCCATCTTCATGGATACTGTATTTAAGTCCTTGTTTATTTCAGTTTGAAAGGACATGAAATTTGTGGGTCAGTGTTTCTTTCTGGGGTTTTTGCGGGTTCTTCCTCTACCACTAATAATGGCCTTCATGTATTTTCTATCTTGTGCTAAAAAATGGCATTAAACCCTACAACAAAACATGAGAGGAAACATGTATACTTGATATCTCAGTGAAATATGCATGAAAGGTAACATGTATATTTGATATCCCAGTTGAATGTGCATGAGAGGTAACATGTATACTCCATCCCAATTGTCATGTATATTTGTTAGACATCAGCTTTCTGTTTCTTTGTTACATAAAAAATATGTCCATTCTAATTTACAACTAGGTAATGTTTTTGTTTCAGCATAACTAAAAGGTCCCTTTTTTAAAAAAAACTTTATAATATTGTGCCAAGATGGGGAGTAGATATATAAGAGATTGGTTGCTGTCAGTGAGAAATGGCCATCAAAGAATCACTTTGTCTAGCTTTTGATTAATTTTTTTTTTAAATGAATAATGACAAAAGAGACTACATTTTTTGGGTGGTGTTTTTATAGAATATATAGGCACCAAAATGGTTACATTGGCATCATTCAGTTGCTTATGGATGCTCAGCTTATTGTGTCTTCTGCTTCTAATAATTGATGTGCCTGATTAGATCTGTTTCATGAAGTAATTTAGTCATGGCCAGTTGTTGGCTTCTGTTTCACTGATGGATTTGAGACAAATCTTTTTCAGATCTCTTGTTTTATTTGGGCATCATATATACTTTGGCAGAGGAAAATGGACATTGTACTTGTATTTGAGAGCTTGCGAATGGTTTACAGTGACGCTAATGAGGGACTGGGAAACTAGGAAATAAAGAAAAACGTGATGATTTTGAATCGTCTGATTGATCACAGAATGGAAAAATTTTCAAATTTATAATCAAAATTACCTGAACATAGCTATTTTTAGTCCTTGTGCATCTGTGTTTAAGTTCTAATTTCATCACAGATATAATTCTTTTATTTGAAGAAAAAGAATTTTTTCAGAGTTTAACTTTTCTTTTGTATTTTTTCTTTGGTTTATCTGGGTTTTGTCATTTTTAATGCAACTTTTAATGTTATAGACTATGTCATGTAACCAAAATGGGAGTTAAGTGTATTTCCTAAGGACATGCCTAGGCGGCTGATCCTGGCTATCCTGGGTGGGGATTAATTGTAATTATCAGTTGAACACTGTACTATTCTATTTTATTTCATTGTAATTATCAATTAAATACTGTACTTTTGTATTGTATTTCATTGTAATTATCAATTGAACACTGTACTATTGTATCTGCAGACTTTTTTGCTACTAAGAGCCTCTTAAATAGCAGATTGATTATTCCAGCAGCAGCAACAGATGTAGTTAGTACAAGTTACCAGTGGCTTAAAAGATCTATCTATATAGTAACTGTAATTTGAATTTTGCATAATTAGATCTTAATTCTGTTTTACTCTCAGATTGCTTTTGAGCTTTACAACAAATCACTTAAAAAATTTCTAATGATGTTTCAACATTCTTTGACCCATTATTTTTCCCTTCTTGCAGCATTTAAATTACATTTGATTTGTCTTAGCATTGTGTTGATACTTTTTAATTACAGTACAGAGCTGTGTAAACAAAGAAGAAGACATATGCATAATTTTTTCTGTATTTTTATGCTATCTACCTTAATTAAGGCAGGAATATATATAGAACTTTTTCTATTATTTATCAGTGACTTAACCTTGTATCCAGTGCACTGTAACACAGATCTTTTTGCTGACAATTTCTACAGTGGATTCATTTGATACATCTAAAGATTTCATTTAAAAATATTCAAATCGCCCTCAACAATATATCATTTTGGTGTCATCAAAACAAAATGCATATTAACATCTCTAAAACGAAATGTATGACAATTGGAACAAGGCAGCACCTGTTTACTTTATCGACTGCAAGAAAAAGAACTTAAAGACCTAATAATGTTTCCAACCTTAAATATTTTCAGCATTTTTAAGTATTCTAATTTCATGTTGTTGTTGTTTTTGTTTTTTGTAGTCATATCATTATAAATCTTGTAAATCGCTTAGAGCTTCTAAAGATTTGGCACTATAAAAAGTCCTCATTATTATTATTATTACTAACTTGGATTTACTTCTAACTCAAAATGGTTTTGACGTATCTATTGTCAAAAATCAAAAACTTCTTGGTATCAACATTGATCAACACCTCAGCTGTAATGCACATATTTATCTATCACCAATGTACAATGGTGGTCAAAAGAATAATTCTTTTAAAATTGCTTTCAGAATTTCTGCCGTTAAAATTGCTTTCAGAATTTCTGCCGGAGTCCCCAATCAATTGGACTTTATTTTTTAGGTTATACACTACCACTGATAGATTATGGCTGTACCTTAAGGGGAAACACATCCAATTATAATCTGTCCAGAATTAATAAACTCTAGAAAGGGGTAGCCCAAATAATTCTGAAACTTTCTGTTATGACTCCCTCAAATGTTTTGTTTTCATGTTGGCAATGGCTACCTTGACAAAAAGATAGTCTTTATTTTAAAGGAATCTTTAAATGGTCTTTCTCCAGATTATATATCTAACCTAATTAAACTAAGATCATCAAATACTAAGCGTAATCTCCGATTGACGACTAACAATGATCTCCAGATTATGTGGTCAAAAACCAATCATTACAAAAGATCATTTTCTGTATCAGCACCTACTCTATGGAATTCCTTACCACTCTGAATATGAAAAAAATTCAAATTCCCTTGCTTTTTTAAAATATCATTAAAGAAATTCTTTCTTGACCCGCTGGAATGATATTAAAAGATCTGAATAGAAAATGTTATCATGATATTCATAAATGATATGTCCAGATCTTATTTGATATATATATATATAATACGTACGACTGGTGCTGAAATGTATGTACCTGTGTATTGAATATTGTTCATGTCTTTATATGTTTCCCAGTATAGTCACACATAGTCCAGTATAGTCACACATGGTCCAGTATAGTCACACATAGTCCAGTATAGTCACACATAGTCATTAATGTTAATTATGTATGAATGATTGTTTCATGATACCTGATTATGTGCATAATCTTGTATTTTTTAAAATTATTTTTTTTAACTTTTTCAATATAGCCAATTTACAAAAACTGAAGACAGCATGGCAGATGGGTTAGTAATGACCCCTGTTAAAGAAAGTTTTTTATTATTATTATTATTATTATTATTATTATTATTATTATTATTATTATTATTCATGCCCGGCTGGCCTGCACATGGTCTTGTTAGTTGCAGCTTGACCTGAATTATTTTATGGATTGCCATAAACCTAGGTAAATACCATGATCATCTCCTGAAAATATCAGCAAATTACCGTGCTGCTGCAATTTCTTATTTATTGAAAGTATTCTATTTTTACTTGGAGCCTGATGTTGTGTACAACATAATTTTGTGAATGTATCTAGTATCAAAGTTGTAAGTCAGGTTCACTGTGAAATTCTCTACCAGCTATGGCCATCCTTTGAAGACTTGCATGTCTGCAAATTAGTAATTTGCTTGATTTAAATCTCTGTACTGCAGACATTAAAGCAATATGACTGAAAAATTGTGAAAGCTAGATTAAAAATCCTAATCACACACTCTCACACATGGAAACAAAAATGTAATGTAATTAATTTCTGGAATTGATGCTGATTATTCTTTTTTGATCAGTGCTATTTCTGTCCAGTTTATTTACAGAAAGTGTATTGCTGTTATGTTAAAGGGTATTGAAGTTGATTTCCCTGCTTTCTTGCAGCCTTTTTTGTGTGAATTCAGTGGTAGATAATGTATGAAAGTAAGGTAAACAAATGTTAATGGAGATCTGACATGCAAAAAGGGTGTGTAGAATGTTTCCAGGATAAGCACTAATAGCCATAGTTTGGTATGTGCCAGTATTCTAGTTTTGCATGCTTAAAGCTTCATGGAACTAATTACAGGGTAAATAGGGAACCAGTCTAGAAATGGGTGAACCTTGGCTTTGCAAGAGCAATGATTGGTTGATCATGAAATATTGAATTTTAGTAGAGTAAGTACTTTGTGAGCTGTTTTTAACTGAAACAAAGAGAAACAATGTTTCATTGATGTAATTTCAATATTGGAAAACAAAATAATTATTTACAAAAACAATTTTAGGCATTTTATGGAGTTGATGTAGGATTTCCCAGTACTTAAAATAGAATCTGATTAGTTTGGTGCTGAATTGGAAACATGTAGATAAAAAATAATGCCACAGTAGTTATGATTTTCTCCACAAAGAAGCTTACACCAAGGATGGGTCTTTTAACCAAAAATATAGGCAAGAACGTTTAGAAATTTAAAGTGATTGAAGTTTTACTATGATGTTGCTTAAGTAGGTTTTCTATTGAAGTTGAAATAGTTACAAGTTCATAAAGCTGCAGAGACTGCCCTTTATCATGCACATTTACATGTAATATAACTGTTGGGCATTTAAAAAAGATTGTTAAAATTCCAGAGAAATTAATTAATTAATTAGCAGACCCAATTAATGCTCATCTGAACCTGAGTGCTCAACTATTATTATAATTTGTATAAACACAGACCTGTTTTCAGTGTAATGAGGGATATATTTTTCTGATATCATTATGGATAACCTAGAAATAGATTCCAAATATAATAACTCCATGGAGTAATAAAATAATATCATAGTAACTGTTAAAAAATTAAAATCATTATTTTGACATGAGGGTCATTGCAGTCAAATAGCACACACACACACACACACACACACACACACACACACACACACACTCTTTATGTTTGTTTTGTTTTACCATACTTATTTGTTCTAAAACCAAGAGCACCCCACCCCACCCCAACATGAATTTATGTTCATTTTGTTGTACCATACTAATTGTCCCAAACAAAGAGCTATTGTGTAGAAAAGTTGAGAAAAGACGCCTTGTCATGGAACATCTGTCCATACAGCACAGCCAAAGATGCAATTAAAAAATTAATCATTTTGTTCTATTGACTATTTTCAGGTGTTCTTTGACAGTAGTGCTATTTTGAGGTGCATGGTCTTACTGATTTACTAATTTACCATGGTATTTTGTTCAAGTAATATGTGCTATAGTAGTTTTTAACTGTAACGGTACTTTTGTAGTTTCCATCAGTATCAAATGTATGGAAGAAGGTCCCAAGTTATCTTGATACAGGCTTAATAATATAAAGAGCCTCTTTTTATTTTTCATGACAAAATAATTCACAAAAATGTTATGTTTTTACAAAATCATTTGCATTAGTCACTGATTAATTTTGAATATTACAAATATATTTATGATCTTTTGATTGGATGTTTGTCATGTGTCACATACCGGCATGGTGGAAAAAATGGAGGATTTAAAATGAATAAATGCCTTGTCAACTAAATTTGCAATTATTCTTGAGATTGATGAGACCTTGGCTTAATTCTGTATTCTTCGTCATTGACCCTGATTCTGATACGCACTCACTCCTGTTTGTTCCCAAAATTTCCCTTAATTATTATTAGATTTCAGCCACATTTGATATGCAGCTTGATCTTCATGAGACCTTCACTGTGCACAGTTGTCTGAATTCTGCATTTAGTGGAGTTATAGCCCCTGATTGCCAGACCTGCCTGCTATAGTTCCTGGGGGGGGGGGGGAGAGAGAGAGAGAGAGAGAGAGAAAAAAAACCCCAAAGGCTAACAGTGCAATAAGCACGGTTTTTGATGCTAAGAGTATATTGCATAACAAACTAGGATTTCCTTTGAAATCAGAACAATTTGGTGAGTGCTTTTTTATATTATTTTTTGGGTTATGTTGACAAGGTCTTTGATCAGTTTGATTTTTTAGCATTATATCTTGTTACTTGTGCAATTATGACCACCAAATGTTTGGAGGTGCATTCTGTCGTTCCACACATCTGCTATATCAATTTCATGATGAAATTAAACTTAATTTATTATGCAGCTTTATGTAGGTAAATTGTACTAGAAGTGTGAATATTGATTTTTCTTGGCATCATTTAATTGGGGTTTTGGCACTTAATTTGCACTTTTATTTAGCATATTAACTGAAATTCTGAGCCAGTTTTGCTGTGCTGCTTAAAATGGATGAGATCTTGGATAGATTTTACACATTCAGACAATAATAAAGTTATGACCCCAGGGTTTCTGATGATCTGCTTTGTTTCCATGGTGATATTCTTAATTCTTTTTTTTTTTTTTAACCAAACCAAACATTAAGTTTGTTATTATTGCTTCCTCACAAAAATGAAAATGCACTATACATGCACATTAGCAGCAAGGCCCACTTGTTTCTGGATATAAATCTGTTTGCATATTCAGCTTTGTATTAACACATTAACCCCTGGAGTTTTTTGCTGTTTTCACATGAAATGCGAGTAGGAAACACATTTGGGGACTATTTCTGAATACATTGTAATACATCGATTTCCAAGCAATAATCCATTAGAAAAATGGCTACTCATGCTAAAGAAAATGTATTTCATTGGTTAGTTTGCTGGCACATGAGCAGAAGGCAAAAATCAGACTTCTTTTTTTTTTTTTTTCCTTAATGGATCCATACTTTTTGCACAGGTTCACCTGTCTGTGTGCATTTCAGACCGGTCTGCCATAGATCTGAGGCCATAAAGTCTCAAATCTGGACACAAATTCGAAATCCGACCATGGGCGATTATTGTCTGAAAAAAAACGAGTCCAAAATCTTTGGTTTTTCCCTCTGTATTTTGTAATACAATTAAAATGTCCATATTATTTGCTATCATTGTAGAGCTACATCTGTCTACCTTTCTATGATACCACCCACTTTAGTGTATCATGCATGACCTTGATGCTACAGACCTTGGAAGTAGGCTACTACCTCATACTCTGTAAAGTCGTCGCTAGGGGTTAATGTGTTAAGACTTGGATGGATACAGCTTTCTACATCACATGATTTTGTTACTGCTTATGCTTTGACTAAAATGGCAAATGACAAGTTCCATCTACTCACATTCTTTTATTTGAACACGACACAGTAGGTTGTCATGACATTCATGTTTGTATACCATTCTCTTATATAAGGTGTCTGTGGTCATTGATCAGATATGATTGGTCACAATAGTTATTGATTCTATATACAATATTGGTAGGCATGATCATTGATTCAATGTAATAGGTGGTTTTGGTTATTGATCCTATATAATTGGTAACAATGGTCAATGATTCTTTGGATATCGTTATTGATTCTATATAATAGGTGGATATGGTCATTGGTTCTGTACATTAGGTCTCTGTGGTCATTGATTCTGTATAATAGGTCTCTGTGGTCATAGATTCTGTATAATAGGTTATAATAGGTATCTATGGTCATTGATTCTGTATAATATGTATCTGTGGTCATTGATTCTGTATAATAGATCTATGTGGTCATTGATTCTGTATAATAGGTTATAATAGATATCTATGGTCATTGATTCTGTATAATATGTATCTGGTCATTGATTCTGTATAATAGGTCTCTATGTTAATTGATTCTGTATAATAGATCTCTGTGGTCATTGATTCTGTATAATAGGTTATACATGTAATAGGTATCTATGGTTATTGATTCTGTATAATAGGTTGTAATAGGTATCTATGGTCATTGATTCTGTATAATAGGTCTCTGTGGTCATTGATTCTGTATAATAGATTATAATAGGTATCTATGGTCATTGATTCTGTAAAATATGTATCTATGGTCATTGATTCTGTATAATAATAGGTTATAATAGGTATCTATGGTCATTGATTCTGTAAAATATGTATCTATGGTAATTGATTCTGTATAATAGGTCTGTGTGGTCATTGATTCTGTATAATAGGTCCCTATGGTCATTGATTCTGTATAATAGGTCTATTGTTACGTGCTTAGGCTCGAATAAGCAGCAACACAGAAAGAGTGAAAACTAACAAGCTTGTATAAATTGAACAATGAATTTATTAAGTACAATTATTTTCATAAAATAAATTAACTTACTGTTTTAGAGAATCAAATCCAACATTAATCCAATATAGAATTCACAAAAATAATCCACTAATGGAATTGCAAGAGTCCTAATAAATAAATGTTCTAATAGTTCCAGGTTCGAATCTTGACGATGTAATCCAAAATGGCTGACAATGTCACGTGATACAGTTCTTGTTTTTTTATCATCCAAATGAATTATGAGCACGTTTTCTCCTCCAAATAGATAAATAAATCTTCTTTCTTCAATGAATTGACACAATGTCCAGAACAAGATAATTAAAATTAAACTCAAACATGAATACACAACTTAATAATAATAAAGCCCAAACATCTACTGAATTGTTCTATCCCAAACAATAGTTCTTATACTTGTTTTCTTAAGTAAACAAGTGACCACATGATTTTCTAGAAATAGAAGTTCATGGAAGGTCACAGAAAGAATCTGCCTTCACTAAATCGCGTACGATAGATATTTCCTAACTAAAAATAAAATGTTGTCCTTGAAATTAACCAATAGTTTTAAAGACCTGTTTATCAATCTGAAGCAAGGTCAGATAATGAGGTAAACAAGCCAAGGTCAGCCTGTTTACAACTAGGGTCTAGGTCAGCCTGAATTTTCTAGAAAAAATCTCCCAATTAATGAATATTAAGGGCAAAATGACAAATTTGGATTTAACATTCAAAAATAAATAATTTAAATCCAATAGCCGTAACACTATGTGGTCATTGATTCCCAATAATAGGTCTACGTGGTCATTGATTCTGTATAATAGGTCTCTATGGTCATTGATTCTGTAAAATATGTATCTATGGTAATTGATTCTGTATAATAGGTCTACGTGGTCATTGATTCTGTATAATATGTCTCTATGGTCATTGATTCTATATAATAGGTCAGTGTGGTCATTGATTCCCAATAATAGGTGGAAGAAATGCTATTTATACATGTACTCCAAATTACTGTATAAGGCAACCTCACTCAGAACACTGTGCTCTGTTGTTATGACTACCTGGAACTGTGTTATAGTGAGAGTGCACTGTATAAACCAGTCAGTGTCCAACTTCCAATGTGTACAGTGAATATGTCACCCATATACATTATATCAATTTCAATAGGACCATGCACATTACATATATTTGTATTGGACCATGCATATATTACAATGATTTGAATAGGACCATGCATATACTTTACATAGATTTCAATAGGACCATGCATATACCTTACATAAATTTCAATAGAACCATGCATATACTGTACATAGACTTAAACAGGACCATGCATATATTACATAGATTTCAATAGGACCATGCATATACCATACATAGATTTCAGTAGGACCATGCATATACTTTACTTAGATTTGAATAGGACCATATATATATATATATATATATATATATATATATATATATATATATATATATATATATATATATATTACATATACTTGAATATGACCAAGCATATAATACATAAACTTAAATAGGACTATGCATAAACTTTACTATGCATATACCTTTCATAGACTTGAATATACCCATGCTCATACCTTACATAGATTTGAATAGGACCATGCATATACCTTTCAAAGACTATGCATAGACTTGAATATTACCATAAATATACTTTACCAAACCTACCAACCCATAGATTTTGCTGCAAGTCTTACATAAATAGCGTGACAGTTACAGACTTTTGGAATAATAGCAAAAAATATGGAATTGTAATCATTTTGGTCTATTCTTGATATTTGTTTGTCATGGTTTGGTCTGGGTTTGGATTTTCTTATTAGGCTCCTTCATCTGATCTGGGAATTTATCAGGATAGATTTTGTTAAGGAACCAGACTGTGTGTACAATGGTACTGCAGACACTTTAAACCTGCATATGTTGTTCATGCAAAGTGCACACCTGATCATAATTTTGCTTTATGCTTTGTCTTCTGGTCATCTCAAAATGCCATACTGTCGAGAATGCATCGAAGGTGGAAAGGACAATCAGCCTTGTAAAAAGTTGAAACACTGGTCATAAAATTATAAAAATAGATTAGTCTGACACTTGGTCATGCTTAGAAGAAAGTCAGAACAGACTTCTATAAAGATAAAGGGGACTTTTGTAAGTGTGATGAGGACTAATATAAAGATGTAAGGGACATCTATAATGATTATGGGAACTTTTATAAAGATGTAGGGGACTTCTATAAAGATGTAGGGACTATCATACAACTGTTTGTGATTACATTGTTTAGAATTTTCCCTTGAAACAATGAACTCTGGAAGCACAGTGCAGTTGCAGATGTGTCAAAAAGAATGTTAAGTGATTTCAGTAGTGTATTGTATATTGCCCATCAAGGTTTGTGTTATTGAAATCAGTTAAGCCAAATGGTAAGACAACTAGGAGACAGAGTTTTTGGATTACCAAGTGGATGAATTGAATCCTGAGATCTTGAACACCGAGTTGACAAACAACGGGTTTTTATTAGTAAACTCAGTGATGCAAATGGCCATTGAAATACAAATTGTAGTTCAGAATATGCTTATTATTCCTCATTCAAATGCAGGTTGTGACAGGGTGTTCTTATTTGTTAAAAAAAAAACCACTGAAAATCCAGATCATCTATGTCAGTTGATACCTTGGAAGCAATGCTAGTCATGAAAGTGAAGGGGGAAGAATGGTTCAAAATTTAATTTGACCAGAAGTTTCTCAGAAGGTGCAAAAGTACCATGTACCAGTCACAACAGTAGCTATATAGTGCAAGGAATGAAAGGGAAATAAACTGTTGTTGTTGTTGTAGGGTTTAGCGCCATTTTTCAACACACAATTGGCTATACATGGCAGCCAGTATTAATGGTGAAGGAAGAACCTGGTTAAAAACCTATAAAGAACAACTGACCCGCGAGAAGCTACTGACAAGCTATCTCACATACCCACATTGGCTGAATCTGAGACTCGAACCTACACATACAGAGGTGAGATGGCAGGGATCCGTAACAGAGAGTGCTTTAGACCACTCTGCCACTCTGGGCCCTTGGAAATAATCTGTAAATATTGTGAAAACTTGACTTGCTGCTAGTACTTTACATTGTTTTACACCTTACAGGAAATTGATCCAACATAATGAAAACTTTTGATTGACTTACTGTGAAAGTCTCTTTACAGCTGGCTGGTCTGCCTTATATAGAATTGAAAAGACCAATGCATTTACCTTATATAGACTTGAATAGGACTATGCACATACCTTACATTGACTTGAAAAGGACCATACACATCCTTACATTGACTTGAATCATGAACCATACACATCCTTACTGTTACCTGCTTTAGCTCGAATAAACAGTAACATAGAAAGAGTGAAAATAACAAGCTTGTAAAAACTTAATAAACAATTTATTGAGCACAAATATTTTCCAGAAAAGAAAAAATAAACTTACAGTTTTAAGAATCAATTCCAAAATTAATCCAAAAATAATTCAAAATATAATCCACTAGGGAAATTGCTAAAAGTCCTGGTAATAAAATGTCCAAATAATTCCCAGTTCGAATCTTAGTGAAGCATCCAAGATGGAAGACGATGTCACGTGATGAAGTCAGTTCTGGTCTTATGAAATTCAATGAGCACAATTATTTTCCAGATAAATAACAAAATGAATCCTCTTGATCCAAACGAATTGAAATAATTTCCAGTACAAGGTAATTTAAAATAACTCAAAACAATACAACCTAATATTCTAACAGCCCAACTTCTTCTAAATAGTTCGCTCCAAAACATAATTTATATAAATGTTGTTATTTAAACAAGGAAGGGGTCACATGATCTTCTAGAATCTTTAGAACAAATTTACGTTCAAAAAATCTCGTGCACACCATATGACCCAACTAAAAATAGAAAGATGTTTATAACAAAAGCTCCATAATGTCCTTGGAATCAACCAATCATTTTAAAAGCTTGTTTACAACTCTGAAGCCAGGTCAGAAATGAGGTCAACATCTGGTGTTTATTTGTAAAGTACAAGTCATCCCACTTTTTAAAAAAATATCTCCCAATGAATGAATCTTAAACTTAAAATGTCAAATTTGAATCTGACAAACAAACAATTAAAATAAAAATAAATGACTTAAATCAAATATACGTAACATTACATTGACTTGAATAGGACCATACACATCCTTACATTGACTTGAATAGGACCATACACATCCTTATATTGACTTGAATAGGACCGTACACATCCTTACATAGACTTTACTAGGACCTTACATATACCTTACATAGACTTTGATAGACCAATCCTCTAAACACTGCCAAACACTCGTATAAGGCTTCTAAAAAGCAGGCAGATTCAGTTCCTCTGATTTCTATGTTGTCTTTAAATGTCTGGTATGAATCCTTCATTCTCCATCTTTTATGAATCAAAATATTTTGTGTCCAGGCTGGTTTTCAGTGTATGTGATTGTTATATGAGGTCAGTGTAGCATTCACCAGCTGTAAATAATCAGAATCCATGATTAAGGTTGAGATTTTGTAAATAAATATTTATAAATTTGTGAATTGTTTTCAAAAGGTATGTGCTTTATTACTCAAATGCACACATTTCTTTTAATTTGCATTAATAGAAAGAAAAAGTTGTCTTTTTGTGACAAAGTCAATAAGGAGTCCAAACTCAATTCATGTGTTGGCTTGCCTAATTGGTGCATGACCTGGCCAGCGTGAAATGATATTTGAATGGTAGTAGATGGTGAGTCTTATTAAGTATGGTGTCATTTAAGCTGACAGCAATTCAATAACGAGTGATGTACCATAGTGGGCTGGCTGACAGCTAAATGGAAACCTGAGGTATTGAATTCTGAGAGGAATTGAAGGGACCTTATTAGAAATGTTTATTACTTAAAACACCTTGTTTTCCAGTAAGTGCTGCATTTTATGAACCCTCCATTTATACAGTACAATTTTCCAGTAATTGGTGCATTTTATCCATTTATACAGTACAACATGGTGGTGTTTTTTTTTAGACAGGAGGAAATTAACTTGAATACAACAATATTATAAAGCTGTCATCATAAAACATTTACTCCAAAACTTGGCATTTGTAACAATTCAGATTCATAGAAAAGGTTCTAATGTTGACTGGTTATGAATTTAAAATATTTGACAAATACCTCTTCCTATCCTGTGTGGACTGTGTCCTGATCCATACGGACAGACTGTGAAAGAAATTAAGTTAGTGTTCCTCAGGATAAAATGGTATATATGTACAAACTGAAACTCACTCTCTTTACAAATGTAAGAAGTTGTTTTATTGCCACAATCTCTCCACAAGTGGAGGTAAGAATAAATTGATAGAGCTGTAGGGATTTTCAAGTTGTTAATGAATGATTCATTTAAATAGCATTGTACATATTTCAAACTGTTTTAGCATTATGGAAATTCCTATTTTATTATAGTCTGTGCAGAATATTGCTATTTTACTAATGTGAAATGTGTATGGTGTGAAATAAAGGCATATTTTACATATGTGAGAATGTTTTTAACACATGTGAAATCTTTATTTACATATACAGAATAAATTATTTATTTTGCAAACATATAATAATGATTCCTTTTCAAAATATATATAATTATTTTTTTCATATGTGAAATTTAGTTTTCCATAAGTATAATAAATAATTTATTTTCACATATGTGTGTAACTTATTATTTTTCATATGTGTAATTATTTTAATGTGTAATATTTTTTTTTCCATATTTGTGCAGTTCTTTTTCAGTAAAGTGGAAATAGTGAGCATCTGTTCAAAATAATTTCATGTTTTATTTGTCCAAAAACAATTATTGAGTTGTCTCAAAGCTAGTATGGTATTTTTGAATGTTTACAAACATGGTTAAACTTCAAATGAAATGGAACAAAAAATCAAATGTTCTAAAGAGATACAAATATGGAATTCCTCTTTTCATTCAATTTTCTTTGTTCCTTCCTTCCTTTGAGGAGCTGAACTTATTTCTTATGTTTGCAGGTGATAAGAGACAGTCTTTACAATAATAGTACATGTATTATGAAAACTGATATCAAAGACATGGGATTAGTCAGTTTTAAGTCCAATTTAAATTTCAACCAATCCAACTCTATTCTCACCATTGCATTACCTTTAAGATGAGACCTGAGCCATGTTTAAATTAAGACTTAAAACAATAAATTTACGGGATTCTGGACCTATTGTAGCTACCTGTAATATTACTGATTCTACGATATCTCAGTTTTCTGTATTTTTCTATATAGCATCACCTATTGTGTGTTTATCTTATATAGTAGAACCTGTCTTGAAAAACTTCTGCCTCTTCTGCCAAACAATAATGGTCTCACAAGACAGGTGGACTCTCATAACAGGTCATTACACTACATAATGGAGATATCCATGCATAAAAAATGTGGTCTTTCCAGATAGGTGGTCTCTCATAGCAGTGGTATTTCAAGACAGGTTTTACTGTATACACTGGATGACAATAACTTTCTAAATCTGTATCACCAGTTGATTTCGGAAAAATGTCAGGATGGCTGGCAAGTACTGTATGTTTTAAAAATGTATTCATCACTGTTTCCAAATAATGGTCATATACCATGTTCTCAGATAGAATCAATATCTTCTTAAAATTCCTATTACTGTATCAAATTGGTTAACCAGTTTGATGTCTGCTAATGTTCAATGATATTATGCAAGATTCAGATTAAATGATTACCATATTTGTCAAGAAGCAAGAGATCAAATATATAATAATTTGTTCTTGTTGTTGTAGGGTTTAATGCCATTTTTCAGCACATGACAGGCTATACATGGCGACCAGTATGAATGGTGGAGGAAGAACCTGGGAAAACCCTGGAAAGAACCGCCAAACCACGAGAAGCTACTGGCAAGTTTTCTCACATAACCACATTAGCGGAATCTGAGACTCGAACCAATGCAGAGGTGAGATGTCAGTGATCCGTAACGGTGAGGGTGAGCGCTTTAGACCACTTTGGCCACTTGGGGCCCCATAATAGTTTGTAAGAGTCAAAATTGAAGTATACTCGGGGCCCCATAATAGTTTGTAAGAGTCAAATGTGAAGTATCTTAATGTTGTTTTCTGATCTGTTTTGCAGTTGAAAGGTGTTGACTTAAAAACTTTGCTTTACATGACTTATTACTTTTCGTTGGAATATATTGAGTTGTTTAAATGGTCTGTGGTTGACATGTAATTTCATGCTCATGTTCGTTGGTCTATGTTCACTGACAATGCTCATGCCATTACACTGTCACAGGTACCGGTTTTCTCAGAGGGCACAGGATGGCAGAATGAGGGCCATAGAAGTAGCATGCAAGATCCCAAAATTAGGACATGTACTTGCCATCATACTAAATGAGATACTAGAGTGACTCCCCTTGCATAACCAGAAATGAACATGGAATTTGTTTATCGATCATTTCCCAAACTCATTTGATTTAACCTGGAAATTGAATGCATTTGAATAAATTACAAAGAACAACAAATAGACTTATATATTATCAGGAAGGTAAGTGCCTTTATTTACTTTTTGGTCAGTCGCTAAGTTAAAGACCTGCATTACCATTGCACTCCAGGCTAAATGTAAGATCTGGACCTTTCATTAAATCCACACCTGACTTGGATTTCTCTCACTCTTTTGGTGACAGGTAGTATGGTCTTCAGAGTCCACTCTTGTGTTGACAGAAGGGGTGGTCTTTGGAGTCCACTCTATTTTGATAACTAATAGATTGGTCTTTGGAGTCCACACTTTTCTTGATAGATAGGGCAGTCTTTGGACTTCAATCCTTTGTTGGCAGATAGGATAATCTTTGATGACTTAGTCCCAGACAATCCCATATTCTAGTTGGATGATTAAGACTCTAAGAAGAGAAACTTTCGACAGTATGCCATGGTGCTTATTATTTTGCAACCTTTGGCCCATAAAATTGAAATTTAAAAGCTTTTTAATTAAAACATGTTACTCTAAAAGTCCTGGAACTTTCTCAATTTTCAAAACATTTGATCTTATCATTGTATGCTGTGTTTTAATGACAAAAATATTGCCATAATTCCACATCATCACTATAAAAGAACCAGAATATGTGACCTTCAGGTTCTTGTATACTGTTGGAGTGATTAGCATGTCCTAACCTCTCAAAACTTTGGACTGATGAATCCATTACCAGATGGATCTTCTATGATTTGAAAAGCTTGATGAATTTAGTGACTATATCAAAATCTATACAGAGTAAAATCAAAACAAAAAAAAAATTATAAAAGAAAAGAATGAAAATTAAGTTTTGATCCTGGAAATAGTTTTCTTATCAGGAAAGAGACCATGGGTAGATGTTAAATTGTTGAAAAGGACTCACGGTACTAATTCAACTCCCATTGTAAAAATAGGCAAACAAGATTATATTGAAATTTCATTGCCGTATATACTCGCTTATCAGACAAGGACAACTGCAAACTACAGACCCAGATTTTCCATCGCAGTTAAACAATATGGATTTTGTGAGTTTTGTGATTCTTGAGTGTAGTGTAGACCTGCCAACTCTTATGATGGAGATGATCCTTAAAATATGGACTTAAGCAATAAAAAGCACATATTACAGAAATTCAATTGAAGTAAAGTGCAGATACTGGCTTGTCCATGGCTGATTTGCATCTGTGTTTCAAATTAAATTCAATATACCGGTAGTTGGTCAGGGAACCAGACTAACTATACTTGTACATCAGACACTTTAAACTGTACATATTTTGGGAAGTAAAACATCTGCATGACCAAGCTGTTGCTTATTTTGTTATAAAAATATGGCATTTTAGCAATTGACAGTTCAGGATGAAGGGAACAATACAACTTTTTAAAACTTTTTTGTTGATTTAAGTATGTCACATGGCAGGAAAGATGATTACTGTTTTCATTGCCAATGTCAATTTTTTTTATATATATAAGGATTATGTTAAGTTGAGAGATATCAAGAAATCATTGAGCTCTGTAGAGTTCAAAATTAAGTTTATGAAATAGTAACGAAGATAACTAAGGTTCAAGTAAACATAAACTTATTACCATGCTGTAAAGTAGGCATTGGCCAATGTTAACGCAAAATATGAAGTTCCAAAATATTCACTGAATGATAATGGTAAGACACTAAATCTTGAGGATCTTCATGGTAATAGAGACCAATAAGTGAACATGTTTAAAGCATAACATTTCAAAACAGCAAGGAAATATCAGATTGTTGACCTTAATTACTATAAAGATCACAGTCTAAAATCCATAGTCTGAATTTATTTCTGCATTATAATCTTTACCATAGGGCAGTCATAGGTCAGCTATGTAGTTTTTGAGTACACATTGGTTACATTTTTTCAACTCCATTTTTATAAGTATGAGCTGTTTGCAATTAGTTGAAATTATTTATATAATTGTAGCTACCAGCTTATAGCTGAGGGATGTCTCAACCCATCTTGATCCAATTTGGTGTACACACTATCTTTTAGATTTGGATAAGACTTTATTGGTTTTGTCATGTATAATTCATTTTTGACACTGTCATATGGGGCCTTGTCAAACAGTTTCATATTTTCAGTAATGTAAATTGCTTGTAACAAGCATTGCTCCGGAACCAGTCAACATGTTCCGACACAGTGAGAGCCTTTGGGACTCAGTCTTTCTTGCTTATTAGAGCCAGGTCATGAGAAAGATTTGTATGCCATGACCATAATCAAATATTAGAATTTGAGCAGGATATATAGATTGGTAGTTAAGACAAAGAGATGTCACCTTACAGTATCACTATATATGCACACTTACAAGTCAAGCCAAATTGCAAAAAAATAATGATCCTAATCTGCCATTAGCATAATGTGCCTGCAAACCAGTGTTGTATGTTCTACTGATTATTCCTAACAAACTGAACAATCCAAGATCTGCTGGTGCATTATGCATTAGCAGATCTTGGTCTATGCTGTTGGACTTGACTTATTTGCATGTATATATGGTACTTTAAATAGATCTTTAAACCCCTAAATTTGCATAAGTATTAGATTGACTGCATTAACATGACAAAAACATTCCTTAGGAGTTCATTTGGTACAAAGAGACAATAAAATAATTTACTGGCAGAAGCTGATAGCGTTTAATTTAAATAAATGTTACACATTGGTTTATTCCATCGGTCTCAAAAATGCAGCATGTGGGCCACATGCAGCCTGCCAAGCCAAATCTTGTGGCCAGCAAAATGATTGCCATCACAAAGTTTCATGTTAGATAACAAAGTTGGTGTGGCCCATGGACCATCAAAAATGCCCTAATGCGGCCTTCAGGGTGGTTTGAGTTTGAGACTCCTTGGTTTATATATTAAACTTCTGAAAGTCCAATATCCATAACTAATGTAAATTTCAAAACTCAAGTCTTCTACCACTGTGTATTATATTGACACAAGTCCAATACCACCTTGACCACTACCACTGTGTATTATAATAACACAAATCCCCTAACATCCTATATTATAGTAACACAAAGTCCACTATCACTGTGTATTATAAAAACACATTATCTCCTAACATCCTATATCATAGTAACACAAAGTCCACTACCACTGTGTATTATAATAACACATTATCCCCTAACACCCTATATTATAGTAACACAAAGTCCACTACCACTGTGTATTATAATAACACATTATCCCCTAACATCCTATATCATAGTAACACAAAGTCCACTACCACTGTGTATTATAATAACACATTATCCCCTAACATCCTATATCATAGTAACACAAAGTCCACTACCACTGTGTATTATAATAACACATTATCCCCTAACATCCTATATTATAGTAACACAAAGTCCACTACCACTGTGTATTATAATAACACATTATCCCCTAACATCCTATATCATAGTAACACAAAGTCCACTACCACTGTGTATTATAATAACACAAATCCCCTAACATCCTATATCATAGTAACACAAAGTCCACTACCACTGTGTATTATAATAACATAAATCCCCTAACACCCTATATTATAGTAACACAAAGTCCACTACCACTGTGTATTATAATAACACAAATCCCCTAACACCCTATATTATACTAACACAAAGTCCACTACCACTGTGTATTATAATAACACAAATCCCCTAATATCCTATACCATAGTAACACAAAGTCCACTACCACTGTGTATTCATCATCATCAGTCTCTTGACCTAGTGTGGTCATTAAGGCACTGTGCTGCTGAACATCTGACCAGTTCCCTCCACTTGACTCGTTCATGTGCCAATGCCCGTGTCTCTTTTACATTATAACAACACTAATCCACTATCACTGCGTATTATAATAAGACAAGTCCACTACCAATGTGTATATAATAACAACTCTAGTCCACTATAAATGTTTATTATTTTAGTTCACAGATAACCTTATCTTTCCATTTTGATCTATAATTGACGCAATCATGTTTTTATATTCTTAAGCAAATTTATGTTAATTAAGACTGGTATCTCAGTCACTTGAAATCATGTCAGATAATCTGAAGTATACCCACTCTGTTATAATGCCTACTGGACAGTAAATTTGATAACCAAACCGTAGTATGTTTTTGGACTAGAGTGTCATCATATTCACTCAAAGTAGACTAGAGTAGCATCATCAAGAAGCTTTGACTGATGAGACCCGTGTTGTTCCCCACTGGTTGCTATTATTAAGAATGGGAGAAAAATGTATCTTGCAACTCTCTTAATATTTGTTGTTGTTTTGGGGTTTAACACCATTTCTCAGAACAAGGTAGGCTATGCATGGTGGTTGGTATAACTGGTGGAGGAAGTACCTGGAAAACCCCCGGTAAGAATCACCAAACCACATAAAGCTACTGGCAAGCTTTCTCACATTGATAAGGTCATTAGAAAGACTGAAATTCTATCTATCTATCAATAAAACATTTTTTCTCTTCAATTACAATTAGGATAAATTCTCAAAACAATCTTTTTACTAAATTTTACATTTCATTATCAACCAATAAGGGTACTCCAAACTTGTATAGAATCCATTTTATGGTCACCTTTTCTAGACTGGTTCCCATTTTTCCATATAATTATTTCCATAAGTTCTATAATTCATCCATGATCTACTTGACAGACCAATGTATAGTATGTAGCAATGTGCATAATTCTAGTTGTCAAAAGTTACACTGAATTTTAAATCATATTTGAAGTCCATGTATACCATGATCAGCAATGGTACATTACACTAGAAAATGATACACAAATTTGGGCTTCATTTAAGAAAATCAGAAAAAAATGTTAAATTAAATGTCTCATCAAGAAGGACCTTCTTTTGCTATCACCATTTATCTTTCTTCTATGTATGATTGAAATATAGTACATGTACTGTACATGTCATTCGATTCATTCAGTTTGTCAAATGCCAATGTGACCTTCTCAATGTGTATGCATTACTTCAAGAAAGGTGACTAAAATGTCAGAAATTGTGTTAAAAAAAATCCTTCTCAATACTTCAAATTCCAAATTGATGCAAGGTAAACATTAGCCAATGTTGGTGCAAAATATGAAGTTCCAAAATATTCATGAATGATACTGGCAAAACACAAAATTGTGAGAATAATCATGGTGTTAGAGACCAATAAGAATAATCATGGTGTTAGAGACCAATAAGAATAATCATGGTGTTAGAGACCAATAAGAATAATCATGGTGTTAGAGACCAATAAGTGAACCAGTCTTTAATCAGAACATTTCAAAACATAGCTTTGAACTATCAAATTGGTAATTACTTTATGAATCACAAACAGTCTAAAATCTGTAGGAGAAATTTATTTTCTGCGTGATGATCTTTACCATGGTTACAAGAGACTTGTGAAGGCAGAAGTCAGCTATGTAGTTTTTGATTACACATTGGTTACACAACTCCATGTTTAAAAGTTTCAGCTCTTTTGCAATTGGTTGAAATTATTTGTATAATTGCAGCAATTGGTTGAAATTATTTGTATAATTGCAGCTATTGGTTGAAATTATTTGTATAATTGCAGCTATTGGTTGAAATTATTTGTATAATTGCAGCTATTGGTTGAAATTATTTGTATAATTGCAGCTATTGGTTGAAATTATTTGTATAATTGCAGCTATTAGCTTATAGGTGAGCATATCTTGATCCAGTTTGATCCAACATGTTATCTTGTAGATTTGGTTGAGACTTTATTGGTTTTGGCATTTCTGATTCATTTTTAACACTGTCATATGGGGCCTTGTCAATCAGTTCCATATTTTCAGTAATGTAAATTGCTTGTAACCAGCATTGCTCCTGAACAATTCAACATGTTCTGACACAGTGAGGGCCTTTGGGACTCAGTTTTCCTGATTTATTAATTATATCTAGGAGGTTGGGAGTGTGATTTTTTTTGTAGTGAGCTTTAATCAGATATTAGAATTTTACATGCCACCAGATCACAACTGTATTTTTAAAACTGCTCATATGGGGACTATGTCATGTGAGCAGAATGTAGATTGATTGTTAAGAGAGGGGTCTCTTCAACATGTATTACCATATGTTCACACTTATAAATCGAGTCAAATTGCAAACTGTTGAAGATCCAGATCTGCCAGTACCATATTGTGCAGACAGATTAGGGTCTGTGCTCTACTCATTACACATAGTATACTGAACAAAACCAAATCTGCCAGTGCATTAATGCAATGGCAGATCTGTCAGTGCAGTTTGCAGGTTGACTTAACACTTTTAATCATGTATATATGGTACATTAAATAAACCATAACCTTAAATTTCATACTATTAAGCATATTGCATTAATATCACAAAATCATTCCTTAGGATCATATTTGGCACAAAGAGACAGAAAAATAAAATGATTTACTTCCAGAAACAGGTAGAGTTTAATTTAAATAAATGTTACCCATTGGTTTACACATTCAACTTCTGCAAGTCAAATATCCATTACTACTGTCTATTGTAAAGCTCAAGTCCTCTACCAATGTGTATTACAATAACACAAGTCCTGTATTGTAATACCAGAAGAAGAATAGCACAGTTCCACTACTACTGTGTATTATAATCACACTAGTCCAATACTTCTGTGTATTATAATCATACTAGTCCACAACCACTTTGTATTATAATTGCACAAGTCCTCTACTACTGTGTGTTATAATTGCACAAGTCCACTACTACTGTGTGTTATAATTGCACAAGTCCTCTACTACTGTGTGTTATAATTGCACAAGTCCATAACTACTGTGTATTATAATAGCACAATTCCACTACTACTGTGTATTATAATAGCACAATTCCACTACTACTGTGTATTATAATAGCACAATTCCACTACTACTGTGTATTATAATAGCAAAATTCCACTACTACTGTGTATTATAATAACACAATTCCACTACTACTGTGTATTATAATTGTGCAATTCCACTACTACTGTGTGTTATAATAACACAATTCCACTACTACTGTGTATTATAATAACACAATTCCACTACTACTGTGTATTATAATAGCACAATTCCACTACTGTGTATTATAATAGCACAATTCCACTACTACTGTGTGTTATAATAACACAATTCCACTACTACTGTGTGTTATAATAACACAATTCCACTACTACTGTGTGTTATAATACCTTAAGTCCACAACCACTGCATATTATAATAACACAAACACAACTACAGTGTCTTATAATAAAACAAGTCCACAACCACTCTGAATTATAATAACACTTGCCCTCTATCATAGTGTATTGTAATAACACTAGTCCACTAGTACTATTTTAAAACTCAAGTCCTCTACCGTTGTGTGTTATAATAACACATGTCCACTACTACTATGTGTTATAACCACTGTGTATTATAATAACACAAATCCACTACCACTGTGTATTTTAATAACACAAGTCCACTACCACTGTGTGTTATAACCACTGTGTATTATAATAACACAAATCCACTACAACTCTTTATTACTCTGTATAGTAACAGGTTATGAAATTGCTAGTTCACAGATAACATTATCTCCTTGCTTTGCTGGCACCATGAACAGGTCTGTTTTTGATCTAATATTGACTCAGTCATGTTTTCATGTTTCACTTGAAATCATGTCAGATAAACTGAGGTGTTTACACACAGTTATAATGCCTACTGGACAGTAAATTTGATGAACCAAACCATAGTATCTTTTTGGACTAGAGTGTCATCAAATTCACTCAAAATAGACTAGAGTAGCATCATCAAGAAGCTTTGACTGTTGAGACCCGTGTTGTCCCCCACTGGATGCTATTATAAGGAATGGGAGAAAAACGTATCTTGCCACTCTCTGAGTACTAGTTGTTGTTATTTTGAAGATCATCATGACCAATACGTGAGCAAGTCAAAAGCATAACATTTCAAAACATAGCAAAGAAAATATAATTTTGGTGACCTTAATTACCTGTACTATGTGGATCACAGTCTAAAATCAGTAGTCTTAATTTATTTCTGCATTATAATCTTTACCATGGTGCAGGAGACTAGTGAAGTCATTTTGTCAGGTTATCTGATGTGTACCCACTCAGTTATAATGCCTACTTTCTTTGAAAACCAAGCCATCATCTCTTTTTGGATTATCATCAATGTGGACTTGTATGGTCTATGTTTATTTGACTTTCTTGGAAATATCAGTACTATTGGACAGGTAGGCACTGTCACTGTGGACTTGTACAGTCTATATGTATTTTACTTAGAACTAACAGTACTATTGGACAGGTAGGCCCTGTCAGTGTGGACTTGTACAGTCTATATGTATTTTACTTAGAACTAACAGTACTATTGGACAGGTGGGCCCTGTCAGTGTGGACTTGTACAGTCTATATGTATTTTACTTAGAAATAACAGTACTATTGGACAGGTAGGCCCTGTCAGTGTGGACTTGTACAGTCTATATGTATTTGACTTAGAAATAACAGTACTATTGGACAGGTAGGCCCTGTCAGTGTGGACTTGTACAGTCTATATTTGTTTGACTTGGAACTAAACAGTACTATTGGAGAAGTAGGCCCTGTCAATGTGGATTTGTACAGCCTATATTTTTTTGACTTTCTTTTAACTAACAGTGCTAACAGAAAGGTATATAGACCCAATCAAGGTGGGTATAGGCCCAGTCAGGGTGGGTAATGGCCTAATGGAGGTGGAGTTGTACAGTCTGTATTTACTATACTTTCTTGGAACCAGCAATATTAATTGACCAGTAGGCCCCATAAATGTAGATGTGTCTATTTCACTATTTTGGAACCAAAAGTACTAACAGGTTAGCCAAATTAATGTTGATGAATATATTTGACTTTCTTGGAACCAACGATATAACTTGTAATTAACAGGTAGTACCTACTAATGTATACTTGTATATTTGACTTTATGAACAGGTGGTCCCCCTTAATGTGGACTTGTATATTTGTCTATATTGGAACCTGAACGACAATTATTTAAAAAGTAGAGGAAATTTTCAAAAATCATTGAGAGCCAGGTTCACAGCAATAATGAACACATGCTTAGGAATTTTCAGTCTATGTTTTTGTTCCTTTTGTTTTGGATGCTAAAAGAACAAAATAAAAATATTAATTTTTTCTTTGGAAACAGATTTTTCTTTTTCCTTGGAAACAGATTTTTGGAGTATACTAAATATGTATACTTTCTCTACACAGAACATTTTTGGGGTTACATTAATTATTTCACCCTCTTAACATAAAATGTTATAAACTGTAGGTGACGATGAGGTAGAAACACATGATTATTTTCTGAGTTACGAGTATGGAAGTAAGTTGTATAATCACACACGATATAATGTACATAATTACAGAATTTGTAAAGTAGTATCCTCTAGTTTGAAGACAAAATATATCAAGTATGTCATTTTTCTGATTATCTCATCAGATTTTAAGATAATATTTTACAATAGTACTTTAGAAGACAGTTAAATCTTGATTCTGAGTATTTTGGGCATATTAATAATAAAATGAGGGAATTCATCTTCAATTTCCCAGCTGTCACATAAATAACCTAGCCTACATACCCTATCAGCATTTTTATGTCTGTGACTATATTAATAGAAAATTTGGTTGGCAGTGTTTTTAGCGGTGTTTACTCTCATTAAATTTTTTTTTACCGAGAATTTAGCCTCTTAGAGAATTTTGATTGGGGGGGGGGGGCATATGTCTGGTCCCCCCCCCCCCAAAAAAATTTAGCCTCATGATCTGTGCTACTGACAGATGACAAACTCATTCAGATCTGTGTTACTGACATATGACAAAGTCATTCAGATCAGTGTTACTGACAGATGACAAACTTATTCAGATCTGTGCTACTGACAGATGACAAACTCATTCAGATCTGTGTTACTGACATATGACAAAGTCATTCAGATCAGTGTTACTGACAGATGACAAACTTATTCAGATCTGTGTTACTGACAGATGATAACCTCATTCAGATTTGTGGAAGCTTTCTGTAGGCTACTTAAATTGACTGAACTGTTACATAAAAAAGAGCCAAGGACTAAAATAAGGAGATGAGAATTAATGGAGTTTTTCTGTATCATATTCATAATTTTTTAAAATTTATTCACCTTGCTAAATTTGATTCTGAAAAGTATCAATGTCAAAGAATGGCATTAAGCATCAAAGAATAGCATTAAGCATCAAAGAATGGCATTAATTAATTGTTCTCTTGGGGAGCAGTTGGAATTTCAAAAGCAAATCCTAACTGTTTGTTATGAACTTTTTAGCCTATACCGTGACCCTTCATTGAAGAATTTAAAAAACAATGTTTTATGAAAAACATGTAGATTTCATGTTTTTAAATATGTAATTAATAATAGGTAACAGGTAGCCTGTACTGGAATAGTTACTGTAAACATACCCATCATGCATCATCAGACTAATAATGACGGATGCAATGTATATTTGAAAACACAGATGAATTCCATGCTTCTTTCGTATCTTCATGCCATTTATCACTTGTTTTTTATTCTTGACTGAAGTAAACAAAATGGTTGTATTCAGACAGATGTCAGTGATCCACCCTTTAAAAATGTTCTTATTTTGATAATTACATCTTCACTGTACAACTGTTCCATTTGAACTAGAGATATGGTGTGAACTAAATCACAAGTATCACAAGGGACATCACTCTTAAAATGTCTATTTTGATTGGCACTCTGGTTTAAACTCTATACGTCATGAAATGAGTTTGTTAATTACTAGTTGAGCATCTTTCTTCTGTTTATGATTGTATAGATTTATATAATGAAGTATTCATGTAAAACTACTTTTCTATTATCAGTTTTTTGTGTGTAAAACAAAGGAAGAATGTATAGTGATATATAGTGAAGTCCTCATTATTCCCTGGTAAATGCAAAGAAAGAATATATACAGTGAAGTCCTCCATCATTATTCCTTTATACATGCAAGGAAAGAATATACAGTGAAGTCCTGTTAGTCCATACTCCAGAATGTCTCGAGATCCATCCACAATTTTACTGTTATTTTGCCTGATATACAACCAATCAGAAACTACTAGTTTATTTATTTGGGTACTTGCATGGTCTTTACCCCTTAAAGTTCATTTACTTTAAGATGGAAAAGTCTTTTGGTGGTTTTGTTTTAGGACTACGGTAAACAACTTTTCAAAGTGAATTTTCAAAATTCTACGATTATGGCATGTGTGACTTCTAAAGGTTTCATGAATGACAACATTCCAAGTAGAAAGTTTTAATCTCCTGTAATATTTGATGTAGCCCATGTAATAATATCATGAATATTATAATCTCTAAAATCATATTTCTCTCTTATTCTTGGAAACAGTTCTTTTATGAAAATTCTCCAAAATATCCATAAAACAAAAGAGATGGAAAACAAACATGTTCACTTCCATAGGATTTCACTATATACATGTATCAGTAATATATATTAAAAAAACTTGGTTGATTACCAATGTTTTGATAGGCTAGGAAGAAGAGGTCTGCAATTCAAATGTCGGACAATTCACATGAGCTCTCTCAAAGGATGGAAAGTGACATTTTTTGGAAATTGAGTGCCGGCATCCACAAAATATGCTTGCAAGTGTTGATCGGAAGGATTTGTTTACTGCACAGTACAACACAAAGTTGACAGAAAAGTTTACTGCTTGCATGAAATTGGTCACATCTCGAATGATGTCAGATGTGTATTGCCCCCTCTTTCCCGATGTTTTATAGGAGAATTTTAAAATTTCTGATGGAGATACAAGGATAAGAAAAAGGACAACCACAGCAACCAGTGTAGCAGTAACACTGTTCAGAGCACTATCAGTGTTTTTTCTACGAGCCTGTGTCCGGCTGTTGTTCATATCTCTGTGTGTGATATGAAGATAGTGACTAGAGTTTTGCTGAAGTGCATGTGAGGCTTCTCGCGTTCTTGTTCGTGTTGTAGCTGTCAAGGGTCGTAGTCCAGCATAATTCAGACTTGAAGCATTTCCAGATCTTACAACAGCTGTGTCATATGTGAACAAGTCTCGATATTTTGATACAAGTGCACCTTTCTGCATCGGTGCCATATTTCGTCGTAACTTTTTAGCTCTATGTATCTTATAAATCAAGCAAGTGTTGAAGTAGAGAAGAGCTGCACAGGGTATGAAGTCAAACAAGATAGCCCAAACAAGACGTCGAATCGAAATGATGGTACTGAATACTTCATGCAATGCCACTGAATACACTGTCATGTTGGTGATGGTACACTCCTCAACTTTGATAATCTTCTCAAAGAACAGCGGAATTGCTGTACATAAGCATGTTCCATAAATCAGCATGATGGTAACCCGCGTACGCTTTAAGGAAATAAGTTTACGTGCCTTAAATGGGTGGCAGACAGCAATGTACCTCTCGCCTGCCATGATGACTGTAAGCCATGTGCTAGTTATGATAAATATCGTGATAAAACTTGGCCCAAGCCACTCATAGTATAGGGTTATTGTAGCCTCAGTGTACATTTCTTCAAAAGGCATCAATGTGAATAAAAGTGCTAACAGGCAAAACATAAAATCAGAAATAGCTAAAGCAATAAGACCAATATGAGCTGACTTTTCCATTTTCGTTAGAGCTCTGTGTGTTTTCTCACGGGTTAGAACCATTAAATTCAGTATATTTCCCAGCATTCCAAAGGCACACACACTGGGTACTCCAATATCCATGGCAAAATAGTGGATAATTTTTTGCAAGTTGGCCTCTGTGGAGTTGTCTGGAGGTTTGATAGAATAATTACCTAAGCTTAGGTTCTGGCACTCGGACATAATCTGAAAAACCAAAAACAAAATAATAATATAAATAAAATGACCTTGCATTAAGTTGGCTTGTACTTTTTTACCATTTATAGTATAATACATTCATGATATCAGTGAACATGGGGATGAATATAAACAGTGCCAATGTTTTAGACCTTTAAGATTCTTGTAGTATACATTCATGCTCTAACTGGTCTCCTTGTCCCTTTGTAGTGTCATACATTAGTCCAAAGGTCGCAGGTTTGATATCATCCCATACAGCAGAACCTGTCTTGAAAGACCATCTCTTCTGCCAAAGATTATTGGTCTCACAAGACAGGTGGTCTCACTTAACAGGTCATTACACTACCTAATGAATATATCCATGCATCAGCAATGTGGTCTTTTAAGACAGGTGGTCTCATAGCAGTGGTCTTTCAAGACAGGTTTTACTGTACCAGATTGTATCATCTGCCTCGGTGTGTTTTTGGGAAAATCACTTTGCTTTCATTTTCCCTGCATGAAATTGCCAGTGATGTGTTACAAGTGTGATTAAAACCAACCAGCTAATTCAATAATTGGCACAATTATTAAGCAAGACTCCACTCTGCAGTACCAGTGGAAGTGTAATAGACCTAATCAGGAACCAAAAAAGCATAAACATTTCTTGAATGCGCTATGCCTTAATACACTGCAGAAATGATAAAAGTTTTAAGTGGCCAGTTGTCGATTTCACTTGTCAATTACAGGCAGGTAGTAATAGGTCAACCAGCCAATGAGATTCTTAAATTATGCAGTTTGCTTTGTAACAGATAGTGACAGATAGCCAAGATTCAATATTTCCCCTTGATAGTATCATCTCAGTTTCAAACGTTTCTCAACAATTACTACACTGAAACCTGTCTTGAAAGACCACTGCTATGAGAAACCACCTGCATTGAAAGACCACATTCTCGATGCATGGATATATTCATTATGTGGTGTTATAAACGGTAAAGTCTTTTATGCTTCTTATTTTTAACCTGTCTTACTCGTAATGACTGCATAATTACAACAAAACAGTTTCATGTCACATACATGTAAATAGTTAAGTTTCCTCTTTTTCTTTAAGGCCATTTCTTTGTCTTTGATCTTTTTTTTCTCATTCAAAATAGCCATGTGTGCTTGAGAATCTGCAATATTATTTTATGACAGTTAAAAAAGGTTACCTTTGACCTTTAAAAACAAATTTAATATAGAATGAGCATTTATGAAACAATCGCCTGTCACAGAAAACTTTTTTAAATTGGATTTCTGATCATCTGAAATGGCTGCTTCGTATTGTTTAAAAAAGACATATCTCATAAGTAGTGAAGAAATATATGTGTGCAGACACACTTGAGACAGAGTTAGGCCGTTAGTCATCTTAAACACACATTATAGCATCTGGTTCTTGAAATGCTTTTTTTTCATTTTAACATTTGATAAGTTAAATCCAACTCCAATTTATTGACTGTAAATACTTGATATAAATATCTGCCAAGTTCATAAAAAGAGGTCACAAAATCAAACAATTTAAAAATCTAGACTGTTATAATGATGTTTGAATAACTGTGGCAACTTTAATGACGTTGTTATTGGTGGATTTAACACCATTATTCAGCACACGATAGCCTTAATACATTGCGGCCAGTATTAATGGTGGAGGAAGAATCTGGGAAAATCGCTGGCAAGAACCACTGACCCATGAGAAGCTACTGGCATGCATTTTCACATACCCATATTGGCTGAATCTGAGACTTAAACCCACACAGACAGAGGTGAGATGGCAGAGATCCGTAACGGAGATCGCTTTAGACCACTCAGCCACTAGGAGCCCCTTGCAACTTTAATGACACAATGTTATCGGGTCTGGTAGCAATTATACAAGGCACATGCAACACCATTTAAGACACTGAAATTTATTTTTGTTGAATAGGATTTTCCAATTTTATGATTGGGTTTATGCTGCCAGAGACATATATAACACATCTATCTAGGGATGTTTGATCAGCAATAAACTTGGATGCAGAGGTCGTGGCTTCGATCCCTGGCTGAGTTATACCAAAGAGTTACAAAATGGTTCTAACAGCTGCTTCGCTTGGTGATTAGCATTAAGAGGTTAGTGTTAGGACTAGTCAACCTGGTGTCAGGATGGTGTGACTATGTAGGACATCATGCTAGGTGTCTGTGGCATCCCTTGAGGCCCTCTTAAGGAGAGTATAACAATTCACAGTATATGAAGATGGCAGTAATTACTGCTTATTTTAACATGTTTAGTAATAAAATACTAAATTCCATTGGCTAAATGTTAATACAGTGGAAACTGTCTTGAATGACCACCCCTTCTGCCAAAACATAATGGTCTCTCATGATTGTTGGTCTCTCATAACAGGTAATAAACATTATATAATCAATAAATCTGTACATGGAGAACCTGGTCTCTCAAGACAGGTGGTCTGTCATAGCAGTGGTCTCTCAAGACAGGTTTTACTGTAGTGCAGACAATTACTGATTTCAGAGGGGAAGAATTTACAAAAATAGTGACATCCAGATATAATGTAAAAAAAATTGCAGAAAAAAATTGCAGAAAAATTATCCCTTACAAAAACATTACAAAGCAAAATTTGGGTAAATATAAATTATTCTACCTATTTGATGCATAATTAAATCATAGTATGACAGGGACTTTGCTTTCTTTGAAGTTCTATTTTTCAAGGTGACACATCATGCCTTCATCTAGCTTGTAGGAGCCACATAATTTTCTCCCAGAAAATATAAGTGAAGTATTGAAAAAAGTACTTTGGGAAAAACAAATTATTGTAGCAAATTGTAAACTCTTCATGCAGTATTCCCTAACTGGGAGACTCACTAAAAATTTTGCAACCCAAGTACTTAATTTGCCAGTTTGATAGGTTTTAATTAAATCAGGGTGTAGTTTATTGGACTGTGGCATAGATCAGAACTGTACCAAACCTACCCATTTAGAGGTGTAGTTTATAGAACTGTGGCATAGATTAGAACTGTACCAAACCTACCCATTTAGAGGTGTAGTTTATAGAACTGTGGCATAGATTAAAAATTTACTAAACCTACCCATTCAGATGTGTAGTTTATTGGACTGTGGCACAGGCCAGAATAATACCAAACCTACCCATTTAGAGGTGTAATTTATTAGACTCTGGCATAGGTCAGAATAATACCAAACCAACTCATTTAGAAGTGTAATTTATTGGAATGCGGCATAAATCAGAAATTTACCAAACCTTCCTAATTTTTTGAGGTGTAGTTTATTGGAATGTGGCAAAGGTCAAAATAGTACCAAACCTACCCATTTAGACGATCACCCAAAGTAGTTATTAATTAAGGAAATAACATAATCTTAGCAATTCGATGGACTTGTTTTGACATAATGTCATTGAAATTCTAAATATTGGTTTCTGTTGAGATGTTGGTTTGGGAATATGCAATGAAACTGCTGAAATGGTAATGTTATTATATGTTATTAATTTGTTCACATTTTATAATTGCATAAAGTATGACATTATGTAATGTACTACCTTGCTAAGGCATAACATTGACTTGCTTCTTTTTCTTATTTGCTGCATCAGAAAAGTTATTGACTTTGAATAGTACTTTGCTGTTTGCTTATAAATACTAAAAGCAATAGACTGGTGTAGTGTTGAACATACCGTATATACACACTCATAAGATGAGTCCAACTGCAAACTGCACTGATCCAGATCTACCATCGCATAATGTGCTGGCAGACCTGGGTCTGTACAGTCTTATAGTAGCAATCAATAGAACTAACATAGACCCAGACCTGCAGGTGCATTATGCTATGGCAGATCTGGATCTTGTTTGCAGTTTGATTCAACTTAGAAGTGTGTATATTTAGTAATTATGTGATGGTCCTTTCCATATTTAATGGTTGGATTGATTTGTGCATAACAGTACATCAGTACATTAAAGATTTTATTGTGCCATGGGAATTGGAGTAAAGCATCTTCCCCAGAGATATGCCACTGTGGGCAATCCACCCAGTTTCTGGGGTGAAATCTAATTGTATGGGGTATCATCTTAGAGCACCTGTTGGCTGATATTTCAGAATAAAAATGTTATTTTTAATTATTTAACAATGTCTCTTCAACTTCGGAAAGACGCAGGCAGTGACAAATTTATTTAATCAATCTCATAATATTATGCTATGATTCATGTAGCTTTTTTATGGGGGCCAGGGGTCAAACATATGCTTGTGGCACCACTTTGTTTTGTTGTGTCAAAAAGTTATGGACACTTTAGCTGATATAACTTTAAATAGCCCGCATAAAAATGAACAGAAAATTGTATAGATTAATCCATTCAGTTAGTAGCATTCATCCATTCACAGATAATAGCATACATTAGGGCCTAACCGGAAATTGCCTCGGACATTCGCTTCGGCCAAATATCCGGTTTTTCGGTACTACTCGGAAGTATTCGCCTCTGCAAATAATACAAATGGTTACAAGTAAAAAAATTCAATAAATATCAAACTTTTTAAAAAAAAAAAGTTGTTTAATAGATAATAATTTTAGTTAATAGCAAAAATTTTCAACTTATAGGCGATATATACGGTATACGGTACACGAAAAATTTAAGCTTTGCATACAATAATGAAACAAACGGTACTCTCTGAAGTCGCACCTACTACTCGGTTCATGCCCAGATCTGGCAAATAGTACATCCAAATACTCGGATTCGGTACTCGGCGAAAATTATCTACTCGGTTAGGCCCTAGCATTCATCCATTCACAGTTAGTAGCAATCATTCATCCATTCACAGTTAGTTGCATTCATCCATTCAGTTAGTAGCATTCAAGACAGTTTTGTTGTACCACTGGTTTAATCCAGATAACATGGTTAAACTAATCAGAGAATTGAAGATGAGTTACTAGTACTAGAATGGATTTAAGATGGAAACGGCTAATATGGTTGATGAATAATGGTAGAAAGCATTGTAGATGCTTCTGATTATCATAACAGTATTCAATATTTTACTTGTGATACGAATTGTCTGTTTTGGTTTTGTTGGTGGTTGCGTGTGTTTGGGATTTTTAATGTAGCTTTAAAAAAAAGTTAAAGTCATATCGCTGTGATGTCTGCAGTGTGGCAGTTTATTGTGATGTCTGAGCACTGGGGCATCATGACACAGACATGTAACATGATGTCCCACCCAGTCACATTATCCTGACAACAGACCTGCCAGTCCTAACATTAACCTCTTAATGCTGAGCGCCTAGCGAGGCAGCTGTTAGTACCATTTTTATAAGTATTTGGTATGACTCGGCTGGGGTTTGAACCATGTGACCTCCAGCATGCAATATAGAGTCTCTAACCTTTAGGCCACTGGAGGATCTGGTTTTGTTTGTAAAGTATCACATCTTGAGCTAGTGTTTTTTGTTACTCATCCCACATAAAACAAAATTTCAGGTATCTTGTATCATTGTAGCATTAATTGTGGAGTTATTTTTCTTGAACATACATGAAAAACCTAATTTTTTGGACCTGTTTTTTTTTTTGGGAATGGAAATTTGCTTGGAAGTCGATGTAATTAGGATGTATTCAAAATAATCCCCAAAATGTGTTTCTTACTTGCCTTTCATGTGAAAAAGAGCAAAAACCTCCAAGGGTTAATGTGTTAAGATGATAGTGTTATGACTTGTTGGCCTGGTGTCATGATAATGTGACTGGATAGGACAAGATGCTATATGTTTGCAGCATGATGCCCCAATGCTTGACATCACTATAACCTGCCAAATTGCAGACATCAAAGCCATATGACTTAAATTTCTAAAGCTAAGTTAAAAATTCCAAACACAAGCATGGATGTCAATTAGAAATGGTGTCCTCTATATGCTAAGTTAAAAATCCCAAACACAAGAATGGGTGTCAATTAAAAATGGTGTCCTCTATATGCTAAGTTAAAAATCCCAAACACAAGCATGGATGTCAGTTAAAAATGGTGTCCTCTATTAACACCTGTTCTAAGAGTAACAATCATCCTTTACAAAAAGTTGGTTTTACATGGACCTGTTTTATATGATGAATGGTTTATTATTAATGTATTTTATGCACAAGTGTCCTCTGTATGGACTAATTTTATAGGGCAGGTGGTTCATTAATGATATCCTTTACAACCAGGTATTCTCAATTATAGGGACCTATTCTTGAACTGAGTGAGTGGTTCATCATAGATGTACTTTACAAACCTGCATCCTCTACTTGGATCAGCTATGTAGGACAAGTGATTCAGAATTGATGTCCTTTATGAACTGTTGTCCTCTCTATGGACATGTTCTATAAGACAAATGGTTCATTAATGGTGTCCTTTATAAACAGGCATCCTCTATATGGCCCAGTTCTCTTAAACAAATGGTTCAATAATGATGCTACATGTAATGAGGTATTTGCTTTATGGATCTTTTCTCTAAGGCAAGTGGTTCAATAACGGTGTCCTTTATATACAGTTATTCACTGTATGGATCTGTTCTTCATGATAAATAGTGCATTAATAGTGTCAGTTATAAGAAACATAAACCAGTTCTCATACACAAGTTGTTCATCAACGATGTCCTTGATAAACAAGTGTCCTATATCTGTGCGCGTTCTCTAAGGCAAGTTTCAGTTGTTTCTTTTCATTTGTGGCAAGTGTTGACTTTATCAGAGATTATGTGGCCCTCTGTTCTTTCTCATCCTTTAAAAACATTTTGGAACATTGAATAATAGCTGCGTGTACTGATTCTCCCAACCGGGCAGTAAGCTTATTAGTCGTTGGAAATCATGGAGAATCACCAGTAGTTATACTGAATAATTGGGCAAATTCTCTTCCAACCAATAAGGTTAATGTATTTTGCACTTCATAAAAATATTTTAAAGGCTGCATTCTGGACACAAATTCCAATACTTTCAGCATGTACTTTGAATTACAAGTCCATTTTTCTGTTTGTGAATTATTAGAATCATGATGTAGGGACCAATTGTCTTGATAATTGTTTGAGCTATACTGTTTCTTTATATATAAAAAAACCCCACAGTACTATTAGTACTCACATATGAGACAATTCCATCTGCAACTTCACAGACCCAGATCTGCCATCACATAATGCACTGAGGCAGATTTAAGTCTGTGCAGTTTGTTAGGAATAATTATTAGAACAAACAAGATAGATCCAGACCTGCAGTCACAATATGCTATGGTAGATCATGGTCTTTAATGTTTGCAATTTGACTCGACTCGAATGTGCCTGTTATAGCCCAGCCATGGATCTTAGCTTTTTACTAGACATGAGATTATCCAGGGTGAGAATACCATATTACCTTATTACTAGACATGGTATTATCCATGGTGAGAATGCAATATTAGCTTATTACTAGACATGGGATTATCTGTGGTGAGAAAGCCATATTAGCTTATTACTATATTTGGGATTATCTGGGGTGAGAATGCAGTATTATCTTATTAATAGACATGGGATAATCCCAGGTGAGAATGCAGTATTAGTTTATTACTTGACATGAGATTATCTGCAGTGAGAATGCACTATTAGCTTATTACTAGATCTGGGATTATCCTGGTAAGAATGCAGTATTAGCTTATTACTTGACATGGGATTATCCAGGGTGAGAATGCAGTATTAGCTTATTACTATATCTGGGATTATCTGGGGTGAAAATTTTCATATGGCTGTTAAAGGAAGATGACCTTTCAAAGGGGATGGAGGTGTGTAAGCAAAAAGTATAACTTTGCGAAAGAACGTGACTAATGTTATATGAATCACATGTCTGAAAAGAACTTTACAATTTCTCTGTTTTATATTTGATTGCTTTTTGTTCTTTGATGCTCATTCACACTCCCCTAATTTTTGGAAATTAAACTCTAGTCAGATGCTGGTATAAATAATTAAAAACTATTTATCCCATTGGCAGGTAATGGAAAAGTGATGTACTGATCTCTCTCTCACATTAATAAATAACATGGGGTCCATTGCTGCCAACTGTGTTGACAAAGAACAATTATTGCTTTATCACTTGTTTCAATGCATTTTTGAAATTAAACTATGCCATCCCTGACATTTTTACCTGGTTTTTCTATATTTTTTATGTACCACCAGGTAGAAGAAAATTTATGGATTTTTTTTTTGTTAATGTATATACTGTTTGATAATTCTACAATGAAACAGAATATACAAAAGCTGTGACCCATTCCCATTAAAAGGTTTTTCGATATGACGGAAACCAATTTTTGAGAGAAAATAGAGATAACATCTGTAAATGTTTTAGGTCGTCAGATTGCAAACAGCAAAGGTCCTGATCTGCCACAGAATAATGTCCTTGCAGATCAGGGTCTGTGTTGTTTGTTCTACTGATTACTCCTAACAAGCTGCAGAGACCCAGATCTGGTGACACATTATGCAATGGTAGATGTTGGTCTCTGCAATTCGCATTAGGACTCATCTTTTAAGCAAGTAGATCCAATAGATATATGTGATATTGTGATATCATTATTCCAAATGCATGAAAAAAATTACAGCATTTGAGTTGAATAGCTTGTACAGTTGATTGCTGTTAATTGGGACACATTGGCACTCGAAGACTTTGGTCCAATTAAGCAGCGACCCAAGTATGTGGAAAAGTTAAAAAGGCATACACGTATTCCTTTGTCCCAAAAAAGCGGCTGCCCATTATTAAAAGCTGACCCAATTAACCGGAATCCACTAAAAACCTGTCTTGAGAGACCATTGCTATGAGAGACCACCTTTTTTGGGAGACCAGAATCTCAATGCACAGATTTATTGATAATATAGTATTATGACCTGTTAAGAGAGACCACCTGTCTTGAGAGACCATTATTGTTTGGCAGAAGGTTTGGACTTTCAAGAAAGGTTCTACTGTATATTGAAAATGAGTGGACCAGATTTCATTGATTATTATGCATAGTATCAATGTGAAATTAGATTTGTTCTGTGATATATGTAATGAATTCCAGTAAAAAACTTTTGTGTCAGTTTAGTCCCTGTTTTTAACATAATGAATATTTGTGATATGTAATAAACTAAATAAGAGTTTTAACTTTCATGATTCACTTTCAATTCAGAAAAATATTGAAAAGAATTCTGTTTTTAAAATCAACAGCAAGCCAACTTATATTGTTAAGCCTTCCTTGGCAGAAACTCGATCACTTGGCTGTTTTGGTTTTCCATCGCTTGTTTTCAGATTAGCAGATTTACTGCCCTTTCATATTTATTTGTAGCAGACTTGTAGCTTCATCTTGAGAATACTTTGGAAGGAGTGAAAAAAAAACAACAGTAACTTTTTAAAACTAAACTTGCATTTCCTGGAAAATAAACATTACCTTGGTTCTGGCTTAGAATTTAACATAATTTTGTTTGTAGCCAGAAGGACTAGTAGATTGATAAATTGATAATAAAATTATTATTATTATTATTTATTATTATTATTATTATTATTATTACATGTATTATTTACACTAAGGATTTATTCTACAATGTACAATATTTCTATCATTGATTAAAATAACAAAATGGTACTTATCAGGTCAGTAGTTATACCTGGTGAGTATAGATCTAAATTTTAGTCAGATTGAAATTTATATGATGTTTATTACTACTTTCCCAAAAGTTCCATGGTACTGTGTTTAAGTTATATTTTCACTGATAACACAAACAAGAAGCCATTATTTTTCTTGAGACCATCTTTTGTTAAATAAACTTTACCGTCGAGGTTTATCATTAAAGTTAATCTAGGGTGTGGATGGATAGAATGATGTACACATGGATAACACAGGGAGTGCTCCTGCCACGGCATACTCAATAAATACCTGTATTATGAAGACAGAGAGAATACTACCAATATATGCTATTTTTTTTTATGAAAGCATGTAAACTAATATTTTTCAATTAAAATTTTGTTGTAGCACTCTTACTGGTAACACAAATTATGTAATCCATAGAAAAGATATTATAAGAATTAGCTATTTTTAACAAAACAAGAGAAGAAAAATAATCTGTTCAGGTTTCAAGCTAATAGCTGGAAAGAAAGAAAAGAAACCTTTTAAAATCTTAGTTAACCTTGGGAATTTGTATTGTTTTAAAAGATGCATTGTGAAAAATTTGCTGAAGTTCACATCTTTGAAAAATTAATGTGCCATTAGACAATCATTCATTCTTCCTAATTTCTCCAAACAGCTTAAATATGTATTTTATAATAATTTTCATCCCATAATACTCTATTTTTTTTCAGTACATTTTGTATACTATTTGAAGTACATGTAATGCAATTGAGAGCAATACATTTTGGAAGTCTTTGTTAGACACAGACTACTTTTTATTTGGTTTATTATGTATCATTGCACATATCTCAATGTCCAGGCAATCCATTTTTTTTTTTGGGACAAATATTTTTCATTGGACAGTAATTTGTGTGCAGTCACTGCTTGCTAAATTTATTTTTACTATTCCAGTTGGATCAATTCTACTGGGGTTTGAATGTATGACAGACTCTTGTGTGATATCTTCATGCTCTTTCAAATCAATATGGCTCACAATTATTGTCATGGGTGGCCCATATAAGTTATATTAAATATGAAATTCAGTTTTTTATTTAGTAGAACGGCTCGGTTAAATCCATATATCATTTGTAGGCAGTGGCTTCCGGTCTGCAAATTAATTGAAAGACACCTCTCACTGGAAGACACCATTCACTGAAAGACACCTCTCACAGGATAACACTGGTGTCCAGAGGCATTAACTGCAACATATACAAGGGCATGGTAGCAAAAATGCAAGCACACTGTAGTATAAGCGAGAGTGTGTAGGCATAAGTGAGATCATAGTAGCATAAGCAAGGGTGCAGCAGTGTGAAGTATCAAATTTTGAACAAGCATTGAACCTCAAAATTGAATACACTGAGCATTATGATTTTATTACATTTAGAGTCTTTGTGAAGGGTCATCTTGACTGTTATTTTTAATTTCTTCCATGTTAGTGTTAAAACTTCAAAGGGGTCAGTGTTCCGATTCCATGAAAATGACCGGATATCTTAGCACAGGTTTGAGATAGAGACAGCTGAACTTGCGATCCATGTCAAATAATCATTCTTTAAAGGAAAAAGTTATATAATGTAGTTCAGAGATTCTGACTGACAAAAAAATAATTGTCTTAGGAAGATATTTTAGAAACCCCTGCTTATGATTGGCTGAGTGAAATTAAGGTGTACTCCTTGGAAGTAATGTGAATTTAAAGTGACAGCCTTGATCGAAATTCTTTAGTTTGAAATTTTCTGAGAGATGCTTAGCTATTAGGAAGCCTAGGAAAAGAATAGTGCTTTCCTCAGTAAACAAGAAAAGGATCTGTGAATTTTTTGCAATAGTAATCGAACATGTAGTAGCATACGGTAAATATTCGACTGAGAGTCATGTGGTAATTTATTGCAAGGGTACACTACAATAGGTAGGCTTTACACAGTGTCGGAATAGCTAGTGTGTTCTGAGTAACGTAAGTGAAAGAATTTTATGTAAATCTAGAAAGGACTCCCCCAAAAAAAGAGAAATGACAAGTGAAGTCCGAAAGGGGGAAGTGATGAGTTCAGAGTTAAATCTAGGAAGTCCAAGAAGGACGAAGCAGTCAGAATAGGAAGACTTGAGGTAATAGGAAGTCCAAGAAGAACGAAGCAGTCAGAATAGGAAGACTTGAGGTAATAGGAAACTTGAAACACGGTTGAGAGGAATCAGTTGGGGAAATTGCGCATTTTCACCACTCGTTTTGATGATGAAATAAATCCAATTTAGACACTGCTATTAAATCCTGTTGATATCATTAAGTTGAATTGAAATTACCACTAATGATTTGTTTGATGATTTTTCTTGTCTCTGTTGATATTCTATCCTTCCACTCACACCAGGTCGTAATATCAAGGGAGGTCATTCCCTTGATAACGTAGCTAAATCCAATTAACTACCCCTCTTACCACATGGGAGATATTACAAGCAGTGTAAACAAAGGTGCAAGAGAGTTAAGAAAAAATAGAATGGTTAAAAATGGGGTGGGGTGCTTCCTACATTTGTTGATTCAATTGAATTATAATCTTTGTGCTACACAAATATTCATTTCATAGATTTTTATAATGGAAGAAAACATCCAAAGTCAAATAAAGTTAAAAAACGGATGACATTATTTTAATATATATCCAGTTGACATGCAGTACACACAGATTCATGAGTCAGTAAAATTTTAGCTGCTTTCCTCGGCAAAATCTTAGTTGCCTGCCTCTCAAGATCCATCACAAGCAGACATAAATTAACTAAAGCCTCAAAGACCCATAAATGCCTGAGTTTTCATATGGCCATGATTCAGTACAACCCCATCTTATTTGTACTTCTACACAAGCAATCATTTTGCATTATCCTGGTATACTTCAACCAGATTTTAATGAATTAAAAAATACAGAGCAAAACGAAATAGAGAAAAATCAGAAATTTGTATGTTCTGATGGAATTCGTAAGTTATATTTAAATGTAAATCAACCGAGTTTAATTAAGAATCCATTAGCTGAAGCCATTAGTTACAGGATTGTCATGGTGCGTGATTTCAACAAGAATAATGATCTAGGCCCAGGTGTTACCATGATGTCAAAACTTTTTTTAATAATGTAGTCAGTAAATGAGAACTAGATTATTATTTGCTCACAGTTTTTACATGACACTTGATTCTTTCCAAGTTTGAATAAATGATGACATATCATATGATGAATATATTAAAACACAATTAAAAGATAAATTATAACAGAAATTTTACTTAATGGAACATATTTAATTCCTTAGTGTGACCACCAGTATGTATTTACAAATATTTATATTGATCAAGATTTTGTGTATTGTTGTTGTTTACTCAGAAAATATTTTTGGTTAGGAAAATCTTGCAAATTTTTTTTATTTTAATTTTCATTTTAATTGTAACTTTTAATAGTAGGAAAATAGAAACATATTTGTCCTTTTCCTAGAAGAAAAAAAATGCAATCCACACTTGTATCTGCATTATAATCAAATTCACAAGTTGTCCAGACTCATACAAAACAAGGATATTTATATATTAATATGCTTATTTTATGGAACCAGACAGAGAGGTTTTGGATTTTGAAAAATTAATTTACATACATGTATGTATATATTCATATGCTTAATTTTATGGAATCAGACCTAGAGATCATAGAACCAAGCCAATTAAGAGATGTTAGGCCTGGGAAGAGAGATTGTAGGACCAGGCAGAGGGATTGTAGAACAATATATATATATATATATATATATATATATATATATATATATATATATATATATATATATATATATATATATATATATATGAGATGTGTTTTCATTGACAGTGCAGAAATGTGATGGTTGTTTTCATCTACAGTGCTGAAACTATATGGGTGTTATCATCTACAGTGATGAAACTATATGGGTGTTATCATCTAAGTGCTGAAACTATATGGGTGTTATCATCTACAGTGATGAAACTTGATGGGTGTTATCATCTACAGTGCTGAAACTATATGGGTGTTATCATCTACAGTGATGAAACTATATGGGTGTTATCATCTAAGTGCTGAAACTATATGGGTGTTATCATCTACAGTGATGAAACTTGATGGGTGTTATCATCTACAGTGATGAAACTTGATGGGTGTTATCATCTACAGTAATGAAACTATATGGGTGTTATCATCTACAGTGCTGAAACTATATGGGTGTTATCATCTACAGTGCTGAAACTATATGGGCGTTATCATCTACAGTGATGAAACTATATGGATGTTATCATCTACAGTGATGAAACTTGATGGGTGTTATCATCTACAGTGATGAAACTTGATGGGTGTTATCATCTACAGTGCTGAAACTATATGGGTGTTATCATCTACAGTGATGAAACTATATGGGTGTTATCATCTACAGTGCTGAAACTATATGGGTGTTATCATCTACAGTGATGAAACTTGATGGGTGTTATCATCTACAGTGATGAAACTTGATGGGTGTTATCATCTACAGTGATGAAACTATATGGGTGTTATCATCTACAGTGCTGAAACTATATGGGTGTTATCATCTACAGTGCTGAAACTATATGGGTGTTATCATCTACAGTGATGAAACTATATGGGTGTTATCATCTACAGTGCTGAAACTATATGGGTGTTATCATCTACAGTAATGAAACTATATGGGTGTTATCATCTACAGTGATGAAACTATATGGGTGTCATCATCTACAGTGATGAAACTATATGGGTGTCATCATCTACAGTGCTGAAACTATATGGGTGTCATCATCTACAGTAATGAAACTATATGGGTGTTATCATCTACAGTGATGAAACTGTATGGGTGTTATCATCTACAGTGATGAAACTATATGGGCGTTATCATCCACAGTGCTGAAACTTGATGGGTGTTATCATCTACAGTGATGAAACTATATGGGTGTTATCATCTACAGTGCTGAAACTATATGGGTGTCATCATCTACAGTAATGAAACTATATGGGTGTTATCATCTAAGTGCTGAAACTATATGGGTGTTATCATCTACAGTGATGAAACTTGATATGTGTTATCATCTACAGTAATGAAACTATATGGGTGTTATCATCTACAGTGCTGAAACTATATGGGTGTTATCATCTACAGTGCTGAAACTATATGGGCGTTATCATCTACAGTGATGAAACTATATGGATGTTATCATCTACAGTGATGAAACTTGATGGGTGTTATCATCTACAGTGATGAAACTTGATGGGTGTTATCATCTACAGTAATGAAACTATATGGGTGTTATCATCTACAGTGCTGAAACTATATGGGTGTTATCATCTACAGTGATGAAACTATATGGGTGTTATCATCTACAGTGCTGAAACTATATGGGTGTTATCATCTACAGTGATGAAACTTGATGGGTGTTATCATCTACAGTGATGAAACTTGATGGGTGTTATCATCTACAGTGATGAAACTATATGGGTGTTATCATCTACAGTGCTGAAACTATATGGGTGTTATCATCTACAGTGCTGAAACTATATGGGTGTTATCATCTACAGTGATGAAACTATATGGGTGTTATCATCTACAGTGCTGAAACTATATGGGTGTTATCATCTACAGTAATGAAACTATATGGGTGTCATCATCTACAGTGATGAAACTATATGGGTGTCATCATCTACAGTGATGAAACTATATGGGTGTCATCATCTACAGTGCTGAAACTATATGGGTGTCATCATCTACAGTAATGAAACTATATGGGTGTTATCATCTACAGTGATGAAACTATATGGGTGTTATCATCTACAGTGATGAAACTATATGGGCGTTATCATCCACAGTGCTGAAACTTGATGGGTGTTATCATCTACAGTGATGAAACTATATGGGTGTTATCATCTACAGTGCTGAAACTATATGGGTGTCATCATCTACAGTAATGAAACTATATGGGCGTTATCATCTACAGTGATGAAACTATATGGGCGTTATCATCTACAGTGATGAAACTATATGGGCGTTATCATCCACAGTGCTGAAACTTGATGGGTGTTATCATCTACAGTGATGAAATTATATGGGTGTTATCATCTACAGTGCTGAAACTATATGGGCATTATCATCCACAGTGCTGAAACTTGATGGGTGTTATCATCTACAGTAATGAAACTATATGGGTGTTATCATCTACAGTGATGAAACTATATGGGTGTTATCATCTACAGTGATGAAACTATATGGACGTTATCATCCACAATGCTGAAACTTGATGGGTGTTATCATCTACAGTGATGAAATTATATGGGCGTTATCATCCACAATGCTGAAACTTGATGGGTGTTATCATCTACAGTGATGAAATTATATGGGTGTTATCATCTACAGTGCTGAAACTATATGGGTGTTATCATCTACAGTGATGAAACTTGATGGGTGTTATCATCTACAGTGCTGAAACTATATGGGTGTTACCATCTACAGTGATGAAACTATATGGGTGTTATCATCTACAGTGCTGAAACTATATGGGTGTCATCATCTACAGTGATGAAACTATATGGGTGTCATCATCTACAGTGATGAAACTATATGGGTGTCATCATCTACAGTGCTGAAACTATATGGGTGTCATCATCTACAGTAATGAAACTATATGGGTGTTATCATCTACAGTGATGAAACTATATGGGTGTTATCATCTACAGTGATGAAACTATATGGGCGTTATCATCCACAGTGCTGAAACTTGATGGGTGTTATCATCTACAGTGATGAAACTATATGGGTGTTATCATCTACAGTGCTGAAACTATATGGGTGTCATCATCTACAGTAATGAAACTATATGGGCGTTATCATCTACAGTGATGAAACTATATGGGCGTTATCATCTACAGTGATGAAACTATATGGGCGTTATCATCCACAGTGCTGAAACTTGATGGGTGTTATCATCTACAGTGATGAAATTATATGGGTGTTATCATCTACAGTGCTGAAACTATATGGGCATTATCATCCACAGTGCTGAAACTTGATGGGTGTTATCATCTACAGTAATGAAACTATATGGGTGTTATCATCTACAGTGATGAAACTATATGGGTGTTATCATCTACAGTGATGAAACTATATGGGCGTTATCATCCACAATGCTGAAACTTGATGGGTGTTATCATCTACAGTGATGAAATTATATGGGCGTTATCATCCACAATGCTGAAACTTGATGGGTGTTATCATCTACAGTGATGAAATTATATGGGTGTTATCATCTACAGTGCTGAAACTATATGGGTGTTATCATCTACAGTGATGAAACTTGATGGGTGTTATCATCTACAGTGCTGAAACTATATGGGTGTTACCATCTACAGTGATGAAACTATATGGGTGTTATCATCTACAGTGCTGAAACTATATGGGCGTTATCATCTACAGTGATGAAACTATATGGGCGTTATCATCCACAGTGCTGAAACTATATGGGCGTTATCATCCACAGTGATGAAACTATATGGGCGTTATCATCCACAGTGCTGAAACTATATGGGCGTTATCATCCACAGTGCTGAAACTATATGGGTGTTATCATCTACAGTGATGAAACTATATGGGTGTTATCATCTACAGTGCTGAAACTATATGGGTGTTATCATCTACAGTGATGAAACTATATGGGTGTTATCATCTACAGTGCTGAAACTATATGGGTGTTATCATCTACAGTGATGAAACTATATGGGTGTTATCATCTACAGTGATGAAACTTGATTGGTGTTATCATCTACAGTGATGAAACTTGATGGGTATTATCATCTACAATGCTGAAACTATATGGGTGTTATCATCTACAGTGCTGAAACTATATGGGTGTCTTCATCTACAGTGCTGAAACTATATGGGTGTCTTCATCTACAGTGATGAAACTATATGGGTGTTATCATCTATAGTGATGAAACTATATGGGTGTTATCATCTACAGTGCTGAAACTATATGGGTGTTTTCATCTACAGTGCTGAAACTATATGGGTGTTTTCATCTACAGTGATGAAACTATATGGGTGTCATCATCTACAGTGATGAGACTATATGGGTGTTATCATCTACAGTGCTGAAACTATATGGGTGTTATCATCTACAGTGATGAAACTATATGGGTGTTATCATCTACAGTGATGAAACTATATGGGTGTTATCATCTACAGTGATGAAACTTGATGGGTGTTATCATCCACAGTGCTGAAACTATATGGGTGTTATCATCTAAGTGCTGAAACTATATGGGTGTTATCATCTACAGTGATGAAACTTGATATGTGTTATCATCTACAGTAATGAAACTATATGGGTGTTATCATCTACAGTAATGAAACTATATGGGTGTTATCATCTACAGTGATGAAACTTGATGGGTGTTATCATCTACAGTGATGAAACTTGATGGGTGTTATCATCTACAGTGCTGAAACTATATGGGTGTTATCATCTAAGTGCTGAAACTATATGGGTGTTATCATCTACAGTGATGAAACTATATGGGTGTTATCATCTACAGTGATGAAACTATATGGGTGTTATCATCTACAGTGATGAAACTATATGGGTGTTATCATCTACAGTGATGAAACTATATGGGTGTTATCATCTAAGTGCTGAAACTGTATGGGTGTTATCATCTACAGTGCTGAAACTATATGGGTGTTATCATCTACAGTGATGAAACTATATGGGTGTTATCATCTAAGTGCTGAAACTATATGGGTGTTATCATCCACAGTGCTGAAACTATATGGGCGTTATCATCTACAGTGCTGAAACTATATGGGTGTTATCATCTACAGTGATGAGACTATATGGGTGTTATCATCTAAGTGCTGAAACTATATGGGTGTTATCATCTACAGTGATGAAACTTGATATGTGTTATCATCTACAGTAATGAAACTATATGGGTGTTATCATCTACAGTAATGAAACTATATGGGTGTTATCATCTACAGTGATGAAACTTGATGGGTGTTATCATCTATAGTAATGAAACTTGATGGGTGTTATCATCTACAGTGCTGAAACTATATGGGTGTTATCATCTACAGTGCTGAAACTATATGGGTGTTATCATCTACAGTAATGAAACTTGATGGGTGTTATCATCCACAGTGCTGAAACTATATGGGTGTTATCATCTAAGTGCTGAAACTATATGGGTGTTATCATCTACAGTGATGAAACTTGATATGTGTTATCATCTACAGTAATGAAACTATATGGGTGTTATCATCTACAGTAATGAAACTATATGGGTGTTATCATCTACAGTGATGAAACTTGATGGGTGTTATCATCTACAGTAATGAAACTATATGGGTGTTATCATCTACAGTGCTGAAACTATATGGGTCTTATCATCTACAGTGATGAAACTATATGGGTGTTATCATCTACATTGCTGAAACTATATGGGTGTTATCATCTACAGTAATGAAACTTTATGGCTGTTTTCTTGATGAAGGGCACAACTCACCATGCACAAAAGCTGTTCAGGGGACCCCAAGTGGCCAAATGGTCTAAACCACTCTCTGTTATGGATCACTGCCATCTCACCTCCGTCTACATGGGTTTGAGTCTCATATTTGGCTAATGTGGGTATGTGAGAAAGCTTGCCAGTAGCTTCTTGTGGGTCAGTGGTTCTTTTTGGGTTTTTTCCCTGGATTCTTCCTCCACCATTAATACATGTCTGCCATGTATACCTATCATGTGCTGCAAAATGGCGCTAAACCCTAAAACAACAACAACAACAACAACAACAACAAAAGCTGTTCACAGTTACCAACATTTCTTGCACCAGTGGTTATGTTTTGCATTTGATCCAGTTTCTCTAACATTTATGTAAAGTCATCCATCTTAGAGCATGCTGCTTACCACAGAAAGAAATAGGTTGCAGTGACCTACCTTTTATGCTGTAATGAGTTTGCAATTTTTTTTAATGCCATGGTGGAGCAGGAGAGACATGTTCTCTGGACCAGAATCTCAACTGAGAACATTGATATAAAATTGTTATTAGTGTGTTAGTAGTAGATAGGAGTTAATGAATGATAATTGTTTTTATTGATGTAATATTATTAGCAAAATTTTAACCTTGAATAATTAATTAACACTGCAAATACTTACACTCCTCAGCACAATAACTAAAATATTTCTATATACTGTAACCCCTAAAATATGTAACCGTGAAAAACAAAATAGTGTTGGAAGATTGGTAACAATTTATTGCTTTTTTTAAAAATCAAGCTTATATTAGCTGTGTTACAGTTTCTGGTATAACATTACTGGTACAAAAATGAAAAACTGGACCTGGTTAGTACCCCCACCCCCTTTTTAAAGTGTGTAATAAACTTTTACATGTCAGGGCCATTCAAAATAGATAATGTTATAGGAGCCAAAGTGTCACATTAGGAAGGGGATGTTTTTTCGTTTTGAAACTTACATGTTTAAATCAGTCAAACTAAAGTGATCAATTTGTTGTTTCATCTCTGAAAGTAAAGCAGAATCTTTAAATTGTCTGCTTATCACCATTTATGGTTTCTGTCAAGATTCATTCTTTTGAAATCATATAATTCATTCAGAATAATAGAGAGAATCGGTGCTTGTTTCCACTACTTGGGTTATTTATGCGTATTCTATCTGAACTTGTAGGAACCAATACAGCCTAGAAACAAGACAAATGATATGCAGACAAATTTAGTCATTAGAAACCTGTTCATGTCATGGTGGATTAGAAGGAAGGCAAGTAACTTGACTGTAAATATTTTTTGCACTTAATAATTTCCCAGCCCCAAGTTTGGTAAATCTACTGCTCCTTTTTGAGAAGTCTAAACAGCTTAATGAAGCAGTTTCATATTTTTGGTTTGAAAATTTTGCAAGAATTTAGGGGTTTATATTTGTGTTTGATTTGCCTTTGAGGTCAACTTGATTTTTAAACTACATGTATGTGTACTCAAATGGATGACAGGGTTGTTGAGCTGGAGGGCAAGGAAGATTGATGCAGGGAGGGAAATTGGATATCATTGCAGATAGGGAAATTGGCAGCAGTGTCTGTTTGAAGAACATTGATGCAATAAGGAAAATTGGGTATCAGTGCATGTTTCAGGAATTCTGATACAGTGAGGTAAATTGGCTATCAGTGCATGTTTCAGGAATTCTGATACAGTGAGGTAAATTGGCTATCAGTGCATGTTTCAGGAATTCTGATACAGTGAGGTAAATTGGGTATCAGTGCATATTTCAAGAATTCTGATACAGTGAGGTAAATTGGGTGTCTATCACAGCGGTAAATTGGGTATCAGTGCATGTTTCAGAAAGACTGATACAGTGAGGTAAATTGGGTATCAGTGCATGTTTCAGGAATTCTGATACAGTGAGGTAAATTGGGTATCAGTGCATGTTTCAGGAATTCTGATACAGTGAGGTAAATTGGGTGTCTATCACGGCGGTAAATTGGGTATCAGTACATGTTTCAGGAATTCTGATACAGGGAGGAAAATTGGGTATCAGTGCATGTTTCAGGAATTCTGATATAGTGAGGTTAATTAGGTATCAGTGCATGTTTCAGGAATTCTGATACAGGGAGGAAAATTGGGTATCAGTGCATGTTTCAGGAATTCTGATACAGTGAGGTAAATTGGGTATCAGTGCATGTTTCAGGAATTCTGATACAGGGAGGAAAATTGGGTATCAGTGCATGTTTCAGAAAGACTGATACAGTGAGGTAAATTAGGTATCAGTGCATGTTTCAGGAATTCTGATACAGTGAGGTAAATTGGGTATCAGTGCATGTTTCAGGAATTCTGATACAGGGAGGAAAATTGGGTATCAGTGCATGTTTCAGGAATTCTGATATAGTGAGGTAAATTAGGTATCAGTGCATGTTTCAGGAATTCTGATACAGGGAGGAAAATTGGGTATCTATCATGGAGGTAAATTGGGTATCAGTGCATGTTTCAGGAATTCTGATACAGTGAGGTAAATTAGGTATCAGTGCATGTTTCAGGAATTCTGATACAGGGAGGAAAATTGGGTATCAGTGCATGTTTCAGGAAGACTGATACAGTGAGGTAAATTGGCTATCAGTGCATGTTTCAGGAATTCTGATGCAGTGAGGTAAATTGGCTATCAGTGCATGTTTCAGGAATTCTGATACAGTGAGGAAAATTGGGTATCTATCATGGAGGTAAATTGGGTATCAGTGCATGTTTCAGGAATTCTGATACAGTGAGGTAAATTAGGTATCAGTGCATGTTTCAGGAATTCTGATACAGGGAGGAAAATTGGGTATCAGTGCATGTTTCAGGAATTCTGATACAGTGAGGTAAATTAGGTATCAGTGCATGTTTCAGGAATTCTGATACAGGGAGGAAAATTGGGTATCTATCATGGAGGTAAATTGGGTATCAGTGCATGTTTCAGGAATTCTGATACAGTGAGGTAAATTAGGTATCAGTGCATGTTTCAGGAATTCTGATACAGGGAGGAAAATTGGGTATCAGTGCATGTTTCAGGAAGACTGATACAGTGAGGTAAATTGGCTATCAGTGCATGTTTCAGGAATTCTGATGCAGTGAGGTAAATTGGGTATCAGTGCATGTTTCAGGAATTCTGATACAGTGAGGTAAATTGGGTGTCTATCACAGAGGTAAATTGGGTATCAGTGCATGTTTCAGAAAGACTGATACAGTGAGGTAAATTGGGTATCAGTGCATGTTTCAGGAATTCTGATACAGTGAGGTAAATTAGGTATCAGTGCATGTTTCAGGAATTCTGATACAGGGAGGAAAATTGGGTATCAGTGCATGTTTCAGGAATTCTGATACAGTGAGGTAAATGGGGTATCAGTGCATGTTTCAGGAATTCTGATACAGTGAGGTAAATTGGGTGTCTATCACGGAGGTAAATTGGGTATCAGTGCATGTTTCAGGAATTCTGATACAGTGAGGTAAATTGGGTATCAGTGCATGTTTCAGGAATTCTGATACAGTGAGGTAAATTGGGTATCAGTGCATGTTTCAGGAATTCTGATACAGTGAGGTAAATTGGGTGTCTATCACGGAGGTAAATTGGGTATCAGTGCATGTTTCAGAAAGACTGATACACTGAGGTAAATTGGGTATCAGTGCATATTTCAGAAATTCTGATACAGTGGGATAAATTGGGTGTCTATCACGGAGGTTTGTTTGTTTGTTTGATTAGGATTTTTAACGTAGCTTTAACAATTTTTCAGTCATATCGCTACGATGTCTGCAGTGAGGCAGTTTATAGTGATGTCTAGCATTGAGACATCATGCCGCAGACATGTAGAATGATGCCCCACCCAGTCACATTATCCTGACACCAGGCCGACTAGTCCTAACACTAACCTCTTAATGCTGAGCACCAAGCGAGGTAGCTGTTAGTACCATTTTTATAAGTCTTTGGTATAACTCAGCTGGGGATCAAACCCACAACCTCCTGCTTCTGCGGTGGACTCTCTAATCACTAGGCCACCGGAACAGTTACAATACCTATTTGGTCATAAGTCGAAATGGTGTGCATTATGACCACCATGACAGCCACCTTGAAAATATTTTTGTTACTCCTCCAAAGTGGAAATACATATCAAACATCAGTTTTAGGAGTTTTCGCCAGAAGACTTTTTTAAATTAAAATTGTGCTGATATAAGTTTGCATAGCACATGGTAGCCATCTTGAAAAGAATCTTATCACCTCCCATCTTAAATGGAAAGTCATTTTAACCTGGATTTATTTTTCATTAGAAGAGTTTTAATGGTTTCATACTGATCCTAAAAGAATATGATTGCAAATCATGCTGCAATATGGAACATGGTGGCCACATTGAAAATAGTGTTATCTCTATTCTGCTCAAACAGATGGCTTTATCAGCATGGGATTTTTTGCTAGTAGACTTCTTGTATGTCCTAAATTAATTATTAATTATTACTAAAAGAAAACAATATTCTATCCAGCCATGTTTACAATCTTCAGCCATCCTGTTGGACAAATACCCAAAATTTTAAATGCTTCATTTTCACATCAAATTTGTCACGGATCAGTGGTCTAGTATCGCATATTCTATAAAGTAACACTTGGAAGATAACTGTTTTCTTTTCCAACAATTGCTTGTTAGATCATTACTGTAAACTTAACTTGTAACTTAAGTAACTTGATGAAAAAATTAGATATTCAACTAATAATTTCTTTTATTGTTTGGATTATAATTAGCATATATCTATTGCAACAACGTAATGAATAAAAGTACCATCAGCAGCCACATCTTTATGGGTACGATGAAATAAAAGTACCATCAGCAGCCGCATCTTTATGGGTACGATGAAATAAATTGTGTCTATTCATCATTTTCTCGTAACTCAACAAGAAACAATTTCAAACATTACATTAGGAATTTACAAATATTCTGATATGAAACATCGTGTTACTATCTTTTAAGATATTAGTAACCATTTGTAATTAGCTCAAAAAAACAAAAGATACGGCATTGTTTCATGCTCCATTATAATGACATTAACACTTTAGTAAGGTAGAAAATTTAACTCACATTATAATGACATTAACACTTTAGTAAGGTAGAAAATGTAACTCCATTATAATGACATTAACACTTTAGTAAGGTAGAAAATGTAACTCACATTATAATGACATTAACACTTTAGTAAGGTAGAAAATGTAACTCCATTATAATGACATTAACACTTTAGTAAGGTAGAAAATGTAACTCCATTATAATGACATTAACACTTTAGTAAGGTAGAAAATGTAACTCCATTATAATGACATTAACACTTTAGTAAGGTAGAAAATGTAACTCACATTAACATGACATTAACACTTTAGTAAGGTAGAAAATGTAACTCACATTATAATGACATTAACACTTTAGTAAGGTAGAAAATGTAACTCACATTATAACGACATTAACACTTTAGTAAGGTAGAAAATGTAACTCACATTATAACGACATTAACACTTTAGTAAGGTAGAAAATGTAACTCCATTATAATGACATTAACACTTTAGTAAGGTAGAAAATGTAACTCCATTATAATGACATTAACACTTTAGTAAGGTAGAAAATGTAACTCACATTATAAAGACATTAACACTTTAGTAAGGTAGAAAATGTAACTCACATTATAATGACATTAACACTTTAGTAAGGTAGAAAATGTAACTCCATTATAATGACATTAACACTTTAGTAAGGTAGAAAATGTAACTCACATTATAATGACATTAACACTTTAGTAAGGTAGAAAATGTAACTCAGATTATAATGACATTAACACTTTAGTAAGGTAGAAAATGTAACTCCATTATAATGACATTAACACTTTAGTAAGGTAGAAAATGTAACTCCATTATAATGACATTAACACTTTAGTAAGGTAGAAAATGTAACTCACATTATAATGACATTAACACTTTAGTAAGGTAGAAAATGTAACTCACATTATAATGACATTAACACTTTAGTAAGGTAGAAAATGTAACTCCATTATAATGACATTAACACTTTAGTAAGGTAGAAAATGTAACTCCATTATAATGACATTAACACTTTAGTAAGGTAGAAAATGTTACTCACATTATAATGACATTAACACTTTAGTAAGGTAGAAAATGTAACTCCATTATAATGACATTAACACTTTAGTAAGGTAGAAAATGTAACTCCATTATAATGACATTAACACTTTAGTAAGGTAGAAAATGTAACTCCATTATAATGACATTAACACTTTAGTAAGGTAGAAAATGTAACTCACATTATAATGACATTAACACTTTAGTAAGGTAGAAAATGTAACCCACATTATAATGACATTAACACTTTAGTAAGGTAGAAAATGTAACTCACATTATAATGACATTAACACTTTAGTAAGGTAGAAAATGTAACTCACATTATAATGACATTAACACTTTAGTAAGGTAGAAAATGTAACTCCATTATAATGACATTTACACTTTAGTAAGGTAGAAAATGTAACTCCATTATAATGACATTAACACTTTAGTAAGGTAGAAAATGTAATACATTATAATGACATTAACACTTTAGTAAGGTAGAAAATGTAACTCACATTATAATGACATTAACACTTTAGTAAGGTAGAAAATGTAACTCCATTATAATGACATTAACACTTTAGTAAGGTAGAAAATGTAACTCCATTATAATGACATTAACACTTTAGTAAGGTAGAAAATGTAACTCACATTATAATGACATTAACACTTTAGTAAGGTAGAAAATGTAACTCACATTATAATGACATTAACACTTTAGTAAGGTAGAAAATGTAACTCCATTATAATGACATTAACACTTTAGTAAGGTAGAAAATGTAACTCCATTATAATGACATTAACACTTTAGTAAGGTAGAAAATGTTACTCACATTATAATGACATTAACACTTTAGTAAGGTAGAAAATGTAACTCCATTATAATGACATTAACACTTTAGTAAGGTAGAAAATGTAACTCACATTATAACGACATTAACACTTTAGTAAGGTAGAAAATGTAACTCACATTATAATGACATTAACACTTTAGTAAGGTAGAAAATGTAACTCCATTATAATGACATTAACACTTTAGTAAGGTAGAAAATGTAACTCCATTATAATGACATTAACACTTTAGTAAGGTAGAAAATGTAACTCACATTATAATGACATTAACACTTTAGTAAGGTAGAAAATGTAACTCACATTATAATGACATTAACACTTTAGTAAGGTAGAAAATGTAACTCACATTATAATGACATTAACACTTTAGTAAGGTAGAAAATGTAACTCACATTATAATGACATTAACACTTTAGTAAGGTAGAAAATGTAACTCCATTATAATGACATTAACACTTTAGTAAGGTAGAAAATGTAACTCCATTATAATGACATTAACACTTTAGTAAGGTAGAAAATGTAACTCACATTATAATGACATTAACACTTTAGTAAGGTAGAAAATGTAACTCACATTATAATGACATTAACACTTTAGTAAGGTAGAAAATGTAACTCCATTATAATGACATTAACACTTTAGTAAGGTAGAAAATGTAACTCCATTATAATGACATTAACACTTTAGTAAGGTAGAAAATGTAACTCACATTATAATGACATTAACACTTTAGTAAGGTAGAAAATGTAACTCACATTATAATGACATTAACACTTTAGTAAGGTAGAAAATGTAACTCACATTATAACGACATTAACACTTTAGTAAGGTAGAAAATGTAACTCATGTAACGGGAGATTGAACGGTTAGGTGCGTTTAGTAGCTACATCACAACTGTTTATCAAACAAGCATATCACATAACTTAAAGGTTCGCTTAATAGTCGTATATTTCCTTACAGACATCCTTAGCATTCATCGTTAGCAACTGTAGAAAACCTCTGATTGGTTCAATGATGGTTTATCACAACAGGATAGCAAGTGTGCCATGTGCAAACTGAATGTCATGTGCAACTGATTGGGGGTTTCAGTAAATATAGAAACTCAAAATTTTACTCATGTAAAGGTGAATGATTTCAGTCATGGATGGTTTGTTTGTAAATTAGTAAATTTGTCAGATGTTAAATATATAAATATCTTAAAATTTCTTTATTCAGATACAATATAAAATGACTCCACAATGAATATCTTTCTTTTTAATTGAATGAAAATAATATGACACGGCAAGTTGTGAATCATCACATAACTGGGTGAACAGACACATCACATGTAACAGTGGGGTGATAAAAATAACTTTGTAAGTGTTACTTTTCCAAGTAGCATGACAATTGTTATAAATCAGAATACCAAAAATTGGTACCAAACAGCCATATTTTTGTTTTTTTACTTGCAGTGGGGAAAAAAAGCCATTTTAAACTTTATTATGTAAATGAGTATTGTCCCATTTTTATCAGTCTGGAATGTAATGTTTTGGAAATGACAGGAAATTAATAATTAACAAGCATGTTTTATGTCGGAACTGTTTTTAATAATCACAGTAGCATATGAACATATATGATAAGTAATATTTATTAGTAATCAAGTCTGAAATGCTTTTCAATTCCACTTATCAACACAAAAATTACCGTTTGAATGTATACTCTAGACAGCCATCATTTACCACATGAACCTCTGGAGGTTTTTTCTGTTTCGCATGAAATGCGAGTAGGAAACACATTTTGGAGACTATTTCTGAATACATCCTAATACATGGACTTCCAAGCAATCTTCCTTTAGTCCAATGCGTAGTTGCGCTTAAAAAAAATGTTTTCCATTGGTTAGTTTGCTGGCGCATAAGCAAAAGCTGATTTTAAAAAAAATAATTTTGTTTGTGCATAATTTTTGCTAGGAGAAGACTATTAAAAATGCCCACCTTATCCTACTTTTTGCAAAGGTTAACCTGTTTGTGTGCACTTCAGACTGGTCTACCTTAGATCTGAGGCCATAAAGTCTAAAATCTGGACACAAAATTGGATTGCGACCATGGGCTAATTTTGGGTGGAAAAAAAAAAATGGGTCCAAAAACTTAGGTTTTTTCCTCTGTATTTTGTAGTGCAACTAAAATGTCCAGATTGTTTGGTATCATTGTAGAGCTAAATCTGTCTACCTCGCTATACTACCACCCACTTTAGAGTAACATACATGACTTTGACGCTACAGACCTTGGAAGTAGTCTACTACCTCATGTCCCGTAAACTCGGCGCTAGGGATTAATGTGTTATTTGGACAAAACAATTATCTTGAGATATAGAAATGAATGTTCCTAGGTTGATTTGAAATGACACTTGCATTGGTTGCAACCTTCCATTTCAAGAACAGCAAACACTACAACTAGTTAAAAATACTCCACTGCCCAGAGTATTTTTAGACAGAATCTTTGTGTAGTTTTACATATTTTTTTTACATGTATATAATTGTGATTATATAAGTGATGTTTGTATTTGTGTGATGATTAGGGTTGTTAAATGAAAATCGGAAATCCGATTATCGGTTTTGAAAACGATTATCGGTTTTTGTTTTTACAAAATGATAATCGAATTCAATATTTTTTTACCATTTTTGTAGTGAAAATTTTAAAAAATGCCAGAAAAATATTAATTCATGCATTTGTTTAGTGTTTACACTTTAATACAATATGGCCAGCAGTTAAGGTGCGTTTGTTTAAAATTTGATGTATGAAAACTTTGAAAAAATTTCATCAAGCATGGCACAACAAATAAGTCGGAGCGGTGGTACTACTACTGAATTGCATGCACATTTGCGTAGAAAACATCCCGGAATTGCGGCTCCTTCAAATGTTCAGCCGTGATTAACAACATTTATTGGAACACAAAGAAACTGTCCTGATAGTCATCAAGAAAAAGTTACTGCTGCTGTAGCTAAGTTTGTCGCTGAAAACATGCTACCAATTTCGATTGTTGAATCCAATTCCTTCCGTGATTTGATGGCTTTGGTGGCGCCACAATATCGTCCTCCATGCCATCAGACGATGCGCGTCTATACGTTATGGTATGTAATGAATAACTTTTTTTCGCAAGAGGCATTCACTAACTTGCATTATAAGAATATATTTCTTGTAATTTTCAATGAAAGACAAAAATCGATAATCGGTTTAAAATCGGATTTCTACAAACGATAATCGGTTTTGGAAAAAAAAACGATATTAACATCCCTAGTGATGATATTGCTAAATATACCATTATTTTTGTTTGAAAATGTATTAAATGCTTCAAAGAAAACAGCTTTGTTTTTCTATGACTCAAATTTGAATTTTCATTCAGTTTCTATAGGTTTGTTATAGTAGAAAAGTTATTCTCAGTTTTTCAACAACATATTCATTTGTGTGTGGGGGTGGGAATATCATGCAAAGTTCACCAACCCACCAAAAACAACTGAACGCTATCTTAAAGGTTAACTGACACATATTAGCCATATCGAAAATCTTGTTATTGCTATTCCATCTGAATGGACAGTCATATATATCTGGGGTTTCAGGTCAAGAGATCCTGGGATTCAAGTTAGGGCATGTGATCTCATCATCGGCAATCCACAATAATAGCCTGTACTTGGTAATCAGCAAGAAAACTTTCAAGTTTAGATCTTGTGTTATGTATATGTGATATGTCATTTATATTTATTTTTTATTGTTTGTTTGTTAGATTTAAATTTGGCATTTTAAATTTTAAGATTCCTTCATTGAAAGGGGGGGGGGGGTGACCTGTACTTTGACATAGTAAACACTAGGTGTTGACCTCATTTTCTGCTTCAGAGTGTAAACAAGCTTCTAAAATGATTGGTTGATTCCAAGGACATTAGAGCTTTATTTTAAAATGATTGGTTGATTCCAAGGACAAAATGGAGTAAAGTATAAACATCTTTCTAATTTAGTTGGGTCATATGATGTTTGCATGATTTCTTGAATGTGAGATTGTTCTGAGAGATTCTGGAAGGTTGTGACCCCTTTCCTGTTTACGTAAAAACAGGTATTTAAATTATTGTTTGGGAGAGAACAGTTCAGTAGTCAGTCTGGACTTTGTAATACAAATGTGTGTTATTGTTTTGAGTGTAAATTATTCGTTTGGGATCAAGAGGAATTTATTGTGTTATTTATCTAGAAATTACTTGTGCTCATTTGGATTATCAGGACTCTTGCAATTCCACTAGTGGGTTATATTGTGAATTCTGTTTGGATTAATATTTGGACTTGATTCACTAAAACCGTAAGTTTAAATATTTTCTTTTATGAAAATATTTGTATTTAATAAATTGTTTGTTATGTTGCTGCTTATTCCAACAATAAGCACGTAAAACTTGTCCCATGGATATGTTGACATGCCTTCCTCCAGCTCTCATTTTTTCCTAAATTATTGGACTTATGTGCATGTATATTTAGCATATGCAGCACCCACGGATATTTTTTAGGTGATCTTGCATTTTAGTTTGATTATGTGCAGAACCCATGATTATTACTGAAGTGATTTTGTGTGCAAGTCTGTTTATGTGCAAGACTCATGGATATTAATTTTGGTAATGAGTAATGAAATTGTTACTGCTCTGAAGACTATTTTTGTATCAGACTTGGTAAATAGGTTTAACTAAGTACAATTAAGAGCAAGATGCATGCATATTTATGGGGTGATTTGCATCTGATTGGTTATTGTTTATGGGGTGATTTGCATCTGATTGGTTATTATTTATGGGGTGATTTGCATCTGATTGGTTATTATTTATGGGGTGATTTGCATCTGATTGGTTGAGCTTGTCAACAGTATAACATCTAGATTTCTAATCTGTTTTTGATCAAACTTTTTCTTCTCAGTGCTGAAATCTCCTAAGACTAGAAACTCACTAATCTGAAATCCTCTTAAAACTGACACATCTTTCTGGTCTTGTAATTTTCTTTCCTTAATTAAAAAAAATACAAAGCAAGGCCAGGCAGAACATTGGTACATATTACAGCCATTATTGACATTAGGCTGGTCAGGAGTACTTAAATACCCAGCTGAAATTGACAGCATTCAAAGCATATATAGTTTGTGCTTTAAATAATAATAATAATAATAATAATAATAATAATAATAATAATAATAGCAGTAATATAATAATAATAATAATAATAATAATAATAATAATTATAATAGTAGTAGTAATAATAATAGTACATGTAATAATAATAATAATAATAATAATAATAATAATAATGACTTTATTTAAAGAGGATGACACAATTCACAATTGCATGGAACTAATTTCTTATTTTCTTACTTACATATAAAAAATGTAGTAGTTGAACACACAATATGAGGAACAGACAACTCTAATTTATTAATTTCTTTATTTTGAAAGCAAGCAGTCTATTATTAATAAGATAAAATAAATTGAGATAATAAACATACATTTTATAAGAATATGCATGATTCTGCAACTTAGCATGTATGGATGTTTATATATTTATATATATATATATATATATATATATATATGAATGAAGAGAGATAGATAAATACATACAAACATACATGGTAATAAACAGAAATGAAACAAGTATGTGGAACGTTTGAGAATTTATGCCTTTGTTGTAGTGTGTTTGTTATATCAAACAGATTCTGCTTGCTATTCATTGAATTAAATTATTATTAAAATTAGTTTATGTTTGTACTTTCTCTAATTTACATTGGGATTCAGTTCCAAATTAGTGACCATGAATATTTAAAACATTTCTTAACAAATTCTTTAATCAATTTTGTAATGGGAAAGTGCATGGTTAGCTGAAATTTCTCTGTAATTGGAAATGTTGTTATGTTTTCTAACATGAAATTGTTCAATCGATTGGGGAACAAATGGTGATGTCTGTTTGAATGTGACCAATTTAGCTCGTTATGCTGTGTTTAGCATATCATGCTATGAAGAATGGTGTAAAACTCCAAGACAAAAACAAAACCCAAATAAAACTCAAGACATTGGTTATAGAATACACCTAGCATAAAAGTGTGGTTTAAATGTTAGCTTATTAAAGTAAATATGCTCACCTCTGTTCATAAAATAATGTGGACATAAACTGGTCTCACAACTGACAAGACTTGATTCATCCAGAGCATTGTTATGTGGTAAAATAGCTTGAATAAGCTAATGTTTCTTATATGATGTAGTTCCATCTCAAAATAAAATTTGTTTACGTCTTTTGCTGTCTACTGTTCCAATCAAATATCTGGTCACAATAATGTTACTGTTAATTTTGAATTTTTGCATTAGGTAATCCTTTCATATGAAGATCTCAACAATAGAATATTTTTTAGTGACACTGATACTTTAGTGTCAAAATGGGTTATCTACCCTAAACATTATCAAACTACATGTATGTGACAGTACATACATTGGATATTTCTGTGTTGAAAAATGATTTTGTCAATGTAAAATGTTTTTTTTTGGGGGGGGGGCAAGGACATGCTCTTTGAATTATAATCTGTGAAAAAAAATCTTTTAAACGTTAATGGTTGTAGAACTTTCTGGGACTATTTATTATGTGCAACAAATGAGAGGTGCAGTGGCTCAGTTAGAATGAACAAACTTATTCATCCTTCTTTCTCTAAATTATTTCCACTAAAATAAAATCTTTGCGATAAACAAATTCTGAAATGAATAATGATTTAATATCAATTTTAAGAAACTATTTGATATCCTCTATTTACTTAATAAATATGGCCATATCTAGCCTAATAACAACATATATGAAATGACTTCATCACATGTATTGCCAGTGGTTGTGTATAAGGATTGTTTTTTGCTGATCATGGGGTTGGCAATAATTTCCATAGGGGCATGTTATTTTTTTTTTTATTTTATTTTTTTAATATTTTTTTTTTACCATTGAGGAAGAAGAAAGTACTAGTCTTGGAAATGAGAAATGGAAGGTCAGCTGAAGAGAAACACACATTGTTTATTATTGATAGATGAAGAATAATTGAGGTCATTTCATGTTAATGCGATATTTGGCATGCACTGATGCACTCAGATTGTTACTTATTTAGATCAAAACATGTCATGTCATATGAAAACATTTTTGATCTCACAAAACCCCAGACGGTATTAAACTTTTAGTTTTTCTTTCTTTTATTTGCATTTTGTTTGTAAAGTCATTGATGGATGTTCCTCATACTTTGAATGAATCATTATGCTTAAACAATTCATTCTTCACCCATTTGCACTCCCCTTTGACCTTGGGGTCAAGGTCAAATTTTTTTCAGCAAAGTTCAGCTTGGGATTGTGGATTTGAAATGAAGCCCTGACATTATTGTTTATACTGTTATCAGTTTGAAATATTAATCAGAAAGAACAAAAAAACTTGAGATAACAAATCAGAAAATAATATTTTGTACTTAAATTGGATCTTTGTCTTTTTTCATTGCAGAATAAAATAAATAAAAATGATAATGAGGTGATTCAATTAGCTATATTTATACAATATTTAGCTTGCCATAACAGTTTGTTTTATGGTGGTATATAGTTCATCATTTTAGTGTAGGTCTGGTTTTTCTTTCAGTCATTTTAATAAATAATTATAATAACTACAAATTAACCTTAAATGCATTATGAAAAGTAAATTACTTGTATCATACAAGATGTCCCCTGCCCTATCCCTGCAATTACCAAACCCCTTCCCCTCCAAAGACTCGCCCACCATGGTCTAGTAATATAGATCATTAAGCTTTAAAGATGGTAAAACATTTTCCAAAATGCAAATTATCTTCAGATAACCAAGCTATGCAAAGTGCTAATTTCATTTTTTTTTTTTTATAAAATATACTTGAATAAAAAAAAAGTTTTAAGTTTAACCATGCTTGGAATTTTTTTTTCAAACTCTGAAAGACTTTAATTAACTTAAAAAACATTGTCCCTTGTCAACAGTTTTGCTGAAGTACATGAAAATGACATACCATCATGCACATTGGTTCCTTTTGTAGCTTTCCTCCATGTTTATTGTGAATGATACTGTTTCCTTTCACAGTTAATCAGAATATAGTATTCAGGTAAGGCTGAATGCTTACAAATTTGACGATTCCATATAGCCTTTATTATTGATTATGCCGGACCAAATCCAGTGTGCCTTGTGAAGTTGTTTAATATTATCCACTTGCAGCTAACATCCATGCTGTCAGATCCATTCCGCTCCTGCAGTCAGTTTCATTTTTTCCACACAGTCAGATTCATTCTGTTCTGGGAATCAGATTCATTCTATCCATGCAGTCAGATGCATTCAGTCTAGGCAGTCAGTTTCATTATATCCAGTCAGTCAGATTCATTATATCCAGTCATACAGATTCATTATATCCAGCCATGCAGATTCATTATATCCAGTCATACAGATTCATTATATCCAGTCATACAGATTCATTGTATCCAGCCATGCAGATTCATTATATCCAGTCATACAGATTCATTATATCCAAGCAGTCAGATTCATTATATCCAAGCAGTCAGATTCATTATGTCCAGTCAGGTTCCATCTATCCAGACAGTCAGATTCATTATGCGCAGGCAGATTTATTATATCCAGGCAGTCAGATTCATTATAACCAGGCAGTCAGATTTATCTTGTCCAGGCAATTAGATTCATTATAACTAGGTAGTCAGATTCATTATATCCAGATTCTTTATATCCAAATTCATTATATCCAGACAATTGTATTCATTATATCCAGGGAGTCAGATTCATTATGACCAGGCAGTCAGACTCATATCCAGGCAGTCAGATTCATTATATCCAGTCAAATTTATTATAACCAGGCAGTCAGATTCATTATATCCAGGCAGTCGGAGTAATTATATCCAGGCAGTCAGATTCATTATATCCAGGCAGTCAGATTCATTATAACCAGACAGTCAGATTCATTATATCCAGACAGTCAGATTCATTATATCCAGACAGTCAGATTCATTATAACCAGACAGTCAGATTCTTCAGTTCATCATGTCTCAGCAGTGAGATTCATTCTGTATTGGTGCTGTAATAGCCTGGCAATTAACATCAAAAGTGTCAAACTGTGACACATGCTGACAATTATTGTCTGTCAGATGATATTATGACTGGCAAATGTGTGAGGTATCTTGAAGTTCCGAGACACCTCGGAGGCTTGTCTGTCATTTGGGCCTCATTTCTGTCACCCAGCCAGCTGCCACAGTACGAAATTAGATTGTCATAACATCAATATTTTTCCAATGATTTTCATACATTTCCAGTGTGCACTAAAAAATTAACACAAATAAAAAAGAACTGAAATTCTGCATTTCTTTTCTAATAATAATTTGATGAAAATAAAAACTGAGCCTGTTACTTGTGAAAATGATTCTGTTCTAATGTTACATTTTGTAGGACTGGCCAATTCTTATTTGCTCAAGGCTTGTATCTCATCCATCTAAAAACTGTACAGCACTGTTTTTGTTTTATATGGTTTAAAGCCATTTTTCAGCACAATATAGGCTATACATGGCGGCCAGTATTAATGGTGGAGGAAGAACCCGGACAATGCCCGGAAAGAACCACCGACCCACGAGAAGCTACTGGCAAGCTTTTTCCCATAACTACATTTGCAGAATCTTAGACTCAAACACACACAGACAGAGGCTAGATGGCAGTGGTCCGTAACGGACAGCGCTTTAGACCACTCGGCCACTCGGGGCCCCTGTACAGCACTGCACAGTCTCCTTAATTGTCTCTTTACTTGCTTATATACAGTGTTCAACTGCAAACTGCACAGACCCAGATCTGCAGTCTCCTAATGCACCGGCAGATCCGAGACTGTGCTGTTTGTTAGGAGTAATCTAAGGAACAAACAGCACAGACAGACCCTGATATGCTAGCACCTTCTGCAATAGCAGATCAGGGTCTATGCTGTTTGCAGTTGAACCAGACTTACAAGTGAGTACATATGGCAGGTAACAAGAGAAAAGTAATTTTTTCACTTATTTATTCCACCCATGCCCATCCTCAAATCTTTGACAGCACCATGTAATCATAAAGCTCTGAAATTTGCTACTATTATTAGCCAGTCAAAATTGACCACTCATAAGTTAATATTCCCTTGTGACACATCAGCACAAATATCAAGTTTTAACTTCTACGTTTTGATCATTAAGTCAGATGTGTAAAGAACATTTGCAGACCCATGCTCTGTTGTGGAAACTAAATACGTGTGAATACAAAAAAATCCAGATACTTTGAACATTGCAATTGATTTTTCTAATTAGTCATGGTGCACTTAAATACACACTCGGATCAGATATTGTTTGACAGCTTATAAAAGTAACACTGTATAGGAAGCTGAAACACCATATGCTTTTAGCAACTGATTCAAGCCTCTGTTTTATTTATCTTTGAAATTACCAACACCATAAGGGGCCCCATGTGGCAGAGTGATCTAAAGCGCTGTCCATTAAGGATCACTGCCATCTCACCTCAGTCTGCGTGAGTTCCAGTCTCGGATTCGGCCATGTGGGTATGTGAGAAAGTTTGCCAGTTAGCTTCTCGTGGGTCAGTGGTACTTTCCGGGAATTCTGGGTTCTTCCTCCATCATTAATACTGGCCGCTATTTATAGCCTATATTGTGCTGAAAAATGGCATTAAACCATAAAAAACAAACAAAACAAACCAACATCATATCTTGTATGTTGATTGGTCAGTGCATATATGCAGATAACCTGAAATAAAAGGCCAATTTCTATTATCCTGCCCCTGTAGACTGAAAAAAACAAATATATTATACAAAATTCATCCAGTATAATGTTCCCTCACTACAAATGTCTTTTAGTATACTGCTGCTTCAATTATAATATTCCATGAAAATTCATACCCCATGAAATATAGTAATTATGTGAAGCATGATTATCTAGCAGTTAGATAGGAAACCTTATCTATAGCTCTCCCAGAATGAACCAGTTCTGATCTGTCTAGGCTGGCATGGTTCTTTTTGGCAGCATCTAGAAACATCCTGGCATCAATGCCTTTCAAGCTTGTACCAGCAGGACTGATGTGATGTCAAATATGGCTGTCGTTAGTAAAGTGGTGCAAGCTTTTAATGACTTTTTATGAACTGTTTGATGATTTACTGCTGAATGTAATCACTGATATTTCTGGTTTGTACCAATCCCTAAGTGGTTAGAGCATCAGCATCAGATGCAGGAGCTGCATCATTTCCTCTTTTGATATGACATGTAATGATGCTGCTGTTTCTAAAATACAAACTTTATCAATTTTGTAATTTAAAAGGCAATATTTTTGGATTGGATTTTATCCAGTTATTGCATAAAGCAGTACCAGCAACATAGAGGTAGATAAACCTCTCACTGACTAGATAAAGTTATTTGCAGAACAAATGTATTAACCAATATCAATTCCCACTGATGAGTTACAATAGCAACGAAACTGATCAGGGACTGGGTGTTACTAGATACCCCTCCGCATCCTTAAGTCTGATTTCAAGATTGTGGCACAGGCAACAGGTTATGCCTCCACATCCTTTTAGTCATTACCTTCTAATAATTAATATTTAATTGGAGGTAGAGGCAACCCTCTGCAGGATATCAATCTGACACATCCCCAAAAGTACCGATAACCCAATGAATCTCTTCAGAAGTACATCTCAGCACTTCTATCCAACTCCTCCACAACTATATTGATTAGAAGAGATGTGAACACCAACAATGAAAGGAAAAAACTGGACATTTCCGTTTCAAAACGCTAACAAGCCAAGCCTTTGCTAATTGTCTGTACACTTTAACCTATCTGAACAAAATTATGTTTTCTTTGTCAGATAATATAAATTTTTTAATCTGATACAATGGTCCCTAATGCCAATATTAATCAGAAAGATAGAGATTATTGTTGGATTTACCTTTGACTAAAATTTCAGGACAAATCACCTTGGATTTTTTTAATTAAAACCATTACAATTTGTATCAGCACTATTTATATGCATAACAATGTGCCAAAACATTAACAGTTGTCTCCCTTCAGAGGCATAGTTATGTTATTTGTCCTTTGCTTGTCAGATGTTTGGAAAATGGTTTTCTGTTTTGAACATTTGAGGCATCACTACAGATTTTGTTGTTTCAACTCACATTTCGCATTGCTGTCTCTCATTTTTTTGTCCATTTTTTATTCATTTGGTCATAGACAAGAAAAGATTTTGGGTTAGTCTGTTTTTTGTCGTCCATCCACTCATTAAAACAACTTTGTTATTGCTTCTACTCCTAAAATACTTGAAGAGTTGCTAGGAAACTTAATTGTCACATGCATTCATCATATGGTTTAGACCTGAATGAAAATGGTCACCCAATATGGCACCCATCTTGAAAATATTGTTGACTCTACTCCTTCTGAATAGACTTTTCACTAAAAGACTTCTGTGGCCATCTTGAAAATCTTGTTATTGTACTTCTGGACACAAATTAATAGTGTTTTCACCAGAATAGTTTATATGGTCTAAAATTATTCCTAAAAACAATTTCACTTACACATGCAGCAAAGTTGGCACACTTGCCATCTCGAACTTATTGCTATGGCTACAGATTCTTGTATTATTTGGGACTTTTACTAAATGACTTCTTACAATATCTGGTTGGTTTTCAATGCAAATGGTGCAATTCAGACATCTGATATGGCCAACCATGGCAGTCATCTTGAAAATCTTGTTTTCATTACTCCTCTAAAATAAAAGTCATATATATGTTTCCACCAAAAGATACCGCTCCGGTGGCCTTGTGGTAAGAGCGTCTGCCATGGAAGCAGGAGTTCATGAGTTCGATCCCCGGCCAAGTCACACCAAAGACTTAAAAAACTGGTACTAACAGCTGCCTTGTTTGGCGCCCAGCTTTAAGAGGTTAGTGTTACGACTGGTTGGCCTGGTGTCAGGATAATGTGACTGGGTGGGACAACATGCTACATGTCTGTGGCATGATGCCTCATTGTTAGACATTACTATAAAACTGCTTCACTGCAGACATTATAGCAATATGACTTTTTTTTTTAAAGCTATGCTAAACAGCCTAATCGAACAAACAAACAAATAAACAAACAAACAAAAATGCACCAAAGACTTTTTTTCAATGTCTTTTTGGTCCGAAAATGGTGGTAATCGCACATCCAGTATTTCCACCAAAGCGGCTAACTTTAAAATCTTTTTATTACTGAAGAATATCAGAGATGGTTTCCATACTGAGCAGTTAAATAGAAGGGGGAAAAAATTTATTTTCATGTTTAGGGTATTTATTAACTGATAACATGAGAAACTTTCTTTTGAGGCTGTAATTCATTTTATGTTAAGATTAGCTTTTAGAGACCTAAAAATTCTCAGAAGTCAAGAAAACTGAGTTTTTAAACTTAATCCCAGATTAATTTGTCAAGTAGTTTCAGTGACTCATTGAAATAGTCGCTTTCTCTCTCTTCTGTTGTCAGCATGATATACACAGATCTGTCTTATAATGTTCAGTAGATCACCTGGTCTGGGTTTGTGTTATGTAACATCTTGTCAAGGTCAGTGATGCTTGCATGTGGAAACATGTTATATATTTGGATAAAAACATAATACTTAGGGCTGGAGGGCTCATTAGTCATACAGTGAGAGTCATTTCCCCTTGGTAATGGATAGTTCCAACCTGTCAATCAAAACTCTGCATTTATTGTTTTGACCAATTAAAAAGTCATCAATTATGTACTGCTGTCTGGCAAATTTGCTAACAAGCACAAGACCACACTCAGTTACTTTCTTGGTCTTATTTTATTTAATACCTTTATTTGCAAAATTGGATTTTTTGGTCATTTATTTCAAAATGTTGGATTGAGGTTTTTTTAAAATAATTTTATTGTGATACCTTTTGTCTTATATTTGTTTATAATAATCCTAAGATTGTAATTATGAGCAAGCTATGGCCAGCCATTTGTTGTATTTTGTCATGCTGATAACTTATCTCTTACAAATTAATGTACTGAGGGGCAGAGTGGTCTAAAGCACTCTCTGTTACAGATCACTGCCTTATCACCTCTGTCTGCGTGGGTTCGAGTCTCGGATTTGGCCAATGTGGGTATGTGAAAAAGTTTGCCAGTAGCTTCTCGACTGGGTCAGTGGTTCTTTCCAGGGTTTTCCTAGGGTTCTTCTTCCACCATTAATACTGGCTGCCATGTATAGCCTATCTTGTGCTGAAAATGCCATTAAACCCTACAACAACAACAACAACAAAATACTGATTTTAAAACACCTGGAAAATGTTAATACATCAGTGAACTAAGATAAAACACATCACACAACTGTATATACTCACTTATGAGATGAGTCCAACTGAAAACTGCACAGAACCAGATCTGCTTTCTTAAGTTAATATTTCATTTCATTTTTTGTAAGCTCTGTATTATTTCAGTCAATTGTGCACATTCTCTGGGGATTTCAGTTCTATTCTGGTTAATATGTATCTGCCACAAAGAAATCTCTTCAAATAAAAATAACATATTTTCTATAGTTCCTAATATCAGTGGATAGTGAATAGTGGGAAAAAAAATCTATCCTTATGAGACTAAATATTGTTGTTGTTGTAGGGTTTCACGCCATTTTTCAGCACATGATAGGCTATATACAGTGGCCAGTATTAATGTCGTGAGTAATAAGTCAGTTGCTGACATTTTAAAAAATGCATTCAAATTTTGTAATAACAGTGATTCATTTTAATCCTGTTGACTGTGTCACAATCTTAAAATCAGATTTGAGTGTAAATCTTTTTTTTTTCTTTCTATATTTTTCCTTTCTATCTCAAGTTATAATTGATATCTTATGGCATTTATTGATGCCCCTAATTTATTTAAATCACTAGGATATGTTTAATAAAAAAAAACCTCCAGGAAACTAGCATTTTTATTTGTAAATTATAGTGTAAGTTAATTTCAATTTAGGGGGCCCCGAGTGGCCGAGTGGTCTAAAGCGCTGTCTGTTACGGACCACTGCCATCTCACCTTTGTCTGCGTGTGTTCGAGTCTAAGATTCGGCAAAATGCAGTTATGTGAGAAAGCTTGCCAGTAGCTTCTTGTGGGTTGGTGGTTCTTTCCAGGGGTTGTCCGGGTTCTTCCTCCACCATTAATACTGGCCTCCATGTATAGCCTATATTGTGCTGAAAAATGGCGTTAAACCATAAAAAATAAAAAACAAAAACCAATTTAGGATTTGCATGTCCACTTTTTGCCATACTACTCTGCCTTGAGAATTAGTCTTACTACCAAATTGAAACTACTGCACTTGTATACGGTCAGTTTATTTAGTTGTATTTATCGTAAAAACTGTCAATAATTGAACATCGCTTGAATTTACTGCATATGCCTTTGAACTTCTGTAAAGAATGACACAACTTCCTAAAAGAACTGGTAATACATTTGATGCAAGTTGTTGATATATATATATATATATATATATATATTCACTTAAGTGACAAGTTGAACTGCAAGATGCACAGATTCAGATTGCACTGGCAGATCTGGGTCTGTGCATTTTTTTAAAGGAGTAATCAATTGAACAAACCGTATCAATCCTGATCGACAGCTGCAATATGCTATGGAAGATCTGGTTCTTTGTTGTTTGCAGTTTGACTACAAGTAGATATGGTACAGATGAAAACCTATCCAGATTTAGAGTTATAAAGCTTAATTAATTGAATGTTTCAGTCTGATTACTAAAGCATAAGCACCATTGAATATAAATATATTTTCATATTTACTCAGCAGTTATTTACGGAGTGTTACTGAAACAATATAAAATGTGCACAATTGTATGCTATTGACATTGCTTTTTCCTCCCAGCTATTCCTCTTTATTATTATTTTCTGGCAGGAATTTTCATATCTTACACTTGCACAGTATTGTTAGCAATGCTATCTTACTGCAAGACTATTTGTTAAACAGATCAAATAGGGTTAGCAAGGCAATCCATTGAGAGATATTGGAGAATTTCTTGAAATCAGAAAGGAATCTATGGCCATGCTTAATTTCTCAGTATTTGAGAGACTGATGAAACTTTTATGATACAATGGAAATATTTTTTTTCTGTCAGCTTGGTATGTCATCTTTATTATTTATTCTTGTTAGTTAAAGAGTGGAATGCCCCCCCCCCCCATTTAATTAGGAATTCAGTCTATTAAATTGGTGGAGAGCCATAATCATGAAATAGCAAAAGAGCATGTGGAGCCAAACAACTTTGTGTATGCGATATACCAATTAATTCCATGACTGTGCCAGGGCTTTCAGAGTCTCCTTAATTCACTCATATATACTGTTGGAACCAGAAATACTAAAGTTTTTTTCATAGCTTTTATCTGGAATTTAATTGAGTCTTACCTCCCATAGTTGTTCATTTGGTAGAATGCTACAACTACAATTTGCCACTTCTGTATGAAAAAAGATCTGTACTAAAACATGTATGTTTTTTTTTTCTTCAGTGTATGCATAAAATATATATGTAATCATATCCAAATAGAAAGAATTCCTTGTGCCATCATAGCCCCAAGACATAATAGATACTTCCCCTAACTTTGCACTGTAAATTCAAGCTTAAATGTCAGAGTCCATCAACAAACAATGTAGAAAATGATCTGTTGTGGCATAAGTGTTAGCAGATCTGGCTGTTTTGTTTGTTGTATTGTTTACTCCTAACAAACATCAAACTGATCTGTTGTGACATAAGTGCTGACAGATCTGGCTGTTTTGTTTGTTGTATTGTTTACTCCTAACAAACATCAAACTGATCTGTTGTGACATAAGTGCTGACAGATCTGGCTGTTTTGTTTGCTGTAAGGTTTACTCCTAACAAACATCAAACTGCATAGACCCTGATCTGCAAGTGCATTCCTATTTGTACATGCAGATTACACTTGGACATGAATCGTAAGTATGTATGCACATTTAGTACATTTCAAATTTAGTTTTGGCTTGTGGCTGGTACAAAATGAACTCATTATACCTTCAGAGCAGCAAATTATGTGTTGTAACTTGGTTATATAGAAGACATCAGCATATACATGACCAATTCTGTATTTAGAGGATAAAATAATTGAACTGGCAATAACAGTTGCATTCCGCAAATTGTTTTGGCAAAGAAATCGTGAAAGATCAATACTAAACAAAATGTATGAATACAGTAAACTGTGTTAAAGTGTAAAAAAAAATACTCCAACTTAAAATAAATCCTCTCTGTGAAATAAACTGCAATTTCTTTGCAAACTCTCTCCTGAGAAGGCTCATGTTTTTTTTTTATTTAGTAAAGTCTACTTCTGACATATTCAGATGGTAGAATAAATCATTTGTACTTTCATAAGTTGTTGCTGTTAAAGTGGAAATGAATAATAAATTTATTGACTGGCGTTTGAATTGTGATAATCATGCAAATCATTCTTTAGCCAACATAAATTTACACAGCTAACCTTATTTTTCTCCTAACAGATGATATGCATGAAACATTGGACAATATGGAACAAACATTGTCTAGTCGTTGGGAGTTAACTTTTAGGCCATTTATGCATGTTGTTTTTTGTTGGAGTTCTTTTTTTCTTTTTTCTTTCTTTCATAGTTCTGGATAACAGATAATTCCAGGGTGTATACTTTTTTCAGGGTCAGAAAATTCCATTTCGAACTTTACTATTTCTTTAATAATCATCAAGTTAAAGCTCAGTTTATTTATTTCTCTAAAAATCTCTGTTGAAACAAGGTGCTGAAGGATAAAATACGGAAACAAAACCCGTAATAAATGCAGATATCTTGATTCTTGTGATTTTAAATTTCCGTGTCAAAGGGCTTTCCTGATTGTTGTAGCAAAGTAGGGAGTACTGTATTTGTTTACATTAAAGGAGAGTACTATGTATATATTCTGAGAGGAATTTAGTACAGTATTTATTTATAGTGTGGTAGGGAGTACTATATTGTTTTATAGAAAAGGAAGGAATACTGTTTTAGTGAGGGAGGGAGTACTGATTTGGTTAATAGTGTGAAAGAGTACTATGTGGGTTATTAGTGAGGGAAGGGGTACTGTATTGCTTTATAATGATTATGGGAGTACTGTAATGATTTATAGTGAAGGAGAGAGTACTGTATATGCTTATAGTGAGGGAGGGATTACTATATTGGTTTATAGTGAGGCAGTACTGTATTGCTTTATACTGAGGGAGAGTACTGTACTGGTGTATAGTGAAGGAGAATTAAGGTACTGTATTAGTTTATAATAAGGGAGGGATTACTATATTGGATTAAGACTTACAAAAATGGTGATAGACATCACTATAAACTGCCTCACTGCAGACATAGCGATATGATTGAAAAATTGTTAAAGCTATGTTAAAAATCCTAATAAAACAAACAAACTATATTGGATTATAGTGAGGCATTACTGTATTGCTTTATAGTGAGGGGGAGTACTGTATTGCTTTATAGTGAGGGGGAGTACTGTATTGGCTTTTAGTGAAGAAGAAGGTACTGTATAGGTTTATAGTAAGGGTGGGATTACAATATTGGTTTATAGTGAGGGAGTACTGTATTGCTTTATAGTGAGGGGGGTACTGTATTGGCTTTTAGTGAAGGAGAAGGTACTGTATAGGTTTATAGTAAGGGTGGGATTACAATATTGGTTTATAGTGAGGGAGTACTGTATTGCTTTATAGTGAGGGGGAGTACTGTATTCGTGTATAGTGAAGGGATATTTCTGATTGGTTTGTAGTGAGTGATGGAGTACTGTATTTGTTTATTGAAACTGTTATGTTTAGTGTTGTAATCTCCGATGTGTTTAAATATCATTTAAGGTCTGCAATTCATTTTTCAGAGTAAATTGAACTTTAATTGCAGTATTATATGGTTAGGAAAACTTCAGTGGGTGTTTTGCAGTTTGAACGTTACACCAATAATTCCCAATATGTCCTTTTAACATCAAATCTTTGAACATTCTCAGTCATTTTTGTTTAAGTGTATGATGAGAAAATTACACCCCAGTGGCCGAGTGGTTTAAGGCTCTCAATGTTGCAGATCACTGCCATCTCACCTGTCTGCTTGGTTTTGAGTCTCAGATTTGGCCAATGTGTGTATGTGAGAAAGCTTGCCAGTAGCTTGTCGTGGGTCATGAGTCATGGTTATTTCTGGGTTTTTTCCCATGTTCTTTGTCCACCATTGATACTGGCCACCATGTATGGCCTATCGTGTGCTGAAATATGGTGTTAAACCCTACAACAACAACACCTTCAGGATTAAAATATTGTGTCGTACACTCAGCAGAACTTCATGTTTGATGCAGTATTTTGACTCTTGGGAGGAATTATTCAATCCTGTATCTAGGAATGTGAAATAATATTAATCTGACACTGGCTGAGTTATTCTTACAATCAAAAGAACATCCAAATACTTATGATTTCAATATCTTTGACTTCCGAATGGTAAATGAAAGGCATTTGTCGAATGATTCTGCAAGCTGTATTCTTGCTATACATCACTTATCAATATTGTCACAAATATGGCATCGTGGTTAAGATGGAAACTCATCAGATTTAAATTTTGCATCAAATTCTATTATGCAGATGAAATGGACCAATCAAATTCTATTATGCAGATGAAATGGACCAATCAAATTCTATTATGCAGATGAAATGGACCAATCAAATTTTATTATGCAGATGAAATATACCAATCAGATTCTATTATCTAAATCAATATAGGCAAATTAAAGTCTATTTTGTAAGCAAATATGGGCAAATCAAAGTCAATTATGGCAATAAATTTGGGAAAATGCTTAATATAAAAGTGTGATCAATAGCCCAAATGAAACAATGAATTGAGTTACAAAGCCAGCATGTACTGAAAATTTGCTTCAGGGTAAATGTTGTCATGTCTTATAAATGTATGTGATGAAATATTATCTGTATTGAGGAACATTAGAAATATAATACATATTTTGTTCCGAGTTATGTATTTCATTCTGTGTAATTATGTCTCAATGTATTTTTCAGCAGCTGTAATTTACAGTTTCTTTACAAGTGATCAGTTTATGAGATTTCATAAAATAAGAATGTTCTTAGTATTAAAATTTGCTTAAACCAGTATTCACAAATGAGTCAGACTGAAGAATGACCTACATCCAAACCAATCTAGAAGCCAAAAATTCTTACAGGTTAAAGTTAAAATTGGGATTTTAAATATTGAAATTTACCAATTATAAGTACATGCCTTTTGGTAAATTTAATTAAACGTCATTTCAAGCATTGAAATTCAGCTATTTTAAATACATGCCTTTTGGTCAAATTAATTACACAGCATTTCAAGGATTGAAATTCAGCTATTTTAAATACATGACTTTTGGTCAGATTAATTACACAGCATTTCAAGCATTGAAATTCAGCTATTTTAAATACATGCCTTTTGGCAAAATTAATTACACATCATTTCAAGCATTGAAATTCAACTATTTTAAATACATGCCTTTTGGTAAAATTAATTACATGGCATTTCAAACATTCGAATTAAACTATTATAAAAAGTACGTGCCTTTTCGTAAAATTAATTACACAGTCTTTGGTATGACTCTGCCGAGGATCGAACCCACGACCTCCAGCTTCTACAGCAGAGGCTCTAACAACTAGGCCACCAGAGCAGTTGACTACAAGCATTGAAATTCACCAATTATAAGTACATGCCTTTTGGTAAAATTAATTATATGCCATTTCAAGCATTAAAATTCACCAATTATAAGTACATGCCTTTTGGTAAAATTAATTATATGCCATTTCAAGCATTAAAATTCACCAATTATAAGTACATGCCTTTTGGTAAAATTAATTATATGCCATTTCAAGCATTAAAATTCACCAATTATAAGTACATGCCTTTTGGTAAAATTAATTATATGCCATTTCAAGCATTAAAATTCACCAATTATAAGTACATGCCTTTTGGTAAAATTAATTATATGCCATTTCAAGCATTAAAATTCACCAATTATAAGTACATGCCTTTTGGTAAAATTAATTATATGCCATTTCAAGCATTAAAATTCACCAATTATAAGTACATGCCTTTTGGTAAAATTAATTATATGCCATTTCAAGCATTAAAATTCACCAATTATAAGTACATGCCTTTTGGTAAAATTAATTATATGCCATTTCAAGCATTAAAATTCACCAATTATATGTACATGCCTTTTGGTAAAATTAATTATATGCCATTTCAAGCATTGTGTTGTCCTATAAACAGTCATTAATACAACACTGTTTCTCCAGCATTTGTCCAGAGGGATACAGCAATTGACAGGCACACAGTAGAGTAGGGTAGGTAAACATATCACTGTCATGTGATGTTTGTTCAATACATGCCTAGAGGAATAGGGACAATTGAACTCTGAAAGTAAAAAGGGTAGGTAAACATATCACTGTCATGTGATGTTTGTTGAATACATGCCTAGAGGAATAGGGACAATTGAACTCTGAAAGTAAAAAGGACAGGTAAACATATCACTGTCATGTGATGTTTGTTCAATACATGCCTAGAGGAATAGGGACAATTGAACTCTGAAAGTAAAAAGGGTAGGTAAACATATCACTGTCATGTGATGTTTGTTCAATACATGCCTAGAGGAATAGGGACAATTGAACTCAGAAAGTACAAAGGGTAGGTAAACATATCACTATCATGTGATGTTTGTTCAATACATGCCTAGAGGAATAGGGACAATTGAACTCTGAAAGTAAAAAGGGTAGGTAAACATATCACTATCATGTGATGTTTATTCAATACATGCCTAGAGGAATAGGGACAATTAAACTCAGAAATTAAAAAGAAACAGAGATGCTGATTAGATGAGTTATGAAGGTCGTGAAACTCTTGTTGTTATCATTAATAATACTTTGAATGAAAACACATCATGCAACATCATTGTGCAATCTGCATAATTTATGCACAATTTCGCATCATTGGGAGCTCTGACAAAGCGTTGTTTGATACAGGGTCATGAGAACATTATGGACAGCCACAAACGGTGGCAGATCTTACTAAAATGTGCAAAATATGGTTGTGAGGCTCAAAAAAATTATATTTTAGAGTCACTGCCAAAAAAGGTTGGGAATCACTGGTTTTATGCATTAGGTATGACAAGTAAATAACTTAAAATAGACATTAGTATAATATTTTAATTCATATATTCATACATTTAAATATTTAGAATGCAAACTGTCTTTATGTGTAATAAGCATACAGTATTGTTTTGAACAAGTTTCTGTTTTATGGGAGTTGTTTTGAACATGTGTCTGTTTTATGGGAGTTGTTTTGAACACGTGTCTGTTTTATGGGAGTTGTTTCCAACACGTCTGTTTTATGGGAGTTGTTTTGAAAGAAAAACAAGTAGTGTGCAGATTATTTTCTAGTATTTAACATTTGTGGCTTTTGTGACCGCTCCAGTGGCCTACTGGTTAGAGCATCTGCTGTTGATACAGGAGGTTCTAGGTTCAAACCTTGCCAAATCATACCAAAGACTTATAAAAATGGTACCTACAGCTGCCTCGCTAAGATTTGAGATTTGAGCATGATGCCCCAGTGCTAGACATCACTATAAACTGCCACACTACAGATATTGTAGTAATATGACTGAAAAAATGTAAAGCTTTATTAAAAGTCCAAATCACACACACATATATCACACTTTTGTGATTGATCTCAGTTGAGATCTTTGGTATCAATCAATATGATTTATGTTTTAAATATATCATGTAAATATTGCAGACAAATTGTATTTAATACTTTAAACCTATTGGATCATGGTATTCTAAGCAGTATGCAAATTTCAACCATTTCAGTTCAAAAGAATAGAACTGGGCATTATGTATCAATAGTAATTTTAGGAAAATTCTTGATGTCTGGTTATGAACTTTATTGATTTTTTTTCTATATCTTTTATTGTTACTTCCTCAAAATGTGCTGCAGTATTTATTCTTCAAGGGTAAGAATTAATACACTATTCAGCAATTCAAAACCATTGTGTTTGTCAAACATAGTTCTGGAGCTTTCTGCAGGATTATAACAACCCGATCTGTTGCTTTACCACATTAACCCCTGGAGGTTTTTGATGTTTTCACATGAAATGCAAGTAGGAAACCCATTTTGAGGACTATTTCTGAATACATACTAATACATTGACTTTCAAGCAATTTTCCATTAAAGCAATGCCTTGTTCTGCTAAAATGAAATGTTTTCCATTGGTTAGTTTGCTGGCTCATGAGCAGAAGGTGAAAAGTTGGAGTTTTTTAATTCTTTTTTTGCGAAACGGGCCAATAATTTTTGCATGGAAAAGACTCTTTATTCATAATGTCCACCTTATCATACTTTTTGCACAGGTTCACCTGTCTGTGTGCACTTTAGACTGGTCTGCCTTAGATCTAAGGCCATAAAGTCTAAAATCTGGACACAAAATTGGAAGACCATGGGCAAATTTTGGATGGAAAAGAAATTAGTTTTTCCCCTCTGTATTTTGTAGTGCAATTAAAATGTCCAGATTGTTTGGTATCATTGTAGAGCTAAATCCGTCTACATTTCTATAATACCACCCAATTTAGTGTATATTGTATGACCTTGATGCTACAGATGTTGCTACGTAACCTTATGCTCCGTAAACTCTGCATGGGGTTAATGTGTTAACAACCAGACGAGACTTGTGAATTTCCCAAGAGCTTTTCTACAACAAGTCAACATTATTATTTATCTCATTTATATGTTGTAATAAATTTTGGATTTCTGTTCTTTAACAGTATTTGTCTAGTGCCCAGCGCCCTCTTTTTTCCTTTTTTTTCTTCTTCTCTTCTTTATAGGATTGATAAACATTTTACTAAGTGAAATAATTACTTAGTATTGCAGTAGAATGTATTAATGAGTGCTGGGTATTGTATTGTAATAGAACTTGTTTTTTAATGTTTGGTGTATGTGTAGTTTAGAATTAGACTGTACTAATGAGTGTTGGGTATTGTATTGTAGTAGAATGTGTTTTTCAATGTTGGGTGTAGTATAATATTTGTTTTAAAGTATTAGAATGTACAGATGAATGTTGGGTTTATTATTATGGTACACTGTGCCATTGAATTTTGGGTTTATTATTATTGTACACTGTGCTATTGAATGTTTGGTGTAGTATTATGGTACACTGTGTTGTTGAATGTTGGGTTTATTATTATGGTACACTGTACCATTGAATGTTTGGTGTATTATTATTTTACACTGTGCTGTTCAATGTTGGGTTTATTATTATTGTACACTGTACCATTGAATGTTGGGTGTATTTTTATGGTACACTGTGCTGTTGAATGTTAGGTGTAGTATAATAATATATCCCACAAATTTTTGAAGCTTAGTTTCAAATGTATTTAATGAAAAATAATTTCCATGAAGAACTACTGGAGTTCAAGCCTAATTAATGAAGCCAAATTCTGTATCTTTATTAAATATTCATATGTTCTAGTTCATAACATTTTTAGATTTGTTTCTGACCTTATTTTCCTTGGTTTGATTTGGTTTGGCACAGCAACACAAGTAGGTTATGTAGTGCCATGGCATTTAGAATGATATGCCTTGCACAAGGACAAACTATGATTGCTGACCCATTTTGAAGCAGTTCCCTTTGATTGTCAGTCTGACACACAATGGTTACAATGGAACCAATGCATCCCCCTTACAAATTTGTTGAGAGTTCAATCCATCAGATGGCACAAAATCATTAGGTTGTACTTTTGGTAGTGTGTCCCCAACAGCTATGAAATTATTGCAAAGAAGACATTTATTAACAGTCATAACATTTACAGCGAGTGAATAATAACCCGGAAAGGCAGATTTTAGCTGGAAATTTCTAAATGTACCAATGTTTGGTGAATTGTGCTTCTAACTGAAATTGACATTAATTTGACATCTTTAGATTAACTGAGCTCATGTTGTCAATTTTTATAATTCTCATTCTAATTTGTTTAAGTATACCTGTTAAACATTCCTGGCAGCAGCACTGTCTTATTGGTTACCTTGCCTTATGGGTGCAGGTTCAAATCCTGCCCAGAATCAAGCAAGGTCCAGGGCCGACGCTTCCGCTTAGCGAACTTGGCAATCGCCTAGGATGCTGGGCTAAGGGTTTATTTTATGATGGACAGGTGGGGGAGGGCATGAGTGGAAGGATGCGCCAGATATCTGATCTCGCCTAGGGCACCAAAATGCCTTGCACCAGCGCTGGCCAGGTCAGTCATCATTATGTATCTCTGGGCCAAGTACAAATTCACATTGCTATAGCATGATATAGCCTTGCATCTGTTGAAGGTGCTCTTAAAAACTGAACAAACAGCAAGTGTCATCACGACTGCACTTAATAAGTCTGAACCCAAAGAATTAAGTTATGAAATAAATGGTGCTGTGAAAGACCACTTGTCTTGGGAGACCAGTTCCTCAAAGCACATATTAATTTTATAGTATTATGACCACCTTTATTGAGTGACCATATTTGTTGGCAGAAGGGGTGGTCTTTCAAGACAGATTGTACTGTATTTTTGAATAATTGATTTGTCATTTCACTTAGTATTTTAGATAGATATAAACAAAAGTTTAAGAGATTTACCTGTAATATCTAATATTATTTTTGTAAAACACTTGTTATGTTGTTTTTTGGTTTAATGCCATTTTTCAATGCATATGTATGCAATGTAGCCATTATATTTGGTGGAAGAACTCAGAAAGACTTAGAATAAAAAATATGTATTTTTCTCATAATTATCCACATGCTAGGCAGAATTTGGTTGCCATGGTAACAATAAATCATCCTTTGCTGAAATAAAGCATAACAATATGCATGCATTATGAAAAAAATATTATTGTACAAGAAGTAAACTCACAATTATTGCCATAATACAGATTTTATGGATATATAGAGTCTATACAAATTACGCTTTTTAACTGCAAATATATGACCCTTTACAAAGCATTAAAACCATAATTGCCATAATACAGATTTTATGGATATATAGAGTCTATACAAATTACGCTTTTTAACTGCAAATATATGACCCTTTACAAAGCATTAAAACCTGTAAATTGACACATCTTGGGGATTTGGTATAATTGCTGTAGGTTTTTAAAAAAATACTTTTTTTTACAAAATTCAATATGTTATAAAATGGTGGGATATTGAGTTGAACCATATTTGAACAATTTAATAATCATCTTTCAGGTTATGAGACAATATTTTAAATTTTTTCCAGTATTCTGTATTGTCATTTAAAAGAGTTGTGTCCCATGATTGCCTATCCTTCTTTTAGATTACACGTCAAAACTTTAATAATGAATGTTTGATTTTAACTAAAATGTTTGTGCATCTTTACAATGATGACATCCGTAAGTGAGCAGCATTCCATGACACTATTGCAGCATTATTTCCCTTTCTCCTGATTTTGGTTTCCTAACACAAGTTCCTTTGTTTTTGACCTTACCAATTAACTGATGTGTATAGGACCCTTTTCAGTGTACCAGTCTTCAATAGCACTATTTGTTATTGAGTTTCAGGTAATTTGAAGTTATGCCACAATCTGCATGCAAATCTGAAATGTTCAAAACAACATTATTATACTTCTTATGCAGTTTTTGTGGACATGCTTTTAATTCTTTTTTTAGTAGATTGAGAAAATGATAAAGAACAAATTTTCTTTAGATGTTTTGTGATGCAGAATTGTGGCTAGAGAATCTGTATGGAGATACCATATTAACTGTAAGTCTTGGGACACCCTAAATTATTTTCAAAAGTAATTTTTTTTATGACTGTAAATGTTGGGATACAAAATTATTGCCGTTTTTTTATGTACGTTTTACTACACCTTAAATTTTTTTCTTCTTCTACCAATCGATCAATGTATTTTCTCGATTGCAACAACATTTAAATAAAAAATAATAACCATGGTTTTTAAGGGACTATCATAATAAATTATTACATGGAAATGTTATAAATTGATATAATTTGTTTTAAAAGTCAATGAATATATTTAATTTTCCTGTGGTTCCTTATTGTTTTCTTCCAGTTCAAATATGTATAATTTGATCGATTATTGGGTTTCTTTAAGTAATTTCAATATCCTGTTTGTCTTCAGTTTTTATTGTTTGTTTTAAGCATTATTTCTTTAGAATATTGGATCAGTGCACTAGTAATTTTATTTTTAGTTTGTCTTGAAAATGTAAATACCAAAGTCATTAAAATTATGCTCCCAGTATGACAAGATCGAACAAGAATAGCATTCAGTAAGCATATTTACATTATGGTATCACCGCATATACATTGATGATTTTGACTTGCACTGAATGAAGTACATCCTAGGATTAAAATTATAGACACCATTGTACTAAAATTAAAAAATACTTTCAAAATACAATAATGAAGTTGCCAAAATAATAGTTTAAAAATAAATGTAATACCTTAGAAACTCAGATGTAGTTTGCTTTGATGTAAGCAACCATAAATAAGAACATGTTTACTCAGCTATGGTTTATCGTGCTTCTCAACCAAGTGAATGTTCATGCCTTAATTGATTGACAATGATAGTGAATGGTTGATCAGTCCAGTATTAAGTTTGGGGGCCAAAAATCCGTGTTCGGAAGCCAGTATCCTGGTTGAAACAACTACCTGGCCTCTAAATAAAGACAAATCTAACAGCAAGAAAAGTAAATGCTGAAACGTCCAGCTGGGCAAAATCAAAAGTGCAATTATATTGTGTTAAAAGTTAATCATTTGTGTTGCTTTAAGCCGAAACAAAAATAATTTAAAATGTATCAATGATGATCAGCTATGTGAATAACCACATCCTGGTTATGCGCCTTGTATAACTGAAAATGTGTGACTTTTTGTATGATTTACATCACTTTGTTGGATCGCTGAAACATAATAACACTTGAACATGGGGTAAAAATACATAAAATAGCAATGGAAGGTTCGTTTAAATGTGGTTTGGAAGAATGCGATTTTTTTACCTTTATTTTACTTCATGTTGGAAAATTGGAAAATATGCACATGCAAAATAATAACATTAAAAAAATAATAGTAGTTAACAGTTTATTGTTGAGGTAAATTAACTAGAGTTGGTTATTGCTGTGTACAATAATGCAATCTTGTAAATTTTGTCTTGACGTTCGTTTTATTCATCTGTAAGTGTTAGGACACTGAAAATGCTATAATTTTTAAATGCATATAAACCTTGACATGAAATGAAAAAAAATGATTTTTTTTTAGGTCCCAAGACTTAGTTTTTACAGTATATATCAAAATCAAATAGGCATATTACAAGCAGAAATGAACTTAAAACACTTAATGTTGTGTTGTTTAATTGGAAATATATGAAAAATGATATGGCACCTTCCACAGAGAAATAAACTTAACACAGTTACCGTTGTTTTGCATAAAGATAAATAATGTCTGATGATAGCCATGCACTGATTAGCTCTTTCACTGATTGCACAGGATGTTGATGAGCGTTATTTATACACTCACATCAGAAGACCCCTACTGGAAGCTATTAGAAAGATGCAAAGCTCATTTAGGGCAATATGTTAATGAGAATTATTTATACACTCACATCAGAAGACCCCTACTGGAAGCTATTCGAAAGATACAAAGTTCATTTAGGGCAATATGTTAATGAGAATTATTTATACACTCACATCAGAAGACCCCCTACTGGAAGCTATTAGAAAGATACAAAGCTCATTTAGGGCAATATGTTAATGAGAATTATTTATAAACTCACATCAGAAGACCCCTACTGGAAGCTATTAGAAAGATGCAAAGCTCATTTAGGGCAATATGTTAATGAGAATTATTTATAAACTCACATCAGAAGACCCCTACTGGAAGCTATTAGAAAGGGGCAAAGCTCATTTAGGGCAATATATTAATGAGAATTATTTATAAACTCACATCAGAAGACCCCTACTGGAAGCTATTAGAAAGGGGCAAAGCTCATTTAGGCACCTTTTCTGAGGAGGAAAAACCTAAAGTGTAAATTAATAGTTGTATGTAAATTCTGCTACCATGTTCATTTTCATTTGCACTTATGATTGTGGACTCTTCTATCTAATTAATTCTCATTGTTACTGATTAATAAAGAGACTCAGTTTTTGCTGGATTTATTGTGCATTTTGTTTAGACAGTTGATGTGTTTGTATTAAATACAGTCTTTTGAAATCTTGATGGACAGGCTTTTGAGACTATTTGTTGAATTTAGAACAATATCTGTAATGGAGATTTTATCACATTTTATTTCATACTTGAAGTGTATAAAGCCATAAAGAGAGTCCCATGTTTTTATTTTATTGACACTTCATCAGTCACTGGTATATGTAATGGATTGTTTTGTCTGATTAGTGAAAATTCTAAATACATTCAAATTCTTTTTGTTTTAGATTACCTCTCAACAGCATATGAGTGATTATTACTGTGAGTGATTATTATTGTGAGTGATTATTACTGTGTATTACTGTGAGTGATTATTACTGTGAGTGCCAATGCATGGCTGCTAAGAGAAAAGCAAAAGCACATGTGCATCTCAGATTTTTAAACAAGGCAGCTACATTTCTGGGTGGAAGGTGTGTGTGTGTGGGGAGGTCCATGTAATGCTTCTGCCACGTCATTATTTACAATTTCCTCACAGATGGGTTTTCTTAAGTCATATTTTATTAACCTTGAAACAGATTTCAAGAGAAGACACTTCATTTAAAACAGCCCAATACAGAGTGAAGTCATTTATCTCACCCCTCCTAAAACTCATCTATTTGTAAAGAAAGGATTTCTAATGTGTTTTAAAATTCTGACATCTTCAACAGTTAAGTAATTTCTTTTTTCTTTTTTTTTTTACAACATATCTTGCCATCACTATCTCTGTTGCACATGTATATGTTTGTATGTAGGAAAATAAATAGACTACTCGCATTTTCTATGTTTGTGTGTCACTGTACATTTGACTATAATTATGTGTGTAAAAATAAATATACACAACCACTCCCTGTGTGTGTGTGTGTGTGTGTGTGTGTGTGTGTGTGTGTGTGTGTGTGTGTGTGTGAAATACCACATTCTATCAAACAGTGCTCAAGCATCTTCATTTATTGCTGATATTTACCATTTCTTCATTTTTGTATTTTACCAAGTTATGAATAAAATTATTTTATTTACAATGACAGTCTTCATTTTAACTCCATTTTACAATCTTTATTTGAACCATTTTTTTTTCTGAAACTTTATTCATTGAGCTTTAGACAAAACATCTATAATAAATTATTAAAGTCAGTGATATGTTTACTGATGGGATTAGTAGGCTCATATCCCATGATGGGTTGTTATCAGTAGTCTCACCCAGCACATATTCCTTTTCAATCTTAATAATGATTTCATTACTGATTCTTGCATTCAAGCTGTCTGATTAAAGTCTATGCATTCTTGGCTGATTTATAACCAGGATGCATTTGGTTTTGAAGTCTATGCATCCTCGACTGATTTATAACCAGGATGCATCTGGTTTTCAAGTCTATGCATCCTCGACTGATTTATAACCAGGATGCATTTGGTTTTCAAGTCTATGCATCCTTGACTGAGTTGTAATTCTTTGTAAAATGATGGGCATTTAGGTTTGTATTGATGGGTATTTAAGTTTGTAATGATGGGCATTTAAGTTTGTATAATGATGGGCATTTAAGTTTGTATTGATGGGTATTTAAGTTTGTAATGATGGGCATTTAAGTTTGTATTGATGAGTATTTAAGTTTGTAATGATGGGCATTTAAGTTTGTATTGATGAGTATTTAAGTTTGTAATGGTGGGCATTTAAGTTTGTATTGATGGGCATTTAAGTTTGTATTGATGGAATATTTAAGTTTGTAATAATGGGCATTTAAGTTTGTATTGACGAGTATTTAAGTTTGTATTGATGGGCATTTAAGTTTGTATTGATGGGTATTTAAGTTTGTATTGATGGGTGTTTAAGTTTTTAATGGTGGGTATTTAAGTTTTGAAAATGATTGGCATTTAAGTTTGTAAAATGATGGGTATTTAAGTTTGTAAAATGATGGGTATTTAAGTTTGTATTGATGGGTATTTAAGTTTGTATTGATGGGTATTTAAGTTTGTATTGATGGGCATTTAAGTTTGTATTGATGGGTATTTAAGTTTGTATTGATGGGCATTTAAGTTTGTATTGATTGGTATTCAAGTTTGTATTGATGGACATTTAAGTTTGTATTGATGGGTATTTAAGTTTGTATTGATGGGTATTTAAGTTTGTATTGATGGGCATTTAAGTTTGCATTGATGGGTATTTAAGTTTGTATTGATGAGTATTTAAGTTTGTAATGGTGGGCATTTAAGTTTGTATTGATGGGTATTTAAGTTTGTATTGATGGGTATTTAAGTTTGTATTGATGGGTATTTAAGTTTGTATTGATGGGCATTTAAGTTTGTATTGATGGGTATTTAAGTTTGTATTGATGGGCATTTAAGTTTGTATTGATGCGTATTTAAGTTTGTATTGATGGGTATTTAAGTTTGTATTGATGGGCATTTATGTTTGTATTGATTGGTATTTAAGTTTGTATTGATGGGTATTTAAGTTTGTATTGATGGGTATTTAAGTTTGTATTGATGGGCATTTAAGTTTGTATTGATGGGTATTTAAGTTTGTATTGATGGGCATTTAAGTTTGTAATGATGGGTATTTAAGTTTGTATTGATGGGCATTTAAGTTTGTATTGATTGGTATTTAAGTTTGTATTGATGGGCATTTAAGTTTGTAATGATGGGTATTTAAGTTTGTATTGATGGGCATTTAAGTTTGTATTGATGGGTATTTAAGTTTGTATTGATGGGCATTTAAGTTTGTATTGATGGTTATTTAAGTTTGTATTGATGGGTATTTAAGTTTGTATTGATGGGCATTTAAGTTTGTATTGATGGGTATTTAAGTTTGTATTGATGGGTATTTAAGTTTGTATTGATGGGTATTTAAGTTTGTATTGATGGGTATTTAAGTTTGTATTGATGGGCATTTAAGTTTGTATTGATGGGTATTTAAGTTTGTATTGATGGGTATTTAAGTTTGTATTGATGGGCATTTAAGTTTGTATTGATGGGTATTTAAGTTTGTAATGATGGGCATTTAAGTTTGTAATGATGGGTATTTAAGTTTGTATTGATGGGCATTTAAGTTTGTAAAATGATGGGTATTTAAGTTTGTATTGATGGGTATTTAAGTTTGTATTGATGGGCATTTAAGTTTGTATTGATGGGTATTTAATTTTGTATTGATGGGCATTTAAGTTTGTAAAATGATAGGCATTTAAGTTTGTATTGATGGGTATTTAAGTTTGTAATGATGGGTATTTAAGTTTGTATTGATGGGCATTTAAGTTTGTATTGATGGGCATTTAAATTTGTATTGATGGGTATTTAAGTTTGTATTGATGGGCATTTAAGTTTGTAATGATGGGCATTTAAGTTTGTATAATGATGGGCATTTAAGTTTGTATTGATGGGTATTTAAGTTTGTATTGATGGGCATTTAAGTTTGTAAAATGATGGGCATTTAAGTTTGTAAAATGATGGGCATTTAAGTTTGTATTGATGGGTATTTAAGTTTGTAATGATGGGCATTTAAGTTTGTATAATGATGGGCATTTAAGTTTGGATTGATGGGTATTTAAGTTTGTAATGATGGGCATTTAAGTTTGTATTGATGAGTATTTAAGTTTGTAATGGTGGGCATTTAAGTTTGTATTGATGGGTATTTAAGTTTGTAATGATGGACATTTAAGTTTGTATTGATGGGTATTTAAGTTTGTAATGATGGGCATTTCAGTTTGTATTGATGGGCATTTAAGTTTGTATTGATGGGTAGTTAAGTTTGTAATGATGGGCATTTAAGTTTGTAATGATGGGTATTTAAGTTTGTAATGATAGGCATTTAAGTTTGTAATGATGGGTATTTAAGTTTGTATTGATGGGCATTTAAGTTTGTATTGATGGGCATTTAAGTTCGTAAAATAATGGGTATTTAATTTTGTATTGATGGGCATATAAATATAGTTTGTGGTTCCTTTTGCTCATATACAGTTCAAGCCAAATCATGCTATTTGAACTAGTTAATAGCTTATTCCTGTATCCAGACTGATTTATTAGATTTGAATGCAACAAACAATGATCATCAACATGCTTTTTCATATTTGTTTATAGTAGAGGTAATTCAGAGATTGGTGTGTAAATATCTGGTGTCTGTGACCTATTTTGTAAACAGGTGTAACTGTATCTAGGACATAAGCAAAAGTTGTGCACATACCAATAGGTAGAAGGCTATGATGTACAGGCCTATACAACACACATCCAAAAACAAAATGCATTAGAATATGTGTATACTTTTCAATGTAATAATTATAATTCTGTGAACAGGTTTCAGGCACTATCTGATTTGTGTACAAAGTGCAGCTTATTAACTTGTAACCAATTATGCGATACTGTTCAAGTTACTTCTCCCTTTGAGGTCCCCCAAGTGTTTAATATGTCAATGTCTTCTTGTATGCATGTAAATCAGTCACATTTTGAATATTCTCCGTCTCCACTACATGTGGTCATTGTACGACAGATGGATCTTATATGTTATCTTCTTCATGTGTTGATGTAAAGAAACAAGGCAATGTAAAGAAATCTGTCAAGTCTACAAACAATACATGGTACATGTATACTGCCTTGTCTGAAAATCAATCCTCTGATAAAAATTGTCATGTCTTTGGGCACCTCAAAAGAGGTCTGCATGTAATCAACCTAAATATTCAACACATCCTCCCTAAACTGAATGAGATAAAGTTAATATTGCAGCAAACTAGATCAGTCAGTATTCTAGGTCTATGTGAAACCTTTCTTTCCGATGATACTGATGATTTGGCTCTCCAAATACAGGGCTTCCACTTTGAAAGAAAAGACAGAGACTCCATGGGTGGTTGGGGTATTCTTCTCTATTTAGACAGTTCCATTAGTTATAACAGACGTGTTGATCTAGAGACTATTGGGGTAGAGAGTATCTGGATCGAAGTAACCCTTGCCCAATCAAAGCCAATTAATACTCTTATGTTCAGTTTACAGGCCACCTAGTTCCACAGCTGATTGGATTCATATATTTGAGGCTCAGATTCAAAAAGCATTACTAAAGGAAGATTTAGAAACTATCATATTAGGTGATTTTAACATTGACTACATGAAAACTCCACCATTAACATGGATAAGTAACTTTGAAACTTACAACTTTACTCAATTAATTAACACCCCAACTAGAGTAACAGATAAAAGTGCTACTATCATTGATCATGTCTATACTAATAAACCTGAAAACATAAGTGAAATAAATGTGCCAGTGTATGCACTGAGTGACCACTACCCAGTCTGAATAACTAGACATGTTCCGAAATCATCTAAAAATGGGCAACACATTGAAATACAATACAGGGACTTTAAACAGTTTGATGAGGAAATGTTCTTAAATGATTTAGGATGCAAACCCTTTCAATCAGTCTGCAATATAGCTGAAGTCAACACTGCTTTAGATAAATGGTATCAGATGTTCAATGCAGCCTTAGACAAGCATGCCCCAATTAAAACAAAAAGGGTTAAATGCCAAATTACACCCAAGTGGATTACCCCTGAGATCAATGAGGCTAGGCACCTAAGAGATAATTTCCACAGGAAAAAAGACATGAAAAGCTATAGAAAGTGGAGGAATAAAACTAAGCATCTGATAACTATGGCAAAAGAGAACTACTATAAACAGGCTATTAATGAAAGTAAGAGTACCAAAACATTTTGGAAGCATCTAAAAGAGCTGAACCCACCCAAGAACAGTTTTCTTCCCCTTAGACTTAAGCAAAATGATGATATAGCAACATCTGTACAAGACATTGTGGATATGTTCAACAATTTCTTCATACCGATCTCCAGTAACAGTATTCAGATCCAGACTAACCACTAGGGCATAACCGATTAGCATTTTTCTACCGATTTCCGATTCCGGATTTTGGGCATGAAATTTTTCGGATTCCGGATATGATTCGATTAATCGGAAATGCTAAATCCGTATGTTTTTTTTCTAACAAATTTCATCTTCCGTTTCCGGGTTTCTGGTATCTGGTTTTGCCATGTCTAGCATGTTACTTAGTACTTTACCATATACGGCTTCATTTCCGGTTTTCACCCGTCGGTTCAAATAGATTGACTCACAGTGTGGTTGTGTTGACCATATTGGACTTTTCTGACGTCTTATTTAACTTTATTAACGCACTATCGAATGACACGCAGTGTTAGACACGGTGCTATAGAAATTCAACTTTATTATTTTAATTATCCGAATCGGTCGTTCCTGCCTTGTCCGACTCCGATTAATCGGAAGTTCATACTATCCGGTGGAATCCGATTTCCGGATCAAAAGTCGGTTATGCCCTACTAACCACCCAATTGAACTTGATGCTCTACAGTTATTTATAAGAGCTAAAATTCCTGAAGATAATTATTTTTCAATAGCTAATGTCAGTGAAGCGGACATTTTTGATATGCTAATTAAGTTGAATATTATTAAATCCTCTGGATTGGATGGTACAGTGGGACCCCGCTATAACACGGTAGTTGGGAGCCATAGAATCCGACCGGGCTATGAACCGAACCGTGTTATAAGCAACCATGTACAATACCAACACAGTTTTGGATTTAATTGGGAGGGGGGGGTCATAAAGACGGGTGCGAAAATGCATGGCACAATTACCATTTTTGATCAATATATATTAAATGAGAAAAACATTTGCTGTGGTAACAGAAATTGCAGATTTAATATATTACTTTATTCAGAGAACCATGCATTGGTACATACACGTGTCTAATTTATATATACATGTATAATCTATTGAATGAAAAGAGTATCAACACAGTGTGCTCACCAGCGAATCTTGTAACATACACTGAATCCATAATACAAATATTTCCATCAAAATTATCCACACAAGGATGCAAAATATTCAATAATTTTGTCACAGATCATTATGTGACTGAATTCAATGAAAAGAAAATAACAAAAATTACGTAACGGGTGTACGTAATGAATGATGAAATATTACATGTCCATGGATTAAATAATGGAAGCTAAAGTGTATTCTTATAATAACTACATGTACATCTCAGGATCTTTCTGTATCTGAATTCAGTCATTGTAAATTTCAGCACATTTTCCCACCCAAGCTGCTAGTCAAAGTCCTTTGAACTTGCCGCCCAGTTATTGCGTCATGTTCTTTTGATGTACTCTAATACAGCAGGCAGAACTGGCTGTATTTTAACCACTGAATTGTCACTGTTTAGCTCGGCAGTTCACTTTGATAATAAGCAATGTACTTAAATTGATTGATTTATACATTCTGGTGAGAATCTTTTATCAACCCCCGCATTGGCTATTGCTTAGTTGTGTATGAAATTAAGAGAACATATATCGGAGATTATTAGAGCAACGATTGTATTCAGAATGCATTCAAGACAAACACAAAGTAGACACGATGGCTTCATTACTCAGGAATCAGTAATTATAATATTGACACTTATGAGCTGTAATTTTTCAACAATAAACAAAGATCAAAGTTCTCAGTAGGCCCAGCAATTGGTTCGTATTTCCGACGTTTATTTTGGCACAAAACTAGAAGAAATTTGATAATACATTTTCTACACGTTCTTTTTCGCCCTGTTTAGACGAATATGAGAATGATAATTAAACTCTTGACGTATTTTAATTTTTTTCATACTTAAAAATTTTTTTTTTTTTTTTTTTGGTCTTTGAGAAAAATACCTGTAATAAATTACCCGAAATTTCGGGAGCTGTGCCATGGCCGGGTTATATCCGAATTCGGGTTATAGCGGGGCGGGTTATAGCGGGGTCCCACTGTATTAGTCCATGAATCCTTAAAATTGCTGCACCAGTAATAACAAAGTCATTAATGCATATCATAAATTTAAGTATGATGAGTGGTAATTTTCCAGAAAAACTGAAATGTGCAAAGGTTACACCTATCTTTAAGAAAGGAGAAAAGGAGGATCCAGGAAATTACAGACCAATATCAATTCTACCTGTATGGTCAAAACTATTTGAAAAGCATGTAGCCATTCAGGTCTATAAATTTTTTGAAACACTCTCTATTTCATAAAGCACAATCAGGATTTAGAAAGTACCACTCATGCCAAACAGAACTTACCAAATTAATTGATCTTTGGCTGAAGGAAATGGATAATGGGCATATGACTGGGATTGTTTTCCTTGACTTCAAGAAAGCTTTTGATCTTGTTGATCATGAAATTCTGCTGCAAAAGTTGAACTGTTACAGGTTTGACAATCCTTCTTTAAACTGGTTTAGATCATACCTAAACCAAAGGTCTCAACAAGTAAGCATTGGCAATATTAGCTCTCAAACTCGCACTATTCATTCAGGAGTCCCTCAAGGCTCAGTTTTAGGCCCTCTCCTCTTCCTTATCTTTATCAATGATCTACCATTAAATAATGAATCCACCAATACAGAATTGTTTGGAGATGATGCAACCTTGTATACATCTAGTTCTGATACTGAAGTTATCCAAACAAGATTAAACTCAGACCTTATTAGAGTCCTAAACTGGGCACAACAAAATAGGATGGTAATTAATGAAGGTAAAACAAAATGTATGATTCTGGGGACAACACAAAAGCTACACAAGTCAGGGAACCCAAAACTATCTCTTGCAATAAATAATCATCCATTAGAAAATGTCAATCATGAAAGGCTTGTAGGTGTGTCCATAGATAATAATTTATTATGGAATAACCATATTGATAAGCTTTGTAAAACAATGTCATCCAAAATTGCCCTTCTCAGCAGAATCAAGAAATATTTACCTATGGAAACTTGAAATCTATACTACAAGACATATATTCTTCCAACAATGGATTACTGTTCTAATGTATGGGGAAACTGTGCTAAATCTGAGCTTGACAGGATTTATAAACTCCAGAAACGAGCAGCACGTGTAATTTTAGATACATCTATTGACCATCCCTCAAAAGCATTATTTACAGAACTCAAATGGTTCACAATATATGACAGGATATATTTTCACAAGGCAGTTCTTTTATATGTGTCTACATGGAACTGCACCAGAGTATCTTCAGGACTTATTCAAGCCTTTTTCAACACAATACATGTACCAGTTGAGATCAATCTCACATGGAAACCTTCTTGTACCAAAACCAAGAACAGAGCAATTCAAAGAGTTTTCAGTACTCTGGTACAGTTCTGTGGAATAAGCTTCCACTACATGTAAAATCGGCTGAAAATATTAGAGTATTTAAGAAGAGATATCAGAAGCATGCATGTGTTTCTAACAGATAATGGAATTTAGTATTTTAATATGAAACATGCTAATATAAGCACTAATTATTGCTTCTTCACACAATTGTGTGTTTGTTATACTTTCATTAAGAGGGCCTCAAGGGAGAATAGTCCTTGACTAATGAGTCACCCTCTATAAATAAAGCATTATTATTATTATTATTATTATTATTATTATTATTATTATTATCCTGTTGTGACTAAATTAGTAGCCTACGTGGTTATAGCGTCTGCGTTGGATGTGGGAGGTCAGGGTTCAAACCCAGCCCATTCATACCAAAGACATATAAAAATGGTACTATCAGCTGCCTCGCTTGGCGATCAGCATCAAGTTTTTTGTTAGGACTAGTCGGGATAGTGTCAGAATAATGTGACTGGGTGGGACATGATGCTCTGTGTCTGCAGCATGATGCCCCAGTGCTAGACATCATTATAAACTGCCAAAAAACACACTATCCTGTTTTGGTATGCATGGGAAGATTGTTCTTTACCTAAACATGTTGAAGATGTACACAAAATGGGCTTTGACATGTTCAACCTATATTATCTTATCCAGCGTCTTTTTTGAAGTATCCATACTAAGCCAGAAAGTACTGATGCTTTAGATATTGGGCATTTAGTAAATAAGACTTCTTGATACATTACTATACTAAACAACTAGCTTGCGTGTCACTGTAATTAATAAAAGTTATGAAAATGTCTTGTCATTCATAGACGTAGAGATAGACTGACAGTTAAATGGACGAGTAAGTTAAACATAGGTTAGACTCATAGAAAGTATATACATGTATACTAGTCCTGCCATCCTTGTGAAAACATTTATAATCAGATGGATGCACTAAGAAAGCAAAGCAATAGATGGAGAAACATTAAAGGAGCTGATTTGTTGACAACAAATTCCTTACATAAATAAATGTTTATCTTAATCAATATGACATATACTGTTAAAGCTGTTCTTAATTGTAAAATTGTCACAATTTACTCCATTTACTCAAAATACAACTTTCAGAGTCAACAGTTAATGTCATATTTACTCCATTTACTCAAAATACAACTTTTAGAGTCAATAGTTAATGTCACAATTTACTCCGTTTACTCATAATACAACTTTCAGAGTCAACAGTTAATGTCATATTTACTCCGTTTACTCAAAATACAAATTTCAGAGTCAATTGTTAATGTCACAATTTATTCCGTTTACTCATAATACAACTTTCAGAGTCAACAGTTAATGTCATATTTACTCCATTTACTCAAAATACAAATTTCAGAGTCAATAGTTAATGTCACAATTTACTCCGTTTACTCATAATACAACTTTCAGAGTCAACGGTTAATGTCATATTTACTCCGTTTACTCAAAATACAAATTTCACAGTCAATAGTTAATGTCACAATTTACTTTGTTTATTCATAATACAACTTTCAGAGCCAATAGTTAATGTCACAATTTACTCCGTTTACTCGTAATACAACTTTCAGAGTCAGCAGTTAATGTCACAATTTACTCCGTTTACTCATAATACAACTTTCAGAGTCAACAGTTAATGTCACAATTTGACATTCACTGATGACTGCTAACTTTGCATACTTTGTAGCTGTTAATCATCACTCGTGACATGTTCATCCACTTTGCTTTGTCTTGTCTTGATAACCAGTAGCTTTGTGGCTGTTGTTTTAATTTACTTTGTCATATGTATATCAAATGTTGTAATGTTTATACCGGAATAATATGGATACTATAGTACGGTTATTTCGGAAGACTGAATTCCAAATTGAGGTTGATATTTGATGCAGCTGCACTGCTTCTCTAATTAATGGTTACTATAGTAATCATTTTTTTTACAATTTTTAATTAAATTTCTAAACAATAATTGTCAATATAAGCTTAAAAAGGACTTGTTTCAGTTATCCAAGAAGTTTAGAACTGGATGCATAATTAAGCAATGTCAGTGTAAGATCAAAGGAATTTATTTAATTATCCATTACAAATACATAATCAATACATAATTGTGTAATTTTGTAAATATAAGATCAAAGGAATTTATTTTATTATCTTGTAAAAATACATAGTTAGGTATTGTCATTATATGATCAGAGGAATTGATTTGCCCAATAAATCTTTGTCATTAAATTGTTCAAAACAGATTGCATTTTGATGAAATTATGACAAATATAAGCATATCTTATTCTCTTAATGAAATGAATAATGGCAACTCAGTGGTCAGTATGCTGCCAAGACATACAGCCAGAAAGGTGTGGGTTTGAATCTTACCAATGGAAGACTACTGATTGTGTGTTTTCTGGCAAGACACTTTACTCTCATTGCCTTGACATTCAATAAGTTATTACATTTGTTGTGATGTAACAGACCAAACAAACGAAGATCACTTCTTCAAATGACTTCAACAGAATGTATACATGGTTGGTATGTAAACATTGTGGGTTAATGTCATTATCACAGAAGTTATTTTTTTAAAATATATAAATAACCTAAAACTATGAGACAAAATTTTCAAAAAGTTTTGAAGTTAATGCTTCCCATTTATTCTGTATTTAAGCTTCCATTTATGTTATTTATCATTTTCCACTTGTCTTGTATCCTTGTGCATATATATATATATATATATATATATATATATATATATATATATATATATATATATATATATATATATATATATATATATATATATATATATATATATATATATATTGCCATAAGGATGGTCCTGTGAGTCGCTGATACAAATTTCACACGTGGAATCAAAATGATTCTGGGCAAACAGATTGAAAATGGGAGTTCCATCGATCATCTTTGTGGAACATTTTTTAAGAGAATAGGCTCCTCTGATAATGCTGGTGGATGTTCAGAATTTTAGGTAAAGATCAACAGTTGCTGCAGAATTTAATTTTATTGATATTTTAATTTTAAAAGCAGCAATATCTTACCCCTCACTATTGCATAGCTTTTACTTTATCGTGTAAAAAAAATACCCTGTTGGTTAAACGTGAATAAATCCTCCATGTCCATGTGCAGAACAGTTATCTTTTTCAAGGACACCATTTTAATGAATGGGTGTTGAATCTGTTACCAGAGGAAAATAAAGACAGTTATGTTTTCAATGTTTATCAGATGGGTTTATGCACTGTCGATTTAGCAAATAGCATATAGACAACCAACAAACTCACATGTGGCATATATAACTTATTGTCATTATTTATTGTTTTCTTTCTGGAAATTGTTATTTCAGACAGTGTTGGGACAGTCTGTGGCAAAGTGAGGACACAAGAAGGGCCCTTGGGAAACTCACCCAGACTACCTCACTTGTTGAAAATGCACACACAAAAACATTGTGCATTTTGTAAAATCTATAGTCTAAAATGACTAATGAAGTTTCGATTATTTTTTAAAATTTTTTTAAAATGTAATTTATTTTTTCTCAGTCATATTTCTATAATGTCTGCATCAATGCCTAGCACTGGGGTATCACGCCACAGACATGTAGCATCATGTCCAATCGAGTCACATTATCCTGACACCTGTCCCACCAGTTCTAACACTAACCTCCTAATGCTGAGTGCCAAGTGAGGTAGCTATTAATACAGTTGTTTTAAAAGTCTTTGGTATGACAAGGCAGGGGTTAGAACCTGTGTCCTCCTGCATCCATAGGCAGATGTTCTTACCACTAGGCCACAGGAGAAGTCATGAAATCTGGAACCTGGGCAGTTCCAGTCATGTTTATAGAGGGCAGAGGAAATGTCAATCCCTATCATCATTTGAATTATCAGGTGTTTCTTTTGCAAAGCCCCATTGATATCTAGTTTTTCAGTTCAGAATCACATTTCAGAGCAGTAATTAATAATAATAAATGATTCCTGGTATATCAGCATGGTCAGTTTGTAGATCATCATGCTGTGTGGTGTTGCTGAACTGTAGTGTTTCAGCTTTTTTCATTATTCCATGTGTTTACTGTCTACACTTAAGGTTCTGAAATTTTTTATTTTTGAAACCCTCAGTAGTCCTGGAAAAAATTATTGAATTTCACTTGAGCAGAAGTATACCAAAAAATAGGTCACAGTAATCAGTGAAATATAAGTAACTGTGACCTTAGTTCATCACAGTACACTTATTTTTACTTACATAATATTTTAATTAACCTGTTTCTCTTGGTAATGGTTTGCATTTTTCTGTTTGTCAGACAATATTGTTTGCAGGTCAGTGTAACTTGGCATAAATATCCTTCATCAGGAGTACTATACTCTTGAGTATAAGCTGGGTCACTTGCCAGTAATTCATGTAACAGTGACCTATATTAACCTTTGTACTTAGCTTATTTTCTTTAACATTATTGTCAGCAGTCTTTGGATCTATTGGCTGTAGTGATGTAACTTTTCACAGTGATGCATCTTGAAAAGTACTACATCCTTAAGTAAAATATAGGTCACTGTTACCTATTTTTGGAAACTTCAGTTACATGTTTTGACCTTAATTTTTGCTCAGTCTCAGAGTGTTTCTTGCAGAGCAATGTAACTAGGCATGTAGATTCTTCTTAAGAGGTAATACTCATCAATCAAAACTAAGTTACAGTGGCTTATATTTCATTCTGCAGTTATCTGCATTATTCATTGTGTTTAGGTTAGTTTCTTAGACATAACAAGTATTAATGAATAAAACATATTTAAATCATCCAGTTTTACTGGGGTTCCTGACCTCAGTTCGGAATATCATATATCAGTCAGAATTTTTTCATTAAAGTCATTGACAAAACGTTTTTCCATTTTTCTTTACTTTTTCACCAATGCTTTTTGAGTGAGGGCAATGATGCTTTGTTATTTTCCATGTGTGCATAAGACATTTACAGCTCTATCATGAAGCTAGAATCTTTTATTGCTGTGGTAGATGGATTACAAAATTGACGGAATTTGTTAGATTTCCTTGTTAATTTTGCTTCATTCACAAATGTTTGTTGGATTAGATTGTGAAGTTGTGTAAATAGATACTGAGATCTTGTTCAAAAAAATTTCTCTGCTTAACTTAGAGGATTTTTTTTTCTTCTCCAGAACTACCGGTACATATATTTGTTTTACTATTAAGGTCTCATCAACTACACTGTACATTGCTAGTTGGGGTTGGGTAAATTTACGGCTTTTTCTAAAATCAATTTGAGCTCCTTTTCTTGTTGAAAAAAGCTGTTTCATTGGGTATTTGCTATAAAAAATAATATCAAATAACTACTTTTATTGATAAGTGTTATACTATTAAAATATCTTAGAAATAGGAAGTCATTATTGTTCCAAACTGTGTTTCATCTAGTGGCATACCATATTACAATATTGTTACTTGTTAGCTCTCCACCACAAAGTACAGATTAGTTCTTTTCAAGGTCAGTTATTGTGCTAATCATAGGAATTACAAACTTTTAAGAACATCCAGAAATCAACAAGTTATTCTTGGTTTCAATGGAAAGAAATAAATTCATAAATCTGCTAAGAATTGTGTCTAAATATACAGGAAAATAGTTGATTGAGAACTTCAGAACTCACCTTATGTCTTCTAAACTCACTTTCTGTCAGAGTCAGGGTGGTTGTTTCCTCCATATTTGAGCTGTTTTTGTCAGACACGCACAGATTCACAAGTAAAAATGTTTACCTGTCAAAAAGATAAAAAATGAAAACACCTGAATGGATTGCATATTCGCTTTAAGACAGCATGCAATACTCTCTCTATATAATGACAATCATTGGAACTATGTAGCACATTACCTATCACCAGAACAACGTTGTAATCAAAGGTCTTATAATCAGAAAGTGATGTACAATGAAATCTGTAAGTGTCAAACAATGGACCACAAAAATGTGTCCTTTTATAGACACGATTTCCTTATAGGCATATGTCATTTATTTGCAAATGTAGACCATGCTCCCTGTCTGAAAGTGTCATAATGCTTACATTTGATTGGCTGTAATAAAATTCCCACCTTCTGTCTTCATGTACATCTTAGTTTTAGCAGCAATACATGGATTCCTCGACAAGACTTGTTAACTTGTTTTTTTTTTAAATATTATTATTTTGAGTTTTTTATGCTCAATAAGTCAGGTTTGGGGATCCAGTTTTCATCAGACTTCATAGATAGATAGATTACAGTTTAGCAGAGGCAAAACACTATAGATTCTTTAGCCCAGAAGTCAAGGTCATAAAAGCTAAAAATTGTAATTTTGGGTTTCACATGTTAAGTCAGCTATCCCCATCTTTTATTGCCAGTATACTTTGGGGAAGGGCAATCTCTATCGAGTCTGTGATAAGTTAAAATAAAATGTGAAGGTCACTGGACACAATTTTATAAAATGTGAAGGTCACTGGACACAATTTCATAAAATGTGAAGGTCACTGGATACAATTACATAATTGTCTAATTTTATATGGTTTTGTTTGGTTGGTTGTTTGATTATGACTTTTAACGTAGCTTTAACAATTTTTCAGTCACATCGCTACAATGTCTGCTGTTATGCAGTTTATAGTGACATCTTAGCACTGTGGCATCATGCCGCAGACATGTAGCATGATGTCCCACCAGTCACATGACCCTGACACCAGGCTGACCAGTCCCAGCACTAACCTCTTTATGCTGAGCGTCAAGCAAGATAGCTGTTAGTACCATTTTTGTAAGTCTTTGGTATGACTTGACCTGGGATTGAACCCACGACTTCCCACTTCTGCAGCGGACGCTCTAACCACTAGGTCACCGGAGTGGTTGGTTATTGTTATGTTTATTACCATAGATTCTCCTGACTAGATGGCTGGAACATATTATGTTATGATATCTGCCAATCTGTTTGTCTGTTGTCAGTTTTGTTTTTGTACACCAACTCAAATTGTCCAAATCTACAGTTACCAAATTGTGGACAGTAAGGAAAAACATTATCAATTTTGGAATCAGAATTTACGATCACTGTGACTGAATGAAAACAGATTGTTTATGTACAATAATTAACATTGTCCATCATCTATAGTTTCCATATTTTGTAGATGATTTGAACATGGGGTAATGGAGAAGCCTATTGATTTGGTGGCCAAAGGTCAAAGGGTTAAAATCACTTTGACTTATGGGAGATGCAATGTTTGAACAATAGCTCTACATTATATACCTGTACTGGACTTTGCAGATGGATAAATAGAAGCCCTCTGATCTTGGCTTTGATAAATTGAAGGTCAAAGTCAATGATTTAAAGAACAGAGATGATTTCTACACAGTAACATAATAATCCTCAGTGTCCTGTTTTTTTCTCCTGTATTTGTCCTGTATTTTGGACCTGAATTTGGGTGCATGTTTTTCTTGTTAAAGATCTGTTTTTTCAATATTAAATTTTTAAAAAAAATTCATTGCAATTTATTGTTTAGAATGGGCACCTGTTTCCATTCTGATTTAAATGTATCACATGTATATACTGCCTTCAATGGCCACCACGACTCTTTGGACTGGTCCCTTCTGCTTAGGACAATTGAGGGAGATATGACACTACTCCTGCAAGTGAAACATTTCTTGTCCTTATGCCATACCTGTTTATCCCTACCAGGTTTCTCTGGTTCCCTGGATTTTTGGTCCTTGACCTGATTTCCACCTTAGCTTTCTCATGAGATTACATTCTGAGAACCTCAGCAAGCTTCAGCGAATAAATCCACCTGTGTGGCCATGTCATATATATTCATGAAAGATTTTTCCCTCAATAACAAATATAACTCCTTGCCACAAGTTGTCAATAGCTGGTCCTGAAGCAAGAAATCAATTAGACCATCAATTGTCTTAGCAACTTTACCACATTCCACCCATCATTGCAAGTAATTGCACATCCTACTGACGAACTTTGTAAATGTCTAATCTCTCTCGGGGTTTTTATATACTTAAACTTTTCGGTTAGCTTGTATTTCTTCAGAAGTGTGTCTTTCAATGTGAGATAATTCAGTGAATTGGCCACTGATAAATGCGTCTAATGCTTTACCCTTCAATAACGGATGAAGTGACCAATATTTTTCCATTTTTTTTACAGTCGCTTACCTATTGAACCTGTTTAGATAACTATCCATGTTATCTTTGTTGTTCTCAAATGAGGGCAAATTTTTGACATCTCAATTTAAAATCATGTTCCCCTTCCCTTTTAGTTTGCAGTAGCTCAGAATTTCTTTGATATTCTCTCTCCCTATTTCTTTCTTCTTTCTGCAAAGCTTCTAACCTCACCTGTTTTTCCCTTTCTAACCTCCTGTCCTCTACCTCTTTTAGCAGTTCTATCTTTTTCATTTCTGCTTGCTTTTCTAATTCTATCTTCCCTTCTCCAATTCTATCACTTCCTTTTCTGCTTCCGTTTCCCATTCTATCCTTTCCTGTTTGGCCTGTTTTTCTGATTCTATCTTCTCCTTTTTAAAAGCCATTTTTCTTTCTTTGGCTTTCATTTCTAACTCTTGTTTTTTCCTTTCTACTTGTTTTTTCTAATTCTCTCTTCTCCTTCTCTAATTCTATCAACTCCCTCTTGGCTTCTCTTGCTAGCTGTAAGTTTTCCCTTTCTATTTCCCTCTTCTTTAACTTCTAATCCATTTCCCTAGCCTGTTCTTCAAAAACAAAATTTCTTAGCCAAACTGTTTCCCCAGTTCTACAAGTACTTTCATTGATGACATTTAAAAATTTGGCATGACCAACTTAAAGCGCAGTACTAAACAAAATATGAGTAATTGCTTTTTCAGCAAACCATATTTTTCTTTCTAGAAAGTCAACAAAAACAAATAGATGCAAAAAATAAAGTAATGTGTAATGTGACTATTCAACCTCACTGTCGTGTTAAGATCATCTGAAACGCACAAAAGACAATACAAATAAATAATGATCCTTGCTTCATAACCTTTTTGATCCTCTCCACTGTATGTTATTTTATAGTCATGAAATGATTTCCATAGTAACCCTGAATTGATTTCCATAGTAACCGTGAAATGATTTTAATCATAACCTGAATTAATTTCCATATGGACACTTCACATTATTTCCATAGTAACCCTGAAATAATTTCCAAAGTGATGCTGAAATTCTTTCCTTAGTAACCCAGAAATGCTTTCCACAGTAGCCCAATACTGCTTTCCACAGTAACCCTGAAAATATTTCCTTAGTAACCCTGAGATGATTTCCATAGTAAACCTCTACTGATGTCCATATTAATGCTGAAGTGATTTCCATTCTTGCCCTTCAATGATTTCCATGTTAACCTTGAAATTATTTCCATGTTAACCTTGAAATGATTTCCATAGTATCACAGTGTTAATTTCCATAGTAACCAAGAAATTGTTTCTGTGTTAACCCTGGAATGATTTTCATATTACCCCTGAAATGATTTCTATTTTAACTTGATCAGAGATCTAAGAGATTGGCATGCATCTGACAAATGGTAATTTTTCTGCAAGGACATATTACTTAAGTTTAAAACACATCTGCTTAGAAATTTAATTTGTTATATTGTTCATCCATTTTGCAGATGATCTGAATCAGAAACTTGGAATTGTTTTTACCACCATTCAGCGAATTTAATCTAATGCTAAATTTGAGTCATGTTAAATCAGTCTTTAAATTAACAGATAAAATAAAATTAATTCAATTTAAAATAAACTTTATTTATTTCTCTTGAACAAATGACAACATGAGTTCAATTTAGAATATCACAATAGATTCCTCCAGTTTTACTTTCAGTTTTTTCTCCTTTTACATGTATTATGACAGGATTTAGTTTTGTCTTTGTTAAATATATCATACAGTTTTAGTAAAACATACCTAGAGTTGTGTCACTAATTCCCACTATTATTTATTTGCACATGATGAAAAAATGATAATAGAACCAGATGTACTGTCTGTACTCGCTTATAAGTAAGTCAAACTGCAAAAAACAATGCACCCACAGATTAGGTTCTATGTTGTTTTATTCTATTGACTACTCCTAACAAACTGCACAGACTCAGATCTGCTGGTGCATTATGGGATGGCAGATATGAGTCTCTGAAGTTTGCAATTGGACTCGTCTTATAAATGGGTATCTATGGTAATAACTGGAGATGCACAAAGAATGCTTTTGTTGGATATACAATGACTAAGAACCTATGCAGTGGCTTACAAACTTAATACAGTTTGTTTTCTTAAATGAAAAGAAAGTGTAAGAAATCAAAGATTCTGTTAACAAATATTGTTTGAAGGTAATGCTCTGGTTTAATGAGTGAAGTTTGATGTCACCAGATTTGAATATTCCTTGTGTATTTACTCATTTGTGCATCCACATTGCATAATAAATTAAAAAAATTAGCCATTCCTTGACAATTTGTAAGAATTTTCCAAAACCCATGTTAAACAAATTGATCAGCATTCTCAGTAAATCAGTCGAACTTATATCATGCTAGAAAATAAATTCTCACTTCCCTTTTCCAAGTGATGCCACAATTGATGTGAATGTCATAGATGCACGCTTTAAGAAATAAATAAACAGAAACTAATTACTTTGTGCAAAGCTTCATGCATTTTTTCAGAGTATGGTTCTTTTATAAGGAATGGTCATATTTAAAACCCAGCTGCTAACAGACACTAAATAATGAACAAAGGCCCATCGCTCTAGCTATTCTTGTCTGAATATGAGCAATACAGGATATCTTTGAAATATCCTGAACCGATGTTCTGTCACAACTGTCATATTTTATTGCCATATTAAGTATTTATTTATGTTCTGTTGAATCAAGTCAAATTTGTCATAATTTCAAAGCTAAATAAATTTTCTGTAGTCTTGTGGCATTTTGAAAGCTAATTGAGTATGTCATTCATGTTTCGAGATGATTAATTTTGTTAGCCATTATTAAGTTCATATAAATACCATTATTTGTTTTCTTCTTCTGTTCATCTACACTGATACAATATATCCTGAACTAACCATTTGTTTTTTCACACCACTAAGGTACGGGAACATAGAATTGGTTAGTGTGTGTCTGCACAGCTTGCTTCAATGAAATTTACTGCAGTTCACATTGTTTATGTTTCACAGGGGACTGAGATTTTTATGCTGTTCTAAGATTATCCATATTAATTTTCTAAGATTTTCAAGATTAATTTTCTAAGATTATCCAGATTCATTTTCCACGATTATCCAGATTAATCTTCTAAGATTATCCAGATTAATTTTCTAAGATTATCAAGATTAATTTTCTAAGATTATCCAGATTGATTTTCTAAGATTATCCAGATTAATCTTCTAAGATTATCCAGATTAATTTTCAAAGATTATCCAGATTAATTTTCTAAGATTATCCAGATTGATTTTCTAAGATTATCTAGATTGATTTTCTAAGATTATCCAGATTTATTTTCTAAGATCATACAGATCAATTTACTAAAATAATACAGATTGATTTTCTAAGATTATCCAGATTAATTTTCTATGATGATCCAGATTGATTTTCTTAGATTATCCAGATTAATTTTCTTTTTAAAAGATCTATACATATGTTGATACAGATGGCTTTGAACATGTATGTAGTAAGCAATTTACACTATTAAAATTCTGTAAGATAAACTGGTGTAATAATAATTGAATTATCAGCATACATGTATGTAAATACATAATAACATTTAATTAAGTTCTTCCTCCACCATTAATACTGGCCGCCATGTATAGCCTATCGTGTGCTGAAAAATGGCATTAAACCCTATAACAACTACAACAACATCTGCCACCCTGGACACTGCCCTGCAGTACTGTTGTTGATAGACTGGTGGCTCTGGTGACATGGCCAATCCATTTCAGCTTTCTCTTTTTGACAGTGGTGAGGAGGTCTTCATAATGCCTTACTTTGTGCCTGATGGTGTTATGCATTTCTTCATTTGTGATGTGGTCCATGTACGAGATGCCAAGGATGGTTCTGTAGCATTTCATTTCAAGTGCCTGGATTTTTTGTTGCAATTCTGCTGTCAGGGTCCAGGCCTCACATGAATACAAAAAGATTGAGATGACTAGTGCTCTTAATAGTCTGATTTTAGTTTTCAGACAGATATTCTTGTCTCTCCAGATGGGTCTTAGCTTTGACATAGCTGCTGTTGTCTGTGCTGCTTGTGACAAAATGTCTGCTCTTGATCCCTCTTCAGTGATTCGCGGTGCATATCTCTATGTCAAATCTGAAAGATGTTTCATCCAGGTTCTTCACTAAGGTCGCAAGCTCATCTTCACTGCCTTCCAGCCCATTAATATCATCTACAAAGCATAGGTTGGTGATGTTACGCCCTCCAATGCTGACTGTCCCACCGTAGTTTTCCAGGGCTTTGCTCATGATGCGCTCTAAGCTAGATGTTGAAAAGCGTTGCCATACTCCAACTGCTGTCTTGAACCAGTTCCCCACAGAACCATGAGCAATTACAGCTGTTAGCCTTGGCATACAGCTGCTTGAAGGTATTGGTCAACCTTTAACCCATGTTGTACTTCTTCATTGTGACCCACAATGCCTCATGCCACACTCCGTCAAAAGCCATTTTGAAATCTATGAACACCTGATAGATGTCTTGTTGATGTTGCGAGTACTTTTCACACAGAACCCAAAGATTGAATATTTGTTATGTTGTAATTCTTCTACTCCGAAACCCTGCCTGTTCTTCAGTGATTATTTCGTCTGCTTGTGGGTTCAGTCTGTTCAAGATGATCTTCAGCATCACCTTACTACATGTAGCATGATTGCTCAAACCGATAGTTCTGTAATTATGGCAGAACTGGAGATTACCTTTTTGGGAGAGTGTTATAATCAGTGACTTGGTCCACTGTGTTGGCCTATTACATGCCTGCCAGATCTTGTTGTAGTTTTTTGTTAGTATCTTTATCACTGATTCCCCACCATTCTTGATAAGTTCAGCTGGGTTGTTGACTACTCCAGCTGCCATTCCATTCTTCAGTGGTCTTATTGCTGACTGCACTTCTTCTTTGAGAATGGGGAAATCATCATCATTTGTGCAGTTTGGAATTTAAAGCACCTCTGGGTCTCCTGTGAATGGATGGTTGTAGAGTTCTTTGCAATACTCAGTCCATCTTTCTGTAATGTCACTTGCTTCTGTGAGGCATTTTCCATTTTCATCATGAATGATACTGACTCCTGGTTGCTTCTGTCTGGTGAGGCCTTTCACAATTTGGAATGACTTTTTGCTGTTATTCTTTATCAGACTGCCCTCTGTTTCTGTGCACTTTTGTCCAATCCAATCATCTTTTGCTTTCTTCAATTTTTAAAAAAATATTCTTGTTTATTTATCAGTACCCTGTTGCCCATGTTGTGCATCTGGTGTTTTTGAGGTTTCTTTGGGCATAAGACAGTCACAATCTTCTTCTGTAACCCAGGTTTTTTTTCTTTGGCTGATGGAGGCCAATGATGTCATAGGCAGCTGTTGTCATGACTGTGTTGAAAGTGTCGGTCATCACTTTAACATCAACATCCATCAAACGGAGTGGAGCAAATTTTCCTCCAGTTGTGGCTTGGAATGACTTGCAGATGTTAGGGTCCTTCAGTTGTTCAAGGTTGAAAATGAGCCTGATTTTCTTTGGCTTGTTAATTTTCGTCAAGTTCATAATGACGAGGTTGTGATCAATCCCATCAACAGCACCTGGGAATATTCTTGTTTTTGCTCTATTGATGCCAGATCGATAACAGTTTTGAACCAGTATGTAGTTGATCTGGTTATGATGGGTTCCATTTGGTACATACCAGCAATGTGAAGCATTGTGAATCTTTATGTTGGCCCAGGGTGTTGGCTAGTACATGTACCAAGTTGTTGTAGCTTGTGAACTCAAGCAGCTGTCTCCCTCCGTCATTGGTAAGCTCATTGCAAGAAGGTCCACAATGATCATCCCAGTCTTTTAGAGCATCTTTGCCAACTTTGGCATTCAATTCTCCTTTGATAATGAGGATGTCTTTTCTACTTAACATGTTTATAATACCCTGGGGTTTGTTGTAAAACGCCTATTTCTTCATCATCAGTAGTCGGAGCATAGACTTGGATATTTGTAATGTTAAAGGGAGATGCTTTCAGATGAATGGAGATGATTCTGCTAAATATGGGGTGTTACATTCAAGCACAGATCCCTTGATAGCTTTGTTTACAAGGAAGTCTAACATATTTATGGATTTGTCCAACTCTCCACTGTAGTAGAATATATGCCCTTCTTCAGTTTGGTGTTCTCCTAGGGCTTTCCATCTGACTTCACGGAGTCCCAAAATGTGCCATGTGCAGTGTTCAATCTCATGTGTCAACTCTTTGAGTTTCCAGTTTGCGCCAGAGTTCTAATGTTCCAGGTGGAGATGGCAATGCTGTCTCTAGCTCTGATTTTATGCAAAGTACCAGTATCACACTTGTCACCTCCATCCTGGTGGACAACAGCAGGCACGGTCCTTGTTGACCTGGGAGACGACTGATCCGGTATGGTAACTTCAGATTTGTCAAGCATTATCAGTGTGTCTTGGGCAAAAATCATCTGGCATAGCCCATCCCTCTCCAGACCAAGGAGTTGCTAGAAGGGGATGTAGTACATCGTCCAACTGCCTTAGGGTCTCCACTCTGGATTTTCTATTAGGGTTTACTCCCTTAGCCCTTGGCTAACCAAAGCCAACTTTTATGAAATAATAATAATAATAATAATAATAATAATAATAATAATAATAATAAAATCAACAGCAACAACAACAACAATAATAATAATAATAATAATAATAATAATAATAATAATAATAATAATAATAATAATTTTTAATTTAATAAGTGTAGCTCAGATAGAATACAGATATATCTAGTCTCCCTTGAGGCCCTCATCTACTTTCTTACTAATAAAACATGTTGGAAAAAAGTGAAGTCACAAAATTTAACAAGGAACAATCAAGTGATATGACTGTAAATTACTCGGTATAATCAGTCAGTTTCATTCAAAAGGCAGATTACCCAACACTAAAACAAACTAGTTACATTAAAAATAGGAATTTTATAAAAAAAAATATAACAACAAATAGAAATCAATTAACATCAAGCATTCATTAAGCATTCATTATTTGCTATACCTCTCTTTGGAACTTTCATCAGAAGTAGCTGATCTAATTGGTGTGGGCAAAGAATTCCATATCTTTTTTCAAGAATATGTAACATTGTATCGAGATTGTTCAGTATTAGGATTTGAAAATTCTAGGTGGCAATGTAAGGTTGGACATAAAACATATGGCTCATGATTTTCATCACTTGTTCTCTGGCAAATGACAATTTGTACATTTGGCAATCTGAATAAAATCAGACTGGGTGAAGATCTGATGACTTAGTAGCTGAGTTCCTGCTTTTTTTCTGGTGACCTTTGAGTTAGCCAATGGAAATGCTGCTTTCAGAAATTTGTAAGTGAATCAAATCATTCAGCACATACTGATGCTCTTCAGCTATACTGCTCAGTCTTCTAAATGTGAAGCTGTAAGACTTTATCTGATTGGCTGGTAAAAGTAGCAATTATGGTAATGTACATTTGGAAATGAGTTGTTGTTTTCAAAGTTTGTTCTCTCAGTTATTTGAAGTTAACTGCATGCTTTAAGTTTCATGTGTTTTCTCTGAAAACAGTTAGTTTATGAGCAGTGGTGACAAAAAACAGCTGCTAACAGAGGCTGAATAATGGACAAAGATCCATTTCTCAAGCTATTCTTGTCTAAATATGAGCAAAACATGATATCTTTGAAATATATTGAACTGATGTTCTGTCACAACTGTCAAATTATATACGTTTTGTTTTTTTAAGTATTTCTTTATGTTCTGTTAAATCAAGTCAAATTTGTCATCATTCCAAAGCTAAATAAATTTTCTTTGTCTCAACAACTTTTTAGAAATCTTCTTTTTATTTTATGCACCTGATTAATGTCAAAAAAATTTATCTTTGAAAACCTGTACCAATTGTCTGTGACAATGGTCAAATACAGTACCAATAACCTGTACCAATTATATGTAATAATGATCGAATACAGTACCAGTTACTTGGTTGTATCTATTTCTTCTTAACGATGTTCTAATAATCAAGTTATATCCAGTATCAATTACAAATAAATTAAATTTAAGTGTCTTATCTCGGTGCTAAAGGGGGTATAAACTCCTATCTTTTCAATACGTTAATCCATTTTACTGTCACTGCTCTCAATACATACTCATTTCTGTTTAATATGCTGTCCTGTCTGTTAATTTGTCAGTTAAAAGCTGAATTATTTCTATTGACTGGAAACATGTGAAAATGTTTATTCCAAATTCAAGTGGAGTTTACGGCGTCTAGTTATGAGCATCAAAGACATCTTTGAAATAATTCAAATTTCCTTTTCTGTCAAGACTTCAAAATAAGTATCAGCTACCATATTTTTTGCGATTTCCAATTCAGTTTATGCAGTCTAGGTGTGATTTGGTGTTTAAAAACTGAGTAAGTTTTCAGTCAACTGTAGATTGCAAGCGTTAAAACAGTATCCAGTGTCAAACAATTAAAAACATTTTTTAAATAACCTGACTCTGTTTCAACCCTTACTGCCCCGGATGTTTTTGTTGCTTTCTTCAGTCGAGTGGCAACTTAAAGTTGAGCATACAATAGTTCTCATATATTCTGGCATATTACAGTTCGTACATTTGCAAACAAGTACTGTCATTTTGAAAGCTTATTATCTCGTTTATTTAAAGCTTGATCTCAGAGTTAATTACTGTGTGTCAAGTTACATGTATTTTCTCTTTGCATGGTTAGCTTATGAGGAATGGTGATAAGAAATAGGTGCTAACAGACACTATATGTGGTCTGTAGTAATTTGGAAAGGATTAAAGGATGGATTATGGTTGGATTACTAAAGAGCTTAAGCATCATAAAACAATTGAACTTATTCTTTTGACAGTTTGGTGTTGGCATTTAAAATCTGTCAAGATGATTACTCCTGTGTGTGATCAGAAGTAATTCCGAAAAGATTGCAGACATTGGATTATTCCTGGATTGGTCATTATTTAAGGGCTCAGGTGGCATAACGTAGGTTATATTCGTTGCCATTTTTGTTCATTTGCTCACTAAAACTCAGAAGATAATCCTCCTGATTCGAAGACATGATTCCTGAGTAAATTTTTCAAATCTCCCGATCCTTACTCGCAGTTTTGTATTTGTATGATGATGCCCTCAATGAAAATGGTATCGATCTGATGTCCAGAATGGTTTTCATTGCAGACATTTAGAAACATTTTTTATTACTATTTTACTGAACAGAAAGCCATCTTGAAACATTTATCAATACTTCTACTGAACAGATAACCATGTCAACGTAGGCTTTTCACTAGAAGACTTCATGATATCTAATTAGTCCTAAAGGAAAATGGTGCCACCGACATCCAAAATGGCCAGCACGGGGGACATCATAATGATAATCTTGTTATCACTGCTGCTACTGAATGGATCGTCATATCAATCGGTGGGAGGGTGGGGGGTTATTGAAAGATTTTTTGTGTGATGTCTAATTGATCTTAAATGAACACAGTGCTGATCTGACTTACATTAGAGCCATCGTGACAGTTTGTTTTCTTGCTACTTATTCTGAACAAAAGGTCATATCAACTTAGGGTTTTCACCAGAAGACTTCTTAGGATGTCTACTTGGTCCTAAATGTATATGGTGTCTGTTTGGACATCCAGTATGGCCACCCAAGGGCCAGGATGAAAATATTATCACAGTTCCTCTTCTGCATAGAGGTTTCTCTAAGAGAATTCTTATGATATCTAGTTGGTCCTAAAAGGAAAATGTTGCCATCTGACCACAGCAGCCATCTTGAAAATCATGTTATTGGTATTCTTATAGATAAAGTTGTATCAACAAGGTGTTGTCACCATATGACTTCTGAATGTACCTAGTTAGCCTTATATGAAAATGATGCTAAAATGACACCCAGTATGGCCACCACAGCATCCATCTTGAAAATCTTGTTATTGTTACTATTATAGAAAAATCTGGTGTTGTCACCATATGATTTTTGATGGTATCTGGTTAGTCTTAAATGAATGGTGCTAATATGACATCCAATATGGCCACCATGGCAGCCATATTGAACATCCAGTTATAATTTTTTATTCTAGATGAACGTCATGTCAATTAGATTTTTTATCAGTAGACTTGTTTGGATATCTTGTTGGTCTTGAAGGATATGGTGTCAGTTCGTCACCCCATATGACCACTTTTGCAGCCAGCTTGTAAATATTTTTTACTGCCATTCATTCCAAATGGAAAGTCGTTTCAACTTAAGATTTTTACAAGAATTATTATGAAATATAGTTGTTTCTTAATCACAATACTGCTTATCTGACCTCAGACATGTCACCATGGCAACACAATATTGAAAATCTTGTTATTGCTACTCCTTCTCAAAATTAAGTAAGATTTCACTAAATATTTCTTATGATATCTAGTTCATCTTTAATGCAAATGGTTTCCATCTTGTTTCAGATATGGCAGTCTTTTAAATCTTGTAATCATACCTTCTTAATGGATGTCTACATTGACATGGTGTCTTCTAATGATGTCTGGTTTTTCCAAAATGAAAAGGGATGATATTACATCCAGACTAGTAAGTTTCAATACAATAATTAATATGCCATCCTTTGGTAGAATCAGAGATTTAAATTTGATATGAAAAACATGCTATCAATGCCAAAATAGTCAGAATAATGCTAAATTTAGTTGTAAGAATAGAAATTTTGAGCTTTGAAGAAGACTAAAAGGATAAGGCCGTCCAAATGAACATAATCATGAAATACTAGACAATACAAGTTTAAAAGTAAAGATGTTAAATTTCTGCATAAAGTACATGAATTTAAAATAAAAGTTAAAGTTTAAAATAAGGTAAAATTCCTAAAATATTTTGTCATTGTTTTTTCTATGAAGACAGCATCGTCTGAAAAAGATCAAGATTTTTCTTTTGCTATACAGTCATACAGCATCTTTATTGGATCGACATTAAAGAACTTCTGATTCACATTAAAGAACTTCTGATTCACATTAAAGAACTTCTGATCCACATTAAAGAACTTCTGATTCACATTAAAGAACTTCTGATCCACATTAAAGAACTTCTGATCCACATTAAAGAACTTCTGATTCACATTAAAGAACTTCTGATCCACATTAAAGAACTTCTGATTCACATTAAAGAACTTCTGATCCACATTAAAGAACTTCTGATCCACATTAAAGAACTTCTGATTCACATTAAAGAACTTCTGATTCACAGGTTAGAAAGAGTGTGATATGCTTACTGTAAGTCTGCCATTACATGACCATTAACCGCTCCGGTGGCCTAGTGGTTAGAGCATCTGCCATGGAAGCGAGAGGTTGTGGGTTTGATCCCCTGCCGAGTCATACCAAAGACTTACAAAAATGGTACTAACAGCTGCCTCGCTTGATGCTCAGCATTAAGAGGTTAGTGTTAGGACTGGTTGGCCTGGTGTCAGGATAATGTGACTGGGTGGGACATCATGCTACATGTCTGTGGCTTGATGCCCCAGTGCTAGACATCACTATAAACTGCCTCACAGCAGACATTGTAGCGATATGACTGAAAATTTTTAAAGCTTCCTTTCAAAATCTTAATCAAACAAACAAACAAACAAACATAACCCTTAATATCAACAAAAAAGAATGTGATCCATTATAAGTCTGTCATTATATAAACCTTAATGTCAACAAGACATGGCAGCCGCGTACAGAATACTTTTTCCAGGCTGGATGAGCAAATCATGTTTCTCTAAAATCTGGAATAATAAAAGGTAAGATTTCAAGTTTTTCAAGTCTTTGTGTGGATAGGGAATTCAAGAAGATGACATATTTGAGGGTGGGTTAGAGGTTTCAATGTGGTTTAAAATTTGGGGTATGGCTTCAATTTCAAGGGTACAAATTAGGGCTTTATTTGGCAGATTGATGGGGTGTTTTAATTGGCTGTAATTTCAAGGGTACAAATTAGGGCTTTATTTGGCAGATTGATGGGGTGTTTTAATTGGCTGTAATTTCAAAGGTACAAATTAGGGCTTTTTTTGGCAGATTGATGGGGTGTTTTAATGTTTTACACCATCTGGAGTAGCTTTTGAGAAAATTAGTTTTCACGATTAAACCTCAAGTATCCAAGAGAAAACCAATGCTGTCACACTTGACCAGTAGCTTGTGAATATGTAATCAGTATTCAAAAATTACATTGATGCATTACTGTTTTTCAAGGAGAAAGTTTCAAGAAGTTATTGCAGTTAAAATGCAAACAATTTATGTATGGAAACTCTTAATAATATCCATGTGCGTTAATATATTTAAACACTACCATGGAAACACTCTGGTCTTGACCTTAACAGTCTCCAGGCTTATGGAGAAATTGTCACCACAATGAAAAACAGCTGCACAGACTGCATGTCAATATTACCACATCCTTCTGCAATTATTTGGAAGACGGCTCATGAATGCAGGTTAATATAATGATTGTAATTCTTGAATAAACTTGTTCATGAAGAAAAAAAATCAGATCATTTGTACTTCAGATAAGTTTCTTTTATTCCTTGGGGCTTGATGGTTCCTTAATTTGGTTGCTAGCACTCTGGTAACAGGCACAATATGATAGAAAGCTTGGAGAAGGGGATTCTCAGAGGATGCTTGTATTTGATATATTATGTGGGTTTTTTTAATCAATGATACAAATACAATAGATGGTAGAAAATAGAATAAAATTAATTAAATTAAATAGAATTAAATTAATTAAGTTAAATAGAATTGAATTAATTAAGTTAAATAGAATTGAATTAATTAAATTAAATTAATTAAAATTAAATTAAAGATCAGTTGTGTTGATGTATGTTGAAGTTAAGTGAATTTAAGATATGCATATCACAATAAGTTTTCAGAATTTAAAAAAAACAAAAACACTTAAATATAGTAAATGTTTGTAAAACCCATGAAAATATCAAAGAAATTACAGTAGCGTATCCCTCAAGGTGAAAACATGTTTTGTCCTTTCCATTATAGCTATCAACCTTTAATATTTAAAAAAATTCATGTTTCTGTGAAGATTAAAACATAAGTGTTGTGAAAAATGATATAAATAACTTGCGAGACATTTATATAAAATATAATCTTACAAAGCTTGATAACATTTTATTTGAAATGTGGATAGAAAAAATATATTTGGAAAATATTTTCTCAAATTTGCTATTGAGCAGTTTCAGCCATATTGCATCACATCCTTATTGTATTGTGTTTTTGTTACATTATAAAGCCATATAACATTGTTTCTGTAAACCATGTGGTTTCAAATTTCAGCAAGATCTTTCTTTGGTTTTCACAGGGGTGGGGGCATATCTGCTGTCCCAAGGGAGTATATATACCGGTAATTTTTTAGACACTAACAGATTTGGAGATAAAATCAAAGGAGATAAAATGGAATTAAGCAGTATTTTTCCTTCAGAATCTTAAAAAAAACTTTTTTTCAAATCTTTCCGAATCATTTTCTGTCTTGCATCATCAATATTGAAAACTCTAGACAGTAAAGGACTAAAAAATCCTTGGATTTACACAGGACACGGGTATGTCTGCCAGCCTCCAGACAATAATCTGGGTGGTTTGAAACTCACAAAGTGTGTTGTGTGGTCCAAAAGCAGATGGGTGCACATGACCCAAAATAGTGACATCATATAATTTAGAACAAGTTGTGTATTTGTAAAAATCAATGGAAATGACTGGGAATTCAACTCAATTTGATTACAAGTAAATAACATGTTTTCTTTGGAGCATTTAATATATTTACAAAGAAAGAGTTGAGAAACTTTGCATACAGTGGAATACAGCCCTAATCAGATGCAGTATATGCTTCTTTCAGTGTGGTTCATTTGGGGTTTTAAGGTAGTTGTCATTTGTATTCATCTCTGCACTCGTTTGAGACTGAATGGTACTGTGTTTCAAATTTTCAGGAAGATCTTATTGATAATATTTCTATGGTTTGATTGCCATGATGGATTGTCAGACATGCTGGTCTGGAAAATTGTCTGCAGCAACAAATGGTAGATTGTACTCTTCAGTGATATTGCAGAGAAATACTTCACATCTTGTGGTATGGTCTGTTGATGATTTTTTTAAAACATGTTTAGTGTAAAGTGATATGGTCTGTTGATGATTCTTTAAGCATGTTTAGTGTAGTTATTTTTGTCTGTTGATGATTCTTTGAAGTGTCATGCCAGTGTAGATAACGTAAATCAAATTTAGTATTATTTGAATAGAAAATAAAGTCTGGAAGCGGTATAAACAAACCCGATGGAAAAATTCTCCATAATAAGTGAGAAATACGCTCAGGTGTGTTTTCGAAAATATTACACATCGGTCCGATTTTATTGCTCGGTAATTTCCGGAGTGTATAGATCGTCTGACGTCATATTATGAACACACGCCTTACTTCCGTTTCTATCAAAACATAAACAAAGCACATTTTCCGTTCCATGTTAGTTATTTTATGATCCCAATCATGTCAAAAGCACATCGTGGAGGTACAAGCAAGGGCAGCAGGGTCAGGTGTGTTGCAGCAAATTTTGGGAATACAAATGCTGATGGGTTTTCCATGCAATCCTTCCCGAAGGACCAATCACTTCATCGCAGGTGGAGAGACTTTGTAAAAATCAAAAGAGCAAACTGGGATAGTCCGACTGAGTTTTCTGCCCTCTGCTCCTTTCATTTCACACCTGAATGCTTCCCTTTTACGTATAGATTTGAGGTTGATTATATGTGTAGGGCACCAAAGAAAGTCAAACACAATGATGATGATGTCCCATCTATCCACTGTGTGGAGGAAACTGACAACCAAAAGGTAAACAAAGGTATCATAACCTTCAACACCAAAGCATCAGCTGTGTAGACTTCAGTTGTTGTCACCATCAGAAAAAGTTACTTGTCAAGTGTCACCGCCAAAGAAAATACAAAGAGAGAAGCAGCAATGTGAGTTTTTAATGACAAGTACCATATTATTATATCAATGATATTCAACAAATCAGTCACCACATCATTTCCATGTGTACCCTAAATCAGTCACCACATCATTTCCATGTGTACCCTGTAGAACGTTTTCATAATTTCCAAAAGAATGCAGTAAACATCCAATCAATCAAGAACTGAGATATATACATTTATAAACATAATATAAACATTTGATAAATATTGTCACAATTTTTCATGATGCCTTCAATTTTGACCATTTGAATAGAGAAATCTTTCTGCTGGTTGATTTAGAAGGCCTAAATATATATTTCATTGTCAGACTAATGTGTGCATCAGATTAAATATAGATATTTATAAACATGATGAGGTTTATTCCCATCCCCAATTAATAAAAATCTACAAATGGAATATCGGTGGTTCTTCCCAGGGTTTTCCAGGGTTCTTCCTCCAACAGTTATACTGGCTGCCATGTATCACCTATATTGTGCTGAAAAATGGTGTTAAACACAAGAACAACAACAACAACAACAACAACAACAACCAAATGGAGCAGAAATTTTACAATATTGTATACTTCAAAATTATCTTTGTAATGGAAACACAATATTTAAACTCTCAGTGTAGATGACAGTACATTTTTAATTTAAAAAAAACATGATATTTGGTATGCAAAAGCATCTTGTGGTCTGGTGGAGTACATGTCAAATAGGCATGTGACTCGCTAACTTCATTGGTCTAGTAATTTATTGAATTTAGATATATTTTTGTAAGTGCACATTTTAATTTTCATGTAAGATAGCATAAAACCAAGCTAAGATGAATATATTTTATAACTTATAGTCTGGTATGGTCTGTTGATTGTTTAAACATGTTTAGTGTAAAATAATATGGTCTGTTGATTGTTTAAACATGTTTAGTGTAAAGTGATATGGTCTGTCGATGATTGTTTAAACATGTTTAGTGTAAAGTGATATGGTCTGTCGATGATTCTTTAAGCATGTTTAGTGTAGTTATTTTTGTCTGTTGATGATTCTTTAAGCATGTTTAGTGTAGTTATTTTTGTCTGTTGATGATTCTTTAAGCATGTTTAGTGTAGTTATTTTTGTGTGTCGATGATTCTTTAAGCATGTTTAGTGTAGTGATATGGTTTGTCAGTGATTGTTTAAACATGTTTAGTGTAAAGTGATATGGTCTGTTGATTGTTTAAGCATGTTTAGTGTAAAGTGATATGGTCTGTTGATTGTTTAAAGATGTTTAGTGTAAAGTGATATGGTCTGTTGATTGTTTAAGCATGTTTAGTGTAAAATGATATGGTCTGTTGATTGTTTAAACATGTTTTAGTGTAAATTGATATGGTCTGTTGATTGTTTAAACATATTTAGTGTAAAGTGATATGGTCTGTTGATTGTTTAAACATGTTTAGTGTAAAGTGATATGGTCTGTCGATGATTCTTTAAGCATGTTTAGTGTAGTTATTTTTGTCTGTTGATGATTCTTTAAGCATGTTTAGTGTAGTTATTTTTGTCTGTTGATGATTCTTTAAGCATGTTTAGTGTAGTTATTTTTGTGTGTCGATGATTCTTTAAGCATGTTTAGTGTAGTTATTTTTGTGTGTCGATGATTGTTTAAACATGTTTAGTGTAGTGATATGGTCTGTCAATGATTGTTTAAACATGTTTAGTGTAAATTGATAAGGTCTGTTGATTGTTTAAACATGTTTAGTGTAAATTGATAAGGTCTGTTGATTGTTTAAACATGTTTAGTGTAAAGTGATATGGTCTGTTGATTGTTTAAGCATGTTTAGTGTAGTGATATGGTCTGTCAATGATTGTTTAAACATGTTTAGTGTAGTGATATGGTCTGTCAATGATTGTTTAAACATGATTAGTGTAAAGTGATATGGTCATTTGATTGTTTAAACATGTTTAGTGTAAAGTGATATGGTCTGTTGATTGTTTAAGCATGTTTAGTGTAAAGTGATATGGTCTATTTATTGTTTAAACATGTTTAGTGTAAAGTGATATGGTCTGTTGATTGTTTAAGCATGTTTAGTGTAAAGTGATTTGATCTGTCAATGATTGTTTAAACATGTTTAGTGTAAAGTGATATGGTCTGTTGATTGTTTAAGCATGTTTAGTGTAAAGTGATATGGTCTGTTGATTGTTTAAACATGTTTAGTGTAAAGTGATTTGATCTGGCAATGATTCATTAAACATGTTTTGAATCTGAATAGAGCTCATTTGTTTATTGTCCCAAAGCTGGATGGTCATGCTATGTCGATGAATGTTTGTTGTACACTCCATAATTACTATTGGCAATATGTTGTTTGCAGTATTTGTGGATAATAAAATGTTTCTCATCTGCTGCTGTGCTTAACAAAGTTCAGTTTCATCAACCAGGAGCTCAGAAATTTAATTTTTCTGGGCTTTGCTCACTTTAGGGATAGCTCATCCTTCATTGAATCAAAGATGCGAATCACAGCTGCATTTGAACAATTTTAAACTAGATGAATTATGTTTATACACTTTTCAGATTAACAATAACCATATTTAGCATTTAAATAGAGTAACAGTCAGCTTTCAAAGAAACTGTCACTATTATTAACTTGTTAATAATCTTTAAGTAAGATTACTTACACATTCTCAGTCAAAGCAGTGATGTATAATAACCTTTGTTTTTTAACACATTCTATTGGATGTCACATTCTATTGGATGTTACATTCTATTGGATGTCACATTCTATTGGATGTCTGTCACATTCTATTTGATGCATCTAACTTCAAAAGAATTGGGATGTGCAAATTAACCTAATGGGCTATTGTAAAGCTGTGCTCAAAAGACTTGGCATGACATCATCCTAGTTATTGACAACCATTTACGGTAAGTAATATGTGAAATGATGTTTATCTTGGACCTTACCTTTTAATGTCCTGGATGATAAACTGCACCAAGGATAGTTTTAGTAACAGCAGTAAAGCAGGAATATTTATTCAGGGTACACGAATATCATGGTACACATTGTAATGGTAAAGAAAATCAATCTCTCTCTCTTTTTTAAAATTTTGTTGCTTTGATTACTGAAGATGCATTTTGTGGTACATGACTGTGTTTAGGGAGTTCATGAGTCAAAAAAAAGTTTTTTTAATGTGACATCTTGTGTTTACTTGCACTGGGACCGGGGGGTGGGGGAGGGTGAGGAACCATGGTAGATTTAAACAAAGGAAAATAAAACAACTTGGATGCTTAGCAAACTTTGCATGATATGCCTAAAGATAAATATGCATTCATCGGCGATTAAAATTAATTTAATAATGATTGTTCATAGACATTACATTTCAACTATTGTTCAGCTTTTAAAAATAATGGTTTGTTTTATGACTCAAGTGTATAGATGAGCTGTTTGGGCAGTTTAACAAAATATCACCGTAAATTATATTTCGGGAACTATTTGCTAGATTTACATTTATAGATTGACCTTTAATCAACACCATATACCCAATATGGTGTGGACATGTCATTAAACTTTAATACATGCATGCATACATACATACATACATACATACATACATACATACATACATACATACATACATACATACATACATACATGCATTGATACATACATACATACATACATACATACATACATACATACATACATACATACATACATACATACATACATACATACATACATACATACATTGATACATACATACATACATTGATACATACATACATACATTGATACATACATACATACATTGATACATACATACATACATACATACATGCATGTATGTGTGAACCTTGTTGAGAAAAGAATATAAAAAGGATGATTTTCATTTACTGTGCATGGTTGCACTGTTGATATGTTGCTGGAAGTACACACAGCTAAAATACAATTTGGTTAGGCATATTTGTTTGCACATGTAGATGGCTTAATTTGATTTTCATATTTTTCAGACATATACATTTTTGAATTTTTTGGGATTTTGAATTTGGTAACACCAGTCTTGCTAACATGATTAAGGGGAAAAAACCACTCAAGGTAGAAAAGTAAAATGGTAGGTATAATAATATGTAAAGAAATACATTTTCATGCTATTATAGCAAGCTTTGTTTTATTATGAGCACATTTTTGGGAGTTTTGGGACCTTTTAGTACAATTAAAAGAACAAAGAAGATAAATGAAATTCATTAAGTGTTTGTTTCCATATACAGATAACATTTTCAGAATATTATCAGCATATAAATTTATAAACCCTTTTTTAACTTGGTCTTTTTGTAACCTGTTGTATTTTTCTGTTTCTTTTTTAAATACAAAATGGAATTCTATCCTAGTCCAGTATAACAAATTGTACATTGATTAAGTACAGTGGTGCCTTGACATACGAGTTTAATTCGTTCCGTGACGGAGCTCGTAACTCAAATTACTCGTACGTCAAATCAATTTTCCCCATTGAAATGACTTGAAATGGCATTAATCCGTTCCGGACCTTCAAAGCACACTGCAATATCGATAATTCTGAGGCATATCATGATGTTATAGTGGTACTTCCAGAATTCTCAAAGGGTGAGGTTTGTGCTCTCCGTTACCTCAAATCCGCAGCAAAACAGGTGCTTGGTGAAGAGCTTCTTGAAATTAGAAATCACCTGCTGGTCCATGGGCTGCAGAATAGGGGTGGTGTTGGGTGGAAGGTATAGAACCTGCAGCAAATCAGCGTAAATAGCTCGTGCCTTCTATCAGATTATAGCCTCCGTCACGGTATCTCCTGCGAGCTGCTTCTCCACCAACCACACCATCAACTGCTTCTCCATATTTTCATGGAGAGATGTCCGCTGTTTATTAATTATTTTAACGCCCTTGGCTGGCGTGATAGCCTTTATTGACTCCTTCTGCTTCAGTATGGTGCAGATCGTGGAACTAGAAGTGCTACACTCGTACTGCTTCATCAAGTCGACTACACGCACACCTTGGTCATGTTTTTCAATAATTTCTTTCTTTAATTCAATGCACATCATCCGCTTCTGTGATGTTCGCTGCGCCAACTAGCGGTGGGGTATCTGAAGCTGGCTCGTAACCCGAATTTTAGCTCTCAACTCAAAGCAAAAAAATCGGCCCGAGAGACGACTCGTATCTCGAAAAACTCGTTAGTTGAGACACTCCTAAGTCAAGGTACCACTGTACTGATGCAGGAATTATTTCACTTTACAAACGAATGAACATCATTTCTCTTCTACCTGTAAATTCTTGAATAGAAAAGACTATGCTCTTTAATTATTCAGGATAAATCTGTTTTTTTTTTTTTCTTCTCAAACAATTGCTCATAGTGAAATGCTTTCGTGGCAGTTTTATTTCAGTCAACATAGATGAGAAAAATAATGGTGATATTAATAGGGTTGTTTTTTTTCTCTGAATATTTGGGGATTTTTGTTGTTGTTTTTTAATATAGAAATTAAAGACTTTTTATATTTGTATTAAAATAAGTTAATATTAATTAATAATATTAATTAGTATGATTAATATTTATGTGATACACACCATTCATATAATATCGTAAATTCAAAAAGTCCTATCTAAATTTCCCTCAACCAGGACTTAATTGCTTAAAATGCATAATTTAAAAGATACCATATATATATATATATATATATATATATATATATATATATATAGTCTGATATAACTTAGGAACAACTGCAAGCAGCACAGGCCATGATCTACTGTTGCATAATGTGCCAGCAGATCAGGTTCAATTTTTTCGTTAAAAAAAATACTAATTATTCATCAAAAACTGTATAGACCCCGATTTGTTGGCATATTTTGCCTTTGGCAGATCTGGGTCTGTGCAGTTGGATTTAACTTATAAGCAAACATCTACAGTATAGTAAACTATTGCTGAAGAATTTGCAGATGTCTGTAGTTACCTTAGAGGTAAAAGAAAGAAAGAGATTCAGAATGTATTTGTAGACTTGTTAAAAGTTAAAAATCGTGCAAATATAGTTTAAGATAATTACATATATAAACAAGATCTAAGTCAATACTTTCTTTCTTAAATTCAAACTGTGCTTCGCTACAAATGCATTTGTTTATTTGGGAATTCAAACATGTGAAATTTTACTCAGTTTTATTAATTCAATGCACTAAAGAAAATATTTTTTTCTCAGTTGTAAAAATTATGATAATTGATAAATCCAAACCTGTTATGTTCTTAATAAAAGAACAAAATAAAATAATTCTTGTTTAAGTAATTGATAAAAACCTTACCTTTTAAAGAATTAAAATTCAGAAGTTTCCTACGTGAAATATGGTAGATTGCTGTCCTTATTTACTATGCATCTGCTCCAACTCAACTTATTATTGTAACTGTCCTAGAAGTGTCCCATGTTACCATCCCCTTGTATTCCAGACAGAAGATATGAAACTGTGAAATTATAAGATTCCCTGGACCAGTCAGAAATTATTATTTTCTATCCTATCACAGGGAGACTGGCTGAGGAATACAATTACCAGCTGATATAGATCAATAGTTAAATCCTATGGGGAAAAGTCCAAGACTGGATAAACAGCCCCAGAGTATATTTGATTGATGCTTCATTGTGCTAATCACATAAACTAAGCTGCGGAGAAACTGTTATGTTCTTAAATACAAGCAATTAAAGTTAATTAAAAAATGAAAAAATTTCTCAGATAAATTATCTTTTTGGGATGAGGAAGTTTTGCAAAACAAAAATGTATTTCCCTGATAAATTATCTTTTTGGGATGATGAAGTTTTGCAATAAGAAATTGTTGTTCTTGTAAAGAAATTTACCAGTGACGCCAATATTGGTCAATTTTACTTATCTGATATTTGTAGACTCATAGTCAGGAACCAGTTCACTCAAATGAAACTAAACCTGTCATTCTGAACTCCTGAAAACCAAATTTCATTGCATGGAATACATTTCAGACAATTCAATTGTTCTGTTTTGAGGGGACTTTTTATCTCTTTGAATGGTAGGAGTTGATGCCTTCTGAATACAAAACCATCACCTGATAAAGCTTCATGCATGACGCTTAATAATAATAATAATAATAATAATAATAATAATAATAATAATAATAATAATAATGACTTCATTTAAAGAGGGTAACACAATTAGCTAAGAACTAATCTACCTTGAGGCCCTCATACAAAGAATTTATTTATTTCAGCAGCATTTCAGAAGCAGTACTGGATATATTGGGTTTGGAAGATGGAAAATAGAGTGGGCATTTCTAATCTCAACTGGAATACTATTCCAGAGCAAAGTTCCAGAGTATTGGAAACTTTTTTGAATAATTCCTTATTTGGTTTGGGAATTTTATACTGTTTTGTAGACATTGAACGCAGGTGGGGTGTATTACCAGGTAGCCTATACTGGAATAATGATTGTAAATATTCAGGAGCACTATTATTGGATATCCTGTACATTAATTTGGCTTTTCTTAAACAGATTTGGTCTTTAATAGGTAATAGTTTTCACTTACCAGCAAAATTTTCCTTGCTTTCTTTCTGGTTTGATATTAGCCTAAATGTTCTTTTTTGAAGATTTTCCAACTTTGATATGTTTTTATCATTTGAATTACCCTATACACCGCTCCCTCGATAACTCGCGCCCTGATAACTCGCGAACCCGCTTATAACGCGGTGTCTGGTGTGGATCCCGAGTTTTACCCAAAGATAAAATATATTTTAAATTTTAAAAAAAAAATATGCTGAACGTGAAAAAACTATGATAAGAATTGGTAAATTAAACCTTTATACATTTCTCGTTTTATCATAAAAAAGGTGATTAATGCCCATAAAGATCGATTCCATATTGTGAAATTTGCAAAATCTAAATAAGATATCATATATTATCTTCGGGTTTATTTGTTGATACACCGTCATCAATCGCCATAAATAAACAGTCTGGTGAAATAGCTATCAATGAAAACGTCCGGTAAATGCTAACATGTGGCAACAGATAATGAAATATACAACAATTAAACATCTTGCTGTGTGAAAACCACATAATAATCCTTTATTTCCGTTTCAATGTAAACATTATAATTGCAACATATTCTTTTCTATGAAAACATGAAAAGAGTCAATCAACCGTCATATCGAAACCCGCGAGTACTTCCGTGAGAACCTAATTACCTGCCGGCTTTGTTTTGATCAACAAACTTGGCCAAGTGTTTGTTGCACTAAAATAATTCATTAAAAGAGACTTGTGTTGTTTTATCACTTATGTCTTGTGCATGGAATCAGGCATGTGACGATTTTGCTCGACGGCAGCGAAATCAGGGAGTAACACACAAAAACTGATTTTTTTCAAAATGTCGAGACAGTTGTCCAGCGTATCACAACGGGCATTTGTATTATTGTGTTCTAATTTACATTGTTTCAAATTTTTCATTTTATTTCTACCACAATCAAATATATACACTGTATATGAATCGATCGATTGACATTGTTTCTCGAAAAGAGTCTATCAAATACATCTAATTTGAATCAAACAATAAAAGAAGAATGTATCCAATTCAGCACAAACATTAGTTACGTAAAACACAATGCGTGAATCGGTACACGTGTTAATCGAACCACAGGAGTCTGACATTTTATCAATCAACTACGGCGAAATCTCTGACAAAATGAATTCCCCTTATCAGTAATATCGTTTTTAAATATGTATTACCGATAAGGGGAATTCATGTTGTCAGAGATTTCGCCGTACTTGATTGATAAAACGTCAGACTCCTGCGATCGAACGGAAACCAAGTGGAATAATGTTTTCGATTAACTCGTCTATATACGGTAATTTATCCTGAAATTAATGTTACTCTATGAGGAAAAAATTAACTACACCATTATGAAGAGATATTTATTCACAGTTAATCACAGCACATTTATGAATTGAGTATTAAAAGCTATATATATAAAAAAAACTGCCACCCACCCACCCTTTTGCCTTTGTATCGATCCTTCTGTTATTATAGGTCCCTCGATAACTCCCACCTCACTTATAGTGCGGTCGATGTTTTTGGACCCCGATGTGCGCGAGTTATCGAGGGAGTGGTGTACTGTATTACAGTAGTCTAAATAGGGTTGTATGTAACTGTTATAAAATAGTTTTCTGTGCCTTTCAGGGAGAAAATATCTTATCCTACTGAGAAGCCATAAACTTGAATTGACCTTTTTATTGATATGTTTGATATAATCAGTCCATGATAGGTTATTATCTACCAAAACACCAAGTAGTCTGTCATGACAGACCATTTGCAAATTTGTATCCTTCCATGTCAGACATAGTTCATTGCTATCAAGATTTTTCCTTTTTTTCCTTGTTGAGATAAGTAATATTTTAGTTTTACCAGTATTTACTACCATGCCGTTGCATGTGCACCAGTTTTCCAGCTTGTTTAATGCATTCTGCAAAGAAATTTCAAGTTCATGCTTTGCGTTTTGGATGTCTGATAATGTTGTGTTATCTGCATAGAGATCTGTAGATGATATCGAGTCTCTTAGTAAAAGTGGTAGGTCGTTAATAAATAAAATAAATAGTAATGGACCTAGAATTGAGCCTTGTGGTACTCCATATCTAATTGTTTCAGGTTCAGACAGAACATTATTTATATAAACATGTTGTGTTCTCTCACTTAAGTATGAAGTAAACCATCTGTTTTCATTTTATTTCTACCACAATCAAATATATACACTGTATATGAATCGATCGATTGACATTGTTTCTCGAAAAGAGTCTATCAAATACATCTAATTTGAATCAAACAATAAAAGAAGAATGTATCCAATTCAGCACAAACATTAGTTACGTAAAACACAATGCGTGAATCGGTACACGTGTTAATCAAACCACAGGAGTCTGACATTTTATCAATCAACTACGGCGAAATCTCTGACAAAATGAATTCCCCTTATCAGTAATATCGTTTTTAAATATGTATTACCGATAAGGGGAATTCATGTTGTCAGAGATTTCGCCGTACTTGATTGATAAAACGTCAGACTCCTGCGATCGAACGGAAACCAAGTGGAATAATGTTTTTGATTAACTCGTCTATATACGGTAATTTATCCTGAAATTAATGTTACTCTATGAGGAAAAAATTAACTACACCATTATGAAGAGATATTTATTCACAGTTAATCACAGCACGTTTATGAATTGAGTATTAAAAGCTATATATATATAAAAACTGCCACCCACCCACCCTTTTGCCTTTGTATCGATCCTTCTGTTATTATAGGTCCCTCGATAACTCGCACCTCACTTATAGTGCGGTCGATGTTTTTGGACCCCGATGTGCGCGAGTTATCGAGGGAGTGGTGTACTGTATTACAGTAGTCTAAATAGGGTTGTATGTAACTGTTATAAAATAGTTTTCTGTGCCTTTCAGGGAGAAAATATCTTATCCTACTGAGAAGCCATAAACTTGAATTGACCTTTTTACTGATATGTTTGATATAATCAGTCCATGATAGGTTATTATCTACCAAAACACCAAGTAGTCTGTCATGACAGACCATTTGCAAATTTGTATCCTTCCATGTCAGACATAGTTCATTGCTATCAAGATTTTTCCTTTTTTTCCTTGTTGAGATAAGTAATATTTTAGTTTTACCAGTATTTACTACCATGCCATTGCATGTGCACCAGTTTTCCAGCTTGTTTAATGCATTCTGCAAAGAAATTTCAAGTTCATGCTTTGCGTTTTGGATGTCTGATAATGTTGTGTTATCTGCATAGAGATCTGTAGATGATATCGAGTCTCTTAGTAAAAGTGGTAGGTCGTTAATAAATAAAATAAATAGTAATGGACCTAGAATTGAGCCTTGTGGTACTCCATATCTAATTGTTTCAGGTTCAGACAGAGCATTATTTATATAAACATGTTGTGTTCTCTCACTTAAGTATGAAGTAAACCATCTGTTTTTTTCATCGCATTGGTAGGTTTTCAGTTTCTTCAAAATGATTTCATGATCCACCATGTCAAACGCTTTCCTGAAATCTACAAATATAGATCCTATTATTTTACCTTGGTCAAGTGGTTGAAGCCATTTATCAGTTAGGGAGATCAAGGCAGTCTCACATGAATGTTTCTGTCTAAAGCCTGATTGACCAGTTATGGCATATAAATATAAAGATCATGAAAAATTAGTGTACGAATAGTGTACAAATAACATAATAAGACAAGTATATCAAGTATACGCCAGTTACACTCATCAGGAAATAAATATAAAATTAATCTTAGTTTTTGTGATTAATTAAAATACTGCATCATAAAGCAATCAATTAAATACTCTGCTTTTATCTGGTTTTTGGGATCATTGTGTAATGAAACAATTTTGCATGGCCAATTATCAAAACGTTTTGATGCTATGTCTATTAAAAAAAATATGACATGTGCATGACAATTAAACAATTATCAGAAAGATGGACAAAAACAAAATAATATGTGGAATGTGGAGGGATTTTAGTAATTACAAAAAATTATGAGTATAGTCAACTATAATTATAAAGACTTTTTGGAAAGTTAACCGGTTATTTATGTATGATTACAAGATGTTTGACTGCCTTAATAGCAAATCAAGTCGGTAATTGCTGTCTTTGACTTTAATTGATTTCATCTTATTCTTGCATACACAATTGTTTGGTTTATTTCATTTTGTTTGCTTTTATTGATATTGAGGTATTTTGTACTCATGCCTGAACAGAACAATCTTAGTTCCCACATTGTTGTTTGTGAGTGAATCCCCATGGCAGGAGAGGGGCTTCATTGGCCCTACTATTTAATTAATGCATGTCTTAAACGTTAATAACTTTGAGATATCAAATCTAATACTCCTAAAACCATCCTGTAATTGAAAAAGGAGTTTTCTGTGAGAAATCTATGAATACAAAACTCCGACAGGAATTCAAGCAAAAATGGCTTTTAAGGATTGATGTCATTTTCTTATTCTTCAGTTTTGTGAAAAGCTTCGGAGCTTAGAGTGGGTACATATATAAATCATGCTATGAAAGGTACAACATGTGGAACATTTTGTAGCCATGCCAGTACTGTGCAAAACAGTATTGTCTTATTATATTATTTGTACACTATTCGTACACTAATTTTTCATGATCTTTATATTATATACCATAATTTTTCCTTCATTCTTTTTCTTATACTAAATTTGTATACATACTTTTTCTTGCACTAATGTTCCATATTCTTTGTTGTTTTTTTTTTTAAGCCCAAATTTTGCATCCACCATTAATCCATAGAAAAATCATAATTATTTTCCTCCAATATTTAGTACAGAAAACAATATTTTATTAAAATGTATTGTATTAAAATTTATTGTATTTAAATTTGGCAAATTTTAGTTGCTGATGAAAATCAGATTTATTTGTTACACCTATTATTATTTTACAGGAGAAAACAGAAAATAAATAATGTACAGAAAGCAATTATAACAGTATATAACATATTTTGTGCATGATAAATGCTTTCCAGTGAGCTGTATCTCAAATTTACCCACATAAAACTGACACCAAATTTAAAGTATATACCCAGATCTTTTGTTAAGGGATATACCAGCACGATTCAATGTCCTAACTACTCTCTAGAATTCCATCAAGTAGAATCAACAGTCTGCTGGCCAATTATTTAATGGTATTTTGGGTTTTATCTTGTCCCAGTGTTAGTATTGACCTAACATTCCTGGCAGTTTGTAAAACTCCCTGTTCCTGTGAATTTAAAATAAAAAGCATCAAAGATATATAAAATGCACAAAACTGAGTCATTCATTTCTTAATTTCTAATTTCTAACCTGATTGTTGCCAAGAGGTCTCTAACAATGTCATCTTGTCTGCATTTCAAGCCAAGTGGGAGTTTTCATTGTAAGCAATGAGCCTCCTCGTGGTCTTTTTCTGATTCCTAGAAAGGCCCATTTTGAGTGAAAAGGCAAGGGTCATAGGACTAGCATTTGAAGCCTTAATAATTTTGAGTTTGAGGTCTTGGAGACATTAACAGTGGCTTTTATATCACAATTTTAATATGGGGGGGGGGGGAGGGGAGGGGGGCTTAGAAAGTGGTTTGACTGTTAAAATTTGAATTTGAGGACTTGTTGTTGTTACCAATGTTTTTACAATCACAGTTTGAATTTGAGGAAATTTGGACATTGACAAAGGTTTTACTGTCACATTTAAGTTTTATATAGTCATGTGTCACCAGTATAACATACATTTGTAGCCACAAAACCCCACATGTATATCCTGAAATAATCCATTGCATCTAGCATATACAGTTGTTTCAGTTATTGCCATCATTAAACAGTTTGATTCCCAGGTTGTTGTGGAGCTTTGCATCAGGCACTCTAATGCCAAGTTCTTCATGTTGAATGCCATCAGTATATGACTGCAATAGAAGTCACATTATATGTTAAATCATACAATTTCTTAATGGTGTATCCTATTGATTTGCTGGAAGATATATTTATAAGTTCTTTGGTATTGAGGCCTTGTTTGCTTTAATGGTGTTTATATTAAACTGTAGTATGACTAAAGCTACATCACTTATTGTAAAGCATGGATTTTTTTATGGATAAATGGTTACATTTGTAATCAGTCGTAAATAAGTACCTTTTGTGTCTGAGAATGTGTACTGTTATGAACAGAGCTTGGATTAATATTGATGTTTCCATATATGTCACAAAACTCGTATTATAAACCAGTAAATTTACACATTTTGATCGGTAGATTGGGTTCTAAACCAGTAGATTTTTTTCTGACAAAAATATTTCATTGAGGTCACCAGAGCAGTCACTTCACATTATTTGTCTGCTGGGTTGTATTGTATCAGGGTTGGATTGAAAAGTTGTGGACTAATCTCAAATTCATGGAGACAGTCTACTAACAAAACAAACAATTCAACTCGGAAAGACGCTTTGTTTTGTGTGTGTGTGTGTGTGTGTTTGTGTGTGCAGTAATGGAAAGACAAATTCTGTAAAGCCAACTGTGAACCAGGTTATCATAAACCTTGTTTCTTTTACAGTGTTATAAACTTAGATCAATGCTGCCACTGAATGCTGTCTCCATGGTAAATTCAGAATTAATTACCTATAATCGGATTAGCTGAGTAATGCTGGTCATTCTCTATGCCTGTGATTAGCAGACTAATGCTGGTCATTTTCAATGTTAGAGATTAGCAGAGTAGTGAGGGTCATTTTCAGTGTCCAACATCAGTAAAGTAGCAAGGGTCCTTTCTATGGCCAAAATTAGCAGAGTAATAAGGGTTATTTTTAATGTAAGAGATTAGCAAAGTAATAAGGGTTATTTTTAATGTCAGAGATTAGCAAAGTAATAAGGGTTATTTTTAATGTCAGAGATTAGCAAAGTAATAAGGGTTATTTTTAATGTCAGAGATTAGCAGAGTAATAAGGGTTATTTTTAATGTCAGAGGTTAGCAAAGTAATAAGGGTTATTTTTAATGTCAGAGATTAGCAAAGTAATAAGGATTATTTTTAATGCCAGAGATTAGCAGAGTATAAGGGTTATATTTAATGTCACAGATTAGCAAAGTAAAAAGGGTTATTTTTAATGTCAGAGATTAGCAGAGTAATAAGGGTTATATTTAATGTCACAGATTAGCAAAATAATATGGGTTATTTTTATTGTCAGAGATTAGCAAAGTAATGAGGGTTATTTTTAATGTAAAAGATTAGCAGAGTAATAAGGGTTATTTTTAATGTAAGAGATTATCAAAGTAATAAGCATTATTTTTATTGTCAGAGATTACAGAGTAATAAAGGTTATTTTTAATGTAAGAGATTACAGAGTAATAAGGATTATTTTTTTATGTCAAACCTCCAAAACCCAGATATTCCTTAATCTGGAATGTTCACATGTTTTTAGATTTTATAAGAAGCTCAATTGCAAGCCCGAAATATGAAAATGATGGCTTAAAAATCAATCTTCATGTTTGTTTTGACTATAACACCGATTTGAAAAAGATTATATGGTTAGATTGTTTGTACTGATCCAGCTCTTGAAGACTTCAAAACAAGACAATCCTCTGAAATAGTTTAAAATCATTCTTTTTGGGGAAAGTGTCTGTGCTCAGTAACTACTCTTAGACTAAAAGCCTATTTATATTTTCAATCTGACTGGCTTGTAGCCAAATTTCCAGGGATAGACCCCCCACCCCCACCCCAGCATTTCATGTAGCAGGTTCTTTTCACACATTACCCAAAAGTGTTGGATTGGTATTCCCACCCTGGTGTTACCCTCCCATTCTGTTTAGACAACAATTTCATTCTCGTTTTAGAAAGACTAATGTTGCGTTGGCTGTTATAAGTATCAGTCACATGGTCACACAGAAAACCAGGTTTGTCTTGTCTATAAACAGAACCGTGTAGTCAATTCTTTCAGCACCACACAACTTCAACCCTCCAGTTTTTGGTATTCATTTATATTGGTATTTATATTTCACGTGTCCTCATTACATCAACTTGCTAATAGAAGAGTGGAATTTGTTTTCTTTCTATATTTTTTTGTTTTGTTGCTAAAAATGGCACTTTATTTTATTCTTGGTTATATCATGCCAAGAAAATGGCAACTAAGTGCCTTTTTTAAAAAAAAAAAAAAGGACACCGATGCAGCTTACCCTGGCTGGCTGGATCAAGTATCAACCTGCAGCCTTTGTATTGTGGGTTCAACTCGCTACCAACTTGACCACTCCGGTGGCCTAAGTGGTTAGAGTACCTGCCTTGGATGTGGGAGGTTACTGGTTTGAACCCTGCAGGGATAATGCCCCAGTGCTAGACATCACTATAAATTGCCACACGGCAGACATTGTTGTGATATGACTGAAAATTATTATAGCTACCGGTATATACAAATTCCAAATCTCACACACACACACACACACACTGTGAATCAGTGGATGACTTTCTTCTCTGAGGAAGACTGAACAGGTTTATCCACTTTGGGAGAAGGACATTTTTTTTTTCTCCAAAAAGGAACGATAATGATTACCCGAGTTCTCCAAAGGGGAATGATGATGATTACCTGAGTTTGCCAAATGAGAATACCTTTGCCTTTCTTAAATTATCTTGATCAATTTTTGGTCAAAACATTTGACAGTACCCTGAAAGGAGGATAACGGTAGAGGTAGATTTCTCCCCAGGAAACATGTTAGAAAGGAGTTCTCGTGAATGGTTTCAGCGATAGTTAGCAAACATCTACATACATGTAATAAGTCAGTTCTCATTCTTTATTGTCTGATTTGAAAATGTCATCTGCAATGGTGTAAATTCAGATTTTTGTTGTCCATATATGGTTTACAAAATCTATAGGTCAGATGTTTCAGTCTACCATTATTAAGTATGAACAAGCATTGCACCACAGGGACTAATTTGCCTTTATTAATTCACCTCTTAATATTTGCAGCCAATACTGCCTTTTTCTGCCTTTGAGTTTTTTTATTAAATTTTTCGGTTGGACTATTTTGTAAATTATAGTCCAGAATTTGATTGAAAATATTCCTTCCAGAAGAACTTTAAGGAACCCTACACATTTCAAGCACATCAATCTTATTCAGGCTCCTTATGACAAATGAATCATCCCAAAATTACTTTCTTTTGATATTAAAATATTCAACCCACAGAGATGCCAGCTTCATTTTTGGCCAATGAAATTTAAACAAGAGACTTTGTAGCACTGAAACTTAAAAATATTCCCCAGCGGGGTAAATGAATCAAACGTTTTTTTTTTGCCAAGACCAAAGAATATTATCATTTCTTTATTTCATAAGTCATATCTTTAAATGGCAATTAAGTGCCTTTCCCCATGGCTGACTATGGCAGCCAAGCTGGGCATGCCCAGGGTGGGTATCAAACCAGCTATACTTAAATTATGAAGCTGATGCTCTACCGTTAGAGCTACTATGGCTCCCAAAAGCCACAGATTCTACTGAAAGAAACATCATTCCATTTCGGCATGCACCCCAGTTGAGTGATACCAATGCCTTATAAATATGCTGTCAAGAAGTCCATGAAAAGTATTCAGAGGATGCCCCAGTGCTAGACATCACTAAAAACTGTCACACACTGCAGATATTGTAGCCATTCAACTAAAAATTGTTAAAGCTATGTTAAACATCCAAATTGTACACACTCACAAACACACACTCCTTCCTTTTATTTTCCGGAACAATATTGTTTTGAGAGATCATGAAAAAATCCTTGGTAAAATCCACAGAACTTTGGCAGGTATTTTGGAAGGGGGCTTTGTTCCTCAACAATCCCGAAAAGATTGCAGGCAATTAGAAAATGTCCTTTTCCTTCAGTGAACCTGAACCCGGTTCATGACCATAATATTTTGGCATGATATGTATGGATGTGTAACTGTGACCGACAGAAAATAAAGCACGAACGATCACAAATAAAAATGACACCTCATCAAGACCACTTAATCGCCTGCAGTTACCATGACTACTGTTAAGCTCTTAACAAAAAGACAGATATTTCTTCCTTTTTTTGTCAAGATTCCTAAAGGGTATTTGAAATGAATATGATTATCAACAGCAGTGAAATATGTTTTGCTGCACTTCGTTAAACTTGGTTTGAGCATGAATTTGAAGTTTTTCCTGTTAAGAACCCTTGATAAATCAAACATTAATCCTGCACTGGCATACATTGTGTTATAAAGTAAGGTATCTCCAGGGAAAAAAGTTGGAGAGATTGGTACCAGTTCATTTTACTTAGAATAAATTCCTTTTTTTACAGGGCCAAGATATATGTGAGCTACGGCGTCATATTTTTGCCAATACTGTAGACTACAAAACCCTGAAAAAACTGGTGCAAAAGGTTTTCCCTTCATGTCGCTGTCAAGAAGTCCATGAAAAGTATACAGAAGCATTCAAGGTATCAACTTAATTTTTCATTTAAATTTTTCATTTAAATTTTTCATTTAATTCTATTCTCTCATCACAAGCTGTGTATCTAGTTCATTGCCAGTTAATACTTTCTAAGATAAAATTAGACAATGACAGTCCATCTGAGGTTATGCACAATGTAACCTCTCTGAAGGAGTTGACTTTGGATGAGGGAGGGGAGGTAATTACCAGTAGCTGCATGCCAGAAAATAGCAGGAGGGAATCCTCGAGGGACGTGAGAATTAGGTCTCACTGGACTGTTTTTTTTTTTGGCAGAGTTTCATCCGACAATGACCTATTGCAGAAAAATGATACAAATATTACATTGAAGCTACAAATAAAAACTGATTAATGATTTTTGTTGAAATGATGCTTGTAAGATTCTGACTGAGGTATTAAAGGTAATTCCTTATGCAACTAGTGGCTTTTATACTTATCCATCACTGTCACCAACTCCTCTTTTTTACACTCATTTTTTTTTACAGGATTGAGCAATTTTGAAAATTTTCCTGTGACAAGACAGCTACAAGAAAGAATATGTGCCTTATGCATAAATACAGTTCACTAGTACTGTAACAAATTAGCATACTTTTCATCACCTTATAATCATCCAGATTTTTAGATATTTTTCTCGTTCGCAGACACATACAGTATGTGTCATGGTGTATTGAATAAAACAAGGTTTTACTATACTGTTAATTGTGTTTAAAACAGTGAAGGTCATTGATTAGCTAAAAATTATAGGAAGAAAAAGATTTTTTTTTCTTTTGAAGAAGCCTTTGTGTTGAGTTGCTCAATAATAGGCTTCAACCTAAACCATTTTTATTTAATTCATCCCTCTCACTGCACAGGTCTTAATGAGTGTAAGATGGAGAGAGTTTCTCAGACAATGAGTCACATGGCATATATTTTCATTGTCTTATACGTTTCCTCATGGGTAATTCATTTGTAGAATGTAAGTGTATTTTGTCAGTCATATACCACAAAAGTAGTCGCCGCTCCGGTGGCCTAGTGGTTAGAGTGTTTGCTGCGGAAGCAGGAGGTTGCGGGTTCGATCCCCGGCCGAGTCATACCAAAGACTTAAAAAAATGGTACTAACAGCTGCCTCGCTTGACGCTCAGCATTAAGAGGTTAGTGTTAGGACTGGTCGGCCTGGTGTCAGGATAATGTGACTGGGTGGAACATCATGCTACATGTCTGCGGCATGATGCCTTAGTGCTAGACATCACTATAAACTGCCTCACAGCAGACATCGTAGCGATATGACTGAAAAAATGTTAAAGCTACGTTAAAAATCCTAATCAAACAAAAAAAAAACAACACAAAAGTACAGTAGAACCTCTCTTGAAAGGCTCCCCTTCCCCCTTCCTCCCCCGCTCGACAAAATATTAGGGTCACTCAAGACAATGGTCTCATAATAGGTCATACCATTATATAATCAATAAATCTGTGCATTGAGAATATGGTCTTTCAAGGCAGGTGGACTTGCATAGCAGTGGTCTGTCAAGACAGGTTTTACTATACTGTTAATTGGCTAAGCATCAACATAATAGGCTGTGTCCAAAGTTTTGATTCATTTCCTATCTTATGTTAGGAATTTTCAGTTTAATCCATTACACATAAAAAAAAAACAAAATAAACTTGAAGCATACTTTGAAATAGAAAGATAATTGTTAGGAATTTTCAGTTTAATCCATTACACACAAAAAAAACCAAAATAAACTTGAAGCATACTTTGAAATAGAAAGATAATTTTTTCCATACCCTTGAGGATTCTAAAATGATGCCTTACGATTGACATATGAAAAACACATAATTTTAGATCCATCATTGGGACCTGCTCAATAAGTTTAACAAGAACCAGTATCACATTGTTGATGTATGTGTCCCAGTGTTTCACATAATAACTGACTTTGAAGTAATAATTACAGTAATAGAATTTTACCAAATTTTGTGTCCAGCTGTGCTTTATACACTTGCTTCTAAGTTGACTCCAGCTACAAAGTAAACAGACTCAAATCTGACATCGCATAATGCAGTGGTGGATCTGGGTTTGTTATGTGTGATCAGTAGAACGAATAACATAGACCCAGATCTTCTGGCATATTATGCATTTGGAGATCAGGGTTTATTTGTTTGCAGTTGGACTCAACTTATAAGTTTATACAGTATATTGATGAAATCACTTGGGTCTGATTGTCATCACACCAAATTTATATTTTTTGCTGGAATTGTAACCCTTGATTGTCAGTCCTTGTATAGTCTATTTCTGCAGTATAACTTTAGCAGGATAAATTGATTTTAGCTAATGCTATTTTCAAATGTCAACATTTTACATCATCATTATGTCATGTCTTTGACACCACTCTACCCTGCTCCTGGCTATTCATGCTTGAAATGGGTCATCTTGATTTGGTCCTGTCTGTTCCTACTTCAAAAGGTGAATCTTGATTTGGTCTTGTCTGTTCACACTTCAAATGTGGCATCTTGATTTGTTCCTGTCTGTTCATACTTCAAATGTGGCATCTTGATTTGTTTCTGTCTGTTCACACTTCAAATGAGGCATCTTGATTTGGTCCTACTTGTTCACCCTTGAAATGGGTCATCTTGATTTGGTCCTGTCTGCTCACACTTCAAAAGGGGAATCTGATTTGTTCCTGTCTGTTCCTACTTAAAGTGGAGCATCTTGATTTTGTCCTGTCTGTTCACACTTCAAATGGGGCATCTTGATTTTGTCCTGTCCACGCTTCAAATGGGGCATCTTGATTTGATCATGTCTGTTCATGCCTCAAATGAGGCATGCTTATTCATATTTGATTTGGTCCTGTGTGTTCATATCTGATTTTGTCCTGCGTGTTTATACTTCATATCTGATTTGGTCCTACGTGGTCATACTTTATATTTGATTTGGTCCTGCATGTTCATACTTCATATTTGATTTGGTCCATTGTGTTCATACTTCATATTTAATTTGTTCCTGCTTGTTCATATTTGATTTGGTCCTGTTTGTTCATATCTAATTTGGTCCTGTTTGTTCATACTTCATATCAGATTTGGTCCTGTGTTCATACTTCATATCTGATTTGGTCCTGCTTTTTCATACTTCATATCCGATTTGGTCCTGCTTTTTCATACTTCATATCCGATTTGGTCCTGCTTTTTCATACTTCATATCCGATTTGGTCCTGCTTTTTCATACTTCATATCCGATTTGGTCCTGCTTTTTCATACTTCATATCCGATTTGGTCCTACTTTTTCATACTTCATATCCGATTTGGTCCTGCTTTTTCATACTTCATATCTGATTTGGTCCTGCTTTTTCATACTTCATATCTGATTTGGTCCTGCTTTTTCATACTTCATATCCGATTTGGTCCTGCTTTTTCATACTTCATATCCGATTTGGTCCTGCTTTTTCATACTTCATACCCGATTTGGTACTGCTTTTTCATACTTCATATCCGATTTGGTCATGCTTTTTCATACTTCATATCCGATTTGGTCCAGTGTTCATACTTCATATCCGATTTGGTCCTGCTTTTTCATACTTCATATCTGATTTGGTCCTGCTTTTTCATACTTCATATCTGATTTGGTCCTGCTTTTTCATACTTCATATCCGATTTGGTCCTGCTTTTTCATACTTCATATCCGATTTGGTCCTGCTTTTTCATACTTCATATCCGATTTGGTCCTGCTTTTTCATACTTCATATCCGATTTGGTCCTACTTTTTCATACTTCATATCCGATTTGGTCCTGCTTTTTCATACTTCATATCCGATTTGGTCCTGTGTTCATACTTCATATCCGATTTGGTCCTGCTTTTTCATACTTCATATCCGATTTGGTCCTGCTTTTTCATACTTCATATCCGATTTGGTCCTGCTTTTTCATACTTCATATCCGATTTGGTCCTCTTTTTTCATACTTCATATTCGATTTGGTCCTGCTTTTTCATACTTCATATCCGATTTGGTCCTGCTTTTTCATACTTCATATCCGATTTGGTCCTGCTTTTTCATACTTCATATCCGATTTGGTCCTGCTTTTTCATACTTCATATCCGATTTGGTCCTGCTTTTTCATACTTCATATCCGATTTGGTTCTGTGTTCATACTTCATATCCGATTTGGTCCTGCTTTTTCATACTTCTTATCCGATTTGGTCCTGTGTTCATACTTCATATCCGATTTGGTCCTGCTTTTTCATACTTCATATCCGATTTGGTCCTGCTTTTTCATACTTCATATCCGATTTGGTCCTGCTTTTTCATATTTCATATCCGATTTGGTCCTGCTTTTTTATACTTCATATCCGATTTGGTCCTGCTTTTTCATACTTCATATCCGATTTGGTCCTGCTTTTTCATACTTCATATCCGATTTGGTCCTGCTTTTTCATACTTCATGTCCGATTTGGTCCTGCTTTTTCATACTTCATATCCGATTTGGTCCTGCTTTTTCATACTTCATATCCGATTTGGACCTGCTTTTTCATACTTCATATCCGATTTGGTCCTGTGTTCATACTTCATATCCGATTTGGTCCTGTGTTCATACTTCATATCCGATTTGGTCCTGTGTTCATACTTCATATCCGATTTGGTCCTGTGTTCATATTTCATATCCGATTTGGTCCTTTGTTCTTACTTCATATCCGATTTGGTCCTGCTTTTTCATACTTCATATCCGATTTGGTCCTGTGTTCATACTTCATATCCGATTTGGTCCTGTGTTCATACTTCATATCTGATTTGGTCCTGCTTTTTCATACTTCATATCCGATTTGATCCTGCTTTTTCATACTTCATATCTGATTTGGTCCTGCTTTTTCATACTTCATATCCGATTTGGTCCTGCTTTTTCATACTGATACAATTCCTAGTAGGATTAATAAAAACAACCTAGACAACTAAAATTCTGTCAGAAAAGTTGTATGCAGACTTATTTCCTTTTATATGTCTGCCATATGCCAGCATGTATTATGTTTTTCTGCTGTCTATCTGTCTGTCTTTCCATTCACCTATCTGTTACCAAGCTTTCTGGATGTCTTACACTTGGGGTAACGATTAAGTCTGTCGATTTTGAGGTCAAAGGTCAAAGTTATTGACTGAAAGAAGAACTATGGGTTCTGCACAATAACATTAGTTAAACTTCATGTATCTGGACCAAATACAAATTTAGTTTGACAAAATCTTGTTTGCACAATTGCACAAAAATCACATGAGATAGATTAATAAAATCTGGTAGGCATCTTTGCTGTTTATAATGTGCTGCCATAATGCAGAGCATAGTTTGGTAATAAAAAGAATATTACCATGTATAATGCACACCACAATGATGTTAAACAATTCAAATCACACTAGCATGTATACAGCTTGTCACTGGGGCCCCGAGTGGCTGAGTGGTCTAAAGCGCTGTCCGTTGCGGACCATTGCCATCTCACCTCTGTCTGCGTGTGTTCGAGTCTAAGATTCGGCAAATGTAATTATGTGGGAAAGCTTGCCAGTAGCTTCTAGTGGGTCGGTGGTTCTTTCCGGGGTTTGTCCGGTTTCTTCCTCCACCATTAATACTGGCCGCCATGTATAGCCTATATTGTGCTGAAAAAATGGCGTTAAACCATAAAAAACAAAAACAAAACAGCTTGTCACTGGCTAAATAGGTGCCACTCCTAGTGTGAGACAAATTACTGACTGCATATTTACATGGGGACTTGTAACAACTTATTGAGTACATTACAAATACCTATACATTGGGACTTGTAACAAGTGCCTCTAATATGGGGACTTGTAACAACTTATTGAGTACACTACAAACACATATATACATGGGGACTTGTAACAACTTGTTGAGTACACTACAAATACATATACATGGGGACTTGTAACAAGTGCCTCTAATATGGGGTCTTGTAACAACTTATTGAATACAATAATGAACGTACCTATACATGGGGTTTTGTAACAACTTATTGATAATACTGCTTTACTAGTACCTATAAATGGGACCACTCCCAAGACAGATGGTCACTTATAACCGGTCATAACACTATATAATCAATAGATTTGTGCATTGAGACTCTGGTCTCCCAAAACAGGTGATCTCTTATAGCAGTGGTCATTCAAGACAGGTTTTACTGTATCCTACATTGCTATGTATTCTGATGAAGTTGATATGCAGATATTTATGTCAGTACAAACCTTCATAACATTTCCAGATGTTGTTCAGATTAAAAGAGATCACAACTACATATATGTTTTCTATATTCTTTTTACTATATATAATCTCATCAATATTACATATACCAGAATTGATCATTGCATTTATATTTGTTCTATCCACTTTAAGTCAGTAGACAGTAGTTGTTAATATTTCACCAAAATGGAAAGAACAGTTTCCAACAAGTCTCTTACTTTCTTCTCTGTCCCCAGATATACGTATCTTGCAGATGACATCATAGAATTTAATAATTCTTCCATTTAAATCACTGTTGGCCATCTTTCAGGTTCTCTTACTAAAGCAAATGGGGGTTCTCCAAGTGGGTAAGTGGTGTGAAGCACTCACTGTTACAGATCACTGCCAATTCTCACCTATATCTGTGTGGGTTTGAGTCTTGGATTTGGCCAATGTGGGATGTGAGAAAGCTTGCCTATAGCTTTTCTTGGGTTAATGGTTCTTTCTAATGTTTTCTTGGATTCTTCCTCCACCATTTATACTGGCTGTCATGTATAGCCTATCTTGTGCTGATAAAAATGGCGTTAAACAATACAACAACTAAAGCTTTATCTCCAATAAAAATTGAATGATTTCAAGATGTCTGTCAGTATTGTCAAAAAAGACTGATTCTGTAAATAGTAATATATGCATAATACATCATTTATTTATAGTAATAACCCATAATAACAGTATGTGATAAATTTCATTGGTTTAAATAATATCAAAGATTCAGGTTGACCCAACAGGTTATGGACACCTTTCACAAAGGGGGGTAAATCTGACTGGGAGTGAAAAGGGTCTGTTCTTTTTTAAATCCTATGTGCAGATGTTCTCTTGAATAAATACTGTTAAAACAAATTGAATTTCCTGCTGTCTTTGTCCATTAGCAAATATGGCTATTGGTTACTGATTTTATGAACATCACTGTTTTTTTCTCAGATAAGGTTACTGCAGAATAATATATTATGATATATAACTGTTGTAAAAACACTTGTAATGACAATTGAATGATAGGCTCATTAGGTTGAGACAAGGTAATTGTGTTGTGAATCCATGGTAAAGATGTGTTTTAATGGTGATAAAATGTTTACTGAAAGCATTAATTGCCAGCTTCTGTATTGATAATCAATTTTTGAACATATAACGATCAATTAACCGATTATTCAATTAATGCCAGCCCTAATGTTTTCAAAACAGCAGTTTGGGAAAGTGGTTTTAAAAAAATTGTTCAGAAATGCATCTAGAGACAAGCTGCTGGGAATAATTGGCAAGTGTCCAAATTTTGTCAACGCTGTGGGATATTCAACTTTTATTTTGCATTCAAGACTGATGAATGAATTGAAAATTTAAATTTTAAATTAGAAATGAATGTGAAGAGTTTCCTTAAAACACAGCTGGACATGCAAATGAAACTTATACATTGAAATATGACACAGCTCTTCAAACCCCACCATCAATAAGTGTTTCCTATTGCACTGGTTTTAAAATTAGGATAGAAAGTTTTTTTTCCGAACACATGTATTTAATATGATTTTTTTAAAATATTTTTTTTTCTCGTTCTTTTTTTACCATGGGTGGGTGGGAAATGTGCTCAAGTCAGCAGTGAGAAACAGGAATGGTCAGCTGACTGGAAACACATTTATTTGAACTTAATCTTAATCTCTTATTTTTTGGAGTTCTTTACCAAGCAGCTTAATCTTAATCTCTTATTTTTTGGAGTTCTTTTCCAACCAGCTTAATCTTAATCTCTTATTTTTTGGAGTTCTTTTCCAACCAGATTTGGGTTGTTGTTGGGTTTTTTTTCACAAAGGAAGACTTAGCCATACATTAGGACAGTGCAAGCAATTAATACCTACCAATGGAAGCCACTTTATTGATTGTTTGAATTTGATCTATTTTAATAGTTTACAGCATTTAATAAATTTAAACTTTGATTAATAATTAAAATGACTTCCATCATCTGCATGTACATTGCTTTTTTGTACATATTCTTACCAAAGTTGCATATGTCCTCAGTAATAAAAAAAAATTGAATTGAAAATAAATTTCATTGTAATTTTGATTGCCAGATTTGATATCCAACCTGTATAAGAATTCTCCAAAACACCTCCACCAAGTCTTGAATATTTTGTTACAACATTTTGTTTCTTGAACCTATCAGGAAATTTAATGCCAATGATTAGTCAAATAAAGTTCTATAAAATGTTCTACAGCAGTCAGTGGAGAACACACACACACACACACACACACACACACACACACACACACACACACACTGAATATATATAAATGTAAATGAATATAGAATACAAATCATATGACAAATAACAGTGCTTTCAAGTGTACTGGATCCAGCAAGGGATCACATGAGTCCGGGATTGATTAAGATAAAAACAGGAAACAATGAACAGTGCAAAACTATTATCTAACTAGCCTGAGCACTTTTGACTCTTAATGTTTCTTTTTCAAAGGCAAATCAAAACATAGACAAGGCAATAAAATATTATAAACATTTTTCGAACACTAGCATTATTTTTCACTTACATTATTATCTAGTAAATGTATCTTTGCATAAGTCCAGATAACCGCACACTTTATACTGCAGAAAAAATTATTGGGACACGGATAAATGTTTAAAATAACAAATGTGTGGTTGAAAAATATGGACTGATTAAATAAATTGAGGTTCAGATAACCTTGAAAGATATAAACCCCAATGATATCTTTTTGGCGTAATCACCATGATAACTTAATCAATTCCCTTGTTTGATTTATGTTCTACACAAAGCTAAAACATGGCTACTGTTATAGCATCAACAGTTTGGCTTCCATAACAAACACCAGCTTCCAAACCTTTTAATTGCAATTTATCAGAAAAATAGTGTCAGATTTGACTGATGTGTTACTACACGAATGATACAATTAGAAGTTTGAACCAATTAGAAACAATTTCTTACTTTACAAGTTCTTGGTGTCCATGGAAACAGTAGGGAACACTGTAGTCAAAATAAACCTAATTGATTCCTATATCATGTTTTCTTTTGGATAGGGCACACAAATTGCCTGTTTTTATGGCTCTTTGATTCACTTAGCTATCTAAGATTAGATATGTGGCATTTCAAGCGTATATCTTGTACTTTTATTGTGGATGCATCCAGTCTGTCATATTTGGTTTTTGCCTCACCTGGCTGTAGGGCAAGATTCATTTATTCGTGTATTTGTGTTGTAATCTTACATGTACATATAATTGACTGTACTTATTATTACTTTGGAAGCCATAATTCTGATTTGACTTTGATCAGAATTGTAATACATGTTAATGTAATCAAGATATTTTGGAATTTAGATTAAAGTTGGATCATTGCATATAAATGAGGTGATCTTGTATCAGTTTGGCTTCATCAGTCGCATGATATAAATAATTTGTCCAAAAAAATTGATGCAAGAAATAAAACATTTTCAGTTATTATACCCAGAATCATTTGCATAATGATTTTTATTTTAATGTCATGCAGCAGTTGCTTAATAAATTTTATTATTATTAATACTATCAAGCACTCCCATAAATAAATAAAATATCTTTCATTTGCTGCTGCAACATGCATGGCTCCTGGATATAATAAATAAAATAACAAGGCATATTGATGTGTAATATTGATTGCAAAATGCCACACACTTATCAAGGTTAGACATTTTAAAATCTTGAGATATGAATGTGAAAAGGGGTAATCTTTAGATGTACATCGCATCTTAAATGTGGCCACTACGCATTATGGCAATATCCATCTTTCTGTCTGACTTAATTTGTTTTGGTTTTAGCATGGTTACTTTTTATTTTTCAATCCAAATATCTCTATGGTAACAAAAAAAAAGCATTTACATTAAAAGGGTTAAGTTCAGATTGACTTTTAATAGAAATACAGTATGTCCTTGGAACATGATATTGGAATGGTAGTATTGGGACTTGGTCATACATTAATAAAAATTGGGATCCTTACCTTAAAACTACATACTCATTTACACAGCATGAGAAAACAAATACATATTTTTAGCTAGAAAAAACATTTCCATCCCATTCAGAATTTTTAGCTCTACTGGTCAATGAACAGAAAAGCTTGTGGTATATCGATGACCAGTTGTTAATTTTCTGTCATTTGTCATCTGTCCATTTGTCCCTTGTTACTCCTGCTAAACTGCTTGCAGGATTGTCATGAAACTTTCTACACACATTCATCCAATGTCCACATAAATAAAAATGGTACTCCTCAAACTATCCATTATAATGGCAATTGACCATTTAGAAAATCTTGTTATTGTTGCCTCTCCTGAAAGGATGGTCATTCTGGCATGAAATTGTCATGAAAATACCAGCCTGACTTTCAACATGGCCACCACTGCAGCAATCTTGAAATTTCTTCATTGTTACTTCTCCTGAACTAAAAGTCATATTGACAAAATGTCTTGTTGGTTCTAAAAAAAAAGTGTTCTTTTCAGCTGCCCAGTATGGGTATGGCCATATTGAAAATCTTGTCCTGAATGGATGGTCATATCTTCATAGAGTTTTTCACTCAAAGACTTGCAATGTCATGTTGATCGTCTTGGAAGATGGTGCCAATCTGACATTCAGTGTGACCACCATACGGCTAATTTTTTGAAAATCTTGTTGCAAGTCAAGAATGTCAGATGATTTCAACACATAGCAGTTTAAAGAGGAAATCGTGTTAATTGAATTCTTGGAAATTCTTTTTGGTCAGGAGAGCATTATTTCCACAATGGACTCTTGGTATTTAATGTCAATCCAGTGTTTTACTGTGATTCAAGATTCATTGGTGTTTCTCATGTGTTTTTTAGACCTGTCATAATTATTGAAGAAAGTTTTAGTGTTTTACTTATCTGCCACTTGCAATTCATCCTTTTATAGTTGACTTTTGCATTTAGCTCTGTTTCTTATCTACTTCAATAACATGGGTAATCCATTTTTGCATGTAAATGCTTCTTTGTAGGTTCAACACCCACAAGTCAGTAGATACTGTTGCCAATATTGTTGTACTTGGGTGTTCAGACTATTTTCTACAGAAGAGTCCTGAATCATTTACAGAAATGACAAAAACTGAGGAAAAACTTGATGCACTTTCAAAACCTCTTTTTTTTTTGCATGCTGGTGGGTGCTGTACATGTGGAATAAACTTGTGATGACATCAGCTGTGACTCCATTTTTACAATGAAATATGCATAGACTAGAAATAATTTCACTAAATATACAATGAAGCAAATTATTGCTTAAGCACATTTTAAAGACATATTCCATGTTTGTCTGGTCTTTTCTCTTTTAGTTTTGTCATACTTACAAAATATACAAATTTAGCAGTTTATATAATACTGACTTTTAAAAAAAGAAAATATCTAAATCCTAACTCTTAACGCCTATAAGGATTATTTTACCATCATAACATTCATGAAAAATAGCTGTAATTTTCTTCAAGTAAACCAATGAGAATTTGTAACACTAAATAGCTGTAATTTTCTTCAAGTAAACCAGTGAGAATTTATAACACTAAATAGCTGTAATTTTCTTCATGTAAACCAGTGAGAATTTGTAACACTAAATAGCTGTAATTTTCTTCACGTAAACCAATGAGAATTTGTAACACTAAATAGCTGTAATTTTCTTCACGTAAACCAATGAGAATTTGTAACACTAAATAGCTGTAATTTTCTTCACGTAAACCAATGAGAATTTGTAACACTAAATAGCTGTAATTTTCTTCACATAAACCAATGAGAATTTGTAACACTAAATAGCTGTAATTTTCTTCAAGTAAACCAATGAGAATTTGTAACACTAAATAGCTGTAATTTTCTTCACGTAAACCAATGAGAATTTGTAACACTAAATAGCTGTAATTTTCTTCACGTAAACCAATGAGAATTTGTAACACTAAATAGCTGTAATTTTCTTCACGTAAACCAATGAGAATTTGTAACACTAAATAGCTGTAATTTTCTTCACGTAAACCAGTGAGAATTTGTAACACTAAATAGCTGTAATTTTCTTCAAGTAAACCAGTGAGAATTTGTAACACTAAATAGCTGTAATTTTCTTCAGGTAAGCCAATGAGAATTTGTAACACTAAATAGCTGTAATTTTCTTCACGTAAACCTATGAGAATTTGTAACACTAAATAGCTGTAATTTTCTTCACGTAAACCAGTGAGAATTTATAACACTAAATAGCTGTAATTTTCTTCACGTAAACCAATGAGAATTTGTAACACTAAATAGCTGTAATTTTCTTTACGTAAACCAATGAGAATTTGTAACACTAAATAGCTGTAATTTTCTTCACTTAAACCAATGAGAATTTGTAACACTAAATAGCTGTAATTTTCTTCAAGTAAACCAATGAGAATTTGTAACACTAAATAGCTGTAATTTTCTTCACGTAAACCAATGAGAATTTGTAACACTAAATAGCTGTAATTTTCTTCAAGTAAACCAGTGAGAATTTGTAACACTAAATAGCTGTAATTTTCTTCACGTAAACCAATGAGAATTTGTAACACTAAATAGCTGTAATTTTCTTCACGTAAACCAATGAGAATTTGTAACACTAAATAGCTGTAATTTTCTTCATGTAAACCAATGAGAATTTGTAACACTAAATAGCTGTAATTTTCTTCACGTAAACCAATGAGAATTTGTAACACTAAATAGCTGCAAAGTTATGCTATGTCACTTGAATATCACACTTTTGAACTGCCAACACATTGTCATTATCATGTGCAAAATATGAATTCCTAAATATGCACCCATGACATAGAAGAGAGCGTGTACATTATCAACCACAACAATATTAAGAATGTCCTAATTGAGGAAACTGTTTTGGAGATTGTTAATGTCTTCACCAAGGTACCAATACATTCTAAAGTTTTTATTGCCAATTTTATCTTCAGATACAGTCAGGTATAGTCAGATACAGTCAGGTATAGTCATATACAGTCAGATATAGTTAGATACAGTCAGATATAGTCATATACAGTCAGATATAGTCATATACAGTCAGGTATAATCATATACAGTCAGGTATAGTCATATACAGTCACATATAGTTAGATACAGTCAGATATAGTCATATACAGTCAGATATAGTTAGATACAGTCAGATATAGTCATATACAGTCAGATATAGTTAGATACAGTCAGATATAGTTAGATACAGTCAGATACAGTCAGATATAATCAGATACAGTAAGGTATAGTCATATACAGTCAGGTATAGTCATATACAGTCAGATATAGTTAGATACAGTCAGGTATAGTCAGATACAGTCAGGTATAGTTATATACAGTCAGATATAGTTAGATACAGTCAGATATAGTCAGATACAGTCAGGTATAGTCATATACAGTCAGATATAGTTAGATAGTCAGATATAGTTAGATACAGTCAGGTATAGTCATATACAGTCAGGTATAATCAGATACAGTCAGTGAGTAAATACAGTAATTTTATTATAGAAAAGGATTTTTATTCAGTAGGTTTTTTTTGGTCCATTTTCATGCTAAAAAGTGGGTGGTTGAAAATTCTCATTTGAATTGAAAACTCCTAACCAAATTGTGCAAATCTCTGGATTTCTCCTATTGGCTGTCCTCTCTTCGGTCAAATGTAGATAGTTATGAGTTTAATATTGTATTTGCTAATTCACTAAAGCACATATGCTTTAAAAGTTAAGTTCAAAGTGGAATTCAAACATGGTTTTCTTGCTAACAAGCTGACATGTTTTCACTTGACTAAGTGACTGACAACACAGTGAATAAAATTCTTTGGTCAAATTATTATAAATGTCCATTATAAAAGTTTGAAAAAATCAAAATTGATAATTCACTCTGGTGAATGATACAAATTATGTCTCATGGAAATTAGCATTGTTTATGAAGTGATGTTGTTGTTGTTGTTGTTGTAGGGTTTAATGCCATTTTTCAGCACACAATAGGCTATACATGGCGGCCAGTATTAGAGTGTAGAACCCGGGAAAACCCCCGGAAAAGAATCACTGACCCATGAGATGTTACTGGCACACTTTCTCACATACCCACATTGACCAAATCTGAGACTCGAACCCACGCAGACAGAGGTGAGATGGCAGTGATCCGTAATGGAGAACGCTTTAGACTATTTGGCAACTCTGGGCCCCGTTTACGAAGTGATCATGTTAAGAAAGAAAAGATCAAATATAAATATTGGATATTAGCATTGACAGAGCAGAACTTGCTTGTTATGACAGATTTTAACATATGTAAAGGCCAGAACAGTTTCAGTTGAGTCTATCAATCACTTATTATCAGCCAAATAAAGCAAGACCCTTCGTAATACTAACTAAACTTTATAGCACAAATTGATTGTTCTGGGAAAGTACTGAATTTATCCAGCCAGTGACTATTTTGATTTCATTAATTTTATAATTTACAGGAAAGTGATTCTGAGAATGATGTACAGACTGGGATCAACATTCAAAGTGAAACAAATTTGGTAAGCTGCATTTGAATCAATTACTTAAGAGTTGTCTCCCATTCTGCATACATATGCATTAAACATGTTATTTCCTAAAGCTCTTGGAATTAGTTGACCATATTCTAGGTAATGCACTTATGATTTTTTGGCAGAAGTGGTGGTTTATCAGACAGGTTATACTGTAAAAGAATAGTCAAAATTCACCTCTCCCTATTTAATGACTGCATGAATCCTCTTTTTGCGATCACGTCGATAATAATTGTTAATAATATGCTTTTTCTAATGAAGTTTTTGTTATTTTATATAAATAACATTTATTTTCAAAATGTCTGAATTGTGAAAGATCGTTTCAACTGGTTTAAGAAATCATCACGTGTACGCAAAAGCAAATGGGTATTATGTCACTGCTTTCTTGATTAGTCCATTTCCTGGATTGTTTTCTAATAGTATTTTACCAAGTCAGGAGTTGGGGTAGCGGGGAACTAGACTAACTGTTGATACAACACCAAACAAGATTCCTTTTTTTTAAACTAGCAACATTTATTTCTTGAGACAATCATCTTCGTTGCAACTGATATTTTGTATTGTTCACTTAGTACACACTATTGATTTCATGATTTAGTGGGAAGTGATAGTGAAACTTCTTATCATTCTTGAGGATATCTCTTAGTGACTGTTCAGAAATTCTCAGAAACTTGCTTGCACTCATTATTATTATTATTATTATTATTATTATTATTATTATTATTATTACATAGACACACACATACACACACATATATTTTAATTCTTGTTTCTTTGTGAGAAAAAGAAAATTGTAATAATTAGCTAACTTGAGATACAAGCTCCAAGCTCAATAAAAAGAAATTGTTATAAAAACATGCTAAGTATATACCAAAAAACAAGGAAACAAAGTGGAAGGTTTGAGAATTCTTTTGAAATTGTAATGTATTTGTTTAATCACACAGATTTCACGTTTATCCAGTGAATTAGATTACCGCATTTTCCGGCCTATAAGTCGATTCGGCATATAAGTCGAATTCACCAATTTTATAAATTTTCTGTCCATATATAAGTCGATTCGGAGTGTAAGATGAAGACCTGACTTTCAAGTCAAAAAGTATAAACTTATAGGCTGGAAAATACTGTATAAAGAATCTGAAATGTATTTATATAGGTACATTTTGTAATTTTCCTTGGGTATTCTTATTTCTGTGGGCCCTGTAATAGTAGAAACAAAGAATGTCTTCCATCAGTTCTGTTACCTTGATCTTCAGTTTGATATTCATTTTGCAGTCAGTTATATCATTTTTGTTGTTTTTGTTTTTTTTTGCATTTTCATTTCTTATTTCATGTAAAGTTTTTGTATGGTCCAGTTGATCAAGGTGGATGAAATATCAGTCATGACAAGATACCTAAACTCATTTCCCATTCTTTTACCCTTTTCGTGAAGAATATATCAGTTGAAAATGTTAAAAGTAATTTTTCAGTTTTGTGTTATGTGTTTTATATCATTTGTTATTTATGTAAAACAGACTATACTTATACTTTCTACATTAATTTACTTGTATTCAATATATTGAAGAATTTTAGCTGAAATAAGTCTATTTCAAGAAATATTATTCAATTAATTTTGACATAAGTGTAAATTTCTTGAGTGGGTATGGTTAAAAGAAAGAGAAAAGGATGTTCTTTTCTTTCATGGGAACCTGCAGGGTGCAGCAGAAGACAAGAATCAGGAACTGCGAAAGGTTGGTAGTAAGGCTCGAATTTGCCCAGGACATGAGAGGGCACTGATCATAGAAGAAACTGTAATGGAGCTTGATGTTAAGGAAGAAGGTAACAAAACCAAATGCTACAGGAAACTATTGGAATCGAGTTGAACTTATGTTTTAAGTACACTTACACATCACCCATTTGAGTCATATTCATTTTTTAACCCACTAGATGAAAGAATAGGTCGTCATCAACAAGATTCACATGTATTTCCTAATGAGTGAAAGTAATGCAAATACTATATGAGCTTGCTTAAGTCTGACCACAAAGGACGTAGACACGGAACTGCCATCGCATAATGCACTGATACATTAGAGTCTGTGGTGTTTGTTCTACTAATAACTTTTAAGCAATTGCATAGAGCTAGATCTGTCAGTACATTAAGTGATGACAGGTCTGGGTCTTTAGAAGTTGGAATTGACATAAGTTATTGTATGTAGAAGTTAAAATCTTTTGACGACCTACAATTTGAGTTTATTTTAATGAGGAATTTATTGCTTCATGATTAACTATGTTATTTCTTCATTAATAAGGACTTGTTACTCTATTAATAAGGACTTGTTACTCTATTAATAAGGACTTGTTACTCCATTAATAAGTTTTTTTTCATTACTTCATTAATAAGGATTTGTTACTCTATTAATAAGGACTTGCTACTCTATTAATAAGATTTTCTTCATTACTTCATTAATAAGGACTATGCTATTTCATTAATAAGAAATATATTTCTTCATTAATAAGGACTTTATTACTTCATTAATATAGGCTTGTTTATAGTAAAACCTGTCTTAAGAGAACACTGCTATGAGAGACCACCTGTCCTGAGAGACCAGCTTCTCCATGTATAGATTTATTGATTATATAGTGTTATGACCTGTTATGAGAGAGCACCTATTATGAGAGATGATTATGTCTAGACAGAACGGGTGGTCTTTCAAAACAGGTTTCACTGTATTTCATTAATAAGAAATTTATTCCATCATTAATAAGGACTTTATTACCTCATTAATTACGACTTTAATGTTTCATTAATAAGGACTTTTGCTTTATTAATAAAGACTTTATTACTTCATTAAAATGGTCTTATTACATCTTCAATAAGGACTTTGTTTTTTTCTTTATTTAGAAATGTATTCCTTCATTAATAAGGACTTTGTTACCTCTATAAGACTATTATTTCATTAATAAGGACTTTTACTTCATAAAAAGGACTTGATAATTTTTTTAAATTATGACTTGTTACTTCATTAATAATGATTTATTATTTCATTAATAAGGACTTTACTAATTCATTAATAAGGACTTGTTACTTTATTAATAATGACTATTATTTCATTAATAAAGACTTGATTGCTTTGCTATTGCTTTGTTTATGTCTTTAGTCTTGTCTTATTCATGAGGACATGATTGCTTCATTACTAAGAACTTAAATGCTTGTTAGTAAGGACTATTGCTTCATAAACATTACCTAGATGAACAGCATCAGACTCGCTGGGGTCTCTTGTCTTATTTCAGATCCATCACTGAAATTAACAAGATTTCTGTGAAGAAACTAATTTGTTTGTTTATGGTACCAATTTTTGTAGGATACCATTTTTAGGGGAATTTTGTAATCCTTACAAGCCATGAATTCAGATGCCTAGCCAACAATGATCCTTCTGTGCAAACAATTAGGATTCCTTCACCACCTGAAAAATTTAACTACCAACAAAAACGTCATTTTTCACAAAACCAAAAACGTGATAACCACAAAAATATTTGACTTCATAGTATCTGATGAGTAATGCTTCCATTTCCAGGTATAGCTACACTTCTGTGTTACTTGGAGCTTCACGATGAAAACTGGGTGGAGAACCAGTCCAGTATCTATGCCTCCTGTAAAATCCAATGTTATGGGGGTCCCAGTCAACTTCAGGCTGTAGCCAAAAAGGTATTGTCAAAACACTACACTTTCCAAGTCTGCCCAAAGTCTTTCGGAAGAAAGGGACTTCTTTGAAAGCAATATGTTAAAATGTCAGTAATCAGTTTTGTATGAAAACTTATTAACTTCTTATTCTCTATCAAAGGCTTAAAAAAAGTCCCTCAAAATTTTATTTGTGTTCTTCATTTAAGCTCCAAAGACTATTGGAATGGTTTTTAAATGAGTTTAAGGTACTGAATGTTGTAAATTGTGTGCTAGTGAAATGATTTTAGTGCTTTAAAGTTGTAATAACATATATACTAGCATATAAGCTTGGCAGTAGGCTCCATAAATGTGGCGCTAGGGGTTAATGTGTTAATCCAAGCCAGTTTCAGGGTTTTAGCAATTAACTGGTCTGGATTGCTTTTGGAAAAACAAAAGACAAATACACAAAGGATTTGCCTTAATAACCAGGTTTTCAGTGTGTGGAAGATTATGATGCAAAACTACAAAACTAAAATAGATTGATGATGATCCTAGTCAGTCTATATTCAGAATTTTAGTCTTTATTATTATTATCATTCTTTCATGTACATGCAAAGGTTATGTGAATATATGCTGGCTATGTGCCATGTACAATTAAGCATGTCTACCTTTTCATAAAGATTACCTTAATTGGTAGGATCACTTATATCATTGAAAAAGAGTTACTGGACCACTCCAGTGTCCTAATAATTAGAGTGTGTGCTTCATATGTGGGAGGTTGCGGGTTCAAACATTGGCCAAGTCATACCAAAGAGTTATAAAAATGGTACTAACCACTGCCTCGCTAGGCGTTCAGCATTTAGAAGTTAGGTTTAGGACTGGTCGGCCTGGTGTCAGGATAATGTAACTGGGTGGGATATCATGATATGTGTTTGCTGCATGATTCCCTAGTGCTAGATAGAAATCACTATATCTGCCATACTGCAGACATCGTAGCCATATAACTTTATTTTTTTTAAAAGCTATGATAAAAATATAAAAACAAACAGAGTAACTTGTAAGTGAATTTATCAATATAAATGAAACAGCTTTGTACGTCTAACTGAAATGTGATTTGGTAAAAATAATGAATAAAGCAAAATTTGCAGTGTGTAAGTACTGTACATTATAGTATACAACCTGGTCTCCAGGGTAAACTCAAACCAGCCCATGATTGATGGTCTTTATTTTCATTTGTTTAATTTCATAGTAGAGAAATCGGAGAATATGCAACAAAAACAATCATATTGGTTTATAACAGTTTATTGACATGGTCACTGCTCATTGCTGCGTGACCTGTGTTAATCTTGCTAAGTTTGTCTTTACATTTTTCATGTCTACAATTGTTAGGACACCAAAATTTTTTATCTTTTTTGCCATGCATATAAGTCTTGGAACATGGAAATATAAAACTATTTTGATGTCCAATGACTTGAAGCAAATATAAGTCAACAAAATAACCCTTAAATAACCATCACCCCACCCCCATCACCTTCTTCCAGGCTTTTATTTTTTTCCTAAATTTTTCAGCTTGTACGCAAGTATATACAGTACTTGCAGTTTAAAAACAATAACTGATAACTGATTTAAACAACGTTTGCAATACAGAGAAATTGCCTCGGATTTAAAAATGAAATTCGTTACTATATATGCTTCCATTATTTTGTTTTAGTACATTTATTGAGGTAAGAAAAGAAAACATTTTGCTTTTGCATTACTGTAGCATGATTCTATTATCAGTGTCCGCCTGTAGCAGTTGCCATAGCAACAGCCAAAAGAGAGGGAAAGAGCTTTGAGAAAAGTAACAGTGTGACATTTCCTGTAGTGAAAATCAGTGATATTATGGGATGGGAATCGGGCCTGGTTAAAAGAGAGCTCAAACTGTTGGAGTGGAATTTTGGTCAAGGAGGTAAGATTTGTACCCCATTTTAGGTCAGTTGCCTTCTCTTGTCTGTCTCTCATATATTGTTTGTTATTTTTCCTTGTCCTGTTTCTCATGATGTATTGTTTGTCATTTACCTTCTGTTGTCTGTCTCTCACAAAATATTGTTCATCTGTTACCATCTGCTTTGTCTCCCCTGTCAGGGGAGATAATATATTTTTCATAGAATAAAGTGTTTGTTAACAACAATAATAATAATAATAATAATAATAATAATAATAATATAATCGGGATGTATTAAGTCACAGGTTTGAACCACTGCTAAGTCATGCCAAGAATTTATAATACTTGTACCAGTGGCTGCCTCACTTGGCATTCAACATTAAGAGGTTAGTCTTAGAACTGGTCGCCCTGGTGTCAGGATGAAGTGACTGGAAGGGACATGATGCCACATCACTCTAAACAGCCACACTGGAGACATTGTAGCAATATGTCTAAAATTGTTCGAGCTGTGCTAAAAATCTAAAACACACACATACACACACACTTGTTATTATTACATGTATTTGTAATTTGCCATCTGCTGTTCATCCCTAATGAAATATTGTTTATCAGCTGTCATCTGCTATCTCCTTCATGATGTATTGTTTGTCATTTTTGTACCCTTAAATTTTCATTCATTATAAATCTATAAGTATTCTAATAATACTTTTTCTTTAAAATTTTGACAGTGGGAACTGTTTTGTTAATAAAGTTGAAGAAAGTTTAGATATCTATCATAAATGAAAATTAATTAAATATAATTATAATTAGTTTTACATCTGAAAAAGTACTATAAAGTATACACACAGATTGTGAACAGTACAGTGCTACTTAATATCTTTTCAAACACAAACACATACACATGCACACAATATACATGTATACAAATTCCTGAATGAAATCATTGGCCTTGAAGAGATCAAACAAATTCCCTTTTTGTTAATGCCTTATTTATCATATAATAAGGGCCCCGAGTGGTCTAAAGCGCTGTCCGTTACGGACCACTGCCATCTCACCTCTGCGTGTGTTCGAGTCTACAATTCGGCAAATGTTGTTATGTGAGAAAGCCTGCCAGTAGCTTCTCGTGGGTCGGTGGTTCTTTCCGGCGGTTGTCCGGGTTCTTCCTCCACCATTAATACTGGCCGCCATGTATAGCCTATATTGTGCTGAAAATGGCATTAAAACCATCAAAAACAAAATCATATAGGGGGCGCTCACCAGTTAGTATGTACTTTTCAGATAGTGACGTATGTGAGGTGAAGTTGTTTGCATTTGTAACATGCACAATGGAGATAATGTTGGCATATCTCAATGCTACTTTGATGTAATGTGGCTGACGTTTCTTTGGATACTGCACTTGTTGAAATTGTATATGATCTAAGCACATGGTATAACAAAATGAATGCTCCCATGTGCTTGAAAAATTTGCCAGAATTCATCAAAAGTACACTAACTTTAGCAGTTATTAAACGTGGGAAAACATATTTTGCTGAAGTAGGCAATAGCAGCTTCTGAAAGTGCAATGAACAAATTACAAAACATCTGAAAAGTAAAAAAAGTTATCGGATCATTTTTCTACAATTTACCTCTGAAGTCCACCATAATTATCCACTGTAATGCCACACTATTTAAATATGAGTCACCACTTTACAATTCCTATTTATTATCAGTCATACTATTTGCAGATCAAAGTGGCCCAAGGAAATCAGGAGTGTTGGTAGAGTTCTCTGATCTTGCGTTCCACTTCCGCTCACCAGGTGACTTGAGTGTAGCAGAATCCGATGATGTTCTTCAGTTTCTTCATGAGCGGGTCCAGAAACAGGAGAAGACCCAGCTGAGACAGTTGAGATATTTGTACAAATCTCTCAAAAGGTCTGGTTATTTATCTCAGCATCTGGAGTTTACAAATATTAGTTGAAATGCATAAATATCATTTCAGTTTGGTCAGCACAGACTCTGATTTGCTAGTGCTTTATGAGATAGCAGATCTTGGTCTATTGTGGTTTGTAGTTGGACTGGACTTAAAAGTAAGGATAAATGGTTTGCCCATCCATATTCAGTGAAGGGGGGGGGGCATGTTACCCATATTTGATCTGTCTGTCGAATTACAGATTTTTTTACAAAGTTTGTTACCAATCAATTATTGTAGAACTTAATGGTGGCTTTATAAGTTCCAGAGTAAAGCCCTTTCTTGCCCACAACTAAAAATCCAATTACAAGAAGACTGAGCCCAAAATGTTAGGTCCCCAGCACTTTCAGTTTTCTAGCATTTATTTTCTTAGTGTAATAAATGCTACCCTTAGAGGCCTTGCAAAGAACCAAATTAAAACAATCAATGGTTAATATAAAACTTAATGTTTAATGTTCAGAAATTCTGTGTTGTACCATTGGAGGTAAAGTTTTGTCTTTGAAAAAACATCATGTTACATGTCTGTGGCATGATGCCCCAGTGCTAGACATCACTGTTAACTGTCACACTGCAGACATCATAGCGATATGACTCAAATTTTTTTAAAGCTACATAAAACATAGTATGACTGTATACTATAGGGAAGTAGTTATAGGTGTGTTTGAGTGAAAGGTATTATTTTCTAACACAGACCGGTAGTGGAAAATTGCTTATTTATCAGTCCATTGAAATCGTGTGCTCCCCTTGTCTGCATCATATAAGAACAGTGAACAACTTAATTTTGATTGCATCCCGTGGCTTGATGTCACATCCAATGACAGGGTTGCATCTAGAATGCATGATCATGCAAATTCCTCCTTTAATAAAAGATTTCTCGCAAGATTTTTAATCCTATGCAGGCAAAAGCGCAAAAAAATAAGAACTCATTTTTTGGTGAAGATTACATTATTTTATTGCTGTAAAATTCCCGTGAATATGTTGTACTTGTAAAGTTGTATTCATCATGTATGTCTGTTTGTCATGTGCTCAATTCTGCTTGGTTAATAAGAAAGGTCAGAAGAGCATGTTTGTAACAGTGATAGAATCTGAGTTAATGCAGAAAGTATGATGTATTCCATTCATTAGCATCTTAATTGATGATTGTTTCAAGAACTAATTTTCTTGGCAATGTCAGTGGAAGACCAATCACATACTAAAGAAGTTCTTTTCAAAGAAGTTGTTCAGTTCTTGGAAAAGAAATCGATTCCTCTTGAAAATGTTGTCGGTTTTGGCAAAGATGGGGCATAAGCGATGACAGGTCACAAAAGTGGTGTAGCAACACGGTTCAAAGAGGAAAGCCTTCACTTAATCAGCATTCATTGAATGGCTCATAGATTGAATTTGTGTACCTCTCATGCATCAAAAAACATTCCATTCCTTAAGGAAATATTTAAAGGCACAGTTAAAGACATGTACTATGTTTTTTAAATACATGCGTCAAGAGAACAGCTGAACTGAAAGAAATCCAGAATGTTTTGGAAAATCCTCAATTGAAAGTCAGAGAGGTGCATGAAATAAGATGGCTGGTATTTTATGATGCTTTGTATGCAATTTTTCACAGCTGGTGGCTCTTGTGAATTTTTTCTAAAAGAATAACAAGACAAAAGAATGTCAAGACATGTTGAATAGACTCATAGACTACAGATTTGTGGCATGCATAAATATTATGATTGTTATCATACCGCACTTAATACAGCTAAATATGCTTTTACAGAATTCTGACTTGGATATAGCAGCTGTGTCACCGGCACTTGACATTTTAAATTCTACCTTACAGAAAGCAGACACTGGAAAATCCTATCACCAGACCTGTACATCTGAAAAATTTTAATCATCTAAGGATTTAGACAAAATTAAAAACACTTACAATGGTGTTCAACTAAAGTTACACAGGAGTACATTGAAATAAGTTTTAGGTGATGTGTCTAACCTTTGCCACGAGTTTGTTACAAATTTGTAGGTGGAGATGACTGCAAGATTTCCAAAGAGCAGCACCCGGGTGGCAACAGCATTTGAGGTTCTTGGTCTATGTAAGCTTACATTCCTATCTTCTAAAGAACAAGAAATGTATGGTTATGACAAGATAACAATTCTCTGTGATTTTTTTGGTCAGGAGAAGAAATCAAAGGAAGCTATCAGTCCTCCTTTGTGTGACCCAAAACATGTTTTGACAGAGTGGTCTCTTGCTAAGACTATCATTAAAAGAGAAATGTACTCTAGAGACAAAAATATGCGTCCTCTGTCAGATTGTACCTCAACATCATGCAGACACATTTCCAATTCTTCTTCAGTTAGCATCAGTGGCCAAAGGTTATGCCATACCAAACCGCTGTCTGTGAGAGAAGATTCAGCAAGCAAAATCGAACCAAAACTGCAGGAAGAAGCCAACTAGAAGAAAGGGTTCTCAACATACTCATGATGATTTCAGCTGAAAGACCTCCTCTGAGAGACTTCAACTTTAACAAGGCATTGGTAGAGTGGAGGATGAGGAAGGACAGGAGGCTATTTAGGAAATAGTGGTCATATTTGCAGAATAATGCAGTCACAATTACAATCAGTCTGAATACAGATGTATATATTTTCACGTTAAGAGTTGACTAATATAAACTATACCGTATTTCATGTTATTATTCGTACCCTTTAATTTTTCGTACACCATCAAGTCTTAGAAATAATAATTAATTAAATCTATCATAATTTTTCGTACACAAATTTTTATTTTATTTTTCGTCTTCCTATTATTTTTCGTACATAATACGATCTACGATACTGTGAAGGGAAGATTTACTTTTCAAACGGATTTTAAAAAAATATACCAAAGTTCGATTTAGTTACATCAAATGACCAGAGTATTGTTTTGCAAAGTAAGTTATGAATAATGGCTTTGGGCACGTTCTTAACTGAGGCACAAGTCGTCAATTCATTTTCAACTCTTTGCGATAATTTAAAAGAGTGTGTCACCAAACATGAATTCGGGCGGGGGTTAGTGATACACACACACACACACATATATATATATTTATTTTGCTCAATGATCTTTTACTATGTCAATATACCATTTTACGACTCCAGTGTCTTATTCTACGCAACAAAAAGTAGCAAATCAACAAGTTTTGCATAACTGAAAATATTTTAAATCGTAAAATGCAGGAGTGAAAGAATTGAATTAACTTACAGCATGGCAAATAAATTCCTGTTTCCTAAATGATCTTTGAAATCCAATAATTCCAAGAACTCCAAATACGTTCTAACGAAAAACATTTTCAAACAGATTATGTGTTAATGCTTCCAATGTATACAGATAGATCTCCAATGAATTCAAATGGTCATTGAATATATTTAGTTAATGCTGTCCGTAATACAATGAGGTATGTCATGCAAAAAAATAAATCTTTTAAAAACCCAAGTTGTGAGATTAAATCCAAAAACACGCAGATGTGACCTACCATCAGTAAGTATTTAATGTGTGGCATATTTCAGCATCGTTTCCTCTATATACCGGTATTCGCTGATTTTTTGGGTAGAAAATGCGTGCAGTTCTCAAAAGACATGCCGTTTCTCCCTGTGGATTGCATTGTTCCCACGACCCCAAAGTGCCCCAGTTTCATATTCTGTTCTAAAGGTTAGACTCGAGCCTCTCTGACATACTTCAAAGAAACCGCCTGCTCTACTCAGAGTGAAAGTCCTTGCAACTGATTAACACATAAACAATGTCATTTTTTTATATAACTAGCAATGCCTAAAATGGGTATTTATTTATGTTTACAGTTCAAACGTGGTCTCAAGCTATCATAATTGTGATTACTATTTCCCAAATCTTATATTCCACCTTATTTCCTCAACTCGACTATTCATACAGCACTGCTTACTAAGTAACATACGTCTTTCTAATGGGGGGGGGGGGGTTTAATATGCTATGTTTTTTTTCATTCCTTCTTTTAGTGTAATGAAGGTATTTACCGTAATGCTTATATATATGGTACAGGTATGTGACTCATGTACCGGGTAAGTTTCATTTGTGGGAATGGTGATCTTATTACGCCTGTCAACAAAAAATCAACATTCAGTGGTCATATTGGGGATTTAGGAAACATATCACTACAAAAGTCACAAGCAAAGTATTAAAGTGCGTTGAAGATTCACGCAATATAACAATTGTCATATCCATGAAAATAGCATGCTGTGTTTATAATACAAACATGTTTTTTTTTTAAATACACGTTTTGTTCTCTCTCTCTCTCTCTCTCTCTCTCTCTCTCTCTCTCTCTCTCTCTCTCTCTCTCATAATAACAACATATTTTTAAAACGTTGATCAGAATGAGACCGATTTTGTAAATTAGTTTTGTACATTATTTTGTTGAGTGTCTTGATCCCTTTATTTTTCGTACACGGTCATTACTACAAAATGATAATTATTTATTTGACATGTAATTTTTCGTACATTGAAAAAAATAATTATTTTTTCGTGTACGAATAATAACATGAAATACGGTATATACTTTCCCCAATTCATTTTAAGCTTTGGACTTTTCCTTAAAAATTATTTTTTTCTCATCGAGGAAAGGAAAATATGTGCTCTTCTGATAGTTCTTAGTGTGAATATGTAACCCATCAGAATTGAGCATGTGAAACAGGAAGTACATGACACTATTTTTAAAGATTGGTCAAAGGTGTGAAACTGTTTGCAGTCTATGTTGTGATTCTTTAATGGTTAGTGTGTAGTAGAATATTGTTATTAGAAAACATAAGACTTTGATTCCACTCATAAGTGTTCAGCTATAATATACATTTAATGCACTTATTATTCTTGCTATTGCGCTTTTTAAATAGATTGATTTTTTTTTACATCATACTGGAAGATTCAGTAGGGGCAATTATCCAAATTGATCAAATCCTATACACAACACTGCAATGAAATTCACAGACCAAAAGCAGAGAAATATTTGCTTAATATGCCAAGGTGTTAGATAGGGTTATCATATCAAAACCTTGACTTGTGAAGATGGCCAGTTGGGATAGTTCAGGTTTTAATGTGTCAGTAAAATATGTCTCTTAAGTGATAAGGTCTTCCTATAAGTGTTAGTTCTTTTGTCACCTTTGTTTCATCTTAAATTTTAGTCTGACTCAAACTAGGTCAGTCTGATAAATACAATGACTGAATTTTGTTTAAGCTTCTATTCTGTCCGTCACTGATATCATAGTATTACAGCAGTATTTGCACAATGAACAGTCAGGTTAATGAGACTGTGCCATACAATATTTTACCATTCCAGTGTCTCACACAAGAACTACTGGATGTGCTGTGACGAGGTAGACCAAAAGAAGAATGATAAGTTGAAGCAGATCCTGAAAGATTACTTTGAGGATCAAATGGATCCCTTGCGGAATGCTACAAATGAGGATGTAGATGTTACTGCAGAAGTGGAACCAGTGAGTATACTGAAACTGAACAGATCTTCAAGTTGAGATTTTAGATTGATCTCAAGTGACTATCGATAAACTTTATTTCCATATACCATTTAATCAAATCTTGAAAATTATTTCAGTCAATCTTATGATGACTCTTTAATATAGTGTATCTTTTCAACAGAATTCATTTGATGCATTTGCCCAATGAAATTCGCTGAACATTTACCTCTACATATGGCTGAAGTTTGGAAATTTAGCAAAAACATTCTTATTGGTTGATTTAATATATTATTTCTCCCTTTATTTAAATGGCCATTCTCTTATATATTTGTCATTGAAAACAGAAATATTAAAGCAAGAGGGAGTTGGAGATCTGGACATCATGATTAATGATTCCCTCATTTAATTAAAATCTCCCTCATTTCATGTTGAATGTAGAGTACCATATCTACCTGCTTATAAGACAAGTTCAACTGCAAAGATCCAGATAACATGAAAACCATATTATCCCTATTATCAGCGTAGTTTTGATTTTTAATTTGACTGATTATAGACCCAAAGAGCTTATGGGGATCATCTGTTGTCTGTTATCCATTGTCTGTCTGTTATCATACTACTGCAGCTCCTAAACTATTTGGAGAATTGCCATGAAATTTTATACACACTTTCATCCCATGGTCTAGTTTGTCCTTAATGAAAATGGTGACACTTCAATATCCAATATGGTCACAAAATTGCAATCTTGGTTTTACTTATCCTGAATGGATGGTTATATTGACATATGGTTTTCACTGAAAGACCAGTTAGGATGTCTAGTTGATTCTAAATGAAAAATAGGGCCATTTTGTTATCCAATATTGCCACAACATTTTTAGAAGTTTTCTATTGCTACTTCTGAACATAAGATTATACTGACTTCACCTGATGACCTCTTATAATGTCTAGTTGATCTGATGTCTTAGAATGGAGACTTCACCTGATGACCTCTTATAATGTCTAGTTGATCTGATGTCTTAGAATGGGAACTTTGCCAGGTGACATCTTATAATGTCTAGTTGATCTGATGTCTTAAAATGGGAACCTTGCCAGATGACCTCTTATAATGTCTAGTTGATCTGATGTCTTAAAAAAAGAGATTTCACCTGATGACCTCTTATAATGTCTAGTTGATCTGAAGTCTTAAAATGGAGACTTCACCTGATGACCTCTTATAATGTCTAGTTGATCTGATGTCTTAGAATGGGGATGTCACCTAACGACCTTATAATGTCTAGTTGATCAGATGTCTTAGAATGGAGATGTCACCCGATGACCTCTTATAATGTCTAGTTGATCTGATGTCTTAAAATGGGAACTTTGCCAGATGACCTCTTATAATGTCTAGTTGATCTGATGTCTTAAAATAGAGATTTCACCTGATGACCTCTTATAATGTCTAGTTGATCTGATGTCTTAAAATGGAGACTTCACCTGATGACCTCTTATAATGTCTAGTTGATCTGATGTCTTAGAATGGGGATGTCACCTAACGACCTTATAATGTCTAGTTGATCAGATGTCTTAGAATGGAGATGTCACCTGATGACCTCTTATAATGTCTAGTTGATCTGATGTCTTAGAATGGGAACTTTGCCAGATGACCTCTTATAATGTCTAGTTGGTCCTAAATGAAATGGTGCTGATCTGATGTCTTAAAATGGGGTTTGTATCTTGTTACCACTTCATTTCCTAGGTGACTGTTCATATTGACATTATACTTTCACTAAAAGACTAATTATGATGTCTAATTGATACAAAGTAGAAATGGTACCCATCTAACATGATATATACCACCATGGTAACCGTCATAAAAAATTTGTTATTATTGCTGTTCCAAACCAAAAAGTCATATATACATGGGGTTTGCACCATTATAATTATTATGATGTCTTGTTGGTCCTTAATGACTATGGTACCAATCTGACATCCAGCATTTCCATTGGAGCATCTAATTTGAAACTCTTATTATCACTGAAGAAGATCAGAGATGGTTTCAGCACTCAGTGACTGGTTATAAGGAAGAAGAAAATGGACATCTTGAATTCCTGTAGATTCTTTACAGCCAGCTAATAGAGATCAGACCCTTTAAGGGATTATTGTTTTTTATTCCAAAGGAATCTAGTTATCATATTTTTTAAAAATGGCAGCCTATATTCTTGAAATTTTTACTTTTGAATACATGTGTACTTTATGGTATTTGGAAGAGCAACTTTACCATTTTCATTATCCAATTTCTACTCTTTACAATGTAGCCTGAATTGTACTGATGGTACATACATGCAAAATACTATTTCGAGACCTCCGAATTCAGCTACAAATAAATAAATTCCAATGACCCATTGTTCCCACTTTTCAAATTATAGGAGAATCCTTGGTTATAGTACAAGGGCAGATTAACCGATTTTCTTAGGACACTGGTAGTGTACAAGAAATTGCTCCATATTTGGAACTGAAAAACATTTAATTTAAAAAATACAAATGTTATTTGACTTCAATGCTCAAAGGTTTCATGTTTCTTTGGCAGTCTCTGTTCAGTTTACAGATGAATTTCAGTAGCAGAGCATTAAATTCTGCCCAATTTCCCCCCCCTCCCCCAAGTTGTCTTGGTTTCTTGGACAGTTGCTATGCCATTGGTGAACAACCATTTACATGATGAAAATCATGCAGTTCAGTTCCTCAGCTTGGAAACCATTGACATACTCCCATTTTGATGCTAGTATCCCTCATTTAGAAATGACTGCTTCAGAGGTTGTGGGTTCAAACCCTGGTGGAGTCATACCAAAGACTTATAAAAATGGTACTTGCAGATGCATCACTAGGCGCTCAGCATTAAGAGGCTAGTGTTAGGACTGGTTGGCCTGGTGTCAGAATAATGTGACTGGATGGGGACATCATGCTACATGTCTGTGGTATGATGACCCAGTACTAGCATCAATATAAACCACCACACTGCAGACATCGTTGGAATATGACTTAAAATTGTTAAAGCTATGTTAAAAATTCAAATCATACACATGCACACACTGACAAACGCATATGGAAAGAACAGCATTCATGTAAATGATCTGAAAAGAAGAAGAAAAAAAATGCAATGAAACGATTCTATAAACATAAGAGAATTTGCTACGTCTATCTCCATTGCTGTCATACTCATTCATGTGCCAACAGCAGAAATAAAAATAGCAATTTAACTATCTCAGCTCCTAAGCTTTCTGTACAGCTTTGTTGGGAATTACTTTTCGTATTTTTGGATATTAAAAACATAATACATTTTGATGCCAGAAAACAAAGAATAAAGAAGATTGTACCCCCTTGTTTTACAAAAAAAATATCACCATTTTCGGCAAAATAATCCCGTTTTCACTTTGTAAAAATCAAATCCTTGTAGAAAAGAATCTTAAATGTGCCAATTTTGTGTGCGAAAATTTTTTGATATGGAAATAATTTATGCATTTTAAGTTACAAAACTTTAAAACCTACTTTATCTTCAGGTTCCTAAGTTTAGCATGGATCAGCTTGTGTCGGATATTCATCAGTTTATTGGCGTGCATGGTCAAGAGCACAGTTTAACGGGTCGAGCTATAGCACGTATTTTCCATGGAATCGGAAGTCCATGTTACCCTGCCAGCACATGGGGACGAGTTCGTCGATTCTGGAGAAGCCATTTGCATGTGGATTTCAATATTATTGTGAAAATTGCCACTCAGGAGATTATTAGAACAAGATTATAAAAGCTTGCAAGTGTTTTTATGCGACGCTTGAACTTTCACAATTTTGATTATGACAAATAAATGGAAAAATCCTTTATATTATTTAGCAGAGGTTGTTTATATTATCCTGACAGTAAGATAATAATTGTATTTTTATGTTCCCTCATAAAATTATTGGTTATTTATATATGTACTGTCTGACATCTGAGATGGACTTTGTTTCAAATAAATTCCAATTTTAAATGTACTGATGTACCAGTGATCTTAAATATATTCATGTGCCAACAGTCGTGATGTATGACAATGATATAATCCAGAATGTCCTTGTATGAATTCACAATACATGTAGTTCAAAAATAGTGATTTGGTCACAAGCCCTGTTTAAAGGCCATTTTTTTTTTGTCCTGCCTTGAGATTTTACCTGTTTCTGTTGTGAATTGCTGATAGGCTCTGATGGACACTTGACATGGGAATGTCAGAATTATTTTGACAATTATTTTACAACTTGATTGGACAGTTATTTTACAACTTGATTGGACAGTTATTTTGCAATAATTGGACAGTTATTTTACAATAATTGGACAGTTATTTACAACAGGATTGGACATTTTATTTTGATAGTTATTTACAACAGGATTGGACAGTTTATTTTGACAGTTTTTTACAACAGGATTGGACGGTTTATTTTGACAGTTATTTTCAACAAGATTGGACAATATTATTTTGACAGTTATTTACAACAGGATTGGAGTTTTTTTACAACAGGATTGGACATGTCAGCATTATTTTGACAGTTATTTACAACAGGATTGGCCAGTTTATTTTGACAGTTATTTACAACAGGATTGGCCAGTTTATTTTGACAGTTATTTACAACAGGATTGGCCAGTTTATTTTGACAGTTATTTACAACAGGAATGGACAGTTTATTTTGACATTTATTTACAACAGGATTGAACATAGTATTTTGACAGTTATTTACAACAGGATTGGACAGTTACTTTACTACAGGATTGGACAGTTTTTTACAACAGGATTGGACAGTTTATTTTGACAGTTATTACAACAGGATTGAACATATTATTTTGACAGTTATTTACAACAGGATTGAACAGTTATTTACAACAGGATTGGTCAGTTATTTACAACAGAATTGGACAGTTTGTTGGAGTCTGATGACACAGATTTGTTTTAAAGAAAATGCTGCTGATACATTTCCATTTGTAATGTCATGTGAGTTTATATAATAGTTATTCATGCTTGTTTAGTTGTAACCAGGAAGGGCAATATCATTTTCCAACCTTTTGGACTTTTACTTAAAAGTTTGGCTCATTCTTTTGTAAGAAATTGATAGGTATCTGATAAAATTTATATGATGCATGTATAAATATGTTTATACGTGTATTTATATGAATAATGTGAATGAGTAGCTTGCCATATATATATATATATATATATATATATATATATATATATATATATATATATATATATATATATATATATATATATATATATATAATTCCTACATTCAATAAATATAAAATATAATTTCAATTTTCTTTGTAAGTTTATTTGGTGTTTTGTGTTTGTGACAGGAAAGGCTATTCTAAGGTGGAAGAACTTGTGCCAAACCATTTTTCTTTGCTAACATATGCAATACAATGTTTAAAATCGATTAAAAATCGGAATTATCTAGCATAAACATGACATGGAATCGTCCTTAACTTGGAGTCAATCGTATTTAAAATATAAAATCATTTCTAAGCTGCAATTTTATTAGCAACTGTATAATTTAATTTTAGAACTTGTATCCCTCAAAACAGTTGTTTTTAAATGTGTATCTACTGAAAATACTATATTCATACGAAGCCAATGATTCAAGAAAGTAAATGGTATTTTTTTTAATTTATTTCATTTGAGTATAATAATATACATGTATATCGTCATTCTGAACTTGTAGAAAGAGGCATGGAGAGAAAGAAGAGGGGGGAGTGTGTGTTATTCACTTAATACTGATTACATATATCGATGTGGCACGAGGTTCAGAAGTTTGTAAGACATCCTGTATTGCAATATATATATATACAGTCAAACCCACTTATCTCGACCTCGGTTATCTCGACAACCCGCTTATGTCGAGCGTTTTGGTCCGGTCCCGAAAAAATTCTTCTTTGTTATGCTATTTTTTACCCGCTTATCTCGACCTCTGTTAAGTCGATAACCCGGTTATGTCGGGCGTAAGTTTCGGTCCGAAGTAACATGTGGACCCGCTTAATTCGACGAAATGCAACTTTTTAACGTCAATCTCACAGAAATTGTACAAGAAATAGTCAGCAAAAGCGATCGATTTTCAGGCACAATTTTGGTCCGTTACGGCAGTAGTCACATGTTTATTTCATATTCTTTCTATTTTTGCTTCGTAAGAGTAGCTTAATCGATTAGTTTATTAAGAATATATCATGTTCACTACATAAAATATTCAAGGATTCACAAAGACAAGAGTGTGCACAAATTACAATGTAACTTTATTTTACGAAAACGCAGAATCTTAGATGTCAGCTACATGTGTATTTTATCATTTCCCTTTTATTTCTTAAGGTACATTTCAGATATGAATTATGTTCCGAAGTACATGTATACAAGAAACAACAATCAAGGAGATACAAGTACATGTAATGAAATATTATGTACATGTACACATTAATAATCAATGTGCAGACAGAAAAGTGCTGATCGGCTGAATATTCAGGTCATGAAATTGCTCCGTTTTTAAACCATTGCCTCATCGACATCATCGAACTTTGCGGAACGCATTTTCTTTCTATCGGGACCAAATTGTCCAAGTTCATAAGTAGTTTTGATTTTATCAGCAGTTTTCTTCCAGCCTGAAATAGTGTTTGATGGAATGTTGTACTTTTTTGCCAAATCAGCACACTTTTCACCTTTTTCAAGTTGTAGCAAAATTTCATACTTCAGTTCAATGTTTTGGTTTGAAATCTTTTCTCTTTTGGAACATTTTTTTCTCTCTCATGAAACAGCATATACTGTACATGTACTTGTCAACAGAAAATAAACAGAACAGATATATTTCTAGGCAGAATATCACCCTATATATATGCTCGTATATATGCACGCGAATGGATAATCTCAGGCACTTGGCTTCTATACAATGGCAGTCGAGGCCCCATAATTTAGTTCTCATGCTTGAGGTCTTCTTAATTTTGTTTTGTTTTCTTATTTATAATATATCTTATGTAGGTCTGGCAGAAAAATTGGCTTCCATTGTTTTAATTTATTTTCAAAATTCCTGTGAATACCAGTAAAGGGGAACCCAAGTCGGCCAAAAAAAAAAAACAGAAAAGAAAATAAGAATCGGCACACTTGAAAGAATCAAAAGTCAGTTTCCAGGGTCGGTTTGCTTTGCAATAAAATAACCTTTGTATTTGATATCCTGCCTTTAAGTTCAAAGAATTAGTTTACTGCTCGCTACTGGATGTGTTTATTCACCACCCGTGCATCTATTTATTTGCCATCTGGAATCATAATTGATACAAACTCGCATTGATGCCTGCGGGGTAAGTAGTCTACTCAACATTAACTTGCTTTAATAAATACTCTTTGTAACCCATGCTAGCGAAAGGAGTGTCATTTGCACTCACAGTCAATGTACATGTACATGTATTTTCAAAAACATTTATTGATCTTTATCTGCGAGATACTGTCATATATTAACCTGGATATAATACAATCTTGGTTATTTTGCACCTAACACCGCGTTATCCGTGAATGGCGGGTGCCTGAAAGCAATCGGTGTATGTTTCTCTCTCACTCTCTCGTTTGTGATATTCTTTGATCCATTTTTCAATCTGATAACATATTCAAACCTCTGAGTACAACCAAACATGATTTGTTTTTCAATATTCACATCAATTATAAAAATGCGTCGTGTGTTATCTGACATAAGTGATGCACACTACAGTAATGGATGCATACGCTACATGTGATATAAGGAGTTCATAGATATATTTTTTCTTTAATAAATTACTTATGATGATAAAAAAGGAATAAATGATAACAACACCAGGTTAGTTCATTTCATTTTATTATCAATTAAGCGTTTTGTTTATTTTATTGTAACATGCAGTGGGAGGGGATTCCAGTAAACACCAGCAAGAGACGGGAGTAATGCTCAAGGACATTTTTAAAATTACCGGTTTTTATGAACCTGGATATCTCGGGACCCGGTTATCTCGACGATTTCTTTACACCCCCGACGTAATCGAGATAACCGGGTTTGACTGTATATATATATATATATACACAGACCCCACTCCCTTCCATTATTTCTACTATATACACTGAGGGTTAATAAAAATCCAAGAATTTGACAAATTGCATTAAGATGAAATATAATATACGAATCTCTTAAACCGATATCCACTCACAAAAACAGAAATAATCATATCACTCACAAACACAGTAGACAGATAAATATCCACTCACAAGCACAGTAAACATATCTATCCACTCATGAACAGTCTGCATACATATCGAGGCACTCGATGCGGAAGCACAGGACGCAAAACAACCAGAAACAAATATTAAAATATGCATACTTTGCAATTTCTCAGAATAAAGATCAAACAATTTACATTACCTGACAATTTTAATTATGTGCAATTAATGCCATTTAGATTCAGGTACTATATAGATACCTAGCAGGTAAACAAGGGATATGTGAGATAACTGTATTAAAGGAATAGGGAACTTACAGTTAAAGTTGTGGTTATATTACTCAATTTGATACATATGATAAATTAAATAGTAGTTTGGGGCGACCCAGTTGCACCGAAAAAAATATACAGTACATTATAGGGTAAGAATTGTGTGAGCATTCCGATATGCATATTTGTCAAGTGGAAACGAGGCTGAATAAACGTGACGTCACAGGATCTTAGCAGCTGTTGGCTCAGCGTTATGTTGATCCACTAGTGCTGGAGAGTAGGCAGATTATTAGTGTTTATATTAGAGTTTATTTTCCAAGAATCTTCCAAAATGCCTCTCTGTGCAGCGTTTGGATGCAACAACAATTCGACTAGTTCATTTTTCCGATTTCCGAAAGACAAAATCCGACGAACAGCTTGGATCTATTACTGTCGCCATGACCCCGTGAGAACTTTGAGACGGTAACTCATAGACTTTGCAGTCTTCATTTTTCAAATGATCAGTATAAAAGTTGACCCAGAAAGATGTGCAGAATTGGGAGATTTAAATGACAGTCGAGACTGAGGCTGACAGCAGTACCATATATTATTCTAACCCTAGGACTGGGGTAAGATCTACCGACAGATCCGAGTGGTTCACAACTGTCAAACCGAAACTAGTAAGAAGAGCCTATCACAAACTGCGGAATGCAGAGATAAATAAATATGTTGTATGCACTCTAATTTCTATCAATGTCGTGAGCATAATGAAACTGAAGTATTTAAACAATAATACCTACATAAAATAGAGCTTTATTCATCTCAGATTCTCAAACATTATCACACCCCACCCCAAGTGCTGCAGAAATTTAATAATTGCGTATACTACTGTATATATTTCTGGAAAATATTTATCTCTGAAAGAGTTGTTCATGACGCTAACGTTGGAGGAACACTAATGTGTATTTAAAATATAGTGGAATGCATAATTTCATGTTTTTCACTACTGGTATCACCCTAGAAATATGAGCCTTAGGCTATGACATAGGATAAATACTTCTTTGTGCCTTCCCCTCAACTTCCTTTTCCCCTTTAGTGTGTCCATCATTGTAATTAATCAGTTGTTGTCATGTGACTACTCAAATGTTTCAAAGATACTGCAAATGCTTTTTCTTGTCAATAATAATTGTATTTTTTTTCCTTCACAAGTTACAATGCAAATTATGTGCTTGATACACCTACAAGTGCATGTACCCTGGTAGAGGTAGATGATGCTGAACTCGGCATACAATTGTTTGTACCAATTCCTCAGGCCCAAGCACAAAAAATAAAACAAAGTGTGAAGTTCAGGCTAAAGTTGATCCCACAAGGACTCACAAAATTCAGGTTCGAGCTGCAAGATCAATAGCAATTCAGTCCAAGCTCCTAAAACCAAGAGAGGATTCAGATAATGAAAATGAACCAAGTAGTGAGGATGACATTGACCCTGATACACACCATGATTCAGAATATGAACCACATTCAGATACTGATGATGGAGAGGATAGTGACTTTAAAGATATGCATATGAACTTTAAGCTTGATAAGATATAAAACCTGAAGATCAGCAACATGTTCTGGTGTCCGAATCTACTTTGGCAGAATTGATGAATGTATGTAGATCATGTTGTTTGCCCTCCCAGACATTATAGTCTGTACTTTGATAATACAGCTGTATCCAATTTTATCAAGTTGAACTATTTCAAGATAATGCATTAGATTAATTAAATCTCAGCACAAGTAATTATTAGGTTACTGGGAAGTCGACTTGTTCTTTTGAAATTGTCAGAGATACATATTTAGACTGCTCAGCAAATTTTAATATCTGCAAAGGCTAGCCAATGCAACATGCCTTTTGTATCCTTGAAAGTGCTCCCTCATAGTGATACAAAAGCCACTGTTGGGCTGGTACCTTGAGCATAAGTATAGTGTACTTAATGGGCACTGCAAGTAATTAGAAGAAATAAAGTAATATATAGTAAAATCTGAACTAGAAATAAAATAATTAAATACATGTGTAGTTCATGAAATAAATTTTTATTAAAGTTCATTATGTTGGGACACAGGTTAATATCAATCATTAAGAAAATATAAAAGTTAAAAATGAAAAAAAAAGTTTATTGATTTCATATCTTGGTGCATCTTGCCTGCACACACAGAGGCATACATGTTCATGAAAGGGGAATCTCGGTATCCACCACCGCTCACAGCATCATACCATACAAACAATTTTCAAAAAGATGAACTCATCATAAAGCAAAAATCATGCTTTTTGAAATCCAATAATTTTTATGGTGCAGCATATGTGAAGCCAACATATTCCTCTAAGGAAAAAGATTCTTTTAGTTTTGACAAAACACAGGATGGAAGCACTTTATGGCTGTGTCTGCCTAGTCGATTACAAATCCATTTGACAAAACGTAGATATGCTATATGCCTTTATGTTCTGAAAATAAATATACAATACATGTAAGAGTAAATTCGAACAGGAATTAAGATATTTCATCTTTCGTAAATTATGCTGAATTGTATGACCCATATCATTATAAAATAGTTCTATTCCTTTGTTGTTTGTTTATTGTGTTCGTGAAGACTCTTTAAACCTAGTTGATAAACAAAAAATGTATAAATCATTGTCAACATAAGTATTTATTAGAATTTATACCAAACCTACTATTCCTTTCTCAAAACAAGCAGTTTTATTTATCGAGGCTATATATTGTTAAAAAAGTTTAGATATCACCCCAAAGAAAAACAAGAAAAAAGGGTAGTCTTAAAAGAGAAAACTACATTTTCTTCTAAAAAAAACTGCATTCTTTTCATAAGTTCAAGACCATCACAGCTTGATCATAATGGAATGCATCCTTCTGCAATAAATGTTACCTCCATGAGTTGTATATATGAAAACACTTTGAAGAAAATCTTGCAAATTGTTTGTTTTGTAAAATGTATAGGAAAATCTTATATAAAAATATCAACAGGAATTTTGAAGAAATTTGTGAAAGATTGGAAAAATTAATTGTGTAATTGGTTCATTATCATCCAAAGGTCCATAATGTTCCAGGTATTCAAACGGATACTTCCATCATGTGTCTGTTTAAGCAGTTTGCAATAAAACTTTCATGGAGGGTTATACATGTCAGGTCACCCTTCTTTTTCTCAATCATTTCCACCTTTTGACAGCATAAGGGCTCAATTGCCAAGTGAATCATTTGGCAATATCTACAATCACACCTGTAAGGAAAGAGCACAGCATAATTTTGACCATTCAAGAATGTTTAAAAATCACTTTCAACATTTTGTAAGCATTCAAAAGGAAAGATGCGCATTAGAAATAGCATGTTGATTTTGCATTTGAAATAAAGTTTGACAAAACAACATTATTCCTTTGTGCATGTATGTTGCCCTGCAAAGTTTAGAGTAAGCATTGTCAAGTCCATGTGATATTATGAGTCAAATTGTATTTAATAGATTAATATTCAGTGTAACTTGTGATAACATTAAACCTGGGATTATAATGTTTATAGATGGCAGGAGTTAATCGTTGGTGTGTACTGACATTCATTTTCATAGTCCTGTATTCTGCATGGGCTTTTGTCCTTTATTTGAAAAAGAAAACATATATTTCACTGTGTGAAGGAGTAAATGTAGTTGAAGTTCAAAATAATGAACAACAACAAAAGTATGTGTGTTTACAGTGTACAGCACGTCACTATTTTCCACTAGAATAAGTGTTCTGCAACAATGCAGCAATTATAAATTTACAAAATATGTGGCTTTCATTGCTTTAAAAATTATGAAAACATCGCTAATTAATATTTTTAAAATGTTTAATTTAGCAAGACAAAACTACAGCATTACGAGCATCTGCTTTGATAACTCGCACTATCGGTAATCTTTAAAAGTTTAAGGCAATCGAGGGAGGATTATCGAAATTTGGGTGCACCAAATCTCGCATATTTATACACGCTGGAGTTGACAAAGTTGACAAAGTTTCAGTTAGTGAAATGTAAGGTGCGTTCTGCTCATTTTTATATATACAATATATGAAATGCCTGCTACAAGTATAAATCGGTACAAACCATTGTGTTTTCTCGAGTCGTTCTTCACTCTGCAAACTATCCTCATCATTCTGACAGTGACATTCGCAGAACACGACGCCGTGTCATCACTACATTCTTCGTTGTTAGTCTTCAAACGTGGCTCAAGCTGATACGGTAAATTGTTCACGCTTACAGAGAAGTAGGGGAAATCATTCTCGCAATTCTCCATGATGCAAAAGGGAAAGAAATTATCTGAATCATGCTAGTAACCATTGGAGTATGCTATGTTGACTGTTAGCAATAGATCCTGTGACGTCACTACCGACCACGTGATACGTATCTAATAATCTCTCAAGGCACTTTCGCGGATAACCAAATAATTCCTTGTAGTAGCAAAATGGCTCGAGAACGGTGTAAGGGAGTTATATAAAATATAATTTTGAACGACAGGCAATCAGATAATATAAAATCAACTTGTATGTTCCCTATTCCTTTAAATGATTCTGTGAAATTTCTCAAGCCATATTTTGTATCTGCATCAGGTAATACACAGGGGCTCGTATCGTTGCTTACAATCGACCGGTCCTACATATACTATATAATAATAGTTATTATATAGTATATGTAGGACCGGTCGATTGTAAGCAACGATACGAGCCCCTGTGAGGTAATATACATTCAAAGTCAAAAACAGATCAATTCGAATTACCTGTCATATTTGGAAATATCTGGATATAATGCTGATTAATTCCACATAATATTGGTATACCTACAACATAAACTAAGTTGTCTAAGGCAACTAAATATTACCCACATTTGTATGAATTTCACTTGCCATATTTCCCCATATATCTCTTATATGCACATTCAACGTCTCCCAAGTCGTAAAGGGCGATTATAATTTAACGTCATAATTTGGCAAACGTTTTGATTGTCACCCATGGAATTTGCAACTTCATGCTGCGACCGACAGTCATTTATGTCAGTTCTATTTTAGGCTTGATTCGGAAAATCCTGATGTGAAACTGAAACTTAGTCTCAAGGGTAGCAGATATGTCTGAGCTGAATTTGAAATACCTTAAGAAAAGTGATTTCGGAGGAATGAGAAGTCAGAGGGGAAAAAGAAAACCGAATCAACTTTTTGTGTATGACATCGCGATTCAGTGTTTCGATTTTCCAAGAGGTCCACATTTCAACCGGCTTCCTGTTCAGTTGATATTGGAGATTTTCAAATGTCTTTGGGCGTACGAGTTATTGAGAAAAGTCAGCCAGGTATGTAAGTACTGGTACAATCTATGTAGGGACAGGGCTGTTTGGACCTCAATCACATGGAATGGGACTCCGAGGACACTCGAACACCTCCTACAACTAACAAAGTACCAAGTGCATGAGCTTGTTTTAACCGACAACTTATTTACGTTTTCAGACAAGGCTCTTGCTCGTCTTTTGAAGAAATGCACACATTTAAAATGCTTGAAACTTCCCAGGAATGCTTGCAGAGAATTATTCATACGCGAGCTTCGCAGAACCAGCATCCTAGGAGGGATCTCATACGAAAGTTCTTCATTGTTCTACGGTCAGTGTCGCACGCGCCCCCCCCCCCCCCCTCTCTCTCTCTCTCTCTCTCTCTCTCTCTCTCTCTCTCTCTCTCTCTCTCTCTCTCTCATTTGTTTTGGACTATGTTAATATTGTTTATGACTGAATATTACAGGTGTGAGTCCTGACTGTATAAGTTGCATAGGGGTGACTTGCAACTTTCCGAGTCTATACTGGAGTTCGTTCTGATCTACATTATGTACACATCATATAAAACTTTAAAGAATTATCATCTAATCACATTGTTATAAATGTACAAAGGCAAAATATATGGTTCACATATAGACTTTAGATATACTAGTACTAGCTGTAGTCATCATCATCATCATACAAATAATAAATTATAGAGAAATCAATTGAAAAATAAAGCAAGCATTTCGTAAGCGGTAAACCAGTAATTCATACTTATTCTGACGGAATATCTGACTACCCCTAATCCCCTCCCACCCATAGCAGCATGTACCTATGTACCAACTGTAAAATAGAAACACATCAAATGTATAAAAATGCACAAACCTTTAATACTCATTTCGTTCATTCGTCGATAATTTCTAACTTGATTGCCATTTATTTTGTGAGGCTGAAACTATAGTAGACATCCCTAAAAGAAAATTGTTGAGAGTTGTATCAAACATTTCATCTCATAGACACACAAACAATAATACGTGTGTAAAATACTTTCATAATAAAAGACTACTTGGTACCAAAATAAATTTACACATAGCCTATTTCGTTATAAAAATTTCATTATAATATATTGAAGATAACTGAAAATTGCAAGATTCTATTTGACCTCAAGAATCGCTATCGATAAAACCAAGCTATTTGACCTCATGAAACGCTATCGATAAAACCAAGCTACTTCAGCTGGCCTCGTATGTCAGTTTGAATTCCACCCTTCTCCGTCATAATGTATATGCAAGTGAAATTCATTTATAAAATTGGTGGTTGGCTACAAATATTGCTTAACGTTAATGAAAATATCACTGCGATTAATCACTGACCCTTGAAGACATGAATGGAAAAAAATTCAAGTTTCATATTTTATATAAGACAAGATAGAATTTGCACATGTAAATATAGCAATATTTAACTCTTGCACTTCCACCACGACCAAGTGAAATGGTTCTAGTGTAGAAGCAGTTTTGGCGATTATGCACTGCAATAAATCATGTAGTAAATCATGGCTATAGGAATACTTTGTAGACATTTACATTGGCTGTATGTGAGACGGAATTCTTTCTATGAATTGCTATAATTAGATATTTTTAATTGTCTTTAATGACGCATATGAATGAACATGTTAACTATATCACGAATACTATCAAGCCGATAAACAAGGGACGTAAATCTTGTTTCGTAGTGAAATGATGTAGACTGGTTTGAGGTTTTGTAGCTCATTGTAGCAACAGGGGACGCCGCTAGAGGGCACTGGCGATCAAGATTAACGCTTTCTCAAAATGTTAACCTCATTACACCTGGTATTTTCTCCGCTTTAATATGTAAAAAGCCGACACTATTACTTCCGAATCTATTCATGGTTGAAAGGTCAAATGTATATAATTAGCGTATATGACATTGGGCCATTTCTACAACTTATTCAGCGGGGGAAAAAAAACGAAAACCAAATTTTTCAAAACGCTGAAAAACTAAATAAACGAACATATACGCTCACCTACGCCTTCTTTTTAAATACTTTGGAGTTCTTTTTACGAGAATAATGGTAAAATATGTGCGAATATTTGCGGTAAACCATAAATTACGTCTTGTTCAAAGGTCACCCATGCCAGCAAGAACGATAACTCTTTACGTACAAAATGTGAACAATTACAACAATACGACATAATTTGGATTAAAAAAAAAAACACACGAAAACTTGATTGTATGAAAAGGCAGACGTTTATAGCAAGGAATCGGATTATAGAGACGTACTGTCATTCATGATACCAAACTTATTACCAGCGCCGGATTAAGCACCGTGGAGGCCCATAGGCAGTCAAACCTTTGGGGCCCCAGACGGTCTCATGGGGGCCCCTGATGGGGCCCATAAAAGTCGCGGGGTCCATAGGCAGTTGCCTACTCTGCCTAATGGGTAATCCGGGACTGCTTATTACAAAATATTTGTACGATGTTGTTGTGTAATATATTTTCGATGTTAGAGACTCGACGGGAGTTATCACCCCATGATTCACATCATTCAATGATACTACTGATAATATGTATTGGGTTGTGATCACTGAGATATTATCAGAGACACTGGTATTAAAATGAAAATGTTCATGTTTAATAGAGATGGAAAAGAGGTAATGAAACAAAGTTAAGTAATTTTGAAGAATTTTGAAGAATGAAAACAAATGCATTAAAAATTTTAATGCCATTTTTTGTGAATATCAATATGAATGTTATCATCACAAGCCAATGAATAGAGAATCGATCTGTATAATTTCTCCATTTAAACAAATAATCATAAATATTTCTTGAGAACCAACTGTGACCAAATATATCTTATGATAATTTAATTCTAAAATAGCAATTGTTATGTACTAAATTGTGATTTCAGATCAATGTATATATGTACAAGAACACTAATGAATATGCAATATTGTTTGTAAGAGTAACACAATTTCAACTCGGTATGACTCATGATTATTTTATTTCATGCGAAAATGTTAGGGTGTGTGTGATAACAAGGCACAGAAAGTCTTCAGAAGTACCTAGAACATAAAAAAGTGAATTTATTCTTGAAGCTGAATCTTCACAACACATTTATATATAAATTATAACCGTATGTAAAAATATACAACTTTCAGCATGAAATAACATGAGATCAAGAATTTTCAAAAAGTGACCAAAGACCAATATTAAAAATAGTGGATGATACATGTGTTTGAATGCTTTCGGTGAATTTATTTGAAAAAGATATCATAAAGATGGGTTCATTTTTTAAATCTGCAAACTCAAATTAAGCAGAAAACATTCCGTTTTAAAAGCAAGATAAAATTTCAACTTGTGTATGATTAAAAAAAATAGTATTTAATGCAAAAAAGTTTGGGGGTGGTGATATAAAGGCACAGGGAGGGGGCTTCTGAATTACATGGAACACAGAAAAAGTCAATTTATTCTTAAAGCGGAATGTTCACAAAACATTTCTATATAAAATATATGTAAGAAATATGCAAATTTAAGCTTGAAATTACATGAGGTCAGGAATTTTCAAAAATTGACAAAGACCAATATTAAAAATGGTGGACAGTACATGTGTTTGAATGCTTCCTGTGAATTTATTTGAAAAGATATCATGAAGATGAGTTCATTTTTTAAATCTGCACACTCAAATTATGCAGAAAACATTCTATTTTTATATATTCTATAATCATAAAAAAATCATCCCCTATTGCTACTCATTGCATACATTATGCATACCATCCATCCTCGACTTTTCCATTTCGTATAAAACACACACACACACACACACACACACACACACACACACACTGAATGTGTCTGGACTACAGTGTATAACTGCAAAGACAATAAAACGAACAATAAAGATGATAAATATCGTCTATACTTGCTTACAAGTTGAACTGCAAACAACGGAGAACCTGATCTGTCGTGGCATAGTACGCTGGATAATTAGGTTATTTATTGTTTGTTCCACTTATTACTCCTAAATGAATAAAACCAGATCTGACGGTGCGTTGTGAGAAGATTGAGCTGGAATTGGAATATTGCAGTTGGACTCGACTTATAAGCGAGTACGTACGGCGTGCAATAAGCGGGAACCGTTAGAGTTGAGTACATGTTTTCTCCACATCGGAATTTATCGTTTTAAACCAATTTATATTTTGTGGTGCTGACTTTGCATATGTCTATTTTGTTTAATGAAATATACTTGGTAAAAAAAATAGTAACTGAAAATATTCTCTTTTTATTATGTTTAAGTGTGAAATACTGTAAATTATTGGTGAAATATTATTCATATTTTTAAATGCCTATATTTTCACATGAGAAAATGCAAAATTTTCCTTTCATGTAATGCGAATTTTGAATGCATGTGCTGACAAAAAAAGCCCCCCCCCCCCTAGCAAAATTTATAAAGACGCAGATAAAGTTACGTCTAATTGAGAGATCTAAAAAGAAGCTAGTGAGTTTCATAGGGTTGCAATTTTTGAAATTGTACTGGATGTAATTAAGACATAAGTGTATTTTACAAACATTTTTGTTGTACATCACGTTTGCCTTTGCTGCATCAGATACTACTTCCGAACTTAACAAATGCATGTTTTCCAATTTGACAATAGCAGTACATGATTTTTGTTTGTCACACATTGCTGAAAACTGTTCTAACTTACCAATAAATATCGAATGCCTGACTGAGATGGTCATGTTTGGGCTTATTAGATCTGACGACGAATTACGGAGCACGTCGTCATGAAGAGTTTATTAGTATCAAGCAGGCATTAACTATTGTTATCGAATATGCATCCATCCATCCATACATACATACATACATACATACATACATACATACATACATACATACATACACGCATCCATCCATCCATCCATCCATCCATCCATACACTTGTCAACTTTTATGTCTACTTTCAAAAGCGCATCAGAAGCGAATTTCTAAGACAACACTTCAACATATTCACTCTTCTCGTTATATGGCTGTACGCATTATCAAGATAATTTTCATTTTAGCTGCAATAAGAACAAACCTTTCATTTATATAAAAAAATGTCAGTACTTATTAAACATATGTTGTATATAAAATAAATCCAAAATCTGAATTATAGATAGTAAATAAAGATATGTAGGCTAAAGTGACATTTTCCTTTCTCAGCGTGTGTTAGAGATTCAATCAAATATCGAGTTTACACGATACTACTACATGCAATGTCTGCTAAATGAACTTCAAAATCAAATTATATAATCTTTGATCACGCTCTTCGATGCTTGCATTATTTGACGAAGATATTTATTTAAAATTCATCAAATTTACACCTGAAGAATATACATCTTTATCATTTTTTAATACATGTAATTTTGAATTTGATTTTTACCTGTATGCAGTTTAATGATTGTGGGATGGATGATTGAGATTGATCAAAGAAAAAGAAAGAAAGACTTTTAAAAAATACATTCACATCAAAAAGTACAAACATACAAATCTCTAAGAATGCATTTGTATATAAAAAGATAAACATAAAGGAACACAAAACAAATATAATGCACATCATACATGTAACTCCCACGCACATCACCCAGTGAGCTACTGAAATGTGATGTGATGCAAAATCTGACAACAGCTCAGTAAGTAACTGTAAATCAAATGTCTTCTACTTCCATGCTTCTAAGAATTCGTATTACTAAAAGTGATGATAGTGAAAATGAGCGGTATTTCAAATGCTTCATGCATACCATGCGTTATTGTTGTGTATAGCAGACAATCATTAGGTAATTCCGTTCATGATTTAGGATAAAGTTAGTTTTAACAAGGTTAACATGTCAAGCAAGATCGATACATTTAGTGTTTTTTTATTAAATGATATTTAAATGAATCGATGTATAACAAATAGATCGCTATCATAATGATCGTCGTAATATATCATATTGTTACAGATCTTATGACAACTTAAAGTGATTCTGCAACAGGACAGATGTGAACATATAAATGGCAATGACCCAGATAGCCTAAAATCTGTCGCAGTAAATGACATTTTTGACATTTTGTAGACTAATTGACCACATCTGACTGCAAAGTCGGTCTGATTCAGAAATGCATCAGAGTTGACATATCACTCGTTTGTCTTTGACGAATATCATAGTCTAGCCACTTGATCTTGCGTAATCGTCGCTGTATCCAGCGAGTCCTAATATCGTAGTATCAATGTCAATTTTATCAAAGCTTTCTTCGATCTTTTTTCCGTCGATGAGATAAAGCGCGCTTCTGAACAACGTCATGATACCGTTGTTGGCATTTCCAACTTTATCGTTTTCGATGTAAGCAGCATTGCTGTCAGAGTGTACGAGCTTTCCTTCGATACCTACGAATTCCTCGCACGGAAAAAATACCGAAATGTATCCTAAACTTTTAGTTCTATTGGTCCATGTGCATGTGACACCTTAGCATCGTACGCGTAATATTGGTAATCTTGCATTCCTCTATCTTTCAGCAGCAACGCGTCAATGTCAAACTCGGGATCAGATACATGTTTAAGTTGTACCTGAAGGTGTTGAGCGACTTCATTGATAGTTGTACTAACGGAAGCTTGTATTGTTGCTGTAGATGTTGAACCTCCGTGATCCCAGATTTTTTAAGCTATTACCATGAGCAGTTTTGATGCTATCAAAGACTTGCATTGCAACTTTGTTGGAGATTAGCGCAGCGTCCGAGGCCAGGGAGGTGACAATCTTTAGGTCTCCTATGAGCAATCCACGGACAACACCACCAAAAATATTTCCGTAATTTGTTGCAAGAAAAGGGTTTCTCGAGATGACAACACGCTCTTGCGTCACACGCCGATGTGCGACTGCCGTTGTACCTGCTGCTGTCAAACTCGTTTACAAGCAATACAATACAATGACCATGTTCGCATTAATGTCATCGCTGTTAATGTGCATCAGCACCGAGTAATTATACGACTTCAGCATCTTAATATTGTAGCCGTACCGTCGTTTGATCTTATCGTATTAGAATTCGTACATGAATAGCTTACTAGTTCCAAAGCACCAAGTTGGTTTTCGCAGCTGCAGTTTAGACTTCATGCTGTGCAACACAATACACCCATCATTGAATGTCTTGATCGCCATTAATAAATCTCTGTTTACGAAGCGTCGGTTGGTTTCAAACAGGTATTAGTTATTATTATTATTATTATTATTATTATTATTATTGTAAACTAATTATAATAGCGTAGAAAACAATTCCATAATATTCCTGGCCATTTCCTGGTGATTTTCATGATGTTGCTGGCACCTGTGAAGTATTCCTACACACACACACACACACACACACACACACACACACACACGGTTATATATATATAAATTTAAAATTTTATCCTTTTCCTTTTTTGGTTTTACCGAACACAAAACCTTTAAAGTAGTATGCACTTTCAATATCAGAGTGTTGGTTAATTTTTTGATAATTTCAGTGTTCATCATCGTCACATCCTCCACCAGTCCTTCATTTTGCTGGAAATTCTTCCGCTTATTAGTAATTAGTTCATTTGATATGTCAGGTCTAGATTACCGTTTATATTTTAATATATGTGCATATCTACTTGTCTGTTTATTGAAACGAGAACTGAAAGTAATATTAGGTTTATGAATTATCGATTAATTTTATCTCAGCTGACAACGTTCATCTCAATCGCTATGATGAGTTGGAGGTAATTTTGACTGTTCTGTGTTTCAGATGGGTTCACTGAACTATGGAATGGTAAGTATTCCCTGCTCTATTGGATGTATCATAATTTTATTTGGTATATTGGCTATGTATGTACATCAAATAGTTGATAAGTCCTTGTATCACACCTAAAAATAACCCAAAACAAGGCTAGAATTTAAAATTGACGTGATCACTGCGATTGGTGGGAAAATCATGTTAAAATATAGTTTCCGTATGGTATTGGATAAATATTTACCTGATCATTGCGATTGGTTGGAAAATCTTGTTAAAATATAAATTTTCCGTATCGTATTGGATAAGTATTTACCTGGTCACTGCGTTTGGTGGGAAAATTATTTTAAATATAAAGTTTCCGTATCGTATTGGATAAGTATTGACCTGATCACTGCGATTGATGGGAAAATCATGTTAAAATATAAAGTTTCCGTCTGGTATTGGATAAATATTGATTATTTATGATTAGGTAACGAACATTTATATTTTTTGAAAAGTAATTCAAGGTATACGGATTAACATTGATCTCAATCGCAACGTTGAAGCAGAATTTCGACTGTTCTGTGTTTCAGATTCCATCCTTGTCCGTATAAATGGTAATTATTAGGAACGGATCACATTTTTCTTTACTTGATATTATTACATATGTGCCCATATAAGCATAAATAGTTGTAAGAGGTCTAATAATAGACTCGCAGGTCAAAGTTAAAATGCATTGTTGACTTGGAGTCATCGCTGTGAATGCTGGAAAAATCAAAGGTGTGTAACGAACGTTTGTTTTATATTGTATTCTAATAGAAATGTAAAGATATTTTGTTGCAAAGGGGCTGGGTGACGAACATTTATTATATTTTGGGTTTAAACAGATGTATTTTCCCGCTTAAGTCGCTAAAGCAATATTAATTATATTAATTCATTCGTTATAGGCAACCCTTGCGTAAATGTTTCAGTTCTAGAAGTAATTTCAGCTGATCTATCTTTCAGATTTACTGATGAGCGATGACGATGGTAAGCATAAGACGTGTCAATTGTATTCGTGGATATCATTGCATATGTGTACCATATAGTATATAGATCTTTGAAACATGTTTTAATCATAGATTTTCACAGCAAAGCTATGTTATGATGATTTTCTGTTATGTGGGTTGTGATTAGCTTGTCATAACCTTCTTCTCATTTCTTGCTATGAGAAGGAATTACTCGTAAGTTAGGGAGCGTCAATATCCATGGTGAAAGAGAGAGAGAGAGAGAGAGAGAGAGAGAGAGAGAGAGAGAGAGAGAGAGAGAGAGAGAGTTCAGGCTCTCTTAAAAGAGCGTCGCCACGATAATAAGACAGCTACATCTGGAATAAAGAG